>JAAONU010000018.1:10839424-12121352 GCA_012932295.1 Cyclina sinensis
TATCGGACACACTGTATGGTTTATTAGGCAAATCAATTTATACTGTAGATTAGAAAGCTTAATGCCGTCTTAATAAGGAAGCAGCGGAGAAGGACAGAGAAACATGTGCAAGTAGGGCTGGTAGATTAACAATATTTTCTACCTAATTATGCCTATAAAATACGGTATACAACATAAGATTTAACATGTTTAAATAAAGTCTGTTTATATATTTATTCTATTCTTTTTGTTAAATTCTTGTACTTTACCGTCGCACAGCTGTTTTGTAACATATAGTATAAATCTACCCTCTAATGCAGATCTTGAAAATAGTTCTGATCGTCTTAAATGTCTAATAAGTTATTGTTCTTTTTATGTTTGTAGAAATATTGAGCATTTCAGGCAGTCATCCAGTGGTCGCTTAATGTCACTGATCATAAGTAGGAGAGAGAATTCTAGTTTTCTTGATGTAAAACTTACATAATAATCTCTGGCCAGAAGATCAGAATGTTCATAGCTATTGTTACGTGTAGTTTAGTCATTGTCTACCTGCAAGTTAATGCCCTCACGTCAATATTGTTGCAATGGAAAATTGGCAGAGTATTTATGTGAGAAAATCGATATTTTTATGTACAAATATATTACTATTGTTTAATTGAGATATCGCATCTTAAAGCATGTGCAACCAATGTTGAGCCGTGAAAACATCACCTAATATTGCTTTTAAGACTAAAGCAGTATAAAGCTCCATCAGATAGACATAAACCACAGTTTCTAGTGTGCGTCACGTTATTGTAAAAAAAGAGTTTTACATTAAGAATCAATACTATAAGAAGTTTATAGGGCCCTTTTCTTGGTAAAATTTAATACCGGCTTTGCGATTTGTTGCTCAGTGTAGAGTTGAAGTTTTTGGTAAATATCTTAATATGTTTTATCATGTAAGCGTATGTTACTGTTACGACTGCTTTCCAGAATATACATACATATAGATATATCACAACTTTTTAAACATGTAAAGTATTATCATTGTTGAATATCAAAAATGTTAATGTTTATTTTGCCAATGTTAAAAGAGTACCAGTATTCTCTTCAGAACCTATTAACCACCTACAGTTTCATATTAAAAACTTTTAAGAAATCAAAGACGTCTTGAAAGCATTAGATATGATTATCATTTTCCCGTTAAATTGGTCATATAAAATAAATTAATAGGTGCAAAGTGAGTTCTTTGGATCTGAAGGATAGTTTTGAATCTGCAGTGATTTTGGTATTTTTGTTAAAACCTGCCATAGTGTTTGTTACAACAGAAATTGTTGCGAAAAGATCACAAAGGCGCTACGTCAAATGTAAAGGTATATTTGTTTGCGCTTTGGTTATTCTATTTTATACAAGTTCCATCCCAGTCCTAAAGCAAGTACTCTAATGATCGCTAATAGTATAGGATCATTAAATCAATTATATGAAGCAATCCGATTGCCTGTCAGTGGATCTTACTGACATATATAGCATTTAATGACGGTATTACTCCTACTTATTCTATGGTATTTTATGGTAATATTCAGTCTAGTAGCTCTTTTATTGTTCCATATTGATATTTTGCAAATTGAATTTAAGAAGACAAAGTCTTTTCATAAAATCGACCAAAGCTATAGCAAAAACCTTGTCCTACAAGTTTCTTGTTGTTATTAACTATATCAAAACCAGTATATGAAGTTTATTTGTTAATGTCCTTGTTGATATCCCTAAATCTAATATAACGGCCGTTTTCACAAATAGGTCTGACTTCCAGCAGTTCTTGGACGATATGATTTCACGTATTAAAATCAGTAAGAGATCTCGGTTTCTGAACAGTTTGCTACTCATTTTTCAGCAGAATATTGGTTTTATCTTGGGACTAATCTTGCTGAGTTTAGTTATAAACTGTTCATTTATTTGGGTTTTGTCTAGAGACATTCTGGGCAACGATATCTTCTACCTAGACGCGAGCTGACGTGATGTAATTAGCCTATATCCTCTTTGATTAGTGTTAAGAACAAAATGTGCTGTTTCTCAGCAATGTTGGTTGAATATTAAATTCAGTTTTATACTCACTAATCATTTAATATAACTTTTTCTTGAACAAAAATATGATTGGCTTGACAATACATTAAGCACAGATTGTGTTTATCAAGACACTTTGTCGTCGATTTTGAAATTTTAGTTTTTTTTAAATTGTTTCTCTGTTTTCCTAAATCATTTTGATCAAAATTTGTTCAGAAAAGATTGGGTTTTTTTATCGTTAGCAAAAACAATTAAGGTCACAGGTCTTTGAAAGAGCTTATTTGCCTGCAGAAACTCTAATGTTTGTCATTGTTTGATTTTATCCCCCATTACTCTCCTCACAGTGCTCATTGCAGGAAACTTTATGTCTGTCGAAGTCTTTTTTTGTATTTCGTTTGCCTGAAAGCAGATTGCAGATTACTGTTCGTGAGTGGTAGTGAAATCACTTCAAAAAGGTTTGAAGTCGTTTGATTTCCGTGATTTAACCACTTTGGATCCTTGATTGAAACGTTGTATGCTTCAGATGGAAGTTGCATTATAAAATTACAGAAACAAGCAAGCTTTTTTTCTTACTATGGTAATCAAATAGTCTTAAAATGATAACATTAATTACATTTTACTTTCCTTATATGCCTTTTTAACTATCATTACTATCATAAAATGTTTATAGCTTAGTACGAATCTTTAGCGTGCCATTAACTATTTTTTGCGCCATGATTAAAAGCCCTTTTTTGGAATACTCTTTTCTAGCTCTTTCTTAGATATATTTTTCTCTTTTTTTGCTAAAATAAAAAGCAAGTCTGTTTTAGTCATATGTCTACAACTAAGTAAATATTGGAATAACTTTTCAACTACCTTGTGGTGAAAGAGCGAAGTTCACATAAGCTTTCAGTATGCGGAAAAAATATTGTACCACATTTTTCCAGTAAGTTGTTCTATGTTGTGTTAAAAAGTGTAGAATTTTCCTCAGTATTTAATTTGTGACTCAACCTTCAGTTAAAATCTGTTTCATAGTTAGTGCTTTTCTTAGGCGAATGTTTTACTTTTACGGAAATGCTATTGCGAGTGTATTCTCTCTTATTTGTAAACTGCCATGTTTTTTTAAAACTACATTTGAAATGGGTTTTTCGCTCCGTTTTGAATACAAGTCATTTCTTTTCTAGTGACCTGCCACATGACACTCCTGGTTTCAATTTACTAAGGTCATTCAACAAAATTAGCTTAGGCTTATTCAAAAACATAAGGGATCGCGTAACAATGACATGCGGAAAAAAACCTTCATTCAGAGTTTATTAATTCGACTAACTTAAATGAATATCAGCTAAACATATAATTTACATGTTAAGCAAACAGCGAATACAATACACTGCCACAAAACTTTCTTTTCATACTAAATGGCATTTGTTTAAATTTACGTAAAAACAATATCTTTCTCTTTAGTATGTTGAGCCAAATTTTGAAATTGATTTTGTTCCTTCCTTTCAAAACGTGTATGCCTTAGGGCTCATTTTCTTAAGGTTGTACCGAGTACCTAGGTTAACGAATATAGGCTATATATTTTATTTAGTTTATATAGAATTAATTTTCCCCCACGAGATCCATGATTTGTAAGCAGGTAAACCAAAGACTAGGTAGGAGTCAATCGTGATAGTTTTTAGAATTTAATGAAAACCTACACACTCTTACAATAACTATTTAATACAAGAACGCTTACCTTTGATTTTGCCTCTGTACTGTATTCCATTATTTATTGGATTGCACTTTTTTCACAAACATTGTATTTTGACTTCTACAAAAACATCAGTAATACACTAAACATGTGAACACGCAACTAACTATTCTCCTGCATACATCAAACTGTATTGAACTCGTTACTACCGCGAACCAATGGTAGCTAAGTTAATTAGCAGTCAATTTCTAGAGCAAAAATAAGTTTTATCTTAATCTAAAACAAACAAACAAAAATTTTCCAGACGACCTGACTGAGAAAAGAATTCCCATTGCCAAGCTAACCACACAAATGTCAAAATCAGTGATGGATACATAGAACATTAGATCTTAGAATTACAGCTACATTGTATTTACATCTATTTCAAACACGCTATTACAGCCGTGTGTAGTTTTTCTTTTATTACTTTTTGTAAATTATGCACATACCTTTTTGGCAAGTTACTTTAGGAAATATATAAAACCATGTTATTGAAGGTATTAATGGAACATTAAAATCTCGAATGAAATATTGATATTGCTTGGTATCTTCCACTAGTTTCTTTTTGTCCCTGTTGGGATACCAAAAAGTAAAAGGTGGTTGCCCACGAAGGCAACTTGAATAAAAGCTTTCCTATTTCGACGCCTTTAGATTACCCGAGACTGGAAGCATATGGATATAAAACTCTAGTTATACAGCATGTCACGCCTTTAGATTACTCGAGACTGGAAGCATTTGGATATATAAATCTAGTTATACAGCATGTCACGCCTTTAGATTACTCTCGACTGGAAGCATTTGGATATAAAACTCTAGTTATACAGCATGTCACGCCTTTAGATTACTCGAGACTGGAAGCATTTGGATATAAAACTCTAGTTATACAGCATGTCACGCCTTTAGATTACTCGAGACTGGAAGCATTTGGATATAAAACTCTAGTTATACAGCATGTCACGCCTTTAGATTACTCGAGACTGGAAGCATTTGGATATATAAATCTAGGTATACAGCATGTCACGCCTTTAGATTACTCTCGACTGGAAGCATTTGGATATAAAACTCTAGTTATACAGCATGTCACCTGTTTGTTCTTGGAATAGAATCAGAATTTATGCGTCACTTTCCTAAGGCCGTCTGCACTTTCTATCGAAGTTTGCTTTTGAGCAATTATATCACTGTTCTGTCGTTAAAAGAAATATCTGCTTAACAAAAAATAATTGGATGACGTTTATAAGAAAACTCAAATAATATTGAAACTTTATAGCATGTAACTGTCTGTCTGGGTTTCAATTTTAAACACGTTCTTCAATATACTCTTGACAGTATGCTTATATATCGCTTAACGCTTACTTTTCCCCCATAACAAATTATTGGTTCCTTATGTGGAAATAAACAGCTTCCAAATTAGGGAGTTATAATATTATGATGTCGTTGCGAACAAACTACGAAGATGCTACGATTCTAAACCAAAGTTAACAAATGTGATCGTATTTTTGTATTTCTTTCTCTAAAGTCTGTTATTGAAAGCAGTATCATGCCCCTTGGTCCTAAGGAAGTGGGAGTCAATTACAGATATCGATTCAATCAGTGTCAATTTGCATATTTTCTAATACCTAAACACTTGTAGCTTAGAAATATCTCAGTAAATTGAACGATATCATCGACTTTTCTTGCGTTTAAGGTTCACTGCTTATTATTTTCCTAGTCACTTACAGAGACATTTGCATGATTTCACTGTGTGTTTTCCTTTTATTTTATTTTTTTTATTTTTGTCAGAGAACATTGTGCCTTGTTCAGAAACAATGTGTGCGATCTTGCTAAGGTTATTATGGGATGATTGAATCATCATTGGTAAAGAAATCTAGATAAACACGTTATTACAAGTATGTAATATAATTCAACTGCACTGCTCTGAACTTCGACTGTAAAACAGTAATTTACTACCATTTTACAGTCATACCTGTGAACGTTTAATACTTTTTGATTTATTGTACTCTAGATTTACAGTGGTAACTGATTTTCCTGTGTTTGGAAAATTATGGATTGTAACTTTTTTAATCAGTGGTAGATTATATATATTCCACAATATTTCTTATTTCCTTTGTAGTTTTTATTCAGTTCGATTATTTTAATTACACTGCAGATTTTAATTAACCTCGAGCACTTTGAAGTTCTTTGTTTTATTTTTCAAGACCTGATCATATTGAACTGTTTTCATGAATATACTGTTTCTGCTTTGTTGATTGTTCTGGTGTAAATCAGGATGTTGATTTAGTTATTTTCTTTTGTGTATCATCTTTTTTTTCATGTTTACTTTTCCTTTTACAATATACATTTATAAAAATTTTGCTTTCGTTACTGCAAGGTTTATGTTCAGAGGAAATATTTCAAAATCAGCAGAACGAAACTTTTTACGTTAGGTACTGCAAAAGTTGTTTGTCAGAAACATTTACTTATAACGCATAGCTACTTTGTATCAAGCAGCTGAACTAAGTTTGTTATTATTGTTTCCTACAGCGTTATGTAACTTTCTTATCATCAGAGAAAAATGCAGTTGTTCTTTGTTTTCTGAGCGTTATATAAAAAAATAACACCTTTTGAAAATGATTTTCTGCCTCCTTCGGAAACGTGCAGCACGATCGATTACATTAATGTGCAACCAAATATTTATTACTCTATGAATTTGACATGTTTATCGTAAGATCATCTGAGAGAAAATGTGATATTAAAAATGAGAAGTACTTTTGTTGGCAAAATAATCTCCAATTGGCTCTGACTTGTTGTATAAATTTGCTATTTTGCATAAAAAATATTGTAAACAAGAACGCGATTCAGACTTAGAACACGAAGATCAACCTCTGATAATAGAAATACTTGTAACGTAAACAATTACATGAAAAGAACTAATGTTTAAGAATAATTCTAAATGAAATTTCAGGCTGAAGATAGTTTGCACTGCTGGTATTGGTGATATGTACAAACCGTTTTTTAATCAAGATACTTTCTTCTAATATCAAACGAAACAAGATAGAAATAGATGGTCAGAATGGAAAAGGTCATTAACCCTTCTGCTGCTGGCGGCAATGGTGTTTGCTTTTGTGACCTGTGCAGTCTGATCATGGACTGCACCATTCACCATTCGGTTGGTTTATTTTCAATAAGCGCCTCTGTAAACTATTTATAGATCTATCAATAGTCCATTTAAGATGTGTACCAGGCTAAAGGTTTAATTGAACATTAGAAAGATTTTAACGATGTTTTACCTGTTAGGAACCTCCGAGTTTTATTCAAAGAATAAAGGAATAAAAATGTTTTTAGGGGAATCTCTGGTGAGCTATATAAAATTTTCCTGGACGAGTTAAATGAACTATTGATATGAACTATCACGAGTGTCAGATTCATTTAATAAGATGACTAAAAATCAATAAATCAGGTTTACCACAGCTGTCCAGTTTAACTATACAGGAAAGAGGTTACATCCGTAAAGAAAATAGTTTTGATAAAAAATTACAATTTATCAACAGAACCTGAAATATAGGACGTTTAATTAAACAGAAAAAAATATGTGACAGCAAAATAAAAGTAAAATGAACAAATTGTAACAAAACAATCGCATTTTATTACAGGTTTGTAATACAAAGAAATATATACTGATCAAACAACGGTTAAGCTACAAAAGAAAATATGTTTCAGAAATCAGATAAGACAAGATAATTACCAAGTTTCCATTCACTGACCACGACCAAATTACTACAGAATAAGTGAACATGCTTTGTATGCTGTGAAGTTAATAGAAGTTTTGAGGATCAGCGAGTGTTGATAACTTGGCTAACGATGTCTGAAAGGAAATGGATTCTTGTTTTTTCTGGGAATAGACAATTTTGCAGAGCCAATATTTCTATTGTCTACTTGTTTTGCATAAAACATTCAGAATACTTTAAAACATCTTTTAAATCATCTCTTGTCTTCGACATTTTATGGGCAAGTTAATCGATGTACAAAGTTCTTTGAATCGTTGATCAAAAGATCCAATTTAAAAATTAGATGCAATGAAATTGTGTGCAACCTACGACCACCATGTTCTATTTCCCAATAATTTCCGTGGTAAAGAAATTTATGATGGGAAAATGGTATATCTACAACGCCAACATTTAACAGGAAATAAATACATGAACAATTACATTCATTTCATATACATTTCAACAACGACTTAGGCATATCCGTAGCTGTATTAATGATAAATAAATCGTTTGTAACATGATGGAATTTCATCCAATAAAATCATAATATAATTAAACAAGAATCGCATAAATATAAAAGGAAAAATATTATTTCGTCCATTAGAACTATGAAAAAAGGAATGAAATAAAAAATGTCTTTTAATATATATGTTAAAAGTATATTCGCGTCATTAATTATTTAAATAGTTGTACAAGATTAGAGGTAATCAAACACTTCTCGTAAAACGATCATCATTCCTTAATTATTCTGGTCTGTACATTTTTATTTACCATTACCATCCTTTCAAAGAGTTTTCAATATCTATTATCATCAAAGATTCGTATTTGGCAAGAAATACTTTAAAGCGAAACCTTAAGTAAACACAAGCTTTACTTGTAATAAGAAACTCAACTTAATTCGTGTTAAAGTAAGCAATTATAAATAGTTACTTAACTGACTTGACAAAACCATAAATAATAAAAGTAAAAAAGCATCGAGAATGGGAAGTATCCGTGTTTTCTTCTCATGCAAGATCAGCTAGTGACAGTGTAGAAGTATAAGGAATGCGTATTATCAATAATGTTCTATTTGATACAATGGAATCATTATAAAATCAGTACTAATGCTTTAGTACGTCTTTGTATTTTTGTAATTTAAGAAAAGGTAGCAGTTCCGTGCTAGGGCATGGTTGTTAATATTATATGAGAAATAAGTTGAATTATGTTTCAGTAAACATACTGAACATAAGATTCGAGAAAACGAGTCTCTGTGCTTAGTATAGAATGTTTAATGCATGGATATTAAGAGAAAAATGCAATTACATTAACGCTTTAAAACATAATGTGAAATAGTATTCAGATTTATTAATGCTGTAATCAAAATTATGGCAGGAATATCCGGGCATGTATGCTATTCTACATTAATTGAATTAAAGTTATTGTAGTATTCCGTTATTAGATATGAAATACTGTTGCAAATTTTGGAATTGAGATGATTTGATATGAAAATACTTTTTGAAAGCATGAATATAATTCAGGTTCGTTTGTTTATAAGCTTTTTTAAGCGAAAGTAAGTAAGTGCTATTTTTTTCAATCGAAAGTAAGTAAGTAACAAGCACTGAAAATTCATATTGAAAAACAAAATGATTACCGGCAATTTCGGTGTATTCCTGAATCCCATAATAAAAAGTTTTCAGTCAATGCACAATGCCACAAAATAAGCCATCGGAAGAATAATGCTAATATATACGCAACGCTTCAAAGTAAATCCAACTTGTTACCTAGGCAAGCTGTTACGACTGTTTTCAATGCCAACGTGTGTACAACAAATCGGTTGTGTTTATTCTTATACAGATGTACAGATTCAGAACAAGTCAGTCATTTGCATTTTTATTCTCTTATCTTAATCACAGAAACTAATGATAAAATCGATTGTACAAACAAGTAAGCTTCTTTAAAAAGAGGCATAAGAGAGGTTCATCCACGTGCTTGAAAAAATATGTCTATCTTATTTAGGATATAAGCTATTTTTAAATCGACAATGTGTCCACTTCACGAATAAAACATGGCAGTAATTCAAGTAGTCACGTTATGCCTCCCAAGTATTTGGAATGGTTTGCTCCAGATGCACCTACTTAGATATGCATATTGCAAAGGTTAATCAGGTGAAAGATCATTTAGACGAACATTTTAACATGTGATGATAATTTTTCGATTTCCTGAATTCGTATTTTCAATCAGAGCATGAACATAAAGATTATTGGGGACCGACTCTAAATATATGGGATTCAAATCTTGAGATTTAACTTTCGATACGCAAAAATGGATGCCGCTTATAACTATCTCCAACACTGTTAAGAGGTCTGATACCTCTTCAATGAACTTTGTGAATTTCCTTATATCACCATGTGCTTTTTGATTCTAAATTTGGACTTGTTTCGATAATGATTTATGTCCCCCGAAGGGTGGCCTATAGTAGTCGCACTGTTCATCCGTTATTCCGTCTGTCCGTCAGTCCCATGTTCTGTGCACAACTCCTCCTACAAGTCTGGTTTGATTTTCACCAAACTTTTACACATTGATCATTATCAAGTGCCGCAATGCATGTACTCCTGCTTTTGCGAGTTGAATATTTTTGCAGAGTAATTGCCCTTAGTTTGTACAATTTTACTTAATATTTCTTTTGTGCACAACTCCAGCTCTCATGTGATTCTTACCGAACTTTCACAGAAAGATCAAGTGCCGCAGCGCATATACGAATTTTGCGATCAATTATTTTTGGCGTAGTTATTTCCCTTTGTTAAATTTTATTTAATATTGCTTCTGTGCACTTACTCCTACATTTCTTATCTAATTTCATCAATCTTTCAAATAAATAATCATATCAAGTGCCGCAGCGCATCAATCTTGGGCTTTTGTTATTCGATTATTTTTGGCAGAGTTATTACCCTTTGTTAAATTTACTTTTAGTGCTTCTGTGCACAACTCCTACATTTTTCATCCAATTTTCACCAGTCTCAAAATAATCATTATTAAGTACCGCAGCGCAAAAACTCGGGCTTTTGCTATTCGATCATTTTAGCGGAGTTATTGCCCTTGTTTAACTTTACTTATTGCTTCTGTGCGAAACTCCTAAAATTTTATAATTGAACTATATTTTTGCCTATGGTGTTCAACTGGAGTATAATAATCCGAAAGTTAAAAGGTAAGAAACTGTTTTAAACACTTTCTCAGTAAAAGACATACTGTGACCTTTGGGTACAAAAAACTAGGTTAATATCTTTTGAAATTGATATTGGTTTGGAAATTTATTAATTTTACCAGTCATGCAAATAGGTAAAGGACATATAATGGTCATAGCCCTGGATGTATGGGTACTTTGTTCAGTTCACAGACTGCAAAATATTCTGGCACAAATGATCAAGGTAACATCAAGTTATAAGCTACCATGACTGTGACCATCGCATTGTTTCGGGGGCATTCGTGTCTGTGACATATTTCTTGTTAAACATAACACATGCTGTTCTGTTAGTTGTTTTATTGACGGATGTATTTTATTGAACCAATGTTATTAAATTATTCATTCCAACGGTTAGTTTTATGACCTGAAGATGAATCAAGAATATTTTCACGTACCATTTCGGTGACTGAAATAAGCGTAAACTCTGGAATCTAGAGATAAACCTTTGGTGCCTTATTGTAACTTTTAATAATTGTCTAAGACATTAATAAGGACAGCAAGTAATTTGTCACAACAAATTAAGATCTTAAATATTGTTTTTTGAAATAATCCGCTGATTCATTGCATCTTTGAATACAATAATCTTTCGTTGCTTCATGGCTTTTCACAGAATAACTGAGACGAATTGACTCTTCCTTTTGAAAAGAAAACGTTTTAATCTGTGATCATATCTGGTTTTGTTTGATCATAGAACAAAATAATGTTAGCACAATTCCCAAATTGAGTTTCGAATCATTCTTAATATATATTCCAGCGTGTGAACCACAACGATTACCCTCTATCTTCAAAACTGTTGACGTAAGTTACTTGAGCAAGTTACATTGAACCACCTTCTGTTTTTAAAGACCTCTTGAAACACAGCATTGTCTCTTCACTATGGAGTCAAAGTCGCACATTTTCAAATCTTGCTTCCAAACATAAAAAGTCATTCATTGGTTACCAAGTGTGTCTGAAGTGGGGAGTTTCACTTTTATAAACACTTCTTTTCAGTTCCTAAATAACATGCCGTAAATTTACAATGTTTCCGTTATTCTGTAAGTTATAAGTTGAAACATATCGTCTCTTTTTAAAAAAAGTAAGACCTCAGCTGTCTCAGAATGATTCACATCATAAAAAATGAAAAGATATTTTCTATGAAGTTTCGTTATATATGAAATGATTAAAGTTTTTTATCTACATATTACTAATTTTTGTCGAGTTTGTCTTGTAGTTTGTCTTCCTTTATTCATTTATATTTAATATTTTTGTCGACAAATAAGCTACTGTAGAGCTATTAAATTTGCCTTTATAGAAATATTTGAATCAGTGTCTGTCAACATTCGAGTTATACCTAGACATTTGAAGCTTGGATAAATCGTTGCTTATTTTCGAAAGTAATTAATAGATACTTAACAGAAAATACAACTGTCTTAAATGAATGTTAAACATTTTTTCTTTCAATTTGTGTTCTTTACTAGGAGTATGCATTATTTTAAAATCTTTTCTTACAGCTACGTGTTTTGTTTAATTTGTGTTATTTTACAAAATGTTGCCAGCGCGTTTGGCTTCCGTAAATGTTCGCCTTTTTGTTCTGTCCCAGTCCAATTGGTACGACTAGAAATTGTGTTCATGTTGAACAATTTGGTCGTGTTACCAGATTGTCTTGCTTACTTACATGTATGAAGTTATGAAATAAAATGATAATTTGTTTTTGCGATTTGTCTTTGCTATTTTAACTTTTAGACAAAGAAAAGGTCAGTGTTTATACCAAAAAGGTTACAAGAAACCTCTCAGGGAACTTTGCACTGTCTTGTTGAAGAAATTTATTTTATGAAAAATTGGTCTAACATTAACTGGATTCCAGTTGTTTAAACACAATTACAGTTTTCAGATATTTACAGTAAAATGTTCGGACATTTGGAGTTTATTGTCTATGTTCATTTTGCTTTCACATGAACCATTCCAAGGATTTTCTTTTATTATTATTTTAAGTACTAGTAGTAGTTTATATTGCTTGTATGTGGATTCTGACTGTTTGTTTCTACTGTATTCGCCGTGTGTATCTGTCGAAAGTAATAAATAGATGCTTAACAGATAGTAGAACTGTCTTAAATGAAAGTTAAACATTTTTTCTTTCAATTTGTGTCCTTTACAAGGAGTATGCATTATTTTAAAATCTTTTCTTACAGCTACGTGTTTTGTTTAATTTGTGTTATTTTACAAAATGTTGCCAGCGCGTTTGGCTTCCGCAAATGTTCGCCTTTTTGTTCTGTCCCAGTCCAATTAGTACGACTAGAAATTGTGTTCATGTTGAACAATTTGGTCGTGTTACCAGGTTGTCTTGCTTACTTACATGTGTGAAGTTATGGAATAAAATGATAATTTGTTTTTGCGATTTGTCTTTGCTATTTTAACTTTTAGGCAAAGAAAAGGTCAGTGTGTTAATACCAAAAAGGCTCCAAGAAACCTCTCAGGGAACTTTGCACTGTCTTGTTGAAGAAAATTTATTTTATGAAAAATTGGTCTAACATTAACTGGATTCCAGTTGTTTAAACACAACTACAGTTTTCAGATATTTACAGTTAAATCTTTGGACATTTGGAGTTTATTGTCTATTTTCATTTTTCTTTCACATAAACCATTCCAAGGATTTTCTTTTATTATTATTTTAAGTACTAGTAGTATTTTATTTTGCTTGTATATGGATTCTGACTGTTTGTTTCTACTGTATACGCCGTGTGTATCTGTCCAAGATCATCACGGAACAAATAAAATCTTGCATTTCTGTACTGATAATTCAAAATTATGGAGTAATAAATGTACACTTTGTAATTTTATTTTTAAATAATATAGGTAATTTGCATACTTGTGGTTATAATATGCAACCACCAGTAATTTGGTGTTTTTGTTGTAGCATTAATTTCCATTTTCCTGTTACATTTTGATGTTTTGTTGTTCCGGGGCTAGTTCTTTTATAATAGATTATAAATAGATCGTTCCATTACAGATTTGTATTAGGTGTTTGTTTAAATAACACGGGGAACATTTAGATGAAATGTTGTAAATTGTTGTTGCTGCAGTATTGGTAACATTTTCTTAATTGTTACAGGTATCAAATAGATCCTACTGAATTGTAACGTAGTATTGGATATAAAAATAATATCCTTCTTAAAGAAATTAACAAGAGAATGAAAATATAAAGCTGGGTTCTCTTACGAAATGCAGGTATATGCAAGTTCATAAGGTTAAAGAAACATGTGTTTGCGATATAGCTTCAACATTAGTAGTTCATGCATACATTTTTGCCTGTTTTTTTAATCTCCAGTCAAGATCAACCCTTTGTTTTTGCTTACGCTAAAGTTCTATTCCTTCGTTACTTTTCATTTCTGGCAATATTCTGTCTTAAATTTATTTAACTTTTGCCGACCTACCTACCCTATGTTTACATTTGTTTTCTTTTTATGTCATTTTGGCCTTATGTTCTTAATCAGTAAACATAAATATCATCTTCACGGTTTTCAACCAAATTAGAAGATGGTCAAAGGTGTCAATAGTGGGTCATCTGCCAGAACTCTCAAATTGCTTTCTTCCAAAACATAACACAGTTTCGCTTTCCCCCAAATGACCTGTTCCAGAAATGAGCAGAGACACGATAGATCATTGATCAACACCAACATACAAGATAAAACACATTACATTCTGTTTAATCTAATATACTATTAGAAGCTTAGCCGGTACCAAAAAGGAAATGGATTCTTGATCACTTGTTGGGACATTCATTTTTGTTTTGAAAATGAATTTTTGTTTGTTCATTTTCTTACCAAAACTTTTTGTGTGTCAGTGTGTCCATAGATATACCTACGAGATACCATTGTTTTTTGTACATTTTTTCTCCCGCGAGATTTTATTACAACGACATGATGAAAGTTTTATTGTTTTTATACATTATTTTCACTTGTGAGATGTTATAACAACGATACTGATGTGTAACTGATAAGGTTCTTTGTCCCAGTAGGTTCACTTGAAACGAAATATATGAGGAGCGATAGACAGAGAACCATGAACTGTATACAGTTCTGCTTAACCAAATGAAATGCACTTGTATCAGGTTGTCCGTATTGTGTTCTTTAAATGGATATAGTAAATTGTCAGTATATATTCCGTAGTAATTGCAAACACGTGAAGAGGTCAAAATGTGTCATTAGTTACTACGAAGATACAAAGTGCACATGTTTGTGTTTTAATGATGTTCAGTAAATACTGAGACACAGTTTTTAGCTTGTCTGTTTTCGAAGAAAAAACTCGAGCTGTTGTGATCACTGGGTCGTCGTGGTCGTGTCGGTGTCGTCCTGCAAATACTTTAATATAGCTGATTACTTATAAACCATAAGTCTTAGGGTTGAGATATTTTGTTTGTAGTTATGTTAAGTGGACCTCTGCGAAGCTGTTTCAAATCATGACCACAGGGTCACTGTTTACCCCGCCTCGCGTGTCTCTTGATTTAACAGTTAACTTATACTGGACAAACTTAAAAAAAATTCTTCTTTAAAACTTCTTGACACAGATCTTTGTAATTTGATCTGAGGCATCCTCTAGTGACTTCTACCAAGATTGTTTATATTATGTCCATGGAGTCAAAATTAGCCCCACCCCGGGGGTCACTTGATTTTGCATAGACTTGTATAGGAAATATTTCATTTCTTTATATTTTTTTCGATGGGTAGGTACTTCCCCCCACCTCGGCAAGAGACCCCCACCCCAACGTGACCTCCCCCCCCCCCCCACCTACCAAAAACATTTCCTTTTTTGGGAGCGCCAGGTGATGGGTAGGTTCTTGCAAGCTCTTCTCCGGAAACTAAAACAGACGAGCTTTGGTTCCGCTTCGCGGTGCTCTGGTATATAAAAAACGCTCGTTCGTTTGTTCAACGATTTCTTCTTGTTACTAGTATTTTAAGGCTAGAGCCAGGCCAGATGCCTTAAGAAGCCTCAGTAGAGAAAGTTAGTAATTACTTTTGTAGATTTTTACAAATCACTTCCCGTCTAGGAGAAAATACTTCCATATTTTGCTGCTGATAAATAATGCATGAGATATGGACTGATATACGGTCTCCGCTAATTCTTCCGTACGGTAGGATATTTTCACTCATCCATTTTGCTGATAAAAGTATTGAATTGCTATCATTTTGACACTGTAACCATTTATCTTGACTGAAAGTCTACAGGACCAGCTACATTTTCAGAATAGCTGTCCCACCGAGATGTGCTAGACTTAATAACTAGATACAACAAGATGGTAAGACGTAACTATACATGAATACCGTACGTGTCGAAATGTCTTTGACTGATTGAATTTCAGCGCAGTGTTGTGAAACATTAAACACCACTTTGCCATTAATTTGTTCTATAAAGGGTCACTCATGTTGTTTTAATTTAAGAATTACCATTTGAGGATTTTTTGTTACTTTTCCGTTGTTTTCTTTTTCAACAGTATTGATGCACATTCCGTATGAAAGTAGCTGATTGTGTTCCAGACCTTCGCATTGTGCAGAATTTAGTGCTTTCAAATTCTACACTCATTCACATGTGGCATTTTTTATTTTCTGTGTCTCATATGTTCTAAAGGTTATAGTCAAATAAATAAACATTAGATATCTCATGCAATATATGTTGAGTACCATTGCACACGCCTTGCATATTTTACCTTGAAAAACATGCACGGTTATATAGGAGGCAAATAATTATGACGTTTCTCATTTTCTCGGATTCATTACTGCAAAGGACAAGTCTCTAGAGAGTGACTGTCAAAAGCTCACAAAATTAATATGCCTCACTTAGGTTTAAATAAGTGAAGTGAAAGTAATCGATCAGAGAAACGTCTAACACTCTTCACATACATTCTTAACAAGAAAGATTAATGAAGTTCTGGAGGAAATAAAACTGCAATTGTAAACGTTCATTGAAACTGAACATGTTCTGAAACACTCATGCAGCATTTTCTTTCCTCGCTTTACAGTACATGGTAAATGAGAAAATTAGCATAAGGCGACTACTTTCTTATATATTTATCTCTGATATTTCATATTTCACGTAGCTTGGCCCTCGTCCTGTCACGAAAACATTTCATTAATACAATATTGGACATGATTATGCCTATTGAGAATATCCTGTGCGTATTGCCAATTTATTTCAGTGGTTGGCTTTTGAATCGACTTTTCTGATTTTAGATTGTTATTTCTTTAATTATTTTTGTATTAAGATTAGCAACCGTTACAGAAAGCACCTCGACTTGCTTTTACAAGAAAAAATGTCATATATTAACCACTAACTTTACACACAAAAATGTCCTATTTCGGCTTCGTTGTAGAGCTGGGTAGAAAACCTGCGTATGATTGAAGTTTATTGTTTTGATAAAATATGTATTAACCTGAATCTGATAGAAGTTAACGACATGCCAGTTAGCTACATGTATGTATAATGAATAGACATTGAACAGTCTTTTTCAAAATGTTAAGAAGTATCTCATTATCTTTAAATACAAATATAGTACATTTATGTAGGAAAACATTATTAAGATATTCTCTTGCGCTTCCCATTTAATCAAGTGGTTTAAAAATATAATTTTTTACACATTTACATTAGATACTTCAACCAAAACACCTACATAAGAATAAAAAGGATTCTAGAACTAAGTTTCAAAGCATAATATTTAGTTCTATCCAATTACGAAGTATACGCAGAACATACTGTTAAAGTTATACGAAAATAACATAGATTTACTTTGCATAGTTGTTGTTCTAGTCATTGATATAAGATAGATAAAAAGACTGACCTTGATAAAGGCTGACCAAAGCTATCTATGCCACCTTAGAGAAGAATAAATCTTCACAAGTTTATAATCTGTAACGCTAATCTTGGCTTAAACAATATTCATATTACTTTTGTTAATTTGCTAGTATCAATATCAAGAAAGTGGCCTTTTTCAGTTTTCGGGACAAAATGCATTTTCATTATGCAACTTTTCATGAAATAACCCTCTTTCAGCAAAAATTGACTTTTTTCTTTTGGAAAGCGTCACAAAACAAGAACATATTAAGGTATTCGCTCTTTAGTTGTTGTGGTTCATTTCCTCAAACTTGGCATTGAAAGAAAATATGATTAACTCATATATAATAAGTTATTTAGAAACGTTGTACCGGAAATTAATCCACGAAATATTGCATGTATTCCAACAGAATCTGCGGAACATATAACATTTGGTATTGCCATATTGAACGGTTATTATACATAATTCATTAAGTGGTTTTGTAAAGAATTGTAAACTATTATCTCGTATTTTCTTTACATTTAGTTTTTCTGAAAATGTACAGACACAAAAGAAATGAACAAGCAGCGCGATACAAAATGAATATTAAAAGACATATCTACAGTTAATGTTAATGCGACATTTTCAGAGTTCATTTTTTTTCTTCCCCAATCGAAAATGATTATTTTCAGTTACATGCCACACCACTTAAAGGTAGTTTTTACTAGACCAATTTGTTACATCTGTTGTGGTTAAGACATGTTTCTTTTATTCTTGCAAACATGCAATCTCTAATTGCCTTTATATCGAAGAAAATGTTTCTACTTTGATTTGTGCGTGAATACCGCGCCTGAAGATATATACATTTTTTGAGAGTAAAGAACGATCAGTCAGTCTTCAGATAAATTCTGTCTTTAGACTCGTAGAAGCAATTTAGTAGTTTAAACCCGAAGTCACGTTAGTTCACTGACGGCCTCGTGCCAGTATCATTGTGCATACTAATAAAAATATGACTTTTAATAGCATAGTTCCTTACACAGGCTTTTTTTCTTCCGTATGCAGCAAGTGTTAGAATTGTATTCCAAATAATTATGTTGGCCTGTCACTGGACCAGACTGAAAGTTGCAAAGCATACATATGGTACGGACATCTTTAAGTTAAATAGAATTGCATCCCTGAGATTTATAGAAATGTCTGGAACCCTCGAATCTTCCTAGAGAAAATGTCCAGTTGAAAGATTGAAACAGCAAAGAAATGAAATTTTAAGTGACAAAGATATAGCATTTGTTATTTCAGACGTCAATCACAAAGGTAATGTGAAAAGAAAAGCTTCATTCGGTTTTTTAGCAGAAACAAATCACTTCACTTTGAGGGGAATGAACTACTGTCCTCGTGTGTCCATGAATAATTCATGAAATACAGACTGATATAAGACTTTACGTTCAGATATTAATAGCCATCCATTACATTTATAACAGTATTGCATCTGTAACATTTAAAGGGGCTGTGCTCCAGATGACAAAAAAAAGAAAGTTTTCTTGTATTAAAAATTTCTTGCAATATTTATGACTAATGCTTAAAAAATAACTTACTGACAAAAATAAGTCAAATAATTACATTATAAATTGATTTTTTTCCCTTTCAAAGTGCTATACCGTAACGCGACGGTATAACTATACCGTATAAGATTTAAAGTAAATATCTGTAATATCACATACGGCGATGGTGACAGTAAAAGCGTTGGAAATATTTTGTTAACATGAGGGTCCAGAGTTCAAATCAGGCTGGAGCGAAAATATTTTTTTTATTCTATTTTGACTTTTATAATCAGTTTTGAAGTAAAATATTATGTTGTTATAATCTCACGGCATCTAAATATATAATTTATGGAAAAAAAAATGTTTATGTCAAATCTGGAGTACAGCCTCTTTAAAGATTGTTATTAAATTTGGAGATCACTGCATCCTCAGAAATATCCGCTGGATCATTGATATATCAGTTGTTTTTACTCCTCCGCTTTTATGTTCTTGAAAGAGGCTGTTCAGACACTCTCAGACGGATTTAACGCTCCCGAAAGGAGGCATATAGTAATCGCACTGTCTGTCCGTCCGTCCGTCTGTCCAGTAAAATCTTGTCCTCGCTTCTTCTCCAAAACCACTTGAGGGATTTTATTGAAACTTAACAGGAGTGTTTGTCACCAAGCTTTGTTGTGCATATCGTCAGGAGATTCCGCTCGATTTATTTTTGGCAGAGTTATTTGCACTAAGTCATTTTTTTACTATAACTTCTATACTAAAGTCTTGTCCACACTTCTTCTCCAAAACCGCTTGGAGGATTTCATTGAAACTTCACAGGAATGTTTGTCACTAAGCCTAGTTGTGTAAAACTATAGGAGTTTCTGCTCGGATTATTTTTGGCAGAATTATGGGCACTTAGTCATTTTTACTATAACTTCTATATTAAAATCTTGTCCACGCTTCATGTCCAAAACCACTGAAGGATTTCATTGAAACTACACAGGAATGTTTGTCACCAAACCTAGCTGTGCATATCGTCTGGAGTTTCTGGTTGGATTATATTTGGCAGTTTTTTGGGCCCTTAGTCATTTTTTTCAATAACTTCTTTATTAAAATCTTATCTAAGCAACATCTCCAAAACTGCTTGTGGGATTTTACTGAAACCAGAATGTTTGTCACCAAGCCTTGTTATATATAACAACTTGTTATACATCAGTAGGGGTTGGGAATAAAACAATATCGTTCGTATTCAAGGCCAAGCTCACAGCTTTCTATTTCGTTGAATAATAATGTATTCAACCTTCATATAAGAATTTGAAGCAGAAAAACATTACTCTTATGCTCTTATTTTTTGTCTGATCTCTTTTCCACAGGCATATTCAATTATATATTTACACCAGTTTCATTTCAAAGCTACATTTCGGGGGCATATGTCAATTTCCAGTGACAGCTCTTGTTAGATTTTTATTTTCAAATTATTGTTGTTTTAATAGTTGCATCTTGTTTCAGTTTCATTTCCATATGTGTTACTATTATCATACTTAATTCCATATATTGTATATAACATAATTTTTAAAAAGTATTAACCCCGTTTCGGATGACATATTGAAAAGAGGTTTATTGAAACATTTTCTATGAATTGGAATATAACATTTGCAAATTGGTGCAAACATCAGAACACATAGAACTTCAGACGTCTATGGTCGTGTTGTATCGGACAGGGATATGAAATGCGTCTATTCAAGGGTAAATCGTAAAGGTTCTATCGAACATTTAATTAATAGTACTTAGAACTTTGCTCTTCAACCATTCGATTTAAAATGCTTAGTAAATAATTTAAAAAAAACAACAACAAGGAAACAGTACAGATCTCCTTAAGGGAAAGAACAACAAGCATTATACATTAATATATCTCGTTCTATTAATGCACAACAAAAATGTAAGCAAAAGGTTGAATTCAATGCATATTTACTCTTTGTCCATAAAAGAATTTCTAGCACAGACATAATAAATTGAAAAAGTGCCAGATACAGTGATTGCGCCAATTCATTTTTCTGTGTATCTATTAGAAAATGGTAAACAAATGATGCGATAATTTTTTTAAGAAATCTTTTAACTCATTTTCTTGAAACCGTTTTAGAAATTTCAGAACTGAATTACTAAGATACGAAACCAAGATAAGCGACCGATTTTATTTTTAGCTAGTGTAAATAAAACAGGAGTGCCTGTTTGTACATAGGTTCTTTACCTGTCCAGTTAGCGGCACTGTCGATTACAGAAAAAAACACATTACCAAAATATTACACAAATTCGAAGTACTTTCTTTCACTGAGATTTCATTTCTTGCTTTTTTGTTCGAATCCTATTACGTAGAATGCTGATGCTTCTTTACAAGACACTTGCCTGGACTTTCGAGAGATGTTGGCAAACAATATAAACGGATATTCATCTTAAAAAAGTCTGCAAACTTTTTATTTTAGTTTTTCTTGCTCTTTTTACAAGTTCTAATAAACCTCAGAATCAGGTTGCAAGAACATTCCTACTTGTCATGGATATCAGTTTAATTGTACAAGTAACAATAGTCCGATATTGCTTACATATTCTAAATCTGGTATTTTGTGTTACCCTGTGGCGTAGCGGCTGCAATATTACTACAATGGATTGCGTCCTGATCCATTTATCTTGTTTTCAATTACTTCTTACAGTCTGATCACTGTTTTGCTGGGATAGTTGATTTTTAATTAGAAAAAGGGTTATATATCACTAGTCAAATTTGTATCTAATGGTCCATAGCAAATATTTTCGCTAAAAGATTCTAAATGTACGTCATTTTGATAATCGTTATATGTCAAAGGTTTTTTTTCCAACCTCATCTTGGATTTTTAAAAATATTTCTTTAAATTTGTAAGCGTTTGTTTTCCGAACCCGTAATTAACAATATTAAAATGGTAAGGTGCTCTGTTTTCATCAGTTGCATTTGTCTTACATTTCGTAGATTTGGAATAAATAGCCTCATTATCCACTATCAGATGAATTCTTTATTAAAACTTAAATCTATTTTCTAAGATAGTGGTTTTTAAAAAAAAAACATCCATACTCTTTAAATATAGTTAGAAATAAGTAAGAATGATAAGATACGTTTTATAATATGTACATTTTTACGTTTTCTTGAAAAGATATTTTTTACGCGCATCTTCTATGTAAAATTGAATTGACTGTACTGTAAAATTATATGTTTTTTCTTCTTTTATTTCATTTCTTACACGTGGGCATATTTTAATCCTACATTTATCTACGTAATAAATTGATAAATATGCACAAGAAAATGTAAATATACTTACTGTCAGCCGTCACATTCCAGTTATTATTTATATCCATTTCTTTTCTCTTTTTTTTTCACAAAAATTTAAAGAACTCTGTGTCACTTCAGTTGCTGCTACATGTATAACAATGTTTGTGCTAGAGGCACTCTAAGCCATAAAGGGACATACTTTGTGTTCGGCACGCAAGCCTTTTTTATTCTCTCTTGCTTTTCTGTCCCGTTTCTCTGATACATTAATAATACTGGTAAAATTGTCAGCACGGCTTTTCCATTCCCTATTGATTTCGTGAAAACAGTCGATGATTACTTTCTCAGTATTAAAGCTTCAAACACTTCGGACACTGTTTATGTTTCATTTTGTTTGAATATTATTACTTGATTCAGTCTTTAAAATAATTTTCTTTTCTTTAATGAGATGTTTTATTTGATTCATGTCTTTGGTAAGTGAAGGCGGCCTCTTTGTAAACTTTTATCGTCTTTCTAGGCAAAATACTGGACACTCTTGATAATCCACAATGTGCTTGTTTGTTCTTGAAATTTGTCATAATTTCAATGGCGATGGCATATCGTCTTCGTTTACTCTTATATAAGCAGTCAGGTGAATACAGTAATGATTGGCAAAAATAATTTACAACAGTGAAATAATTATGGCAATATCTTTATTACATTCTTATGGCAACCAGACATGCTGTATCAATAATTAAATTCTTTGTTTAAGCCAGTAATTGATTTTGTTAATGCGACAGAAAAACTTCTTATTTGATTTTCACCAAATTTTCACACAATGATTATTATCAGGTGCCACAATGCATATTCTCTGGCTTTTGTGATTCCGTTATTTTTGGTGGAGTTATTGTCCTTTGTTTATTTTTTCTTAGCATTTTTATGTGCACGACAACTACATTTTCTATGCGATTTTTACCAAACTTTCACATAATGATCACTATCAAGCGTCGTAGCGCATACACTCTGGCTTTTGCAATTCGATTATTTTTAGCATAGTTATTGCCCTTTTTTCAAATTCAGCTTAATATTTTTTAATATTTTACTATTTTTCCTACAATTCTCATATGATGCTCACCAAACTTCCATAGAATGATTATTATCAAGTGCCACAGTGCATATTTTCAGGTTTTGGCGATTGTTTTGGGGCATAGTTATTGCCCTTTGTTAAATTTTACTTGATATTGTTTCTGTGCACAACTCCTACATTTCTCATGCAGTTTTCACCATTTTTTCACAGAAAAGTTTAAAGTTTAGCAACTGTTTTTAAACACTTTTTTCTGTAAGAGACATTTGTCGACCTTTGGTTACAAAACACTGGATCAGTATCTTTTGAAACACACAACGGTTTTGGAAATTTATTAATTTTACCAGCCATGCAAATAGGGTAAGGACATATAGTATAAACCTAGATGTATGGGTACTTTGTTCAGTTCACACACTGCAAAAAAATGACATAACTGATAAAGGTAACATCAAGTTGTAAGCTGCCATGACGAACATTGCAATGTTTCTTTTTGATATAACGATGCCTACTAAACGGTGTCCAGAATAACCGGTAATAGATTATGAATTTTAGAGACTCAAGGAAAAGTTATTGCATTACTTGATGTCTGATATTATTTTCTTGTTACAAAACTCCTGTTCTAAAAGAAATAAAAGCCTCAGTGTAAGCGGTTTTTTATGCCCCCCACCACTTTGGGGTTTTCCCTTGTCCGTCCGTCCGCTGTCACGCTGTTCCATTGTCACGCTGCCCGTACGTAGACTGGACGAATAACTGCTAGAGTAATGAAACTTCCTAAAAATAGTTGTCAGCACGTGAACTTAAGAGTATTTTGACACAAATTAAATTGTGATCGGCAGACTTGTGCTTTCTGATTAAGCAAAAAAAAAAGAATCGCTTGTAACTTCAAACGTATAACTGCTAGGGACATGAAACTTTCTAAAAAAAAGTTTGTGAACTTATGCACCTGGATATTTTGACGCAAATTAAATTGTGATCGGCAGACTTCCTGCTTCCTGATTATGCAAAAAAGTAGCATTTTTAGACTTACGTCGAGTGTAACCCCAAACGTTTAACTGTTACAGCCATGAAACTTTCTAAGAGTAGTTGTCAGCATGTAAACTTACCCACCATGGTATTTGCACGCAAATTTATTGGAGATAGACAGAGTTATGCCCCCTGGTTAAGCAAAAAAAGCATTTTATACTCCTTAATGTTAAGGACAGTGCTTATAGGCACATGTTATTGTAATTGATTTTTTGGTGACAATTCAGCGGAATGTGGGTGCATCCGTGTCCTATTATTTTTAATTCTTTTAATACGCATTTGCGATAGTGTGCTTGGTTCCAGGAGATTGACATTTGTTTTATAAGCTCACCTGAGCCGCTATTAGGATCGCCTTACGTCCATCGTCGGTCAACAATTGCAATTCAAATGTAATCTCCTCTGAAACAAATGGAAAAACTTCAAAGCTCTTCTCCTAAGCAACCCCATGACCAATTTGAAATGATCTAACAAGTGAAATTTATTGTGATCAGAAAAAAAATATTGGCGAAGGGGCGGGGCTTATTTTCTTTTATGTCTTTTTGGGAACCTTTAAATATCTTCTTAGAAACTGCTCAGTTGATTTGAAAATACTCTGGCGCAAATTTTCCTTGCTTTCCTTCTATATGAATTGTGAAATTTATTGTGAACCGTGATGAAAACATGCCGTGGAAAATACATAGCCGCCAGAGTCGGGGCTTATTTTCCTTACATGTCTATAGGGGAAATATTAAAACTCTTCTTTTTGAAACGGCTGGATTGATTTCAGAATAGTTTGACACCAAGTTTACCTTGAAACACCTTCATATAATTTGAATATATAAATAAATACATGCCTATATAATAAGGTGAGCGCTTAAGGTCCATCAAGACCCTCTTGTCTTGATATGTTCTTCTTTTTTTGCCAAATAGATTTTTTTCTCCGATTTCCTACCTGACATTTTACAGATTTCTTACTACGGTATTCTGAATAGGGACTATTTACAATGGTAGGATACTACGTCATCGCGCACCTGTTTTATGCTCTCTCGCGGGTCAGCAACCCGTCGCTAAAAAGGTTAATTGGTCTTTTTATCTGTAGAGTTACTAAAAATGTTGTTGTGCACCAAAGATTGGCTCGTGTGCTTTGTATTTACGTAAAGAATTTTTATTATGTAAAATTCTAGTTTAAGCATGAAAACGGTTGAAAGTTTGTTTCTGAATGCATGCTGTAAAAAAACTTTCACTCGTTTTCAGGCCTAAACTAGAATTTATATTATAAGAATTCTTACGTCAATACAAAGTACACCAGCCAATCTTCGGTTCACAACATGCTATTTGCAACTCTGCAGATTTCTTATTGAAAAAGACCATTTTAAGGGGGCAGGGGACATAAAAGTGAGCAATTTCTAAGGTCCGAGTGGCCGTGAACACCATTTTTATTATTTTGAAACATTCTACACAAGCAACAAACCTGTCACTTTGCATTATTCAAGGATATATAACATACATTTAAGAAAATAACAGTTTCCATTCATTGTTCCTGATAAAGAAAATTAAATAGCACTTTATATTCCCCCCACCCACCCAAAATCACAGTGGAAAAAATGAATATGGCCAAACTTCATGAAGATGTGCAACATTCAAAATAGCCCCTATTTTTTTAATGTTAATATTTATCTGCAGTACAGTTATTGAAAACTTCAAAAATGCCCAATAAAGTAGCGGTCACACGTTTAGATTTTTTCACAAAATAAAATCAAAGTCCCTCACCGGTTTTGCAGCTGCAGTCAATGTTTACATTTTCAGTTTCCATACCTCCTTTTGAAGAGTCAAAAATGCATACAAAGCTACCAAATGTTTCGTTTCGTGCACAAATCCAGAAATATTGCTCATTTCCTACACACAAATGACAAAGATTTACACTGACAAAACATTCTCAATAATTTTCAATACCTTCAAAACACCAAGTCTGTTTTATTAAGAAATTTCACCGGGGCCAAAGTTCAAATATGTCGTCTGCCCCCTTACCTTTCAAGAAACGGATTGTTGACAAAAAATGGTCCGCGAGAGAGTATAACACAGATGCGCGATGACGTAGAATCCTACCAATGATTTATGGTCGTGAAAAACATAGCTTTTGAATGTAATCTACACGTTTTTATCATGATTATTGACAGGCACGTGCGCTTCATCTAAAATAATACGATGTCGAAGTCTAATGATATAATGCACATATATGAAAATAAATCAACATTCCTCCTAAACGAGTTATTTTCTTTAACCCACTTCAGTAATTAAGACTTAGTATTAAACTTCTTCGCTGAGTGCTAAAATATTTTTCAGATACAATGATGGACTTTTGATGCTACAGTATTTGTCTAATTTTAAAGGGTTTACGTGTGTTTAAAATAATGTAAGAGACTGCAGGTACTGAGTCTTTCGATAGATTTATGTCTCCCCCACGACGTGAGAATGAAACATTTTGATTTTGTGCTGGACATCAGGATGGATGGATGTCACTAAGTTTGTCTCCGCATCTTATCCTTCATGCATGTTTTGATTTTGATGAAGCCTTACAGAAGTGTTCAGTACCTGACATCGTTGTGCATATCATCACGATTTTCCGCTTGACTGATTTTTGCAGGAGTTATGGGCATTTTTAGATTTAGATTTTTATCTTTTATCAGCGCAACTCCTCTTACACTCATCATTAGATTTTAATGAAACCTTATAAAAATGTTCAGTACTTAGTGTAGTTATGCATATTATCATGATTTTCTGCTTAACTGAGTAGCCAAAATTGTCGGGATGGGGGGACAGTCTGTCGTCTACACAGAGAATGTCTCCTCTGTATCTTCCTACGTCCTAAACAGTTTACATCATTACTGACTAAATCGTACCTGACGGTTTGATGACACATTGGCACCGGTGTAAAGAGGCTCCAATCCATCTAACAGGTTTAGAAAGCTACTAAATTTAATGACTCTTAGAAAAGGTTTAGTTTTTTGATGAAGGCAGCTTTAATTTGAGTGATCTTGTTCTGAGGATAACTAATTTCTTTTGAGACGAAGGCTGAAATAACAGTTTAATACCATGTCTGGTTTCTTCTGTAGGGTGCGGTAAAATCTAATAAGGCTTTTTTGAAGAAACATAGATGCGATACAGAAATATAATGATGTCATTATATACAGTAATTACATTCTGAAATTGACAAATAACAGGCTAGTGATATAACTGTACAAACCATTATCTACATTTACTCGTAAACTAATGATACTGTCTTTAAACCTTCAGAGTAAATTTGAAATAATTTGAAGAGACACTGGGATGGTTGAAATACCACGTATATATAATATCCTTTTAAGCTCACCTGAGCACAACGTGCTTGAGATGAGCTATTAGGATCACCCTGTGTCCGTCGTGCGAAGTCAGTTTTTCTTTTCAAATGAATCTTCTCCAAAATTATTATGCCATTTTCCAACAAATTTAACAGGACTGTTCCTTGTATTGCCCCTGTTTTTAAATTGCTCGAACGGTTACGGTCCGGTGCAAAGAGCTGCAAAACATAAAACCAAAAAGTCAAACGATTCCAAGTAATACTAAGTCGTTACCTCGTGTTAGTATCTCATGGGAACGACAAAAAAAGGAAGTGCAATTTAAAAGAAAATATTGCATTGACAAAAAGAGAAGCGTAATATCTTGCTATCTCGTTCCAACGACATAGCTTACTAGTTCCCACCAGTTAGTTATGCGTTTCCTCGACAAAGCAAGCATGTACTTTTTTACACTATTCTTTTTTCTAACTCTATCCTTTTGTTTTTGCACCACTTTTTAGTTCGTCTGTTTCGAAGAAAAAGTCAAGCTATTATGATCGCTGCGTCGTCGTCGTTGCCGTCGTTATGCAAAAACTTTAATGTAGCCCATTACTTAACCAGTTTAAAAGATATCAATATGAAGCTTTGGATGCTTGCTTATCATGACATTTGTAACACAAGGGGCATTATTCTGAAAGCTATATTTTTGGAGTAAACCCCTATATTAACTTTCAATTTTTGTCAAAATTGCTTATAGAGTTGAATGATTTCAACTATCAAAGGTATCAATATGAAACTTGGACTGCTTGCTTATCATGACAAGTGGCAGGTGTAACACAAGAGACGTTATTATAAAAGTTATAATTATGGAGTTATGTTCCTTTTTAACTTACAATTTTTGTCAAAATTGCTTATTAAGTTGAATGATCAAAGGTATCAGTATGAAAAATGTCAGCATCTTGATATGAAACGTCAGAGGTATATAGATAGACCTCCTTCGGGAGTAGTGTACAAGAACTATAACTATGACCCCCCCCCCATTGTCGACATGTAAAACAGACAAGCGTTAGCATCGCTCCGTGGAGGTCTTGTTGTCCCCCGCCTTTTCGAAGAAAAAAGGGGGATATAGAAATGGGCTCCGTCCGTCCTAGCGTCCGTCCGTCACACTTTCGTGTCCGGTCCATAACTAAGCCATTCATCAACATAATTTGAAATAGTTTGGCACAAATGTTTGTTATAATAAGGCGATGTGTCATGCGTGACATCCCTACCCCTTCTTCCAAGATCAAGGTCACACTTGATAATTAAAGGTCAACATAGTCTGTTGGAGGATATATGTCGTGTCCGGTCCAAAACTTTCTCATCCATCAAGGGATTTTGAAAATATTTGGCACAAATGCTCACAGTAATGAGACGACGTTTAATGCACAACATCCAGACGCCTACCTTCAAGGTCAATGGCACTCTTAAAGCTCAAAGCTTAACATGATCTGTTATAGGGTATATTTTGTGTCTGGTCCATATTTTTTTCATAGATCAAGGGATTTTGAAATAACTCGGCACGAATGTTCACAATAATGAGACGACGTGAGACGACGTGTCATGCACAACACCCTGACCCATACCTCAAAGGTCAATGTCACTCTCGGAGGTCAAATGAATTCATAAGCATTGATGAACAAAAGCCATTAAAAGGAACAGTATTTTTAGCTCGACTTTTTTCGAAGAAAAATCGAGTAATTGCTATAGTCATGGTATCGTTTCTGTTGCCGCTGCCGTTACCATTCCCGTCTGAAAACTTTAACATTGATCATAATTTTTTTATTAGTTAATGGATTGTCTTCATACTTAAACACAACAATCCTTTGGAAAAACCTTCAAGAAGACCAGACTAAACTTGACCTTGACTCATCAATGACCTTCACCTTGAAGGTCATTTTTTTTAATTTTGCTAAAATTGGCCATAACTGTATTATGATAAGGTGGTCTTCATACAACAACAACCCTTTGGACAAAATATTGAAGTGGGCCAGACTGAACTTGACCTTGACTCATAAGTGACCTTCTTCTTCAAGGTCAAATTTTTTTTTTCTGAAATTGGCCATAACTTTGTTATTTGTGGTTGGATTTGATTCATACCTTGACAAACCAACACTTATGACAAATCCGACATTATGATTCTTTCAGGTATGACCTTGACCTTAAAGTTACCGTGGCAGTCAAGGTCAAATTATTTATTTGGCTAAAACTGGCCATTACTTTGTTATTTATCGTTAGATTTGAATTAAACTTGGACAAAACAACACTTATAACAAAGCTGACAGTCATGTTAATTTATTCAGGTGTGACCTTTAACCTTAAAATGGTCATAAGCGTCAAGGTCAAATTATTGAATTTTGCCTTAATTGTCATAACTTTCTTGTTTATGGTTGGATTTGATTCATACTTGGACAAAACAACAGTTATGACAAATCCGACATGTTGAATAACTCAGGCGTAACTATAACCTAAAAATGATGACAGATGATAGAATTTTGCTTAAATTGTCACAACTTTCTCATTTATATAAATTACGGAATTGATTCATACTTAGACAAAACTATACTTATGACAAATCCGACATTTGGCAGGCAAGATCAAGTTACTGAATTTTGTAAAAATTGGTATGGATGAATTTTATCAATAAAATATTATATTATAAATTATAATATTTTCAAATGATGTTTCATTTTAAATCCCTTCACCACAATGTGCTTTCTCTGATGTGTTTGCCTTTGGGAAGGGAAATAGGGAAAAGTCGAGCGTGGCCCCCGCTTGCAGTGGCTCTTTTTTAAGTTTTCTGATCCAAGCATTGGAAGAGAAAGTAAAAAGAGAAGCCCACAATATTTAAGAGATTGTGTACCATTCCAGGCCATCACTGTTACATTCTTACTCACATCTGAATGTCCAGTTCCTGTCGAGAGAAAAATGTACCCTTTAGTTTTAGCATTTGGCTTAACTGCTGACAAGTCTCAGGGAAGTACCTACGCACACTGTATTGCTATCCTCGAACTACCTCCAAACATGAAGTCTGTCATACAGGGTCATGCTTTTACAATGCTCAGCAGAGCAACGTCACATGATTTTTTGAAGTTAGTCAATTTTACTGCAGACAAAATCAAAGTAAACAAGTCTAGACCTTAGATATTTGGTATGTAGCATTATATAGTTGACCTATACGAAAATAATCAAAATTATTTCTCTAGTGGCAAAACTGACCATGCCCGTCGATCACTTGTTTTACATGTATAGGAAAAACTTCGAATATCTTCTTTTATAAACTGTATACTTTAGAGCTTAGATATTTGGTACGTTACATTGTAAAGTAAACCTCTACCAAATTTGTGCAAATTATTGCCCCGCCTTTAGGGTCCTATTTAAAAGTATGTTTGCTCAACAGCAGAATAACACACAAAGTACACAAGTGAACGATCCAGAGCCATCAAGGCCCTCTTGTTCAATGGTTCATCAAATATAGCTTTTTAATCTTACTTCATATGACTTTGACTGTAAGAAAGCATATCCAAATAAAGCTTCCATCTGTTAGTTGTCTTGGTCATAGGTTTGTAGCAAGTATTTAAAGATAATGTAAACATACAAACTAGTGGTGTATTTATTGAACGAGAACTACAACTACAGAACATATTTTTTATTCTGAATAAATCCCTTTATCCTAAGAGTCCTAAGAGAAAGAGTTTTTATGCCCCCGCCATGATAGTGTTTAGCCTGTCCGTGTGTGTGGGGGTGCACATTGAATAGATCTCATTATGTGGAGGTGCAGTGCCGAAGAACAATAACTCTATTTCTCATAAATTTTTAGTTATTGCTCTTTGTAATTGTTCATACTTAATTCTTGTCCGGGGCATAACTTGGAAGATATTGAAGATATTAACTTGAATCTTCATAGGTGAATAGATCTCAAAGTGGAGAGGTGCAGTGCCCAAGAACCATGACTCTCTTTCGCATATTTTTTTAATAATTGCCCTTTTGTAATTTTTATGTCCCCGCCAAGATAATGGTGAGCGGGCATATAGTGTTTACCCTGTCCGTGTGTGTGTTGGGGGGCACATAAAATAGATGTTCGTGTCCCGTTTATAACTTTGTTGTGCATGGTTGGATTTCTAAATAATTTGGCATAAGTGATCATCATATGAAGACAACGTGTCGCGTGCAAGAAACATGTTGTTCGCTCAAAGGTCAAGGTCGCAGTGGACACTTCAAGTGTTGGCTTATTCCTTATATGAATATATTGAAAAAGATGTTCATGTCCGGCTCATAACTTTGCTGTGCATGGTAGAATTTCGAAATAATTTGGCATAAGTGATCATCATATGAAGTCGACGTGTCTTATGCTAGAAATATGTTGCTCGCTTAAAGGTCAAGGTCACAGTGGACGCTTGAGGTTTTGGCTTATTCCTTATATGGATAAAGTGAAAAGTTTTTCGTGTCCAGCTCATAACTTCCTCGTGCATGGTGTATGCATGGTGTGTTTAATATCATACGATGTTGACACATCCCTGCCACGATCATTTCTTGTTTCTTGCCCATAATTTCAACACTTTCGGTATCCTCATAATGTCATTTTTCGGTATCCTCATCATATAAGGCAGGTGAGCAACAAAGAAAATACATGAATGTAATAGACATTTGTAGTGGGCTGCATGTATGTGTACTTTGATATAATAATTATATGGACGCAACAGAAATAACAGTAGATTGCTACGTAGGTTGTGTCCCTTACCAATTTATTGCCTTGTTGCAATCTCTTAAAGGATATAAATACCTGATATCCTTGCCTTGTATTTTATGCCATATTTACATGTTTGCCCACAATGTTGATTTACCAAGTTTGTGTCCAGTGTCATGTAGCGGGGGCATCTGTGTCGTTTAGACACATTTATAGTTCAATTTTGATATACAGGTTTTTTTAGCTCACCTGAGCATGCTCATGTGAGCTTTTAGGATCCTTGATTGTCCGGCGTCCGTCCGTCCGTCCGTCGTCCACAATTCATTCAAACAACATCTCCTCTGAAACCACTGGGCAAAATTTAATGAAACTTGCCTAAAATGATCCTTGCATGAAGCTCTACCAAGTTTGTTCAAATGGTTCCGGTTCATTGCATTTCTGGATCACAGGAGCTAAAAACAGATTTTAAAAGTTGGATCTTTAAAAATCTTCTTGTCAGAAACCACAAGGCCTGGAGCTTTGATATTTGGTATAAAGCATCATCTAGTGGACCTCTACCAAGTTTGTTCAAATTGTGATCATGGGGTCAAAAATGACCCCGCCCCAGGGGTAACTTGTTTTACATTGAGTTATATAGGAAAAACTTTAAAAATCTTCCTGTCAGAAACCGTAAGGCATAGAGCTAAGATATTTGGTGTGCAGCATTGTCTAGTGGACCTCTACCAAGTTTGTTCAAATCATGGCCTCTGGGTCAAAAATGTCCCCGCCCCAGGGGTAACTTGTTTTACATAGAGTTATATAGGAAAAACTTTAAAAATCTTCTTGTCAGAAACCGTAGGGCATAGAGCTTAGATATTTGTTATGTAGCATTGTCTAGGGGACCTCTACCAAGTTTGTTCAAATTATAACTCTGGGGTCAAATTTGGCCCCACCCTGGGGTCATTGGTTTTACATAGGCTTATATAGGAAAAACTTCGAAAATCTTCTTGTCAGAAACCACAAGGCCCCGAGCCTTAAGATTTGGTATGTAGCATTGTCTGGTGGACCTCTACCAAGTTTGTTCAAATTATACCCCTGGGGTCAAATTTGGCCCCACCCCGGGGTCATTGGTTTTACATAGGCTTATATAGTGAAAACTTTGAAAATCTTCTTGTAGAAGGAGAAGTAACATTTTCAGTCCAAATAATCTGGAAATTTGTTAGACAGGTTGTTTCTATGATTTCTAGCTCAAGTTTGAATATGGGTCATCTGGGTTCAAAAACAAGGTCACAGAGCCCAAAAATAGAAAAACCTTGTTAACACTCTAGAGGTTACATTTTCAGTCAAAATATCCCAGAAATTTGACAGAAAGGTTGTTTTGATTATTTTTTAGCTCAAGTTCAAAATTGGGTCATCTGGGGTCAAAAACTAGGTCACAGAGCCAAAATATGGAAAAACCTTTTTAACACTCTAGAGGTAACATTTTCAGTTCAAATAACCTGGAATCTGTCAGAAAGGTTGTTTCAATGATTTCTAGGTTAAATTTGAATATGGGTCATCTGAAATCAAAAACTAGGTCACAGAGCCCAAAAATAGAAAAAAAAACTTGTTAACACTCTAGAAGCTACTTTTCAGTCCAAATATTCTTGAAATTTGTCAAAAAGGATGTTTTAGTGATTTCTAGCTCAGATTCGAATAAAGGTCATCTGGGGTCAAAAACTAGGTCACAGACCCCAAATATGGAAAAACCTTGTTAACACGCATTGAGGTAACATTTTCAGTTCAAACAACCTTGAAATTTGTCAGAAAGATTGTTTCAATAATTTCTAGGTCAACTTCGAATATGGGTCATCTGGGGTCAGTTAACCAGGTCCATAGCAACTTTGTTAAAAGCAGTCATATTCAGGTGAGCGATATAGGGCCATCATTGCCCTCTTGTTTACATTTAGTTCCTGTAAAAAGCTTCTTTTCCAGCAAAGGGTTAGCAAGACCACAAAGATTGCTGATAAAATCCAAAAACTAAACTAGCGTGGCAGATTCTAGTTACATATGAGTCACAACCAGCCATCTGATTCTGACTACTGAACTCTGTCTCACCTTAGCTAATAAAGGCATGAGCAACATTATTTCTGTTAAAGACTAAAATTGATTTTCGTCAATTGCCATATGTCAGACATGTCAAACACACTGATTCTCATAGTCTCACTTCGCCTGTATTGTTACTGTTAGTTTATATTTAAGCGTAAAATTATACATTTATTTATGAACTGTATATTCTTATAGGTAAAATGGTAGATTAGACAAAATTCTACAGAAAACTAAATTAATGCAACTTAGTTTTGTGACGATTGTATTGAATTTAACAGTTATGGCGACATGCTTGGTTACATAAGATTTTAATCAAATAAAGTCGTTTTAACTATGGTTATTTTCATAAACATTAGCAGTCTGCTTTAGTTATAACATTTCAGGTACTACTCGTTCAAATTATTCATTATTTAGTTTGTCGCAAAAATTATGGCATTGGTTAATTACAGGTATAAGGTTGCCGTTGTGTAAGAAATGTGTCATGTGCAGATAAAATGCATGTAATAACAGACACTCTGTCTTGGTTAACAGTAACATGCGTGATTTTTAGTTTATGGCAAATGATTGCAATAGCAGGAAGGAGAAAATATCCCAGAGAAAAACACAGAAGCTTCATATATGAATCACTTAATCATTTTAAATAACCACAGTGTTGGGAAAAAGCAGAAAGATCCTAAATATTTCTTGATTTATATTTTCAGTCCGTGACAACATCTTCCATCCATTTTACAGAAAACGAGGTGTTTATATTAAAGAAGATTGTACAATTTATCAAGGAAAACAAATGTTTTGATGCCTGTTAATAAGATACTTGTCGGATTTGTCTCACTAAACGTATATAAACCCCTATCTCAAGGAAAATTATTGCTTGATGACTTTTAGTCCCATCAACGAGCGTCAATTTAATGCCACTTTAATATGTCTGTTGCCTAATTTCACGTCTGTCGAGTTTCTGGTATTCTTGAAAAAGCTATAATTATGTAAATAAACTTCCTATCTTTATCTCACTTTCGAAACTATTGTTAAAAGGGCACTTATTCTTGTTACTGTACCATTTTGTAATTTGTCCTTCATCAGCATCTAATTGCGTTTGCAACTTTAGACTCTTCACCTCCCGTTGGTAAATATTCAAGTTCCTAGTGGGATTCGAATCGGCACTGAACTGCACCAACCACCTAGTTATGTAAAGTAAGAACGCCTTATACTACTCGGCCATTGCAACATCCCCATAAACGTTTGTGCAAATAACCGGAATATAAGTGTCCCCCTCACACCTGACCGGTGATAGATGTATGACAACACTAACTTTATGTACGAAGAGAAAGTTTATATCATGTAGTTTAAAATTGTTCACCTCTGAACTGAAAATGTGTGGCCGATCTGATGCAAACTCAAAGAAAATGGCAATATTCATGTATTTGCTTCTATGGTATCTGTCATAAGAATATGATATATCTTTGACATATAATGATCCACAAGACAAGAACACGAGCTTAGCTGAGGAATAAAGCTTCATTAACTTTTGTTCTTTAGAACAATCTTAGATCTTACAATAACTTAGATCAAAGTGAAGCTACGTATGAATGATATTAAATATTATACAGATTAATGAAAAAAGTATCAGTACTTTACAACTAATTTCAATGGCAGGTAGGAAGTGGAATAACCAGTGAATGGGTAGGTGATTAGGAATAATGCAGAACATAGCGAAGCCCTTTAGAAGCAATTTCAAAGTAAACATAAAGAGCATTTACGCCTTTTATATCAATGGCAATTTTATCTGTTTCAAAGCGTTTAGAGTTTATAATTTTTCTGTACATGCAAGCTACTTTTAGTTTTGTTTCGTCTAAGTGTAACAAAACTAGGATAATAGTCGTCACCATTAGTTCGTTTTTATGCTTCCGTGTGAACCTGTAAGCACTTTTCTGCCGTAGCAAATAGGTTGAATAATAGAACACAATTACTTCAGAGTGTTCTTGATGTAATATCTCCTTTGCAAGATAGTTTAATGTTTAAGCAGACACGTTTAATTTGACAAACCCAGTCACATTGTGATAGAAACCCCATTCAGACTTCCACTTGCAGTTTCTAACTGCCGGAATTACCAATAACAATGTTCAGACGCTGCAGTAATTGCAGCAATCTTTAGGATAGTAATAAAACAATTAAGTCAAGTTGATTACTTTTGCCCACACAGAAATTCAGTCAAGTGTTATGAAGTGACTTAAACATTCTTATTATTTTCCATTACATGCTCTTAAGACTTCAACTGAATCCAGTTTCCTGGTACGATGAAAAAGCTTTTTGTATACCAGTACGCTCCCTCAGCAGCTAAATGAATACACTACCGTTACTTCACACCGCTGCTTTAATAAGAGTAGATTTATGATATTGAACTTTACAGTGAACTTTTAAGCAACTAATGAAAGTGCACCAATATCCCCAAAACCGAAAAATCTTTAAACCATTTTCATTGGTTTTAACGATCATGTGATTCCAAAAATTATAAATAGACGGGTGTTTTCTGACAATTTTGTAAACACATTTCAACTATGCGTTTACGTAAACGTCTTAATACAGCAATTAAACGTCTAAAAACCACCATACCATCATGATTTTAACCTTTTTGATAGTTTTACTGGTTTATTTACGTATACATATTAAAAATCACTTTGAAAAGAGAAATACGTAAGTAACATGCAGACATGCATTGTTTGTTTACATTTTGGGTTGTCAATTGTATGTATGGACATTTCGTTGTTAGCTAGTCACTGATTGGCTGAAAAGTAACTGTGGATTCCCTGTCTAAAAATAAAAATATCGTTCTGAAAATTGAATTTGAAATTGAGGTAAGAAAGTGAAACATTCGACCGATGCGCAGGAAAGTAGTGCCCAATTTATTTTTATAAGAAACGTATTTCTCTTCAACTTCAGCTGAATTGACTGTCACAAGCAGTATAGTCAAGCAGTTTATATGGAAGGATCAATCTAAACTGTCAAATGTCTCTAATCCATTGTCTTTATTGAATTGTCATCGTCATGATCGGTAGAGGATCTCCATTCCGTTGCATTATTTCAGTTGGAGGTAACGTGTTTGAAGATCAGCTAGACCATTAAAAACAGACTGTAGTACTGTAATGTAAATGAATGTATTTAGAATTAAAGGCTATATTAGGCTTCAGTAAGGTTCCTCAAACTTGGTATATCGGTTGGTCATGCACAGTAGATGACCCATATTATCTCCTTTTGGGTCACTAGCTCAAAGGTTTGACCCCAATGACTTTGAACAGCAAAACTGATTCCAATTTTTATCTGGAGAAGGCTTGGGTCTGTGCTTCTCAAATTAGGAAGGCAGGTTGGCCATGACCAACAGATGACCGTTGTTGTTTTAAAAACAGCAAGTCAAAGGTCAACGCCATAGTGACATTGCACTGCAAAAGCGTTTCCAATCAATATCTGGAGAACGCTTGTGCCCATGCTCCTCAAACTAAGAATTAAGCTCCTCAAACTTGATATGCTGGTTGATCATAACCAATAGATGACCCTTTCGTTTTCCGGGTCACTAGATCAAATGTCAAGGCCACAGTGACTTTGAATATCAAACCCATTTAGGATCAACAGATACATAGTGCTTGGGTCTAGCCTCCTAAAATTAAATAGGCAGGTAGGTCATGACCAGCGCATTACCCCAGTTTTTTGGGTCAAATGTTAGGGGCACTTTTAGCACGAATACACCTTCTGAGTCACAGTTTGCCTTTTATTCACAACATGGTCATCACAGTTTACAGCCACCGGCATTAAGGCGCTTCTATGGGCCATATATGTTTTACAAAAATTTCCTGATCTCATTTGAGAACAAGATGACAAAAGGCGTACTAGAAATACAGATATACGCTCTGTAACACTGACAGATGAGCGTACTGTTTTCGGTAACTTAATACTTTCTAATTCTTTTTCAACTCCGTTTAAGTTAACAAGTATACTACTCAAAATTTGATAGGGATCACTTGTAAGAATGTGTATATTTACTACAGAAGGTTGAAAAGTTACATTTTTGTTGTGGTTATGAAAATATGTTCATATCACAACAGTTTGGTACAAAAAAATGAGTAAGTCTGTAAACCGTTGAAGCGTTACAGAGGTTGAGCCGTGGGAGGGGCACGAATTTGGGATAACACAGACAGGAGATGAAATGGAACTTTTTGGAAAAATAAAGTCTATGGCCTGAAGTTTGCTTTAATATCGCGTGTGGGGTCTGTTTGCTTGGATTACTGCTCTGCACCGCCTTTTCATGCTGCTAATGAGTCTCCGGATGCTTTGTTGTGGAAGTCGAGCCGACTCGTCCAGAAGGGCCTGCTGTAGCCCAGGGAACGTGGTTGGCTGGACTGGGCGAGCAGATATTGCAGTCTGCAGCATGTCGCAGGCGCGCTCTATTGGATTGAGGTCTGGAAACCTTGCTGGCCAGTCAATTCTCTCTAGTGCTGCTGCCCCCAGGTACTCGTCGGTGACCCTTGTCCTGTGAGGCCGAGCGTTGTCGTCCATTAAAATGAACTCAGGGCCTATAGCACCAGCGTACAGACGAACGTACACATCTAAGATCTCATTGACGTATCGTACAGCCGTCAATGTGCCGTTTTGAACAATGTGCAGGTCCGTTCTTCCCTGCATATTAATCTGCCCACACCATGACCGGGCCCCCACCATGACGGTCATGGGTAGCAACACATACGGGTACCAAACGCTCATTGGCGGATCTCCATACCCGCACTCGCCTATCAGCGAAGTCCACACAAAATCTAGACTCGTCAGTGAACAGCACTGGGGTCCAGTCATGCAGCGTCAACCTGGCGTGATCGCGGGCCCATTGAAGACGTGCCTGGATGTGGTTTCGCGTCAATGGGATTCGGATTGCTGGCCTTCTAGCCCTCATGCCAGCTGCATGAAGACGGTTCCTGATGGTTTGAGTGGAAAGTCTTACACCAGTGGCATTCTGGAAGTCATTTTGGAGGGCAGTAGCGGTAACAAAGCGCTGACGTCGCGCTTGAACGACAATAAACCGGTCCTCATGCTGAGTTGTGGACCTCTGACGCCCTCCGCCATGCCTATGCGTGACATGCCCGTAAGTTTGAAACCGTCGCCACATCCTGGCAACGGTGCTCTGGGACACACAAAGGACACCTGCCTCGTGCCGTTGGGAACGCCCAGCCTCAAGCATCCCTACCCCCCTATTCATCTCCCCATCGTCAATACGCCGTCTTTGCCGTAGATTTGCCATGACCAGCGCTAGGTTCGATATAAACGTTACCATACATAAGCGAAGTCTGAATAAAACGGATGTGTACATGAAGGTACATGCCCGCGGTGCAACACTTTTCCAGGGGTATCGCTTTTCCCGTGCATCTCGAGCCATGTACAGGTAAACAATCAAAATCTGCTGGACAGGTCGGCTTTGCCATATGAATATATTACATGTATGAGAAAAAATCAGTTATCTTGAGGTTATCATTAAAAAGATATTTAAGAAATAAAAAGTGATCCCTATCAAATTTTGAGTAGTATATCTTAGAGAAATAACATTTATCAAAAGTTATGCCGTTTATCTCATCCAGTTTACTATACTGTCAGTATAGTGTACATGTATGTATATAGCTTCCCTATTTATCTTTAGAGGAGGAGCAGTTTTCGTGGGGTTAGAGCGCCGGAATCCCAGTCCGGAACTTGCTGGTTCGAGAGTCTCCAGTGACTTTCTTTATTCCTTACTTTCGGCAGAAGTACTGGTTTGAATCCAGGAAGAAGTCATCGATACGGATTAATATGTTGCAAGAACTTGCTTCCAAATCCATCTAAAAGAAATAAGTTTAAACGTATTTATCTTTGGTCAAAATTACATACGATCTTAGTTCCGGTGAATATTCATTTGATCTTTATAGTCATGTTTGTCGTGTTATTGAATTTCTGGCTTTTATTAAATGCCCTCTCATTATTGTTGAGGTTATCCTGTGTCCGGCGTACGTCGTCAGTCGTTCGCGTCAACATGTTATTTCATATGACATCTCCTCCTAAACCACAAGGCTATTTTAACCAAACTTTACATAAATGTTCCTTATATTTCCCTTTTCTAAAATTGCTCAAACTGTTCCGCTCCATTGCACATAAAGGCTGCAAAAGCCAAAAATAGAAAAAAAATCAAACAGCATTCTCTCCAAAACGGCTAAGTAATTTTCCACCAAATTTCACAGAAATGTTCCTTACATAGCCCTCTAAAATGTTCCTTATTTTACCCTTTTCTTAAATTGCTCAAACCGTTCCTCTCCATTGTACTTAAAGGCTGCAAAGGCTAAAAATATAGAAAATAATCATACAACATCTCTTAAACGGCTAGATGATTTTCCACGAAATTTCACGGAAATGTTCCTTTCAGAACCCTTTACTTGAATTGCTGAAATGGTTCCACTTCATTGACAGAGCTAAAAATAGATTTTCATCAATATGTGGCTTAAAAAGACGTCTCCTCTCAAACTGCTAAGCTATTTTCTTTTAAACTTTACAGAAATTTTCCTGATATTTCCTTTTTCTACAATTGCTCAAACTATTCCACTTCCTTGCACGTAAACGCTGCAAAAGATAAAAATGAAAAAAAAATCAAAAATTCTTCATCTTAACGGCATGGTGATTTTCCACCAAATTCCACAAAAACGTTCCTAATGTAGCCCACTGTTAAAACGTTTCTGATCCATTGAACAAAATGGCCGCCAGAGCTTAAAATAGGATTTCATTAATATTTTGACATCTTCTCACAAGCTGCTATCTCGAAATTGCCTCTGCCCCATGGATTTTATTTGTATAAAATATGAAATTTCCGAAAATCTTCAATTAGAAAACGTAATGTTGCATCTGATGTTTGCTTAACAGTAGATCCTCAGCCAATAAACACTTTAGAGTCTACAATGTCAATCGGATCTTAATGAAATTTTATCAGTATGTTAGCCTCAGTAAAATTTCGGACGAGTTCGAAACTGGGTAACATGTATCCAAAACCTAGGTCACTAGGTCAAATAATTAAAAATATTTTTCACTGTAGAAATCGTTTGGGTTTTTTTGTCAAATATTCCCGAAACTTTGCTTGAATATTCATTTCAATAAATCCTTGGAGAAATACAAAATCTGGATTATGCAGGGTAACAAACAAGGTCACTAGGTAAAATCATAGGAAAAACTTATTAAGGCTCTAGAGGTCACATGTTTGACCTGTTTTAAATGGAAGTTTGTCAGAATGTTTGCCTTTATGAATTCTTGGATGATTTTAAAGCTGGGTTACATGTGATCAAAACTAGGTCACCAGGTCATATCATTGGAATGATTTTTTTTTACCCCCACCACAAAATGTGGGGGGGGGGCTATAATGGATTCGCTTTGTCGCGTCGGTCGGTCCGTCCGTCCGTCCGTCTCCATTATCGTGTCCGCTCTATAAATCCTATACCAACTGAAGGATTTTCTTCAAACTTGGCTGAAATGTTCACCTCAACAAGGGGATGTGCAGATCCCATGTTGCCTATGTGTCAGCTCAAGGTCAAGGTCACAATTGAAGGTCAAATATCAAACAATCAAATATTAGACTTTATGTCGTGTCCGCTCTGTAAGTCCTACACTAATGGAAAGATTTTCTTTAATCTTGGCTCAAATTTTCACCTCAACAAGGGAATGTGCAGAACCCATGTTACCCTTTGGCCGGCTTAAGGTCAAGGTCACACTTGAAGGTCAAAAATTGACTTAGAAAATAGTCTTAAATTTTAACATATATTTGAATATTTCTGAAACTAGAAAACATATTTGCTTGAAACTTAAAATATATATGAAGTGTCACAATTAGGATATGCAAGTCAAGTTTCATAACTCTGTATTGCATTTTGACAAAGTTATGCCCCTTTTTAAGTCTTCAAATTTACATACAATCAAATATTAGACAGTATGTCGTGTCCGCTCTATAAATCCTATACTGATGGAAGGATTTTCTTCAAACTTTACTCAAATGTTCAGCTCAACAAGTTTATGTGCAGAACCCATGTTAACTTTGTGCCGGCTTAAGGTCAAGGTCACACTTGAAGGTCAAAATTGACTTAGAAAATGTTCTTAAATTTTAACATGTACTTGAATATTTCTGAAACTAGCACAGGTATTTTCTTGAAACTTAAAAGATATATGAGGTATCACAAGTAAGATATGCAGGTCAAGTTTCATTACTCTGTTTGCATTTTGACAAAGTTATGCCCCTTTTTAAGTCTTTTAATTTACTTACAATCAATACTAGTCAATATGTCGTGTCCGCTCTATAAATTCTATACTAATGGAAGAATTTTCTTCAAACTTGACTCAAATGTTCACCCCAACTGGGCAATGTGCAGAACCCATCTTACCCTTGTGCCAGGTTAAGGTCAAGGCCACACTTGAAGGTCAAAAATTGACTTAGAAAATGTTCTTAAATTTTAACATGTACTTGAAAATTTCTAAAACTAGAACAGATAATCATTTGAAACTTCAAATATATACGAAGTGTCGCAAGTGAGATATGCAGGTCAAGTTTCATAACTAAAAAAAGTGGGGGGGATAACTTTGTATTGTATTTTGACAAAGTTAAGTCCATTTTTATGTCTTTAAATTTATTTACTATAGTATTTCTTAAACCAGAACAGATATTTACTTGAAACTTAAAATTTATATGAATGGTTACAAGCAAGCTCAGATGACGAAAATTCTACAATTCCATTGAATTATGACACAAGTTATGGCCCTTTTAGGCTTAGAAAATGTTCTGATATAACCATTAATACTTAAATGTTTTTGAAACTAGAACAGATATTCACGAAAATGAAAGGTTATTTGTAACTGTTTCGAACATGATTTGACAATATATATTTATACTAGTACCTGTACAATTTGTTTGTTTTTTTCACCAGAGATAATTTCTTTTTATGTATATGTATTTGTGCCACAAAAGCTATTCCCTTAACCACCTTTCCATGTCGTCTTCTGTCAAGGACATTGGTGGGGGTATGAATCGCATTCAGCAATAGTTCTAGTTTAATATTCAAGAGTTTATGTTTTAAGCTCACCTGGCACAAAGTGCCAGAGTGAGCTTTTGTCATACCCCAATGTCCGGTATGCGGTGTGCGTCGTGAGGCGTCAACAATTTCATTCAAACGACATCTCCTCTGAAACCACTGGGCCAAATTCAATGAAACTTGCATGTGATGTTCCTTGCATGAAGTTCTTCCAAAATTGTTCTAAGAAATCAAATCCATGCAGAACTCTGGTTGCGATGGCAATCAAAAGAAAAAACTTTAAAAAATTTCTAAAAAAAAAAACACAAGGCCTGGAGCTGAGATATTTGATATGAGGCATCATCTAGTGGACCTCTACCAAGATTGTTCAAATTATGACCCTTGGGTCAGAACTGTTGAGCATTGTCTAGTAGACCTCTACCAAGATTGTTCAAATCATGGCCCCTGGGTCAAAAGTAGCTACGCCCAAGGGGTTACATGTTTTACATAGAGTTATATAGGAAAATCTTTAAAAATCTTCTTGTCAGAAACTGCAAGGCCTGGAGCTAAGATATTTGGTATAAGGCATCATCTAGTGGACCTCTACAAAGATTGTTCAGATTATGACCCTGGGATCAGAACTGACCCCGCCCAGGGCTTACTTGATTTAAATAGAGTTATGTAGGGAAAACTTTTAAAATCTTCTTGTAAGAAACTACAAGGCATGGAGCTTAGATATTTGGTGTTGAGCATTGTCTAGTAGACCTCTAACAAGATTGTTCAAATCATGGCCCCTGGGTCAAAACTGGCCCTGCCCAAGGGGTCACATGTTTTACATAGAGTTATATAGCAAAAAAACTTTAAAAATCTTCTTGTCACAAACTGCAAGGCCTGGATTTTAGGTATTTGGTAGTATGCACTGTGAGCACAGTGGGGTCATCCCCCGTCCGTTGGATGTCACCTCCCCCCGCCCGCTCAAAAGATTTTTCTTCTCATTTTTTAAATTTTTCGCTATGGCAATAAAATTTGGACCATTTGACAAATGTACAGTTCTTCAGGATGATTTCAAAAACATTATTCCTTTACCTATATTTTTGACCTACTGACCTCCTTTTTTGTTTTTTAGCTACAGCAATGAAATTTGGACCATGTGCACAGTTTTTCATTTCGATTTCAAAAATGTCATCGCATGACCTATATTTTTTACCTACTGACCTACTTTTTGTTTTTGGAGCTATGGCAATGAAATTTGGACCACGTGCAGTTTTTCGTTTCGATTTCAAAAACGTCATAGCATGACCCATATTTTTGACCTACTGACCTACTTTTTTTGTTTTATAGCTACGGCAAAGAAATTTGGACTGTGAATACAGCTTTTCGTTCCGATTTCAAAAATGTCGTCTCATGACATATATTTTGACCTTCTGACCTACTTTTTTGTTTTTGGAGCTATGGCAGTGAAATTGTATTGGTCCATTTCTGTGATATGCATTATTACATTCATAAAAATTTCTTTCATCTTTGAACCCAGATGAGCTCTTTAGGGCCATTGACCCTCTTGTTTATCAGATCTGCATGAAAAATAAGTCAGAATGTTTGCTGGCTAATTCAAAACTGGGTCACTTGGGGTCAGAAACTAGGTCACCTGATCAAATCATAGAAAAATCTTGTCAATATTCTAGAGGTCATATTTTTAACCTGATCTTAATAAGATATTTGTCAAATTGTTTGTTTCAGCAAAGGTTTGGCTAACAGTGTGTTCTTTTAAACCTCATACCACTCATTTCAGACGAGCCTCCCAGGGCCATTTGGCCCTCTTGTTTTCTTTTTATTATTTTATTAGAGGAGGGAACCATTTTGTTTAAAAATACATGTTTTCATTTGTTTCTACAATAGTGGATTAATAAATGTTTTAATTAATTCTCTATAATTAAAAAACTTGAAGAAAACTTGTTAGTTCTTATGAAAACTTGTTGTGTGAGGTTGATGCACACTAGAACCTGGTTTTTGCCACTGACCGTTCCAAGGAGGTAACCCCACGAGTTCCCATTTTCGTTAATTGTTTGTGGTGTTTCTTTTTTAACTGATCGCTTTAAAAATTGGTGATGATTTTTTTTTCTTCTACTTTTTACTGTGAGGGAGGCTGTGTTTTCTGAATGTGGCTTTTTGTGTCGCCTGCTACAAAGTAGCCGAGATATAAAGGGATCACTTCTCCGTCGTCCGTCTGTCACAAAACTTGTTCGGACTACTTCTCAAAAACTACTGATGCAATTTTAGAATGAAAACTGTTTCTGCTCAGTTACTGGAGTACCATTTTACCCAGAGCCTTCAAACTTCATAGGATGATTGTCTTTACTCAGTTAAAGAACTCTATCATTTTTGGGGTCAGTCAGTTAAAAGTCAAGGTCACAGAGACCTGTAGAGTGAAAACTATTTTTGCTCATTAACTGGAGTACCATTACACCCAGAACCTTCAAACTTCGTAGGATTATTATATTAGAAAAACCCTACTGTTTTTGGGGTCTGTAGGTCAAGTTCACTGGGACCTGTAGAATAAAACCTTTCTGCTAAAACATTTGAGTACCATTACACCCAGAGTCTTCAACTTATTGCAAACTTATTCAAATTTACGAACAATGAACACCCATAACAGCCAGTAATGATACTTGTAACATGAGCAATGAGACTAAGGTGAGCGATTTAGGGCCATCATGGCCCTCTTGTTTAAGAAAGAAAAGCATTTAAGCAGATTTCAGTTTGCCACAAAACTCACTAAATTTTAACAAGCGAATACATTTCAAAGTAGGCAGCACTGTAATTTGAAATGTTGACGTGTGCTTCATACAAAGTCATTTATTTAATAGGCAAACCAATCCAACAAATGTAAATCAAAACAATATGACAGGCTTGCAAAGTTATGTCTGTTGTAAAAAGCATACTTCTAACAGTAATTAATGAACTTTATTAGTGTTCTCAATTAGGCAACATATATGTATACATTATTTAAGGCCTTAAGTACTCTGATAGTTGTAATTTCAGATAAACAACAGACACACTGATTACTGTTTCCTACCTTGCCATAATAAAATATTTTTACTTAATATTAACATATCATTTATAATTGTATAACTGTAATTGGCTTTAATACAAAGTCTCTGTTTGGTGTGTATTCAGATTTTGTACTCAGAACATTTTTTCTGACTCGAGATCTGTTGGCTATATTCAGCAAATCGCCTTCAATCTATAAGTATAAAAATCTGAAAATCTCTTTGTTTCTTATCGACCAAAGGAATTGAAGGAAGGGTTGAAAAGACTTCTGAAATTTAAATCTTTCAAACTATGTGCTCTTGTTGTGGGCATATAGTATTTACCCTGTCTGTGTATGTGTGTGTGTGTTTGTGCATGTGTGTGGGGGCACATACAATAGATGTTCGTGTCAGGCTCATAACTTTGTTGTGTATGGTTAAATTTCGAAAAAAATTGCCATAAATAATCATCATATGAAGTCGACATGTCGCGTGCAAGTTACATTTTGCTCTCTCAAAGGTCAAGGTCACAGCAGACACTTGAAGTTGGGCTTATTCCTTATATGAATAGTGTGAAAAAGTTCTTCGTCTCCTGCTCATAACTTTGTAGTGCATGGTTTGATTTTGAAATTATTTGGCATAAGTGATCATCATATGAACTCGACGTGTACTGTTCAAGAAATATGTTGCTCGCTCAAAGGTCCAGGTCATAGTGGACACCTGAAGTTTTGGCTAATTTCTTGTATGGATATAGTGAAAAGTTGTGTCCAGTTAATAACTTCCTCATGCGTAGTGGGATTTCGAAAAAATGTGTTTATTATGTCTCTGCCCCATCTAGGGGAGACATATTGTTTTTCGTCAGTCCGTCTGTCACACTTTCTTTCAGCTCAGTAACTTGAATTCTGTTTGACCTACAGTCTTTAAACTTCATAGGATGATTGTCCTTAATGAGTAGAAGAAGCAAATTGATTTTAGTTTATATAGGTCAAAGGTCAAGGTCGCAGTGACCTTTAATGTGAAAATGGTTTCCGAGTTCTATTTGACCAAGTGTCTTCAAACATAATAGGATGACTGTCCTTATTGATCTACAGAAGTCTATTGATTTTGGGATCAACCGGTCAAGGTCACAGTGACCTTATATGTAAAAATTGGTTTCCACTCAATAAGTGGAGTTCTATTTTACCCAGAGTCTTGAAACTTCATTTAATGATTGTCTTTATTGAGTAGAAGAAGCCTACTGATTTTGGGATCAGCAAGTCAAAGATCAAGGTCATAGTGATCTTTAACTTGAAAATGTTTTCCACTCAATAAGTGGAGTTCTATTTGACCCAGAGTCTTCAGACTTCATAGGATGATTGTTCTTAATGAGTAGAAAAAGCCTATTGATTTTAAGATCAACTGGTCAAAGGTCAAGGTCACAGTGATCTTTAACTTGAAAATGGTTTCTGTCCAGTACTTGAGTTCTCTGTGACCCAGAGTCTTCAAACTGCATAGGATGATTTTCCTTGTTGATTAGAAAAAACCCTATTGTTTGGGGGTCAGCTGATCAAAGGTCAAGGTCATAGTGACCTTATCTTCTGCAACAGTAGTACTCCTAAAGTTGTACCACGGTCTTTTTTCCAACACACTCATTCCTATTCTCCAGTTTACATTTCTGTCACTAGCTGACCCCTCATCTATTCTGTGCCCCTTTTTCAATGATGCACTGGCAAAGACATGCATTTTTTTTTTTACAAAAATGTCTAGTAATCATATGATGACAACACATTTCAGTTAGATAATTTCTTGTTTCTTGCCCATAATTTAAACACTTTCAGCATGCTCATCGTGTCATTTTAGTAAGGTAGCAGATGTTGAATATGGAAATATCACACAAGGCAGGTGAGCAACAAAGAACATACATGAATGTAAGAGACATTTATAGTGGGCTACCGCCTACAGGTATGTGTGCTTTGATATATTATTATATGGGCACAACAGATATAACAGTAGATTGCTACGTAAGTTTTATCCCTAACCATTTTGTTGCCTTGATGCAATCTCTTAAAGGATATTAGAGAGACTGAAGATTTTATACTTGTAAGAGACTGCTGAACTTGTCTTTGATTACGCACCACTTACATGTGCATTTATTTTGTGTCCCGTGTCATTTAGCGGGGGCATCTCTGTCCTTTGGACACATTTCTAGTTATTACCAGAAAGGTAAATTTAAACTGATATTTAAACTTACATTTGTATGTACTGTTCATGTGAATTTTTGATAACCTTTAATGAGTCAGATCTTTGTATTAACTTCAGGCACAAAAACATCTTTTTTTTTATCTGTTTCAGTTAATCCACTGAAGTAACTACACAAATGATCACAAATTATGAGCCTTAATTTAATTTAGCATTACAGAAGATGTTCTGTTACCGTTTCCTGTGTAAAGACAAATTTGCAGTCATGCAGTCTTAATCCGCAGTAATGTTGATCATTTAAATCTTAATGTATGTGATCGGGAAAGTTTTTGCAACATAAACAAAGACCTCAAGGTAATTGGACTTTAATGTAATACTCATTATATGTTTTGATGGAACCACTTAAGACATTTTCCACAAAAATAGCAGTGGTTAGAAAAGACAAGAAGATTTATCTGTTTAAGGATGCTAAATGTTCTTGATTTGCATTCTAAATCCGTAGGTGCACCCTCTTTCATCCTTTTTACAGAACAAGATGACTTTCAGAATAAGGCCTAAGCCATTTATTAAGTAAATCAAATGCTATGATTCCCCTGAATAAGATACTTGTCGTATGTTTCTCACAAAATGAATGTAAATCTCTCTCACAAGAGAATGTTATTCCTTAATGACTTTCAGTCTAAACATTAAGTGTCACTCTAATTCCTTTTAATAGATCTTTTGCTTAATTTCTTGTCTGCAAAGCTTCTGTCTGGTATAACAGGACTGAACTATAATTATTTGACAAACTTTCTTCATCTAGTTATGTTTGACAAATACTTATCTTTAAAAGCTTTTAAAGTAAGGTTATTCCAACAAATAATACCAATTTGTTTAGATGAATGCCTCCTGACAGTACTTGTCAGATGTTAGTAATTATTTGTCCATGGGTCTTTATCACTGATTTCTTATTTTGCCATTTGAGCAGGCTTTATTTTTGTGATTTTAAAAAAATATGAAATGAACCAGATTACTTGCGATTGCTTAAGCTGAACATTTTAAAGTACAAGCTGGCATATTCAATATAGCATGGCATATTTGACACTGCACAAACAATATGTCTTTATCGATGCATATTTTGACCAGAATTACAGGTAATGATGTTAAGATTTTTTTCAAATTCTGTCAACATTTTTTATCAGGACAGATCTTGTTGTGTCAATTTAGCCATCATTACGTAAAGTAAATAGAACTGGTACCTTAGATTAAGGTGTTATCAATGTTAAATGCATGGAAAATTCAATAATTTTATGTCTGTTATACACCTGTCTGTTATCTTTACTGTCAGCCTATAATAACAAGTTTGCAAGGGCATGATTTGTAGTTTAGGGCAGGAAGGTAATGCATTTTAAAAATGACCACCTGTCTTCAGCTTTGCCTGTTTGCATTAATAGTCATTCCAATTCTACATAATCTATGATTCCTTTAGCATACTTCCTTCACTTCAAATGCAAGAAAGAATTACAAAAAATTAAAACAAGAAAATTTCACAGCAAATGCCAGAAAAGAATTACAAGCAAAAGGCCTGCCAGTTAAGGTTTAACCACAATGTTGCATGTACTTGTTATTAGTCAAAATGTTACAAAAATTTCATTCAAGGAATTGTTGTCAAAAACTGTTATAAAAGTCTTGAGAAGTTTAAAACAGTTAATGACCCTGCACTGTTGTAACATTAGATTTGATAAAATGACAAGATATCATCTGATTCTAGAGTCTGATAATATGTCAGTATTACATTTATTATTTTGTTCATAACTTTGTTTTATTCCAGTAATGGTATAGAACACCAGAGTAAAATTTGGTAATAAGTATATTTACAAAAGCACATTTGAGTCAAACTGAGTCACACCTTTTTAGGTGTAGACAAATCTCTCCATAATAGTGCAGATGCCTCCTATTTGGAACAATTTGTTTAGCTTTACACTGAGTTACAATAGCTGTAAAACAAGACAGTTCTTCATATGTTTAGGGCTGATATATTGATAACCAAGTCCATTACAAGGAACTGCAGTAAATCATAATGATTAATTTAGATGTTTCAGATGTGTTTGCACTGATATGTGTGTGATTAATATTATAAATCATCTGGTTCACATGCTACATTAGGTAACACCAAAGAATATTCTTCTTTCATTAAATGTCACCATCTGTTATCGGATTGGAAAAGAGTCCTAGAAAGTAAAAAGTGTTTCAGTTGCTTAAGACTTAGCGATCATTTCTTGGGCAAACTTCATTTATTGTGGCAGTTCTTATTTGCAAACTTTTGTATGTAATCAGTTTAATTGTCAACATATTCTTTATCAAATTGCGGAGAATATTCATATTAAATTTCAAGTATTTACTACATAAATTTCATAAGTTTCAAAGCCAGCATAGAATGCAAATGTTTAAAATCTCACATGTAGTTGTTTAATCTTGATGCACTTACGGCAAAAGTCCAGGAACTTCTATATTAAGATGAAAATTGACACAATTTTTTAAATAAATTAACAGACCTTTTACTGATGAGTTATCAAATTTATCATCTGCCACTGCAAATAAAGGTGAAAATTAACAACTGTACATCCTGTCTTAAAACATAATATAAAATGTGACTAGATTTTTTTCCTTTGGAGTATTTTCTAAGAATATATCTTATGCTTCAAAATCTGTTAATGATCTATGGTCATGATAAATGGTCATTGATGCTTACAGCAAAGTGATGGAATTTCCTGAAATTTTCTAGTTTGTATTTATTTCCTCTAAATTTCAGTGTATTTCTGTTTTCAGAATGAAAGATGTTTCAAAGTAATACCATTTGAGCAAGGTGACAAGGCATATTATCTGGTAAGTTGTAATCAAATAGTTAAAAAAACTATGGTGGATTTTTTTATAATCTGACATAAGCTTTCTGTTCAGATATTTTAACAATTTGGAAAAAAAACTCTTGAAATAACATTTCTGTATCCAGCTGTTGTTTACAGTTTTAAAGGATCTTCCTTGACCTACGGGTCTGTCCTATTTATATTTCAGTAGGAACGCATCTTGAAGTGGAAATATGTATGTTTGAAAGTAAAATACTCTGACAATATGTAAACAATTCTGAAGTTAAATTATTTGTTTTCTCGTTTCTTATATTCTAGCTTTCAAGGAATTTTACGGATACTTTGTCAGCTGTCTTCTGCACCATGTTTATTTCTGCCTATTTCAGTTGTATCAAATGGCAGTAAAACATGAGCTGTTTGTACAAGCATATATGTGAAGCAGGCAGAGATACGATGGCAGTCACTGCAGTACTTCAAGAGCTAAATTTGACTTACATGATTTTACCACAGCTATTTTCAGTATCATTTCATCTTACCTGACAAACATCTGTTTGCTTATTCAGCTTGTGAACAACTACTACCCAGAGGACCCGCAGGCTTACACGCTCAAAGGTGGACATTGTTTCGCTCTAGAACAGAAGCATGCCCCAAAAACAAGAATTGTTGTGTATAAAATTGTTGACTACACGTACAAGGACCAGCCAGGGACAGAACTTCTCACTGCATATGCTGATGTAGATGTGACATGGACCCCTGAACAAACGGTATATTGTGGGCAATTATATCAAACAATTTATTCAATTTTTTTTTAAATTCTGGTATTGTTCAGTCAGAGAGAACTCAATGATTTTTAGCTCAGGGTGAGCTTTTCTGATCGGTCTTTGTCCGTCGTCCGTCCGTCCCTCGTCAACTTTTCATTCAAACGACATCTGCTCTGAAACCAGTGGGCCAGATTTAATGAAACTTGCCTGGGATATTCCTTGCATGAAGCTCTATCAAGATTGTTCAAATGGTTCTGGTCCATTGCATTTCTGGTCACTGGAGCTAAAAATAGATTTTAAAAGTTGGATCTTTAAAAATCTTCTTCTCCAAAACCTCAAGGCCTGGAGCTTAGATATTTGGTATGAAGCATCATCTAGTGGACCTCTACCAAATTTGTTCAAATTATGACCCTGGGGTGAAAACTGACCCCTTCCCCGGGGTCAGTTGATTTTACATAGATTTATATAGGGAAAACTGAACAATCTTCTTTTCAGATACCACAAGGCCTAGAGTTAAGTTAATAGGTGTACAACATTGTCCAGTGGACCTCTACCAAATTTGTTCAAATCATGGCCACTGGGTCAAAAATGGCCCTGCCCCAGGGATCACATGTTTTACTTAGAGTTATATAGGGAAAACTTTAAAAAATCTTCTTGTCAGAAACCACAAGGCCTAGAGTTTAGATATTTGGTGTGTAGCATTGTCTAGTAGACTTTTACCAAGTTTGTTCAAATCATGGTCACTGGGTCAAAAATGGCCTCACCTAGGTGGTGAGGTCATTTGATTAATCATACAAGGACTTATATTGGGAAAACTTAAAAAATCTGCTGCTCTGAAACACCAAGGGCTAGACAACCTTCAATTGTTCATTGTTATACCCCCAAAACGAAGTTTGGGGGAGATATGATGAGTCACCCGGTGGTTGGTCGGTCGGTCGGTTGGTCGGTCGGTCGGTCGGTCGGGGTTTACCTTGTCCGGAGCATAACTTGAAAACTCCTGGTTGGAATTCAATGCAACTACAAACAATGGTCAAGCACAATAAGAGGAAGTGCAGTGTACAAGAATCATAACTCCATCTTCATTATTTTCAGAGTAATTGCCCTTTATTGGTTTTCCTTGTCCGGAGCATAACTTAAAAACTACTGGTTGGAATTTAATGCAACTACATACAATGGTCAAGCACAATAAGAGGAAGTGCAGTGTACAAGAATCATAACCATCTTTACTATTTGCAGAGTTGTTGCCCTTTATTGTTTTTTTGTTTTTTTGTCCGGAGCATAACTTGAAAACTACTGGTTGGAATTCAATGCAACTACATACATTGGTCAGTCACAATGAGAGGAAGTGCAGTGTCTAAGAATCATAACTCCATTTTCACTATTTTGAGAGTAATTGCCCTTTATTGGTTTTCCTTGTCCGGAGCATACATGTAACTTAAAAACTACTGGTTTGAATTCAATGCAGCTACATACAATGGTCAAACACAATGAGAGAAAGTGCAGTGTCCAAGAATCATAACTCCTTGTTCACTATTTGCAGAGTTATTGCCCTTTGTTGGTTTTCCTTTGTATTGAGCAAAACTGGAAAACTACTGGTTGGAATTCATTGCACTTTCACATAGTGGTCAAGCACAATGAGAGAAAGTGCAGTGTCCAAAAATCATAACTCCGTCTTCACTATTTTTAGAGTTATTGCACTCTATTGGTTTATTTTTGTCCGGAGCATAACTTGAAAACTACAGGTTCAATGCAACTACATACAGTGGTCAAGCACAATGAGAGGAAGTGCAGTGTCCAAGAATCATAACTCCACCTTCACTGTTTTCAGAGTTATTACCCATTTGTTGGTTTTCCTTTGTATGGAGGATAACTTGAAAACTACTGGTTGGAATTCAATGCAACTTCATACAATGGTCAAGCACAATGAATGGAAGTGCAGTGTCCAAGAATCATAACTCCATCTTCTCTATTTGCAGATGATTTAAACCTTTATTTTCTTTATGTGGAGCATAGCTTGAAAACTACTGGTAGGAATTCAATGCAACTTCATACAATAATCAAGCACAATGAAAGTGCATTGTATAAGAGCTATAACTCCATCTTCACTATTTGCAGAGTTATTGCCCTTCCTTGGATTTTCTTTTCCAGAATATAATTTGGAAACTTGTGGTTGGAATTCAATGCAACTTCATACAATGGTCAAGCACATTGAGTGGATCTGCAGTGTACAAGAGCTATAACTCTGTCTTCACTGTTTGCACAGTTACTGCCCTTTGTTAGTTTTCTTTATCTGGAGAATAACTTGAAAACTATTTTTTTGGAAATCAATGCAACTTCATACAATGGTCAAGGGCAATGAGAGGAAATGCAGTGTATAAGAACCACAACTATATTTAATTGCCCACAACCATAACTCTTTTTCAATTTTTTTACGAAGTATTCTGTTACTAAATTGATAACTTCCTCTGTTCTGTAGCGGTGTTTTGGGGGTATTCATCACATTTAGTGATAGCTCTAGTTATTTCTCCAAACCCCCAAACCCTCCCTTTTGCTCTGTCCATGGGTGTCTGTTTGTCTGTCTGTCTGTCACACTTCGTTTCCTTTCAACAGCTTTAGTACAAGTTGACCCAAGGCCTTCAAACTTCACAGGGTTCTTGCTGTTATTGAGTAGAAAAAAAAAACCCTTTTGTACTCTACAGTGAAAACCGTTTCCACTCAATAACAGGAGCACCATTTCACCCAGAGCCTTCAAACTTTATAGGATAATTGTATTAGAAGAACCCTATTGTTTTTAGGGTCCATAGGTCAAAGGTTAAGTTCACAGGAACCTCTAGAGTGAAAACTGTTTCTGCTCAGTAACTGGAGTAGCATTTTACCCAGAGCCTTCAAACTTCGTAGGATGATTGTCTTTACTCAGTGAAAGAACCATATCATTTTTGGGGTCAGTAGGTCAAAAGTCAAGGTCACAGGGACCTGTAGAGTGAAAACTATTTCTACTCAGTAACTGGAGTACCATTATACCCAGAACCTTCAAACTTCATAGGGTTATTATATTAGAAGACCGCTATTGTTTTTGGGGTCTGTAGGTCAAAGGTCAAGTTAGTATATACCAAATTTATTTTAGTTCGATTATGTAGGAAGCTTAAAGCTTATAGATACACTCTCGAATCCGTTCCTGGAACCAACCAGTACTAAGCAATGAGTGTAAAGTTTCTTGCTCAGGGAAACAACGGCTTGACCCTGACTGGGTTTGAACCCCTGCGGTTAGCAATCCTTCGACTACTAGTCCGACGTGTTAACCACTCGGCCACACCGCCACTAGGTCAAGTTCACTGGGACCTGTAGAATAAAACTTTTTCTGCTAAAATATTTGAGTACCATTACACCCAGAGTCTTTAAACTTATTGCAAACTTATTATTCAAACTTGCGAACAACGAATACCCATAACAACCTATTATGATACTTATAACATGAGCAATGAGACACAGGTGAGCGATTTAGGGCCATCATGGCCCTCTTGTTTATGTTAAATTTTCAGGTTATTGAATATGATATAAAATTGTCGTACATTCAACAATTGTAAATGAAAATTTTCTGAATGATCAAAACAAGACAAAGAATGTGAAGAGGTTTCAGTTTACCAATGTTAGCCATACTTCATGTACTGTGACAGTTTCAGATATGAAGAACTACCAGCTACAGACAAGTATCAGTTGTTGTTACGTAGTATGTTGTTTAAGGCTCTTGTCCGGTCTACCAAATAAGACTTCAGGTTACTGTAGAAACTGTATCTGCTATTGTATATGTTCCATTGCTAGGTAAGTTTATCAGTGACTTCTGAACAAGGAGAGGAAGTTCTAGAACCAGGGCAGAATGCCAGAGTGGTGATTCAGACTAAAGGACAAGCAATAGTAGGAGTGAAAGGAGTGGACAAGAGTGTTGGGTTCATGGCTGATGCAAATGACATAACTCAGATGAAAGTAAGTTTTATTGCAGATATATCAGGAACCATGCATGTGAAAAGTTATGCTCTTTTTTCATTTCTTCATCTGTATGTCCATCATCAACAATTGCTTTGAATTATATCTCTGAATCCCTTCATCCAATGTAGTTGCCCAGAAACATTTTGGCTAAAATCTCTCTCTGGTTTGGTCACATGGGTACAGTCTAATGCATAAGAGGGGCTTCAGACTTTCCTCTTGTACATGTTGGTAAATACAAGTCCCACTAGGCTGGGACAAGTAAAGCACCTAGAGGCATCAAATTAGCAATATCAGTAGAAGACTACCAGTCAGGCCATCTGAACACTTTTGATATGGAGATATTCAGGATATTTAAAACACAAAAATCAGAGTCATGAAATTTTGTATATAATTATGTAGCAGACCTCTACTAATTCACAACATTTTATACCTCATTCATCCAAATCTGCTTCATGCAAGTGTTGTCTTGAAAATGAATCCTTTTGTTTTGATATTAGATCACTATGACATAACTCTTCTAATTCTGAGCAGTTGTCCTCAGACAAGCAAACTTGGGGCCATTATGGCCCTCTTCTGTGAAAAATTTACCATGAGTAATTGTGGCATGCATACTAAAGTTGCTCATTCAAAATACAATAGATGGTAAAGTTTCTTTTTAATCTTCCAGAATTTCCAAAATGAAATTTGTAAAATGAAAATAGAATTTTCAAATATTCAAAATCCTTTATTATTGTTAAGGGTATAAGGTAGAAAATTAGATAGTTTATACTTGTAAATTAATGTTTATAGAAATACATATGTTACATGTCTGATAATCTAATTACCTTTTATTCAATCTGCTTTTCAGTTGCGTGAACTTGTTGAAGCATTCAGGCTTTATGATCGAAAGAAGGAAAACAAATTTAAGAACCCGCCAATGTTCCCTATGCCAATTTTTAGGGAAGGACCCTTTAGAAAAAAGAGATGCTCAGCATGTGTATCGTCTGACCAATATATGGATCCCAGAAAACTGCTTGAGGTAAAAAACAAAACAGATTATCATGGTACATTAGCCAAACAATATAAATTTTGTGGAAAATTAACTGTAAAATGATGTTTAAAATATGCTACTATGATTATTATTCAAGAGAACATGGAACTAATAATCTAGACCATTTTGTTTCCTCATGCTAAAGTATCAACCATATGAGAAATTCAGGCTTGGCTTTACTGCCACAAGAAACCCCCATGGATTTGAATATGCCTGTCTTGCAGCAAACTGAATGTGGGTATTGTTTCTGCATTTTATACCATCTGAAAGGTGTGTTAAAGATCTCATTTCACTTGCAAAAATAGAATGTACTAGAATAATAGGATTTTTTTCTGTTTCAACTATTCTACTTGGTCTGTAAGTAGCTGCTTATATAATATATCAAATCTTTGTACATTTCTTGTTCGGCTGTTAAAGACAAAAACTTTGACCTCTTTTTATTAAAAGTGACACACACAAAAATGTTATTCTTAAAGTTGTTTTAATGATATTCACAGAAAATGTTTTTTTGACTCTATGAATTTTACAGTCTTGTATACACTGTCCTTAAAATGCTTTTACAGGAAGCTGGACTCAAAATATTAACTGACCTGTCCCTTAAACGACAGGATGGGTTTGACTCAGACAGTAAGTAATTCTTCTTTTTAATTGATTAGCTTTTTTTTAACTATTTTCAAAGAATTTCTAAATATATTTCTAAAAGAATGTTCAAAATTTATTTCTTTAACTTTATTAGATGACTTGATGAAAGTAGGACAATTTATATTTATAAACATGAATTTTTAATAACCTGTTACAAACTTTTAGAGAAAAGCTGTTTTCTTTGCTTGGTGAAAATTTCATTTGGAAGATAAGAAACTTTAAATGACACTTTAAGAAACAGAAACACCATACTTTCCATTCTTTAATATCTTGTTTAGAGTTTCCAGCTTTTTAGCTGACTTCATGAGCACAAAGTGTTCATGTGAGCTTTTATGATTACCCTGTGTCCGTTCATCCGGCATATGGCATCAGCCTTAAATTTGCCTTAAACTACATCTCCTGCTAAATCAAATTATAGTAGTTCATAAAACTTGACAGAAATGTTACGTGCTTGAAGCTCTACCATAGTGTTTCAAAGAATTCCATTCCATGCATAACTCTTGTTGCCATGGCATCAAGTAAAAATAACTTCTCTAAATTCATCATGCCCAGAGCTCTGAAAGTTGGCATTTAGCATTGGTAAATGGACCTACATGTATAACAAGATTGTTCCAATCATTTTCCTGGTTTCATAATTGGAAGAAGGGGTCACATGTTTTATATAGACAAATCAAGGAAACTTGTTTTAAAATTCTTGTATGAAACCACAAAGCCAAAGGTTCAAACATTTTGCAAAAATCCTCATGTAAATAACCTCTACCAAGATTTTCCAAACTTTGCTTCTGCGATTAAATTTTGACTCTGCCACAAGGGTCACATGTTTTCATAGACTTAAATAGACATAGACCCTTCAAAAATCTTCATGTCAGAAATCATGAGGTTGAGACATCTAAAATTTGGTATGTGAATTTCTACAAAAATTGTTCAAGTTATACCTTTGGAGTCATTATAGGCTGTTCACCCAGGTCATAGAAATATTATGTAGAAATGTGTATAGAAACATCTTTAAAAAAAAATTTGTCCATAAACCAGAAGGCGTAGAGTTCTTAACTTTTCCATGAAACATTGCCTCTTGTTCAAACTTTGCCACTGGAGTCATTTTTGGGTCCATCCCAAGAGTCATATGTTTTACTTAATCTAATATATAGAGATGAAGCAATGCCCAGTGGACCTGTACCAATATTGTTCAAAATATGCCCCAATGGTCATTTATGTCTCAGCCGTAAGTTACATGTTTAACCTAAAAATACAAAGAAAATTACAAAGGAATTTATTGAAACATTTTAAATCTTTTTTATTAACCAAATTGTCTAAAGCTTTGTTAGTTTGCATGCAGCATTGTGAAGATCTTTGTTTAATTTGATGATAGACCATTACATTGCACATCATTTTGAGCAAATATACTCGGGTGAGCAATTTAGGGACATTATAGTGGCCCTCTCGTTTAGCTCCTGTAGAAAGAAATGTGTCATTCCTTATTGTTTGTTGGGTTTTTGTTTTTTATGCTCCCCAAAGGCGAGCATATGGTTGCTGTCTTGTCCGTCTGTTCGTCCATCATAATTTTGTCCGGAGGATTACACAAAAACTATGAGAGATATCAAGACCAAACTTCATAGGTAGTTAGATCTCATTAAGGAGCAGTGCAGTGCACACGAACCATAACTCTTGCTTTATTAATTTTTCAGTTTTTGCCCTTTGAAATTTCTCATACTTATTTTTTGTCCGAGGCATATCTCTCAAAGTATAAACGTTATCAACTTGAAACTTTATAAGTAGATAGATCTCATTGATGAGCAGTGTAGTGCACAAGAACCATAACTCTTGATTTTTTAATTTTTGAGTTATTGCCTTTTGAAATTTCTCATACTTATTTTTTGTCCGGGGCATATCTCACAAAGTATAAGAGATATTAACATGAAACTTTATTGGTAGATAGATCTCTATGAGGAGAAGTGCAGCGTGCAAGAACCGTAACTCTATTTTGCATAATTTAGGAGTTATTGCCCTTTGTTATTTTTCATACTTTAAAAAAAATACATATTAAACAATAGCCCTTTTGGAATTGGCATTTATTCGGGGAGCATCCATTGGTTCTACCGATTTCTTGTTTTTTAAGATTTTCTCATACCAAAATTATGAGTCTACTACAACTCACCAGCCAAAGGAAACAACAAATTGCATTGTTATTTTTAAACAAAATATTTCAAATGCCTTTTTGTTTAAAAAATATACCAGTAACAGTTGTTGACTTGTATTATATTTTATTTCAGCTTGTTTATTTATTGTGTCTTCTAACAGTGATCTGCCAGGAAAATGAAAATCTAAGAACATGAAGTAAAATATAGATGGTGTCTTTATTAATCAAATGAAAATCTTTCTAGACATGCCCTTAATAAAGGTCTTAATTGCAACACACCTAAGCTACATCTCAACTGAAAACAAGAGGTTAAATGTTCAGGGTCCAGGTTCAGGAAAATACATCAGTATTTACTCAACTGATTTTGCTATATTCTCATTGCACATACAAAATACAGACTTTGCCTCACACATTTGCATAGAAAGTCTCCAGTTTTAACAGATTAATGTAATAAAAATATGTAAAAGCAGTTTCCAGCAGTTTACATTGAAATAAAATGTATATATTTGAGTCATAGCTAAAGTATTTTAGTAGTATATTAAATAATATTTCTCTAGAGAAACATTTTTAAAAGAATGCATAAACTTAATTAACTGATTCTGATTCAGACAGAAATCAAATTTTGAATGACCTTGTACCACTTCAACTGAAAAAGTGTCAAAATCATTTGAGTTAATTACTGACATTTGGGGTATTTAATATGAGAAGAGCAGTGGTTCAGTGGATAGAGCATCATTATCCAAATCCAGAGGTGTTGGATGCAATCCCGACAGGATTACTCGTTTGAATCCATGAGGTGAATTAAATTAACCCTTACCATGCTAAATATCTAAAATGGACTTGTCCCTCTTTCAGTTTGGACTGATTCATTCATTGTTTATGGGGGTGCTTTTTGAAAATTTACTGACTGAATGGCAAAAAGTGTAGACCATGATCAGACTGCATGGTTGTGCTGGCTGATCCTGGTACGAAATTAATTGGTCTCAAAGGCAGAGTCAGTTGCCTCCAGTAGGGTATAGGTTAATATAAGTTGCAGGAGAGAATGTGAATGTTTACAGAGTTTGCTGCTAAGAAGGTTTAGGAATAGTTTCAGATTGTCCAGTCTTGAAGAAAATGTAGGTGAAATGTTGTTCAAAACTAGAACCATTACTCCAAGTTCATAAGAAACTCTTCTGGATATCTAGTTTGTGAAGTATACAGAGAGAATTCTAAAATGTTTAAAGCTATTGAAATAACAAGAAAAAAACTGTCTGACATAGGCTTAAAGCGAGCACTTGTTTTCCAGATTAAAAATAGAAAATAATGTTGAAATTCTATTACAAAATTGAATTGTGTGAGCCTCCATGAATATACCTCAGTGATTATAGAAATGTTCTGATAGTTCTGTACTTTATGGTAGTTAATAAATCTTGTGATGTTTTGAATGCCAAATTATAGATTTATCAGTAAGTTCAAAGTTGAAATTAATTTAGAGTTGAACATTTTGCTGTAGAAAGTTTTATACAGAAAACTTCTGCCTGTTAAATTAGTATTACATTGGTCACTTCATCTGTTGATGATTCCAAGGAAAATAATATTTTACTATTATGGTAACATGGCTTGAACGGATGAATGTAACAGTAAAACTTGGCAAACTCGGTGAGAGTAATTATTATGTAGATCAGAAGACACCAGTGGCTACAATTAATGAACCATTATACTAAATTGTGTTAAGAAGGTATTATGTCAATGTGTGTAATGGTAATTTGTTCTTTAGTTGTCTGAGTAATGTCCATTTGAAATACCAAGGGACATATAAAGGATTTGAAAGACATAGATTTTGTACTTGTGCTTTGAACTTCACACATGAAAATGTTCTTCAGTAAGTAATTGTAGGGTTAATACAACACGCTTAATAATGTATGCATCAATCCTGTGCATTTAATTCAGTTTAATTCTATGATTTGGTGATGTATTTTTTACCTGATGTCAGGACAAGTACCAGTCTTATGCAAATATTAATTCCATTTTGCAAGGCATAGCTCTGTGTCAAAACATTCTTATAGAAAAACCAGCAGCATTTATTACTGAATGAAATGATAAAGATAAGGTATTCTTTGCAAGAAATGTGTCTTTAAAGTGTCTCCTTTGGTAGGTGTATATTACAAGATATCCATAACAAACTTGCCTTCAGTTCATTTTACCATAAAACTTTAAAGATTATTCTATTTTAGATAAGCTAATTTTGTAATAGTTTTGTATATTTTATCCAAAATATATGTACATGGAATTGTTAAATAACAACAGGCAACCACAAATGAAAGACAAGTATGATCTAATATTATCACATGTTGTATATGCTTGTCATACTGAATACAAATCACAAATACTATATAACTGATACCATAGAGTTATTTCCCTTGTGCTTTGAGATCTTTAGTCAAATAATCAAACTAAAGCATCATGATTAAATTCAAATGGAGTTTCTTTTATATTTTGTCTGCAGACTTACTTGTACCTGAGGTTTTTGAAAAAAGGGACTTTTTTATGGCTGGTGCTGGTAGTGGCCCTGAGGAAGATGCTGTTTTTAAAGAAGGCATATATTTGTAGAATGTTTTGTTTGTTTTATATTTAGAAGCTTCTCCACCCATTTTCAGTCAATGCTTTACTTACAGGTTTTCAATTATGCATGGCAACTTTGTATATTGATATACATTACATGTATTAATCATCTAGTGAGGTACATTTCCTGTGCTTGCTGTGCCCTTCCTTATTTGAACCTGCCAACTCATGGATTATGTGCTTTCTGTATGCTTTATCTGGTGTCTATAATTTTACATATTAGTGAGTACCAGGTGTTTATTGTTTAGGTGTCATTTATTCTTGGTTCATGTCAATTCTTACTTTCTGTTGTCTTCTTGGTGGTTTAGAATTATACCTTCTTAAGATATCTAGTCCTGTTTAGGTGGAAAATTAAATCTTCTACAGTTTATTGTTAGCTCACCTGAGCAAATGCTCAGGGTGAGCTATTGTGATCACCCTGTATCTGGCGTCCGTCGTCAGTCATCTGGCGTCAACATTTTACTTTAAATGACATTTTCTCCTAAACCACAAAGCTATTTTTTAACCAAACTTTACAGAAATGTTCCTTACATTGCCCTTTCCTAAAATTGCTCAAACCCTTCCACTACATTGCACATAAGGGCTGCAAATCTAAAAAACAAAAAAAATTAAAAAACATCTCCTCCTAAACGGCTGGGTGATTTTCCACCAACTTTTACAGAAATGTTCCATACAAAGCCCTCTATTAAAATTGCTAAAATGGTTCTGCTCCTTTGATCCAAATGGATGCCAGAGCTAAAAATAAATTTTTGTCAATATTTGGCTTCAAATGACATCTCCTATTAAACCACTTGCCCATTTTAAACCAAACTTTACAGAAATGTTCCTTATAATGCCCTTTTCTAAAATTGCTCAAAACCTTCCACTACATTGCACATAAGGGCTGCAAAAGCTAAAAATAGAAAAAAATTCAAACAACTTCTCCTCCTAACCAGTTGGGAGATTTTCCACCAAATTTCACAGACATGTTCCTTACATAACCCTCTATTAAAATTGCTAAAACAGTTTTGCCCCATTGAACAAAATGGCCGCCAGAGCTAAAAAAAGATTTTCATCAATATTTTGCTTCAAATGACATCTCCTCCAATTTGGCCATTTTAAACCAAATTTGACAGAAATGTTAATCATAATGCCCTTTTCTAAAATTGCTCAAACATTCTGCTCCATTGCACATAAGGGCTGCAAAAGCTAAAAGTAGAAAAGAAATCAAACAAAATCTCCTCCTCAATGGCAAGGTAATTTTCCATCAGATTTCACGAAAATGTTCCTTACATACCCCTGCTTTAAAATTGCTTAAACGGTTCTGCTCCATTGAACAAAATGGCCACCGGAGCTAAAAATAGGTTTTCTTCAATATATGGCTTCAAATGACATCTCCTCACAAGCTGTTATCACGAAATTGCCTCTGCCCCATGGATTTTTTTGTATAAAATATGAGATCTTTGAATATCTTCAGTTAGAAAATATAATGTTGCATCTGATGTTTGCTAAACGGTAGACCCATAGGCAAAGTACTCAGGTGAGCGATCCAGGGCCACCATGGCTCTCTTGTTCTTCAAGTCAGCAACCATATTTTTCCTTAAAAATATTTAACAGTATTCTCAAACTTGAAAATGGTAATATTTATAAATTGTATGTAAAATAGGAAAATTCAATTTGATTTTAGTAATCCTTGTTAAGAAAACTTTCAACTTTGTTTGAGCACATGCCTGTAAAGTACCATATGCTTTTGGGACTTTCTGTGTCCTGCAATCTCTGAACCAATATAAACATTTGTTAGATATTTACTGGAAAAAAGAATATGGATCAGTTTTGAACAGATCCAAGACTGGAACTGTGGTATTTACAATAGATTAGGATAGATACACTCATGAAGTATTTGGCATTAATGCGAGGGTCATACATGTACATCTTGTCTATAAGTTAGTTTCTGCAGCCTCCATTTGATTAAGGACAAGACATATGAAATGATATCCTATCAGCTAAATTTAAGAACTTTAAGAGTTATAAGGAGCACTAAATAATAAAGATTTACTAGACATTATGTCATGGTGAATTGGATGCTTATGTGGTATTTTGTAAATCTTTTAACACATTATTGGTATTTCCAAATAGACTAACTAAGTGTTCAAAGCAGGTAAATGTTGAAATTCCATGTAAAAAATGTTCATATTTTGACATCATTTTTTTTAATGTTTCTTCTAGATTAATCCTTGAATCATGAAACAATGTGTTAATGTCCAAATTTGCTTTAAAGTCCGTATGTTTGCCTAATAACCTAGATTGACACATTCTATGTTGATAGCAGCTTCCACATAGGAGGTGTGTGTTCTTTTCAGCAAACAGCGCAGCCCTAGAATAAGATTTGTGAGTCTAAAAAACTGTTCTTTATTCAAACAATTTCAGTTTTTGAAGAGCTCAAAGCAATTTTTGATCCATCATGATCCTGAAGAATTCCGTGAATACTTCTGTTAACCTTACTAATTAGTTTTGATTTGATTTATAGTACCTCTTGTTTGTACCTTTTACATTCAGTGTTGGATTTTTGTTCTAACCTATGTTGCAGTTAGAAGATTCTGTATGATTAAGGTTGCTGATTTCACTTTTGTATTTCTTACATTTTGAATCCTGATTCCTAACTTCTTCTTGTTGATTTTGAGATTTTGATTTTGGTTTCCTTTTTCAGTTTGAAGAATGTTAATTTTGAATTTATCTTCTTGTTTTCAATTTGAACTTGGTGAAGTTTTGGATTATGATTTTGTTACTGTAATATATTTGATTTGACCAATCATGACTGTGCATCTTTTAGAATAATAATTCATTTTCTGCCATTAGATGATGTGTTTCTTCTTGTCCACATCCATTTTGCTCATAATTCACATTTTCCTGCAGAGATATATAGATTTAGCTGATGTTCTATAACTGACACATTGTTTTTCAAAATTTGCAATTTTTGTTTTACTAAAACTTTGAACATACAGGGTTTGGGGTGGGGTGGGGATTGGCTTATTCAATGACCAAGATGGCTGATTTCTATCTACAAAAGTGACATGGCTGTCTCTCCCTGTTTTGTTCTTTTACTGATTTTTGTTGTGTCACTGGAAAAGTATCAAGAAGATTTACTGCAGTTAAATGGCAGATTTCAGAGAAGTAGCTGCAGAATCCATCAATATGGCCAAAATGTCTACAAATGAAGCATTGTTTTGATATTGCCTGGCAGCAGTGATGGAAGGTGATAGTCTTAGTGCATCTTTTGCACACTGTTGAAGTTCTTGGAACCTTCCTGTTGTTGTTGTTGTTGTTGTTTGTTGTTGTTGTTGTTGTTGTTAAGAGATTTCTGGTACATTTGTCTTGGTATTATTAAGAACTGAAGCCTGTTGTCTTTAAGGACAATTTCCACTCATCTTGGCTTGAAGAGAGGCACAAGGAAAATTACACTGGCTAAAAATGTGTTATATCTGGAATCTACATCAATTTATAATGATGCAGGATATTCTGAAGTCCTGCCATTATTTATTAATTACTAAAATTATTATTATTATTTATTATTTAACAAAGTTGACAGATCCCAGATGGGAAGTAAGTCTTTAAACACATATACTGGTATTTCTAAATAAACAAACAAAGTGTCCAAAATAAAGTAAATGTTGAAATTCCAAAATAAATCACACAGAAAATAATAAGGAATTTTAACAGTTAGTAATGTTATAACAGTTAAAAAAGTTAGAGACAGAACTGTTTTATATAAATGATGTTTAAATAATTTGCTTCTAGGTGACAATTATGTAAATCATGACAACAAAAACAAAATGATAGGCGACAGATGTAAGGAGTGGATCAATGGTCAAGTGGGAACATGCTGGGCTGTTAATCCAGGGGTCACGAGTTCATTCCCCCAGTCTTTCCACTAGGGCTACAAGTTGTCTTTTGGATGAGACATTAAACCGAGGTCCCCGGGATGCTTTCTGTATTTTGCACTTTCCCTCACAACCTAAAATAAATAACATGTGCAGGGGGTGTGGGTCATATGGGCAACCTGACTATCGACAATAAATAATCTCAAATAGACAGATGTAAAGCCTCAGGATATATACCTTTAAGTAAAATTCAATGTGCATGGTAAAATTAAATAATTTTGTTGCATAATATAGACAGAGGCAACTGATAGATTCCCAGTTATTGTTTTAAGTTATGATTGTAGCCAAGTAAGCTTTGTTAACGAAATTTCTTAATTTTTTGGTCAGAGTTTTATTTCTATGAATATTTGACTTTGTACAAGCATAAATTTGCTTAATATATACCTATTCATCAGCTAATTAGTCATCAGGTTGAATTTCAAATACCTGTATACAGTGTATATAGTTAAATGTATTTCTGCTGTGTCTTCAAATAAAGATCAGTAATGATACTGTCGGAACATTCCCATACACATATGCTTAGCTCTCTGTATGAGATGTAGCTTCACACATGGTGTGTTGACATTACCATTCCTCTGAACAAAGGATTAAACACCTGCTTAATTTTGAGAAACTTTAAATGTTGACTTATAGAGAAAAACCAGAAGGATGCTACCTCTGGATGGAGATAAATGTACTATTTCAACTGTCTCATTTCAGATATTTTTGCAGTTTTAATAGAATTAGTTACCTTTTACAAATGTATATAATTTAGCTGTATATTGATATAGTAAAGTTTTACATTGTTTGACAGGAATTGACTATGATTATAGAGTGTACATGGATGCAGGCCCTCCACTGCAAAAAGGAGAACAAGAAGGCAATATCAAAATAAAATATATAAGTTGAAACACACTATATAAACCATAGTGCAATCTTTTGCAAACAGTCAGATTTTTTTTTTCTTAAACATTCACATGAAAACCCAATGATAAAGTTTGTCAAAATTATCTGTACAGTACTTGGTTAAGAATTTTTTTATATTCACAATATTCGTAAAATTAAAACATTTTAACTGAACTGTCAAAAGATTGATTAGTGTTATATTATTACTAGATTTGTGCATGTATTTAGAGTTATATTATAGTGACCAAAATGAACAATATTATAAGGTGAATGGTTTGCACCAATGTATAAACTTCAATGAGAGAAAATAACCAGCTTTTTAACATACTGAAGCTAGAAGTTTTACTCCCATTTAATGAACTTTAAGTAAGTAAAAATCTAGTATTACCCACCCAGTTACAAATTCAGTGTACACCTAAACTGGTTGGTACATGAGGGTGATTCCATAAATTTTGTCACTTATAGTCTTCCATAGGGAGTTCCAGGTACTTGATTGTTGATGGTTTCAAAAACAAACTTAAAAATCTCACTAAAGTCAGATGTAACAGAAATGATACGATAGTGGTTTTTAGGAGATGATTTTAATTAGATTGGTGGAATCTATGTTTACTTTGAGTAACTCATTGATGAATTATACACATTCCTGTACAATGCTGTATTTCAATAAGCATGAAAAAAAATTAATTAGACCTAACATTGAAACAAGAGGGACATGATGGCCCTGTATTGCTTACCTGATCATGACTGCTTTTAACAAAGTTGCTATGGACCTGGTTAATAGACCCCAGATGACCCATATTCGAACTGGACCTAGAAATTATTGAAACAATCTTTCTGACAAATAACCAGGTAATTTGGACTAAAAATGTTACCTCTAGAGTGTTAACAAGGTTTTTCCATATTTTGGCTCTGTGACATAGTTTTTCAACCTAGATGTCCCATATTCGAACTTGAGCTAGAAAGTATTGAAACAATCTCTCTGACAAATTTCCAGGACATTTGGACTGAAAATGTAACCTCTAGAATGTAAACAAGGTTTTTCAATATTTGGGCTCTGTGACCTAGTCATTGAACCTAAATGACACATATTCGAACTTGAGCTAGAAATTATTGAAACAACCTCTGACAAATTTCCAGGATATTTGGACTGAAAAAGTATCCTCTAGAGTGTTAACAAGGTTTTCCATATTTGGGCTCTGTGACCTAGTTTTTTTATTCCAGATGACCTATATCTGTACTTGAGCTACAAATCATCAACAAAACCTTTCTGACACATTTCTTGGACATTTGGACTGAAAATGTAGCCTCTAGAATGTTTACAAAGTTTTTCGATATTTTGACTCCGTGACCTAGTTTTTGAACCCAGATAACCCATTTTCGAACTTGAGCTAGAAATCATAAAAGCAACCTTTCTGACAGACTTCCATGTTATTAAGAATTACAATCTTACCTCTAGAGTGTTAACAAGGTTTTTCCATATTGGGCTCTATGACCTAGTTTTTGACCCAAGATGACCCATATTCGAACTTGAGCTAGAAATCATCAAAACAACCTGTCTGACAAATTTCCAGGATATTTAGACTAAAAATGTAATCTCTTGATTGTTAAAAAGGTTTTTCAATATTTGGGCTCTGTGACCTAGTTTTTGATCCCAGAAGACTCATATCCAAAATGGAGCTAGAAATCATCGAAACAACCTTTCTGACAAATTTCCAGGACATTTGGACTGAAAATGTTACCTCTAGAGCATTAACAAGGTTTTCTACTTTTGGGCTCTGTGACCTAGTTAACCTTTATTCAAAACTGAGCTAGAAATCATTGAAACAATCTTTCTGACAAATTTCCAAGTTATTATGTCTCCACCCAAAAATGGGGGAGACATATTGTTTTTCCCCCGGTTGTCCGTCCGTCCGTCCGGCAGTCCGTCCGTCCGTCTGTCTGTTCGTCACAAAATCGTGTCCGCTCTGTATCTTCCAAAGCCCTTGAAGGATTTTTATGAAACTTGGGTCAGATGTTCACCTCATCAAGGCGACGTGCAGAACCCACTTTGTGGGTGTGGTGTCTCAAGGCCAAGGTCACACTTGGAGGTTAAATGTCAAATGCCACAAAATCGTGTCCGCTCTGTATCTTCCAAAGCCCTTGAAGGATTTCTATGAAACTTGGGTCAGATGTTCACCTCATCAAGGCGACGTGCAGAACCCACTCTGCGGGTGTGGTGTCTCAAGGTCAAGGTCACACTTGGAGGTTAAATGTCAAATGCCACAAAATCTTGTCCACTCTGTATCTTCAAAAGCCCTTGAAGGATTTTTATGAAACTTGGGTCAGATGTTCACCTCATCAAGGCGACATGCAGAAACCTCTTTGCGGGTGTGGTGTCTCAAGGTCAGGGTCACACTTGGAGGTTAAATGTCAAATTTTACAATCGTCTGACTCAATACTGCCTACAGCAACTGGCTGGGGGGAGACATATGTTTTTGTTCAATCAAAAACCCATTTCTAGTTTTGACTGAAAATGTTATCTTTAGAGTGTTAAAAAGGGTTTTTGATATTTGGGCTCTGTGACCTAGTTTTTGGACCCAAATGACCAATGTTCGAACTTGAGCTAGAAATTGTTGAAATAACCTCTCTGACAAATTTTTAGGTTATTTGGACTAAAATTGGTACCTCTAGAGTGTTAACAATGTTTCTCTTTAATTGGGCTCTGTGACGTAGGTTATCCCCCACCAAAGGCAGAGGGATATAGATTTGTCATTGTCCATCTAGCTGTTTGTGCATCCATCAGTCTGTCCATCTCTCCGTCCATCACACTTTGATTGGAACATAACTCTAAAAACTATTTAAGTTATAAATCGAAAGCTTCATACCTGGTTAAATCTCATTGAGTAGAATTGCAGTGCATAGGAACTGAAACTCTTCACTTCATATTTTTTTCAGTTATTCCCCTTTGCTATTTTTTCTATTTAATTTTTGTTTGGACTATAACTATAAGTATTTGAGGTGCCAAAATTACACTTCAAAGGTGCATAGATCTGATGTCATTAAGGAGTCATACAGTGCATAGAAACTGTTTCTCTTCACTTAATAACTTTTGAGTTATTGCCTTTTGTTATTTTAAGCTCACCTGAGCACAAAGTGCTCAGGGCGAGCTTTTCTGATCAGTCTTTGTCCGTCGTCCGTCCGTCGTCAACTTTTCATTCAAATGACCTCCTTTGAAACCAACGGGCCAAATTAAATGAAACTTGCCTGGGATGTTCCTTGCATGAAGCTATACCAAGATTGTTCAAATGGTTCTGGTCCATTGCATTTCTGGTTCACTGGAGCTAAAATTAGATTTTAAAAGTTGGATCTTTAAAAATCTTCTTCTCCGAAACCTCAAAGCCTGGAGCTTAGATATTTGGTATGAAGCATCATCTAGTGGACCTCTACCAAGTTTGTTCAAATTATGATCGTGGGGTCAAAATTGACCCCACCCCAGGGGTATGTTGATTTTACAAAGATTTATATAGGGAAAACTTCAAAATCTTCTTGTCAGAAACCACAAGGCTTAGAGTTTAGATATTTGGTGTGTTATTCAACATCAATTCCAGCTGTCCCGTTATTAATTCGAAATTCCAGCTATTGAAATCCAGAAGAAAAAAAAACTTTGATTTGCCGACGTCAGAAACTTGCTAGCTCCGGTTATGGGTGGAGCTTATACTCAGAAACGGCGAACAATACATACTGCCTTCAAAGCATTGACCAATCAGAGCGTATTTTTCTACTTCCGTTGATTTAGACCTGTGTTGACATTTGATACACAATAAACACATTTAGTGTATGAAAATGGCTGAAATACTTAATGGTATTTTGTTTTAATTCTCGGATTTATTTATAAGAAAAAGTCAAGTAGATTAAAGACAATCTTAACAAATTGAAGGAAACCAATTTCAGCAATTTTTTTGTTCATTAAACATGAAGCTGCGAGTGAAAATCTCGGATAAATTCAGATTGTCATATATTTCCGCGACCCCGCCGTATTTTAATATTTAGAGAAAACAGTGGAAAAATTTTCTTTTTCTCTAAGACTTGAATATTTTTGTCGTAGTTACTTTTGAAAGCAATAATTATCATGAATTAACATAATTAACATCTTAGAATTTTTTGTAATTTTGTTTAAAAAAAATCTGGTGAAAAAAGTAACTGAATTTTGATGCCACAGATACATTAGCTTTAACAGTAATTTGAATAAAAAATCACTTAACATATTTGCTGTCTGTCATTGTCATTACACAAATGGAACTGGCATTGCCAGTACTAACTTCTCCCAGGAGTCTTTTCAACTTCTGACTTCTCCCAAATCTTGTCTTAGGGAGAAGTCACTTCTCCCAAAATTTTGACCCTAGCAAGAGCTCTGTACGTGTAAGGACTCAGATCCAAAAGCTGAAATTCAAAAGACAAAAACAAAATTCAATCATCAGTGGGAATCTGAATATAAATGGATAGGAATGTGTGCTAAGGGAACAGATTATGCCTTTTGAAAGTGGTGCAACGTACCTTTATGCATTAAATAAAAACAAAAAACACTTCACTACTTTAAAAAACTTCTTGTCAGAAACCGCAAGGCATAGAGCTTAGATATTTGGTATGTAGCATTGTCTAGTGGATCTCTTCCAAGTTTGTTCAAATTAAACCTCTGGGGTCAGTTTTGGCCCCACCTCGGGGTCAATTGATTTTGCATAGGGAAAACTTTGAAAATCTTCTTGTCTGAGACAACATGGGCCTTAGCCTTAAGATTTGGTATGTAGCATTGTCTAGTGGACTTCTACCAAGTTTGTTCAAATTATACCCCTTGGGTCAAATTTGGCCCAACCCTGGGGTCATTGGTTTTACATAGGCTTATATAGTGAAAACTTTGAAAATCTTCTTGTAAAAGGAGAGGTAACATTTTCAGTCCAAATAATCTGGAAATTTGTCAGACAGGTTTTTTCTATGATTTCTAGCTCAGGTTCGAACACGGGTCATCTTGGTTCAAAAACTAGGTCACAGAGCCCCCCCCCCCCCCCCAAAAAAAAAAACAAAAAAAACAACAACCTTGTTAACACTCTAGAGTTTACATTTTCAGTCAAAATATCCCAGAAATTTGTCAGAAAGGTTGTTTTGATGATTTCTAGCTCAAGTTCGAATATGGGTCGTCTGGGGTCAAATATGGAAAAACCTTGTTAACTCTCTAGAGGTAACATTTTCAGTCAAAATAACCTGGAAATCTGTCAGAAAGGTTGTTTCAATGATTTCTAGCAAAAGTTCGAATATGGGTCATCTGGAGTCAAAAACTAGGTCACAGAGCCCAAAAATAGAGAAAAAAACTTGTAAACACTCTAGAAGCTACTTTTCAGTCCAAATATTCTCCAAATTTGCCAGAAAGGTTGTTTTAATGACTTCTAGCTCAGATTTGAATGTAGGTAATTTGGGGTAAAAACAACTAGGTCACAGACCCCAAATATGGAAGAACCTTGTTAACACTCTAGAGGTAACATTTTCAGTCCAAATAACCTTCAAATTTGTCAGAAAAAGATTTCTAGCTCAGATTTGGATATGGGTCATCTGGGATCAAAAACTAGGTCACAGAGCCCTAAAATGTAAAAAACATTTTAACACTAGAGAGGTCACATTTTCAGTCCAAATATCCTGGAAATTTGTCAGACAGGTTGTTTTGATGATTTCTAGCTCAAGTTTGAATATGGGTCATCTTTGGTCAGAAACTAGGTCACATAGACCAAATATGGAAAAACTTTGTTAACACTCTAGAGTTAAGATTTTAATTCCAAATAACCTGAAAATTTGTCAGAAAGGTTGCTTCTGTGATTTCTAGCTCATCTTGGAATATGGGTCATCTGGAGTCAAAAACTAGGTCACAGAGCCCAAATATGGAATAACTTTGTAAACACTCTAGAGGCTACATTTTCAGCCCAAATGTCCTTGAAATTTGTCAGAAAGGTTGTTTTGGTGATTTCTTGCTCTAGTTTGGATATGGGTCATCTGGAGTCAAAAACTAGGTCACAGAGCCCAAATATGGAAAAATTTTGTAAACACTCTTGAGGCTACATTTTCAGTCCAAATGTCCTGGAAATTTGTCAGAAAGATTGTTTCAATAATTTCTGGGTCAAGTTTGAATATTGGTCAACTGGGGTCAATTAACCAGGTCCATAGCAACTTTGTTAAAAGCAGTCATATTCAGGTGAGCGATACAGGGCCATCATGGCCCTCTTGTTTATTACTTAGCTTTGTTCTCAATATAACTCAAGACGTATTCAACATGAACATATTCAACATGAAACTAAATAGGTGCATTAATGTCATTGGGGATATAGATTTGGCATTGTCCATCCAGCTGTTTCTTGGTCTGTCTGTCCGAACATCACACTTTTTATCTGGAACATAACTAAAAAACAATTACTATCTTTGAGGACATACACATATTCCACTCATCTTGGCTTCAAGAGAGGCACTAGTAAATTTACACCGGCTAAAAAGTGATATAATCTGGAATCTGCATCAGTTTATCAAGATGCAAGAAAATTTGAAGTCCTGTCCTTATTTATAAATTTTATTATTCATTTTATTAATTATTTATATTTTTATTTTAATAAAGTTAACGTGGAAATTCTAATATAAATCATACAGAAAATTGTAAGGCATTTTAACAAAAAGTAATGTTTAATTTCAGTTTATAAAGTTAAGAGACAGAACTGTTTTACATAAAGGATAATGGTGTTTAAATACTTTGCTTCTAGGTGACAGTTATGTTAATCATGACAATAAAAACAAAATGATAGGTGACAAAAATTAATGTAAGGAGTGGAGCAGTGGTCAAGTGGTAACATGCTGGACTGGTAATCCAGGGGTCACGAGTTTGTTCCCTCACTCCTTCCACTAAGATTATGAGTTGTCTTTTGGATTAAACATTAAACCAAGGTCCCATGTATCAGTAATATGCACTGAGCATGGAAAAGAACCAGGGAAGTCTCTGGAATGAAATGCTTTCTGCACTATCCCCTACAACCGAAAATAACTTAAACCTCTGCAGGGTTTGGTTTTAGTTTGGTTTTATTGGGGTTTAATGACATTTTAACAACTAAGGTCATATCCTGGTGGTCAGTCCACCTAACCAGTGTTCCTGGGTATCTAACCAGTTTACCAAGTGACTGACTACTTCCTCACTTGCTTCAGAGGTGAGGGACAAATGACCGATAGATCAATTATCAACGAGAAATTTTGTTGGCCCTGATACCTCTGCAGGGGGTGTCGGTCATATATATTGGGTCAGAGTTATAGGTTTAATGCCGTAAAGTTTTTGTAGGCATTAAGTGAATAGAGTTAATGAAAATAAGTCCTTTTCTGTTTATTATTTAATCCAGTAATTAGTAGGTACACCAGCACATATATTTTGGAACACCAAAAATCCTTAACAGTTAATAATGAAATCAATATCTTATGGAACACCACAAGTAAATTACTGATAAAGTAACAGTGATTTAGTGAGGAACACCTCTTACTTTTCAAATCTAAATTCTAACTAACTACATTTTTTATTTGTGACTTATATACAAACTATTCTTAGAATAACATAGATTGCTGATTTGATATTAAGTTGACACTTGAGTAATTAATCTATAATTTGATCAGGAAATGGCATATTTATAATCAAAGGTAATTATCACTATGAGACAGTTACAAAAGGGTATGTAAACATCATATGTCATGCTTGTTACTTAAAACAGTCTGGCTTCCTTGTCTCAGGTGAAGTGTCAACCTTTTAGCAGCTTTATGGTTTCTCAAGACTTAGAGATTAACTAAAGAAAGAATGTCAACAAGTCATATGTTCAAAATAGACTGAAAATTACCTAAATATGTTAAACAAAAATCTGCTTCAACTAGTGTGAACAGTCCCTTATTAAATATGCAGCAAATAAATTTAATTCCTTAATTGTAAATAAATAGTAAGCAAATTCTTGTAAAATTGCTGCATAATAATTCCCCTCTGCTTTCTTTTCTTTGGTCCCCAAAGAAAAAAACAAATTAAGGCATGTTATAAGAAAAATGTCATTGTTGGTGTAAACAGTGCAATATTCTATGTTTAGTTTTCAGTAGTTTATAATCCATATGGTCCATGTTTTACAACAAACTTGGGAAGAATAAATTCTTGTTTTTCATCACATGTAATTGTAAAATGACCACTTTCATCACACAGTTCACATTTTGCATCTAAAGCTGGACACTCATGGTTTTTGTGATATGTGTTACTTGTACAACTTTTACATGCATATAGAAGAAATGAGCGTTCCTCTGGATATTTCAGTTTCAGTATTTGGGTAGTCAGTGTTTTAAAGTCCTTCTCTGCAGACCAAATTATGTTTTCAAGTCCTTCAATTTTGTTACACTGTTGATATGCAATGTTCTCTAGATGGTTATTCTGTATATTCAAAGCTCCAATCACACGTTTTGAAGTCTCCAATGTTTCTTGATGTACAGAATATTGATTAGAATATTGAAGATTTTTTTCTTTTAGAGATTCTGTTTGTGTCTCTAGTTCTTTCAGTTGTTCTCTTAGTGCTGAAATCAGTTTAGTTTGAACATCTGTTTTACGTTGTAGAAATTTTTCATGTTCTTTTAGTGATTTCAATTCCTCTTGAAATGAACAAGTTTCTTTTTGAAAGGTTGCAACCTCTACAAACTTGTCATTCAGTCTGGCTTACAACTGTGTGATGTTGTTCCTCATGAGAGAGTTGTAGCAGAAGTCCTTGATGACCATATTGTCTACCTGACTGAAAGGAAGGTTTTCAGCATCCTTCCTGTTGAGAAATGCAGTCATTCTGGCAGTGTCACGAGACTTCTTGTTCTGTTGCCTCAGTGAAGTTGACAGCATGCTTCTATGATAAGGATTTCTCCTCTTCAACTTAGTCTGTCCATTGAAATAATGTGTGAATCTACTCACTTTGTTGTCCTCAAAATATAATTTTCTTTCTGGATATCCATGCATTTCTTCACAACTTAAAAATTACCAAAGTTAATGTTTTGGGGAATAAATGATTTCACTCGCTTTAATTGTAGTTCTTGGTACCAGGAACGTCAGACGAGCTAAAAAGTCGCCTGCGCAGATTCGCCACCAGTTTTAATGCCGTAAAGTTTTTGTAGGCATTAAGTGAATAGAGTTAATGAAAATAAGTCCTTTTCTGTTTATTATTTAATCCAGTAATTAGCAGGTACACCAGCACATATATTTTGGAACACCAAAAATCCTTAACAGTTAATAATGAAATCAATATCTTATGGAACACCACAAGTAAATTACTGATAAAGTAACAGTGATTTAGTGAGGAACACCTCTTACTTTTCAAATCTAAATTCTAACTAACTACATTTTTTATTTGTGACTTATATACAAACTATTCTTAGAATAACATAGATTGCTGATTTGATATTAAGTTGACACTTGAGTAATTAATCTATAATTTGATCAGGAAATGGCATATTTATAATCAAAGGTAATTATCACTATGAGACAGTTACAAAAGGGTATGTAAACATCATATGTCATGCTTGTTACTTAAAACAGTCTGGCTTCCTTGTCTCAGGTGAAGTGTCAACCTTTTAGCAGCTTTATGGTTTCTCAAGACTTAGAGATTAACTAAAGAAAGAATGTCAACAAGTCATATGTTCAAAATAGACTGAAAATTACCTAAATATGTTAAACAAAAATCTGCTTCAACTAGTGTGAACAGTCCCTTATTAAATATGCAGCAAATAAATTTAATTCCTTAATTGTAAATAAATAGTAAGCAAATTCTTGTAAAATTGCTGCATAATATAGGTCTATGAATTGTTGACTTTGTACAAGCATGAATTTGCTTATGTACCTATACATCAGGTAATTAATCATCAGGTGTAATTTCAGATAACTGTATACAGTGTATATAGTTAAATGTATTTCTGCTTTGTCTTCAACTATAGATCAAGTACTGAAACTGTCAGAACATTCCCATACACATATGCTCAGTGTGAGATGTAGTTTCACATATGGTGTGTTGACATTACCTTTCTTCTAAGCAAACCTCTGCCAAAATTATTTAACAAAATGATGAGAAATTTTAAATGTTAACTTACAGGATGCTAGGTCTGGAAGGAGATAAATGTTCTATTTCAGCTGTCACATTTCAGATATTTTTTGCAGATTTAATAAATTGTGTTGCCTTTTAAAATTTACCAGTATATAAATTAGCTATATATTATTATAGAAAAGTTTTACATTGTCTGTCAGGAAATGACTATGAATATTGGGTGTTTGATGAAGTTGCCATGGATGCAGGCCTCCCTATGGAAAAAGGAGAACAAGAAGGCAATATCAAAATAGTTATAGAAATTGTGACAGTCACTACATAAACCATAGAGCAATCTTTTGCAAACAGTCAGATTGTTTTATCTGAAGCTGTCTTAAAGATTTACAAGAAAAACCAATGATAAAGTTTGTCAGAATTATCTGTACTTGGTTGAAAATTTCTTTATATTCAGAATGTTCTTAAAATTCAACTATTTTACTGAGTTGTAAAAAGATTGCTCAAAAAAGGAAGGCCAGATCAGTTTTAATTAATTACTGGCATTTGTGCATGTATTTAGAGTTATAATAGTGACCAAAATGAACCTGAATATTTAATAAACAGTTTGCACCAATGTATAAACTTCATTATAAGCAAATAATATCAACTTCTTAACTTAATGAAATACATTAAGCAAAAAGTTTTACTCTCATAAGTAGTAAACGTTTTTTATTACTGACCAAGTTATAAATTCAATTTATACCTAAACTGGTTGATACATGAGGGTGATTCCATAAATTCTGTCACTAATGGTCTTCCATAGGATGTTTCAAGTACTTGATTGTTGATGCTTTCAAAAATCAACTTGTAAATTTTCTGTCTCGCTTAAGTCAGATGTAACAGAAATGATAGGGTAGTGGTTTTTAGGAAATGATTTTAATTAGATTGCTGGAATCTATGTTTAATTTGAGTTACTTATTGATGAATTATACACATTCCTGTACAGTTCTTACTTCAATAAATATGATGAAAAACATTGATAATCCTAACTTTTTATTTAATATATAAGTGACAATTTTCACAACTAAAAGTCAAGACCATCACAATAAGAAACAAGGATAAAGTTAGAGGATTCCAACTGATAGGACCAATGTGCTATTTGGTCTACCTTTGATGTTATCTGAGTAAGGGAGATAATTTGTTATCAGGAATGTCCCTCATTGGGCCCAATATTGAGAAAAAGAGATTTAGTCTGACTTGAGATTCATTGATACTGTAATATTCAACACAATAACTGTTGTATACAGCAACAAAGGAAATGTTGCCATGAGGGGGGTGTAAAAAAAGATTGTCAGTATATTATTTTTTGAATACCTCATACTATAAAAATTTCAGAAGGGCCTTTTTATTATATTCTCACAAACTGTTTGAAACCAAAGGAGATTTTAGCTGTGAGATATGTCCCCATTTGTTTGTATATGACTAGTAAGTGTTCAAATTGTGCCAAAATCTTTTAAGAAAAGTAAATTTCGTAGCTGAACACTGGCCATGAAACATCAGTATATTATTTTGACTCCCAGTGGAGACACATGATTAAGATGAGGCAAGGCCTGTCATTAGAAGGGTTTTTTTTATGTCATTTTCTTAAATTGTTGTTACCCCATTGAACAAATAAACTCTTTGCACAGAGGGTAAAACCATAAAAGTGGAATTCTAAAAAAAAAAAAAGAAACCTACTTACTGCTTTCAAAACATTCTGTCGAAGTGAAGCCCAATAAATGTTCAAAGGCAAACATCTTATTCATGACAATGCTTTCACCAACAGAATTCAAATTGTACAGTCTTTCTTAGAACAAGAAATGGTTATTCCGTTTGAGGAACAGCCTTAAAAACCCTGACTTTTTATGCCCGCGAAGGGAGGCATATAGTTTTTGAACTGTCCGTCCATCAGTCCGTCTCAAAACTTTAATATTGGCCATAACTTCCATATTAGTTAGTGATTTACTTCATACTTGGACACAACACCCCTTTCTACAAGACCTTCTCACTGATCTATATTTGTTTCACCTTGACCCCTAATTGACCTTCACCTTGACCCCTGAATGACCTTCACCTTGAAGATCCAGTTGTCCAAAAACTTTAACATTGGCCATAACTTCCATATTAGTAAGTGGGTTTACTTCATACTTGGATACAACACCCCTTTGGACAAGACCTCCCTACTGACCTATATTTATTTGACCTTGACACCTGAATGACCTTCAGCTTGAAGATCCTATTGTCCAAAAACTTCAACATTGGCCATAACTTCCATATAAATAAGTGGATTTACTTCATACTTGGACACAGCACCCCTTTAGACAAGACCTTTATTTGTTTCACCTTGACCCCTAAATGACCTTCACCTTGAAGATCCAGTTGTCCAACACTTTAACATTAGGCATAACTTCCACATTAGTAAGTGGATATACATGTACTTCAAACTTGGACACAACACCCCTTTGGGCAAGACCTTCCCACTGACCTATAATTGTTTCACCTGTACCCCTGAATGACCTTCAGCTTGAAGATCCAAGTGTCCAGAAACTTTAACATTTGACCATAACTTCCACATTAGGAAGTGGATTTACTTCATACTTGGACACAACACCTCTTTAGACAAGACCTTCCCACTGACCTATATTTATTTGACCTTGAACCTTAATGACTGGTTCTCAGCTCAAAGGTCAAGGCTCCACTTTGGGGACATAGTCATCTTACAGTGACAGTTCTTGTTCCTATTTCCTTTGCTTAAAAAATGTTCAAAGGTGAACCTGTGCCACTAGAAGTGCAATACTGGTTCTGTGTCTCAAACTTGCACCAAGGAAAGAGTACTTACAAACAATGGCATCATGGATAGCAACACTCGGCAAGTGTGATTCTTTGCAGGGGAATAATTGGAAGGGATAACATAAAAAAAATGATTGAATTAATAATATTTGCATATGAAGATAAGACAGAATCTATTAAATTGCTCTCATATTTTCATTTACAAAACTTGAAAGAAATCTGTTTTGGTTTTGATATGATTTCATTGTGTTTTCATGGCTAATGTTGACAGTCATTCATTTTGGTCACCTCTAGCACTAATGTAACTTGAATATCTTAAGGTTTTTGTTCATACTTTTGATAAATCTAGGTGTTCTTCTAAACAAACATGATTCCTTGGAGTAGCTGTAGGACAATTTAAATTAAAGGTCACCTGGCTTTAAGAGTTAAGACTTAAATTACTCAACAGATTAAGAAAGGTTGTTTTTTGCACCAATATTATGATAGTAACTGAAACAAAAGGCAGTTTCAGCTGATTATAATGCATACCTTTTATTTGGCATTATGAATTTTCTTCTCTGCATTCAAAATAAATATCTTAATTTTTATTTATTACAACTTTAAAATAGTCACAGTATATATACATTTGTAGCGTTAGGAAAAAAAGAAGTCACACTTTAGACAAAGACAGAAGTATATATGCATGCACTAAATACATTAATCTGGTATTTAATTTTTGTATCATTCCAGAACAGGGTGTTGGCATTTTCAGTCTTTCTGACTTAGATATGTGTGATAGAACTTTGACTGGCATAACTATTTACTGTTTACTTGAAGTATATCACCAGCAGAAATGCAGACAGACACCTATAACCTTCTGAATAGCTTGGTCTTCTTCTTTCCTGATAGGGCAGTCTTATACACACTTCCATATAGAGAGTAACCTTATTAGTTGAACTTACAGGAGGTTGGGATTACCGGTATGATGATGTCATCGTAGCGGCTATGCCAATGCCACATGCTGATGATGAAGACAGTGACGAAAAAGTCATGGCTGATGGAGGCAATAGGCTATTTTTATATTCGTTATGTTTTTTTTCCTTGTTTCCCTCAACCTGTAGAAATCACTCATTTGCAGTGTCATATACACAAATTATCTATTCTTGTCACTTACAACTAACAACTTTTCCTGATATATGTTTTTCACTTTTTTTACAGAACTTCGCAAAATATTATAAATGTTTTTAGAGTTTGCGAATTAGAAAGACCTGTAGCAATAAAGATAAGTAAATCAGTTTCGAATCAGTCATATCAGTCAGCTGTTGAATACATGAAATCAGTGTAGTTAGCTGATATAACAAGCATTATCAGATATTGAACACAAACATCCTTAACAAAGTAATTCAAAAAGGCCATGATAGCTCTGTATCGCTCACCTGAGTACATTTGCTCTTAACAGAAAGGCAAATGAATGACATTTTTAAAGCAAGGCCAATGCAAGATGTTCAGCTAAAGTACAGAACACTCAGACATCCAAAATTATGTTCACTTAATGGCTGGTTTGTTCCTTGTACCTTGACCTGTATCACCTGACCAGGATTCATACTGTGAGAATATCATTTAGATTAGTAACAGGTGACCCCTGAGACAGTGCCAGTTTTTATATTTCTTTTCTGTAACTTTAGCTTGAAATTAAGTCAGAAGGTCAAGATCAGCCACAGACAATTGAAATTTACATGCAAAACTATAGACATGGTCCGTATTTTATTGATGTTTTGTCAAAAACAGGAAGAAGTTCAGTATGTCATTGTCATGGGTACCCGAAGTAAAAGTTGAAATGTGCAAACAAAATTATGCATGAAGTTCACCTTACAATGCTGTACTAAAGAAAACAAGAAAATTGGTCAAGGTAAAATTCATCCAAGTTGAAGTCTACATGTGAATTTTTAAGTTTAATCTTGCCTAAAGGATTTCATACACATACCTTCAAAAACAGAAAGTAGGTCAGTTAATCCATGTCAGCCAAGGTAAAGTTAACATCTGCATGCAAAATAATATTATAAATATATATCTATATACAGTCTACACTCTGTATGTCAAAGTAGCTTAAGTCAAATTTCCGGCTGAGTTTATTTTTCAGGTCCCGTGAATAACCATTCTTTTTTTATATTATTTAACTCCTGTTAAGCAGAGTTTGACATGTGCAAACTTCGGCTGTGTGGTTTGTATTTTTCAGTCCCGTCATTTTATTCCAATATATTTTCCACTCGGTAAGCCGAAGTGTGAAAATTTTTTGATTACCAAGACTTCGAGGTGAGAACTGATCAGACTAATTACGTTGACAATTATTTGTTGATTGCATCTTTACAAATCACACGGCAATAAGGATGTTAATTGTCACTAACTGAGAACTGATCTGACAAATTACATGTGTCACCAATTGTTTGTTGATAGCAACATTACAAATTGCAATTCAATAAGGATCTTAGTTGTCACTAAAAGGCATTTTATTGGTTAGAAATCTATGTTGATTACTTAAAGGAAACACCCGGACTTGACTGAAATTGAAGTTTAATGATTTTAATTGTCACTAATGGAGTAAATCATCGGCATGATAAATTCTTTTATTTTACCAAATTTGAGTCAAATAAGAAAAGCAGTTTTATTTTCTGTAAACTATACATTGGTAGAACATATGGCGGGTAGTGCTCTACATTCCCGACTTGAATTTGACCATCATGGGAATGCTTTTTTATCATTTGAATTACATTTCATGTGCGTTGCTACTTTGTACTGGATACTAAATGTATATAATAAACTTACCCAAAACATTATTAGATATACCAGCTCTGGACATGTAGAATTCCAGCTAAGTCAAAGTAATTAGCTGGGTCCCCCTGAGTGGACTGTATTGTTCAAATTCGAATGCTGAATGCTGTAACTACAAACAAACAAGGTAGAAGGTAGTGGTGAAGGTCATATGAAGCTCAAGGATAAAGTTACATAATATGTGAACATTAGGATTCCTCTTTAATTATCTAGCGAAGTTTAGTTTTTCCATTTAAATCTATGAAAAAACAAGTGACTCCTTGGGCAGAGTCACTTTTGTCCAAGAGATCATTATCTGAACATTTTTGTACAGAACAACCAGACAATTCTACATGCTAAATATCTAAGTTCTAGGCCTTATGGATTTAAAGAAAAAGATCTTAATTTAGTTGAAATGGTGATGCCGAGGGAGAACCAGTTTTGACTCCTTGTGCATGATTTGAACATCTTCTATGGAGGACAGCAGCACAATGATATGCACAATATATCTTAACTCTATACCTACTGGTTTCTGAGAAGATTATTTTTTTAATATCCTATGTAAGTGTATGTTAAAACAACTGCCCGCAGGGGGTGGAGCCAACTGTGACTGCAGGGTCATCATTTGAAAATAATCTTTGTGGAGGTGTGCTGAACAATGTTACACATCAAAAATCTGGACTGCAGGCCCTACAGTTTCAGATAAGAAGATTTTAAAAAATTCTGGTATAATTCTATGAAATAACAGTGATCAATTGGTGGGGCCAGTAGTAACCCTAGGGACGTGATTTGAACGATCTTAGTAAAGGTTCATCAGACAAGCCTTTGTAGCATATTTTAGAGCTCTTAGTCTGGTGGCTTTAGACAAAAACATGTTCAAAGTTTTTCATGCAAGTAGCCAAAGAAACCTGCAGAGTTGTGCATTGAATAAAATTCTTAGAAAAATTTTGGTAGAACTTCATGAAAAGAATATCCCTGCCAAGTTTCATCAAGTTCGGCCCAGTTGTTGCAGTTGCTTGTTTAATTGTTTGATCAGATAGAATGTGATCACATAATATACAACAGCTCTTATGAGCTTAAAACCAGCTCTAGTATAGAAATAGTGCCCTTAAATTTGTTTTCTAGTTGAATATATTTTTCATTAACAATTCACCTCAGTTCAGTTTCTTAATATAATTGATTGATGTTATTTGATCAGCGTCTTAGAAACATGACTGTTCCTCCTTTTCATCTCCTTGTACTTCTTCTTACCTTCATGGTATATTTTTATTTACTCTTTTGAATTAAATCAGTTCAGTGGAATGTTTATGCTAATACAACATTATATTGACAAACCGATTACAAATTCTAAAGCTTTTATTCTAGGAAAAGTCAAGTATCGCTTTGACACACGTGTTGAGACGATCCTTCGTTCTGTGACTTCTGGTATATTTGATGTACTCTGAGATTTTGTGTGTTCCTGTTTATCAGTTGCTTTTAGTTTTTCGTGATCTCTTAGCATGTGATTGAAAAGTTTTTTTATTAATGTTGTTACAGGTCCTTAAAGAAAATATAACTCCAGTTGTATAGCATTTGCTTTAAGCAGAAATTTAGTTGCAACGAAAAATTAACAACTTTATATACCATTTGCCCTAAACAGAAACATGGTTGCAAATGTCCCAGGTTTTATATTAAAAACAGTTCTGTTTTCTTTTGGAAACAATGAAATATACTTCCAAAAAAGTTCTGTAAAGGTCCTGAAATTGCCCCATGAAGGTCTGGAAATCTTTGTATTTCAGCTAAGACAGACCAAGAACAATTTTTAGAATGTACTATATTATACCGTTGGTTGGTAAAATACTTCAGTATGTTGTTGTTATTTCCCGTTTTATCTCTGATGGAAAATTGACAGACTGAGAAATGTTGTCTTTTGCCACTGACTGAGAAATCAAGTCTTTTGCCTCATTTTCATGTTAAATGATATGGAAAATGAAGTTATTTTACAAACATCCCTGATTCAGTTAAACCCTGAATGCTTTCACATTTTACAGAAGTGCCATTTTCATGTCCCCAAAGAAGCCAAAATATTTTAACTGTCAGACCGTCTGTCTGTCATTCCATCCAAGAACTTTAACATTGCACTAAACTTTCTTATTAGTAAACTGATTTACTTCATACTTGAACACAACATCCCTTTGGACAAGACCTTCCCACTTACATATAATGTATGACCCCTGAATGACCTTGACCTTGAAGGTCCAATTGTCAAAAAATACTTCATATTGGCCATAACTCCCTTCTTAATTTATGTTTGCACAGTACAGCATCCCTTTGGGAGAATTCTGCCAAATGACATATATTATTTTTGATTTTGACCTCTAAATGACCTTGACTTTAAGGTCAAGGTCAAGGTTGCCAAAAATAAAAACCATTGCACTTCTTTTGAAGGGTCTACGGTTTATCTTATTCTGGTCCTCAGCTCAAAGGTCATCTCTCAGTGACAGCTAGCTCTTGTTCAGTCAATGTGTGCTGTCACAGAGGAAGTTTTGATTGAACAAAATCTAAAAATGGCAAGGTTAAAATTATGTAGGGTAGTGTTTCTCAAATAAAAAATATGCCTAACAAAAGAAGCATATGTTATTTTATATAGAGAGTTTTTCTTACTAAAATGATATTAATATTTTAATATTCATGTCTTCTAATTCTTCTTACCATTTGACTTAAGATAAAAAATAGTAAAATAAGTTTGTATATGTTATAATTGAATGAAATATGGGTAGAGTTCAGATTTTCTAGAATTCAATCATGAGTGCCCAGCAGAAATGACCTCATTCTTCTTATCTGAATGATGACAATTATTTCATTCACAGAAATATATAAGAATGTATTTATCTTTTGGATTGAAAGCAGACATACAATTTGCACTACATTTTGCATCCATTTAAATGAAGTTAAATTTGGTTTTCTGCTGATATGATTAACACTTAACACTTGTTTGCAAATCAAGGAATACCTCTTTATAAATATTTGTTGCTTTTGACAGATTTGGCAAAACATCATGAAAACTGTGGAATGAAATATTTATAATAAAAAAGAAATCCTCTTTAAAAGCATTTTGATTACATAATTTTAGTTAATACAATAATCCGTAAGTTCTTAAAATAGGAATGTTGACTAGAGAACTCTTAATGGCGTCATTTATATGTCATAAGAATAATTATAGCCTTTTCCTTACATGGTTGTGTTGGAAATGTTGCATCTTGTGTTAGAATGTGAGCCTTTGTTAAGCAAACTAGTCTCAATATAAGTATTTTCTTTAAAATACATCTTCAGTTCAGCTGTTTTGTCAAATTTATTGACAGTTTTTAACTCACACTTGCCTTTCTTGGAATAATTTATTAGTTTAGAATTATCAGCCATCTCCAGTTGACAATTACACCCTTCTAGCATATATACATTGCTGTACCTTAGGACTCTCTTGCTTTGTTTATTACAACACTGCTCATGCTTTACTCATTGTTGTGTTATGCACACACATGCTTAACACACATGCTTCTTAACATAGTCTTCTCTTTAGCAGGCATTTTGCATAGCACAGTGATTTATTTAGCATAAATGCTGCTCAACATTGTAATCTGTTTAACATACTTTCTGGATAACATCATGTTATTCATTTAACATACATTTCGGCTTTGCATGCACAGTGTTTATATAGTTTCACATAAATTCAGCTTAATACTACACAATTATTGCCTGTTAGTGAGGTTGATATGAAGATTTATCGACCTGAAAAAAAATGGTATCAACTGCTGAGATAGCCAAGGTTGATATCACTTTTTACAGGTTGATAAATCCTCATATCATCTGAAAATAAAAGGCAACAATTGTTTTATTATCAAATCTACTACTGAAGATTCACTCAAAACTTTTAATAGTTTTCGACTTGGACTCTATCAAAATAAGTCAACAGTGCACTCTGATAAACAGTGCACTTTGATAAACCCTTTCATTATAAATCATCCCTAAAGCACCTGAAAGCTATTTATGTTGACTGTTTTGATGTTTGCTGCATCTTTGTTTATAAATAATTGTTGCTTTTCCTGTATTGAAAGCAATACAAAATGCTCAGGAAATGCCATGTTAGTTAAGCACTCTGACATCATACGATTCGTACCCAATCAATATCGCATGTGATTTATTTTGCACCGGTCAATACACGTTTTTGGCCCCGTCTTCGAGTCCGTATGACCTTGTATCACAAATCACATGACCATGCCTTTGCTAATGAAAAATGGCTTATTTTGATATTTAGTAATAAAATCTTTTGTCTAACATGCTTGTCCCTGTATTGTTAATACACATTCTGCTGAAGACTGTTACCTTGATACATACATCCGGCTGTCTACCTATCATGAATAAGTCATTAAGTATCAGAAATTTTCACTGTAACACATTTACTCAGCTTGTCTGTCTGCAGCACAAATTTAATGGCCTGGCTTTATATATACACTCTTTCTAATAAAAGTTATATGACAAGTTCTAACAAGAGAAAGACATTGCTTTATTTTGCCTTATGATTGATATTTAAAGAGACAACACTGATCTCATGTTTTTGTTTCCTAGAAGAGATGAAGAATTGTAGACCATTCTGTATGCCTATCTACAAGATTTGCCTGCATGAAGGATTAAATGACATCAATTTAAAGTTGTCTTTCTTATTTTTCTCTTTAAATGTTTTTCTTTGTTCTAAAGATTGGCGAAAGGTGACTGCAAGTACGGTGCTTTGGACAATACCTGCTGCACTGCCTACGTCAACTGTTGTCTTTGACGCTGATGAGAAGTCCTTCTCAGGTCAAACTGTTTCATTTTTAGAGTAATAGCTTCAAGACCAACTATCATGAAACAGTGGTATCACAGATTATGACAATTAAGTTCATTTATTGTCAATAAAGGCAGAATTTATTTTCTGTCACTTAGAGTGATGTTACATTTCCTTCTCCTACAAGTCATCAGTTTGATTTTTTTTCACCAATGCTGTTGAGCACTTTCTACTCTTCTTTTTTTCATCTTGGTGATTCAATCATCTTGTTTCTCCTATTTCAGTGCCTCCTTTCAGGTTTATTATCCAGTGTGCTTCATTAAACAGTAGTACATGTAGTTGTTTCTTCACCCTAATGATACACCAGTCAGATCAAACTATTGATCTACTAAACATGCCATGTTGAAAACAGGTTACAGTTTTTCGTCTTTGTTTGAAAGTCTTTTTTGTGTATGTGTTTTTTACCTTTGATTTTTCAGTTTTCATTAGTTGTATGTTTTTTTAGCTTACATGTGTCACACGAGCACAATATGTTAATGGAAGTTTATTTTAATCAGCCTAAAATTGTAATAATGTGTCTTAGTCAGCAACAGATGTAACAATATTTTAATAGGCTTCTGCCATGGTTGTTCAAATTATGATTTTGAGATAATTATTGAGAGGTAGCATGTTTATATAGAAATATTTAAATTTTTTTAATCAAGTGCAAAGCCAAAGATCCTAGAGCTATGATATTTAGCAAGTAGTATTGTCTGATAGAGCTGTACAATTAACTAGGGATATCACTGGCTCTGCCCCAAGGGCTTCAGTTTGTGTTAAAAAAAAAAAAAAAAACATTTTTTTTTCTTGTCTCAACCTAGTGCCTTGCATTACTGTAAATCAAGTTCTGTACAATTATTTAATAGACCTCTTCCAAAGGTGTTTGAACTTTATATTCTTACTATGTACATTACTTGGGATTGCTTTAGGGATCACTTGGGTAAACGTCATGGTTACTAAACAATAGATTATTGGTATCAGCTCAGTATCTTAAGTTACCATTGGCCTGTACTATTAAGAGATTGTGTACCTCACTGGGGTTTTAGGTCAAAGAATGGATGATTATATTGTCATTTTCATGTTTAAATTTCTTCATGAAGATTTGTTCAGTGATTGCCCTTACCAAAATATTTTATAAGTCACTTATAAGCGTAGTTATAAGTGCCTTATACTTCGCTTAGTCAATTCACCTATAAGTCAAGTATATGTATTTTAAATGCAAATGAGATGTAAGTGAAGTATAAGTCACCTATAAGTCACTTATAAGTCATATATAAGTCACAATTATTTTAACTTATAAGTCACTTATAAGTCACTTATAAGCCAGTTATAAGTCACTTATAAGCCAGTTATAAGTCACTTATAAGCCAGCTATAAGTCACTTATAAGCCAGTTATACTTCACTTATAAGCAAGTTATAAATGTTGCTTGATGTCAAGAGAGCTAGTTAAAAAAAACAAACAAACAAACTATAATTAAAATTCACAAAAATATTTATTTCCACTTTAGTTTTAGCTAAATTGAATAAACAGTAAACCCATAATTTCAACATATACACATGTAGGATTTGACATGAGTAATCAATTCATATTAATATTTATTAAATAAGTTGAGGGAAATGTTATAAAGCAAGCACCTGGGAAGCAAAGTAAAAATGCCAGAGACACTGTCTTAACATCATAAAATGGAACTGTCCATAGAGGACAAAACTGAGCTAATTCGTGAATCTGAAGTTCTTCCAAAACCAACTTTGAAGGTTTGTAAATTATTGTTAAAAGTTTGCTGAGGTGCTTATCATTCTGTTTCCCATGTTGTTGATAACATCTAGAAGTTACTGATGTTAACTCATTAATTCTGTTGTCTGTTTTCTGCTTGTTTTTATTGTCAGTTTTTACATCTTTCTGGAAGAGGTTAGTAGTTCTTTTGCACAACATAAGTATAATCAATTATTATCTAAAAATTATTATGTACAGAATTTGTACACAATTCTTTCATTGAGCATTTACATATACAGGAACTGGGTCAACCTCATTTAAAGTTTTCTAACATGACTTACAAGTAAAAAAAAACAAAATAACATATAATTTATTTTTCATCAAAGAATTGAAAAAAATATTAAAAGTAAATAGCTTCTGTCATTGAACAGAGTTTATTTAACATAACAATCCTAAAAGTTTACCTTCTTCATTTCCATTCCTTTCAACACTGTCAGATTCCATATTCAAATTCAAAATAAACAGGAAGTGTTAAACTCTTTTTTTGATTGGTGAACATCTTAAAACTCTATAGCTAGAGAACCAATAAAGAGATTTCTCACATCTGACAGTTGCTGGTTTAAACAAGTATAAGTGACTTATATGTGGAAAATTTGACAAGACTGAAATGACATATGAATGGCTTATACTTATACTTATAACAGACTTATACAAATTTTATGTTATTTAGAAGTGAACTTATAGGTCACTTATACTTCAAGTATACTTCAAGTATACTTCAAGTATAAGTTGCATATAAGGGACATATAAGTCACTTAAAGTCATTTTGGTAAGGGCCAGGTCAATATGTTTAGATGTATTTGTCTACAACATTCTTCTTTGTGTTCATTGTATGTGCACAAGCTTACTAAAACACTTCATAAATGTAATTGTTTGAAATTTGGTATTGTTGAAATCCTGGTTTCATGGCATGGCTGAGTTTCTTGATTTTAGCTCACCTGAACTGATAAGCTCAAGTGAGCTATTAGGATTGCCTTGTGTCCAATGTCAGTCTATAATAGCATTCTAATGACCTCTCCTCAGAAACCACTGTTTAGTGATCTGTTTAACATAAATGCTGCATTCTGCCTAACATAGTTCTCATTTTAAAACACATTCTACTTAGCAGAGTCTTCTGTTTAGCATACATTCAGCTGAGCACTGAGGTCTGTTGGACAGCTGCTTAACACAGTTATGTGTTTGACATACTCTCTGCTTAACAAGGGTATCCATTTAACATACATTCTGTGAAACACTGTTCTGTTTAAAATGACTTATGCTTAAAACACTGTTTTCTTTCAAATGCATCAGCTGCTGTATTGTTTAACATACATTATGCTTAAAAAAGACATTCTGATGTTTAACAATTATTTCTGTCAACCTATGATGAGTAAATCAAATTATGGGATCTTTCTTCTTTCATACATTTTACTCAGTTTTTCTTTCCACATTGTAAATCTATGTGCCATGACAAGTGCTACTGGTTTTATATAAACCTGCCTTACTACTCTTTCTAATAAAAGTGATGTGACAAGTTCAAACAAGAGATTGAGACATTGCTTAATTGTGCCTTAAGATTGATATTTAAAGAGACAACATTGATCTCATGTTTTTGTTTCCTAGAGGAGAAGAAGAATTGTATACCATTGCATGTGCCTATCTACAAGATTTGCCTAGATGAAATGCTAACATCAGTTTATAGGTGTTTTTTTTTTATTTCACTTACGTTTTTCTTTGTTCAGAAGATTGGCTACAGCTCAAAAGTGCTACAACTAATAGTACTTCATGTGAATCATGTGCTGAGATTTTCCTATGTTCTGCAAGTGTCCAAAGTATCACAAGTACTGAGTCTTGGCCAACAACTACTGAAATAAGTATGTAAGCAGTCGCTTCTGTCTTTGCTGCTAGTGAGAAGTCTTTTTCATGTCAAACTGTTTCATTTTGACAGTGATAGCTTCAAGCCAAAGTATCTTGAAATAATAGGATCAAAAGCAATGAAAAAACAGTTAACATTTATTATCAGTAAAGTTAGATTTTTCATATGATTCTTTTTTTTTTTGCTTGTTACACAGGTTGCTGTTAAATTTAATCAGTAGTTTGATAAAGTAGTCCACCATAGATATTGAGCTCTCTCTCTCTCTCTTTCTCTCTCTCTCTCTCTTGTTTCTTCACTCTAATGATAGACCAGTAAAATCAAACGCTTTCTTCACTCTTATGACAGACCAGTCAGATCAAACTGTTTCTTATTAATTCACTCCAATGACAGACCAGCCAAATCAAACTGTTCCTTCACTCAGATGAAAGACCAAACCAGTCAAATCAAACTGTTTCTTCACTCTGATGACATACCAGTCAGATAAAACTCTTCCTTCACTCTAATGATAGACTAGTCAAATCAAACTGTTTCTTCACTCTAATGACAGACCAGTTAAATCAGACTGTTTCTTCACTGTGATGACAGACCAGACCAGTCAAATATAACTGTTTTTTTTTTTTCACTCTAATGACAGACTAGTCAGATCAAACTGTTTCTTCACTCTAGTGACAGATCAGTCAGATCAAACAGATTCTTCACTCTAGTGACAGACCAGTCAGATCAAACTGTTTCTTCACTCTAATGACAGACCAGTCAGATCAAACTATTTCTTCATTCTAATAACAGACTAATCAGATCAATCAGTTTCTTCCTTCTAATGACAGACCAGTCAAATCAAACTGTTTCTTCTTTCTAATGACAGACCAGTCAAATCAAACTGTTTCTTCACTCAGATGACAGACCAGTCAAATCAAACTGTTTCTTCACTCTAGTGACAGACCAGTCAAATCAAACTGATGTTCTGCTTCTGCTGCCATATTTAAAGAAAGCCTTTATTTGAAAGTAATTTTTTGTATTTTTTTTCCCCATTTGAATGTTTTCTTTTCATGAGTTGTATGTGTTTTAGCTCACATGAGGACAACATGTTAATGAAGGTTTATTGTGATAAGCATTAATTTTTAAGTAATGTAGCAGTCTGAGTCAGCAACAAATGTACTGTAGCATAATGTTAAATGGTTTCATGTCCAAAGCCAAAGATCATAGAGCTTTGACATGTAGCATTGTCTCACTTTGGTAGATCTCTTATAAAGATAGATCAAGTTAAGCTTAAAGGGTTATTAACTTATTACTGACTATGCTGCAAGGGCTTTATTTTTTAGAATAATTATAATAGGATTTTTAAAGGGGCTGTACTCTAGATTTGATATAAAAATATTTTTTACATTACATAAATTAAATATCTAGATGCAGTGAGATTATAACAACATGATATTTTACTTCAAAACTGATTATAAAAGTCAAAATAGAACAAAAAAAAATTATTTGATTCAGCTTGATTTGAACTCTGGACCCTCATGTTAACAAAATTTTTCCAGTGCTTTTACTGTCACCACTATCACTGCAACTGAAATAACAATTATTTACTTTAAATGTTATATGATATAGTTATACCATCGCGTTAAGGTATAGCAGTATGAAAGGAAAAAAAATCAATCTATAATGTGATTATCTGACTTATTTTTTGTCAGTAAGTTAGTTTTTAAGCATTAGTCATAAATATTACAAAAAATTTGTAATACAAGAAAACTTTCTTTTTTTTGTCATCTGGAGCACAGCCCCTTTAAATCATCTTGTCTCAAACTGGTGCTTTGCAGTCCTTTGAATCAAGTTATGCACTCTTATTTAACAGACCTGTTCCAGAAGTATTTGGATTGGTTAAAGGGTCACTGGGGTGAAGGTCAGTGTAACTTAACACTGGAATATTGGTTTTTGGCTCAATATCTTCAGTGACCGTTGACCTCTAGCAATAAGAGATTGTGTATATTGTTACCTCATTGAGGTAAAATTGTGTATATTGTTACCTCACTGAGGTAAAATTCAGTGTTTCTGTACATTATTGTTTTATGGTCAGCATCTTTAATTATCATTGGCATTGTCGTATTGGTATAAGACTTGGTTATAAGGTAGCATAAATCAACATGTCACTATGGATTGCTTTGCATGAAAAAATATAAAAGTACACCTTTTGAGAATTGATGGAAATAAATCAGTTGTTCTTAATCAATAAGCAGGCAGTCTGTTTTTCTTCAGTGTTGCAAACAAGACTCTACCTCTTACAGTTAGGTGCTGGAAACTTACTGCTAAGTTGAAGCCTGCATGTGGAGTAGTTTTATCACCAAACATAAACTTTAGAAATAATCTTTATAGCTGTGCATTTTCAATATGTATTTATTCCTTTACTTAATAGAAGTTTGTAGGATGTCTTAAAGCTTTATGGTGCTGCTAATTCAAGTAGTTGAAATAAAAGATGATTGTATTATTGTTATCATGCTTAAATTTCTTCATTAACACTAGTTCATTGCTTGGTTGCTTTTTTAAAACATTCTGCTTTGTGTTCAATGTATATACTCAAGCTTACTGAACCAGTTCTAAATGTTCATGTTAAGGATCATCTAGTGTCAGTTGTCATCAGCAGTTGCATTCTAATGACTTCTCTGAACAACTAGGCCTGTTTCAAATTAACTTTATCAGAATGTTTCTTACATGGCCTCCTTTCAGATTTTGTAAAATGTTTTTAGTTCCATCCAGAACTGTGTTTGCTATAGCAACCGAAAGGATTACTTCAGAGCTCTTCTTCTCAACAAGCCCTTGATCTATTTGAAAATAATTCATGTTCCTTTGATGCCCTTCATAAAAATTTTGAAATTCATATCATTCCATGAAAAAATTTAGCTTCCAGGGATGGAGCTTGTTTTTTAGTATGTCTGTAGTGGATACTTTAAAAATCTTCTTCTTAGAAACTTTGGACCAAATTTGAAAATAATTTTGAAAAGAATAATGTCTTTGTGACCCTAAATATGAATTGTGAAAGTTATAATATGCACTATGAAAATAAATTGCCACAAAGGACAGTGATTTTTTTCCTTATATGTGTACATGGGGAAATTGAATTGCAGGTGATGAACATATACCAGAAATGTGGATAGACTGCTGAAAAATATGACCAGAAGTGTACCATGTCATCCAGAGAATGATGGATGAGGCATTAGTTTCTGCCTGAAAAACCAGTCTCTAGTTTAAAACTTAAACCTTGTGTATCCACTATATCAGCTGATTGTTTCATTCTGCTGAAATGTTGTTTTTGACAAATATTTCTTTCTGCTTCAAGGTTCCAACATCCATGATTTTGAAACAGTATTGACAACTTATCAATATGCCTCATAAACTGGTTTTCAGAAATTGTACCTCTTAGTTCCCTTTCAGTAACTTCATGCATTCTTCCTTCTCACAAGGTCATCTTAGTGTCAACATTAGATTCTCTGATAATGTGGTATTCAGTTAAATATTTTTTCCAAGAAGCCAACTTTTCAGACATTTCTTCAGTATGTTTTGAAGACTTTTTTTCCATTCAAGAATCTCCTGGAATTATCATTGGGTCAAATCATATACCTGACAGAAAGACAGATAGAAATGTCAATGGTATGTCAGTAGGTGAGGAGTGTAATGTGTATTGAGAAATATCTAGGTGTTGTATCATGGTAATCCTGTCCAGTAAGTCCATACAAGGCATGTTACATGAATTCCAGTCAGGTTAGGTTTGGATGTATGTTTTTGGTAGGGATATGAAGAACATTATGTCTTTTTTATATATATATATATATGTTTCTTGTACTAGGACAGCTTAAATGCATTACCATACTGATATTTCACTTCTAACCCTTTTGTTCCCTTTTCATCAACCTTGTTCTGCCTAACTCCTGTATAATAACATGTCCTAACTGTTCGTGCATGTTGTGTTTGTTACTTGCTTTTCATCAACCTTGTTCTGCCTAACTCCTGCATAATAACATGTCCTAACTGTTCATGCATGTTGTGTTTGTTACTTGCTTTTCATCAACCTTGTTCTGCCTAACTCCTGCATAATAACATGTCCTAACTGTTCATGCATGTTGTGTTTGTTACTTGCTTTTCATCAACCTTGTTCTGCCTAACTCTTGCATAATAACATGTCCTAACTATTCATGCATGTTGTGTTTGTTACTTGCTTTTCATCAACCTTGTTCTGCCTAACTCTTGCATAATAACAGGTCCTAACTGTTCATGCATGTTGTGTTTGTTACTTGCTTTTCATCAACCTTGTTCTGCCTAACTCCTGCATAATAACATGTCCTAACTGTTCATGTATGTTGTGTTTGTTACTTGCTATTCATCAACCTTGTTCTGCCTAGCTCCTGCATAATAACATGTCCTAACTGTTCATGTATGTTGTGTTTGTTACTTGCTTTTCATCAACCTTGTTCTGCCTAACTCCTGCATAATAACATGTCCTAACTGTTCATGCATGTCGTGTTTGTTACTTGCTTTTATCAACCTTGTTCTGCCTAACTCCTGCATAATAACATGTCCTAACTGTTCATGCATATTGTGTTTGTTACTTGCTTTTATCAACCTTGTTCTGCCTAACTCCTGCATAATAATATGTCCTAACTGTTCATGCTTGTTGTGTTTGTTACTTGCCTAACTCCTGCATAATAACATGTCCTAACTGTTCATGCATGTCGTGTTTGTTACTTGCTTTTTTTTTCAGAATGAGGTATCTGCAGTTGTACAAGAATTGGGTTTGACTTATTTCTTTGAGGTCTTTGTTTTTTAAATTGAAATGCATGTAATGATTATTCCAGTTATTACCTGATTATTTATATTTACATCATAATTATGCATTATTTTTAGTACATTAAATTACATTAATTTTACAGATAACTTTTTATAATTTTAAGATATTGACGAGTTTTTTTTTGTCAGTACAAGTAGTATTTTCTTGTAGAAAAAAGTAATTAGCTGAAAGAACTTTTCAATATTAAATTTACTTAACATTAATTTTGTGTATTATATATATGTTTTGATAATTATTAAGTTTACATGAAAATACATTATTTTCACAGAAACAATTCATTAGATATATTTGGAGCTTTTATTCCATTTGACAAAATGCTGGCATAATTGCATTTCAGTCTTCAGTCTTTGCATGAATATTTATGATCTTAGGTGAATTTAAAACAAAAGATTTTCCCATGACTCTTACTACTTCAGGTTCATCATGCTTCTTTGTTTCAAGCCTTTTCCAACTTGAAATTGAGACATTTTATCATCTGCAACTGACAAACTTCTTATGCTTTGATTAGAAACATGAAAATTAAGATTCTCATTATTTGAGAAACATGGTGTAAGTTTGTACTTTTACAACAAATTGCTTGGACACAGATATCATTAAAAAAATATTTTATACCCAACTAGAAAGTCATAACCTTAAGCTAGATTTTGCAAATGTGCCAGAATTTTGAATTAATCAAATGGAATGGAAGTGATTTCACAAGGCTAAATGCAATGCAATGTGATACAGGTTTGCCACACAGTATTAATACTAAAATCAGAATTAAACACATCTTCATGATGTGTCAATGGAGTGAATTTAAAAATCCTCTTAGAATACTTAGTCAAAATCTCTTATATTACCCATGAGTGAATTAACAGGATAGACAAGATCCCATATGCTCCCCTTGAATGAATTAACAGGATATTCAAAATCTCTTCTGTTCCTCTTGAATGAATTAACAGGATGGTCAAAGTCCCCTGAATGGATTGTCATAATCCCACTGACACATCCCCTTCTTGAGAAGTTATCATCTTTGTCCATTATGGCCTTTTGCCTCTAGAAGACAACAAAGATACTGAAGATGGGAAAAGAGTTTAATATTTGCTTGGAAAAGGGTCACAGCACACTAAAACACCATACAGTCAAGACTAGAGACTTGTAAATCTGTCCTTTGCAGTACAAAATAAAACTTAATTATGTTCTAAGCTATATATTAACTTCATCATAAACCATTATGGCATTACTTGTACCAAGAATCATTTAAGTAGTTTGTCATTTTTCCCACTGAGACTTTGATTACTCAGTTAATTCTTTCAATGGGATTTTGAGTAATTGGTCAATTTTCAACTTAAGGGAATAAGGGGATTTGAGTGATTGTAAGTCTTTACAGACTTTATTAGCTTCCCCAGTACAGCACTTGTTTTCATTTTTTTTTTTTTTTTTTGCTAACACCACTGTATATAAATTTTTATAAACCTTGCTATGGAGTAGATAAATACTTCCATTAATGTTTAGAAATGTAAGTAATCAGTATTACATTAGTATTGCATTTAGTCTCTACTTGTGCTGTGAGTGGTTTGTGTTAACAAGAAATGCCTCATTAACAGATGTGGCAGATAGTGAAGCTGACACTGACCTGGATGAAGAAAAAGAGGAAGAACCTGTGCGAGAAGACTTCCCTGAAACATGGCTCTGGGACATTGTAATGACAGGGTATGCATGTCTTTTGCTTGTTATAGTATTAACTTGTGATTGTCAAGTTGCATGACAACATACTACTTCGTTTTGCATAATTATATACCTCAGATGAGGAAATATGAAATGAAACTAGGTCAGTGTAATTTGATTTTTTTAATTTTTTTTTTTGATTTTTTTTTATTTTTTTTTTTGTGTGTGTGAAAAGCCATGTTTTATTTTAATTCCTAAAGATATATTTCCTTTATAACAGCATGAAGGGTTCCTATGTACACTAGTTAACTCAGTAGTTATATAGAAAATTGCCTGCTCACATTGTGGATAAGAAACATTTTAGTGCTGAAAAATAGTTATTGCTCACAAAATTCCAGACACGTTATTGTAATGTACATCATCTTTCTTTTGACAGTACCAATGGAGTTGCTGAAATTACCAAGGAGGTTCCTGACACAATCACTAGCTGGGAAGTCAATGCATTTGCAATGAACACAGAATATGGACTTTCAGTCTCTGAGACAAAGGAGGTATAGTGTCATAAAAATCTTCTTCATGTTAAAGCATCCAGAATGTGTGAAGAATATAGACAGTTTTCAAGAACCAAATGTAGAAGTACATTGAAACAGATCTAAAACTATCTTCCAAAAATGCTCCACACTCCCCACAGACACAGGCATTTCTTTTTTCAAATGTTTTAATCCTTAATAATGTATCCATCATACCATTCATGCATCAACCTTAGAAAAGCTAGACAGTCATAGTATGACCTCAGTTCCATCCATAGAGATTTATCTAATCCTTTACAGTGATAGAGTGCTAGAAATATAGACTTCTGATCTGGACGTCACCAGTTTGAATCTTATTAGGGAGGAGAATCTCCATTTACAGTTCACATTCCACACCATCTGCTAAATTAATAGTTTGAACAGTAAGGTGAATCTAACATATCTATATCTATTTGTTGCAAGAAGAAATATTACATTTTATTTCAGATCACTGTATTCCAACCATTCTTCATTTCGATGAATCTGCCGTACTCTGTTGTGAGGACTGAAAATGTTGAGATTGACATCCTTGTATTTAACTACAAGGACACAAGCCTGACGGTATGTGTAACAAGATGAAGCATTGCTAAATATAGCCATTACTTTGGAGTTTACTCTGTAACCTTCGAAAAGCTACCAGTTGTAATTACCCAGATGTGAATATGGGGTGCCAAGTTTTTACAGTCACATACTTTGGTTTTTTTTTTCTGTTCTGTATTTTGATAAGTTTTTATATGTAAATGTTTGAAAATAACACAGAGGAGTTTTTTTAAAAGTTCATCATTCATCCCTCATCATTCACTTCTTAACTAGTCATGGATTTTTAGCTCACCTGAGCTGGCTCTGGGTGAGCTATTATGATCGATGAATGTCCGTCGTCTGTCATCCGTTGTCCGTTCACACTTAGTTCGTTAACATTCTACTGGTCACATTTTTGCTCCAATTGTCACGAAACTTGGTCAGGATGTTTGTCCCAGTAATTACTCGGACTAGTTCGAATATGGGTCATCTGGGGTCAAAAACTAGGTCACGGAGCCCAAAAATAGAAAAAAAATTGTTAACGCTCTAGAGGTTAAATTTTCAGCACAAATAATCTGGAAATTTGTCAGAAAGGTTGCTTCTAAGATTTCTAGCACAAGTTCAAATATGGGTCATCTGGGTTCAAAAACTAGGTCACAGAGACCAAAAATAGAACATTCTTGTTAACACTCTAGAGGTTACATTTTCAGCCCAAATAATCTGCAAATTTGTCAGAAAGGTTGCTTCTAAGATTTCTAACACAAGTTCAAATATGGGTCATCTGGGTTCAAAAACTAGATCACAGAGACCAAATATGGAAAAATCTTGTTAACACTCTAGATGTTACATTTTAGCCCAAATAATCTGGAAATTTGTCAGAAAGGTTGCCTTGAGGATTTCTAGGTCATTTTTGAATATGGGTCATCTGGTGTCAAAAACTAGGTCACAGAGCTCAAATATTGAAAAACCTTGTTAACATTCTAGAGGTAACATTTTCAGTCTTAATAACCTGGAAATTTGTCAGAAAGATTGTTTCAATGATTTCTAGCTCAGTTTTGAATATAGGTTATCTGGGGTCAAAAACTATGTCACAGAGCCTGAAAGTACAAAAACCTTGTAAATGCTCTAGAGGTTACATTTTCAGTCTAAATGTCCTTGAAATTTGTCAGGAAGGTTGTTTCAATGATTTCTAGCTCAAATTTGGATATGGGTCATCTGGTGTCAAAAACTAGGTCACACGGCCCAAATATGTAAAAACCTTTTTTAACACTCCAGAGGTTACATTTTCAGTCCAAATATCCTGGAAATTTGTGAGACAGGTTTTTTTTTTATGATTTCTAGCTCAATTTGGAGTATGGGCCATCTTGGGTCAAAAACTATGTCACAGAGCCCAAATATGGAAAAACCTTGTTAACACTCTAGAGGTAACATTTTAATTCCAAATAAGCTGGAAATTTGTCAGAAGGCCTAATTCTATGGTTTCTAGCTCAAGTTCGAATATGGATCATCTGGATTAGAAAACTGGTCACAGAGCCCAAATATCGAAAAACTTTGTAAACACTGTAGAGGCTACATTTTCAGTCCAAATGTCCTGGAAATTTGTCAGAAAGGTTTTTTGATGATTTGTAGCTCAAGTTTGGATATGGGTTATCTGGGGTCAAAAACTAGGTCACAGAGCCCAAATATCGAAAAACCTTGTTAACACTTTAGAGGCTACTTTTTCAGTCCAATTATCCTGAAAATTTGTCTGAGAGATTGTTTCGATAATTTCTAGCTCAAGTTCGAATATGGGACATCTAGGTTAAAAAACTAGGTCATAGAGCCCAAATATGGAAAAACCTTGTTAACACTCTAGAGGGAACATTTTCAGTACAAATAACCTTGAAATTTGTCAGAGAGATTGTTTCAATAATTTCTAGGTCAGGTTCGAATATTGGTCATCTGGGGTCAATTAACCAGGTCCATAGCAACTTTGTTAAAAGCAGTCATACTCAGGTGAGCGATACAGGGCCATCATGGCCCTCTTGTTTTTATTTTTCAGGTGGATGTGGAATTAGAGGCGACAGAGAATTATACTATTTTGGACAGACGGGCTATACCAAGGCGTGTTACTGTAAGCTTATATAAGATTATTCTTCAGCAAGTACCCTTTTTAAGCAGCTTACAAAAAATTGTTTTTAGCTCAAAAATAAGCAAAAACAATGCCATAAAGTAAAATGACATTTGATTACAATTTGATTTTCTTCATACTTAGTTTGTGTGAACAAAAGTATTGTTTGAGTAAGTATATCATTACATCTGCCCACAGATAATATCTTCTTAGCCAAATAACTTTAAAATGCATTGCTTTAGATTTTCTAGTAAGCAGGTGGATCATGATTAATATTTAAGTTTCATAAATTTTGAGGTTATTCGGTCAAGGTTCACGGTCAAAATGTCCTTTACTTATAAACTTATTTCTTATCAATGACTTGTAAGCAATTGGATCAGGTAATGTCAGGGCTTGATATGAAGGTATATTGGGTTGATAAATTTTTTTGATTTTTAGATCAGTGGGTCAAATGATTTCTTATACTGTAAACTATGAAATGTATTTGTGCTTTTTAGGTTAACCACATTTGCAAATGGTGTTTTTTCACCCGTTTAAATAACTGCAAAATAGCCCTCTTCTTGAAAGCATGCAGTTATATGACTACAGCAGAAACAGATTCATATTATGCTAAAAAAAGCAGAGAAAACTTTAAGTTTTTATTCTTTCAGTGAGCCAGTAAATTAAAAAAATAAATAATACAATCATTTTTATATTGTTTACCATACAATTAGTTACATATGTGTAAAGCTTTCATTGATTATCATTATCATAATATATGTATAATAATATATAAGATAGACTACTTTAAATATATAATTATAGAAGAATATAATATGACAAAATTTGCCTAGAGACATGTTCAAAGTATTTGCCCTTTCTCATCTTATTCCTGAATTAACATCTGTTTTGACACTGACAGGGTGAAAGTAGCAAGCCATTAACAACCAACTTACAATTTTCAAGCTGACACTTTATATCTAGCATTATTACCCATTCAATGATACAATGTTTTTATGTATGAGATTTTCATAGTTATAGTTTTTCAAAAATTGTTACCCACAAAAGTTTGTGTGTTTCTATTGCCCAAAATCAACATGACAAATCAGGAGAATGTCTAAGTCTTTAAGAAACTCACCAAGTCTTTAAAAAAACTGTTGTTTTATATTCAAAGAATAGTTTTTAAAAAATGCTGTTTTTAAGTTATTTTCCTCTGCTTATTCTTTGATGATTATACTTGATGCAAAGTTTGGAAAAATCACCTGATGAGCAATTAATGTGACTCTCTTATTGATTTTATTGATATGGTACCCTAGAAGGATGTAAACTTGGTTTTAAAACAAATGGAAAGATTAAATGAGAGTCTCAGCTAAGCAAAATCTCATTCAGCTTGTTCAAGTATAGAAGTGATTAAAGATGAATATTCTCAGAATGTCCAAAAAAAGCAGTTTGACATTCCTTTTAACAGCACTCCTGTGATTCTTGAGTTATTACATGCCATTCACTGAAGGCAATTCAATGCATTTGAAATCTTCCAGTTTTTGCAGCATTTATTTATTTAATTTTAGATTGGCCCAAGTTCTTCAGGATTGACCACTTGGCTGGTGATGTTTAACACTATAGGGGATATTCCTTTGAAGGCAGTGGCTAGAGAGGTTGGAATGCCTAGCAATGTAGACAGAGTGAATCAGCCATTAATTGTTGAGGTACATAATGTTTTTGTTGTTACTATTATCTGTACTGCTGTGATCTGTTCTAATTACCTGTATGTCAGAGAAGACAATTAATTAGTCAGTATTAAACAGGGTTTCAGGGCCCAATAAATTGTGTGTATTTTTTATAAGACATAAGAATATGTCCATCATTTGCAATTTGTAACAGTTTACTTGTTGACTAAATTTCAGTAACAAAATAACCTAATTAATTTCACAGCTGAGTCATGTGCGTATGTTATTTGCTAAGAAAAAAAAATTTGTGATATAACAAACCAAAATAATGTTTTTGTGATATGACTTCAACCAAGCAGTCAACTTTAAATTGCACTTCTAAATTCTACGCATAGATCCAAAGTACTTATACTATTAAAAAAATGAATTTGCCAATTTGTGGAAAAAGCTGCAGAGTTAAATTGAGCAATTTTGTGATGAAGATATAACGGGATTTTCTTTTTAAGAAATTGCTGGGGTATCACACGGGTCAAAAATCTATCAGTTTGCTTAACTCATGTCATATTTTGTGTTTTTAGCCAGAAGGACGTGAGATCAGGGAAGATGATAATGTAAAAGTTCCTGGCAATGGACAAATGGAAAAATATTTCAATATGAGCAAATTCTTCAAGACCAAGGGCTACGTTCCCGGCTCTTTGAGAATGTATCTTTTTGTGACAGGTAAATAATACTTTTGAGGTCTGTTCTGTGATATGAATGTTTGTATTGTCTTTTTTGAGAGAAGAATGATGATTTGTTATTGTTTTTCTCAAATCAAGTTCCCAGTGGGATTCGAACCCACACTGAATTGTACCAACCGCCTAGCATTGAAAAGTATGAACACCTTAGACCACTCGGCCATCACAGCAACCCCAAAAAAGGTTGCGCAAATAACCATGATATAAGAGTCCACCTCACACAACACTGGAGACAAGTGTTAGATGTATGACAACACATGTTTATTTACCAGTGTCATATAATGTTGATGTGATCCAGAATTTTATTTTTTTATCTTTCAGTAACTGTTTATTATATGAATGAAACAGCCCTGTATCTGGTGATTATTTTGTATTACCATAACTGTTGAAACAATGAAAATGTCTTATATCTTTTGTTTTAAACTGAAGCAATAGCTAACAGTTGTGTTGTTAATGTTTTAGGTCAGATATTTTGAAAATAGCTTGTAAAACTTTGTGTCAGTAACTTTTTTGACTGTCAGAAATATTAAGCTGATCTTTTGACTTAAGATTGAATTTAACTTCTTCTTTTAAGTGCATGTATTTTTTGTTGAGACTGCATTTGTGAACAAAAATAGAATTTTATTGCTTCCAAAGTTGTCATTAAATGCATTTTAAACCTCCCTTTTGTTGGTTTATTTCCATCTCCTTTTGGAAATTACAGGGTTTTCATTTCTGAAAGGCTCTAACCTATAAAGCAGTTTCAGCAAAACATGTTTCCCACATGTTGTAAATAGTAAAAAATCTTCCTCAAAATACATGTTTTGGTAACTTCCTGCACCCATTTAAGTGTTCTTAATTGTCCCTAATCTGCACTTAGTAGCTTATATCTTATTCCTACCTCACAAAAAAGTTTTTTAAAGACTGTTAACAAACAAGCAGAATATTTTTGCTGCAGTTAACAGGTCCTTAAACTGCAAGGCTAATCACCACATACAGCTTTGAAGTACTGTAACTACAAATACATTACAATAACAAACTGGTTAAAGTTCTTTGATAGATTGCTGACCTTTTGCTGTTTTCAGGAGACATGATGGGTGTGTTTATTTCAAATATTGTCACGAAGATAAAAATGCCATTTGGGTGTGGAGAACAAAACATTAAGTCACTGACACCATCAGTTTTCATTGCCCGATATTTGAAACAGCTTGGACGGCTTGATCAGAAGACAGAGGCTCTGGTTGGCAAAGTCTGTGGAGCAGGTAAGTTAAAATAGAGAAGTTTTATGGTCTGTGGAAAGTTTTAGATAAAAGCCAATTGACTTGGAACTTAGCAAAGGAGCTTTTGCAAAAAACAGAAAGTAACTAATCTGTAAAAAAAGAGCTAACACAAATTAAAGGGAAAACCATTGGGTCTTGCTTTTATTGCAGATTTGCAGGTATTTCATGTTTTCAATTTTTGAAATGTAGATCTACACCAATGATTATATTGTGTTTACTAGGATAAGATGAAACTGCACTATATTTGCATTATAAGAACTTTCTATAATACTTCTTGGCTTTATTATGATTTACAGGATATAGGAAAGAGATGAACTACTTACATATGGATGGATCATACAGTGCGTTTGGGGACAGGCCTAATATGTGTGTTTGTGGCAGTAGCGGGAGAAAATGGGGAAGTACTTGGTATGTACTGCTGTACTTGTTAACTCGGCTTTCCATCCTAAAAGATTTTTTTTCTAACTCATGTTCAAGCAGACAGTATGTCAAGATGAAAATTGTAAGTACAAGCATTGATTGCCATGGTAAGAATTATTTCTGTTTAGTAATAGATCCAGTTCCACTTGCAAAGATAATATATACCAAAAAAAGAGGAATTACTTATGTGTAACAATTATTCTTCCAAGGAGCATTCAACACATTAGACATTTGTTTTTGTTTATAATAAGTTTAGATCTGCTTCGAGTCTAGTGCATACCTTTGTGACTGCTGCTTATTTGCACACTTAAATGTACAGTTATATTCTGGTAAGATGTTTTTGAAATTACAATGAAAAAACAAAGAAAAGAACTGATTTTTATTACGGTATCTTCAGTATATTTAATGGATTAGATAAGTCTGGCAGAAATATTTTTCAAAGTAAACAAATCAAGTGAAGTACTGCATTTAAACAAGAAATTGTAAATTAGTTTACATTGCAACAAGGAGAAACTGAAGTTTTCATGCTCCCTGAATTTCAGGGCAGGATATAGTTGCTGCTTTGTTCATCTGTCCTTCTGTCACTACTTCTGTCATACATTTGCTTGTCCGGGATGTAACTTGGCCATAATTGGAGCGATTTCAAAACTTGCCCTTAATTGCAGATTTCAAAATTACTTGTACTAGGTTGCAAATGGTAGCTGTAAGGTCAGGGTCACAGAGGTCAATTGGCTACATTTCTGCTTGTCCAGGTTGTAATTATACCCCCACAAACAAAGTTTGAAGGAGTGAGCTTGGCAGTCGGTAGGTCTGTTGGTCCGTCATGGTTTCCCGACGATAACTCATGAAAGGCTAGACAGATTTAAAAAATTTTGGGTACACAGCTGTAACATCATAAGATACAGATCAAGTTCGATATTGAGGCTGATGGGGCAAAGGTCAAGGTCACTGTGACTACAATTAGAAAAACGGTTTCCGGACGATAACTCATGAAAGGCTTGACAGATTTAAACAATTTTCGGTACACAGGTGTAACATCATAAGATACAGGTAAAATTTGATATTTGGGCTGGTGGGGCCAAGGTCAAAGTCATTGTTACTAAAAATAGAAAAACAGTTTCCGGACAATAACTCATGAAAGGCTAGACAGAGATTTAAACAAATTTTGGTACACAGTTGTAACATCACAAGATACAGGTCAGGTTCAATATTGGAGCTTGTGGGGCCAAGATCAAGGTCACTGTTACTAAAAACAGAAAAACAGTTTTTGGATGATTACGCATGAAAAGGTAGACAGATTTAAAAAAATTTTGGTATACAGGTGTAACATTGTAAGATACAGGTCAGGTTCGATATTGGGGCTTGTGGGGTCAAGGTCACTGTTACTAAAAATAGAAAAACGGTTTCCGGACAATAACGAATGAATGGCTAGACAGATTTAAACAATTTTTGGTACCAAGGTGTAAAATCGATATTGGGGCTGGTGGGGCCAAGGTCAAGGTCACTGTTACTAAAAATAGAAAAACGGTTTCTGGACAATAACTCATGAATGGCTTGACAGATTTAAAGAAATTTTGGTACACAGGTGTAACATCATAACATACAGGTCAACTTCGATATTGGGGCTGGTTGGGCCAAGGTCAAGGTCACTGTTACTAAAAATAATAAAATGGTTGAAAAATGGTTTCTGAATGATAACTCATGAAATCTTGACAGATTTAAACAATTATCGGTACACAGGTGTTACATCACAGGATACAGATCAAGTTTGATATTGGGGCTGGTGGGGCCAAGGTCAATGTCACTGTTACTAAAAATAAAAAATAAATGATTTCTGCTCAATAACTTGAGTTAGGAATGAGATATTATAATTAAATTTGCTGTAAAGGTAGCTTCTATGAAGACGCTGCATGGGATTGAAAATTTTGCCAGTTGGGTCAAGGTCACTGTTCGCTTAAACTTAAAATAGAAAAACTGGTTTCCAGATAATAACTCATGAAAGGCTTGACAGATTTAAACCATTTTTGGTACACAGGTGTAACATCATAAAATACAGGTCAAGTTTGACTTTGGGGCTGCTGAGGTCAATGTCAAGGTCGTTTTTACTAAAAATAAGAAAAAGGTTTCTGCTTAATAACTTGAGTTATGAATGAGATATTGTGATGAAACTTTGACGTGACAACGCTTGGGATTGAAAATTGGGCCAGTTGGATCAAGGTCACTGTTCACTTTAACTAAGAATAGAAAAACAGTTTCTGGATGATACCTCTTGAGTTACAGGAACAGTCAGGGATTTATTCCCAGATGGATAAGGATGAATTCAAGCCTAAATATGTACTTGTAAAATTTGATGATGATCGTGACACTGAAATTCTTGTCTATTTTTTAACAGATTTTTATTTTTCTAGGAACCCAGGCATTTATTTGACACATCTCAGAGCTTTTCAGTCTGTATTGACAGTCAGCATCGTACAAGCAGAAGCTTATAGATTGGATTTGCTTTGATATTTTTTATGGCAACATGTTTTTCTGCTAACAGGTTGACTGCCTATGTGTTGAAGGTTTTCTCCCTTATGTACATGGATGGAACAACATATGTGTCACCTGAAATTCTGAAAAAGTCCTTTGATTACATCAATAACAATGTCACATACAAGGACTGTTCATACCAGTATGTGGTTGAGAAAGGAGAACTGATTCATAAGGAAATGCAGGTAAAGTTTATGCTTCCAAGATATTAGTTTGTACGATAGAGAAAGGAGAGAAAAGTAAAAATAAAGATTTTAATAGCAATTTCTTGGTGACAATTCAGCAAGACACAAAAATGGAGATGGAAACTCTAACAGCATACTTTGTTTCAAATGGTCTGTAAGGTCCTAATGGACTTCTATTCAACCCACATTGAATAGAACTTTATTCTGTATGCAAGAAAGCAAATAAATTTATGCTAGATAAAAAGCTATATTTTATTACAGAGTGGAACTGCTTCAAGACTTGGATTAGTGGCATTTGTTCTTGTGTCAGTGATGGACTATAAGGATGCAGCACTAAAAGCTGGAATGACTGAGTCAGTCCAGGTACATAATTATGCTAACTGTTATAATCTTACCATGTGCTTCCTTCAGTCCAGGTACATAATTATGCTAACTGTTATACTCTTAACATGTGCTTCCTTCAGTCCAGGTACATAATTATGCTAACTGTTATACTCTTACCATGTGCTTCCTTCAGTCCAGGTACATAATTATGCTAACTGTTATACTCTTACCATGTGCTTCCTTCAGTCCAGGTACATAATTATGCTAACTGTTATACTCTTACCATGTGCTTCCTTCAGTCCAGGTACATAATTATGCTAACTGTTATAATCTTACCATGTGCTTCCTTTAGCTTCTGATTTATTGGTATGATAAAATGGATTATGTTCATAAATATCACAATGTCATCAAAAGTAATCAAAATTATGATGTGTTCTAGTACTGTCTATTTACCACTAATTAATATAGAAGCATAAATGAAAATACCTGGCTTTGTTAGTTCTTTTAGAAAGCACATTTTTTACATACAAGCTTGTCACTCTTTTGATTTGTAAAACATAAATCTCCAGTAATGTTTTTTTTTCATAACCTGTGTAAACAGATAGGTTTCATTTCTTTGTCATTTGGGTGTGATGACTAGTTTTGGTTTACACTGGTATCTCAATGTAAAACTATCTCTGTTAAAAATTATTTGATTTATAGGCTCTGTAACTGACTTTCAAACCCTCTCTTCCAGGAAGCAACAGATTTTATTTCGGGAGCTAGTGCTTGGTTGAAAGGTCAGAAAACAGAGTTGTTGGAATCCAGAGACCTTTACCAGATGGCCCTGGTGGCTTATGCCCTAGCAAGAGCAAGCCCTGATTCAGCTGACAGCACAAGTGTTGAACTGCTCACAAAACTTGAGACTGAACTAAACGGAAGTATGATATTTTGCATCAGATAATAAACAACTACATATAAAAAGTTTTCTAATTGTGTTGAGTGCACAAACAGATTTTGGACTCATTTTCCACTTAAGCAAGTATTTAAACATTAGAAATCCATTCAGTCCAGGACCAGCCTTACCATTTTACCAGTCTATAATGGACTTTTTGCTCTTTATACCCCAAACACAAGCACAGTTGTAAGAGGGGTACACTGGAATCAGCTTGTCTGTCTGTCCATCCAGGCGGCTGTCAAGCCATCAGGTTTTATTTGTCAAAAAGTATTGGAGGTATCAACTTTGATCTTCATAGATGGATAGATCTCAGTAAGGAGAAGTGCATTGCCAAAAAACTATAACTCTTTTTTTCATAATTTTGGAGTTATTGCCCTTTGAAATTTTTCATACTTAATTTTTGTCCAGGGCATAACTCAAAAAGTATTGGAGATATCAACTTTAAACTTCACAGATTAATATATCTGATAGATATATCTGCATTTCCTAAGAACCATAACTCTTTTTTATGATTTTGGAGTTACTGCGCTTTGGAATTTCATTCTTAATTTTGTCCGGGGCATAACTCAAAAAGTATTGAAGGTATCAGCTTGAAACTTCACAGATAAATAGATCTGATTGAGGAGAAGTGCAGTGCTTAAGAACCATATTCTTTGTTTACATTATTTTGGTGTTATTGCCCTTTGAAGTTTTCATTCTTAATTTTTGTCAAGGGCATAACTCAAAAAGTATTAAAGATATCAACTTGAAATTTCACAGATGGATAGATGTCATTGAGGAGAAGCGCATTGCCCAAGAACCATAACTCTCTTTTACACAATTTTGGAGTTATTTTTCCTTGTTTTTTTTCATACTTAGTTTTAGTCCAACGGATAGAGTAAGATGTTCTCATATATCAATACTATACTGACAAAGCAGCATGCAGGGGGTATTGGCACCAGAACAGTGGTTAGTTTATAGAATTCATGCATTGAAAAAGGAAAGTTAATTATAGGACGATTCAAAATAGTTATGGCTAAATTATTCTTGTCTGAGTTATGAGCACATGCCTACATTTGTTTGAATCACTTCCTCTGTGTAAGACATTAAAATAAGGTTGAATGTGCCTTAATCTTTGACTGCATTATATAAATGAAGGTGAACCAAACATGGAAGATATGGTTCCTCCTACCAAAGAGAGATGTATGTATGAACCTGGCTCAGGGGAACGCAAAGACTGTACTAAAGATCCAAACATATGCAATGAGTACGAACAGTGCTGCGATGTACCATGTGAAAGCAAGAAAATGTGCTCCCAGAAGCCATATCAAACACAATTCAGACACCATATGCCAGGTAATTTCTTACAATTATACTTTGGAACTATTTTGATACTGGATTTTGAAATGACTTGCCTTTAAGCATTAAAGAAAGCAAATGTTTGCATTAGCTCAGCTGGAATATTGGCTTTTAGCTACTAATTCCTGCTACTTTAGCTAAATAAAGCATGCTATTGAATTCCTTGAGATATTATTCCTGCACAGTGAATCTTTGTGGTGCAGACGAAAGTTTATAATAGGCCTGCCTCCTGTCTTCCTCTGGCAGACATTTTTATGACCTCGAAGGAGGGCATGTAGTTTTTACCTGTCCATTTTTCAGTCTGTCCATCATTCTGTCAAAAAATTTTAACATTTTCCATTACTTCCTAATTAGTAAATGGATTTACATGATACCTGAACGTCGATACGACCTTTACCCCTGAATGACCAAGGTCCAGTTGTCAAAAATACTTGATATTGACCGTAACTCCCTTTTACCTTGACCCCTAAATGACCTTTACATGTACCTTGAAGTCAGATTGTAAAAACAAATCCACTTCTTTTGAATGATCTACTATTTATCTTCTCTTGTGCTCAGCTGAAAGGTCAAATGACCACTAAGTGGGCATTGTCATCTTTCAGTAAAAGTTCTTGTTTTCTTTTTTTCCTACATTTGTTCAGTCATCTTCACTCCACTGATTCAACTGCAGTTTACCTCCCTGTGTTAAGGATCAAGGTAAAGTTTCAGACCAAAGTGATGTCAGTTGCTGTTAGATTTACTTGCTGTACATAAATCATCGTCTCGCTATGATTTGCCTATTTTTAGACTAATCTAAATCTTAATTTCACAATATTTTTCCCTTGCAGATTAAATTAATCAGTTATTAACCTTTTTATGAACAGATACTGGTTCTTCTATGATTGAGACCAAGGGATACCTCTTGATGGCCTACTTGGAATCATACAGCAAGGAACAGAATGCTGTGAAAAAGGCAGAGTATCAGACAAAGGCAGACAACATGAAGGACTGGTTGCTTAGTCAGAGAAAAGGCAATGGCTTTTTCTCCAGTACACAAGTAAGTTTAAAATACTTCTGGACATTAAAACATTTCGAATCAGTTACAGATAATTCCTGTTACCATATAAGTTTTAAGTTACACTCTTTCCTACAGTGGTAAAGAGTAAATTATTTGAATTCACAGCTGTGAAAAAAAATATTTGAAAAATCAACTGATTTGTTGAAAAGATCAGTGTATTGACAAGTCATAGTAGAGTTAGATCAAAATAATATCAAAATAGTTAGCTTAAATGAAACGCTGTCTTTGATGCTTTGAACTACTGTTAGATTAAAGATATTCTTGCAAGTGATAAAAACATGACAGAAGCAGATTGTATTTAAATAATAAAACTCACTACTGAGGACCTCTTGGGATTATGGCTACCAAACAACCAGCCAGCCGTCCCAATATTATAAATGTCATGTTTAAACATAAAGTGTCTTAAGTTCAGTTTAACCAGTATTCTACATTTTATGTTCATAGGATACAGTAGTTGCTCTTGAAGCATTATCAAGGTATGCTATCACATTCCCAAACACAAATGGTGGAAATTTCAAAGTTAGAGCCAAGGCTGATGGGAAATATGTGACAGATGAAGTGGCTGTCAACAGTGTTACTTACACTGTCACTACAGAAAGAAAGGTAGGTGCAACAAGATATAATCATGATTATAGAAATATGCTATGCTTCTGTCAAAATAACTTGATTTGTAATCACTTAAATCTTAATAACTGTAGGGTCATGGATTAAAGACAATGAGAAAACTGATAGAGGATTTGAGTTTTAAAAAGCCGAGATCAGATAAACTGTCATTTTGACAATACTAAAATACTTAAAATGTGTTATGGTTGGATGGGTGTGAAAATGGAGTGTTTCTTAAAGCTGAATCTTTTCTATGACAATACATAAATGATAGCTATTTCTAGACTTCAGTCTTCAGTTTCTTTTAGTTTCTTCTTTCATTGTATTCTAAACAGATTTCTGATGTACATTTTATAGTCTGTGCATTTCATCTCTGATATAATACTACTATGTTTTATATGACTTTTCCAGCTGAATGTTGACAAACCTCCAAACAATGTGTCTGTTGAAGTGTCGGGTATATCAGGAACAGCTTTTGTAAACGTAAGTGTAAACTAATTCTGTCAGTATATTCTCTTATGACCACTGTCTACCAATCGAATAAATCCCACCAGACTCCTCTGCTTTTAAAGATCCTTTACTTTGGCTGTAAGAACTTTTTAAAGATTCTTTACTTTGACTGTAAGTACTAGTTTCATAAACATTTTCTCAATCAATCTAATTTAAGTGAGATTAAACTAAACCAAAGTATTTATCAAAAAGTACACATTTAAAAAAAATGAAAACAAGTTATGCACAATGTAGCCTGGGTAGATTTTGAGAATAAACAGTAAAAGTACGGGGTCTTAAAGTGAACATGAACAAAAAAATATTTGGATTATCAAAGCCTTTGACAAAATACTATTTTGCTTAAGTATTCAACAGAATGAAAGCTTTGCCCATCAGATTCTAAATATTTCTTCATTCAGCTTTCAAAGAACTAAAGGATGAAGACAGTTATTAGCTGCCCAATGACTTCTTGTCAATCTGTGCAGAGCAAAATGAATCATGTTTATATATTACAGTTGGTGGCATTGTACAATGTCGAGGCAAATGTTAGTACACCTCCGTATGATATAATCATTGAACCCAGAAAGGAGAAGGACCTGACATACATTAAGTACTGCTTCAGAAAGAATCAGTAAGTGTTTGCTCATATAAGTATGATTTCATTTAGAATTTATTTAACCCATTACTGACTATTCATCTGTGATTTGCAACAAACTCATAAATTGTTATCCCTTGCCGTAGGTGTAGGGATATTGTTTTCACATTGTCAGTCCTCCTTCCCGTCCATCCAGTCTCATAACTGATTAAGCAATGGAGGGAAATCAGTTGAGCAGTGAGACTCAACACAAACATATATCACCAGTACAGGATGGAGCCAGCGCAAAATTTGTTCCAATTAAGTAAGAAATACCAGAGTTATAGGCCTTTGATTAATTTTCTGTTTGATATATTTGGCAAATACTCATATCTTGAAAACTTAATCATGTCACTCATTACAAATATGTATCATCAGTATGGGATGTTGCCAGCACAAATTTTGTTCCTATCAAATTAGTAAAACCAGAATTATAGACATTTGATTAATTTTCTATATGAATTTTCTAATTTTCTATAGGAAAACTTAATCATGTCAGTGATGATATCACACAATACAAATATGTATCATCAGTAAAGGATGCTGCAGAATCAAAGTTTGTTCTGATCAGATCAGTAACACCAGAGTTATGTCCCTTTGATTAAATTTCTATACAAAGGATTTGTAAAGGGGAAATTTTTAAAAATCTTTTTGCTTTTCAGAAAGTTTTAGGACTTTTTCAGGAATGTCCTGTGCTGGAAAATCTACTAGATTTATGCAAGCAATTTCATTCTGTCTAGAACTGTGGTTGCTATGGTAAACTAAAATGTAAAAATCATTAAAATCTTTTAAAAAAAATTTAAAATATCAAAAACTGTAGAGCCTATTGCAGTGATGCAGTGATATGTGGCATCTTCTTGTGGTCATGTACAGAGAATATTGAAAATTTTGCTCCAAGAACCAGAAAATTTCACACCTTTAGGATCGAAAGATTTTCATTGTTTAATTGGAAAACAGTAAAAATACTTCCTCTGCTAAACCACAAAACCCAAGACTTAGATATTTTGCATGTGACTTGGTCTGTGTTTTTTTTTTTTTAAGAAAGATTATTTAATTATGCCCCTGGGATCTGAAATGACCATGCCCTGAGGCCCCAAGTTTTTTTACAGAGTTACATAAGAAAAACAGTGAAAAATATTTTTCAACCCTGAAGGCCTAGATAATGCTTAGATACTAACATGTGACATGGTATAATGGTCATCTGCTTTAGGGATAGGGATTAACATATCTAATATAAAATATTTCCTGACCCACCTTTCATTCTCATATAAACAATATTCATCTATATAGCTTGGGATTATTTTCAAAGCCATTCATTTATATTTAAAAAGAGTTAATTTTTAAACTCATCTGTCCCAAAAGTAATTAACATTTAACAGCAGGGGATATAAATTCTAGAATTTGCTTGTTATGTAATAGTTTATAGCTGGACAGTTGTACTGTAAACAAGTATAGATGTTCTGTAGAATATTGATATCTATTGAATTATTTAATAATATATCTACTGAATTATTTAAGCTTTCAATATATCAGTACATAAAATGTTTTTTTTTTCAGAGAGTTCACAGGTGATGTTGGAACAATGGTTGTGAGTTCATTGAAAATGCAGACTGGTTACACTTATTCAAAATATGAAGCAGAAAATCCAAGGGATCCAAGTCTAGCGGCAGACAAGTTAGAAACAACGCCAGAGGGTGATATCACCATGTACTATATGGTAATTGGTCTATTGTGTGTGCTGCAACACACAATTAATGTCATTTCGACAGACAAACTTTAGAATTAAGAGCTACTTATCTAGCATAACATACTGTCTAAAGAAGTAACAAGTACAAAGAAACTGTAAAAAAGGCATTCATATAGTACATAATCACAGTGTTGCAAAAAAAGAAAATAAAAAGCATTTGGCATATTATATTTGACATATCAACAGTATATGCATAAATCAAAGAAGCATACAACACAATTAAGGCAAATTAAAGGAAATAGCTTAAAGACTCAAGTGGTAGCAACTTAGCACTGAAAATAACATAAATGTAATGGAGGTTTGAGATTGTAAAAGAAAAAAAAAAAGGAAAATGGTATCTGATAGAAGGAAATGAAATAAGATAGAAAAGTAAACTAAAAAATGAAGCTAGGAAGGTTAGGAACTCAATAGGAAGAAATAAATGAATATTAAATAAAAGACATATATACAGAAGCTTTTAGTTTGGCTGATGAAACACTTACATTATAGGCTTGCCTTTAAAACTCTTTAAAAGTTCTCTGTTCCACACCTGAGCAACCGCAAAGCAAAAGTCCTTACTATTACAGTTGGTTCTTTTACAGCTTTCAAATTTCTGAAATGGTAGCAAGATCTAGATCTTTTTTATTTAACTAAATCTATTGTATAAGTAAGGAGAGATCTAGAAGTCTTTCTAGTTTGTTTGTATTTAACTTGCTAAAATACCACACTATTAGACAGTACTTAAAATTTGATCTAATAAATTATTAAAAATTGGCAAGTGGCAAGAATTTACTTAGTCCTTGTAAAGAATTTAGTTGTCTGTTAGCTTTTGGCATATTTCTGAGATCAGGTAATTGGAGTCTAATAGGTAATCTTTTTCAGTTCCTAGATATTTAACATATTCTTCACAAGGTATATGATGATTTGCAATTTTTCAAAGAGTCTATTTTAGTTTTGCTTTTCAGGCCTATGGCTTTTGCCTGAAATTTTTATGGGTTCATCTTCATCTGATATACCAGTATTCTGAACCAGTTTTCAATTCCATTAGTTTTTTCTTCAGTAACAAATTTTAAAGGTTCACAAGCTTTATATGTATCAGACAAGGTATTAACATCTTCATACTTAGGCAACATCTTCAGTGATTTTATGCAAACCTTATAAAGGCCCTTCTTTTCTAACTTTTTTTGTGGCTGAACCAAAAGAATGCAGAAAAATAAACCAAAGAATAGCAGCAGTACTTCATATATAAAATAGAAATGAACTCCTATTAAGAACGTTAAATGCATCTCATCAGAAGAGACTATATAGGTTTACCCACCTTCTGTCAGTCTGTCACAAAGTCTGTAAAACTGTCTGCCAAATCTGGATTGTGCAAATACTTAAGTATAGAAGCTAAGTTCATAAAACCTGGTTTGATGATAGATATATGTCTAGATAATGCAAGTGAGTTTAATGTATATCTGCATCTATTAGTCTATCTGTAAGTGTGTCAGATTGAAAATCTGGATCCTGCAATATAGGAATACAGGAAGCAATATGAATATCACTTTGTTAAATGATACATCATAATAATCAGATTATGTACATGACTTTGTATTTTGCTTTTTATGTCCCCACAAAGTTGGGTGCATATAGCGTTGCACTTGTCCGTCCGTCCGTACGTCTGTCCATACATCCCGAAATCTTGTGAACGCAACTCCTCTTAAACCGAATGGCAGATTTTGCTTAAACTTCCAGGGATGAACAACCTTAATGTGTAGATGGTAGTAAAGGAAGGAAATTTTGCTGCGACCAAATTTTAACAGAATTATGGCCCTTTGTTGATTTTTTCACTAGAAATTTTGTGAATGCAACTCCTCTTAAACCGGATGGCAGATTTTGCTTAAACTTCCAGGGATGAACAACCTTAATGTGTAGATGGTAGTAAAGGAAGGAATTTTTGCTGCGACCAAATTTTAACAGAATTATGGCCCTTTGTTGATTTTTTCACTATATACCATATTGAAATTTTGTGAACGCAACTCCTCTTAAACCAGATGGCAGATTTTGCTTAAACTTCCTGGGATGAACAGTGTTAATGTGTAGATGGTAGTAAAGGAAGGAATTTTTGCTGTGACCATATTTAACAGAATTATGGCCCTTTGTTGATTTTTTCACTATATACCATATAAATAATTGAACATATAAATTTTACATTTGTAATTTAATTTAACATGTACATAAGGTTGCCTGTAGATCATTTTAGGTATATGTACAGAAAAAATCTTACATACAGGATATACATGCTCTTGTTTATGAGCACTTATGCATAGTGGGGGCATCCGTGTCCTATGGACACAGTTCTAGTTTTTTATCCATTTATTCATCCCTGTCTGTCAGTCCACAAAATTACTCAGTATATACTAAATATATTTTAAAAGATGTTTAATGAGTTCAAAAAACTTTGTATTATGATAGACACCACTAAAGAGACTATGTGCGTTAGTTTAAATTTTGTTTTTGTCCATCTGTTCATCCACCTGTCTGTCCTGAACATTGGTATTTTCCAAAAGTACTAAAGACTAAATCATTAACCCTTAACCTGCTGGAACCGAATGTGATTAGCCTTTGCCACCAGTATAGAGCCAGGCCAGCCTGCACATCCATGCAGTCTGACTAGGCACTATAGTGTTGGTAGCTCCAATTTGGTATTTTGATATTGAAATCCCTTAAACTTTGAATGGACTGTTCAAAATTCAAAGCTGGGCAAATCCATTACAAAATTTCAGCATGTTTAGGGTAAAAGTTTGAAAAATGATGGATAGCAGTAAAGAGATTAATAATGTAGAGGTAATGATATGAAGTTAATAAATACAAGTTGAAAAAATATTTTTCATTCATCTGTTTATCCATCCTTATGTCTATCTAGATAACTGGATCCTGATAGTAGGAAGCATACATGTTATGTAGAGTATTCTTTTTTATTCATCAGGACAAAAGTTGGGGTTGATATGGTCACATAAAATAAATATATAATTGACACTTATATAATTTGTATGTTTACTCACAGAAACCTGAAGATGGGTTCGTGAAAATGAGGTGTAACAACTTTTACTTTGAAGAAAAGTTTACAGTAGCAAATCGTCAGCCTGCAGTCGCTATGGTTATGGATTATTATCAGCAAGGTAAGTGTAAACTTTTCAAATGTTTATCAAATATTATAATATGTGTATGTAATAAAAGCTATGATGTTTATGCAGTGTTTGTCTGTCATCCTGTCCACCTGCAAAATCTGGATGGTGTGAATACTCAAAAGGTATGGAAGGTAGTTTCATGACATGTGGTATGGTGATAGTTAACAATATGTAGATAATGCAGGCTTGTTTCAGTGTTGTTCTGCTATCATCTGTCTGTCTGTTTTTGCATCACAATGAATAACTGGCTCCTGCGCTAACTAAAAAAATTATTAAAGCTATATTCATAAAACTTGACTAAATGATAGATACTAATAGGTAGATTATGTGTAAAAGTTTAGAATTATCTTTTGTCTGTCTGGCTTTATAATCCATTGAGTAAATCTGGAGCCTGCTGTAATTTGAAAAGTCTGAAGCTAGAGTCTTAAAACTTTCTAAGATGATAAATAGCTATATAAAGATTATGTGCAAAAGTTTAAAATTTGCCTTTTTTCAATGTATTCTTCCATCCATAAAATCTGATCTTGAAAGTACTCAAAAGTTACCTTTATAAAATATGAAAGATGTTTGATATCAATAAGAGATAATGCAAGTGAGACTGCTTTTAATTTTGCTCTTTATTCATATATTTGTCACTCTACCTTTCCGTCCAGAAAAACTGATTTTTTGAAATAACACACACATTACAGTTGATGTACTGTTAAAACTGTGATTTCATATAAAGCAATAAAGAAATTGTGCACTGGAGTTTAAATAATATCTTTGCCCATTTATTCATTCATCTATCTGTCCATCTGGATTGTATAGATTTTACATGTTTATATTATGAGCCATGGTTGTGTCTGGGCAAGCATCACACTAGAACTATTATTTTCAATCTGATTTTTCTATTCATTCTGATAAAACAATTCTTTAAAGATCACCTATGCTAGTGAAATGTTTAAAAATGTTACACAATGTAAATGTTAAAAAAAACAATAAACAATGACAAAAAACAATTAACAATGACTAATGGATTTATGCCATTCTTTTTTAACAATTTCCTCCAAGTTACATAAAATATTTTTACTATTTAATCAATACTAGTAGTTGATAAATTGGCGTAAAATACAATGTCATGTATATTCTGTTTTTCCAAGGCACAGGCAGGCTTGTCAACAGCTGATGATTAACAGTTCTATATATCTTTACAGAAAACAACGTTGAAGTTTTGTATTCTGTTGAAACGACAAGAACGGTAACAACAGGTGCAAGCAGTGCTCGCATGAATATGATACTTCTGATTGGTGCCATGATCGCTGGTCTGCTTGTTACGCTTTTGAATATCAAATAAAGAAAGTGAAATGAATGTTTTTACTTATCATGACAGTGCTATCTTTGTCAATTTTACATAGAAATCCTTTTTCATCTTGTGATATATGAACTTTTTTATCAAAGAATCTTGTAATCAGACAGACATTTTTTTTATTAGAAATGTGTGATAACTTTGTACAATATGCCATCAATATGAATTTACTTGCAGTTCATCGTATCAAAGTTTTAATGAACAGTGATTTTTTTGTTGATTTATATTATCTGTATGCTTATCTATAATTTGTAAACAGTAAACACCATGCCAAACTAAGGCTACATACTGCATAAATTTCCTTTTTCTGTTATAATGTTACTGTCTCTTACCATGAGTAAAAGATTTTGATGAGAAAAAACTCATTGCACGCAACAAAAAACAGGTACCTTTATTGCCCCAGTACGTTTTCCATCACTAAGGTTTTCCATCACAAAAATCAAATATACTCGGGTTACAATTGAACAACATTACATTAAGAACGAATAAGCTTCCTTAAAAAGAAGCATAAGAGAGGTCATCAACGTGCTCTGAAAAAATATGTCTTTCTTATTCAGTATCAAGAAGTCATGCCATGCTTCCAAATATTTATAATAGTTTTCTGTTTCAATATGCAGATTACAAAGGTTAAACAGGTGAAAGGACATTTAGATGAAAATTTTGACAACATGTTATGATATTTTTTGTTTTGCTGAATTCGTTTTTTCAAGAGCATGTGCACAAAGATTATTGGAGACTGGTTTTAAAGATACTGGCTTCAAATCTTGAGGTTTAACTTCAGTTTGATATAAAAAAAAATGGATGCCGCCTACAACTATCCCCAACACTGGAAAGGTCTTTTGACCTCTCCAGTTATTAAGAGATATTAAAAAAAATAGTATGTACAGAAAAATATACGGCTTTGGTACGTGACATTTTTTATAACTTTGAGTGCCTTGTGTAACCCTCCCCCAACACACATGCACGCACGCACACTTGGTATAGCTTATCTGTTGTTTGCTATCATTTTTTGTAAACATTTTGAGAAAAAAGTCTGTATTTTAAAGTAGTAGTATCTTTGTCATGGTGAGTAAATATACATTATTTTTACATATTATTTGGTAGTTGTTTGCTATAGATTTAATTTAACAGCTGAATCTCACGTGTGTCCATACTTCTGCCTTCATCTTCAGTTATTTCTAAATATTTTGGTAAGGCCATTATTTCTTGTCAAAGACCTTATATACCAAAGATTGGCTACTTGTGTAAATCTCACAAAATGTCACAGCAGCTGGATAAGATATTGCAAAATTTCATTTGTTTTATATCTCAGATATCTCAACTACTATTTAATTCTGATGAAAAAAAAATCATAATGCAATAGAGCATTCATTCGTCTACAAAATGATACCTTCCTTAACAATGATAAAGTTTTATGTAAAGAAGAAAACCACCTGTGTGGTAAGGAATGTTTGGAATTTATCAGCATATCTCCATTGTGACCTAAAAAACAGACTTTCTTCAACATTTCTAAAAAGATCGAAGTAAAACCTTTTTCTTTTATACTGAAATGGTCACTTTATAATATGCTGTTGACTTCTAGATAGAATTGTTACGTATAGGTTAGTGTTTAATAATATGCATTAACAAAAAATAAATTGGTCAGGCGTGCCACAGGCAGGCGACCAATTATTTTTGTTAATGCATATTATTAAACATTAACCTATTTAATGATCAACATTATTTTTCAACTAAATACAAAGCATCTCTCTGAACTGCGTGGTTGAAAGGACCTGATTAAGTAAATTTAATTTAGTTAGTACACATTAACCAAAGTTAGACTTAGCAGAAATTTGAAAAATACTGCAATGTGATTGGACAAAAAATAATGTTGATCATTAAAGGTCGTTTACTATTTGTACCAAGTGTTGACTGGCTACGTGGTTAAACAGTGTATTCATTTGGCTTATAAAGGAGTTTCGAATCTGTGGTATTTTAGTTCTTTGTTTCTTGTAGTTTGTAAAGTATATGTGTTTGACTCAACTTTTTTGTAAAGTCAAGTGCTTTTTACATTATCTGAGTTTAAACTGCATATGTTGTATAAAACTGTGTAATCAGATGAAAAAAAAATGTTAATCATTAATTTTTCTTCTATGCACACTGGATTTAAAATAATTGTAATGATTCCGAATACAGTTATAGGGAAATATATTTCTTTTTTAGCAATGTTTATTAGATTATACTCGCATTAGATACAGTTGCCTTTAGTATATAAAAACAATTTCATTGATAGTATGCTTTTTATTATAAAGGCATTATGACAGCTGAATGCTACACTTTTTAAAACCTGTCTAATATCATAAATTCTTCTTCGCCGGTGTAATTTTTTGTCAATAATGTTTAGTTGTTACTTTAAAATCCAAAGTAATTTTACACTTGTATTTTTAAATTTATCAAGTTCTTTAATGATTTATCTTTTTCAAGAGATTTTTTGGAGTAATTCTAATATTTGTTCAGTATTGAAGATCTGTCGAAAAATAGTTACAAAATATGTGCACGTTTACATTGTATTGGTAAAGATTTATACTCAAATTGAAGTTCAACACCCATTCTATCTATGAAATAATTATTTTTGACTTGAAGAAATCCAGAAACTGTGTTATTTGTAAATATGTGTTTTAGATAAATACATGCTTTTTATTGCTTGTCCTATATCCTTTCTATGTATCAGTAAAAATTGCACTCAGGTCTAAAATCTTAGCAAAATATTCAAGTCTTTGTTTGTTTTTTTGATAACTGATGTAATATTTCCTTCCTTTGATTGAGCATTAAAAAATGTTGATTTCATATGTAGTTTTCCGAAAGTAGTAGATAATAGGTTGCTATGGTTTTGTACCACAAGAGTGTAATGTATCTTTGTACAATACTCAAAGGTCCCATTCCTCAATTTCTTGTACACCTTTTTTCTTTTATAAAACAGAAAATTTAATTAAAGTAAAATAATGTTTAGAAAAGTGAATTTTTAAATTAGGTTTTGTTGTTTTTTTTTAATTATTATTTCACTATACAAACTTCTATGATATAATCGATAACACTGTTCGGAAGTCAGTTAATTGAATTATATGACCCATTATGTTTACCAACATAAAGTGGGTAGTATGCCGTTATTTCTTAGGAAATATGAAAAAGAAAAAGATATGAATACAAATGTTTACTTTCATTCAATTTAAGCTTTTATTTGTACATATTTTCCAGTTTTATTCTCTATGTTATTTGTGCATATACAAAATTAATACTTTCCTTTTTTTCACAAAAACGTTCCAAAATATTGTCATTTCTTTAATACCAATAACTCATAATTATCTGCTTGATGGCGATATATGTAATGAAAACAAAACTAATAAAGGTTGTATATCATCGAAAAAAAGGAAATGAGAAAAAAGTTTGAATTGATGTCTAAAGTAACATCAGAGTGAGATACAAGTTTTTTAACATCTTACTTACAGAAAGTATAATAAAGGCTTGGATTTTTTTTCGGCTTCAAGTCTTTGTCTTGGCCCTTTTCATTGAATTACTTACATTCCTTTTCTATAAAAAATTGTTTTGTTTTATAAATTCAGCTGCCTTTTCTTCAAATCAGATGAAGTGTCAGTTTGTGTTGCTCTTCAGTTGCTGATTTGGTTGTCTTTACTTCTTACAGATTGCAGTTATAAAATTATATTTTTCATAATTTCGTTTGTTAATAGAGACTTTAAAGATATCTTTATTATTTTAAATGTTTCAAAGTGTAATTAAATTCAAAAAAGCTTCAGTGGTTTTACATATTTGCTGTTGACTTGAATTCGACTTTGCACGTATATGTTGCACTGTATACTCATTAACTGTAAAATGTTTCGAGTTAATAAAGGAATGTTTTGTTCTGACAGCTGTTATCAAGAGCCCAAATGGTTATCAAAAACTACTTACTAATGTTCTGCTGCTTTTAAAGAAGTACTGTAATTTAAATTTCTTTCTTACAATGTTTCTTATGCAAAGTATTACGCAGAAAATAAACTACATAGCCTTACAATGTCTTGGTTTTCTATCTTGTAAATAGTATGATATTCATGTTGACAGTACTTTTATCCGGACACCTTTGCCTACAGTCGCTTTATACTGTACTGAGTTGAGGACACAGACGTTGACTTTCACCCATGACTTGTAAGTAACAGGTACCTTAAGAATGTTACATTTTAGAAAGAAGTACATACAATTTTGTTAAAAAGTGGATTAGCAAACTGGTTATACAAATGGAGTGGTATTTCACATACCTATGAAATAATGTTTAGTTAAGCCGTGTTCAAAATATAAATTACAAACAGTAAGCCTCATTCTTAAAGAAAGATATATAATTGTATATGTAAATCAAGGTTTAAAATAAAACTTAAAGGTCAAAATTGCAAAGCATTGCATTGCACCAACATGCTGTTTATGCTAAAGTTCAAAACAATATTTCTAATAGATTTTAGCTATTACGTGATAAACGAAAAGATAGTGCTTTAATTTTGATGACATAGTTGTATCGTATTTATGTAATGATGTTACAATATTTACATAATGAGGACTTGACATAAGACTGGATCAAGTACATTCAGAATCCTATTAGAATTAGTGGCAGTGTCCATTCATAGATCAAAGAGAACTATCTATGGTATCTTTGTAATCCAACATCCTACATGTCCACCCCTATTAAACGTTGATGAACGAAAACAGTCAAATGACACGAGTAAGAAGAAAGAAAAGCCAGTAACACACTGTATATTATAAACAATAACATAAATGTATAAGGATTTTACAATGTGATTATTTACAGAAGCAAAAATCAGCAAAATACAAAGAATTACTTTAAAGTATTTTTCACATCAAGTAACCAATCAAACAATCCTAAACTGACCCTGACTGTATTTATAATAGTACTAGTGCCCACTGTTATTAAGATATTACACAATGGTGTAATCTACTGATTGAATACCACCAATAAATTCTAGCAGTATATAACTGTTATACCCACAATGCTTACACAAAACTTCAAAACTGTCCACTTTATAAAATATATAGTAATAAATATGTGTACATTTCCAGCTCACCTTTTTATATTCATACTGAAACACGTAGTTAGGTACTGGTTGTCAATGATCTTAAAATAGCAAGGTGTGTATTTACCACAGTTCATGGATATAACAATATCTAAAAGATTGTTTGTTTGTTTGTTGTTTCTTTTATATCTAATACATCGGGATAACTTTCACAACCAAATGAAGCCTTGAAGTATTTGAAAAGCACAAGATTTGAATTCAGTTACTGAAGCAACTTCCCCACAATGGAATGTACTTTGAATGATCTTTTAACCTCTTGGCGTACAAGGAATATCTTTTTAAAACGACGATCGGCGTAGCTGCAGTTCAAAATTAATGGTATAGTAAGGTACAGTTTTCGGACACTGGCAAACATTTAAAAATCTAACTATTTCATTCGTTACGAATGTAAGTCAAAATCGATTTTAATACAGCTACGCCGAAAAAAAATGTTCATTTTGAGGAACTTTACTTTTAAATACATGACTAAATCCATTTTAATACATCAGTTACCGAAATCTTCTCTTTTTTTATTTTTGACTTTTTTGTATTATGTTTTATGGAAACCAACCTCTAGGTATTTGTACTGATCTACGATTTTTAACAAATAATTGTTATATATAAATTATAAAACGGGCTACGACCTTTTGAAAAATATCTTTAGTTTAGTTTTGGAATGGTTAAGTAAAAGTCTCCATCTTGATTGAGTGTTTAATACTAGTCGTAAATCTTTAGCAGTTTCTGACATTATGACTGTATCATCAGCATAAAATTATGAAAGGACAAAATTTAATAATTGTTTGAAAACAGATTAATTATTCTCTAATTCATGTTTAGAACATGTCACATCTCTTAAATTAATATTTAAAACAGCCATGTTAATTGTTTAAATAAAATGAAAATGGGAGAGGCAAAAGTTTTCTTCTTGACGAACACCAATATTGCATGGAAAACAATCTGATTTAGAGTTATTTGAACGTACACAAGATAAAAAATTATTGTACATGTTTTAACTATTTCCAGAAAATGTCCTGTTATATTGCTGTACATTAGTTTTGACCATAAACTAGTCTGTGCACAGTATCAAATGCTCCCTTTCAATCTACGAAAGCACATAATATTTTTACGACTATTTAGTGGCAAATCTATCAGAGTAGAAAGCAAAAACATATTATCTATTGTTGAAAAATCTTATCTGAACCAAGTTTGATACTTCACTATAATCATATAAATCAGAACAAGAATTAACTTTAAAAAGAAGATGATCGGCGAAGATAAAGTACAAAATTAATGCCCAATAAGTGTATAGTTTTCTGACTGGCAATTACTGAACGTGGGTAGTAATCGAATGTTCCATAACAGTTTAGGCTATAAACAAAAAAAATGTTGAGTTTAATGCTGAAAGTGTCAATATCATTTTCAGTAAAATAAATTAAATATTTAGTCAGACATATCTATTACATATTTGTTTCATTTATTTATGGCTGTATCAATGTTGTTGTTATTGCATTATTTTCAGAGAAAATTTAACTAACAATTCTGCACTCTGCCCTTAAAACCAACGGCAAACGTCCGTCTTCTGCTGAAGATTTGCGGCCCGGCTAGGTCAATCGGTAGAGCATCGGATTGTCAATCTTGACGATACCCGTTCAATCCCCATCAGGGCCGGAAAATTTCTCCGTGATAATTGATGCGTCTCATTTGTCCCTCACCTCTGAAGCAAGTGAGGAAGTATTCAGTCACTTGCGGAGAAATTGGTTAGTAAACTGGTTGGATACCCAGGAACACTGGTTAGGTAGACTGACCGCCGGGATATGACTTTAGCTGTTAAAACTGACGTTAAATCCAAGAAAACCAAATTCAGCTGATGATTTCATTCGAAACAGAGGTCAAAATCGATTGTAATGCAGGTACGCCGAAAAAAAATTGCAATCTGTTATTTATTACTCCTGTAAATAATTTTCCAAAACATTTTAAAAAGTTATTGGGCTATACATGTCATTTGACCGACCGACAGGGTCAACTTTTAAAAAAAAATTAATTTATCATACCAACTCTCCATTCATTTAGAATAATTCCAGAGGCAAAAATAATGTTAAAAGGCTTACATATCATATTTTTCATAATAGGAAATTAACGTTTTATATGTTCAATTCATATCATGGCTACCTTAGACCGGTTGGTATATAAACAGCGAAATGAAGATTTCAAGGCGAAATGAGCAAAATGAAGATTCAAAAATCAAAATACTGATATAATCAATTTTAAAGACATATTATTTTTTTATGAACAAAGATAATGTATTGTAAATATTTTTTATGTTTTCAGACTAGATAAAAACGAAAAACATTTGTACGAAAATGTCAGTTTGACCAATGTTTTCAAGCTTATGTAATGGCGGTATGAAAAAGATCAACGGCAAAATGGAGAAAACTACAATATCCCTTCTAATAAAATGTTGAATACCCATTTTAAATCATTCTATAGTATCAATAAAGGTGCTTTCTTATATTTGAAATGCCATTGTTATTAGAGTATACATTTAATTCTATTCTCTATTTTGCCGTCGATCGTCTTCATTTCGCCATATAGAAAGAGAATGGGTCAAAGTGACATTTTCCCAATATATTTTTCGTTGATATCTAATCTGAAAACATAAAATAAAATAACAACACATTATCTTTGTTCATAATATAATACAGCATGTCTTAAAAAATGGGTAATGTTTTTTTTTTTTTTTTTTTAATCTCCATTTTGCCCATTTCGCCAGGAAAACTTCATTTCGCTGTCTAAATAGACCCTATACAACATATATATAACATTTATTTTATAAAAATATATTTATATATATGTACGGAGCCCGCTCGCTTAGCTCAATAGGTCGAGCACTGGATTAGTAATCCATCGGTCGTTGGTTCGACCCCTGGGCAGGGCAAAATTTCTCCGTGACAATTGTTCTCAGACATTGTGTCTTATGTTCATTTGTCTCTCACCGCTGATGCAGAGTAGATCATGTGGGAACAGAAGTCAGTCACTTGCGGAGAAATTGGCAATTACTGGTTAGTTATCCAGGAAAACTGGTTAGCTGGACTGACCGCCGAGATATAACATAAATTATGTTGAAATCGGCGTTAAACCCTAAAAACAAACAAACAAATATATGTACGGGGTCTATGGTAGCTAATTGGACTCTAAAGTTAACCATTGACCGTTAACCGTTTTTAACTGACTTTTTAATATTATACTTAAATCTGGTATTTTGCCGGACGACTGGTTAGTAGGCACGATTATACCAATTTACAAAAAGAAAGGATCACCACTATAACCTCAAAATTATCGGCCTGTAACTATTCTAAGCTGTTTGGGTAAAGTTTTCACAACAATTATAAATGAAAGAATAAATAAATTTCTCTCTCAAAATAATCTAATAAATGAAAACCAAGCAGGATTTCGATCAAACTATTCCACAACAGATCATGTTTTTGCGCTTAAGTTTCTTATTGACAAGTTTCGTTCACAAAAGAAAAAGCTTTTCTGTTGTTTTATAGACTTTTCTGCAGCTTTTGACGGAATTTGGAGGGCAGGACTCTGGAGCAAACTTATTCAAAATGGTTTAAACGGGAATTGTTTTCGATTGATTTACAACATGTATGTAGATATGAAGTCTTGCGTTTCGGTTTATGATAACAAATCAGTATTTTTCAAAAGCACGTGTGGCGTACGTCAAGGTGAAAATTTATCGCCGATTTTATTTTCTCTATATTTAAATGACTTACAATCGTACTTAGAAAAAAAATAATGTTGGAATTAACTTACCTACGTATAACAGAGATGTCGATATGTATCTTAATCTATTTATTTTGTTGTATGCCGACAACACATTGTGCTTTTAAGTGAGAACGAACAGAATTTCCAAAATTTACTGAATGATTTCAATGAATATTGCCGACTTTGGAAGTTTAAAGTTAATTTGGGAAAAACAAAAATCATGATTTTTGGTACAAACAAGCCATGCAATTTTAATTTCACTTTAAATGGTGAACCAGTTGATATTGTAAAAGAATATAAGTATTTAGGTGTTTTATTCTCTTCAAGTGGATCTTTTTTCAATGCTAGAAAAAATATAGCTTCTCAAGCGAGTAAAGCCATGCATATATTGTATACCAGAATTTTTAACCTCGATTTGCCTATCGATATACAACTCAAACTGTTTGATCAAACTATTGTCCCAATATTAACGTATAACTGCGAGGTTTGGGGAGTTGAAAATTTGAATGTTATAGAGAAAATACATACTGATTTCCTACGGAAAATTACTAAAAGTAAAAAAAGCACCCCATTATATATGCTGTACGGGGAATTGGGCAGATATCCGCTAGAAATAACCATCAAAACTAGAATTGTAAATTTTTGGAGCAAATTATTGATGGGTAGTGAACGTAAAATATCAAGGATTTGTTATAACAATATGTTTCTTTCTAACATTGAATTTAAATGGATCAAATATGTTGAAAGTGTTCTTAACGGTACCGGTTTTTCATATATTTGGGAAAATCAAAATAGAATCAACCTTAAAAATGTCCATAAATTGGTAAATGAAACTCTTAAAAGTCAGTTTTTACAAAATTGGAATAGTCAGTTGTCAAATTCTTCTAAAGGAGCGATTTATAAAACTTTTAAAACAGAAATACAACTTGAGCCATACCTGAAACTTTTACCCTATAATTTGAGAAACATGTTGTTCCACTTCAGATGTGCAAATCATAGATTCCCAGTTGAAACTGGACGTTGGCTTTCCAGACAAGTGCCTTACGCTGACAGAAAGTGCAACTAATGTAATTATAATACTCTCGGAGATGAGTATCATTATCTTCTAGAGTGTCCGTATTTCAGCGAATCTAGAAAACTTTATATTCCATCTTACTATAGACATCATCCAAATATGCTTAAATTCAAAGAAATCCTTTCCCTTGAATCGGAACATAAACTTAAGCGACTTAGTTATTTTATTAGAATCCTCATAAATCACTTCATGCTGTCTTAGTATCTATAGTTTTATGTATGAATTATGCTTCCAATAACAATCGAAACAGTTATACTGTAATTTGTAGTGTATGTTTATATAGTGACTTTTTCCCACGAATGAATGAAAGTAAACGATTATCAATGAAATTCTTTTTAAAAGTAGTCCGTCGACACGTTTTGCACGGACTGTCGTTATTACTTAAGGTCAACGTAGTATGAAAAGTTTACAATGTTTTGCAGGTAGAATAATGTCTCATTACCTACTTTATTTTTCAATCGATTACATATAGTTAGCCTATATTTTTATCTCTGAAAAAAAGAAAATACTTGTTTTTGTTTTAATTTATCTTTTTTGACAGTCTTGATTCACTGTCCTCACGGTATACGTAACATGGTATACGGAATAAACACATACGGAACTGGTAAACAAAGTGGTTTTTTTAATCTCTTTTCACTTTAAAAAAATTAAGATCTGATTACCCTAGTATACAGCAAAATATTTGTTAACATTAACCATATTGTTACAAAATTGTAACCTGGTGAAAATAAATGATTGTTGTTGTTGTTGATGTTGATAAAATATCAGGTCCCTGTGGTACTAGCTAAATTGTGGGACCCCGCAGGGAATGACAGACATTTCTCCCCCTTACCATTCCCCCCCCCCCCCCTGACGCTTCGGCTCCCAAACCGTTTCCTCCCCTGACAGTTCTCCCCCAAATTTGAAATATGCACTGTTCTCCCCCCATTTATTTTTATAAGTTATTATTTTAGTTGTGACAAGATCTAATGATCAAATATTTCTTAATGAAGATTATTTAAATGAATGTGATTGATATTAAGTGCAAATTGGTATGTTTATCTGAAAAGTTTTCAGTATACAATTTAACACCTTTTCGGGTATTTTAATCTTATCAACACCTTCATTGTGAGAGATAAAGATTGATAAACACCTGTAATTATCTTTAAGGTCTAGTGATATTCATTCATCTGTTAAATAGCCAATAAGGTGGTAAAATGTATGTTCTAGAAAATAAATAAGCCACAACTGGTATGCAATCACATTTTCTTTTTTATTCAAACTGAATAAAGAACATATAAAGTCATTAACATGAAACAATAAATAATCCCAAAATAAAGAGAAAAGACAGCTCTGTTAGATAGATAAATTATATGTAATGATTGTGACCATAATCCTTATCAAGTAAATTTATCAATATTTATTTTCTATGACCAAACACGTCAAAAAATGTTTATGTACAATACAGTTTATGTAAAAACATGATGAAATATAACATTAATTAAAAAAACTTTTCAGAATAATTAACTCATATTGTGTAGTAATCTGCTAAAGATACTTTTTTCTAATTTGAATCAATTAATAATCAGCTTACTCATTTATTAAACATCTAAAAACATCAATAATAATGTATTAATAAAAATAAAAATGGGGAGGAACTGTCTGCACATATTGCACGTATGCAGACAGTTCTCCCCCAAAATAGGGGGAGAACAGTAAGGGAGGAAACGTCAGGGGAGGAACTGGCAATGGGGAGAATAGTCTGACTAGCCCCCGCAGGTTACTCTGTAAGGGTATGCTGATATTTTGTGAGCGTTGAGAGAGTTTTGATCTAAACCAAGGAACAGAATTTACACCCATTAGTTCCTACTTTCCGCATAAATTTATATTTTCTTTTCATAGTTATTTAACTAAGATTTCAAAAATGTTAGGTCTTTGAATTTAATGACCATTTTTGGTTTGTTTGCGCCAAAACTCAGGTGGCAAAATTTAGTAATTAGCAACCTAAATCAATAATTACGTTTTTCAATTACTTCTTCACCGGAGTCGACTGCGCATGCGCGGTGTATTTGTTGACAGTGGATGCAAGATTTAAACGGCCGCGATGACGGGAAAGAGAAACAGTGATTTAGTAAGCATTTAATGCCTTTGCAAACTACAGAAATCTGTCTTCATATCTATAGTCATTCTTGTTTTATTCCAAGCAAAATTTCTAAGATGAGGATGTCGGTAATAGAAAATTGCAAACAAAAATAAGTCGACCCCTTCATGCTCTGGCATGTTTTAATGATGTAAATCAACTCATGAAATATTTATGACAGCGTTTATTGATCAGGTGTGGAATGGTTTATTAGCGTAAGTTATAAAATATTCATTAAGACAGAAGGCAGTTCATTTCTTCTAGGTGATCAAAATGATTAATAGATTGTAATGTTATTCATTCTTGCCACTGAAGTGGTACTTATTCCTTTTGCCATCGCATGACACATTCACTTGCCTTATAACATTCCATGAATGCCAAGGCTTTTCTAGTTCTATGATTTTGTGCTGATCATTTTGGTTTTCACTAATGTTTTGTTTCAAGAGGAAATCAAGAGAAGGGGTAAGACTAAGACTTTATTCTGTATTTTTGGTCCTGTAGTGGCAATTTTGTTAGTAGCATCTGTAGCAAGTGCCATGACCATCACAGTTTGACCTGGTGCAACACATCCAGACTTGTGTTGGTCCAAATGTCTGGCAGTATGCAAAAAGAAGGTAGCCAGTTGTAGGACCAGGTTGATCACGATGCTTACATGCAACATACCTAACATGTAGAAATTTTGAGTTTTTGTTTCTGGTAAAGCAGTGTCTGATCTGTACCTCTAGACCGGCATTCTAGGGTTATCCGTATCCCTATAGAATACTTGTAGGACTGTCTAGGGATACGAACCTTCTTTTACGATAGAATCGAGCATTTATTTTCTTTAGAATGAACCTACTTTCATTGTTTGGGCATTTTTTTTTGTATTTAACTTACATAAATTACTAAAGAGTGATGACAACTTTCAAGTTTTATTCGGTTACTTTTTCTGATAATATTATACGAGTAACCCGAAACCAAATGTTCTGCTTATGAAACGAAAAACATATCATTGTTATCTTGTGTAGATTTTTTTGATAAAGCGTTTTCAGTTATAGCTGAACCTAAATCTGCATGACAAATGACCACTTTTTTCCATTTTTATATCTTCTGCTTAATTTTATTTACTTTCTGATGACCGAATGCTCAAAAGAATTGGAACACGTTCAAATTATGAATTACAGTCTGATGTTTGCTACCCGAAAGGTACCTTGCTGACATCAGACTGACACTCATTTCATTATAATAACAAAAAGAAATTTCCCAGTCTGACTATACAAGTTACAAATGTACCTGGAAAAAACATTCACAAATTGTTATTTCTGTTGTGCCTGCTGGATAACAACAATATTTCTCAACCAGCATTGTTCGGATTCAGTCGGATTTTACAGTCCAATGAAAATAAATTTTAAGCTGCGATATTCAAAACAAATTTTGCTAAAAAAATGGGATGGTGGAAGAATGAGGTAAAGCTACAATTGCTTCATTTAGCAGCAATATAAACAGCTTTAAGTAAGTTAATGGAAGGTCCGTATCCCTTAACATTCCTACTAGTATAGTCTAGGGATATGGATATGTATTTCAACAGAACGACGGTCTAGGGGTACAGATCTGTATCCCCAGACACTTCCTTCTAGTAAATGCATGTTTCAGAATGAAACAATTTCAAAGTGTCATCCATTTAACTTTTAAAGATAGTTCATGTAAAATGAAAAAACGTTTTAACCAAACGTTTATAAATTTGGACAGTTAAGTTTCAGATGTTGTTGTACTTGAATTATGTCTTCTATGTAAAAAAAATATTGCTTTTTAAATATTTTGAAATTGTCTATGAATTGCAGGGATTTCCCCAGGCGCATATAGCGCATCGGTACCGATGCGCTTAAATTTCAAAAACTAAAAACCCGATGCACTTAAAATTCCTTTAGCGCTCAAAAGTTGGCCAGGATGTTTTTTCACTTGCCTGTAATTTCATCGCGATCAGCCGGATTAAGCTAGTCCAAATGCTTTGCCTGGGGAGATTGTCGCTCCAGGCGAATACACTGCTGTTTTATGATGCTAATTTGTTTTGATAGCCGACAGAAAAATACACATATTACACATAATAATACGATAGGCTCCGCCCTAATACAGAACTGACAGCAAGTGCAGAAAACGTCAACCAATCACATCTCTAGTTACATTTTATCATGGACATTGATTATATTTTGTACATCTATGTCGGTATCGAGTGAATTTAAGATAAGTCAAGCAAATAAATGTCTTTACAAATTAACTGAATGCTTAATTCTAAGGGCAAAAGGTTAAACACCAAAACTTTACCAATGTTATTCTAACCTTTCAAACAAGGTACCAAAAAAAAATGGCCAGAATTCTTTAAGGTATTTTTGTTTTAATTATCGGATTTATTTATAAGAAAAAGTCAAGCAGATTTATGACAAGCTTAACAAAATGAATGCAACCAATTCCAGCAAATACTTAGTTCATTAAACATGAAGCAGCGAGTGAAAATCTCGGATACATTCCGTTTTGTCATACATTTCCGCGACCACGCCGTATTTTAATATTTATAGAAAACAGTGTCTCAGATACTCTTTACAAGGCAAACCTACAACGTTCAATTGATTTATTCAGATAACTGGTCATGGTTTGATTATAAGTACCAGTTTGCATCTAAATAAATATCATACAAAGTCTAAACTCTGCATAATGTCTGACTTAAATGAGGGCAATTGCATGGTTTTTCGGTGAGGAATACGGGTGAGAGTCATACTGATAGTGACGTAACTGTGAGTAAAAGTAAAGTATGTTCTGTTGTTGTGAGTAATTCTATGTCTAGACCAGCTTCTGTGCACTATCAAAGCAGGGAAAGTTAAAGAAATATTCTTATGTGAAAGACTTGTTTATTTTGTTTTAAAATATCTTAAAAACAACCCACAGAGCTGCATTTTTAACCCAAAATTGCAAAAATTTTCAACATGCAGGTGTGGGATACTCCCTCGCGCACCCATACCTGACCGGATAATTAGCGCTTAAAAAAATTCCTGGGGAAATCCCTGAATTGTTATGATACAGTTGTATATAGTTGAACAAATTTTGTGGACTAAATGAACATTGGTTGTATTTCTCAGTAGGTTCATTTTAAGTTTACAGAGTCAGTGTTCATTTCGGCTTCTAGTACATGTATCTGCTTATTTTATTGAAAGCATGAATGCAGTAAAAAAGTGCATATAAAGAAAACAGGATAGGAATATGGAATTATTCCTTAACACTGTTTCCCTTCTTTTTCAAGTAAATATCTGTAAGGCTGAAACTGTCTGACATATTTTTCAAATTTTCAAGAAATATGTGCCTCAGTTGGTGAAAAATTGGGGTTATAGGTATGCATCCCATGCCAGAAATTTTTCTCTCTTAATTTTACTCATTAATGGGTGTCAGGACGCCAAGTTTAATTTTAAAGGTTTAAAGGTGGCTAGCTCAGTTGGTAGTGTTATAGAATAATGTCCCAGGATTGTGACATGTCTCACTTCAGATGCACTTTCTGAGTTGTATTACTTTTTTCCAAACATCAAGACAAATCTAGCATCATTTATTTCATTATTTTTGTATTAGTTTGTTATTTAGATAGCCTGTATTAAGTGTTAGCCTTAATTACTTAGTTATAAATCATTTAAGTGACTGACTCACAGATGGGTCAACAATGCATAAAAAATGTTTAAGGTTGTGAAGAACATATCAAAACTAAGTTACTGTCTCAGTTTTTGTAACATTGACTGATTATATTACAGTATGAAGTTTTTCACACTTTTAATTTAATCCTGTTAAAATCAATCTATTTTTTCTTCAATTTTCATAATGTATAGAGGCATAAATTTATGTTTACAACATGATATCTTAACTTCTCTTTAATTCTAAAGAAAAACTTCTTTAGGCTAAATTCTGTGAGTCCGTCACTTTGATAGAACCACATACATGTGAACTTTTTTTAAACCTTCACCAGTAGATTTGGGTCACATATCAGTAGATTTAATTTTTTGCCAGTAGAATTTTCATTAATTGTAAAGCACGCTTGCATATGCATCACTAAAATGCACTGTGCATCTTTTCTTTTGGACTTCATAACAATATACATGTACACATAATTATCATGTATCTAACAAACATATCCGCTTATAAAGGTTTTGAAAAAAAAAATGATATATGTCATCAGTTTTGTATTTGTATGACATCAATACATGCTTAGTGTGAGTAATATCAAATTTCATATCATTCTCTGATATTTTAGGTGTTGGAAATCACATCAACAGGAGCTGTTTTTACAGTGTAATTCTTTAGCAAATTACCGCATAACAAAGACCAAATATACATGATAGATCAACTTACAGATCATATATAAGAAATCTACAAAGAGCTGATGAATTACTTTGGCTTTTACTTTTGGTTTGCTTGTTTAATGAACTTTCCAGTTTATGTCACAAATAGAGTGATCAGTTAATAATACAAGTCTGGCAACCAATTCACACAGAGTTTATTCCATGTTGCAGTAAGGGTCAGTTACCCCTTATCTCCTTGATAATCTCCAAAGGTGTTAATTCTAACATGGAGTCCGGCATCATGTAAAAACTGGCATGCTCTGTATCTGGTGTTTTCAGTGGCTAATAACATAACTTCAGCTAATGAAAATTAACAGCAGACAAGATTACACCACATAAACTGCGGTGTGTAATTTGCAGACATAAGTAAGAGATAAAATCATGCTTTTTCCTGTAAGTTTATGAATTCTATATTTTACTCTTGAAAACAGTAGATTTGGCACTACAGTCTTTAGGACCAGTAGATATATTAAAATACCAGTAGATGTTATCTACCAGCAGTAGAGTGCACATGTATGCATACATCACCAGTTAGTCAAAAAAAAAAAAATTAAGCATTCCTAGAAATATTGACTATTATTGAGTTAAAATGGAAAAGAAGAGCAATGATTCAACAATTTTTTGGTGTTGCTAGGTTTGCAATAAAGTTATAATACAATTTGCTGTAGTATTCACCAGTGATGAATTTTGCTGAATACAATGTACGTCTGTATCTATTGGATAATTTGAACTTGACTACAAGAACACTTGTATTTGCTATGGTTGAAGTCTTCTGACAGTACACAGCATTCATTTTGAACAACGATTTATTAATATTGAAGTTTATTCAGTGATTTAAACATGTAAAGAAATGGGGAACATTAGTGGATTATCTACCCTGAATACTCTCTGATATTAAATTGGTCCTTTCATTTGGATTCCTCTGCTTTTATCGCTATTTTCTCTTTCGGTATGGTGAAAATTAAGCCTAATTATTTGCAACAATGGTAGTCTGATTTCACATTAAGTTTAGCAGCATGTTTTGTTAACACCATTATCTTTGTTTTTTGATAATTCTAACTTTTTATTTAATATATAAGTGACAATTTTCACAACTAAAAGTCAAGACCATCACAATAAGAAACAACGCTAAAGTCAGAGGATTCCAACTGAAAGGACCAATGTGCTATTTGGTTTACCTTGAATGTTGTCTGAGTAAGGGAGATAATCTGTTATCAGGAATGTCCCTCATTGTTTAAAACTCCTTATCTGTAATTTATATTATAGACTATACAATGGTTCTAGTAAAAACTAGAGATCTGAGAATGTTTTTTAAACTTTTTGGATAGTAAGTTCATTTACAAAATGAAAGACATTCAGTTTGACTAGGGTAAAAGTTAATATATAGAAGCTTTTGATATGGTCATACCAGAGCTTTCACTGAAGTTCTAATTGGTTATATTTTAGGAGATTTACTTATACATATTATATTACTGAAATACTGTCTGGACTTAAGTTGAAATTGGAGTGATTATTGTTAGTAATTTTAATCTTACTGTTGCTGCTTTTTTCTGTAGCTGTATTTAATCTTAGTAACATTGCAGTAAATTTTGTTTCAGGCAAATATAAATCCAGTTCTTGTCCCATCAGCGGCTTTCACTGCTGTTCCAAGAACCCCAGCCCCTCAGCCAGTGCCAACTACAGGGCTTGGAGGGTCTGCTGAAGTTTTGAACTCATCACTGTTAGGAAGACCGGCTCTGCCACCATCAGGACCAGATGATGAACCATTCAGTGACCCTGAGAGTAGTCTGTATGACTACCAGGTTATGGAAGATGCAGGGTGTGTGTACTTTAGATTTCATAAGATTAAATTGCTGATACATGTACATTTGCAAATGATTAATCCCTCTTAAAAGGTTTGTTTTGGTATCATAGTAGATAAAATTTGTTGGTCTGTTTCATTTAATTTGGTCTCTTGGTGGCTTTTACCAAATTACTAGTATGTTGTAACATAGTAAGAGACTTTTTTTTTCAGATTTAGTGACCTTGAGGGCTCAAAGAAATTCCCTTTCTTTGACTTATGTAAGGACTTTGGCAGTTCTGTCTATTGTATTTTCTGTTTATTGTATTTGTAATTTTCTAGATGTATTTTATATCTACCTTTTGTTTTTCAGATACTCTTCTGTGGAGATGTTGTCTATTTCAAGACAAAGACGAAGTATAGGAGATAGAGAACCAGTTAGAGACCCACAGAGACGCGAACATGACATTGACGAACATCAGCAAGGTATGATTGTACAACCTTTAAAATATCTTTTATCATTGTTCATTGTTCAGAAAGAAGTGAGAACCTTCTGTTGCATCGTAATAATGTACAAAATCATAGAGCTTGAACTTATATTTAGTTTTTATCATGTTTACATGTTATTGTAGGTTTAAGATTTGGATATATTAGACTTTTTTTTGAAGTGTTACAAATAGATGATAATAAGTATTTAAGCATTATATAGTTTGACAGGGGAATGGAGAAGAAATATTTTCAACATCTGAAGTCCTGTTTGAACAAATATGGTTAGACAGCAGGAGTGTCTTAAAATGAGTCATGTATTAGATGATTAGCACCCAGATTAGTAGTTTTTGTTGAACAATGTATAGATTAAGAAATATTTTAACAAATTACCTTGTATTGTAGCCCACCTTGCACAGGCACTGGATTCACCAGCTATCCATCAGAACCCAGAAGCCTTGTATGCCGTGCCATTGAAACGTGGGCAGCGTGCAACATCTTCCAATACCATGCAGACTACGCAGGAAGTCAGAGATGCAATGCAACAGGTTCATGATCTGTCATCAGACGAGGATGGGGAGCCTTCACACAGGGTAGGTCTCCTAAAGTAATCACATACTGCATCAGTTTTGTCACTTTCTTAACTGTGATGCTAAAATTTGTGTTATATTTTATGTATATTTACTTTATGTAAGTTTTATATGACAAATATGCTAAAGATTGTGTAGGCTAGATATTTAAAAATATGTATTATTTAATCCTTGAAACACATCTAATAGTAATGGTTACCTATTTTTACTTCATTGTCTTTCATTCTTGTCATCTGATATTTGTTAATCTTCTCATTGCTAAGAGACTAGATTTTGCAGCAGTAGGTGTTTAACTTATCAGAATGTATTAATATTTAGTAGGGTTTAGCCTATTACGGTTTGCCTTGAAAGCACTAAAATAAGCTAAAGACATTGCTTGATAGACATTTTGTCACTATACAGTCACTTAAAATCACAGAATATTGTGCCACATTAAATCACAGTTGGTATGAAGATTGATTCACTTAGCTATTTTTCATTTTTTTTTTAATTTTTAGCAACAGCATATTATGTGACCTCAAGTAACTTTCTCTTATGTTTGAATTTTGTCTCCTGTTTGAATTTCTTTTACATAGGAAGCTCAATTTTCTGATGTAAGTTGTCAGACATTGCAAACTTTGAAAGAAAAGAAACATACCAACATTTTGTCCGATAGCCCTTCTGTATATCATGCATATCAAACTAGTACTTCCAAATTGTGCTCACCTATACCACTTGTTTATTTCATTGTATTTTCATTTGTAATTTGTATTCACCTTCACATTTTAGGGGAGGCCCTACAGGCCCAGAAAAAGGGTAAACATTACTTTGGCATGCACCTGATACAATATAGTGTGAAACTCCCTAATTTTCACCTTCAATTTTGTAATTTATGTATTTTATAGCATTAACTGTCTTATCAGTTTGATCTTTGTGTTAACTTAAAAAGGTTTGAGCTTTACAAATTGCAGTTTGTACAAGTGTGACAGTTGCACTTAAAATGTATATCAAATGGCACAGGCTAATAATAAAATAAGTAAAAAAAATCACACTGTTTTTAATACAGTTTGTCTGATACAGTATGCTGCCTTGATTAGAAGTATTCAAGCAGTTATACTTATTAAGAATCTTTACCTTTCCATTTGTCTCTACTGTCAGTGATTGTTTGGATGGGAGTATATCATGAAACATCCTATTGCAGTTTATCATTTATGTACATAAGCAGTTTATTTCTTAAAAATGTCACTATTTATCTAGTCTAGACTATGTCTTAAAACCAGTTTCCAGACAAAGAGACAAATGGTAGTTGTTGGTTTCAGATGATGGCCCTTATTCATTGAGAGGAAAGGGTACTGCAGTTCAGAATTCTACATGAACAAGTTTTGAACACTTTGCTATTTGCCTGTTTGTTCAGGGGTATCCTCCATCATGAGTTTATACAATCAGTTTTTAAAATGAAAACTTAAGAATAGTGCAAAAAGGTGTAATGTACAAGAGCTATGGCTCTAACATTAGAAAGCACTTTGTCTTTTGAGTTCATGAAGTGAAGGTCCCTGTAAGCTTATAACCAAGGTATTTTAATTGTAATATAACTTAATAAGCAAGGGTTTAATATTTTGACTGCTTTTTTACCCAGTAGAAGTGTACTACAACCAACAGTTCAGGGTAGTTACAGGTTAAAAATATTCTCTGTCATGAAACTCTCAGAAATAGTGTCTGCTTTAACTATAAAACTGAGCTGAGGGCCTTTTATTTTCATGCTTTTTGTCAGATTTATGGTTTTTCTTTCATGTAGTAATGAAGTTAAACTGCTACCGGTAACCCCAAAATATTTACTTCTTATTAAAACTGTATAATTCTGACATGTTCTGTTTGCATGAAGTCTATTTTCATATGTACATGTTTATCTCCTTTTTCTTAGAAATATCTAGTTAATATTTTGTTTTAGAATCTCCCCTTGACTTTCAGATATTTATACTAGATTTGTGTATTTGTACATTATACAATTATGGCCTTTTGATGAGGTCAGTATGAGGAGTTATCGACCTGAAAAAAGTTAAAACAGAATTTTTGAAGGTGAAGTCAGCATGAGCAGAATGAATATCTTTATTCAAATATTTGATTAAACCAAAAGTTTGTATTTGAGGAACTGAGTTTGATGGTTATAAACACTGGTATAATATAATTGTTTTATGCTTTTATTGAAATATAGTTTTGGGATATCCCAGTTTGACAACCCAGTTACAATGTATATTTATATTTAACATTTTGTGCTTAACATTAATATGGTAATGTTGCAGATGAGTAGAAAACCAGAGAAGCAACTAAGTGCCAGAAGTCTACATTTCCCTGTTGAACATGAGACAGTTGTAAAAGGTATTTGCCTAGATGTAGGGGATTTTCATTGTAGAGAATTTTATGCACAGGAAACAGTTGCATTAGTTACTAATTAGGCCCCTATTACACAATACATGTATAGGGTGGTACTCGATTGTCAGATTTTGAGTTTTGCAGTATACACAGTCTCATATACACATTCAGTAAAAATCTCCAATAGCAAGGTGATTATTGAAGAATTAAGAGGTTTTCATCTTTAGTGGTGGATGGGGTATGTTAATTAATGTTTATTAATGTCTCTCAATGCTTTTATGAACGTCACTTTGTATGAACTTTGTTTATTATATTGGTATATTTATGAAGCCTCAGTTTATTGCATACATGAAAGAATTGTAGTTTTAAAGATGGTAATTTGAATACTTTGCAAGTTGACCACAAGATCTGTGTCACCAAGTGATTCCCTCAAAGTGATAGGAAAAATATGACACTTTTTTCAGCAAGCTGGTTGTTAAACATTACAGATATGTATCAAATATTTTAATTTCAAGGGAAAGCACATCGTCGGTGACCCCCGGTACATATCCCGCACAACTACATTATGTACCGTGGGATAATTGACTGCTGATTATTCGTTTTCATGAATATTTATTAGCAAAGGGATGTAACTCTTCGTCGAATGAGAAGCCGCATTACAAATAGACACTCTTCAGTGTGGAGAGTAGGCATAATGACAAGTTACTCAAAATAGACGTATTTCCCAGGATTTAAACATAGGCGCGGAAGGCAAATTGTAACAAGTAATTTCATTGGCTGAGATTCCGCGGGAAGCCAATGAAAGTAGGTAATGAATTATTCATGAGTACGAAATTTTACCAGCCAATTGTCCCACGGTAGATAAATAGAGTGAAATGGAATGTATAGAACGTGGGTTTCCGACGATGGGGAAAGCAGTTCTACAGGGTTATTAGGTCAGCTATGCATTTCTTAGTTAAAGAGAGGTTCTATTTACTTTCCTGATGAAATATGAAGCAATATTCAGCAGTACTTCATTTACAAATGTATTTAGACAATTGTTTCAGTAAAAAACCTAACATGTTTTAATTGTAGTGTTTACCTATGGCTTCAGCTTTGAGTCTTTGTTGTGTTATTTGACACTTGGTGATAGTGATAACAACACTGTTCTATAGCACTATGCAGGATTTTTGTGTATGTTTCATCATTTCATTTACCATAAAATATTACTGGTATCATCTATCATTGTGTGTTTTTGTTTCTGTGTCTGCTTCAGAAAACATTTTACGCACTTCTGTCAGCACACCGGTCCAAACACCAAAAACACCTAAGAACCATTCTCTTGTTATTGAAGACAGAATTGTTCAGGAGATTATAGAACCTGCCAGGGCAGGTCACCAGAGGAGCAGTCCAGATGGTAAAATTATCTCCCTTGTATTTTGTTTAATCAAGCGCTTAGATGTTGATTATAATTTAATATTACAGAGATAGATTTTTAAGCAGTTATATTATTTGTAATGAAGATGTAATATTCAGCTTACAGGATTACCGGACAGTACTAGCATGAGTGTCTTTAGCCAAACTGAAGGCATCGGAAATATTTGTTCTAACTTAAAAGATTGTGCTTTCTAATGTAACTAATATTGAAAGTGTTTTTGCTTTAGACATAGCAAAAGGTTTTTTCATGGTAACATCATCAACAAGTACACTGTTTAGCTCTTAAATATCATTGTTTAACACTTGTAATTGTTGCACTTCAGAGCTTGCTTAATGCTTGTTTCCAGCATTTAATCATTCTGATAAAATGTAAAGGGACACACCTATTTTAGATAAATAAGGTAAGGTAAGATTAGGTGTGGTTAAAAAGAAAGATTTACTATAATAAAGCAGTATATTTTTACCACAGTATAAATTCACATATTTTGTCTGTCTCACAGACCCTGTCAGTGCAAGATCAAGGTCACAGTCAGCTCGCAGCATGAACATTGCAGATGATCATGTTCGAAGCTTGGAGGAGGAGAGAAACCACTTAGCAACCCTAACACACCAGTTAGAGCATGAAATACAAACATACAGGGAGGTTGTGTCTACATATGAAAGTGGAGGTTGGTTCCAGATACATGTACTTACAAACTCAAAAGAATGCTAAATAGAATATTGTTCCATTTTTCATCTATATGTGAATACATGAATAATTGTTTTGCTGTAAATGATAGTGATTCTTTAAATGAATATTTTTATTCTACTATTAAGTTGGTGACATTTACTTCTTTATTTGCTTGTCTAATGTAAGGCCGTTACATAACTGTACATACAAAGAGATTTTAAAATGTCAATTATCAAAATCACCAAGGTCAAGGTCATAGATTGACATAACTGTTTTATGTGTCTTGATAATAACTTTGTAAGATATTGGGTAATTTTGAAGCTTATTGGTATAAAGTTTACCATAGCCTGAAGGAGCAACTTATAAACCTGGTCACTTTCCCAGAGCTCAAGGTCACAGATAGAAACACTGAAACTATTATGTAAGAATCTTTCATTAGTTTGCTTACTCTGTGTAACAGACAGAGAGATTTTTGTGCCCCCACCAAATAGTGTGGGGGCCTATAGATTTGCACATGTCCTACCCGTACGTCTGTCCATCAATATGTACATGCTGTTTCTTGTGTGTGTGCAACGTCTCCTACACTCATGGATGGATTGGAACCAAACTCACACACATGATAGACCATGTTGGGTTGTTGTGCAAGAAATAAAGAACTTTTTTGCTCAGATCAGTTTTTACCAGATTATTGCCCTTTATTGAATTTTTGTACATGCCATATATAGTAAATCTTGTGTGCGCAACTCCTCCTACACCCATGAGTGGATTGAAACCAAACACAAACATAATAGACCACGATGCTTAGTTGTGCAAGAAGTAAAGAAATTTTTATCTTAGATCAGTTTTCACTGGGTTATTGCACTTTGTTGGTTTTTCATACATGCTATATATAGTAAATCTTGTGTGTGCTTCTCCTTCACCCAGATTGAAACCAAACTAGCATGCATAATAGACCACATTGTGTAGTTTTGCAAGAAGTAAAGAAATTTTCAGATCAGTTTTCACTGGATTTTTGCCCTTTGTTGGGTTTTCCTACATGCCATATATAGTAAATCTCCACCTACACCCATTTTTAAATGTTTGCATACTTTAAACATACATGTAATAACCTATGTAATAGTGAAACCCAGTGTTTTCATAGCTATTTAAAATAACTACCATATTATTAAATAGGTGAATGAGTTATGGAAATAAGACATTGTGAAAGAGTTATAGCAGCTGACACATTTTGAAAGAGGTTTATTTGTAAAGTGAAGTACTCATAAGCAATTAACTGTATATCCATTGCTTACCCTGGTAATGAATTCCCTTTCTGTGACAAATCTCAATTGTTGGGGCATCTGTGTCTGATGGACAAGTCTAGTTTCTTTATGTAACAAGCAGTGAGATTTGTTTACTTTATGTAACAGGCAGTGAGAATTGTTTACTTTATTTAAGGGACACTTTATATCAGACAGAGATTTGTTTACTTTATGTTACAGACAGTGAGATTTGTTTACTTTATGTTACAGACAGTGAGATTTGTTTACTTTATGTTACAGACAGTGAGATTTGTTTACTTTATGTTACACTGTGATTTGTTTACTAAATGTTACAGACAGATTTGTTTACTTTATGTTTCAGACAGTGCGACTGCTCAGTCTTTGCTGACACGGAAACAGGTCAATGATTTAAAGGAGGAGAATGAATCACTGAAGAACTCAATCAAACGTCTCAATGTAGAACTAAGTGCTTATCAGGCTAAATATAGACCTGTAAATAATGAACAAGTGAGTTATTATAAATACCTTCTTCAGTTATTTATTAATAATATCTTCCTTGAATTTCTCAAAAATTGAAATTGAAGACCCAGTTTTACTGTCTTAACAAATTTACCACTATTTCTGTTATAAGTTAAGGCCCTGTCACACCGCAAGAACTTTGCTGGAGCGTTCCTGGAGTGGTGAAAATAATTTGTCACCGCTCGTTACCATTCACATGAAGTTGGCCCCCGTTAAGGCAACGCCGTATACGCTCAGTCATCGCTTATGGTCCCTCCTACTGCTCTGAAAGTTTTGAACTGCACAAAATATTGCGAGCCGTGAGGAGCGGGCAATTTTCCGCTCCGGCAAAGTTCACCACCGCTCCAACAACGCCCAGTCAAAGTTTGGCACCGATAGAGGCAAGTTCGTGGATGCTAGGCCAACGCAGATATCTTGAACTGGACTACCACTTCTTCGCCAGCTTTGCCCGGGCAGTGATTAAACATTGCACAAACTTTGGTGGAGCTGTTGTGTTTTACGAGCGGACACTGGATTGCTGGAACAGTGTCGGCCTTGAAGCAGCGATCCATTGCGGTGATGAACTTTGGTTTGGCGTTGGTATGGAGGTGTTGGAGCGAGACCAGACTTTGGCTATAAATGCCCGTATTTTCGATTCTTTTCCCATTTTGTGCGCAGTGACAAGCATTGTCGAAATTCGGTACCCTCTCCCTACTGTTCAAGGAAGGCTCCAACAAAGTTCAGGCGGTGTGACCGGGCCATTAACATGAGACTGAAGATTTCAATGCTCGGTCATATATGGTACTTTTTGTGTGTGTGGGCAGTAGGGGGGCGGGGGTAGAGCTTGAATAATTTGTTCAGAAATCATATTTGAAAACAAGTGTATTAGTGAACATAACTTCAGTAACATGTGTAACTGGTGTATATTTATGGAAGTCCTTCAGCTTTAGATTTTTTTTTAATTCTTAAAACAGAACCAATTTGGATATGGAAATGTTTGCCAAGTAATCTTAGAAATTAGAACACCATGTTAAGAGGTGACCTTCAGTCAGACTTGTCAGTTATGTTTGATATGGATTTGAGAGAAAATATGCATCTTTTTTGCTGCTGTCAGTTTAGAATATGCTTTGTGTTTTATAGGGAAACATGATGGGTTTACCATCCAAGGGGCCACCACCTTCATGGCTGGTAGGTAGCATTTTTATAATGTTTGCATTGTTGTCTGTAACTGATGGTATCGTTTTTGAAAAAAAAAATCTTTTAGGTAATCATTCTACTGGACAACACAAGTTAATTGATCTGTTTTCAATTTTTTTTTTATGGAAATTCAGTCCCAGTTGAAATAGTGTAATGTATGTTTACTATTTACTAACAAGATTGTTCTCTCTGAAGTCACTGCATGATAATTATAGTCAAATACACAAAACAGATCATTTTGAAAAGTTCTTTGTTGAGATAAATTTTACATAAACTAAAGATCGCATCTAACTGTGACATTTAAGGTGATATTATAATATGATATACTGATGAATTATAAGTCGTATGACAAAATGTTATTATGAATTTCATTCTTGCCCTAGTGTAAACTTTATAAGAAAAACCTTAAAAATATTTATTCAGCCCCTTTTAATTTTGCTAAATTATTATTACTTGACAGCCTGTGCAGTTTTAGGATCAATTCTTTGGCAAATTAACTACTGATATTTCCGGGACATTTATAGATTGAATAGTTTGAGCTAGCTATAGACCTGACTGTTCATGATTGAAATCTTCCTGTAGTTGTAATTGTTAGGAACGTTTGTTAGGGAAACTGCATTGCTGCCATATCTGAAATACTGTTTTAAGTTTGAAATAGACTAAAACTGTTCCAAATCAGTTTACCGTCTCAAGTTAATTTGAATTATGAATGAAATAACAGAGTGTGGAAGAAGACCCTTACACGGATCACCCAGTCATTCGGGAAGTAAGTATAGTGGGCTGAGGAGTGCTGTTCCACAGTGTGGCTAAAGTTTCTAGCATGTGTGCAAGGTTCTCATACTTCTAATAGCAAGTGACTGGCTTATTTTATTTGCTTAATGATAGCTTTACTTCCTCAGTCTTAGATCTCATCATTTGTTTTACTCACAGCTAGGAAATGCTTTTTTCACTAAATGGACTGAATTGGTTTGTTTTTGAGGTTGGTATATCAGATTTGCATGAAGTATTCATATAAACATAGAAACAGACATCTCGCTCATCAAAAATTTATCTCTTGACAATGCACCTGACTTGAAAAAAATAGATACAGCAACAGATAGGGTAGAGAAGAGGTGAATGCATTTGATATTGGACAAAGTTTGACATATACTTTATTTCTGAAAAATAGTTACAGACAAATGAATAGAGTGCTTTACTATGAAAGTTGTGATATAGAATGATTTGGTTTTAAATAAGTTTTCAGATGGCAAATTGGTGCAAAGGCTTGCACAGTCAAAAATGGTTTGAAGTTGAAAATTGCAACCCATTCTTTTGTAGAGATAACATGTTTTACTGAATTGACCTTACATATTTCATTTTCAATTTCAAATCAAGAATTGCTTTATTGATATTACCTTACTGGTAACTTCATATGGTTTTCTTTACTGGGGTGCATTTGTTTTATTATTGTGGAGTGGTATATTTTATGACTGTGGTTTCTTTCGATTATTAGCTTATTCCACTGAACTTTCTTGAAACTTTTTTTTGATATGTTTTTCTAAAAAAGGGATTCAGTGTTTCTCAGGAAGTTACAAGTAACTAGAATGGCTACAGTTATTAAATTTTGTTTTCTCATCAATATAAAATCGTAAATCTTGGCTACAGATAAAAATACTGACGTCTTTCCCGGCAAAAGTTGGTATTCACAATGGTGAGGAAGTTTCCCTGGGAATGACAACCATATCTTTTTGTCTTTTGTTACCAGTATGACTCAGAATCCACCAGTACATACCTGCCATCTTATTGTAATTTAATTATTTGTACTGTTTGCTGTACAAGTCAATATATTTTCAGTGACAACCCCTTTTAACTATAAATGGTATTGTACAAAATAAAAGAAAGCAAAGTCTATTCGAAAGATTTAGCAGGGTACAGGTTAATTATCTTGTCAGCATTATCCTGATTGCATAGCTGATTTCAGAAATCTGTCTCTGAATTTTTATTTGATTGGTAAGCTTTGCTAAAAGTCTGCAGGCATTACTGTGTTATTTAGGTTTATTTGGTTTTGCTTATATTGTTTGTTTTTTTCTGGCTCCAAACTATTATTTGTGAAAGATACCTAAATTGATAGGATTTGCTAAAAGTGACCAAACACAGGGATCAGTTAGATACAATACACACCACTGTTGTCTTACTTTAATTTAATATACTACCGTAATTTGTCAGACAGTATAGAATACTTTTGGTAGATTTAATATGAATTTAAAAATTACATTTCTCATTTATAATAATTATTATGTTAATGCTACCCATGTTGTCTGTTTCAGTTCAACATTCGTTACCTCAACCCATTATTCTTAGCCTATGATGATAGAATTAAGGAAAGAGAAGATATTATAAAGAAATGTCAGGTATGTTTTGAAAACAGGTAGTGGGGATGGAGACATTGTTTTTGTACTTCCTGTCTGTCTATGTGTCTGCATGTCACAAAATTTTCTGTGCTTTTTCTCCATAACTGAAGGTAAGATTTCAATGGAACTTGCTATGCTTTTTTGGTACCAAACCTAGTTTAGCATATCATCAGCATTTTCCAGTTCATTGATTTTCAGCAAAATTTCAGGTCTTGATTTGTCCAAATTTGAACACATATGGGCATATCTTCATAACTGATTGTCCGATTTTGACAAAAATCACAGGAATGATTGTTAGCAAGTGTAGTTACAAATATTCTTCATGTGTTCTGGTCAGCTGATTTAAGTAGAGTTATGGACCTTGATTTGTCCAAATTTGAACACATATGGGCATATCTCCATAACTGCTTGTCTGATTTTGACAAAACTTCACAGGAATGATTGTTAGCAAGTGTAGTATCAAGAATTATTGATGTGTTCTGGTCAGCTGATTTTAGTGGAGTTATGGGCCTTTATTTGGCCAAATTTGAATAGTGAATACATATGGGTACATCTCGAAAACAGCTTGCCGGATTTTAAAGAAAAATCACTTCATAGGAATGATTATAAGTGAGAGTACTTATGCATACTTTAGTCGTGTTCCAGACAGGTGATTTTGAGCAAAGTTACTCCCCTTGATTTGTCTAAATTTGAATGAAGTTTGGCATATCTCCATACTTGCTGGTTAGATTTTGAAGAAACTTCACAGCAATTGTCATTAGCAAGTGTAGTTATGTCTATAAATGCATTATACTGGTCGGACGATTTTAGCTGCCCCTTTGTCATAACTAGTATTCTTTATGGTAAATAAAGTGTGGGAGAGGCATATGTTTTTCTCAAAAACAGTCTCTAGTTTCTTATTTTGTTGTTTGATTACATACATTGACCTCAGCTGGTGTAGCTTTAATTCTATTGAAAATAAAAAAAGGATTATGCTAAGTTAAATAAAAGAAATGAAGATACAACATTTTATTTCCAGTCAGAGTTAGATGCTTTACAATCACGTACAGAGGCAGTAGTGAGGGAGAATGAAAGATTACATTCACGACTTGAGCAAGGAGGCTCTGGCCCAATAGATAACCTGGAATGGTAAGTATACAAGGCTTTGTTTAGTATTATGTCACCCTGTTGAAAGCACCAGACAAGTTGGCTTACGAGACAGCTATCTTTGTGCACAGTACTTCACAAATCCCTACCAGTTATCTGGCTGAGATGGGACCATTATTTTACTGGTTGGCAGCTCACCATCTGACCCTGTTGCTTTTTTTCACAGGGAACAGATGAAGGATAATGCAAGGTTGGTGTTAGAGGAGAATCAGAACTTGTTGGAACAGATCAGTGTAAAGGACCAGAAAACACATGACCTTCATCAGGCTCATGTTCGTGAAGGTACACTCTCTCTGTAATCTACAGGATAAGTGTTAAGCATAATTATTAGAGATTTTTATTTTCTATAATATATAAGAGCATTTCTATTTTGCAGAGTTGGCACAAGACAGGATCAAGTATGATTTAATTATGAAGGCATAATTATGGTCTACTGTTGTGCCAAACATTTAATTGGATTCCATCTCATATTACTAGTGCTAGTGAAGCTGTGCTGCTTGGAGTGATTTTGGGTCATTTTTCTGCTGTTGAAACTACTTGTGTATTCTGTGATTTTAAAAGCAACAATGGCATCTTGCTCTCTCCTTTTTTCATGTAGAGACTAAGAAGGATGAAAAAAAAGACAAAAGAATATTTTAAAAACAATTCAGTAAGTCTGTATTGTTCAGTGTCTGGGTTGATTTATTGAATTGCCTCTGTTTATTTCAGTTTCAAAGTTATCCAAACAGTTGGTGCTAGTCAAGTCAGAGAAGGAGGAGTTAGAGGCGGAGCTTGAGGAATTACGACAGTCACATCGAGACTTGAAACAGAAGCATGACAAAATGGTGCTAGAAAGTTCGGGCTTTGTCACACAGGAACAGCATATCAAAGAAATATCAGACTTTAAACAGTATGACAGCAAATTGAAATGTTTATTTATTCTTTACGTTTTTCAAATTGCATACCAACATTGATTTAGAACAGAAAACACTCAGACCTAGGCTAAATGTGTCTTGAGATGTTCATGGTCTGACTACAATGTTGTGTTTAAAGTGCTTTCAAATATCCTAGTCTAAGAACCAGCCTAGCAAAAGATTCTATTGAAATGATAAAGAAGGGTTGCAAGATTATTTTCTCCTGTGTTCTGCAGACCTTACTTATACTGCATTATTTACTCTAAAAAAGAATTGAATGATATTAAGGAGAAATGCAACTTTATTTCCATCAAATCCATTTCAGAAATTTGAAGATTTTATGTGCTTTCACTTTCAGAAAAATGTCAGATTTAGAAGAACAACACAGACAAGAGTTAGATAAAATAAACAATAAGTTACAGGCCTCTCAGTTAGAGAGAAAGACATTGGGTGCTCAGGTAATAGAACTAACAGCAGAAAACAGGAGACATCAGATGGAGGCAAAACTTATGCATAAATCTGTCAGGTAAGCTTCTGATTTACCAGGGTTTGTAGACATCAGAAAAGGAGAAAAGCATGAAATGCTGTTAAGATGGGTTCTGTTAATACAGTGTTAAGAGCATGTTTGTGATACATTTCACATTGTCATCAAGATTATTTGGTTAAAGTTTTCATTCGTCCTGATTAGCAGATCAGGTTAAGTTTTCACTGAAATATTAACTAATCCACTAGGTCAGATAGAATGACATTGTAAAAAGTGCAGACTGCATATAATAAAGGGAGAGTAATCTTACTCAGAATTGAATTGCATTCAGTATTTTTTGACACTGTTCATACAATGATTTGTAGTTTTTTTTCTTGACATAAGGTAAGCTGTACTGATGTTTTATGATTATTTTGACTTGTCCTGTTCACAGAAATAAGGTATGAGTTTTGTGTTTTCAGAAAAGCTCAACAAAAGATGTTATTTTTACAACGAGCTATAGAAACTTCAGAGAATAAAGAAATGACTGTTCAAGATTATATGTCTTCACTCATAAAAGTTGTAAGTATTGGTGTTGAACACGTCAACACTTTGCTAAGAGTTGTGTCAAAATTTCTTCAGTTTTTAAATAAAATGTACAAAGGTGTTCCTCTTTTTTCAGAATGTATATTTGAATTAAGCAAACCATACATACAGTAGGGAGTATATATTGTATTTTAGAATTGATACATACTGAACTTCAGTAGAGAATTCACTCATGCTGATGACATAGGAAGACATTTTTGGCATAATTTTGATTACTAGTAGGCAAAGTAAATTTTTGTCCTCAGTTTGTATACTGTTTTCTGTTTGTGTTTGCAGGCAGAAAAGAGTGCTCTTGAGAGAGATACTTATGAAAAAGTTGTAAGTATAGTTCTGTTGTCTAGTTCCATACAGAGTAGTCACAAATAGTTAGATCTGCCTTTTTGTTATGCTGCTAGTTTTTGGCTTAATCTTTAAGTAGGTAAATGTGTACGAAGGGTATTTTATTATGTAGTACTGTATGTCTAATTTTACAAAAGAGTGCTTAAAATGTCCCCTGAACCTCTTAAATTTCCTTTCACAAGTGTCTATTGATGGACAATATAAAATGCTTTTAGACCAATTGAAGTTACTTGAGCTGTTATATATGTACTTATTTAGCTGTGATCTAACAATCAGCTTTATGTATTTAAATCTGTGCAGGCCAAAGAGCATGAAATTGAGTCTAAGAAAGCTATGAAGAAGTTACTTCAGGGCAGCATTACTGTGGGGAAAATGGAAGAGAAATTAAAAGTAAGGAAATGACATTGTCTTATTTGTCTGTCAAGCTAATTAACCATTGTGACTTTTTTCTTTGAAGATATATGTGCAAAGATAGATCAAGATGTGTGTGCAAGTACAGATTGATTAAGATCAAGTGTGTGCAATTGTAAAGATTGATAAACATAGACATGTGTGTATGATTGATTTAAACAATGTAAAAAAATAAAAAGATTTTTATGAACACTGTCAAAATTAAACAATATATCAGTCAGTTGTGCAGTACTTGTACATGTAGGTGTGAGCAAAGAAAAATCTTTCACAAAAAATCAGTATTAGAACTTGGAAAAAATTGTCAAGCAAATAAACAGTTCACATCGTGTCTTTATTTCAGTTGTATAAAATGAGGGCAGCAGCGAGAATCAGTACAGTGGCAGAGAGGTATGAAACACTTTTATCTTTGATTGACAAACTATCATACCAATTCTTTATCTGGAAACAAGAAAAAACATAACTATGAGAATTTGATTTTAAAGGAATTTATTGTTTTGTGTTTTCCAAGATGACACAAGATGAACTCACCAAATAGTCTGCTTGTTAAAAATGTTTTGGTAAAAATAATAAGATGGATATATTAAAAAGTTTATACTAATCTGTTTGATTTTCTAGTTTATTATTTCTATCATTGCTTTAATGAAATCTTATTTTTTAAATGAAAAAAAAACTTTAAAAGAGTATGAATTTTATTTATTACTTGCAACCATCATCACATGGCAGAAATTACTGTACTGTTAGGGGAAGTAACTGCTGCAAGGAGTTCTAAATGAAATGAGCTTATTCTTTCTTATTTGTTCAATTTCAAAGCTTTTTAATGTCTGTGGTGTGTTGATGTTTGAAGGTTAAAAGAGCAGGAGGAGATGTTTAACTTACAGAAGAAAGAGTATGAAAGAGAGATAAATCATCTCAGACAACTGGTCAGAGAAAAGGAAGATATTCTCCAAGAAGTAGCAGTTGAAAAAAGGTATTTAGGCTGTTAAAATATAGATTAGAAAGATGTTCCATTGACAAGTTGCTTATTTTATGGTTTTGAAACATGATGAACATTTCTTTTGTTCAAATATTTCTAGTGCACTAGTGGTCTAGTGGTCTTTTTCTTCATTTAATTATTAGTATGTATACTTACTCTTGTTTTGAAAGTATTTTTTTTGTACATTTTGTTACTTATGCTGTATATTTATTTTGATGTAAAGGTACAGATGGTAAGCTCACCTTAGTTCACTGTTTTTTTGTTTTCTGCACCCTGTATTTATTCAAATAGCTCTACTGAAAACCAAAATCTGTTTCTGTCATTCCACTTGCATGTCATTGTTCAGTTACATATTGTAGCTTGTGAACAAAACTGCATAAAAGCTTCTGAGGAAAATGATAATCCTTTTCAAGAAGCAATTTTAAGGTTCACAAGGATCAGATTCAGTAGTCTCTATAGTTCACTTTGATTGGAAAACAGGCTACACTTCTGTTCTGGTCTTTAAGTCTTGGTTGAACACTGGCAATGTTTCTGGATTATCGTATAAAATTTAAATTTAAAACACCAGTAGATGGGGAGATTATTAACTGTTTTATCTATCTATTAGCTCACCTGAGCCTTTGGCTCAGGGTGGGCTATTGTGACCGGTCTTTGACTGTCGTCCGTCAACAATTTCATTCAAACAACATCTCCTCTGAAATCTCTGGGCCAAATTTGATGGGAAAACTCTGAAAATTTTCTTGTCTGAAACCACAAGGACCTGAGCCTTAAGATTTGGTATGTAGCATTGTCTTGTGGACCTCTACCAAGTTTTTCAAATTATGCCCCTGGGGTCAAATTTGGCCCCGCCCCGGGGGTCAACTTAATTTACATAGGGAAAACTTTGAAAATTTTCTTGTCTGAAACCACAAGGACCTGAGCCTTAAGATTTGGTATGTAGCATTATCTTGTGAACCTCTACCAAGTTTGTTCAAATTATGCCCCTGGGGTCAAATTTGGCCCCTAACCGGGGGTCAATGGATTTAACATAGGCTTATATAGTAAAACTTTAAAAATCTTCTTGTCTGAAACCACAAGGCCCCGAGATCTAAGATTTGGTATGTAGCATTGTCTTGTGGACCTCTACCAAGTTTGTTCAAATTATGCCCCTAGGGTCAAATTTGGCCCCGCCCCGGGGGTCAACTTAATTTACATAGGGAAAACTTTGAAAATTTTCTTGTCTGAAACCACAAGGACCTGAGCCTTAAGATTTGGTATGTAGCATTGTCTTGTGGACCTCTACCAAGTTTGTTCAAATTATACACCTTGGGTCAAATTTGGCCCTGCCCCGCGGATCAATGGATTTTACATTGGCTTATATAGTGAAACTTTAAAAATCTTCTTGTCTGAAACCACAAGGCCCTGAGCCTTAAGATTGGTTACGTAGCATTGTCTAGTGGATCTCTACCAAGTTTGTTCCGATAATGCCTCTCGGGTCAAATTTGGCGCCTATCCAGGGGTCATTTGATTTTAAATAGGCTTATATAGTAAAACTTTAAAAATCTTCTTGTTTGAAACCACAAGGCCCTGAGATCTAAGATTTGGTATGAAACAAGCTTTATCAAGCTTTTTCGAATTATTAGATTAGGTTAAAGGTCACCGAGGCTAAAAATAGGTTTATATACTGTACCTCATAAAGCCTTCATTTAAAGACCAATATCTTTGATATTCGGTATATAGGATCCTTGCATGGACCTCTACCATGGGGTTGGGTTTTTGGTCACTGGGTCAAGGTCAAGGTCACCATAGCTTATGATAGATATTTCTACTTTCTGTCATAGAGCCTTTATTTATTGCAAACCTACAGCCAAAATATTCAGGTGAGCGATCTAGGGCCATCATGGCCCTCTTGTCTTCTGTATCCCTGAAACACTCAGCAGTTTGATGTGATATAATATTCTACACTTTATACTTTATTATCCGCTGAAGTGGTTTCTTATCACTGGTTACCATGGCAATGGTTTTATGTAAAATGTGGCATTACAGTCATAGTGACATTTCAGTGAGCAGTTTTAAGCTGCTATGGGTTGCTTTTTAAGAAATAACTTATAAAAGCTAATAATTCCAGACTGTCTTAAATTATTTAGTTGCATAGGAACATAGCATTAGTATTTAGAAATGTTTTTGAATGTATTAATAAGGACTAAATTAAGCAAGTTAGACTTTATTGTTTTTGTAGTGTTTATAAAGAATTTTTTTTTCTATACAAAGAAAAATCTTTGACCCTACAAAGTTGGAAATTTCTTACTTTCTCATGTGACTCTTTCTATTAATACTGCAAGACTTCTAAATAATTTTTTTTATTTGTATTTTTGTCACAGTTCAGAATAGCTTACGTGTAAGATTTTTTTCTGTTTTCAGAGACCTTGAGGATCAGATGGAAGCTGTTTGGCAATCTGCCAATTCTGAAAATGTAAGGATAAAAGATGAACTGACAAAGAATGTGATCCAACTTAGGAAACATGCAGGACTCTCAGAGGCATTAGATGCCCAAGATAAATTAGACATGCTTGACTTATCATCAGACGAAGACTGTGAAAAGAAAGATGTAACATAACATCTTTACATTTGAATAGTTAAATTTAGGTTTAGATCTTAAAATATTTTTTGGTGCTTTCTTTTTCGAATTGTCATTTTTAAACGAACAATGTGATATAGTTGATACAATGTGCAGTCCTTTTGTTTATTTTCGTAATATAAAGGAGTGCACAGAAGTTGATGCTTACTGGTTATTTCAGACTTGTGACATTGTAACGCATGAACAAGAGTGAAATTAGAAATCAGTCCCATATTTGCTTGAATTTTGGAAAAGGTGTACATGTTGTGTTAAGACATACATGTGATATGAATGTAGCTGAGATTTGAAATATGACACATAAAAATAAAGATATGGTCAAGCATTGGTACAAGAAAACAAGACTTTGTGAAGCAATTATGTAACTTATTGATGCATATAGAAGCAGTTAGCTTTACTATAGCCCACAGAAGTATTCATAGAGTAGGAAGATGTACATGTAAGTAATTAGTTAAACAAAACAAAATGACTGTATTAATGGTCATTTGTTTACATTATATAGGTTTAGTGAGTTAAGACATTGAAGTTAGTTAAAAAAAAGACTGCTAAAGGTTCAAAATAATAATAGTAAGTTAAAGGTTTAAGTATTCACAAATTGCATTTCAATTTGATTGGCATATTTGTAAATCGTCATTTTGGTTTTCACCTTGTGTCACACTAGTGTCTACCAACTGTAGTCAGCGCAGAAACCTTAGTGCATTTATATTTGCACAAAACTGTTGTGGCCTTAGGTGGGAGATGTTTGTTTGATATTACCCAATGATAGAGGTAAAAATATCTATGAAACAAAAAGATAATTCAATTCACCAGTGCTGGATACTTTTGGGAATGGAAAAATTATTGTTGTAGGATAAAATTTTTATGCCCCCACAAAGTGGGGAGCATATAGCATTGCACTTGTCCGTCCGTCCGTACGTCTGTCCGTACGTCCCGAAATCTTGTGAACGCAACTCCTCTTAAACCGGATGGCAGATTTTGCTTAAACTTCCAGGGATGAACAACCTTAATGTGTAGATGGTAGTAAAGGAAGGAGTTTTCGCTGCAACAAAATTTAACAGAATTATTGCCCTTTGTTGATTTTTTCACTATATACTATGTAGAAATTTTGTGAACGCAACTCCTCCTAAACCGGATGGCAGATTTTGCTTAAACTTCCAGGGATGAAAAACCTTAATGTGTAGATGGTAGTAAAGGAAGGAATTTTTGCTGCGACCAAATTTAACAGAATTATGGCCCTTTGTTGATTTTTTCACTATATACCATATAGAAATTTTGTGAACGCAACTCCTCTTAAACCGGATGGCAGATTTTGCTAAAAGTTCCAGGGATGAACAACCTTAATGTGTAGATGGAAGTAAAGGAGACCATACATGTGTTTCAAAATTCAGTTTTATTCAGACACTAATATTGTATTCCATCTGTAAAGAGACCAAATATGATGCTTCAAGAGTTAGGTGACTTTTTTATCATTAATACATGAATTGAGGAAATTTCAACTGAAATGCTATAATAAGAACAGAATTTTGTAGACATTAAATGAAGCTGCTCTTGTTTACGAGCACATCTGCACAGTGGGGGCAACCGTGTCCTTTGGACACAGTTTTAGTTTAGCATGAGTTGTACTGACACAGGCATTTATGTATACAAAGGTAAAAATTCAGCATTTAAAATTCAAGTCAGTTTCAAAAATTCATCATTTCTTCATTATAATAATTATTACCCCCTCTGTAGTTTCTGGGGGTAATCTGCATTATGGTTCTTCATTATAGTTACATTCTCTACATCTGCTTTCAAGCAATACTTTCTGTAGTTTCAAAGTAAGAGAAATCTTAGTTGTAAAACCTTTGTATTTAGTATCATATACAGTCTCTAGTTCAATGGATTTAGTGTTTTTAAATAAGGGAAAATGTGATTTCAAAAACAATGTTTCATGTTTATTAGGTTTTTATCAGGATATTGTTTCCTGTTGTTTTACTATTCTCATTTTATGATCTAATAAGCTGCCACTCTCAGTTTCATGCATTTGTTTTTGTTTTTATCTAGGATAATAATACTTAAGTGTAACATTTTTCATGTTGCCTGTTTGTCTTCTATGTAAAGGGTCAGCTATGTCTTTATTAAGAAAATTTCTGTGTTGTCTTTGTAAGTTTTCATTTTTCAAGAGCTATCTTTTCTTCTCATGTACCTTACTCATTACTTTCGAATGTTCTGTTAATATATACTTTACCTTATATATACATATTTATGTTACATCTGTTAAAGACTTATGAAAATAAAAAGATAACTTCTATAATTGTCTGTTGTATATTTCACTCTTAGTTGTTTACAAGCTGAAGAAGCTCACATGAAGATGTAAATCTAAGACATATGTTACAGCTTGGATCATGTTACAGTAGACCATTGACTAAAAAGAAAAGGAAACACAAGTCTGAACTAGATAAATAGTCTTTAACAGGAACTACATTCTGGCCACAATTGATTGTATACACACAGGCTTTATATGCTGTACTCTTATGACATGATTTTCCAGAATCTAAACATTTGGCCCCTAGTCTTTAAATGTATCATTGGACATTTGTCCCCCATGTGAAATATCACCTTGGACATTTGACCCCAGTAGAAACATTACCATGGACATTTGCCCTTCTGTAGAACTATTATGAAGTTAGGCTCTCTGCTGAATGACTGTGTTTTAATATTTAAAAAAGGAAACATTCTAAGTTAACATGTTTATTCATAAAGAAACTTCTTAAATATCATATGCTTATTCATTTTGCATTCAGAGAATGTTAATTTGCAGTAATTTCTTTCAACTTACAGTATATTAATATATGATTATTTCTAAGTTCAGTTACTATATAACAATGAACAAAGATATAAAAATGAGACATTATCTAGCATTACAAAATCTTAAACAGTTAAACTGTAGTTAATTGAACAGTATGCAGTGTTTATTCTTGTGGGGGGAGGGGGAAATGTCCAGAGTAATATTTCTACTGGGGGGGGGGGGGGCAAATGTCCAAGGTGATATTTCATTTGGGGGGCAAATGTCCAAGGTGATATTTTATCTGGGGGGAAAACGTCCAATAATACATTTAAAGTCTGGGGGGCAAATGTTCCAGATTCAATTTTGGTGAGTATGGCATGCATGCAACAACCATATTAAATACATAAAACATACTATAATATGAGTTCTTTGAGGCAAGAAGAAAAAGACAAATTTCTATGTATGGAAATGACATTTTTATTGACAGTATAATGTATACAGATGAACTTTCTCTCAGACATAAATAAATCAAAGCATTCTGTCAGTCAGTTCACTCATTAACACACAAAGGTATGCAAAAAAGGAATTCTTCAATATCATATATATTTTAGATTTAAAATCATAGCATAAATAATGTACCAAGGACATTACCATATGGCAACAATTTTTCTTACTTATAAATGTAAAGCACTCTACGATACAGAAAAAAATGTAATCTGACTTATCAGATTGTATAAGTAAACTTTAAGCAGAGAAACAAAGACGAAGGAATCTAGTTCTTGTAAAAGTGGTTACCTAATAAGCAGGCACCTGCTTTTTGTTCTTTTTAAGAAAGTCATGAATATGCTACACTCATACACTTTTCCTCTAAGCACAAATAGTAAGATATCTAAATATCGATGCAAAAAAATGTGGATATAAATCAGATCTTTGAGAAAAATAATCGTGTCTGAGATTTATCTTCAATAAATATATGATTACAACGTGTATACGAAACACAAAAGCATTCAGTATGAAAAAGTAGCATGAAAGGTCACACTGCACTAACAGTCATAACACAACAAGTGCAATTTCTCTGACCTGAGATGCCTCTATGAAAACACTGATAAATGAGTCATATGATGAATTAGTTGGCAGTGGCTTTACAACATTGACTGTGCAGCAAAATTGAAAAAAAAGTCAAGAAAACATACACGTATAGCATTGCAAAAGGGATGTTAGATCAAACATTAGTATCCAGAAGCTTTTGCTGGTGACAGTTTTGACAACTGTTTACGATTTCTTGCCATTCAGATTCTATAAAGGTTTTAGCATTATGTTTTTCAAAAATATTACATAAAGTTACCTGAAACAACTAATTTCAAGCTAGACAGTTTTCATGACAATGATACAAAATGTTTCTAATATATAATATTTATCAAACTGCTAATACCACTTTGTGGTCGTAAACAAAACTACAATATTTTTTTTAAGTACATGGATACTTCTGCTGAAATAAATTAAATACATTCACAACAACAAACATAACTGCTGCTCCTACCGCCGATCCAAGCTGAGTAATAGCACCGCACCATAGTAGACCTTTCCTTCCTTCAAATCTGAAGAGCGTTGCTATGGAGACTTTGGTGAAAGTCAATGTTAAGTAGACCACTACGTAGGCAGAAACCTATACGTAAAAGTAAACAGTATAAACCATACAGGAATGAATAATAATTTAAAATTATGTGTATCTAAGACTAATACATCATGAATCAACCTTTTTCTAAATTAAAAACTTTGAGAAGAGTTCTTTCTTGTTTACTGGTTTAGTTGGACGCAGTTTGTTATCCCGACAAGTCTATACTTGTACCGTTTTCTAACAGCTCGGTAATGAAATCAAGGGTGGCCATACCACGTGGTAGATGATGTATGATGTATGTAGGGCACAAATTTACGCTTCGCATGCACTATGCCCCCCTATAAATTTAAGTAGAAATAAAATACTTACAGCAGTTTTCTCCCCCGAATCGAGTCAAAATAATGCTGCTCGCGACAGCCTAAATGACATCATATACCACGTGGTATGACCAGCTTGGAAATAAGGCAGATTACAATGGTGAACATAGTAATAATTAGCCTTTTTTCATTAGTGGATCTGAAAGTGATCTACACTTAGATAATAAAAAAAGATAAATAAATCGACACTTACCACTAAAATACCACCAGCGGCGGACTCAACAAGAACTGGTGTTGGACTTCCTGCAGCTATCACCATAATGTATACAGAAACAAGAGACCCTACAATTGAGATCATTCCTATAACGCCAGCAGATCCGACGGGTATAAAGAAGGCGCTGAAACAAGCCACGGGATTGGCGATGTTTGACAGAGTGACGGCAAGATGGTAGGCTTCCGACCCGTACGGCAGACAAGCGAACGACTGAACGGACGGCAAGACCCCATTAGTTAATGCATTCACCCATCCGATGAGCATTAGGAAATATATGTAGCCTGCAGCTGACATTTCTTTTGGCGAATTTCTTTTAGCTGCAGGCTTAAAACTTTCTTCGAAGTCCGAACACTGCTCGTGAGTTGAAACGAATTTCTGTGTGCTAGAAGCTGTTGTATTCACATCAAGTTCGTAAGCGTGCTTTTTCTTGTTGACATGCTCTGTCTTGCAATACGGCAAAAAGTTCAGGAGAGTAAATGCTATCCCACATATTAACATCATAGCGAATACAAAGAGAAAGAAATCTTTCACCGGAAATTTTGACGGCAAGTACACGGCCTGTATAGAATATTCTGTGACATTTGTTGTCATATTAACAGAGGACATATTTTGACACTCAACCTGTCCCACTCCTTGTCCAAGAGCAACTAAACTTGGCACAAGGCCGCTGAAACCCTCGCCAACGTAATAAGATGTCATGTATCCCGGTTTAAACGTATTCATGAACGGAAGAAACACGACAGAAGATGTACAGTCAACTAATGACAGGAAAAACATGAGGGTAAGCAGCGCCGTGCTGTGCTCCGTGCCCCCGACCACCGAGGTCTCAGTCCAGAAAAACGCCAACAGAATAGAAGCAAGGGAACCAACAGACACCATCAAAAACACAACTGGTATTTCGTATGATTTCTTCGGATTCATGAAACTCCATATTGTGTAGGCAATTGGTCCAATATTAGCAACTTGTATCATCACCGTCATGTACGAAGGAAGGTTCCAGCCTTCCGGAAGTTGGTCGACTAGAATTGGTAACTCCACCCAAATTCCGTTTATGGCGATCCATGAGCCCATACCAAACAGGACTACTATAACAGCCACTAAAATTTTGACGTCGGCACAACATTTCGTTTCCATGTCGTTCAGTTTATTCACGTCGACCGGCAACAGGTTTTTATAAGCAAACTTTACTAGCCACGTAGATTGTACTTTGAAACCTTATGATAACCTGAAAAATATCGGTATGAGCACAGCATTATATACAAGTAAGCCGTTCGTTGAATATTTATTTCCTAAAGTATAAAACAATATAAATGCGCAAACAAGCCTTAATAACCTTAGTTCTAGTAGAGTTGTATGAACGCTAATAAGATCTACAATTTACAGCTGAACGCAATCCTCAATTGTGCAACACACACACAAAAAACACACACAAATAAAGCCAGATGTGTTAACAGTACTAAATAAGAATTCACGTCAACATTTACGTGAAGAAACCCGACAACCATTCATAAGGTGTGAAGAAAACTGAAGGACCTTTTACAAAGTTATTACCAATGAAAATTTGCTAGCGGTCGCGTGAATTACATGTTCTATTAGAATATTCTTTAAAAAAAATCTCCGCGTCTTCCGTAGCCAAAGTGCGGCCTATCCTGGTAAGAAACAGAATAAACGCACTTTGATTACCATTTATGAGTTGAAGACAGTTCTGAGAAAGAAAATGACCTTGCTACACTTAAGAAGAATGTTAGAATGCTGTATCGGAGAAATAGTGTCCGTCACAATATCTGGATAAAGTTTTTCAAAACTGAAAACGAGTATGTCAATTCTCATTCCATGACTTACACAGCTTTGGGGCTAGCGACATGGACAGATTTCTACGAGTTGTTTCCCTTTACATTCATATTCTCAATTTATATTCGATATTTGGAGAGATAAATTAAAACGTTACTCCGTGGAATCTTACCGCAGGCAAAAACAATTAAATCACACATGGTTTTATTATCACATTTATACATCTTATAAAATAAAAGAACAATTTTGATTAACTATATAACTGCGTTCTTCATTCTTGTTTCTTGTTCGCTAAACATACCTAATTTTCAGTTTTTACTTAAAACTTCCAGTGAGAATTTCATCAACTATACGATAAGATATTTAAAAACATTTGAAATCAATTTGGCTTTTAATTGATAAATACGCAAAATTTAACTGTCTCCACTTCATTTATAAAAGCTATTCTTTCTTGCGCCATGCAATTATCCGTTAAGTATCAGTTTTATAAGAAATGCACCCTCGCGATCCTTCATTTGGTTTGTCAAAAGTTATTAGACTAGTTCTTGTCAAAATAAAGGGAAATCAGAATAAGAAAAATGAAATTTTACTTCAAAGCAAAATAATACTTCATTATAAAAATATTTGAATCGTAGGTCGTATCATGTTTTTATTTAAATGCTAAATTGAAAATCAAAACCAGATAGTCTAAGTAAATTTAATCATTATCAAAAAGGGAACATAATGTGTCACGAGAACCTAAGTATTATTTTAGTAATAAAGGTTTTTGACTTCTGTAAACGTTATACAAGTCAGGCTATTTATTAAGTAGCCTACCCCGTGCGTATCCATATCGGTACCTCTTTGCGATATCTACTGAGACGGTACCCTTTTTGCACATGCACGGGTAATTCTTTGCTGAAAACAAATCGGCGATGAACATCATATGCAGAAGAAGGATACCACAAAAAACTAAAACGTTTTAGCTATGTCTTTTTTTTGTTATTTGTCTTGTTTTCAGTTACTGCAAGTCCACAAGAATCTACACAATATCGCGATGTGTTGCCTCGCCCACCGCCTCGGGATGTTCTGTGCGCTTAAATGAATCAGTGGTTTGATTATGTACACAACATACGTATTACATGTATTAATTTGCATATTATCTTTAAACAAATGGCAATAAATAATCAGAAATTTATGTAAAATTCATAGAAATACTCTACTTTCGGTTTCGCCGTGGCGCGGGTTACCTATTGATATGAACCTTTCTCAATTCTTTAAAGCACAGGTAATCTCTTAGCACTGTATTGTGCTAATATTTTACTTTTGTTATCGAATTTTTCTGGCGTCTGTATGTTGCGCTTTTTTGGGCGGTGCAGCCATATTGTTGAAAACCGTTTACGTTTTCTAGATCTGCAAAGAAATGCAACTATTTTTAGATGCCATATAATTGTTTTACACATATCTGATGTTGATCCAAACAGTATTTGGTGAACGGTCGGAAAATCGTCATTTGGTTATTACGACAATTATGACTACATGCAAATTCGAATCAATGGGCTTAACAACGGAGATGTTAAACATTCTGGTATGCGTAAATTTTTATGCATAGTATTGAAATAATAGCAATTGTTACGTCCACCTTGTTTATATCGGCAGTGAGCGAGGCAACTTATCTCGATACTGTGTACATTATTGTGAAGTTGCAGTAATTGAAAACTAGACAAAAAACAAAACAGACATAGTCAAAACATTCACTTTATTGCTGTCCATCGTTGTTTTCAGCAGAGAATGACCCGTGCTAGTCTGGATTGCCTGTCCCTTACCACTATCGTTATCGGACTTACTTTTACGTAGCAAAGTACGACCGGGAACAAGACCCGTACATGTGCAAAAAAGGGTACCGGCAATTTGTTCAAGACGTCACTTGAATTATTTTGACTACCGTTTCCACCGTGTCCATACGTTACCGGTGGAGGTGGTGCAAGTAACGTTGGTGTGTGGTATATAACGCTGGTTTTGTGGAGGAATTTGGACACACAGGTTAGAAAATTAAAACTTTTATGCGGTAGTTTATCAAGTTTCGTATCGAGACTATGCGCAAGATGATCTCATATTATTTACGAATTCTCGTCTTGGTCTGCTTTCTCCCAGATATTTTCCGTTTTCTGTATCATTCGTGAAAAAGACGATCGTTTATGAGTATGCGCTGAAACATGACATTGAAAAGTGTCGAAAATGCAGTGATAGCGACCCCACGAGGAAAGTCCAGCTTACCTTAACTAGAAAATTCCAACTGACACTAATTTCGAACCTAGTTTACTTCATTCGACAAGTAAAACTATCGGGAAAGATGTTTTCAGGAGAAAATATATGGTAACGATGGTGTAGGTGGTGCACTGGCTGACTATGCCTGTAACGCTGGTGGCATGGTGGTTTACTAAAATCGCCTTTCTTTACAGTTTTCGATATTGAATAATCAAATTATAGGCCTGTCTGTCAGTTATTGTTAAAACAAAAATTGTTTTACACACTCTGAGTGGATTACTGTCTTTTCGTATGCACATTGGAGCTCTAAGTCGCTGTTCCAGAGTTTGCTATATATTATCGTGTGTGTCTGCTTTCTCCAAGATCTTTGCAGTTAAAAATTGATAGTAATCTCGATTGGTGTCACTTTTGCAAGATCAAATCTATTTCAGTGCGATACAGATCAGGATTTGGATGTAGCATGGTTTGGTTTTACATTCAACAATTTATCGATATAGACATATTTTCAGGTGTTAAACCTTTACATGGACAAGAAGCGTGTACTAAAACTTATTTTGTGTTGCTTTGAGTTAACACAAGTTTTTTGTATGTCGATCTGAAAATATGCTCATTTTTTTCTAATCTCGAAATATGGCGTAATTTCTTCCAAATGATCCTGATCTGGCCTATAACGATTTAATTGATATATGAAGGTCTTTAATTGGCTGTCTTGTACACAATTTTCCGATATTTTGTAAAAAAAAATTCCATTTTAAATGTTTTTTTTTAAGTAACGCTGTACACCTTTTATTTATGTCACTCAACGTGATTACATATCTTATGAACTATGTTTTCAGATATCATACAGTTGACAAAATTTGAAATCAGGCATGATGATCCAAATGCAAATCAAACTTTCTGATCACTATATTGACACTCTATCATGATTCTGTCTTTTTGTTATGCTTTGTCAGTGAGATATAGGGGTCAACTTTTGTCTAGTGTCCGTCTGTCTCTCCGTCCGTTAACATTTTGCTCGTTGGCACTCAAGAGTCCACATTTTTTATGATCTAGATAAAAATTATTCAGAATGTTAACCTAAAATTAAACACTTGACGAGTTCGAAACTTCATCAGACGGTTTCAAAGACTTAGGTCATTAGGTGAATAATAAAAAGAACAATTCGCTGTAGAAACTATATTTTTGTTAAGATTTTCATAGATTTTCATCTCAATAAAACCTTGTAGCAATTCAAGATCATTGTCATGTAGGATGAAAAACTAGATCACTGGCTCAGCTCGTTAGAAAACCTTGTTTACAAACATTTTTGACCCGATTTTAATAAAACTTATTCAATTTTTTTGTCTTAACGAATTCTTTGACGAGTTTGAAACTTGAGTCATGTTAGATTTAAAAAAAAATGGTCAAGATGTCAAATTATAGGAAAACCATGTTTTCTATCATCTGACATATGATACATGATAGTAGCTAGCCAAACCTCCTAGTCCCAATCGCTCTTGCTATTGAAGTAAATTCAAATATTTTTTTAAAACTTGTCTACTGGGGAGGATGATGGTCGTGGTGGTGTGTGTGGGGGGGGGGGGGGGGGGGGTTTAGTCCTATACCTTTATTTTTGGAAAGTTTAAAAATCGTCTTTGTAGAAACTGCCTGTTAAATTTAGAAATAACTTTGCACTACTCTCCCTTGGGGATGCATTTATATAACTTGTGAAATTGGTTGCATTTTAGAAAAGACATGATCACCAGGGCGTTTTCGTATTCGTTTTAAATTCATTGGCGTTTTCTTAACGCTAAATACTAACAATTAAATAGTAAAGCTTTACAAGAAAAAATAACCCTAGGCTATATTATTTGGATGTACTGATGCGTATTTTGGATGTCTGTATATACGAGACTAAGCTAAAAAGGGAAATTTAGCTTCACATTTTTCACATACTGAGATACAGTGTACGTCCAGAGGAAACACTTCCGAAGTCTTCTCCATGGTATATAGAATATCATATAATATTTTATCATTGAAAACTCATCAAGAAATAAGGAAGTTAAAGTAAAATATTACAGCTTTTAAGGAAAATTCAAAATTAAAAGGGAGAAGCATTGTGGAAATTTGGGTTCCACAGTTATGAACCTTACAACACATGATGTGGGCGATGATAAAGTAACATATATTTGGAGTTTGAAAGTCATTCCCTAAAGAAGTAAAGAAGTTATAGTAAAACATATATTTACTGTACAAAAACTATAATCTAATATCTGGACGCCGACGTGGGGGTAGTAGGATAGCTCTACAGTCGAGCTAATAAGTTTTCCCTGCTTGGTAGTTTTCTTGATAGAACTTCACTGTTCTATTTCTGGAGAGTTTCGACTGTAGTCTTCTTAAACTGCAATATTTTACATTTTTGTAATTAAAAAGTGACACCAATTGAGTTACTATCAATTTTTAACTGCAAAGATCGTGGAGAAAGCAGACACACACGATAATATATAGCAAATTCTGGAACAGCAACTTAGAGTTCCAATGTGCATCCGAAAAGACGGTGATCCACTCAGAGTGTGTAAAACAATTTTTGTTTTAACAATAACTGACAGACAAGCCTAAAATTTGATTATTCAATATCGAAAACTGTAAAGAAAGGCGATTTTAGTAAACCACCATGCCACCAGCGTTACAGGCATAGTCAGCCAGTGCACCACCTACACCATCGTTACCATATATTTTCTCCTGAAAACATCTTTCCCGATAGTTTTACTTGTCGAATGAAGTAAACTAGGTTCGAAATTAGTGTCAGTTGGAATTTTCTAGTTAAGGTAAGCTGGACTTTCCTCGTGGGGTCGCTATCACTGCATTTTCGACACTTTTCAATGTCATGTTTCAACGCATACTCATAAACGATCGTCTTTTTCACGAATGATACAGAAAACGGAAAATATCTGGGAGAAAGCAGACCAAGACGAGAATTCGTAAATAATATGAGATCATCTTGCGCATAGTCTCGATACAAAACTTGATAAACTACCGCATAAAAGTTTTAATTTTCTTACCTGTGTGTCCCAATTCCTCCACAAAACCAGCGTTATATACCACACACCAACGTTACTTGCACCACCTCCACCGGTAACGTATGGACACGGTGGTTTCAGTAGATTTCGCAGAGGGTACCGATATGGATACGCACCGTGCTACCTAAAGTAACCCGCTTTTGATTTATACTCAAGTTGGGTACAGTTACAACTTCCAAAACAAACAAAAACGATAACCGATACCAGCATATTACAGTTCAGTGTTAAAAATAAACTTACTTTCCCAGATTTTTAAATTCCCTTTGTACACAGAGTGTATATATTCCTACTGGTAACTCAAAATTAATAGATCTAATATTGAAATACTTGAAAATTCATATTAGGCCGATACACGCAGTCAAATGACTGTCTTACAACATAATTTAGAAATCTACTTTTTATTTCAAACTGTTAAAGCGAGGTCTCCCTTTCGAAAGGTGGGGTTTCTTGTAATTCACAAATGTATCATGCGTTAGTTGGGAAAGCGGAAAGAGAACCCGAACATCTACTTTCAGTTTCGTTTACAACTGAACAGGGTTTGCGAAATTTTCGTACCTCACTTGGATGTAAATGAAACGCGAAGTCACACTTCTCTCTAAAAATATTCCAGTTTACCTTAAAATATAACAAATAATCTACATATAGCTATTTCCGTCCATCACCAACTGCTACATGTGTAGTTGAAGGTTAATTCTAAAGGCTCTGATATTTATCAATTCCTACAAAGAAAAAATGCTGCTTTTGTAGGATCTGAGTATCAATTAAAATAGCAAATCATTGTGTATTTAAAAAGCGTTTATTACCTTGAAGAATAAAATTGGTAGATCACCTTCCACTCCTATCAATGGATAAATTACCCAGCGGACCCATTACCAAGGCATTTGTTTACTTTGACACCGCTAAAACGGTGCGCCTGTAACCTTCGTCTCGTTTAAAAAGTAAGTCCTGATTAGGGTTCTATGCCTGCATATAGTTAAATAGAAATTATTTGAATAAAACTACTCACATCTGTACAATGCCTCGCGGTTTGCGATCCTTCAGGTGATGGTAAAACTCAGATGAATTGAAAAAACGGCGCTGCTTCCGTGAAAAATTTAACGAATGTGTGACTTGTTACAATCATTTTATAATAAATGACGGGGCCTTATTAAATAGTTTGTCAATTGACTAATCTACGCTTAAACTGCCTATAGAATGCAATCTTACGACTTCTGTCCGGAGCTCTGAGCTACGTGTTTCAAACAAGAAACCGCACGTCTTTGATGACACGGAACGGTTTCATGTACAATTTTGCACTCGGCACTTCTCAAAATTTGTCCAATTGTTTTATCATTTATGGATAACATATGCTGAGATCAGTCGTATCAGGTGGTCAATTTCTGTAAGTAAAATGTATGTGTGGTTTTTGCAATTCTTGTCAAAAGTAGACTATCTTTCCAGAATATTATGTTCTGAATATAACTTACTGAATAATGGAAACAACTTGTATGGAGATAGTTAGCCACAAAATTATACAATATAATTTATGATGTAATATTCTGTGGTTTGGCAATGTTTTAGATTTAAAAGACTGACAGCTTTAACATTCCTTATCTCCCAAAGCTTTAGGAACTGCCTGGGACAGAGTTGTAGCGAAAAGCACACTTTTATGAATCCTCACCTTTTAGTGTTCTATCATTTCATTATGGCTCCAAGCAGGCCCAGAAGAGCCATTTACAGTTACTTCATGATAACATTGATCAAAGGTGCATATCCTTAAATTTAGAGTTATCTATTTTCTATAAAAGCATGTGAATGATATTGAATGAATTATTACCTAAATTGTCAGTCAAGAATTATACAGCCAACAAATTGAATGCACCGATACAAGTTTCTAGGTCTGAATCTGTTTTAAGTATGCATATTTGATGCTTGATCACTGAAAGTTCTTTTCCCAAATATCTTTACTTCACTTTTGATTTTTTTATTTATACTCTGGCGTGAACAGAAATTTTGATAAAATGACAGTATGTAGTATAACATTTGGAGGTTTTGGTCAAAAGATAATTTATAAAAAAAAAAAAAAGTTAATTTAAATTATCTTCTGTATGAGTTGAGCAGGTAGATAATTAAATGAGAGGATGTTTCATGGCTTTCACCTTTAACATCTAAAAACATCAACTACCTGAAGATACTAACTACAGAACCTCCAGTCTTAAAGCCAAGCAGCATGCTTATTAAAGATACTTGTATTTCATTTGAAGGTGAAGCATGTTTTTTGACAACAGCTATGGCAACTGACTACCTGACATGTGGACAGTGCCTGAGAGAATTTCCACTACAACGCATCACACTGTTCATACAACACAAGAAACTTGACTGCGATGATGAAAGTGACATCCAGAATGAAAATCCAGGTATGCCTTGTCTTTATAGTCACAACATTTCTTAGAAACAGACATTTTGAGTATATTTAATTGGTAATGTCAGATTTTAATCTGTTACTGTTTTTAGATGTTGTGATAATTTTCATAATGTCAGTTATTCTTTGTAGACTTTACTCTCTGAAAATTAATCAGTTTTCAAATCACAATATCTATGCTTTGTTGACTTTAAAGGAGTAACTATTGTTTCCATATAACAGACTTTGATTTATGCTAAAAATGATTTGGTGTTTTGAATCTATTCTGGACGATGTTATTTGTTCATATGCAGTACCTTGCAGATGATCTTCAGAAACCTGCAAATAAAAGGTGTAAACAAAAGTAGTATTTTCACATCTATTCAAAATATCAAAGCTGTATTTTTATTGTTTTTTTAAAGCAACGAGAAGTAGCAATAATCAGATATAGGACATTTGAGCACTGTTAATGTTTTATGCACATCTCAGAACTACATGGCCTATTTTGAATTTGATTATTACATTTTTCAGTGGGAATGGGTCTGTATGTAATATGTAATTAAATGGACATGTTTGGTATATGTTGTTTCAGTTCTTTTGATCAAAAAAGGATAAGAGTCTTTGAGACACTCGCCTGTCCAACAGATAAAAGCCTGAATTTTCTTTTTAATAGTGTATTGGTACTAACCCTTAATAAGATTTTCTTGTTAGGTTCATTTAGAATTTTAAATACTGACAGAAAATAATTAAAGCTGATATGATAAAGTAAAAGTCATTTTGCCAGAAATGTTGTTTTATTGTTAGTGCTAATCTTCTATCTTTCTGTGTTATTCACATAAATACCTATGATGATGTTTTCTGATTTCAGAACTGAAGTGTAATTACTGTCCCCAGGGTTTTATGACAGCCTGGGCATTGCTTGTTCATGCACAGCTCACTCATAATCTGAAGATTTTCCTGGAGAAGGCTTCCAAATCACTTCTGAACCAAGTAACCTTATCACCCCTTACTAAGGGAGACAACTCTTTTATACCAGATCACATTTCACCAGTAGCAGACGATCATACGAGTAGTTCAAAAGGTTTACAGCAAAGTTTCAATGGGTACTCAAAATCCAGTGAGTTACAAGATAGGGGACAAACTGATAACCAGTCCAAATGTGTAAGTAACACACAGACAAAACCAGGAACAAGTCCAACCCAAAGTAAAATGGGTTCAAGAATTATAGTGACAAAAAATATTTTAGCAGGTACTAAAACAGTTGGTGAAAACACTGAAGAGGTGCAAGGGAAATTGAATCAAGAAAAGGAAAAGACTGGTACAAGCGATATTGTTGTACATTTAAACTCACCCCCTAACCTGGCTACAAGGCAGAGACAAAATGGGTTGCCAATGACTCAGTCTATTGTAAATCTGCAACCAGAGTTAAATGTTATACCTTCATCTGAGGTGAACAGCAACAGTATTAAAGTCATCCCTACAATCTTGACAAGAACTCTGCCTCAGGCCTCACAAGTGTCTGCAATGAAATCAACAACAAACAGTACCATAACAGTTCTAAAAACTGAGGCTGCATCTGAAAACCCTGTAGCAATAAATGAGAATCCTGTCTCAGATCAGAATACCCCTCAAGAAACACAGGCCTTTGCACTGCCAAGTAGTGTCAACAAACTACAGCCTTCAGTAACTAAGTTATCCTTGTTAGGAAACCAGTCAACAAAGGTCATGCCAAGTACAGACTTTCAAGGAAGTGCTTATGAGGTTCCTTCAGTGGCAAGCAAACCTACTCTGAAGGAAAGTATTATAAGGGAGACCACTGCTGTTCACAGTCATGATTTTAGTAATGTTCTTCAAGAAACAGAAGCAAGCAATGTCACTCAGGGTATAGATGTAGATGGTGCAAGCATTGAGGATCAGACTACAGAGTGTTGTGATGAACAAGGCTGTGGTGTGACAGTTATACCAGGCTCTCATGAAGATTTGCAGGAATGCTGCAGTGCTGTATTACCAAAGAAACGTAAAAGACACATGGAACTGAAGCACATGCCATTCTCCTGGAGTTCTAGTCGCTATGCAAGAAGGAAAAGGTCACTGTCTTCCAGTTTAGCAAGGTCAGCACAATCTCAGTTTATGTCAGCCCCATCAACTGGCACTATTTATATAGACCTTGAGCCAGACACCTCGAATTCTGAAAAACCAACAGATGGTCAGGGTGGGACAGCCTTTAAGGTGACCCAGTCAGCTACACCTGGAGTGAAGTTCTTGGGCACAAAAAATACATCAACCATGTCTGCAGGACAATCTATCAACCAGACAAAGCCACATTCATTGATACTCCAGCCTGGAGCCATATTTTCCATTCCATTCAGTTACACAGTCCCAACTTCTAAATCTCAGCAGAATACAGTAACACTTCCATTAGCCAAAGGAGTAGTTCCACTGGCTGAGACAATTCAACAGACGGGTTCAAGGTCTGTCCAAAGTTGTGCTGTGTTAGACTTACCAAAAGTAGGAAACCAGTCATACACAAGTAGTCACAGTAATCCGTCAAATCTAGGTACTATTGTTGAAGGCCAGATGATGCAGGTAGAGAGGGACCCAAAGACCTTGAGTACTTCCTCCAAACCATTTCAGTGTGATAAATGTGCTATGGCATTCAACCAAAGAATTCACCTGAAGAAACATATGAGTAAACATACAGGTATGCATCTGTTAAAAGGGGCTCATTTACAGAACAAACAAATTTATAGATGTGATTAGATCAGTAAAAGATTAATTTCCAGTTGGTATTGAGCACTACTGAGACAGATTATACAATTAATCTTGCCTTTACATTTGAAAGAACCTAGATGCATCTTTTGAGGCCTTATACTTAAAACACAATCATGAGATTTAAACTGAAAACTTTCGATGGAAAAATTCATCAGTAAAACTTAAATGATTGAAGTTGTTCTTCTCAGAAACTTTTTCTTGAAAAAATCTTGGTGAATTTGTAAAGATAATACAATGCAGCTTGCTAAAAATGTTTATAAAATATGTTTATTTCTGTATTTGGGTTAAAGGTTACTATACTGTTGGACTTTACATGATGTGTTGTAGGAATCAAGCCATATAAATGTGGAGAGTGTAACTATTCTACAGTTGAGAGGTCCCACTTAAAGGTTCATATCCGGATACATACTGGTGAGTTAATGCAGGAAACTTTTTCTGATCTCAAGGTCAAGCATGACACTTTGTTCGAACGGCCAGATAAGAAACATAAAAAAAAAAAACTCAGTAAAGCTGTGTAACTGATCTTAAGGTAATAAGCAACACATAATTTAGTTACTTTTACTCCTTTTAATCCTGTAGCTGGAAATGGGAAGGGGGTTTATAGGAATGGCCTCTGACCATCTGTCTGTCTGTAACATTTTCGTTTCTACTTCATATCTCCTACACCCTTGAACTGATTTTCTTTAAACATTGGTCAAATGTTTAACTCATTGAAACAATGTGCAGAACGCATAGTCCAGCCATGTCAGTTCAAGGTCAAGGTCACACTTAAAGATCATTTGGCTCAGCCTTCAATTTTATGTCTGCTAAATATCTCCTGTACTTTTAAACTTATTTTCTTGAAACTTTGGTCAAATGTATAACTCATTGAGAGGGTGTGCAGAAGGCATGGCCAGTTGTATGTCTTCCATCTGTCTGTCTGTCTGTAGCATTTTCATTTCTGCTTCATATCTCCTGTACTCTTAAATTGATTTTCCTGAAACTCTGGTCTAATGTTTAACTCATTAACACAATGTGCAGAATGCATAGTCCAGCCATGTCAGTTCAGGTCATGGTCACACTTGAAGGTCATTTGTTTTAGCATTCAGTTTTGTTTCTGCTCAATATTTCCTATACTTCTGAACTTTCCTGAAACTTTGGTCAAATGTATAACTTATTTAGCAGATGTGCAGAAGGCATGGTCTAGTCATGTTAGTTCAAGGTCAAGGTCACACTTGAAGGTCATTTATTTTAGCCTTTAGTTTTGTGTTTGCTCAATAACATGTTTTTCAACATTTTTTTTAATCCCCCTGCCAAAGGCGGAGGGGATATTAGGAATGCCCTTCGTCCGTCCGTGTGTCCTTGCGTCCGTGCGTCTGTGCGTCCGTCCGAAACAGTTTTGTCCGGAGCATAACTCCAAAACTACTTGAGGGATTTTATTCAAACTTCATACACTGACAGAGCACATTGGTAGGTAGTGCAGTGTGCAAGTGCAAGAACTCTACCTTGCCTTTTTTTAGAGTTATTCCGCTTTATCAAATTTACTTGATAAATTTTGTCCGGAGCATAACTCCAAAACTGCCAGAGGGATTTTATTCAAACTTCATAGACTGACAGAGCACATTGGTAGGTAGTGCAGTGTGCAAGTCCAATAACTTTACGTTGCCTATTTTTAGAGTAACTCCCCTTTATCAGAATTACTTGATAAATTTTGTCCGGAGCATAACTCCAAAACTACTTGAGGGATTTTATTCAAACTTCATACACTGACAGAGCACATTGGTAGGGAGTGTAGTGTGCAAGTGCAATAACTCTACCTTGCCTATTTTTAGAGTTATTCCCCTTTATCAGAATTACTTGATAAATTTTGTCCAGAGCATAACTCTAAAACTACTTGAGGGATTTTATTCAAACTTCATACACTGACAGAGCACATTGGTAGGTAGTGCAGTGTGCAAGAACAATAACTCTACCTTGCCTATTTTTAGAGTTATTCCCCTTTTATCAGAATTACTTGATAAATTTTGTCCAGAGCATAACTCCAAAACTACTTGAGGGATTTTATTCAAATTTCATACACTGACAGAGCACATTGGTAGGTAGTGCAGTGTGCAAGTCCAATAACTCTACCTTGCCTATTTTTTAGAGTTATTCCCCTTTATCAGATTTACTTGTTTACATTTTAAAAATCCCAGCATATACATGTATATCTAATTATTGAATTCTTCAACTTATTATCCCCCCGCCAAAGGCGGAGGGGATATTAGAAATGGTCTCTGTCCGTCCGTGCGTCCGTCCGTTCCAGTTTTGTCCGGAGCATAACTCCAAAAGTACTTGAGGGATTTTATTCAAACTTCATATACTGAAAGAGCACATTTGGAGGAGGTGCAGTGTGAAAGAATAATAACTCTACCTTGCCTACTTTTAGAATTATTCCCCTTTATCAGATTTAATTGAAAAACTTCTTCAAACTTAATACACTGACATAGAACATTGGTAGGAAGTGCAGTTTGCAAGAACAATAACTCTGCCTATTTTTTATGGGATTTTCTTCAAACATTATTACATTGAGTGTTTGAAAGAACAACCTTCAGGTAGCTTCTTCCCGGCAGGGGGATTAACCATGTGTAACATGGCTCTTGTTTTTTTTGTATTGTGTTTTTTTGATTGAGTGTATTGAAGGTACATCTAAGTGTAACTAGTTGTAAAATTGTTAAAACAGTTAAAATATACTTTGTTAATCTGAACATATTTTTTCTTTATTCATTATAAAGTGCATCTGAATTAATAAGGTTATTTACTTTACAAAGAGTATATTAATAGATTCATTGTTCAAGATGCAAAACCAAATGTCAGCACTAGATTTATCATGTATTATCCAATTATTAATGTGCAGTTCACAGCTAAGATGATGTTTAAAATACACCATAAAACAAATCTAGCTATGTCACCTTATTGTCATTGCAATACTTAAAGCTTTCCCACAATCCAGTTTGCCACTATAAATACAATGCCATGTTTCTCAGACTACCGTAAACTTTACTAAATGCTGGTGGTGGGGGTTATAGCTGTCCTTTGTACCACCTTGTTAGTTTTGTACTTGTTTTAGTTTTATAAAGAGGAATGCATTGTGTTTTATTGGTTAATGACTGTTTTTCAGGCGAGAAACCATTTAAGTGTACTTACTGTGAGTATGCCACAGCTCAGAACAGCACTCTCAAAATACACCTGAAGCGTCACCATGGCGGCAAAATGTTCAAGTGTCAGGCCTGCAAGAAACAGTTCACCCAGGAGGAACAGCTCAAAGGTCATGAGTTAGAGCATGGTGCAACATCTGTAGCTCTTCCTGTTGATCTCAAGGTATTAATTCCTCTTTCTTTATAACTTAATGCGATTAGGCCCACCATGCTTTGTCTACATTTGTTACTATGTACCCATTTACAAAGTTGTGGTGTGAAATACTGGAATCTGCTTGTCCATCTGTCCATGGACACAATTGTTTCAGGACCATCACTTGCTTTCCTTATCATCAACCGGCATGAAAACTTACATATATTTCCACTTAATCAAGGATGGTCTCTATTGATTTTGGGATCAAAGCTCAAGGTCACAATGCTTCGAAATGAGAAAGTGGTTTCAGTGTCACTCTTACAGCTCTCGTTTCATCTTGAAAGTGCAGTTTCAGAGCTTCCCTAAGGTTTTCACATAGTGTTAATCAACTAAACATGCCTTTAATCAGTGTAATTTCACCTTCTTTACACGACTGATTTCAGGCAGCAGGTGATGGTAAATGTACACAACAGCAGACAAACAGTCTAACTCAGTCATCCCCACCTGTCACTCAGAATACAGACATTTCTCAGAATTCCACTCAGGTTGCTAGATGCTCTTCTTCAGAGGTGTTAATTGGTCATTCAACCAATCAGAGCAAAGAAACTTGTCATGTGGACCAGAATTCAACCAGCCAGTCAAGTTAAGGATTCGGAAGTCACTGATTTAATCCTAAAAGGAATGTTAAATTGAAGAAAAAAAAAACTAGAGTAATATATATGCATTGTATGTCCCCGAATTTATGTTTTTGTTGGGTAAGTAGATTTGTCGATGCTGTTATTGTTCAAGTATATGATTAAATGTTTAAATTAGAGTATAAAACTTGTGTCTGTGATAATTTTTATATGATTATGGATCTAGGTATGTGCTTTAAGTGTTTAATTTGCTCAAGTGGTATTGAACCTGTTCTGTCTGTAGATATATGTTATCTATTTTTTTTTTCCTGACTTCAGCTGTCAGTTTCCTCATTTTAAAACTTTGTAAGAGATTGCAATTTTTTGTTGGGCATTAGAATTTCAGTTTTACTTAAAAATGGCAGTCATTTGAATAAATTGAGTAGTTTTCTTTATGTTGGACTATCTTGCCGTTATTCTGTATCTATGTGTTCATGCTCTTTTGCTCATTTTTGTCCAAGTGTATTAATTTACTGGTAGTGAAAAGTGATAGTTAAACAAGTCAAGAACTTTAGTTAAATAGCAGTGACACAAGGTATGTTCATCACCAATCACCTGTGCTTATTTTGTAGGAAGAATAAATGATGCTAAGTATATTTACCTCAACAAAGTAATCATTGATTTCTATTACTGTCTCCATTTGAACCAAAGAGAATTTATGTGTTTCTGAACTTACAAGGATTCAACTTTCTTTTTTCTAAATTTCCTAACGTGTTTACATGTCAGCTTATGTTTTTGTTCCATTTCAATTTCAATGCATTGTTGGCAACCCTGAAATGATTTGTATCCACTGAAGTAAGTTGTCTTGCATTGCTTTAAGTTGAGATTCGTATCTGGTGAAGGTAATTGTAATACGCAAGAGTTTCATGATATTAAGCATCACATTACCATTACCCACAGGGGTAACAAACTAGAAACAAAGACAAAAGTGTTAGAAAATTGCCTGTCATATTTAAAGTGACTACATGTATTGGATCAGCCTCATCATATTAATATGCAGTGAAATGTCATAGAAATCAGTAATTCAGAATACATGACTCATAAGAGACCAAAATTAGTTAATAGTGTGAAAGACACCTTCCAAACAGCATACTTTTAGAACTTACTCCTCAAATAGAACAGGAGTTTGATGCAAATCATACCTCAGAGGTATTTTCTTTCACACTAACTCTCCATATGTCAATTTTTTTTGTCAGTATCCCAAAAATTTAGTTTTGTCCAAGATAACATGAATAAGCATTTTTATGTATTAATTATCATTGCTTTTAAGCAACGGTTGCTCATTTTGAAAAAAAATTTCATGTCAGGAAACTTACTTGTCCTTTTCCAGAATATCAAGATATACATGTGTGTGCACTTTGTGAACACTACTTAGGCCTTAAATGTTGTAACTTAAAATCACTGTGATAATGCATTTGAACCCTACATTGGTGCATGGTTATTAACTTATATTTTTCCTATGTTTATATTTGTAAATTGACATTATGTTAGTCCCAGACTTCCACCTTCCCTTTTATTTTATTGTTCTTGTTTTGGTTAGATTATAAAAAAGAAATTCTCTGAGGCAAATTGCCTTTGTTCTTGAAAACTGTTCTGTTTTGGAGGTGTTAAAATAACGCCAATGAAAGAATACTTTACCATAACTTGGATGTCCGCAGTTTGTGTAATTTTATAATTTTTGTTTCTTGTCTCATAATATATTTTTTATGGGTTTTAGTACCGGGTATGCTTCAGATAGAACCTAATACAACCTGTCAATGTTTTAGCATCATTAGTTACCTTGATGACCTAGTTGTGTCATAGCAATAATTCTACTATCAGTAATAGGTCAAATTCTACTTATTGTCATGAAATTTTTATACTTGTGTTAACACAGTCATGCAGTCCATTGTACAGGAATTGGGTTATTTTTTATGTTAAGTGGTTAAAAGCGTAAGAGTGATGATCATTGTTATCACATAAACTTAATTATTGGATGATTACCATACCAGGTCATCTGGGGTCAAAAACTAGGTCACAAGCTCAGATCATTGGAAAACAGTCTAGAGGTAAAAATTTTAGACTAAAGTCTTGTTGAAAGATGGTCAGAACATCTGTTTTGATAATCTCTTTAATGGGTTTTGAAACTTAGTCAGCAGGGATCAGCTGCTCAGATCAATGGAAAACTTAACAGTCTTGACAAATGTTTAGCCAAAGGTTGAACCTTTGTTTCTATTTTCAAAAGAACAAGTTTGGTTAGTTCATGTTTGAGCTAAACTGTATTATGAAGTTGAAAAACCTTGTGAACACTCAAGAGATTACATTTTTTACTGAATCATCTTGAAACTTTTAAAAATTTTTTATTTCTTTAAAATTTTAAACTTGGTCATGTCAAGGTAAGCCTAGGACTAGTGCACCAGAGCAAATCAGTGGAAAACTGCCATTAGTACTCATTTAGAGTTGTTTAATCATATTTTCACTTGACAAAATTATATGTAATCAAACACATTTAGGTCATGCTTAAACCTCTTCTCTGACTGGTTAGTCTTTGTTTTCACCAAGGACAGTGATTCTCAGAAGAATGATATAGGGCCATCATGGGCAACTTGTTATGCATATTCTTTTTGAAAATTTTGAATCTTCATTGTAAATAAATGAATCAAGTTGGTGGTTATTTAATTAAAAATAAATATGCTCTTTCATCCTTCAAAATCTAGTTATCTCCTTTTTTTAACTCCAATCCCAATAGGGTTATATATGGTAGATTTTACCACTGCCAATTCCAATTGGAGGCCAATCAACCCCTCTGACACAATTCTGACAACTAGCTATGATAAAAACAGTTCCTTAGATACATAGTGTAATGGTATAACCTACAATTATATATTAAGAAATTTTGTCATCCCTATGAAATGCAAGTTTCTGTATTTTTTGTCTACTCTATTTTCCAAAAATAAAAAAATGCCAGAATGTTTGGGCTACAGCAATACCTAAAAAGCAATATTCAGTGGTCTGAATCATCTGCCCTGATGATCCAAAACCACCTAAAGGTGTTGAGTTAAACTTGTTTTTTTTAATTTCTTTTTAGCTCACACTTATTCTGTGCAGTTGTTCAGAAACCTTTTACGAAGTGTGGACTCCCTGTGAGCTTCAGAACAACAAGGTTATGCTCAACTATCCTGAAGTTTAAAGGCACTGAGTGCTGTTGTTATTGAATTATTGATCAGAAATTGTGAAGTACATGTACAGGCCCCTGTGAGCTTTGACACTTAAATACACGTCATGCCAACCATCCTACCAAATCTGAAGTCTGTGCACAAGTGATCTGAAATTAAGTGGTCTAGCAAACAACCAAGATCTGCAAAACAATATACCCCTTCTTCAAAGGGAAGCATAATAAATTTGTAGTTATTTCAGATTTGTTTCATACAATTTCTTTGAATACTAATTACTAAATATGAATTAAATCTTACAAAAGAATGTTTTGTTTTTTTTTGATAGATCTTTATGGTGGTTGAAGTCTTGGATGTATTTCTGGTCACAAAGATAATAAATTCAAATCCCTTCATATCACTTACATGTAAATAAAAGGGCTTTTCCTACATTTCCTGGTTTGGTACTGTGATGTTAACAGGAGATAATCGGGTTAAAACTAACATCTGGTATTGCCTACATGTCAGCATAGTTTCTTTTTTTCAGGGAACAGTATATATCAGAAATCAATCAGAGACAGGAATGTCTATTTATAACAATTATCCAGGATAATCTTCCAGTTGGGGAAGCCAGCTAGGTCTTCATTACCTCTCAATGCGACACTAGGTGTTTTTGTAAAAAAACACACTTCTCCCCCAGTGCATCATTGAAACAGTGGCATAGAAGAGATGACAGAGGTCAGCTAGTGGGAGGAAAAGACCCAAAATCAATAGGCTTCTTCTCAACAAGGATAATCATACTATTAAGTTTGAAGAATATGGTTCGAGAACTCTAGTAATTAAGTGGAAACAATTTTCATATTTAAGGTCAATGTGACCTTGACCTTTGATTAGCTGACCCAAAAAACAATAGGCTTCTACTCAGCAAGGACAATCATCCTATGAAGTTTGAAGACTCTGGGTCAAATAGAACTAACGTTATTGAGCAGAAACCAATTTCAAGTTAAAGATCACTGTGTCCTTGACCTCAAAATCAATAGGCTTCTTCTACTCATTTAGGACAATCATTCTATGAAGTTTGAAGACTCTAGGTCAAATGCAACTTGTTATTGAGAGGAAAACATTTTCAAGATCACTGTGACCTTGACCTTTGACTTACACACCCCTAAAAACAATAGGCTTATGTAAATCAATAAGGGCAATCACCCTATGAAGTTTGAAGACTCTAGGTCAAAAGGTACTCTAGTTACTGAACAGAAATGAAGTGTGACAGAGATAGACTTGCAAAAACAGTAAGTCTCCCCTATAGGGGTGAAGATATAATAATAGAGGACTACTTTTAACATTGAGAATGGATCAGATACTGGTCCAGACTAACTGCCATAAAAAAGGTTCCTGTGACCATAATTGGCAACTGGCTATTATTTAAATTATTCAGGTTTAGTCAAATTGGTAATGACAGACCACTTTTTAAGGGACAAATTTGCCTATATACAGCTGTAAAAATAGCAGATTGAGGGCCCTGATAAACAATTTATTCTCCAATGGGCCATTAGAAGTTTGAAACTGACTGATCTACAATTACAGTTAGAAGATAACAACTTACACTTCTTTCTTTTTCTATTTACAAACTTCACTTCTACAATAGTTCACTTCCACAATATAAAAATCAAAAACAAGGACATTACAATCCTTGTTACAACTTATAAATCTGTCATTTGAACAAGAGATACATCAACTAACATTTTTCTGTTTGAAATCACAAAAAGGTGAAAATGAGCTTATGTTATTTAGCAAATAGTATTTTGTAATCATTTATACTAATCTGTTTAACTCAAGACTGTTCACTTATGTAAGATCAAAATGAGCTTTTGTAACAGATGCCTACATGTAAAAAGTTACTGAAATCACATGGAAGTCAAATTGATCTTTTAGTCAGAACTGTTTAACAAGCTTGTTCTTATGAAACTGAAAGAAGTCGTTTCTGATTTGTTCTGATATCAGACTATTCAATCAAAAAATAATTCTACCATGGCTAAAACTTAACTTTTCATGTAGACATGTATTCTGAACATAATGAATGAATCTCTACCTTAAGGTGAAAGATACATGTTTAATTCATATCAGCAAAGGAAACTTGGGTCTGTCTTAATTTAAAATAACAATGTTTATACAATTTATTTAATTAACTTTAAATTTCCCATTTTAATTATTTAACTGATCTCCTGAAAATGGAATATATTGTTCCGTGTTGCAAGTTACATGACTGATGACAAGGAAAACAAAATTTCAACAATAAACAATGTTGCTGCCTTCTTACTTGTGTGTTACCAGACCACTCTCACATTATCTAAAATAACACTTAAACAACACAGTCTTTTCAAGAATGATGATAAAATTGTAACTGGAACACCTGAAGATCTGATAATGATAAAATGAAAAAAAGTTACATGTATGTCAAAGATGATGTCCATGCTGGCACATTCAAAGCATGGCACACTTGAAACTGCTTTTCAGTGTAGGCATTATACCCAATATTTATTCACTGCCAATTCCCTGTTCCTTTTTTTCAAACTGTTAAACCTTATATACACTCAGAAATTGTGCCACTATTATTTAAGACATTACTTCAATGTGCACAAAGCAGTCAAATTTAACTGTTTGACAGAATGTAAAATGGATGTGTGACACTTCCAGCTCCACACACTTTCTTTTGCAGTATAATTTGATGAAACACAATCGTAACAACATTAATCAACAATGGATGACAGTGACACATGACAAATGTCCATGACTTAACGACGCCCCCGTCCCCTGCCTCTACCTCCACCTCGGCTGCCACCTCGCCCCCTACCCCCACCTCGGCTACCACCTCGCCCTCCACGACCTGAAACAGACATTGTCAGTTTTACTTCATAATGAACCCAGAAAGTGTATTCTTTATTCGAAATATTCAAGCTCATTTTATCACAGCAGTTACCTTTGAACATGTGTTCATCATATTTTCAGGTTAACTTAGTTTAATTTCAAATCAAAACTTCTTAGAAATAAATTTAAGACTCATCTTACAGACTTCAAAACATTTTGTCGGAAGTTGCTCAATTAAGTCTGTACTTACCTCCTCTGTCGTCTCTTCTGCCGCCACCACCTTTTCTTCCTTTCGGAGCATCATCTATTAACAATGTGTCTAGTGGTAAACTGTCTGGTAAAATGTAATAGCGAATATTGTTTCCCCGAATACTTAATGAGTCCAACTGTTGTGTCTCTTTGTTCTTTACTGTCATTTTGACAGCTTTAAGATGTGTGTTCATACTAACATCAACTCCTGCAAAAAATAACCGAATAATGACTTTTTATCCATGAGAAAACAACAAACAGCATCAAATGTTGAAACAAGTTAAACTTAAAACAAGAACTGTCACTGTATTAAGATGACTATGCCCTCAAAGTGGTGCTTTGACCTTTGACCTAAATATACGTCAGTGGGAAGGTCTTGTCCAAGGGCTGTTGTGTCCAAGTATGAAGTAAATCCACCTACTTTTAAGGAAGATATGACCAATGTTAAAGTTTTCAGAAGAAATGAAGGAGGAAAGTTCAAAAACTATATGCTTCCCTTTGGGAGCTTTAAAAACAATTATACAAGTAAGGAAGTACCAAATATAAATCCAGTGCACTGAAGAAACTGACAGCTTTCTTACCAATTTATACCATTGTAGTCAGAGCTGAAACCTTTTCATGACCATTTATCACAGATGAGTTGCCACTGGTATGTAGATTTATTTAGCAGTAGGTCAGTAACTGCTCCGAACTGAATCATGACAAAGTCTTGTCAATCCCAGCATCAATTCTTTGTTCATTTATACTGATTAATAACAGAGTATATTTTATGATTTTAATACAGCAGATAGTAGGAATTACAAGTGTAGTGAATGAGCTGGATATTATAGTTTTGCTAAATCATCTGATCAAAATCAATAAATTCTAGATCTTTCTGTGCTATTTACTTCCTTAATAACACATGGTACCACAGATGACCTAAAGACAGAGTCAGGTGATGGAAAATATTTTCATTGTTTAAAATGTCAAGAAAATAAAACTACTTGCCTGTGATAGTGCCATGCACCTGGGTTCCATTTTTTAATTCTATTGTAACTGTCTCATGACTAAGCTTCATCAAAAACCTGAAAATAATAAAAGCATTATATCACAATGCCTGTCATGCTGATAACATTGTGAACTGTTGAGCAAAACCAAACATTCTGACGCCTGTACTACAGAAATTTCAGTCAACATTGTCTAAATAAAAATACCCACACAAATGACAAAGACATGCCATTCAGTAAAACCCTAAAATCTGTTTCACAAAAAAAGAGTGACGTTACTATTTAAGGATTTTTAGAAAATTACGAGTGAATACATGAGGTGTAATTCCCGCTTTAAAGAGCATGTGGTGTCTGATGTAATGTGAATATGTTGGGAGAATTTTATGGAAAGTTATTTTCGTTCGATGATTAAAGTCATTATCTTATATTAAGGAATAAGGAACCAATTAAAACTCGAGACCCAAAATATACGAACAGATCATAAGGTCATGGAACCAACAAATGATACTGTGTAAAAACATGATATGTGATCAAAATACAAGGCGTCCTAAAACATGAGGATAATTAGAGTAAGTAAATTTCAAACAAAAAATTAAGTCTTTTAATCAATAACACCAGCCCGAGAATGAAGCAGTGGCTCGATACCCCCTGGTTTAAATAGAATTTTGGTTGGACCCATATAATTTTCCAAGTCACAAGCCCAACTGGCCTGTGAAGACAGGCTCTTGAATGCGGAACTAAATGAAATGACTGTATTACAAAACGATAAACTCAGTTAACTTAACTCAAGGGAATAAAATTATAAAATGACTGTTTTCATTATCCTTCAATTCTTGACTTTATTTTCTGCTTTAAAACATTTTTTCGGCTTGTAAAAATCTATTCAGGCTAGCAGATTTTGCCAAACCACTAACCAAACTAGCTAGTGTCTTCTGACCCTAAATTTTTTTACCGTAAATAGTTTTAGGTAGAGAAAAAACATAGATAAAAATATCTATCAACCGAGACCCCTGAATTATAATGACTTACCAGGGCTAGCTCTGGGTCAAAATTTGCTGGAGCCAAATATATTTTCGACGCGAAAAAGGGGGTGGGTGCGGGAGGGGATAACCCCCTCCCGCGTTGAAATTTTTTTGAATTTCATTGGTAAATGGTGCTCTCTGAGACACTTTGAACCATTATGCTCTTTGATTATCAGACGAGTAAAATGACTCAGACTACAAACAATTGGTGTTTTCCTACTAAAAAATAAGCACAAATCAATATAAATAAAATAATATATTTATCATAATATTTTTATGCACTGTAACAAATCAAAGTACATGATATTTACATATGATACAAGCTAATGCAGAGCCACAAGAATTGAGGATCATATGTTAACCAAGATTTGCCATTTTTCCAAGTATCTAAAAAATTTCTAGCTGTGTCTGATTTCATTTTTAAGGAGTTGAAGTTGAACTGTCTAAATCAAGATTACGTTTTGGTGCCATTTTTGATTTTTTGCATAAATTTATTTTATGCCTTTCTGATTAGCCTCCGTAAAAATTCAGTATATATACCATTGTACATTTGCTCACAAATACCTTTCATAATTACCTTTACTGACAATGAAAATTAAAAGAAACGTATCGAAAACGTGTGAAAGAATTTATTCCAGTTGCTACCAAATATTTCCACTTAATCCCATCAACCGCATTATTTATCCTTTAAAAACTTAAGTGCCGATGATCACTTGATTGAGCCGCTGTTTGTAAAACAATCATCCGTAATTATTGACTATGATCGAGCTAATTGGTTCACGAACAACTTGACACATATTTAATCTGTTTATTGCCACAAACTGACACATGCATATTACCGGATATTACAACACGTGGACTGCGTCTATTGATTTATTACTAGTTTACCGCTATTGATGTCGGAAAACCAGTCAACCGCCTCGATCTGAGCTAAACATTCTATTTTTTGACTCGGGGATTTCCCAAAATGTCGGAAGTCATACTTTTAGCGTGTTTTCGCCAATCTTGATTTTTTTTAGCCAATTTTCGCAATTTGGAGCCATTGGCACCGTTGGCGAATGCCAGCGCGAGCCCTGCTTACACTTGGTTTAAACTGTAACAAAGGAATCCGACGTTTCATCATAAATGCTGCTCATTCAAGCCTTTTATCTGGACAAATTAGATGCAGAAACTGAATGCACACCTAACCGGAAAAAAGACATTGTGTTCCTGTTGTTTTCTATAGAGTACAGAGTTGCAGTGCCTTCATTCAATTCTCATCTCGGTGAATTCTATGATAAGACGTCAGATTCCTGTGACTATATAGCTTCAAACACCATAGAAAAAGTTTAAAAATCAACATGTAAATCGGGTCTTTAAAACTGAAAATACTGCCCAAAACTAAACAATGCAACGAAATCGAGTATCAACCATGGCCATTACTGCATACCAAGCACAAAAATCTGACCAAATGCATTTTCAAACTGATAAGGAATTATCCATTATAAACATTTAAATGAGTTTTAGATGTTACTACCTCACTAATTTCATGATTGCAGTGGATTTTTAATGGCGTTTCTTTAACGATTCTCTGGCGGCATAGGTCTAGATTACTTGGACGCTTTAAGCGGAAGTTTTGGGATTGATTAAATGCCGTTTCATTCCGTACAGTTTAATCCCTTTATATATTTCAATGGTGACGTCCCTTACTAAACATTCATAAGTCGATTTCTACAGTGTAATATTACTTTAGTTTGTTTGGAACTACCTAATCGCATTTATAAAACGTTTTTTAATACTTACTAACCTTGAGTCACTTGAGAGATATTTGAAGTTATTGGTATTGTGGAAAATGATAACACAAAAAATGCAGCACGATCCTGAAAATCATAGTGACAAATCAGACACGCAAATAATCTTATTCTTTGTGGATCTGTTAAAGTGGCATCATGGGTTAAGCCTAAATTTTGAATTAAAGGTAGATGTGAAAAAAATCAGTACGAGTATATTGCTTCCCTGTTGCATCCTTGTTGCTATATTATTCCCTATTAAAATAGTTCACGGTATTGTCTTCTTTTTTAACTGATATAGATTTATTTTGAGTGTCTGTCGGGAGAAAATGTATTCGACGTAATGTTTATTAAACTAAAATGGTATGATGGATGTTAAAAAAGTGGACAAATGTGTTTTTCCTAAGCTTGCTTTCTTTCTTCATTCTCAATTACACGTAATTTTAAAAGTTTAGTCTTGTAGTATTCTTTGATTGTGTTATTATTTTGTTTCTATTTCAGAAGGCCATGTTGTAAATAAGATTTTTAATTTCATTGAATGTCTTACCATGTAACCTTCGAAAAATAAAGATATTATTATTATTATTATTATTATCATTATTATTATTATTATTATTTTTATTATTACCCCTGTTGCAATTGTCTTTTATTTGCAACAGCTGAGCGTAAGAAAAACATTCTAAAGCAAAATTCAACCTAAGAACATGAATACAATATTGGAAATCTTTTTTTCTCTAACTTTTTCAATTACTGAACTTAAATGCATGAAAACCACCAGGGCTTTAATGTAAATTAAAGCCCTGAAACCACAAACTGTATGGAAATGATAAGCGAGTGGATGGTGGTAACATTAAACCTGTATCACCATGCGATCAAGTTGAATCAGAACCTATTAAAAAAATGTCTTTAACTTGTAGAGTGTGTGAAAATACTTCTTAATAGATAATAATGCTCAAGAAAGGTTTAGTAAATATCCAACTATGACTTCTGTTCACTCTTTTAATTCAAAATGGAATATTGCGGTATCTTGTCTTTGTGTTGTATAATTAATAGACTTTGATAAACGACAAAACCTGCTTTATGCTTATCTAAAATGGATAACCACCTAGATATTATCAGGTTATCTGGTGTACAGAGAGGGTCAACAAAATGCATTGACCAACTGAAGAGCGAGACAAATATTTCATGTCTTCTACGAACTAAAAGTCTTTGGTTACTTCCCTTTATCAGTTAGTTGTACTATTTACCGAAACGTTTTAAGCACCAACTGATTTAACGGTACAATTAAAATTTTAATTTGCCAAAACCTGAATATTATGCACTAGGTAAAATAGTATTTTAGCTTGAAAGGTATCTTAGAACCTGACACACGAACTCGTTTACCGGTACAATGATGAAACATAGAAACAGGCAGATACATAGGTGAACTGCCCAAACTGCCATTCACTCTTATAGAAAATGAGTACCCCTTTGTCATGTGCTACACAAAATTTTGAGAATTTTAGAGTTGATTTTCTTCAGTGGCCCAGCGTTAGAAAAGTGCTCATTTTTCTCTAGTAAGAAAAAACAGCACAGTAATGGGACTGCTTAGATATGGGAGAAACATTTAAAACGAGAAATAAGAAGTAAATCAAAATATTTTCTATAATTCATACATGTTTGGTTAATTGTAGAAGTAGTTCTAACATTCCTGTTACATTTCCAAAGTAATGCATGTTGCATATATTTATGTAGAGTTTTCATTACTCGTTGCCAAAGTCATGTAAATGATAAGTTGTAATAAAATACTGTTGTTGTTGTTGTTGTTTAGATGTCAATTTCATGCAGAGATAATGCATTATAACATTTAACACAATAGCAAATGCTCACGAATTATTCATATGAAAACAGTTTTCGTACACAAATTATTTATTACATCACGTTTCGTAAGAACCATTTTTGATATTTGTGGTTTTTTTCTCCCCTCGCACAAAAGTTTGTTAATTCCTATGGGTGCCTGTCCTCCCTTCCAGCGGACATTTCCTCGTTATTGACAATAAAGACTTAGTTCTACAATAGTTCATTGCCACACATTTAGATGTTTTGGTAAAGTCTCTTGTTCATCATAAAGTTACGGATTAAAGTACATATGTGACGCGTCATAATAGAAGGTGCCTTATGGTTGATTTTTATCGAAATTTGACTAAAAACACTATCGGACATTTCTATCTTTTAAACTGTAATTAAAACTGATTAAACTGTAAACTGAAAAGATATTTCATGTGTATCATATTCGGACACATTATATCAATTAGGTGTCAGGGTATGTGCGGTTGTTTGAGAGAACGTTTTTGTGATAACGTCATTTAAATGCCGCCCAACTTTAGTCGCAGGTTCAAAACATACATCCATACAAAAACAATGTACAACGAGATTCAATTTTGAATTAAGAGTGCACAGAAGTCATGTTAAGATATTTACCAAAACCTTTCTCGCACCGGTGAACTCATGAGCAAAATATTTTAGGTCGTATGAGATTCAGTTTAACGCCCTTCAACAATTCTTCTCTCATCTAGGTGATCGCTGTCTAAAAGAACGAACGCCTTCTATCCCTATCCTATCCGCTCTGAAACAAGAAAGGTCCAACATTCTCTCCTAAACAGTCGTAACTGTACAATATTAAATATTTAATCGTCTTTGGTAAATATGAGAACATATGTTGGTACAAAAAGCTAATCTACATTGCAAGGTTTAACATGTACTCTTTCCGGAGAAAAACATGATTGTAGAACTTGTTCTGCGTGTCCAGCAACTCTTTTTTCGACATGTTTTGAATGTAAAGTTGTAACTACATGTCGAATGGAGAACAATCTATGTTTGACACAATTCTGTACAAAGATAATTCGTACCTCACTAGATATACAAGATTACAATAATTCAAAATGAAATTCAGTTATTTCAAGCGAGACCAACAAGTGGACAATAGGTCAACCAATATGACCTCTTACTGATGCTAGTTTCCAAACGTACATTTTTGGTATAACATGATTGGGTGAAACGTGGTAACACTTTAAACTTCGTCAGAAATTCGTCCAATCCCTACATTACCTGCAAATAAAATTCCGTTGCTGTTCCATATTACTACAGTGCAATTATCATGTCATCTTGACAACTATTTCGCGGACGTATTAACTTGATAAATAAAAGGTAAAGGTAAAGAAGACGTTATGCTCGCCCGCTTAGCTCAATAGGTAGAGTACTGGATTAGTAATATTAGTAAAAAGTAATCCATGGATCGCTGGTTCGTTCCATGGGCAGGTCAAAATTTCTTCGTGTCAATTGATCTCTGACATTGTGTCTAATGTTCATTTGTCTCTCACCGTTGATTTAGAGTAGATCATGTGGGAAAGTAGTCAGCCATTTGCGGAGAAATTGGTAATTACTGGTTAGTTATCTAGGGAAACTGGTTAGGTGGACTGCCCCCCCCCCCCCCCCCCCCCCGCGAGATATGACGTAGGTGTTGTAATCGGTGTTAAACCCATACATACAAACAAACAGCAGATGACTTAAGTTAAAGGTTTCAACGACACTCAGGAGGTAACTGTACTAAATGACAATGACATAACCTCCCACTTAAATGACTGAAGTCTGACAAGCGAAAGTAAATGAGTTTTACCTATAGGTATTTATGTCTCAGGTTTACAAATTAGTTAAATAGGATTCAGGAGAAAAAATATAAAAAGAAAAATACAATCTCACCCAGATTTAAATGTATGTCACATATTTTATACGAAGTACCAATTTGTAGAATTTTCTTACTGTGGAAGGCACGTTTTCGTAAATTTTGCAGATTGTACCACGCACTTTTTGCAAAATTCATGCGGACAATTATTTATTAAACATTTTACGGAACATTGTTAATAAGCGTTTTCTTCTGTTACTGCGGCAAGTTTTCTCACACTTAAAGTAGCTTTTACTGTATGCACAATACACTTATTTAGCCTGCTGAGTCACTTGCTTATTGTACGGATAACACTTCCTGTAAAATTGTTAAATGCACTGATATGACTGTATTTATCTTGAATAGAGCAAAAGTTCTGCTTCTTTTCAAAACTGATTTAACATTTCCGTTAGTATTTTTCATAAAATATGGAACTCTCTGGCCTTTCTTCATTGTTCGAACCATTTTGCACAAAATAAAGATGTTTTTTATTATAAGAGTTTCGGTGAGCTCAACAATTATTTAGCACCTTTTTAATGTGCGAGCTCTTTTCTGAAACCCTTTCTTTTTGTTCAAAGCATTATTTTCGTCAGTCTTTTCTTTGTCCTCGATGACAATTTTACTGATTTTTTTTCATTACTTAGAGCAACAATTTAGAAGTTTTCATGTTACATGGAATAGTTTTTGTAAGCGGCATACCAATAGGAAGCCTGAGACGGACGGTCTTTAGACACGACCTATAATGTTCGTGGCAACGGTCGGTGAACGGTCACAACTAAAAGAAATAAAAAGGTCCGGGTGGGTACGCAAAATTGATTGATTGCTTGTGGCGGATTATGTAGCCTACCTATGTGTTCAGAATAATAGTATTCAATTTTGTGAAACAATAAGTAAATGCTTTTATGTATTTGATATTTGATACAACACGTCATTTTGAAAAATAAATGACATTTTCACATAATTTTGTGTTTCTTTCACTTCCCAATTATTTGCTGACACTTATTAACTCCTGCCTCAAGTCATAAGCACTAGATTGTCAACTGCTGTGAAGAAAGGGTACTAGTAGGGGAAGATTCAAACACCTTTAGTGAGTTAGTTTCAGCTAAAATAACTTTACACTTCCTTAAAAAGCATCAATGATGTACGATTTTGTTCGAATTACTTATCTCCTGATTAAAAGCAGGTCACCTAGCTCTGTCCAGTTGTGTCAGTTATGACAATTGCTTTGAATATTCCCATGGGAATATGCCTTTGATATATACACAATTTGCAACAATTTACATCTGGGCTTACTGCTAATTTAAGTAGCAGTTTGACTACAATTGATAAAAACTCCCAAAATTTTATAATCAAATAATCGTAATTTCAGTATGTCCAGAGTCTCTGGTATGTCCAAAATTAATGTCAATTTTTACAGGATACGGTAAACACAATGACCGGAACTGACGACCTTGTATATATAGGTCATGTAATTAAAACGGCTTTACCATTAAAAGTCGCCTTTAGTAAAATTGCTTAAAAGTGTGATAAATCGGTTTCATTACATAACTTTGATCTATAACTTAAACAGAAAAGATAAAAAGAAGGTTTAGTTCTCAACAGAGTATACAAATAGAAACACCTTGAAAAATGTCAAATCTTTAATAACTAAAACATTATTTTTGATATCAGAGAACGCGCGATTACCTATGCATAAAGGTTGCCATTAAAATAAACGATAACTCAATGTTTATGGGGATATATTAATTTCAAATCGATGTTTGTGCAATGTCAAATCATCACGTTCACGTTCAACTATAGAAACAGCCTAATTCTGTGTGTTAAATATGAATTGAAATGACATAACATGTATTGTATTACTTTTGAAAAACATGTGCATGCTATTTTTTCTTTTTAACATTTTTAACAGATTTTTTTAACAATCAATCACGGCACTAATGTTGACAAATGTTAGAAAAAAACGGTGTTACGTAAGACGTATTAGACTCGTGTTCTCGCAAGTGACTCTTTTAATATTCATCTTGGTTTTCTCAATGTCAAACGCATAAACTAGGTTTTAAAAAAAACTTCATTGTATTCCGTATACATTATCCAACTTATCAATTAAGAATTTCCTTCGTCAAAAAAATCTCAATATTGTTTTTAGTCAGTGAGTTAAGTGGCCAGCAGCAATTTACGAATAATTTACATGTTGGCCATTTAAGCAATTCAAACTATCTGATTTGTAATATCCGCTGTAGTTTTGACGTTTGTTTCAAATATTATGAAGAGTAACAATATAAGATGTCATTTATGGTATCTGTAATTTATTTACTTCATTTTGTTTTTCACAAAGTTTTTTATAACTGAAATACAAGCATGGTATATTTTTGTATCTTTTCGATTTTTCTGCGATGTGACCTGTTATTTAATACTAATACAAGCTGTCTAGAACTATTTTACAACCCATAAACCGTATCTGATAGATTTTTTTTTCATAAACTAACAATCCGTTTATATTGTTTTCATACAAACATGTTTATTTTGAATATTACAGTGTAGTACTGTTCCAAACCAGTTAGTTCATACAGGTTCATACAAACAACACTGTACATCATGTGTATGTAAATGTTTTATACATACTGCACGTATTCGTACAAGTGGTTCGTAAATGTTAAGCTTAACACAGGTTGAAACCGTCTTTTTAAAAATACATACTGAAATGTACTTTGTAGATTAGCCATATTTCTTGCTCAGAAATGTTGTTAGTTTAGAGTCTCAATGGCTTGCGTTTACATTTCATGCTAATAAATGCTGTTGGCGGTTGATTCTCTATGGTTTGTACTTACACTTCTTGCCCTTTTAACTGATATTTGATTTTGATTGTGCATGGCTTGCTTTTACAGTTAAATGTTTCTGGTTTTAGATTATCTATTGCTCATAAATATTGCTGGTTTTCCATTCTCTCTAGTTTACCTTTACATTTCTTGCACATAAATGTGTTCGTTCCCATTTCTCCATGGCTTGCCCTGACACTTTTTGCTTATAAATGCTGTTGGTTTTCGCTTCTATATGGTTTGCTGTTACATTTCTTGCTTATAAATATTATTGGGTTTCGATTTTCTATGGCGCGCCTTTACATTTCTTCTTCATAAATGTTGTTGATTTTCAATTTTGTCTGGTTTGTCATAAAATTTCTTTACCCTTATTCAGACAATGCATATTCCTACGCTCGCATACCGTTACGAGTTGTTACATATGGCAATGATGATTAACTTACAGTTCACTCCGCCTCTTACTTTGTCCTTGATCAAATCAGAAACCAGATATTTTCATTTTACGGTCGATTAACCTAAGTATTTTTGCAATATTTTCAATATCTGGGTGAATGAAATCTTCAAGTGAATGCGCTTAGAAACTCTTTAAGTGTAATATGTGACGTCAGCTCTGTTTCGCATACGAGTGGTAGTGCCGCAGTCAATGACAGTCGTTTAGAGCTGAAAATTAATGGGGCGGACTTCAAAGGTAAATTTGTACCGAATTATTATAAGTCCGTAGGCGAATGATATGTACACTAGTCTGTAGATTATTAGATCTCACACAGATTCCATGCACTCAACGGTTGTATTAACTGTTTTGTTATTACACTGTTTATTACACCTGAAATCCCTTTACACATAATGTTTACATCTTTGACATATGACAACGATGATAATGCCTTACCGGATACTTCGAAGTCATTTACTGTCAATGACAGTACCATTGTTACCATCTCGATACTATGAAAAACTGTGGTAAATATACATGGAAGATTGTTTTTAACTTTACAACTACGTACCTAGATATGCAACTAAAATGCATTTAAAAACAGTTTTACAAGTTCCGGTTTATTTCCCCATCCACTTCGTTCAGAATTACTTTTCGAATTTTGCAGCAATTTCTATCAAATCTCTATTTATGAAATAAACAATAGCTTACAGTCTGTCTGCGGAATATTCAGTATTGTAACACGTTTGTGATTTAAACACGCTTAAACATTGATTACACGTTTGATAGTGTCAAGGTCATAAAGTTCAATTTTTGTTCCATTTTCAAACGTGTTTGTGTATTGACAATGCTGCTGTTAACCGCGTATGCATTGGTGTATTTTATGTTTACAGTGAAATAATTCTATGTAACCAAACTGAGTTGTAAACATGTTATATTTTTAGTATCTAAACTTAGGGCGAGACTGATTGATTTAATTACGGCGCTTCATTTGTGTAACAGTCGACTGTCAAAGAAGAATATGTGATATGTTTGTCATATGATGTAAATATAGGACGAAATTTTTTATTTATTTATTCATTTATTTATTTATTTATTTTTCCATTAACAAGATAAATCGAACACACGGTTCTGCCACGAAGCTAATTCTTAGAAAGGCTCATTAAGTTTGGCAAATTTCAGTTTGCTTTTTCTGAAGCTTCACCAATAATTTTCTTAACAGTTTAAGTTAAATTATCGTCGTTATCGGTTGCCCATATGATCGACCCCCTCCACCCACTCCGCCTGTAGAGTTTTAAAATTATTTGTTGTGGGGGATGGTGCAAGATACAGAAAGCTATGAAAAATAGCAAATATTTTATATTTTTGGGACATCTGTTTAACGTCTGATTCGAAAAATAATTAGTAATGTTGTCCAGCTCGTTACCACTGGACCACTAATCCGCTCTTTATCGCGGTACCAACCATGTATTCTCAGTTTATACCTACGTAAGCAGTTCTAAACAAAATATTGAATTCTACTTTTGTAGTTATCAGACCAATAAAAAGACTATTCAATGAAAGTAAATCAAAATAAAGATAATAGTTAAAGATGCGGTTTGTATTTTTCTTAGGAACCGGAAAATGCAATTCTATTATGCCTGTTGAGAACTAACATTGCGAAACTAACAATTAATTAGATGCTAAAATAGCCTACCAAATATTTCGTTCTTGTTATCACTGGGTTGAATTTCAACTCCCAGTTAGAAAGTTTACTGGTATGAAAGCGGAAAATCTAAATTTCGCATGAATGGTAAGTGTGGCCATTGAGAACATATGGGCCGCAATAAACCGGATTAATAGGCACTTGTTTGTATGAAATTCGTAACGGTCACTGTATCGTCAGTGGTCAAAGTTCGGTCATTGGTTTGCATGATGAAACGCATACGATTATTATCATATATCAGGTGTCAGCAATGACAGCAGTACAAAGGCGTCTCGATTTACGTTAACTGGTCATTGTTTTTATATATATCCACTGGGTGAGAAATTGTCACCCATATACAGTCTTAGTGTTTTGGAAAGTTTGATAACAGTTTAGATAGTAACTCTTTATTTTTTGTGCTGGAAGCAACTTATATGACCCACTGACCCAGTCATAAGACACTCAGAGGTGATCATCAGAAAATGAATTCATTAGTCGGCGTGGTCTTGATATGATCAATATTTCGTCGATATGAAAAATGAAAATATCATGTATGATAATAATCAACATTATCTTAATATTCGACCAAGTAATAATTAATAAGTAAGTTCGACCTTGCAATTGTATTATAATTGGGTACACAGCTGTGTTTGTATAGATACAACATCTGACAGTCCCAGGGAATGATTCTGTGGGTAAGTGGTGGTTGTGGCGAGTAAGAGTTGAACTCACAGATGGTCTAAATGCGATAACAAGTCTACAGTTTCATAAATATTCTGTATGTTTGAAATAACATGTATCTGGCAGTTTACCGAATCTCAGGCGCCGACGTGATGCCGCCCATCAGTCCTTTACTTGTAATTTAGCAGAAACGAGGCCAATGTTACCAGACTACAACAAGTAGTAACAGAAACCCAACATATAAACACTTGTAAGGTTTCTTGGCAACTTATTCTCGTATGATTCCGTTCTATGACGTCATCAGTAAACTTATGAAAGTAACGTGCATGTGCTGGCAAATCTTAATTTGTTCAATTATACAACTTAATTTGACACTTATATTAATCGTTATGTCTAAAGTCTAAAACACAACTCGATACGCGACAATCTTACTACATTCGCCTCTCCTTGTTTGGCGGACCTAAAACTTCCTCACGTCCGTCACATAGTGTGGCTGTAGAAGCTCACATTTTAATATTCACAGAGTCTGTTTTCAGCAGCCATTAACTTACACATTTCTATCTATGTTTATACGAACTTGGCTTACTAGGTTAAAACATATTTATTGATACTTACTATGTTAAAATTGTCAGTTAATAATTTTGTCCAAAGAACTAGAATATTTTAGCTCTGAAGACAGTACATGCTGATCAAATACTTAATTTGAATAAACACACGACTCTTTGTTTTCTGTCTCTTGAGTTGGTACTATATATTTGACATTTATATTTTAAACACTCCTTCAAGTATATTTTATGACGGAACCCTTTCAAGTTTTTCTCCTTTTTTTCAAGTTGTTATTGTTCGAATATCGTTTTTTATTTCATGTGGAGCATATTCTTCACAGAAGAAATGGAGAATTGCAATCTTATAATGTTTTTTTTCTTTTGAAAAAAAATACAGAAATTATCTAAAAAAAATACATTTACAAAAAGCATTTTTATCCCAACGTTTTTCAAACACCCTAAATACCATATTTTAGGTCCTTTTGGAAATATATTTTTCATTGCGGTTCAGGGGCTCTTATACGTTAATGTCGGTGTACCGACATGTAGTCTAAATGGTGTATAAGGTGCCGACATCCTACTAGTTCACCCAATTAGCTTTATTTTAATATTGTTTCTTTCGCAGTATAAATATTGCAAAGACCTTATTCAGAATGGGGTAGTTCTTTGTTCGGTCTATTTCAGGTAGCGATCCGCCACGAGTTAAGTCGGTTGAACGATGTTTAACTAGGGTTTAAGTGGTCATTTTAGTCCATCGTGTACTAAACATTATTATAGTTTTGGTGTACTCTGTATTGTACAACCAGTCTCAGCCGGACCACCAGACTGTATGTTAGGTACTGGATTAATGTTGGAGTCTTTGTGGCGAGCTATTCACTTCGATCTAAAAATTATGTCATATTGTAAGCTCTCTTAATAATATTTAAGTATCGTGAGAAATTGGAGCACGGTTGACAATAGTTTCATGTGTCAAGTTTGCATGAAAATAGTTCTGTTTTCATTCATCCACAGAAACTTTAGTTTGTGTCACGGGTACAAAGGTCACTCACAATAATAATAAAGACAAGGGTGTTTTCTCTGTGCCGCTTTGCTCCATTCTGCTGTATTTCCGCTGTGTGTATTCGGATAAAGAATTTACAAAATGTCACGTTGTATATTTTATGGCTGATATCAATCAGTATCGTAGCCTCGTATCTGTCATCACAATAATATGCTCCCCGCAAATCAAAAAAGGAAACGATTTTAAACGTTTATAACCTTTTGCAAAAAGATATAATCTATTTCTAGTGTCGACAGAAAACTGTTTCTTCTTTTAAAGGGATTAAGTGGCCAAAAGGTAGAGCGCCGGACTGCCGCCGAGGAGGGTGCGGATTTGTATCTAAGAAAGAGTGAGTCCGCAGTGATTTACATTCCACTCTTTCGGCGCATACACCAGCTTGAACCAGGAAGCAAGCTTTTAGTGTAGTTGATAAAAGTTGCAAGTACTGGATTGCCATTCGATATCAAATAAATTATTTTAAATGGATTAGTTACGATGAGGGTACAATATTGAATGTAATAGTCGTTTACTTTTGCTCTACTTCCGGTCAGTAACGGCCTCTTTTATCCCAAGACTTAAACAAGTCCATGCCGTTCCAGAAAGGTTTTATTCCTACAATTCTGTATATATAAGCATAATGTTGCACCTGAAAGAAATTTGTGGACCTCAAGTGCAGTAAGGCTACGACTAATGTCTGATTTAGTATCGTTATATGCTTTTCGAAGGTTTCATTTGAATTCGATGTTCTTCAAACACTTAACCTTCGCCGCCCGCATGAATTATTCAACAAGGACGAATACAGACGATGTCAACCATTCACAATTTCTCAGACATCACGTGATCAAAAGTGTCAAGTTGGTTCTATATTTAGAATATTAATTTTCCTTATGCATTTTCATAAATATTTGGGCAGTTATATGATTTTGACAATCGACGATGATTTATGACCGCAGTCAATCAAAACAAGACATATGAGTATTGAAAGGGGTGCAAATGTCTACGACTGTTTTTCAACAATCGTTCTCGTCACAACAATCAAGAAGCAAGAAGAAAATGTCATGCACTGAGTACCTTGTCAGTAACTGCTTAGCCAATACAAAAACTACAGACATACACCTACAAGGCTAGTTCAATCAAAACAATTAGAAGTATCTTTTACGCAATATAGTAATGCATTGACTTATAACGTAAAATAATTATAAAATTGATGATGTCTTTAAGCGACCCACTCACAGATGGGTCGACGATACATAAAAAAGAAAAAAAAATGTTTATACTTATTGTAATTCTAGATGTAATTGAGACGAGCATATCTTAACTAAGTTACTGTCTCATTTTTTTTGTTACAGAAACACAATATTATAAATTTTTGCGCACATTTATCGGTAACAAATTTGCCCCGTTTGTCACGGGGCAGATACTTTTTTGGACTGGTGATAGTAACACGTCCCTGTGGTTCAGTGGAATAGTTTGCTTCCCTTTATGTTATTGACTGGAAGGGTATGGGTTCGAAACATGTTGAAATCAAACTTTTTTCTTTAGATTTCATTGTGCATAGTAGCATAAAATTATGTTTTCCCTATAGTATATAAACTTCTCTTTAATCTTGAAGAATAACATTTTAAAGTTTAATTCTGTGAGGCAGTCGCTTAAATAAAAATTCTCTAAGCTAACTCTAAGTCGGCAGCAGAGAGAAGAATAAGCTTTGTTAGATGTTACAGTTTGTGTGATGAATTTTAAAGTCGTTTAAGATTTAACACAATGTGACATTTTGCTTGACAAAGAAACCATACATCTAAATATGTCGCACTGGAGAGGGGAATTTATTATTTCAGTGTGTGAGACAGTGAGATATATGCTGTGATGTCTTTGTTCTACAGAAAAATAATAAAATCTGCAGTTAAATTTTTCTAGTATATAGCAATCAAACTGATATGTCCCGACGTGAATTTCCTTGTTGTAAATGCAAATTACGCCCCTTTGTGTCTGCAAAATGTCTCGCGGTTAAACTGATTCCGGTAAAGTTGTCGGAAAATTGTCTAACTCTTTATTCATTTACTTGCACTGCAAATTTAAATCTTTTTACATTTCGCGCTTTTTTAGAAATTGAACAAAGATTAAAGGGTCTTACGAAAAAGCAACAGACCCCTATGAAAACTATCAAACCCTAACAAAGTTGAAATCCATTTAAATTTGTTCTACCATGTCCTGGAAGACATTTTTTACAACAAACAGCATGGAAACAAATATATACACAAACAGAAAACAGTAATAAAGATACACTGATTTGTTTTAAAAAATGAAGAAAAGAAAGAGAAACAAACGAATAACAGTATAAGGCGCCAACACTAGTCATACACATGGTATGACAAATCCTGAACCTCCTACCTGTGCAATAAACATCTCATCAAGCGTGTTTAACATGTAATTTTTATTTGGTTGTCTGATCAAATTGCGCCACCAGTGTGTCGAAATTGTTCGCCTTTGAATAGTTACCAACCGCATCTTATAAACTTCGGTAGTGTAAGTTAAACGGCGAATGTAGTCATCATGCACGTGCGTTTCAGAGCGGGAGTTAATATACTCTCCACATAAACACAGTTTTATTAATCTTCAGAAAGAAACCAGATTCTGACTGTATCAATCGAGGTCGGGGGGCTATCGAGGGCTTAGAATGCACCAACGAATATTTCGCCTGTATCTCCAAACGGTGCATACTGAAAAATAAACATAGACCGCAACTTACTGAGAAAATGTGCAAAAACAATAATTCTGCTCTAGCAAAATATAGAATGACTTTTATACGTTGATATATTCTGTATATTCTTGAACTTTTTATAGATCAGAAATAGTGAACAAAATCACTATAGATACCGTGGTATGTTGATGAAAAAATGCAACCTTGAAGTCTCATTAAATTCCACATTTGGTTGAAATGCAAGTGTCCTGCAACTGTGCACACGGTCATTGATCTGTTCACGCTCTGTCAATCTGACCTATTGACATATTTATCATAACAATATGTATTCACCTCTTTATTTAAAAGCACTGATCCGCACCTGACTGTTACTTCATTGAGACAACCATCTGCTATAAAATCTTCCGCGATCGAGGGACGCTCACACAGTTCCGTCAGCTTCTACCATACCGGGTTATTTTGTGACTAATATTTCACAAAATACAATCAGGACTTGTGGTCGAAACAGGGCTTGACCAGCGGGATTTAGTGAAGAAATATTGCAAGGTATTTCTTTTTTTCATTAATTAAAACACAGAAACAATTAGGGGTGTTTAACCGGAATCTAGTTTAAATCGCATTGATATTTTAAAATCACGAATTACTTTTCATATCTCGTTTAACATTTAGCAATACCATTAACCCTTTTAAACTTCAAAGGTAAAAAAGGGATATTCTAAAACAATTCACACTCAGTCTTGACATTTTGAATACCAAAGTTTAACTTTATGAACATTGTATTTTTTTTAATACTAAATGTAATATTTCAGGTGGCATATAACAAAACTCAAATCATTCGCAATATTTAATTTCGATTTTTAATTATTAGAATATCTGATTTCAGAGTAGCATTAATTCATTGAAATTTTTGTATATAAAAACTCCTGTTTAGAAAATGCAGTTTATTCGAGTGGCTTTATCTGATTCAAACGATATAAACAAAATGAACGAGTGTGCATTGAGTCACGCAAGCTACATCCTTATTCTCCCACTTTTTTTTCTTGATTGAATGTAGCTAATACTATCCTGCACGTCGACTCGCTTAAGCACTGTATAAAGTCAGCTCTAAATGAGTATTTTAACGTCTCTTTTGTTGTTGTTGTTTTCCTTTTTTTGTAATTGAAAGTTATATCGTTTGTCATCGTAAATATACTTACTGACAAGTCAGTGGGCTATACTTTTAATATTTTTCATTGCCCCGGTTGCTTGAGTGGACCTAGATTAAAAAAAATGAGTGTCTTTGTCGTATAATTGTAGACATTGAAATGACATCTTGAACTTGGAAAAGTTGTCTAATCCGCAATCAATCTCAGCAATTCTTTCTAGCGTATAAAATGTGATTGTCGAGCAATAATGAATTTAGCAACAAATTTTTTTCAGAAAAAAAAATACAGATGAAATGAAATACATTTTGGTTATATATACATCTCAGTTTGTTAACTGCCATCTAGAAGAGATGAAGCCATTTTTTTCTAATGTAATGTTTTATTATTAGACGGGTGTCATTGACCGTCAAGTATTACTGGCATATAGAACAACCTACATTTCTATCAATTAATTTCAGTGTAAAAACAGTGTTCAAAAAGGCAGTTTTAATAAAAACAACATAAAAATAAGATAACAATAACTAAATATCGCCTAGTAAAAAACAGCCTCGGTAACAAATACCTCACCAGTCTATCTTTGTGTAATATTTATTTTTTGTTCACGAAACTTTAAATGTCAAATGATGCTTGAAGTACAACTAGTTTCGCATTGCGTGTAAAGCAAATAAAACATACAAACTGGTCGTTAACAAAGAAGTTAAAGGAAGTTTTTCAAATCTTTCAAAATACGAATAAAACCACAGGTGCAAGATGCGGTGATTGGACCCCCGGCCCCGTTCCCACACTCTGCAGCCCTAAAATATATAGATACCAATTTTTTGTGTGCATTATTTCACTCATATGCTATCAAATGTTTTATATACTATGGTCTTTATCGGCTACAGACCAATATATATAAAACATGTTTAACAGCATATGAGTGAAATAATGTAAAACACATTGAAATAATGCATTTTTTAAAAGTTCAAACGGTTGTAGAGTGTGGAAAGGATGGAGTCCAGTTACCGCACCATGCACTTGTGAAGAAATCCTGTGAACGGACCTGATTCATCCGAATACCTTAGATTTCATGTTTGTACGGTATATGCCGACAGTCTGTGGAACTACTTTCAGGTCTGTTATTAGCCCGGATGTTGTAATGCGACGTCGAAACAATCAAGGGACTGTAAGATACGATTGCCAAACTCTCAACAATATACGTTAATAAAGGAACAAGACTTCCTTTTTTTTCTTTTTCAAATGCACAACCAGAATGATGCAATTCTACTTTTGCAATGCATGACAGCCCATGATTTAAGACGAGTGCGCATGAGATCATCTTCCTTCACAAAGCGCATGTTGTTGTTGTTTTATTGTATTTATTCGCAACATCGTTTCAAAAGAGCAATGGTAATCTCAATTTGGATAGTGTGTAAGCTAAGCTGTAAACAATATAGCGTAGGTGACATAATAATTTATTACATGTATTTATAAAGGATTAGTGTAACGCGCTGTCGTTAGTCTTTCTTTCAGTACTGACATCTCAAGCAAATGTAACACCAGTCACATGGTATTCGGCTGTTTACCGCCGCGTATGAATAAAATTCATTATGCTGACGGGACCTGCATTCAAAGACTGATTTCAAGGCGACTTCTCGTATTTATATTTTGTTGCTGATTTAGTCGCTATTGTTTAATTAAAAACATTAAGAAGTTGTTTGATGGGTAAAACCCAACTGGTTATAATCAATTAAACAGTTAACCGCACCGAAGTGGTATTATTTGCCTTGGGGGAGAAGAAAGGAAAATTTTCCCATACGTGGTTATTTTTTCACTCATAATTGAATTAAATACTTGTTTTCTATAAAATTCAACTACAGGGCGAAGTTTTAAATATGCATGGTTAGCTCTTTTAACAGTTATAACAGAAAAAATATACTCGAGAAATTATTTGAGTACTTACTTAAATACATTTTATGCTATAACTTTTTTGTCAGTAGGAGGTGTAAACATTTTTACCAGAATGTATTAATAAGATGGAGATGATATGTACAGACCAAAGGTTGATAAGTTTCATTAAATAAAGGAAACAAATCAGTCGACTAAATGTCTGTTTATATAACTATTTCATGATACTAGGGGCTGAAAGTTTATGCTTGTACCAGTGATGATAGGGGCTGAAAGTTTATGCTTGTACCACGTGATACTAGCGGCTGAAAGTTTATGCTTGTATCAAGTCATGATAGGGGCTGAAAGTTTATGCTTGTACCACGTGATACTAGGGGCTGAAAGCTTATGCTTGTACCACGTGATACTAGCGGCTGAAAGTTTATGCTTGTATCAAGTGATGATAGGGGCTGAAAGTTTATGCTTGTACCACGTGATACTAGGGGCTGAAAGTTTATGCTTGTACCAGTGATGATAGGGGCTGAAAGTTTATGCTTGTACCACGTGATACTAGCGGCTGAAAGTTTATGCTTGTACCACGTGATACTAGGGGCTGAAAGCTTATGCTTGTACCACGTGATACTAGGGGCTGAAAGCTTATGTTTGTATCACGTGATGATAGGGGCTGAAAGTTTATGCTTGTACCACGTGATGATAGAGGCTGAAAGTTTATCCTTGTACAACGTGATGGTAGGGGGCTGAAAGTTTATGCTTGTACCCTGTGATACTAGGGGCTGAAAGCTTATGCTAGTACCACGTGATACTAGGGCTGAAAGTTCTTGCTTCTACCACGTGATACTAGAGGCTGAAAATTTATGCTTATACCTCGTGATGCTCAACGTGATACTAGGGGCTGAAAGTTTATGCTTGTACCACGTGATATTAGGGGTTGAAAGTTAATGCTTGTACCACGTGATACGTATTATTATTGTTTGCTTCTGACCTGAAAGGTTATGCTTTTGCTGCATGTTATATAAACCAGAAAGCTTGAGAAGCGCTTCCATTTTATGTCGAATGTCGTCTATCAAAATTAAAGTATCTGAAATCTAACTTTAATGGACTTTCGTCTTGACACACAAATAGTTTATAATTTTCCTAACTATTTTCAGTTGAGTTAACATTATATATGGCTTTAATTTCATCTTACAATCTGCCTTATTCAGATGTTTACAAATAGTAAACAACTAACAAAAAACTGAAGTAAACAAATCTGCATTTAACATAGACTCCCCGCCAGGCTATAGAAAAGAGATTGTTTGGTCTTCTAAGGTTTCAACAAAAGCTGAGATAGTTCACATTTTTTACTTTGAACACGTAACCAACTCAAGTCTTAATCTAAATCTATAAAGGAAGCAGGATTTCTGAGAAAATGGAGAAAATAATGACAATAAGAATGATAACAATAATGATGATTTACCTGCTGCTGCTGATGATGATGATTATGATGATGATGATGGTGACGATGTTTTTACCGATGGTTCTGCTGGTTCTATGGTAATGTGTGGTCCCAGGGGAGAAACGCGAAATTATGAATAATATTACAGGAACGGCACACATTAACGAAGAAAATGTAATGTGTTTCTAGTCTGAGGCTAAAAAGGGTTGCGCCCTTGACGAAAAAAAAGTAAATGCTAAACGTAGCAGAGAGTAGTAAAGACTTCATTGTATAAAGTACAAAAATATATATGCGAAATAAACGACATTATTGTAGATGAAGGCGCAATGATTCTATTGACATGACCCTTTGCGCAACAGTTTCGTTTTCTTCAAATATCCTGAAATGGGTTAAAACAGAGTAATATCGCTTAAGTGATGAATTATATTGTAAGTCGGTCTAGGTAACAATCAACTTAAACTTTCCCGTGATTAACAAGTCCGTCGCTATTAAGACAGAATAAATTTGCAATTAGGTAATTATTCAAAATTTCTGCACCTTCAGTCTGTGTTTTTTCACTGTTTAAGGAGAGAAAACAAGAATGAATGATACTCATTTGCATATGATATACCTTGAAATACAAGACAATGAATCATTCTAGAATTAATAAAATAGTTATTTGTCATCATTTCTACGTGTCTTACATACAGTTAACAACCAATTACCATCCGTCAGAGAGTGGTATAAAACTCACAAATGTGCCAAAATGATAAGATAACGAGCGTCTTTACGATGTCACACTTATGAAAATAAGGTGTCGATATCATCTGAACGCTCGAAATTAGAATATATGTCCATTTTGGATGTCAAGCAATGTCGCACCTTTTCGACACTGTCAAATTTTGTCCAGAAGGCAATCGTACATGTTTCTATTTTTGGAAACACAAATACATTGTTTTAAGTTTGGCGCTGACTGAATAAAAACACACACATTAACACACACACACACACACACACACACACACACACAAATTAAGATGATTATATGACCAGCGTTTTAATAAAATATCTGGTACCTGGTAAAATATGAAGTGATGATCTATGGATCGTTTAAAACTAAGTCGGAGGCATCACATACTGAGCTTGACACTACTAGAAAGTAAAAGTACCATATATCCAATCACCTGACAAGATTGAACTATCTGGGCAAGGTTGGGCCGTCGCCGGTGTGCGAGCAAACCGTGAGGTCAGAGCAAAACTATTGTTGCTATGTATAGAATGAGAAAAGAGTTACAATTGTTTGAACACTCGAAACTGTATCAAAAATATGCAAAAATTCATTAAATATTCAAATTAATTCCGCCTGCGCTAAAGTATTTCATGTTAATTTTATCCGTCACGATGTGTTTTCCTGTAGTCAGCTCGTCCAGCAATGTCCACTTAAGTTCAAGCTAATAATCTCATATTTTCACTTTGTAATTTGATGTGAAAACTTAAGTTGTCTCGTCAAACATGCAAAGCACATTTTGTTCCCTTAAGCAACATCAGAAGTGATTAATAACTAGTTTTACAAGTGAAGTAACGGCCCAAAAATGTACAACTTGAAAAAACAAAACGTTTGGAGTTGAAAATTTATCTTTGGCTTGCACATATGTCTTAATGCATCACGGCGAATACTGTAACATCAACATGAGTTTAATATATCACATCCTTTTACTACAAAATTAAGCAGTACAGTATATTGTTAAATTGGTCCCTACAACGCTCATCTACCAATTGTTTCTCGTACTAAATCTCTTATAAGAATGGCTAAGAATTGCTGGATACTTAGACAGTCTATTACTTATGGACGATTCACTTGCGGAGAAATTGGTTAGTAAACTGGTTGGATACCCAGGAACACTGGCTAGGTGGACTGACCGCCGGGATATGACCTCAGCTGTTAAAACTGACGTTAAACCCCAATAAACCAAACTTATGGAAGAGGTTGTGCGTGTTTATTTGTCTGTCACGTGACAAGATGACATATCGTTATATGACAGACAGTGACGACAGTCTAAGTTATGTGACCCCTTTGTTCGACAAAGTTTCGTCAGTGTTCACTTATGTTTATGCAAATTTAGTCCTTTTTTTCTTAAATTTTAGACAATAATGTGAAGCAGTACAATCAGTTGAAAAATAATACCTCCAATATGGCCGTCCTATAGGTTTTAACTTTTATGCCGTCCTAAATTCCAGTCATCAGTTATCCTGGTCAAACAGTTCAGCACTAAATCTATCTTGTCATTTTTATAACTCTACATGCCCTTGCAACTCTTACTGGAAATTTAGTTTACACATTTTGTTTTTTCTTACACACTTCGCACGTTTCGCTGTCTATGAGATAAAGAATGTTACTTTATGTATTCTGTCAACTGCAATTTCACATTTCCAGGTATAATTCAGCTATTGAGATCACCATATGCAGTAAGGACCGAAAAACAGTTGACATTGACTTGACAAAAAAAGCAAAACAAAAACAGGCCAGTTTTGAAAACCTTGAAACGACTTGTAGCTCAGTGGGTCACCTAGTAAACATGTCAGGTAAGACAAATGTCGTAGTTCATGGTATATTGTGTAATGCACAAACAAGACGTATTGTTACCATTTATCAGTCTTGATGTCATGACAATTTGTAACACGGCCATTCGGTTCTCGTATAACGTTATTAGTATGGACCTTCTGACGGAAAAGACAAAAAGGCTACAAATAAACCATGCAGCATGTTAATAACGGCTAATGTGTAATTGATACTAAAAATAGAAATAAATAACGAGTCTAATACCATTTAAGTGACAATTAATTAGGAAAAAAACAATTAACTCTTTTGTCAAACGTCAGATGCGTCTAATGCACTTTCAGTGCAGTTCGGCAATGGCCTATAAAATCGAGCTTCTAGAACTTGACTTTAAGTCAGACCTTACTTTACAAGTGGGCGGATTATTTCATCTTTTTTGCTGTCTTAGTTTAACTTAATAGAACAAATCAGAATGGGGAAAACGCCAAACTCAGATGTGGAAATCTGCGGTAAGCGTTTTTTTCTGTCTTAGCAAAACTATTTTATATCTGAGGTGCAAAAGTTCTTTAAGTTCATTATCTGCTTAATAGCAAACGTGTAAAATACACGGAAAATATGCAATAGGTGTTTTCACAATGGTAAAAAAATAGGTTTGTGTTTCAGTCTGACAGAGCGACTAGCTCTTTTAAAAAAGTAATATAAAAAGGCTTTAAAATCAATAAAAAGCAAAAAACTGCACCCTTTCCAAAGAAAAGTATTTCTAAAACAAAGCAATGAATACTTCCAGGGAAAAAATCGACTCTTTACGGAACTTAGAGCGTAAACGGTTTTCAAGTACTCAGGATTATTACGTCACTAGCAACAATCGAATCAAATGGTTTGTGAATAAGATATTCACTTTACCAAACTTTGTCCTTCATTGACCGGTTACCCGTTTTAATCCGCCTATGTTATTGTTAATTGTATATGTATTTATAAAATCGCACTATACAGGAATAGCAAATATGTATAAACTAATTGGTAGTATATTGACTTGGTGGTGGAATTTTAAGGCAAATGATCACATAATAATGTTTAAGCTATTGTTTATTACTGCTATCCATGATGTCTATTATCAAACAATTTCATTTTAACATCTTTGGAGAAGTTTTTTAACGCTGATATAAACGGAATCGTATCTGCGCAACGCGATGGAATCTATGAAAGTGGACAGTTTGCGAAACGGCACACTCGTCCGCTATATTTTTTACGGAGGTACAGTTTACAAATTTAAGTTAAGGATCTGTCGTATGAATGAATCATAGACATAGTAAATTTGACATTGTAAATTTAAAAAAAGCGGTGTGGAAACAAAATTGTGTAACTATTCATCAACAAAAATATCATCACATTTTCTATCAAAATGACAAAGGTTAATAATGTTTTACTTTGAAGAGCAGAGTAGATATCAAAACGCGTATATACAGACGACGAAGATTGTCTAAATCGTTCGTAATTCATGGATCCACAGCATGACTGTTAAATCTTATAACAATAGGTTTTACCCACAAACATTATCATGTGCTCTTTTGTTATATACTTGTTTTGGGTGAAAATATAACTGTACTTCTTTGTTAAATCATGCAAATGTAAGGGGTCAGGGATCCATCAATAACAATGATATACAAATGTATCTGGAATACGTTTATTGGTATAACAGTAACTATATTACATTCTGTCCTTTAACTAAAATTATCCTGTTTTTCTTTGTAGATAAGGAGGGAAAGACTGGTGGTTATAAGACGGTGGTAGAAGTCACATCGAAAGTCTCGACCTTAAAAGTACAGGAGAAGAAACCAGACGCAATGTCTTGGGGATACGCACACTCTAACGGTATGGAAAAAAACGAAATTAAAATGATTATATCACGCGCTTTCGTTTTGAAATATGCACAAACATGCAAAAACGTTGCTGACAACGTCAACTAGTGACAGACAATAGTTTGTCAGTTGTCCAAGGGTATGCTGACAGACATCACGAAATAACTTAGTTAAATAGATAAATAGTATTTCCCTTGCAGCATACGGTATGACCTTGCACTGTAGTGGAGTGCCCAGCCCTTGGCCGCAAGTCACAGTCGCTTGTGTGGCACCTGATCTAAGAGAAAAAAATGACGTCTTAGAAAGAAAAAATATAGTTTCAAGTAATGCAGCTTGTATTCGTGGTATAATCCATTATGCAGAGCTGTGACCAAAATTATGAAAGAAATGTTTGTATACCAGTGAGATAGGGAGCATCAATCTTCTTTTTGTTTTTTGTTTTTTTTTGTTTTTTGCGACTTTTTTTACTAATTTTTTCAAACGAAATTTTTACGCGTTTCGTTATAGTATACTATTGGAGTATGGTTACATTCATAAGTATAACTCTCCTCTCTAAATTCATATTTTATGTACTTTATATCAGCTCATGCGTAAACCTACAGCATATCTTAGTTATTCATAAAAAAAATTTTTTTCTAGTTTTTGCAAATTCTGCACTAAATCTTCTCAACGAATTCTTCTTCTTTTTTCGTTACTCTTGCGGTATAGTTTCATTCATTAGTATAACTTTTCCTTGTTATTATTTATTTAATGTACCTAACAGTAACTGTTGCGCAAACTTAAAGCATATTTTAGTCATCATAAATTTATAAATTCTAGTTTCTACAACTTTTCCATCTATTCAATCGTAATATTTTATGCTTTTGTTGCTACTTCGGTATTGTTTCAGTCATTAGTTAAACTATTTTCTGTAATATTTACTTCATGTGTACATGACTGACAACCTTATAGTATATTTTAGTCATTTATAATCTATTGATACTTTTTTCAAATCTAAGCGCTAACCTCGTGCTAGAGTGTCACGTGATTCTATCGAACGTTATTGAATAAACAATTGTGCATTGTAACTATGCCAGTATCAGCTGGTAAATTATCAACATGTCTGAGGTCATACTTTTAAAATTATGTTCTTGTGCAAAGTCTATAAGTCTGCCTCAAAGTGTAAAAGTCTATTCACTTGTTTATTGTTAATCTGTGAATTACTAAGAATATGATTATATATTCATATCGTCAAACAGTATTTAAGTAAGTTTTGTAAGTTTACATTTACAAAATATATTCTAACGCATTACATGTACTGCTAACTAAAGACAAGCCAAGGTGCATTATTTGTTCGATAGAAGTTAAATCGGTTAACGTTTTTATGATGGTAAAATTGTGCCGTGATCTAACTATTTTATTTAAATATCGGTGTTTAATTTGAAAAGTTTTAGAGACATACGTGAGATTTTTTTTTCTCTTGAATAGAATAACTTAAATCTTCAATATATCACAAAGTATTTAATCAAAAGATACATTTTACGAATCGTGGTATGTAGATGATTTTGTTTTTTGTTATTTTTCACCTGAAGGGGTCAAAGGTCAAATCATTGTAAGTGACTTCACCAACTGAATGAACATGCTGTTTTGTTGATAAGATAATTTATTTACTTTTTTTCATGAAAATAAAATTATACGTTAAAGCATGATTTTTTTTCAAGAGCTCGTATGTCTCACATCTGCTGGCCTAAAGATTTGCCTACATGTATTTTATTTTAGCGATTATTTGTATAATGCTTGCTGTTCAACTTTGTTGTTCGTGTGCTGCGCTCTGTGCCCGTTTCCTCTATGTCGCCCTTTACTCTCACGATGTATTCTCTTTAAATATGTACCATACCTCGTTCCCCATCTTTGTATTTTTGAATATGTTTAAATTACCTAATGGATAAGTATTTTAAATGTAAGCTTGGGAACGAATCTGGTTGTAAGCAAGATGCCAATAAGAGTATGCTGATTTATACGATCAATATAAATGTTGGTAAATTTTTGCTATTGATTAGTGGAGATATTGAACAAAACCCAGGACCACAAAGTCAAAATCATAACTTAAGTATACTTCACTTAAATGTACGTAGTATACGAAACAAATTAGAGTATATTCAGGATAATTTTTATGACTTTGATGTTTTGTGCTTCACTGAGACTCACTTAGATAATATTTTTCCTAATGAATCTCTTAATTTAGATACACATCCAAACCTGTATCGAAATGATATTTCGTCACACTCTGGAGGCATCCTAATATATACGACCTCAAAAATACTCACTAATCGCTTACCAGAATTTGAAGTCCTTATTCCAGATTCTATATGGATAAAAGTTAAAAATAATAGTCACGATTTTATACTTTGTGTCGTATATAGACGACAAAATTCCAATGTAAAGTTCTGGGAAAACTTGAGTACAGGAATAGAACGTGCTAATGAAATGTGTAAAAGTTTCCTTTTACTCGGTGATATAAATGAAGATCAGATGAATCCTTCAAATCATAAATTAAAAGATATCCTTATTCTTAACAATTTGAGTAACAAAATAAATGAACCGACGCGTGTAACTGAATATTCATCAACTTTGTTAGACCCTGTTGTGGTGTCTGATGACTTCGACTCTATCAGTTCCGGAGTAATATCATTACCCCCAGAAATAAGTGACCACTGTGCTACTTATGCTATTTTACCGTTTTCTTATAATACAAGTGATTGTTACGAACGAGAAGTCTGGCTATATAATAAAGGAAATTATGAACTATTAAATGCAGAAATAAGCAGAACAGATTGGAATTTTTTACATACAGGAAATCTAGACGATCGATGTTTAGAGTTTTCAAATAAATTTATAAATATTGTTAAACAGTGTATACCCAATAAAAAGGTCTTAATACGTCCTAACGATAAACCATGGTTTGATTCGGAGTGTAGAAGACTCATTAAAAAAAGAGATAAAGTAAGGAAAAGGGCATTAAATTCGAATATTTTAGAAGATTTGAAAGAGTTTAAAAAAATTCGAAACAAAGCTAACAATTACATTAAGCAAGCAAAAATTAAATTTTACAATAATATTGAAGAATCTCTGATAGATGCTGAACAAACAGATAAACGTAAATATTGGAAACTTGTAAAGTATTTTGTCAAAAGAAATAAACAAGATGCATCAATACCACCGTTAGTTACTACACAACCAGATGGTAATGTAAATTATGCAGTTACAGACACAGAAAAAGCAAATTGTTTGAATACATATTTCTCTTCGATCTCTAATATTGATGATTCTAACGCAACATTGCCTACTTTTGAAAGGAAGAGTGAAGCTAAACTAGAAAATATTGAAATGTTCGAAACCGAAATTTTAGATGTTATTAACAATTTAAATGTTAACAAAGCCAGTGGTCCTGATGGCATTAGTCACAAAATGTTAAAGGCTACCTCCAGTACTATTGCTAAACCATTATCAATTATATTTAACCGATCGTTACAAGAAGGTGTGTTTCCTAAAGTTTGGAAAAAAGCGAGCGTTATTCCTATATTCAAGAAAGGTGAATCCGACAAACCAAGTAATTATAGACCAATTTCTCTTTTATGTTGTTTAGGAAAGGTTCTGGAAAGGGTTATTTACAAACATATATATAATCACTTGCATTCTAACAACCTTATCTTTAAAAACCAATCCGGGTTCAGGCCTAATTATTCTAGTGTATATCAGTTAATAGAAATATATCACCAAATTTGTCAAGCGTTAGATTCTAAACAACACATGTGTATGATATTCTGTGACATCTCTAAAGCATTTGACCGTGTCTGGCACAAAGGTCTGCTATTTAAATTAAAACAAAATGGGATTGACGGGAAATTGTTAAATTGGGTAGAAAATTACTTAACCTCTCGAACACAAACCGTTACAATCGGATCGAGTCAATCACAATTGTGTTATACAAATGCTGGTGTTCCACAAGGCTCTATATTAGGACCTCTATTTTTTCTAGTGTACGTTAATGACATAGCAGAAAATTTGCTAAGTATAACAAGATTATTTGCAGATGACACTTCAATAGCTCAAACAACATCTAATATCCAAGACCTAGAAGGTATTATGCAATATGATCTACATATTATATCAAAATGGTCTAAACAATGGCTTGTTAAATTTAATCCTAACAAAACGGAAGCTCTGTTTTTTACTACAACCAGGGACCAAACTCCTCCGGTACTTTTCTTTAAGGTAGTCCAGCTTCAGTTTTGTGAACACCATAAACATTTAGGAATTACGTTTAGTAATAATTGTAAATGGCAGGAACACATCGATAACATTTACAGATCAGCTTCTAAGGTTCTAAATTTGATGAAAGTTTTGAAATTTAAATTAAACAGGAAAACGTTAAACCAAATTTATTTGTCATACATGCGACCATTATTGGAATATGCAGCAGTAGTATGGGATAGCTGTACAGAACTTGATAAAGATAGGTTAGAAAAATTACAGTATGAAGCAGCACGTGTCGTGACAGGGTTAACCCGTTCTGTCTCTATAAATAACTTAATTGGTGAAATAGGTTGGTTATCATTAAATGATCGGCGACAGTTTCAGAAGTTGGTCATAATGTTCAAACTTAAAAACGGGTTATTACCCAATGAATTTTCAACAATATTTCCAAGAAATGTGAATGAAAATAGCACTTATAATTTACGAAATTCACAAAATTATACCGTCATGCCAAGAAGAACTACACTGTTTTCAAAATCCTTCGTGCCATCTAGTGTTGATTTATGGAACAATTTACCAGATCATATGAAAGAGCTGCCAACACTAACGAATTTCAAACAGAACCTTAAGGCTTATTTTTTTAAAACAAACAATGTGCCTCCCTTTTATTTAGATGGGGAAAGGAAACTGTCAGTTATACATGCACGCTTGCGAAATGGATGTAGTAACTTAAATTATGATCTATGTAAGAACAAATTAAGAAATGATGCACTTTGTACTTGCAATACAGGTATTGAAAATGTTGAACACTTCCTATTTAAATGTCCATTGTTCTTACAACAGAGAATATCCTTATTTAGGGGCACACACAAATTTCATCCTTTAAATGTTCAAACATTACTATGTGGTAAAGAAGAACTTTCAGATGTAGACAACACAGCATTTTTAGAGCAGTACAAAAATATATACACGAAACCGGCAGATTTAATTAATTAGTTATTGGTGTCTTCTAATCTGTACGTGTTTGTTCAGTGGCGATAAAGTTGGGGGGGGGATCTGGGCGCAGCACACCACATCTTTGTACGTGCAGCACTAGAACTATTTCTCTATATATTTTATATGTCTGCTTATCGTCTTTTTTGTAGTTAAAATTTAAAAAATATGTTAAAATTGTCCTCTGACCTATGTGAAACTGTAATTGTATTGTATTTGGGGAGGGCCGATTAATAAGTGGTAAGCACTTGTGGCCCAAACCTTTTGCTTTTCAAGAATGCAATAAAGTATGTTTAAACCATCAATCTTCTTTAACTTCGACTGAGTTTAATGGTTGTATTTTTCATATCCCATTAAAGGTCCACATACATGGGCGGTGATGTTTCCAGACGCAGCAGGCCACGCCCAGTCACCAATAGATATCAACACAACAGAGACAGTGTACGACAGTGAACTTGAAGCCACGCCCCTGACAGTCAGTTACTCACCTGAAGATGCCTTCACTGCCTGCAACACGGGGTCAAGTTTTAAAGTTAACATTAGCAAAACTTCAGGTTAGCAGAAAACTTAAGTCATATAGTTCATGAATAATCAATGAATATTAAAGCGACTGCTTATCACCTGATTGCGAAACCATCGTTTATTTCATGTATACGTTAGTTTTACCACAACTGTGCTATATGGCCGTTCACTTTTTAGTTATTCTGATAAGTTAATTTATTTCATTTAAATAACGAATACCTTTTTGAGTTACTTTTATGGTTTGCTTTCATTGAACAGTCTTTAGTTTTTATTTATAAAAGCATGAACCATTTTATATTCTACACAGAGCTGAAAGGTGGACCATTGAATGATTGCTACAGACTTGAACAGTTCCATTTACACTGGGGTTCATGCGATAATCATGGATCAGAGCATATGATAGATGGACAGTCGTACGCGGCTGAGGTAAAGACAAGGATATAATATCTTTTTTAAAAAGGTGTAAAAATGGTCAGTGGTTATCTTCCGTCAGAACAATAAAGGAAATGCCTATTTTTCAAGCACGCATTTTTATATATAATTATGTAAATGGACATTTAGTGAATTTGTATATAGATGGAGCATAAAATGAGTAACATTCACGTAATTATTTTTGGCCATTGTTCTGCCTAACACGATTCTGCTGCTCTTTTTCAAAGACTTGTTTCTATATGTTAAAGCCCCAAAGTTGCTTTGTCCTTCGTAATGTAAGTAGTGGCCTGTTATTTCAGGAATATTATACCATCTTTCATTTTCTTATTTCTTTTTAACATATGATATATGTCATTTTCTTCAGCTTCATCTTGTTCATTGGAACTCTACAAAATACTCGAGCTTCGCCGAGGCCGTTGACCAGCCCGACGGTCTGGCTGTGCTTGGCATTATGATTCAGGTACGGTTTACTAGCAGGGTCCACACTTTAGTCTTGTTCAGCAAATTGACGGCTTCTTAAGCCTGTTATGTATTAAATGTTTAACATTAAAAAAAAGCAAGGCTTTCGATTTGTTCAGCTGAAGGCATGCAAGAGATATGGTCATATTGAAGTATTGAATAGTAGGTAACATATTAAGTTATAATGTGGATTAGACGTTTTCAAGTTTGCTTTCTTCACTCCTTTGTAAAATACTGCTGCAAGCCATCATATCGTTTAAAATGTTTCAATAACATTTTCCATACAAGAAGTTCTTGAACTGTTTTTGTTTTCCTATGTATTTACGTGTCTAAAGTTCTGGTTTACAGATGGTGAATGATAAGCATTTTTGCATTTTCAGTCTGGCGAGGAGAATGAAGGCTTCAAAGATATGGTGGATACAATTAGAAACGTGAAGAAGAAGGGACAAACCTGCCAAGTCTTAAAAGAGTTTAATCCAGCTGTTTTACTTCCAGGTATATTAATACAAGCAAATAAAGAATGGGGATTCATAAAGTAGCTCGCTGTTTGAATGAAATGATAACATTTATTTGACAAATATTTATTAACAAAGTGTTGTTTTGCTTGTAATTCTTCTCTCTGTATTTTACTGCCTGTGCTGATCATTTTCGAGACATTCCAGTGGTTTTAACGACTGAATTTCTTGTAACTAATAAGCAATGCAGTTTTTTAAAGTTTTTCTCAGCCTTAGATAATGTTTCATTCCTTTCTTTTTTTATTGATATTCTCAATTTAAGGAGAATGTTAACTCTGACTTTTGAAATTGTAAGACATTAAACTATATTCAAGTGTCACAATAAGTTTGAATGACAACTTTCTACAATGCAGAATTTTGTTCTACTGTCGTCATTTTGTATTTTTTATCTAAGGCTGACAACTCGACTGGTTTTTCATGCATTTGTTCTTTTCATTGCAATTTCTCGTTATCCTTCAGAAAACACTAATGACTACTGGACCTATCACGGCTCCCTGACCACACCTCCCTGTTATGAAAGTGTCCAATGGATTGTTCTACGTCAACCAGTGCAATATTCACCAAATCAGGTATGTACTGATACCTTTGCTCCCAGGTGATATCAAAGCAACGGTAATAGTGAACAAGCCCCTTATACGCTCCTCAAAAACTGCCCCGATGATTCTTAAAATAAACTAAATTTATTTAACAATTTCACACTCTTCTTTTCAAAAGAAAGATTTTTTGGAAACAATGCAGCCGATACGACGTGTCGACAGACACAGTGATTACTACAGATTGCTTTTTTAGTTCTTTCCAAACAATACATGGAAGCTCTCGCCTATTTTTTATATTTTTAAATATTTTTATCGGTTCCTTTCTCTTTTTAGAACCTTGTACCGTACAACTTTCAATGTGTGATGCTTTAGAAATGGCGACATTATACGATATAATACCTGTCATGTCCTGTGCTAAATCTACAAATAGTAAAATTCAGAATATAGAGTACTAATTAGTAATGTGCACTTTGATCAATCCAAATATTGCTATTTCCTAATATGGCTGTTTCCTTACAAATTACTATGTCTAATATCATCAAAAATCATGAATGAGTATTTTCTGCACTATAAAAATAAAAAAGCGAAGAATATTATCATATGTACTATGTTTTCGTTTTCATTGCTGGCTATAAACGTTGACAGATGTACCGATAAATGCATTCAGCCATCTTTAAATACATCAAAGCACTTTGGTATATCTAAGTGACAAGCCCGTCGAAATGCCGGAGCCTTAACACATGAATTAATGACGTGTAATTAATTATTTATTTACGGAATGTAATACTATGCAAATTTCTGCACGCCCGTAATTGCTGATTCTGCATACATTGTATTTAGTTGCTTGAATGTGGAATATCAATTATGTCTCTCCATATCACCATATTTTCTTTTATGTCCTGTAAGAAGACTTGTATTTTGGAGACTTATGACGAAGAAACATAAAAAAGAAAATTTAAAAAGCCATAGTAACATGACTCTAATGTAAGATTTATACAAACCTCCACGTTATTTTTTCCAGTTTCCTGACATGCTTCATTTACTAAAGGTTGTTTTCCTTTCCAGCTTCAAGCATTGCGTAATATGTTTAGTGACGAAGCAGAAGGGATGTGTATCGTCGACAACTACCGACCCCCTATGCCCATCGGGGACAGAAAAATTCGTGCTTCTTTCAAAGGCATCTCATGAAAGCAACCGTCGTTATATTCATTGTATTTTCCCAGCCGGTTCATTAGCTAAACGATCTCATTTAGTCGATTTTTGATTATTTACAAGAGTTTAATCAATATCCATGTAAACGATTATGACATTAATACATTGAAGATTATGTTAGTGAGTTAATTCCAGAGCTTTTTGGAGTCAACGTGCAACCGACCTTTCATGTCCTAAAATCACCGAAGAGCAGATAGTAAATAGCCTGTGAAATCATTTAGCCCGGAAAGGAAAAAAGAAATTAGCACTCAGTTACTAATATTCATTGAATCATATCATACATATGTTAAACTAGACTCGTACCATTTACCTTCTATGCTAGAAAGTCTCTAACGGAAAAGAAATATATATGTAGACTTTCATGAATTGATGGCGTAGAGCAAAATGACAGAAGGAGATAAAAATAAATTTTGTTTGACTGTTTGCTCGATCCACTGACTTATCGTTAAAAGAAAAACGCAGACACGTTTTGTTAAAAAACAATAAGAAATGCTACATGAAATAAAAGAGAAGGAAAGCTTTTTGTGATTTTTTGGGTACAATTTATGCACCATTTTATTTGTATTTACTTTGCTGTATCGTAAACATTTTATTTTGATAATACAGACATGATAAAAGTTATTCGTGTTAGTCTTCTAAAAACACTATAATACTCCGTTGCAAACAGGCAACCCAATGCTCAGCGATCCTTAGTTTGAGTTTAAGGGCAGTTTCTCTTCCATTTTCTTTTCCCTAGAAGACTGACGATACGACAAATTCCGTTGTCTGATATGATCTATGGTTCTATAAACGTGCAATTTGTCATCCTGTACAACAATAGTAATGTATTTCATGGCCTGTACAACAATAGTAATATATTTCATGGCCTGTACAACAATAATCATATATTTCATGGCTTGTACAACAATAGTATTATATTTTATGGCCTGTACAACAATAATCATATATTTCATGGCCTGTACAACAATAATCATATATTTCATGGCCTGTACAACAATAGTAATATATTTCATGGCCTGTACAAAAATAATCATATATTTCATGGCTTGTACAACAATGGTAATACATTTCATGGCCTGTACAACAATAATCATATATTTCATGGCCTGTACACCAATAGTAATATATTTCATGGCCTTTACAACAATAGTTATATATTTCATGGCCTGTACAATAATAGTACAATACATTTCATGGCCTGTACAACGATAGTAATACATTTCATGGCCTGTACAACAATAGTCATATATTTCATAGCCTGTACAACAATAGTCATATATTCCATGACCTGTACAACAATAATCATATATTTCATGGATTTAAGGGAAAGATTTCAATCACTGTCACTTAATACCGTGTACAGCCTTTTCTCTATTGCACTTATGGATAAGTTCTGAATGTTACTATAATTTTGTACAAAGTTGAATTTCTAAACTTGAACTATGAAGGTATATAGCTAGAAGAAATCACAACTTTTACGAAACTTCCTGACGACTCTGCACCGTCTTTTTGACAAGATCTGCTGCTTCTAGAGATGTTCCCCAGGAGAGGGCGACGCCGTTTGTGCCATGCCCATAGTTATGTACGATCTACAAAAACATACATATTATATTCAAATTCTACAGAACAGAGATGTTTTCTTAACATTCCCACAGTCATAAACAAAAAATCTATATTCATATGCAAGACACTTCTGTAATTGTTTTGCGTTCGTCAGAGGAAATATATTCATTTGTTTCCTTTGTTTCTTGCTTGTCTGAATCTTAAATCGGACTCGAAATTTGAAATATCTGTCTAAGCTTAAGATCATGTCACTGTGTTGAATAATTAAACGCTCATTACAACAAATGGTTGACTATACATCATTATTGTAATGTTTTCTTTTTTACAGTTCTTATCTTAATCTTTATAACGGAGTTACCAGACAGGCAGTTATTGCTTTTCTGTGAGGTTGAGACTCATATGAAACATGAACTGAGTGCTCAAATATTCAGAAGTATTTCTCTGCATGTGCGTTAAAAGAAACTTGCTGTGGCCAGTTTGACATCTTACAAAACTTTATAAAGACACAACCTGAAGCGTTCCGTTTGGAAATCTCAGGGTCTCTTTTTCCAGTCGTATAGAATCCCTGCAAGGCCTTAGTCCGACCCAAGAGTGGTCTATCTCGGCAGCCTGTGAAAATATATCAAATTAAACGCTTAATAAAGGAACAGTTGGAGTTTTGAATAAACGTTATCAAAAATTATTTCATAGCAAAAATATATATTTTTATGTATTTCTTAGTGCCAAAACCTGTCACAATATTTTAAACAGAAGAAAACTTGCTCTGTTTGACACAAGCTAGTGTTCTCTTCTTTTAGTATTACTGTAATAATAGTTTTAAATAATTTGTCTATACATTGTAATAGAACATTTTGAACTTTTAATCTGTGTATCTCCCTGTTTTATGATAAGCAGGATAACAGTGCTAACTAGTACATCATTGATCTGATCAAAGGTGGTAAAATATTTATTTAAAACCATTTTCTAATAAGCGCAATAGCACCATTAAGTACAATTTTCAGTGCCTTAGTCTATTTTAAATTTTATGGCAGTTTTTAGCTACTGTATGACAAGTTAATTTACATATTAAACCAAAACTCTCAGGAATCTTGACTAGTTTCGCCCTTCATAATACTAAGCTATATACCTCTGAATAAGCCAAGTATTAACTCCCATTTTAAAAACAATCAGTTTGTAAGTACATCTAATAATTTTTAGATGAAGTTAATTTTGAAATAGAATTTCTAAGATATTGTGAATTGGCAAGAATATGCAATCTACCCTGAATATATAAGCTGAAATACTCCCTTTGTGGGTTAAACTTGTTTTATAGTAAAGGTTAGGACTGGTATGCTGTTTTTTTCTGTTTTTGTTTTTTTAAGTGTGTAAAAATTAAATACATGTATATGTCAACTGTTTTATTTATGTATAGTCTCCTATAGATATTTTAAGATCGGCAATGTACTACATTTTACTTTGATATATGTCATTGTTATACTGTATACATTGATGAGACTTTATTAATCTTTTAGACTTTATAAACCCATACATAAAAATATTTTACTTTTTCATGTAGAAATGTTTCGATTTCATTTCAAAACATTTAACGGTGAATGTGTAGATACGACCAAACTTCTATATTATATTATTTTATGAACAGCTTGACTTTAATCTCTTATTTGGAATAGTTAACTTCAACAAAACCAACAAAATAACCTTCAGACTTGGTATAACACTCCTACACCGGCGGAGAATATCTTCAGTTTCATGGTTGAGAACCTCAAGTGATTGCTTCCCGATTTGTTTCGTTCCTCCTAGTGCAACAGTATTCTCTCTATGGAATGAAGGAAACAATTTCTGGTACGATTTTAAGGCTTCTGTTTTAGTAAAACATATCATCAATGCCCCTACAAAACGTGTGATTTTTTGTGAGTACAAGACATTTAATCTCAAATCATAATATGGTATATTTTATGACCATTTATCACTGCAATCTTATCCATTGTTGCGAGCATGTGGTGATCTGCACAAAAACATGGTTGACAAAGTGTCAGTTATTGTCAGACAGTCATCTTAGCTTATAAACTAGGTAATAATTATGTAACCGTCTTTAAAAAATAAATATGGCGGTGTATCTGCTTGTTAAACCTACCCGGGAATCACATATGTTACATCGTCTGTGTATACCCAGTGCTTTATCCAAGGTGCCCTTACCTAGAAAGATGATATAATTAGCAAAACGGTCATTCTGAATAAAAGCATTGTAAATCAGTTGCTCGGAAATCTCGACTGCTAAGGGCTGTTGTGTCGTCTGCATCAAATACATGTACTTCCTCAGTAATATCAGTTTGCACCTATACTCGCGTATATTCTGAGACAAGACACAGAAGACGTTTGTCGAAATCGAGGAATCAGAAAATGAATGAGACACATCACATACACTACTTTATTTGCCATTTATTTTCTCGACAGATTATTTTTCTGTCTAATCTTGGATACTGTTTGAACTAGCTGTTAACACGAAGTGAAATTTCGTATGATTATATACCTTTACATTAAGTTTCATGAGTTTGCGCTTTTTAATGTATGCAAATGTATTCCGTATTCAAAATATATAACAAATATTTCATACCCTTACGATCTGACCCCTTGAAGGAAACACATGATTATCCCCAAGCAGATCTCTGCTTCCAAACCCAGAGCAGTTGACTAGCACGTCACATTTTCCGACAAACTAAAATGAATTCTGTCAAATTATTCTTAATTTTACATGTATTTCTCCTGAATATATATACATATTTTATCGAAATATTTTCAACACTAAAAAACTCATGACAATTGAAGTCAATTTTCGGGATTATGAGCTACAATTATTTAATAATATTTACACAACCTTTTTCGATGGCATCGAACCTTATCTTAGCATTAATTTGGACAAATCACTATCTTCTGAAAACCGAGATAATGATTTCCCTGCGGGCTCCAGGAAGAAACAAGTTACCTCCTTCAGGTCTGTGACTCTGCTCTTTTCAAACTTTCCGTTATTTTCTTTAAATCTGTAAGTAAAATAACAATATATGTAAAACATTTAAGTAAATACACAGTCAATAAAATAGGCTTTCTGAACTTATTAACAGAGTGGATAAAACATTAAACAAGCACTAATGTATATTAAAAATAGCTGTTGTTCCCCAGTTACTATGAGGGTTTTATTTTAACTAGTTTCATAAACCAGCAATCAAAACAGTGTTGTTACACAGTCTTATAGTCGAGTCTTCTTCTGTATTATAAAGAATTAGAGGAAAATATACCACACCTTTGTTGCAGCCAAAGTAAGTACTTCCTCTGATCAAAAATGACAGTAGTTATCTTAAAGCCATATCTAAAAGAGAAATCATTTTATTTACTGCATATCGTGAACTGTAAGTGATGTATAACTTTTTAAAAAGGACAAATGGTAAAGCAAAGAGGAACAATATAGACATTGGACCATCAATCTCATTAATTTATACTCGCCAACAAGTAGCGCACCATAGCACAATAAACTGGTCAACCTCTTCAACGTCAATATATCTTATGCACTTAAAATCATTAACCATGCAAAACACACTACATGTACTAGGTTAGAGTCTATTCTTTGCCATATAATGTTTCGTATTTGACATTACATGCTACGTTGTCCCTATGATTTTAGCAATTACCTTCCAACTCACTTGTAAAGTCTTTTAAATCCAAGATCGACCATTGCTTTATCAGTTAGCCTTTCATGCTCGAAAACAAATTCTCTAAACAATGGATTCTGAAACAAAGAGATTCGTGGCGTCTTAAGATATGACCTGAATACCGGAAGCAGTTGAAGATATAGATACAGATTCAATGTACTGGAATAAATAAAATTCGGTTAAAAGTAAGTTCACTAACTTACATATTTAGAAATAAAAGACACAATTTTGTGGAACTTTAGATTAACTTATGAGGATAAGAGACAGTCAAGTAATTGAACAGGAAATACACAAATCCGGCAAGCCGAAAATTAAATATAGCTGGAAGAAAATACAAAACTGACTAAACGAAACCAAAAGAAAAAATATTTGGCACCTTTCAAACAAACTAAATACATTAATTGGTACCACACACACGGCATTACCCTTTTCGAACGTAATTTGTTACCCAATTTTGACATGAAGAAACAACTCCTTGAAAGCATTTTGAAATACACTATGCAATGTTTACAAATTGAGAAAATAACAAAAAAAGAACAAACTACGAACAAATCAAAATTACTAAAATATAGGTAACTCATAAGCCCAGGAGGCTGAAACTTTCAGTCTTCGGTGACTAAAATAAACAAGTACTTTAGTTTTACTTATATTCGGTTTAATAGTAGATAAAAACAGATCACGACTTGAAAAAATCCATCAGAATGCTGATCTTGCCCTGCACTGACATGCCTTATTGCTGACGATTTACAGAAAATTGTATACACCTTATGCATAAAGCACCTGATAATTTTCCAAGTTGCCGTTACATAGCTGGTACCCGGTTGATATTATGGCACCACAAATTCCCGCTTCCGGTCCCGTAGCAAGGCCAGCAAAATGTTTCCAGGAGTCACCACACCATTGCCTGTATGATAGCAACTGATTACAGAACAGAACAGAACATTCCTTTATTAACTCAAAACTTATTTCAGTTACATGAGTATACAGTGCAACATATATGTACAAAATTCAATTCAATCCACATGACATGGTGCTACTGTTATGTTATATAGAGAAAAAAAGGGAGGAAAAAAAAGAAAGAAAGAAAAGAAAAACAATACATATCTTTTAAAAAGTAAAGGTTAGGAAGGAGTAAATGGGGAGAATGGTTACGCAATGAATTTGTAAGTTATGCGATCTTTGGAACGCACTATATTATAATTTGACCGAACAATCAATTTGAAATAGACTACATATATATAATATTATATATGTATATAATGATTTTTTGGAAGTTAACTCTATCTTAAGAACAGTGTCTCAAAGGTGAGTTCTTTTGTAACGACTCTAAAACTGAGAGAAAAAGAAAAGGCAAGGAAAAACAGAGGGAGCATTTCAATACAAATACAGCTGATACCATTGTAAGCATTAAAGGTATACAATTACTCGTCTAGATTTACTGTCTTACCTTTATCTTGTAGTGAACAAGTCAACTAGATACAAGATTTACAGTGTAATTAAAGGTAACCATTGTGACTGACCGGGACGTTTTCTTCAAATGTTACTTTATTTAATCCCTTACACTCCAAATTTTGAGAATTTTTTTTATTAAATTAAGAAAAGACCAAAGAAAAAAATCCAGAAATACAAACTGTAACTGAATTTAACCTGAACTTTTCAACACATGGTCCTTCATTTAACGGTGACGTTGGAATGAAAATTCCTCCGCTGCCATAACTTGTGGTTCTCTCATAGAAATGTTCTGCTACAACTTTTACTCGTGCACCAGGTAAACATTTCTGTATATTAAGTGCTGTTGATAATCCAACCACACCCGCCCCAATCACTACTATGTCTTCTAACATTTTTCCACTTACATAAAAAGTTTAACACATATTTGGTCAGAAACGCATGTTATCTCACAAATGCCTTTGTTACATATATGTGCGTTTTATATTCAATCCTTTCAGCGTATAGATATATGGCTTATCTTTAGATTAAAAGTGTGCATGACTGTCATAAAGGAAGTAAAAGAACATACACTAATAAGAGGTTGTTTTTCAAACAAGGGAGAAAAATCCACAGGACATAGAAAATTGTCCGCCCAGCAGTTACGTATCTTGATTCTTGATGCAGTTAAACAGAGCAACTATTATATTTATTATCATTTTGTTGCTGTTGTCTGAAGTAGACTCTTTAAATTTACCTTAATCTCTCCACCTTGGTTCCTGCGTGTGATTGTGCTTTTGGAATGAAAATTCCTCCGCTGCCATAACTCGTTGTACCCTCATAGAAATGTTCTGCTACAACTTTCACACGTGAACCGGGTAAACATTTCTGTATATTAACTGCTGTTGATAATCCAACCACACCTGCTCCGATAACAATAATTTCTTTTACCATGTTTGTACCTAGGAAGTGTCTTTCCTTTGAGTTTAAAACAAGCTTATAACTAGACTTCTAACTCCGTGTGTAAACCTTAGGTATTAAAATTGTACATAATTCAACATCAACGTGCGTATAAATATTGTCATTAAAAACACCTCCAGTGTGTAGTACTCATTCATGCCTAAGAATGATGTATCCGATAAAGAACGTATACATGTATAATATAATGTTATTAAATTTATCAACAAACATCTGTGACACGGGTGTAAAGGTAGTTTATAGCATCCAGAATTTCTCAATTATTTAAGCGAGACATTGTTCGCCCGAGGAAAACGCGATTGAAAGGGCTCATGAGCTTACAGATTTTCACATTTATAACACTAATACGTTATAATGAGTGTAGACGAACAGGCAAAGGCGAAACCAAAAGCATTTTACGTTGTTATTGTGGTAAAACATCAATTTATAGCATAAAAATAATTCAGCAAATATCTAGGATCTGGCATAGGACGATTTAAATGCACGATAAAACGTTAATTCATTAAATACGATAAACAGAAGGCTGAAAAGACATACAGACGGATACATTCTCTATTTTGGACAGCTTCAAAATTTTAGAATTTGTAATTTCCATCCTGAGTACCCTTGTCAATTTTGAATCGCAGTATATAAGTTTATGGTTAAGAAATTGACTTAGAGTGTTATAACGGTTTTCCTAATTGTCTGTTATTCTAGTATCATTTTTGTGACGTATATATTTACAATTGCGTCGTATATCATTTAGATAAAATGCGAAAACAAGTGTAACAAATTATGCAGAATGTAATTTGCGCAGTGAAACGACCGTACATATCTTAACCTTCCGTAAATAAAGATTTTATTTATGAGTATTTCTATTTTCAATCCTTTCTGTCTTTGTTGTTGTTGTTTGTTGATGTTGTTTGTTGTTGTCTTAAAAAAAATAAATAATAATAATAAAACAACCGCAAAACAAACGAATTTTACAGGTACGCAATAGCAAAAGTTGCGAAATACATAGTTTTCTGAGTAACATAAAATACCCCCGTCATGACCACATCCGCTAATTCATCAAGATTTAAATACACATTTGTATATAAATGAATTTCGTACAAAATACAGCAAACATTCAAAGAATTCCACTTGAGAGAACAGTAATCATGGCTACAAAGAAGGTAAGTTTTAATTATACCTGTTCATAATATATGTTATTGGCTGCTCTCTATGAGGCTGCATACTACACCAAACTTGCTTAAATCATATCATCAGAATGTCTAAGCTAAGACTGTGCTTTAGTCAGATTGCTTCCGAGCACAGTTTTCCAGCAAATGCGGTATGACTGCAGAATCTGTCAGAAAACATATATTTGGCGTGGGGATTAATGTTTATACCATTATTTCAAATACAAACAACCCTGAAATAATTAAATACTCGTCTTGCACAGATATCTGAGGGTCTGCAAGATAAACAAAAATTATAATCCCTGCAAACTTTTAAAGATTTTTGCTTTGTTTCTGAGAAAAGAATGGCGTCACGCAGATTTTAGTATTTTGCAAATAACTGATTTATTTTCAACAGCATCAATTCGATATTAAGAGAACTGCGCACTTTCTTTCGCGCACGATTATATATTTTCGCATTGTAGAATTCATTTTTTAAAGAAAAAAAATGTAAAAATGATACACATATTTAAAATAGCATTTTCCCCAAAGTCTCCACTTATAGCAAAGTACCTGAAATGATTTAAGAAGAAATTCATGTCGACGAAATTTTGATTTCAGAGTACAATGCAACAAATTGTCTTGGTAATGTTTGTGTTTGTGATGGCGACAGATTTCGTGTATGGGCAAAAATGTAAGTACTGAATAAAGTATACGGTAGCCTACTTTATGTGAAACAGTTTAAAGCTGAGATATGCATAAGTATTCATGTAGCGTACTTCGTATAGTCGAGCTTATAAAAGATGTTCTTTCCGATTTCGCTTGGTGGTGTTTAAGGCGCGCATCTCTCTCATAGTGAAGAGATCGTTTGAAATATAAATTCATTCTTATCGATGGCTGTTTTTTTTAAAGCGCCACACTTTGATAACATAATTCCTTCATAAAGCTAAATGTTTTCTTTTTCTATAAATGTGTACACAAATAGATATATATTTCATAATTCCTCTGAAGTGAACAAAACGTTCCCTTAAGTAAATTCAACGTTGTTACTCTTGTCAACATTTGAAATCTACTGATACCTGAAAGCTCTGATAAGCTTGAAAGTCTGCTGACGCCGAGTAGTTTTAACGACGTAAAGAGTTTTGTAAGTTCTTATGACATGAATGGTCTGTGGTGTTAAATACTGCTGCAATCTATTTTAACACACAGCCAATCCTTTAACACGAGCGTTACAAAATGCAAGTTCAAAATGAGCACGTGTTGTTCTTCACCTTTATCCTGCTGGCGGCAATCGTGTTTGCCTTTATGGTCAGTGCACACCTTGTTCACCCTGCACATCCGTGCAACCGGATAATGATCTGCACTGTTCACTATTCGGTCAGTATTTTTCCTATAAATAGTAAATGGTACTGTCCAGATTGGAAGAAATTTAGCAACATAAGGGCAAAGGATGAAAACCTGTTATAAGTTTAATATATGTTTTTCACATTTAGCTAATTGTCGGGTTGGCAGGGCGTGTAACAAGTGCCCAAAAGACCACTACAAAATGGTCCAAATTGGTTCCCGAAGTGTGAAAGTGTGTTGTTCCGGATGTAGCAAGTATTGCATGGCGGGAAACAGACGAAGCGATGGGCAACCATACTGCACGTGTTATTACCCGAAAGGTTTGTTAAGTTAGACTAGTCCCTGTTTCGTCTCTCTCATCCAGATTTCTGTAGAAAGCCACTCTATTGTGTTGTGTAAAACTGAAACTAAGAAATACAATCCTGGTGTGAATAAATGCACGTATTGCTGATTCTGTTCAACCTTTGTTATCGTCTTTTCATAATGAGTGTATCTTTGTTCAGATGTACAGAATAGCAACATTCTAGTTTTATAGTATAATCGGCATGTCCCGTAAGCAGTCAGAATACTGATTTCTGGAAACATTATTCATCTGTTACTGAAGCTGTATGTCCATAACATACGTTTGCAGATGTTTTGTTTGGCCAAACACGTCGACACACCTATCGTCTTTAAAAATGGTTATACATCTTAAAACTTCAAAAAACACTATTAACTGTATAACAATTATTTGCAATTTCACAGCCCATCCAGTATGCACTTGTACTTTTCACCAAGCTTAGATACCTAGTGTTACCACAGGGTCTTTACATAATGATATCGGCCTGTGCACATATTTGTGTTTGTGTTGTACATTTATGAAACTAACTAAAATGTTATTAATTTAGATATCAAAGGTGACTGTTGGAAGGGTGAACAGTGCGAGACCTGCTTGAAGGGGCCAAACAAAGGCTATGTGGGATATATCAACACTATCCCTGTGTGCTGTGCCAACTGTGAAAGGTCAGGCCTCCAGCTTGGAGGAAAACTGTGCAACTGTCTTCACAACGGGCCTTGATTTAAACCACTTTGCACTAACAGTTTTTACAATTTGACATATTAAAATGCAAGCTTGTAATCTTTTGTTACAGAAGTACAACCACAAATAATGTTATTGTGTTCTTTGAACAATGAATTTTTTTTGTTATCATGAAACAAAACTATGTATAACTTACCATTTATACAAAGAATTAAATTTTCTTTAATCTACTTCCTATGAAAATATTATTTCTAATACAACCATGCAACAACAACCTTTCAATCTCTCATCAGCATACAAAAATCACACTGACACAGACATCTTTGTTTAAGGCCTCTTATAGTTTGCCATATTTAAACATAAACATAAGCTGGTGAAATTTAATCATCTTTAATAAAATATAAACAGTTGGGTTTTCTTTATTTTGTAATATCTTAACACTGATCAGACATACATGTAACTATCAAAATCAAAGAAATAGATATTTCAACTTGAGGTTGATTTTTATCCTTTGTTACAATAAGATTCTTTCTTTTCTTTCTATTGCTTAACTGCTGCAGCAAATGCTCTGCTCTACTGTGTTTAATTTGATGAAATATATTTACTGATATACTGAAGGAAAACATTATCTTTTTTGGTAATATGTAGCTATGCATGGAATGACATTCTTTCTTTAAAAAAATTTTGATTAGAGTGATACTTTGAAGAACATGAATAATACTGATGTGAAATAATCTTAAATTCTGCATATTCAAGCGATAAAAAATACAATAAGATTTCAGAATAAAAATTTATTTATTCACTGACTGACGGTACATAATTTTTCACATAAGCTTAATGTTCAGTGTTTAATGTTGTTTGTCGTCAAAGGGGCCTAAACCAATAAAAATTAAACCAACAGTTACTCTTTTCCACTATCACTCATCTACTGTATGCTGACCATGTAGATGAAATTTTACAACTGTGATCTACCAGCTCCCTAGGGATTTTTAGCCATCTTTGGTAAATTTCATAAGACCCTTTCCATACCTCACACTTACTTTCTGGTATAGGATATGCTAGAATTAAGCTTATATATTTCGTAAAACATCCTTAATCCTGACAATTAGAATTAACTGACAACAAAAGTTATTGTATACTCAAAAAGCAACTTGACCGAATGCAGAGTGTTTTCAAATCCTGTAACTACCTCAAAAGTACATGCACCAGTTATTTTTTTAGAAAAAAGTAATCCAGAAAAAATCAAGTGAAAGTTGATGGAATGAGGAATAAATTACACTGTAGTAAACATTTTCGTCATGATCTAAAACAAGTTTCTGTTTTTATTCTGTGCCCATCTCAAACTTGATAAAGTGTACAGATCCAATACAAAAACAGATCTGAAAGATAAATCTTTTGAGGAATAAGATACTAATAATAAACAGCTTGACTGTGGCATGCTGGTGGCTCTATTCCCCACATGCAAGGTGACATCCCTGCATGGTACTTATGCCTTCTTTATTCCTCTATGGTGTGTATTTGTTATAAGGAAGTTTGACTCCACTGTAAATCATTTAATATGTCCTCTAAGGTCCCTATCTGGTTTCTTTAGGTGGCCCCATACAGTTCCCATCGGGATATTTCTCTTTAAAACGTTTAACTATTTCTGGATCAACAAGCCTGACCCCTTCCAGCTGATTGCCAAGAGTTATCCTAAAAGTAAAAACTGAAAGTTAACCAAACCTGACTGTATCATAACATAAATGTAATATATATATGAGAACATCAATCTTTCCTGATGCAAACAGAAAACAAGAGAGCCATGATGATCTTGAATTGCTCACCTCTCATATCTTCTGCTCAAAACAAGAAGCCGACAAGAGCTCATGTGAGCTAAAAAGTAAATCTAGGGTCAGGGACAACACTGGTAATACTTGACTCTGGAAAACATGACCTTGAAATCAATCATGTTAAACCAGTAAAGCAAAAGAATTAAAGATAAATAAATATACTTTATGCTCAGTAGGGTCCATAGCTATCTTTCCTGGCTATATATTGGTGTGTAAAATTTCTTGCATGCATACAAGAACATTAAAAAGCATGCCTTAGAATTTCAACATACCAGTTTGGTTGAACATTATGTGGTCTCCCAAACAGCTCAACTTTCCTCGTACCTGGAGACAGTCTTTCTATTATACCATATATTTCATCTGGTTTATGACTGGTTGCTCGCACCTGAAAAACAGCAAAAAATCGTACTTTTCTGGTTTGTAAAAACAAATCAAAAGCAAACTTTTCTGGAAATTTAGAAAAAAAAGTAGCTTCAACAGAAACAGTGATGCCCAGTTTTAATGGTCTTAATATCTCTAACTTATTTCAACAATCAGAAATTCAATTACAGCACAGGCTTTTTTCTCTTTGTAAGTGAAAATGTATAAGTCACATTTGATTCTATTTTAATTATGCAATAAATAAATAAATTCTTACTTCAGCAACAATAACATCACAGTCTAGACCTTTGTTAACTCCTTTGGGATTTCCTTTCACTCCAACCTGAAATATAAGACATATTTTGCTAACTCACACAGTTAATTCGTTAACAGCTAGAGGTTTGGGTTTATACTATATATCTAAATTTATAATGTATTCTTCTTTCATAGCAATCAGACATTTAACTTTTTCTTATCAGATATAACTTTTGCATCAGTACATGTTAGGTCTCAGCTTTATGATTCACTTACTCAAGTTCGGTCAGTTCTTTTTTGATATATCATTTTATTTCATTGTCTAAAAGAAAACATTCATTGACACTTCACTTAACTTTTGAAATTTCCTGGCAAAGCTACTGAATTAAAGATACAAATTTTGTGTTTAGATTCTGAAGTGAAAGGAACAAATTAACTATTCCTTTGAAACCCAAAGACTTTGAAACATTTCAGGGGTAAAATTGTCTTTAGCAAACAGCAGAATTCTTAAATTCCCTTGTTTTATCAGTAATAAGACATCAGAACAATGAGACCTTATCAAACCAGTACACTAGTAAGTGTTTACTCACAAGACAGTGTTCTTTGCCATGATTAAGCCAGTGCCCTGTTCTCCCTGTACGTATAATTCTCTGTAATTGGTTGGTTTTCACCCAGATTATTTCATCTATTCTCTTGTACCTAAATAACAAAAATATCTACTGTCAACATATTCTGACAGCTTCCACATTGCCACCCAGCTCAAAATGAAGTTTTTCCAAGTTTCAACATTATCCAAGTATGTGATAACTCACAAAGTTCCTAACAGAGTAGAAACACACTAAGCTATCCCTGGTATTGGATATGACAATGAGTGTTATTTCATGTAAATTAATTATATTCTTTTATATCCTGCAAAAATATTTTCTTTCCCATAATTCCGACATTTGTTTTTCTAACATGTTCAATACCTCTGCAGTAAGCTATCATTCAGTATCAACTTATTACCACAAATGGTGTGATTTCTGCATATTCCTCAAAGATATCTATACTATTGGTGTTTCACACCTACTCAAAGCTGAATCAAGTTTGTCAGTCACCTGCTACTCATAACATTTCTTGTCTATAAACCTACAAACTATAAATAAAAAGTCAATTATTAACCTGTATTACATTGCACAGTTTAGGTATATATTAGCTGTAGGACTTACCCCCATAGTTCCAGACACTCTCTTCCTAACTCCATAGCCCTGTTATCAACCAGAAAAAAATCTGTTAAGTCAGTTATTTAGTCAAGAACAATTAATTCTTGCTATCACAAACAACAACAACAACAAAACAGCAGCATCTGAGATGTTTCAGTAGTGACATAAAGTCAAATTCTGCTTTGTTTATTTCCAAAACTATACAAACTCAGCAGAAACAATTAACATCTACAAATGACAAAAATATTAACACCTTACAAAATGTTACCAAAGTCTAAAATCTAAAATATTTACAAAAGTGTATATCTTTCAAAGCTAAAGACTAGAATAGCCTAGACTTTGCAATGTACCTCCTAGCAAAACATCAAGCATGACAATGTAATGAAAATTCTTAAAAATGGTAATTTTATGAACCTGTATGATTTATTCCTTGCTTTAAAATAAAAACCAAGTCCATGGTTTGCATTGACAGTTTATTTAAAACAAATGATTAATACAAATGTTCTGATCTTAGTACAACTAAGGCTAGTCAATGACCACCAAATGCAATAAACTTGCAGACTATAGTCTGTTTCAATAAGACAAAGTACAGTTTACTAAGGTGTTACCTTCCAGGTTAAAAATGCTACAAAAATCTCTACCTTCCAGTGACCCAGAGGAAGATGTAGCCATCATCCTGCAGAAAGGGAACCTGCATTTTTCTCATCTCATCGTCCTGCATTGTCCCATATGGCAGTTCCATGTGGATATCCCAGGGCGGGTCAGCCATAATTACAGCACATTTTCCTAATACAGTCATGTCCAAGTAACGAATGTCACACTGTATCCACTGAAAACAAATTCAATCAAATACCTGGTTTCTAAATTAATGTACAGAAAAAAATCTTATGAATTTTTTTGTCTGTTTCAGAATATGTTGAAAATTGGTGTGTATTTTGTATGAAGAGAAGACTTATAATTAGATCACATAGACAGATATTGTTTATTTTCTTCAGTTCAATGCCACTAAACAGTATAGCTGTAAATAGGCAGAAAGATCTTTGGAAGTACCAACAATACAACCACATCTTTGAAACTTTCTAAATATGACAGACTAGAAGCAGGGCAAGAAATCTGAGACCATTACATATTCAAAGCAAATAAGAGATGGACTCATCCTGCACCACACCATAAACAAAAGAAAGTAAAATCAGTTCTTTTCAACCCTAAGTTCTCATTATTATATAAAGAGCATAGTAAAGGGATACTGAAATAATTATAAAGTGAATACATGTATTCAAGAGGCAAAATAACAGTGGCATTGGTTTGTGTCTTACAACCTGTATATGTATATTACCTACCTGTGGAGGGAACATGTTAACTTGTTCACTAGAGTCTGAAGATACAGCTAGAGCCATCTCCTTTCTAGGATTCTGTGATTTCTGAGATTCCTCAGGGTAGTCAACTTTGTAATGCACATACTGTTACAAAAATCAAGATTAGAAAATTTCAAACACTTCCAAATAAACTGAAGAATAAACATTCTAAAACTTACCGTTTTATGAAATTAAGTTCCCAAGTATAAGACTACTTGACTCTAAGTACTATATAGAAAGTGTGTACTAATCAGAGTACATTTCTACTGTATACTTGTTGAAATTGAATCTGATCTATTTTATTTACAAAACAAAAATAATCTCTTTGAGACATCAGTTTAACTTTTTTAAAACACCCACAAAATATAAATATTCTTACTTTACAAGTGTCCATATGGAAACATGTGTTGAGAAATGAACAATCTCCAAGTGATTCTGAAAATGGGGAAATAGGAATGAAAATATTATATTAAATCTTGTATGTTATATTAAATCTCGTTACTAAGTAAAATCTGATATGCAAAATAGCATACCCATTTTAAGTTTAAACTGACCATAAGATACAGTTGAAACATAGTATCTTGAACTGGTCTGAACCTGATTGTGTGCATGCATGTGTGTACTGTGCATGTGCGTCTGTGTAAAATTTCATTTTCTTCTAATATTGCATCTTTTGTTCCTTGCATACAAGTAAAAAAAAGTCTAAAGTTTTGGTAGAACATGGTATGGTAACTTGATTCTATAATCAGTCACTAATCAGGTTTAAACTGTACATTCCAGCAAGATTTTAGGCTACTGGAAGTCAAGTCCCAAATAAATACAAAACCCAATCTATACACAAGCAAAAAAGTTCTTAATAACACGAAAACAAGAAATTTTATGAAGAAGTATTGATGACAATTAATCAATCTTCTTTAAACTGAGGTTTATATTTAGAATTAATTTAGAGACAAATCCATTTCAATTATAAAATTCTAACCATCTGTGTGTTTATGAATAATTTTCCTGAAGTGAAGTTTTGAGCAAGCTTGTGTTGCCTGATTGACTTTCATACATTCTTCTTTTGTTCCATACTGACAGAACTCTTGTAGCTGGACCCCTGAAAAATACATATATTTTAAATATAACCTGAATCAGGTCTAGCTCTGGGTCAAAATTTGCTTGAGCCAAATATATTTTCGACGCGGAAAAGGGGGTGGGTGCGGGAGGGGGAGTACCCCCTCCTGCGTCGAAATTTTTTTGAATTTTCATTGGTAAATGGTGCTCTCTGAGGCACTTTGAACCATTATGCTCTTTGATTATCAGACGAGTAAAATGACTCAGATTAAAACAATTGGTGTTTTCCTACTAAAAAATAAGCACAAATCAATATAAATAAAATAATTTATTTATCATAATATTTTTATGGACTGTAACAAAACAAAGTACATGATATTTACATATGATACAAGCTAATGCATAGCAACAAGAATTGAGGATCGTATGTTAACCAAGAATTGCCATTTTTCCAAGTACATGTATCTTAAAAATTTCTAGCTGTGTTTGATTTCATTTTTTTAGGAGTTGAAGTTTACGTCTTGGTGCCATTTTTGATTTTTTGCATAAATTTATTTTATGCCTATCTGATTAGCCTCCGTAAAAATTCAGTATACCTTTGTACATTTACTCAAAAAATACCTTTAATAATTACCTTTACTGACAATGAAAATCAAAAGAAACGTATCGAAAACGTGTGAAAGAATTTATTCCAGTTGCTACCAAACATTTCCACTTAATCCCATCAACCGCATTATTTATCCTTTAAAAAGTTAGTGCCGACGATGATCACTTGATTGAGCCGCTGTTTGTAAAACAATCATCCGTGATAATTGACTATGATCGAGCTAATTGGTTCACGAACAACTTGACACATATTTAATCTGTTTATTGTCACAAACTGACACTCACATGCATATTACCGGATATTGCAACACGTGGACTGTGTCTATTGATTTATTACTAGTTTACCGCTACTGATATCGGAAAACCGGTCAACCGCCTCGATCTGAGCTAAACATTCTATTTTTTGACTCGGGGATTTCCCAAAATGTCGGAAGTCATACTTTTAGCGTGTTTTCGCCAATCTTAATTTTTTTGAGCCAATTTTCGCAATTTGGAGCCATTGGCACCGTTGGCGAACGCCAGCGCGAGCCCTGACTGATGCTAGATTTAGCTGGCATTCTGTATCAAAGGTCATATTTTTTAACACTTATATCTAAACAAAATGTATTTCACAATCTAGGAAATGGTAAATTACCATAAATTACATGAACTTCTTAACGGCCCTAAAATCTTGCCTGAAAAATTCAAAACTTGTATAGACATACAAGCCGGTTAAATATCACTCACTGTGTGAAGTAACAAGTTTGGCTTTATTCTGCATCCTAAGTATGAACACCAGTGCACTAACCCATTATCATGCTCAGCGTTATGTATACTAGAGGTATAGATATTAAACAAAATCTTGCATATTAAGCTAACAGAAACTGACCTCCCTGAGATTTGAATCTCTCCATCAGACTTTTCTCCTTCGATGTAGGAGCACTAAGCAGCTGCATTATCTCCTCAGTCACCTTCTTACTCTCCCTCTCCTTCGCTGTCTGGGCCGCTAACAAGCTCTACAATAAAACAGTTTTCTATATTAACGAACAGGTACACAATCTATCATGTGATACACCGAAGGCCTAAATCCAATTCATATAGTTTGAACATTGTCTAAAATTGAAATAAAAAAAGTGGAGATGCACTCACAGAGTAGCGTATTGAAGTTGCCAATACATGCCTTTATTCAATGTTAATTACTGTTGCTTACATGGTTGTATAATATATAGTTATATTCCTCTAAGAAAACCAGTAAAAAAATGGTTTTAAATTTTTTAATAATGAATTGGTCTTGACAGCAGACTTTATTCTGAATTTTAGCCTTTAATTCTTTTAATATGTCAATTTTCATGTGATTCTGAAAAAATGTTTTGAAAGTTCAACCACTCAACTGTTCCTGTATGAGTCCGTAACAACAGAACTTATGTACAGCTACATGTAGACAAACTAATAACAACAAGAAATGTATATCACTGACCTCAACACTGAAGTTTGACTCTGGTTTAGATGACTGCTTTGTTTGTTTGGTCGGTGGTTGACCATCCTGGTCATCTTCTTGTCTGTAACAAACATGCTTTCTAAATTCAGTGTTAGACAAATGGCATCTCACAAAGTTTCAATTTTTATAATTTACACATATAAGTTACTTTTAATGCGGTCTAGTGCACACCTTCCTATAATTGTATAAAATGAAACAAAGGGGAATAACTCCAAAATCAGAAGTGCAGAGTGACGGTTCTTGTGCTCTGCACTCCAACTCAATGAGATCTATCAACCTATGAAGTTTCAAGTCAATAACTTTGATAGTGTAGGAGTTATGCTCCAGACAAACATCTGGACGCCCTCAGTCCGCCCGCCCTGGGTCATCCCATAATACATCCCGTCTTTGAAGGGCGTTTAAAAACAATTAGGAATTAAACTATAGTGAATGTGCCAGTATATAGGGAACATACTCATCTCTCTTCCTTTTCTTTCCTGACTGATCTGTTACTGCTGACAGCTGAAATAAAAAACAGCTTACAAATTTGGTAAAGTTTAGTTCTTTTTCACAACATTCAACAGCTTTTCAGTGAAAAAAAAAGATTACCTCACCTTATTAAAGGCAAAATATATATATTTCCCAAAATGGACCAACCCCCTTTAGAAGTTTATTTGACAAGAAAATACCCCCCTTTATAAAATACCACTCCTGACAGTATTTCTTTATCTTGGCTTCATGGGGTGGGATATATGTTTTACTAAAATGGTCTTAAGTAAGATGTGACCTCAATAGAGCTGTATCATACATAATATCCAACAAATACACAATGTTTGTTGATATTAACAATGTAACCACTAACAACTCATTGACTCTTGTCTGAAAAGTGAACCTACTCATAATTTCTCCCTGTAAATATATTCATGACAGAAAATCATTACATCTTTACACTTCCTAGTAAACAAAAAGAAGTCTGAATCTACTTGTTGCTAAAATTTCAGTCTTTTTAAAATTTAACTTAAGTTTTAGTCTCTCTTAGTTTTGGCTAGAGCAAGAGTAGCATATTGAAATGTTACATTCCTATGTATACATGTAGCCCCTACCTTTGACAAATCTACAGACTGTATAGTAAGATGACCTTTCCTTGATGTTTTACTTTCATCTTTAGAAATACTGCAAATACAAAACATAGATATATCTTCAGCACTGTCACATGACAGGAAAGGAAAATAAGGTGCCACAACAAGCCACTGAATATGCAGGGGTTTCATTAAGAGGCAGAGGGCAGGTATTTTCACCTGCTATTTTGAGATCTTCACCCACCTACTTTTTTTAAAATCAGGCTTATTTATAACAAAATGGCAGCCTATCCCCTGCCTACTTTACATGTATTCCCTCCAACTAAAAAACTTAATGAAACCCCTGAATATGACAAATTAAGAACAGGTACATCACAATTTATCTAAGATCAAATTCAAATCTAGATAAATTTTATGAAGAAAAGTAAAACATGCATGATTTAGAAGACAAAGTTGTTTTTCTTGTTGAGTGTTTACAGCCTATGAAGACATTGCCTTTCCTGGAAAGCGTAAGCTTATGTAGGAATGTTTCTGCCTTTTATGTCACTAGCAGAAATTACTGTTCATGTATTTGCGACTCAGTGCTAAAGCTAGGATGAACAATTTTAAACAGCTAGCATTTCTTACACAATCATCTGTTGAGCGGCAAACTTTTGAAGCAGGTTTTCTACCACATCTATGTGTGCTCTTCTTCCTAAAGCCTTTGATGTCTTCTCACACACACTGTCAGAGCTACATGGTGTCTCAAGACTTGGGTCACACAGTCCTATTGACAACTGCTTCTCTACTTCAGGATCATGTTTGATGGGTTCTGGTTTAACAATAGCAGCTGACAACTTGACAGGTGACTGACCTGGGGTTAAACTTTTGGATGTGTCAGATTTAATTCCTGAAAACAATATCTAATCACAATGTATTTTTTTCTTATTTCTGATTATGTTTAACTGCAGCTTAAAAAAAGACTGGAGACAAACACCATACCTAAAGAAGAAATTGAAAGGGATGATAATTGCTTAAGCAGCTATAGTGTCCCCAGATGACAAAGGTAGACAAAAGGTATCTGATGCAAACTTGAATTAGGTTAAAAATGGAAAGGAGCAGGATCTGGTGCATATTAATGAGTGAACAGCACATGGTCTGTTTGCAATATTTGTTGACTTGTTGACTTTGTTTATCCAACTACCTAAATAAACTTGAAAAAAATCTCTATCTAAATAAATGTCATTGTAACCAATGCTTAGGCAAAGATCACTTAATCTGGAAATCAGTTCACAGTACCAGATGTACATGTATATTAAACTCTAGGAATTATGATGTTTATTTCTGTCAACTGACACACATGTATGAGATCCATTCACAAATTTCCCTCAGTTTTTTTTTCTAAAGCATATGCATTGTGACAGACTAATAATCTTAGCTCATCATATGTTATGGAATGAATTAGAATTAACCAAAAGTAAAAAAAAAGCTTTAGCTGCTGAAACATCTCCTCTTAAAATACCAAGGGATTTACAGTCTTACCCATTTTAAGGGGGCTGTCAAAAGCTAAACAAATCTTTTTTTGAGCCTTGTTGTAATCATTCCTGCTCTAATTAAACTTTGTATTGTATTGAGGCTGAATTTTCTTGCTACCTTTCAGGGAATATACAGACCGTATTAGACAAAAAGACTGATTTTTTAATCAACAGGTGTAGCTGTCCAAAATCGTTTAAGAATTATGGAAAGTATTAAAGACAAAAGTGAGCAGTTTACCATCAGGTCCACTGGTTGTCGGTTTGGTGACAGGAGCACTTGTCGATGCCGACGATTTTGAGATCTCAGCTACGAGACCTTCCCTTTCCTTCTTTCTGGCTGCTAGTTTTGCTCTCAAACTACTCTGTTTCGATTTAAGAGCTTGGATCTCATTCCAAGCATCAGTCATATTCAAAATTGCTATTAAATTCTACAAAAGAAAATAATTTGTTTACAAAAGAAATTCAAACGATTTTTACTTCATGGGCGCCGCCATTTTGTAATTAAGTCAACAGCGAAATAAATGAAATATCGTTGTCATCAGAATGGTGCAATCATTTACTGGGTGAAGTTTTTGCCATCTTTAGAACAATCTTATTAAAATTTTACATCGGTGGTAGGTGAAGGTAGTTTTGTATGTTGGATCCATCACTCAAACAAAAGGGTCGTGATGGCATATTAACATGTTAACCTTTGTTCAGAGTTATAGACCCAAAACGAATATTTTTATTTAGTAATTTTATAAGGGTAAACTAGACAATGCTCTAGCTCTAGACTAATGTTTTCAAACAAGTAGATTTTTAACTATTTTCTTACAAATATGCGTTTATTAAACTCATGACCCATGACCACTGGAGATAGCCATTGTAAGCCTCAGGGGCATGATTTAAGGATTCTTCATAAAATTTCTACTACATTATACTACATGACAAAGATTAAAGCCATAGACCATTTTGTTTCAGTCAAGAAGATTTTTGTAAGTGTTTCCTATAATATCTCCTCGAAAAGATGAGTGCATGGGCATCACCTTAGATCCTACAACCTTTGTAAATGCTACATGCCTTGTGATAAAGACTAAAAATTCTTTAGCATTTTCTTATAAAGTCCATGAGGTAGTGTTAATAATGACCACAGGGGGGTGACATTAGCAGTCTTTCTTGATGTCAACTTCATGATATTACATCATCTAGGCCTTGTTGTTTCAGATAAGATTTTTAGTATTTTAACCCATCTCTTTCTATCCCAAATGATACCCAGACAGAGCAAATAAAGACCTAAGGGGTGTGATTTTAGTAATTTGTGTTAAGGTCTACTGGATAATACAACAACTGAATTTCAGGGCACTGGGCATTATGGTTCCAGAAAAAGATTTTCCATGAATATCCTTTACATCTTTAGATGTTAAACAATTTACTAGTACTTCAGTACAGACTCATGAGGAAGGCCAAATAATGATCCAAGGGGCATGTTTTTACCTATCTTGGTAAAGGTCAACTAGATTATACTATATACCAAGTTTCAGGCCTTTTGTCCACATGGTCTCATAGAATGAAGATGTTCAATGTTTTTCCTTCTAATTGCAACCAGAATTATCCATGGGGCAGTTTTGTTACAGCTTCATCCAAGACTTCTAAGCATGGGTGCAAGAGGTGTTTAAAAGTTTATGCAACACTTCACTGTGTTAAGACAGAACTAGTGTTCAATGATGATCCAGTAATATGTTGGTGCACATTGTTAGTGTATTGCAGTGTTTTGTGGTACACTTCAAGGGTATCGTGACACCCCAATGTACAGAAGTTCCATCTTTCCACACTTTGCTCGTGTGCATGTAGAGACAAAATTCTTACTTCACATTGTTAAATGCACAAAATTTTAAAAATGTGCCTTGTAAAAGTTGGTTCCCATTTAACAGCACAACAGGCAGACTTGATAAGCCTTTCAAGTTTTGTAACAGTCAGTCTTCATCTGACATTCTATAGAACCAATATTACTTGCTCAAATACAAGAAGTCCTGAGAGAGGTCAATAAAGCAATCTGGTTCATCTTTTTAATCCAAACATAAGGTAAGTACATAGGAATTTTTTTGCCCAAATCCAGATAGTTTCACAGGATCACAAGAGTCAAATACAAATGAAAATGTTTTTGCAAAGTCAGCACTGGTCTAAGGATAAGATACTTAAGAGTTGTTGGGATCATTAAATAATAAGTTGAAACATAACAAGTGTTAGAAGACTTTACAATACTTTATTAGCACTGCTGATAATACCATGTTTGGGGACGTTTTTATCTGTAAAACTATAATCTCTAACTACGACTGAAATAAACTGACATAAATACCAAATAAACTTTTATCCAAAACAAACATTTTTTTTTATTTCTCAAGTTCTACCTTCTGCTTGTACTAGTAACACATGTCAAGGTACACTGATGATAAAATTTGCTAGAATTTCACTTGAATGCCAAAATATGAATCGTTGCTAATAAAATATCTTGTTTTTATGACAGATTAATGAAAGTTGAAAAGTTATAACTTAATCTCTAGCACAATGAAAAATATATAATTCATCTGAAGCTGAATTCTAGCTGGGAAAAAATACAACTGCAAAATTGACTGAAGCCAGCATATATTGTAGATGGCATCATCTCTTTCATGATTAAATACACACCTAACAAGTCATATACACACAGAAGGTACATTATGTGAACTACAGTGATGATTGCACTGTATAAACTGCAGAAGAACTGATCACAAGTAAACATTTCAACAAGGAAGCAATACAACGAATTTATAGCACTAAGAGACAACAGAGAAGTCAAACGTTACCTATATAAAAATAGAATTTTAAGCATGACTATGTCATAAGCTGAACAAGTGCACAGTGACAAGCTGTAGGTCCTTCATTTATGTAATAATTGTAATATAATTATCAATCAAACATATCCTAAAAATCTCATCAGGGAAGTATAACACATAGGTCAATATTAAATCAAAACAAGTAAAAATCAATGCCTACTTTTCAAACCTTCTAGTATACATTAACATCATTTGCAAGGACTTTCAGAATACAAGTAAGTCCAATCAAGATTCCATTAAAATCATGGATTACTTTTTATCCATAATACATCTTATTTGTTAATTTGTTCAAGCAAATAAAAAACTTGCAGCACATAAACAATGATTAACAACAGCTAGTATTTCATTCAGACAATAAACAATCAATACATGTCTTAACACAGTTATAAAATGTGTAAATAACATACACTGCTTCATGCTTAACAACTTTCCTTTCGTGTACTCCATATTTTCGTTAAGACTGACTGTCAGGCAGCCAAACATTACAGATGTCACTAGGTTTAGATTTTTCTCCTTCCTTTTTCTTTCTCTTGTCTTCAGTATCAACACTTCTTTCAAAAAACAGGTTCATTCAGACTTTGGAAACTTACTTTTATTTTGAAAATCAATATGGACTGCCAAAGCCTGTTCAAATGACCTTTCGACCTATCTGATGCTAAAAAAATCCAATACATGTACTTTCATTTAATCTGTAAGTTTCAAACACTGAAAAGAATGTATAGATGTAGTCCTGTGTAAAGTCAACAAGAAAATATACATCTTAGGTATGTAGAAAAGTTAGCTTATAAAGATAACAACAGATAAAATGATAAACTAAAACCTAAATCTAACCCAAAACAGGATAAAATGCATATACACAACTTATACATGTATACTACAAAAAAAAACTACATCAGCCATGAAAATGAAATTCAAAAAGTAAGGAAAATATTTGATTGCCAAATTGTTTATTTACAAGAACTGTTGAATATAAAATGTAGTTTTAAAAAATCCCTAAAGTTTAGTACTACATATGTACACTGGGGAAGGGAGACAATCCTAGACAAAGTTACCTTCAATCAAATTAGACACTTTTGGCCAAAATAAAGAAGTAACTTCAGATAAAGACAGAAAATGACCAGGTTACCAACTAAACTAAACTCTAGCACATGCTAGACTTTCTCTAAATGAAATAAATATATTTGCTCTGGTGCTTTGTTTTAAGTGTCATTTACCTATCTAAGAATGGTCATCAATATTACAAAGTAGACAGTGCAAATGTGAAAAAAAACTCACCTTGAAACTGCTTTAAGCAAAAAAGCTGTACAATTATCTAAGCTAGATAAAATAAAAGCATGTACAGCAATTTGTTAAGATTTATATCCTAATCAAAAATAGATAGTCTTTAACATTTAACTGGCAACAAATATAAAACATCACAGCTAAGGTATTTTGAGAACTACATTTTTTTTGTAACAAGAACATTAGACAACATGTTACAATAAGGAATTTTTTATAACTGCCACTAGACTGGGATAGTAAAAGTTTTACCATACTTGCAACAATACTTGTCTGTTAAAAGTATTCTCCAGTTAAAATTTCACAATAGCAATTATGTTTTTTTTCTTTATAAGCTACAACACTAAATATTCTTCCTCACGAACAGGCTGAATTAGAAAGCTAAAAAAATCTGAAATTAGGCCAAAAAACACCCTGTATTTTGCCTCTTCAATCAAAGGCTTAGTATCAATTTATGCAAATTTGTTTTGATCCTAGAAAATTTTTTTTATCCGTTACCAAATTTAGTGATACATTTCAGGTGACTAAGGACAGCTAGAGAAGTCCTTGTTTTAACTCGGATATTATTTCATCACAGGTATAAACCGACTAATTTAGAAATTATTATGGCATCTTATTGTCACAGTCCCATAAAATGATGGATATGAAGAAACTTTTCACACCACAATGAAACAGGATGATAGCAACATCAAAATATCACAATTTAAAGAAACAACTTAACTCAGGCCTTACAATAACAGTACAACAAGTATATTTTTCACTTTCTTATATGAAACTACATTTACAAAGGCAAGGAGTTACAAGTACATTAAATCACTCAATACAGTTTGCAGGTATTTTTTTCACTACAGATGCATTAGATGCAACAATTTATGCCTTTCGTTTCAAAATTATAAAAAAAAAACCATTCATAATCACTAAGAACAAAGAGATTGCTGATTGTGTATTTAATTTGTCTAAATTATGATTGGCTGAAAATATGACCAGTTCACAATAATGCCAAGTGTAAAACCATGCTTTAAGTCCTTATAAGAACAGAATATACAATTTTTTCCATCATGTCAGGCAAATCTTAGAAAGGACAGTAATACTAAGCTAATCCAAATCACTTGTCAGATCAAATTCTCTTCCTTACCTGGTACTAAATTTTATGTGATCTACAGTACCTGACACTATTAGGCACCTGTGCCTTTGCACCGTTCTTTAAAAAGGCCTTGCTTTTATCATAGGCATTTTTTGAAAATTCCAGCATTTTCATTTAGCAACAATTTCTATTAAACTTTCCAGCAATAATATTGTAGCTTTGGAACAATGAATCAATAAAGAAATATCTTTTTTTTTTCTTTAATTTTTTTAATGTTTTTTTTTTTAAATGTACAATCATATATGTATATAACTGATCGCAAACTTGGAAAGCCATAGCTAATAAACCTTTCTCAAATGTCTAACATGCAATAAATAACACTTGCACAGGTAAAAACAAAAATATGAGCAATTAAGAAAATTTTGAACTGCTTTTCTTGAAGCCAAGACCTATAAAACGCTGCACTTTCAAAAGATAATGTTGTTCCATCAAGACACCCTTTGTTCAAATCTTTTATAAAGTTGTTAAAAATTTGTTAAAACCCTTAAGAAATGTATGCAAGCTACTGTTTTTTTGCCCAGGCCAAGTCATCAACCCTAGGTTTAATTCCGCTGAAAGCTTCAATCAAGGTCTCAACTTTTGTCCAGAAACCAATCGTTTCCAGGGGGTAGTTAAGCCAGCCAGTAGTGATACAGAAGTATGTCTCATGTGGTGCGACATGATGGATACGATGATGTTTGCGCGGCAATATGATGTGTAGATCCTGTAACAAGGTAATCCATCGTGGAAGGCCAAAATATGTATGAGACCACTTGTGAAACTGCAAGTACAGAAACAGACACATTTAACATTCAATAGAGATGACCAACTCCTCAAAGTTATGGCAATGACCTTGACCTTTTAGTCAAATGCATGTAAACTAACCATGAACTGCTTTACAAGGTGTTTGTGCACTATCAATGTATTGTCTATGTTTAATTATCAATAGGTCAAGTGTTTGCAGTAACAATATGATAAAGCTATCTAACTATACACTTCTCTAACCATCAAGTTGTATCTTATTATAAACAGAGACAAAAAATCATCTGATATAAAACAAACTCAATTTATGTTTCTATCTATGCAAAACAAACTGTCTATAAGAATTTAACATTTTAGGAAATCAAGTAATACATTAACAATTATTTGGCATTAATGACCAGCATGTATCCAAATTTCCTAATGCATCTGTATTTCTGTATGTCAGAGACCATTTAATTAGATTTTTAATTGAAGTAATTATTCATGTCCAGTACTTTATTGTCCAGAGTCTTTTTTACCGTACCTGGACATGTCATTTTACGACCCCATAACAATAAAAAGAAGCCTGTTTTTGTTTTATGGACTTTCTGTAGGAAGCTGTTATTGTCTTAATTGTCTAACATTTTCTATAACAATTCTGGAACATAAAACTGTATAACTTTATATGATTAAAGAATTATCATAAGACCTACAGGTTTCAACCACCAACCTTTGTTTTAGTAAACACATATACTGAGCCCTAAAAAAAGAAACTAGAGTCTACAATGTCATGTGTATAACGATTTTTATATTTCAAAAGAAGATGGTAAAGGTTAAAAAGAGTAGGCTGAGCCAAGCTCTGTGATTATAATGGCAATGTTTTTTTAACACAGTTAAAACAAAAAGGCAGACAAACTTTGTATTTCATAAATTTATCCTACTTTTTAGTCTTCAAATATTTCTGAAGAAATACAAAATAAATTCCTTACCTGATTTGTAAAGCTAACAAATATTGCCAGTAGAAAAATATACATCTGCCAGTAGTAAGCCTGTTGGATTTCATCATCGTTAAGAGTACAGAACTTGTATGCCATGCCCAGCAAGGGGAACATGACTACAGCAAAATTATCGCCATTTGTCTCTATAAAGTCATGTCTAGTAATTGATGTAGGATCTATATGGTGCTCACGGAATGGTCTTATGAAAGACTGGAACATAAAATACAATCATTAGTCTATAATCATCTGCTCTGATGTCCTCTCACACCAAGACACAAGGTCATACTTGCAGAACTGTACCACTTTTAGGACACAATTTATCTAAATCTATTCTTACTTTGCCAGTAGGTCAAATAACCGATTTCTTTACTCTATGAAGTGCCATTTTATCATAATATGCAATAAGCACAAGCAATACTACCAGGTACATAAAAAGAGAGATGTCTGTAAAACATGTGGCCCCCTAGCACCTTATCCCTAGAGGCAGTCATGAACTTTTGAGGGGCTGGGACCAAGCCTTCTGTAGTTATTGGTCAGAAACCGGTTTGCTATTCAAGGTCACTGTGACCATGGCCTTTTACCTGCTGACCTGAAAAACTAAAGGGCTCATCTACAAATAATGAACAACTTGAGGGACACGGGCTAAGGGTTCTACACATTCTGCTTTTTAAGGTCAGCATCACCCTTGACCTTTGACCTAATGACCTGAAAAACACTAGTTGTTATATACAGATCATGACAAACCTACAAACTAAATCTGATGAACCTGGGCCCAAGGATTCCCTAGATATTCAGCGGGTACTGTTTTGCTTTTCAAGGTTACTGTGACCTTGACCTTCGACCTCATAACCCTAAAAAACTTCAGGAGTCATATAATTGTGATGACCAACCTACCTATGATGTTTTTAAGAGCTGGGCCCATGCATTCTACAGCAATTGATCAGACACCATTTTGCTATACAAGGTCACTGACATTGACATATGACCTGAAAAGCTAAAAGGGTCATGTACTGGTCATGGGCAACCTATATACTAAGTTTGAAGAACCTGGGCCCAACCGTTCTATAGTTATTAATTGGAAATCATTTTGCTTTTCAAGGTCAATGTGACCTTTGCCTTTGACCTGGTGACCTGAAAACCTAACAGGGTCATCTATTAGTCATGACCAACCTACAAACTAAGCTGGAAGAATCTGGGACTAAGGGTTCTATAGTTACTGATTGGAAACCATTTTGCTGTTCAAGGTCACTCTGACCTTGACCTAATGACCTGAAAAAACCTATAGGGGTCATTTACTTGTCATGACCAATCTACATACTAAGTTTGAACAACCTGAGACCAAGGGTTCTACAGTAACTGATCAGAAACCAGTTTACAATTCAAGGTCACTGTGACTTTGACATTTGACCTGGTGATCTGAAAAACTATAGGGGTCATCTACTAGTCATGATCAACCTACACACTAAGTATGAAGAACCTGGGACCAAGCCTTCTATAGTTATTGATTGGAAACCATTCTGCTTTTCAAGCTCACTGTGGCCTTGGCCTTTGACCTGGTGACCTGAAAGACTTAATGGGTCATCTACTAGTCATGACCAACCTACATACCAAGTCTGAGAAAGGTGGTCCAATGGTTCTCTAGATACTGATCCGAAACCAGAGTGTCTACCTACCTATCGACATTTGCAAAACTATATGCCCCCTCATCTTTGATGGGGGGCATAAAAACTTCTTTAAGTACATTGACTTTCAGTTTTAGACTGTAAATGCTAGTATTGTAAGAAGTTTAGCTACCTTCCCTATTAGACCTTCTACTGAGCCATAAGAGTCTGCACCCCAGTGTACCAAACCACTGCAGAAATCTGCTGTCAAAATTCCTAATACTGAAATGTAAAACACAGTGTGAAAATAATGTATCATGCTTACAACATATGACTACAAGTCTTTTCAAGTGGCACACAAGGCTTACTATAAATTCACATAATACATTAATTACGCTCTATGGGATAACTGGCTGCTTTGTATTTCGGGTTGATTTATAATTAGTCTGCAGGAAACAGTTCCTGGCCCAGACAAGATAGATAGATAGATAGATTTATTTCAATATTGTGTAAGCAACATGGATACAAAACATTTAAAATAGACATATAAGTATATAAAACAAATATAAGAATGAAATGATATATTAATGAAAATGAACCATGTCAGTTACATCAATATCAAGGATAACGCAAAAAAGAGAAGAGAATCCCTTATTTCCATTGTGGTCCTTGATAGTAATGGCCTGACATAGAGAGGCATGAGACCTTAAAGAAAAATTAGAGAATTTTTAAAAAAAATTGCTTAGCACATCAATTGAACAAAAAACATAAAACAATAATCCTGAGTAAGTAAATAATTAAAATATCATCACAGAAAATTGACATCACTTTAAGCTTGTAGAAAGTTAAGATCATAGATCATTTAGATATTATAAATCACAGTCTTAAAAATAAATATCTCGGGAAAAGAATACATTTTGAACAAATATGTCTTTGAAAGGATTAGCCATGTACAACATTACTGATAAAATGATATACATGTATTAAAATTTAATCTAAATTTGTTAAAAAATGACACTTTACAGTTTTTTTAAATGAAGCAAGGCTGGACAGATTCCTGATTTTAAAAGGAATTTTCAAAAGAATCACTTGATTTTACAAGACTGACAAAAGTGACATTCCAGGGGTAAAACAGACGCCAAGTTTATTTTACTGCTTCAGTGGGTCTTATCTCTGTTTGTGGCTCATGACAGTGTAATGCTTTTTGTATGAAGCACCCTTTTCAATCAAAGTACAGTGCCACTTACCAGTACAGCTTACAAAGGTTACCAAAGGGTCAATAGATAGAAATCAATGCTATTTTGCAAATTAACCAGGAAAGCAGTGTGAATAAACCATTAACACTGGTCAATCCCTCTTTTCTGCCTCAATGTCACAAACTAAAACCTTTTTCTGTTGATTTTTTCTTGACTCTATTCCTTAAAAGAACCTGTTTCTACTGGGTAAAACATAAAAGCATGTATTCTTCCTTTAAATGTTGAGTATGATATCCTATTCACTAGCATACAGTATTTTCTGCATTTAGATCAAATTTGGCTGATATCATGTATTTGTAATGTTATAATGTAGTAAAATCCTGCAGAGTCCTCTGAGTCTGAACAAGTGAAATGCAAACCAACTCGCCTGGGTACATGTACACAGTGGTTCTTTTGAAAATCAAAAGTTTTGTTATCTAGAAAGCATAATCTTTTCTTTTTAACATGAAAATTATTTGTAAGACACTTTTTAGGGCATAAAGGCCTTCTTTGCTTAAAAGAAATAATGTTCTAAATAAGAGATATCATGGTCTCATTTTAAAATGGTCAGCTATTTTTTACTTAAAATCAAGTTACCTAGAATTTGCATTCTGATGATTCTCTCATTGGGAATACTTAAATGTTTAATTCAATCCATGAATTTTTAAATACCAATAATGTATGTTACTGGCTCTAAGCAACTAGTTCCAACTGGTTTGTTGTTTTGAGAGTGCTCTGTATAAGCTTGGATAGCTTTTATTTCAATCAAACATAAATTAACTAGACAAGAAATCGGTAGAACCGATGGATGCTCCCCGAATAAATGTCAATTCCAAAAGGGCTATTGTTTTATATGTATTTTTTTAAAGTATGAAAAATAACAAAGGGCAATAACTCCTAAATTATACAACATCTATCTACCAATAAAGTTTCATGTTAATATCTCTTATACTTTGTGTGATATGCCCTGGACAAAAAGTAAGTATGAGAAATTTCAAAAGGCAATAACTCAAAAATTAATAAAGCAAGAGTTATGGTTCTTGTGCAATGCACTGCTCATCAAGGAGATCTATCTACTTATAAAGTTTCAAGTTGCTTACTCTTATACTTTGTGAGATATGCCCCGGACAAAAAATAAGTATGAGAAATTTCAAAGGGCAATAACTCAAAAATTAATAAAGCAAGAGTTATGGTTTTTGTGCACTGCACTGCTCCTTAATGAGATCTAACTACCTATGAAGATTGGTCTTGATATTTCTCATAGTTTTTGTGTTATGGTACGGACAAAATTATGACAGAAGGACGAATGGACGGACGGACAAAGCGGCAACTATATGCTTGCCCTTCAGGGAGCATAAAAAAATATATCAACTGGGGTCTGAAATATCACACAATGAAGGAAGCATGGATTGATGTTACATGTAGGTGGGATCACAACAGGAACCAAGAGTAGCAGACAATAAAATAAGCTGAATGGAGGGTGAAAGAAGGTTCTGATATGAACATGGAACAGAATATAATTATCAAGGTTCTTTAGAGGTATTTCAAACTTTGAATACTGCAGATATTCATTTACTTGAAGTAACATTGCCACCCCTTAGCCTAAACAAGAATGGAACAAGTGTTAGTACCGGTAGTTCTGTCAAAATAAATCAGCACAGATCTCATCTTTTTTAAAGATTTTTCTTGTTACATAATATTAAGTAGTTTGCAACTGTAATGTAATATATAAATTGCATATATTATTGTTCTAATTAACACATATAATCAGATCACATTTTCCTCAACAGGTCTGTCAAACTCTGTTTAACTCTGTGTTACAAAAGCAAACTGATGTTCACTGACATGACGCAAGACATTGTTATTGTCCAGTGAACACTGGTCTATAGTGTATAAATACAACACAACCTCTGACAACTGCCTATAGAGCACTGGTTTTAGATGCTGGGGGACCCGAGTTTGAATCCAACTATAGGTAGTCTTTATCAAGATGCAATGCATCTTTCTGTTACAATATTTCATGTGCACAAGATGGGGGCTCATCTTGAATAACTCCTCCATAATTATAGTTATACTAAACAAGAACTGTCACTGTAAGATGACAATGCCCCCGAAAGTGGTGCTTTGACCTTTGAGCCAAGAACCAGTCATTCAGGGGTCAAGGTCAAATAAATATAGGTCAGTGGGAAGGTCTTATCCAAAGAGGGTTGTGTCCAAGTATGAGTAAATAAGGAAGTTATGGGCAATGTTTAAGTTTTTGAACAATTGGATCTTCAAGGTGAAAGTCATTCAGGGATCTTCAATGTACAATGTACCGTTAAAGGTCAATCAGGGGTCAAGGTCAAATAAATATAGGTCAGTGGAAAGGTCTTGTCCAAAGGGGTGTTGTGTCCAAGTATGAAGTAAATCCACTCACTAATAAGGAAGTTATGGCCAATGTTAAAGTTTTTTGACAGACTGACAGACAGTTCAAAAACTTCATGTATATGCCTCCCTTTGGAGGCATAAAAATCTTTCAAGATTTACCATTCGTTATCATAAGTGATGACTTTCTCAAGGGGTTGTATTATGGTCCGGTGCAAACTAGCCTATAATTGTATATATACATATGTATATATTACAGCATTGGTTTTTAGCTGGAAGACCTTTGTTCGGATCCTGCTCTGGATGGTCATTTTCAAGATGCATTGCATCTTACTGTAACAGACTTTCATGTTCATAAAAACATGTATATAATAAAATACTTACATGCAGCACCAAAAATGGCAATCCAGTTCTCACATCTGAAATGTATGGCCAACTGGACAAAGTTGAAGATCATCACAGAAACAGTTACTATGACACACACAGTTTCCTGCAGCCTTTTGCCTGAAAAAAAAAAATTGTAATATAATCAGAACTGTGATCTAATTTTCAGTCAGAAACATAAGCTATAGTTGTGCAATCAGTCTGTGAATTATGAATTTCTATCTACTCTAGTCTTACAAACTTTATCCGACTATAAGCCCAATGGATCTGTAAGGAGTAACTTTTGACTGTTACTGGTACTTTGGTTCAAAGAATCAATACAATTGAATTTCAAATATTTCCTGCCACATTATCGGCCTACTTTAGTGTTAGTGAAGTGTGATGAACTTAATTATAATAATGAAAAGCAAAGAGTGATTGTTAATTTCTCACTCTCTTCATTAAAAGATTGAAAGATAATTTTAAATAAATTATGTATTACATAACAGAAAATGTTTACAATGAAATTATCTTAGTTTCAGGTTGTAATCATTTTAACACTTTTCAAGTTATAAGTATAGATGTATATACATATTATAAATATTTCTGAATGTATGATGGCTGATAAACATCCCTGAGATATTAAGCAGTTTTTGGGGTCTATGACTTTTGCCAGTAGTATGTCAATATCTGACATTGAAAACTAACACAAAACTAAAGCTTGGTCTTTTTATTAAACATTTTAATGTGTGCGTTTCGGACCAAAATGACCACAGCGGCAAGAGTTCATTCATATAAAATGTGGTGGTCAGCGCGGCTGTTCACGGTGATCTGCACCACACAGTGTCGCAGCATCAGATCTTGAGGGTTTGCAGTGTCAAGAATAGCCAAAAAAACTTCACAGTCTTTAATAAGTCAGCGATTATAAATTAGAGAATACTCCTGACCAGGGCTCCTAAAATTTTGAAATCTCAATCGGTCCGAGACCTCGACCGCCCGCGCCCCCCCCTTCCCCCACGAAACCGAGAACCAAAAAAAAAAAAAATAGAAACGATTTAAGGGCATAGAACAATTTGAGTTAGATAGTGTTGACGTCGCGAAAATATGTGTTTTTCAAAGCGAAAGTAGAATTAGAGCTAATTTTACAACGTCAAACTAGTCACTGTGCTTTATGCTGCAGCTAGCCACTACAATTACTATTAAGCCCTTAATGAAATTTAGCAGACGACAGTTATTGCCTATTTCGATGCAAACTCCTCGCACCGGTTACGTCACGCTTTGCTACTTTAACTGTTTTCTGTACTGATCAGGAGAAGTAACCGCTGCTGGGAGTTTGATTTCGATGAAATTATATTTCACAGTTTGAGCCGGTCAACTTTAATCGATTGGCCAGCTGCAAATCAAGCACACTTAAACTTGTTTACAAGTTAATTAGCGATAATTGCCGCGGGCAACAGTGACAGTTTTATGGTTGAAGATAGGTGTGAAGTACCGGATTAGCGATCAATTGAGGTTTTGCTATGAGATTTTGACTGTTTTATGAAAAGTTATACAGATTTTTTTTTTTTTTGAAATTATCTGGACCGATTTTTTAAGGACTTTTGGACATTGAAATCGGTCCAGAGAGATAAAATTCGGTCAAAACTGACAAATTTTCGGTTTTTGGGAGCCGTGCTCCTGACCTTATATCGGAAGAAGATGAAATTTTTACAAGCCCATTAACTTGTATCTGAAAGCTTTAAAAATAAACATTTCTTTGTGAGCATAGCTTTTTGTTTTCTTGAAATCTTTCCTCAATCTAAAGTACTTGACAGTTAGCAGCTGATACCTTATTCACCTGAAATTAAAGATTATTTCTTACCCATACTGATTTATAAGTATGACAATCTCTGGTCAATCAAATCATCAATCAGAAACATATAACACCTTTTAAGTTATCAATTTATCTTCCATACATACATGTATTTTAATGACAGAAAAAGTTAGGTCAAGTTTTATGACGTAACAGACAGTCCTTTAATGTTGGTTGCTAAAATTATTCAAGTAACGTTTTGAGAATATTCTGAGACACTTTTGATTCAGGTCACAATCTCGCTATAACAGAGGAAAGATATCTCTACTTGCGTATTAGTTGGACTAATAATGTTGCCATTGTTGGTAAATAATGCAACTCTGTGGTACATGAAGACAGGTAATGTCCTTTACTACAAGGTACTGCTTAAACCATGGTTTTCAGTATTAATAAAACGTCAGGTAGTACAGAGTGACATTTGGTAGAACCAAAGTAAGAGTCTTTACAGCTAAAGACTAGTTTCCTTAGGATCCTTGGTACTAGCCCCACAGGGTTCAGGGTCCAACTAATCGTACACAAGATACTGTGTAATTTTTTGTATGGGTCAATATCTCGCCTCGTTATAGCGAGAATCTGTCCAAAAACAAAAATATCTCAGAATATGCTCAAGACATCACTTGAATTATTTTGACTAGCAGGCTATATGATCCTTTTCTATTTAGATCTATGTTATTGCATTGATATATTAAATCTTTTTACCAATTTGCAATATTTTTTTCCTCTGCTAGCTATGATATAATTCCAGCCCTGTAGTAAGAAAGGGACTTGATAGTCATAATCATACAGCTTAACCTTACTAAGGAAAAGCATTCATTGCTGTGTCTGAAACTAGCCTAATTAATTTGGTGTTGATGGTTTGACCTTTTTATAGACATTTTTTTATTATTGTCACACCATTAGAAAAAGACATTGCCTATCAAAAATTTTCTTGATGTCTCTTCGAAAAGTCTGATGTTGGACTAGGTGTGAAACTAGTCAAAATAAGTCAAGTGACATCTCGAGCATATTCTGAAATATTTTGGTTTTGTCTGAATCTCGCTATAAGGTCGCAGAGGCGAGATAATGACCCAAACAAAAAACTACACAATATCTCAACCTGCGAACAATTAGTTGGACTTGGTCTGAAACCAGACTAGTCTCAATATTTCGACTGCAAGACCGACCGATTTACAAACTGATATTACATAGATGTCGCCCTTTAGATGTCGCGAAGGGCGACCATCGTCTATATAATAAAGAGCCCTGGCGCACAATTTGTTGGGCTAAAACCAGACTAACTTCAGAAGAAAAACTTCTGACAAGTGTGAGTGAACATGAGATTTCTGAATCATGCTATCTGTATCTCATTAAGTCGTTGCAAAACATTTCTAATTCTGTAAGCCAAATGACACGTTAACTGACAGTTAACTTGTTGCTATGTTTTTATATAAGAAAATGTCAACATCTTGACAGTGACCGAGTGAGTCAGTGTATCTATGATTCGCCCCACCTGGTGTGTATTGGCTAGCCAGCTCCTTAGCTCCAGCATGTTGTGGGCCCCATCTAGGTTTAACCTCCTCCTGGTTGAATTCGTTATTTCCATTAAGCTCATGTTCTGACATAGAATTCCGTAAAACATCCTCACTAAGTCCTGTACTGCTAGCCATGGTTAAGTAATGTGAGGCTCGTAATGGGGAACTTGTCCAGATTCGGGGTCATGAACTCTGAGTTCCGCACGGTACCTAAAGTACGAAAAGGAATTTCGTATGCGAAAAGGACTATTAATTTATGAATGAAACTTCAATCTTTTTATTTTATTTTGAATATTGTTTCATAATTACGTAAATTTTATTAATAAAAATGTAAATTTCATTTGATATTTGTAGAATTATAGCGATATTTTATATTGGAATCTAACAGTCACATCATTTTCATTAGAACTGCGCATATTTTTTTTTCAATTGCATAACAGATTAATGTGTTATTAAAAATTGTATAAAAGTAAAATTTAATCTAAAAATCTAAATCTTTTAATTTATTTAATAGAAACACAGCAGAACGTTATTTCAAATTTATACATTTTGGAAATATCACACGCGAACCGATCAGCAAGTAAATGCGACTATATATATCATATCAAATTAGAAATGTTTCTACTGTTATATATCTCACACATATTGACTTAGCATAACAATTTCCTTTTCGAAGAAGGTGTTCTTTATCTTTCTGCGCGCTTTCTTTTCACTTGCTTTGGTGTTTTCTGTCTATCTGAGCTTATTTATCGTCGGTACCGGTTGCCCATATGTAGTAGTGCAAGATACAGAAAGCATCCCATTCCAGAGACACCCCTGGTTCTTTTGCATGCTCAGTGTATAGCACTGATACATGGGACCTCGGTTTAACGTCTCATCCGAAAGACTATTAGTACTGTTATTGGAGGAGCGGGGGATCGAACTTGGGACCCCTGGTTTACCAGTCCAGCGCGGTACCACTGGACCACATCCGCTTTGGTTTTTTACCCGCAGACGCAGATTAAATAACAGTTATGATACCATTGGTGGAAAGATCAAACTTACCGATATTGTTTAAAAAATTGGTTTGTATTGGTTTAACATGACCCACCGCTACAATTGGCCACGTGCAAAGTGGCGATTAGTGAAGGTGCTAAATGTGCACACTTAATGGGGTCCGTAACAATCAAATGAGATTAACCAATTATGGACTTATATACACATGTGCGATAATTTTTATCAAGGTGCCAATTAAATTATATCACATTTCATGTTTTTAATTGTTATAGAAAACAGCATTGTTGCTGTCGAAACTGTATAATAAAAAATAAGCATATAGTTGAGTTAAAATTATTCTAACATATATTGTTTCATATTTCGCATTTATTTCTCTTAAAAATATAACTTATATTCAATAATTTTAAAAAGGAACATCATATACGAAAACAACTTGTTCGAAAAAGAACTCCATCAATATTTGTTCTAACATTAGTTTTTAACTTCTTAATATGAATTTATCAAAATAGTTAAGTGGCGATTAGAAAAAAATGACATCAGTTATTAAAAAAATCCATATGAATCAATAAAGTCCTTTTCGCATACTATCTTCAAATAAAACGTTATACTTTTAGAACTGGTTCAATTTTTTTTTTATCATATGGCACGAATATTTCCTATCATTCAAGATAAGTTGTAGTATAAAAAAATATGTTGAATTCACTAATCAATTACTTAATTGTCATTTTCGCATACGAAAGTCTTTTTTGCACACGTTTTTCATTGCCGGGTAATAACAATATGAAGAATTCGTTATTATGGAGGTGAATATCCGCAAAAAGTATATGCATAATGATTGCATAATATATAATATCTATACATAAGAATGTAATCAACATACATTAAAGACTAACATTCGGAATGAGCATACAATCATTATGCATATGGATGAGTAAGTAAGAAACACAATGCATCAAGATGTAATATCTATGATTGAGAATGTAATCAATATACATTAACAGCCCACATTTACAAATAAGAATGCAATCATTATGCACATACTTTTTGCCGATATTCACCCCCATACGTTATAATGTTTTAAATACTTGCTCAAAATTGTATTTATATCATGCCATGAATACAGCACAATACAAAAGCTGTTGAAAAATTGGATGTGAAATTAACTTATTAACAAATTTGATAGCTCTTTCCGCATACGAAAAATCCTGTTTTTCATTTATATTGATATGGCAAGAAAAAACAAGAACACTAAAATCTTTACTTGTTCAAACTTTGATTATTAATTTTATTCTATTGAACTACTTCATCATAACACTCAGGCTTTGGTGAAAAAAATATGTTACATTCACAAATTTATAAATCAAGTTATTTTCGGATATCACACACGTTGTTGTATTAAAAGTATGTTAAATTATATAATTAACAAATTAATAGTACTTTTCGTGTACAAAAAGTCCATTTCGCGGACGCCTTTTTATTTGTACTGATTTGAAGAATAAAAGAAACGCTAAAAATATAGCTTATTCAAAAAATGATGTTTTTTATGGCACTACATCATAATATGCAAAATAAAATTAGATAAAAATAAATTTTATTCACATATTAATAAAATAATAGTCATTTTCGCACACGAAAGTCCATTTCGTATACAATTGCGAAAAGGAGTCCTTTCCGTTATTTAGGCGTACCGTGAATGGGTATTCATCCCAGTTTGTGATTGGCTCAAAAATTGGACCAATAAAATAGCTGGTAAAAATTAATTTGGCCAATCGATAAATCCGATAGAAACATAACCAGGTGAAATTTCCAACATGGATGCCGCCACAACTTACTGAGATAATGATTTTAGAACTGATTGTTGGTATACTTTAAAGCTGTGTTATGTTTAGAAATAAACAAAAAAGGAACTGACCATCCGTTTTAAATTCAAAGCACCCAACGTGGGCACAGGTTCTTGGCCATCTATAAGCCCAATACACCGATTGACACTTTGGAGTTAATCCAATCAGTGCACGCCATTAGGAAAGTTCCTGTGACGTCACCAATAAAAATTTCGAGTAAAAACATGGAATCGCCGATACGCCATCGTTACTTGCTTCATTTAAATTGCTTTTTCTTCGCTAAATGTCAAGCAATCTTCTTGAAAAATATCTCATTTTTTTTCAGGAAACATTGCTTTATTGAAATGATTTGATTATAAAAAATAATGTATTTTTAAACAACGGTTAAAATAAGTTTTAAAATGCCGAAAATTGTGATCGGAAAGCAAGTTTTAAAAATGTCAATTTTCTTTGGTTTTAAGAATAAAGGTTTGGTAAAAACGTCATAAAAATACAGTTTGATATTTAAATGTATTTTCTCAATCAATAATTTACTCTTTAAAACATTTTTTCAAATTTTTCTCGTCAATTTAAAATTGGTTGTGTACGCTCTGTATGTATTGCGCTTGACTTTTACTCGAAGTAGGTGGCGCTATTTGTGGCTAAAAAATAAACAGTGCAAAAGTGTCAATCGATGTATGTAGCGAAGTCGATAGGCCAATGCTTGTGGGGGGGGGGGGGGGGGGGGGGGGGGGGGGGGGGGGGGGGGGGGGGGGGGGGGGGGGGGGGGGAGGGCGCTTGAACTAGCAACCCCTGCATTACACTTTACAGGCTGAGTTCCTTATCACTAGACCACTGATGTACCCCTAGCCCAGGGAACAACTTATCCACACTTTTAAAGGATATAGGAAGTTTCACTAAACATCTGTTTGCTAGAGGTGTAACGATTCATCGATGCGCGATTTGCCTTGTCCTCGATGTACGCATCGAAATAAAAATATACATATCAATATATCACGATGCAATACATATTTCACCTCCCGATGCATCGATATGGCAGACAAATATCGCAATACACTAACAATATCTTCCAGTAAAATAAAAACAAACATATTTTTTGAAAGACAGAAGAAAAACTTTTACTTTTTAGCTCGGATAAAAATAATGAACGAGCACTACTTTTATCATATCGTTGTCATCTCGTTTCCAGTTTAGGGTAGACCATGTCCGCAGTAATATTACCAAGTTTAATTAATTTCATATAAATGGGCTGGTGTTCTTTGAACTTTTTTATAAAAAATAATTGGAGATTTATACGTTTTCAAGAAAATACAACTTACTAACATGAATTTGTAAATTTAGTCGCACTTGAAGTCGGATGAAAATAGTGACGATAACAATATGCCCATGTGATATTCGTTACGTATTTATACTATCATTTCCGTTGACATCATTTTCCCGTAAAAAAGCTTTTAAAAACATGTCGACTGCAAAATATCTAGAAGAAGGGGAAACTTTAGTTAATCCGCCCTCGTTAATCCGCCCTCATCATTTAAGGCTAGAGTATGGGGACATTGTGGTTTTTGAAACTGTTTTTTCACATTTGTTGACTAAATTGTTAAACTCTTGTTTTTATGTTGTTGTTTTCTTCACAAGAAAAATCTTTAATGGTGTATTGTTACTACTGTACGACTGAAATTGTTAAACTGTCATATTTACAGTAGTAGACTTTGGACTTAAGTGTTAGAATAGTAGATACTTGCTGTTATGGTACATGTATAATTAAAAATGCCTTTAATCCTTAAGTAATCAGTAAAGTAAATTGTTGAAAGATCAAAATTTGAAACCAAGTTCTAATAATAACAAGTTGAAGACTTTATTGTTTTGTTATTTTAATAGTTTCATATCATTTTCGTAATTATGCTGTAAACAAATGACCAAGGTTTTATACAGATAAAGTCTGAAAGTCAGTATTGTGATACGTATCGTATTGCAACATAAGAATCGCAATATGTATCGCATTTCATCAAAGTCTGCAATACATATTGTGAATCGCATCGTTTGGAAATACAAGTATCGTGATACGTATCGTGACAGAAAAAAATGGCAATGCACAGCCCTACTGTTTTCTACATATATGAAAAAGTATTTATTTATTTATTTATAAAGATGTCTACCAGCAACACATCCTTTTCAAGTTTAGGATGTGGCAGTGGTATATAGGAATCACCATGTGTGTTTTAGTGGTTGTTCCGTTTCTTGTTCAGACTATGACTTTGTCATGCATTAATTGATTTCAAAGTAAGTTTGCAGAAAAGTCAACCACATTTAGACCATGAGTGGCACACTACTCTCGGATGCTTACCTAAAAGGTCAAGGTCACACTAAGAGGTTGTCCATATTTCGTAGCAGCAGTGTAACTTTATCATGGGTCAAGGGATTTTGAAATAATTAGGCTCAGATGTTGCCTACATGATAGCAGTATGTCTCGATTAGTCATTTTTGATAGAAAAATAACAGAAAACTTTGTGAGGGAGCGTTGTATACAAGACCTATAACACTACCTTGCTTATTCAGTCCTTACTTCATATTTTCCCCTTTTGCCTCAGACAAGGTGATATTGTGGGGTATAGCTCAAGTTATAACTAGTGTATCTAAAACGTGGCATCAGATGTCTTGCCACAAACTAAATGCAGAGTTTCTTCCCTTACTGTATCAATAACCACAGCCTCAACAAGTTAATTCAGATGAAAATTAGCCATGTGCAAAATGTTTTTAGAAATGTTTTTTCTCATTGGTTTTCTTTGATCAAATCTTACTATATTAACATGGCTAGATGTGATACAATGAAAAGCAATCAGCTTGAAAGTTAATAGTTTGATCATTTACATGCAGCCATCATGTGACATGCATTTTGGCAGTGATAACTGTACTGTAAAGGGATGTAACCACTGCATTGAGCTTGAACTTGCCAAAGGATGCATCATGCGTGCTAGCTAGTATAGTGACAGAAAAGGACTGATTTTGCTGAATGGTGTATGGACAAATATTTCTCATGTATAAAAAACAAACTGTCACATGATATTTTTTACAGCCTTCTTTTGAATGGGTACAGTTATTTGATGTAGATGATGTAAAATTAGCTGGCCATGGTTATGTTCAAGCCATTGTTGTGCAGTGGACAGATTCTATCCAGAAATTTAGTACGTAGGTACACAGCCAGACCAGTGAAGCCGAAGAAGGAAAAAGCTAAAGGATTCACTGTAAGAAATTCAAAATGATTGTGTAGTATTTTTGTTGGAGAATAAGTTGAAGGGTCAGTGCAGAATTATTATTATATGGTTATATTAAATTGTTCTGTACAATATGGACATATATTTGGATGAGTACACAGGTGAAAAAGTACTGAATGAGCTGATAGTTGAGTCCATTTTGAGTTTTTCAGTTGTGTATAAGGCTAAATATGTCTCATATTTTACAGTGTATAAAACAATGTTAAATGATATTTTTATTCTGTTTCTTTTTATATGCTTGTCTGACTCTCCATTAGCAATTTGGTTTCCAGAGGATAACTTGAGTAACTCTTTGGCCTACAGTCTTTATTTGATTATTGCCGGCATTGAGTGGATGAATCCTAGTATTTTTACTGAGGTTATCCTCTTATATACATCGGAATTATAATTTTGAAATCAGTTCTGAGATTTTAAATCAGTAATTTACATGTATACAAGTTTTATATCTTAGGTAACTTTAGTAGAAATCACCTCTGACTTGAAACAAATTTGTATCTCAAAATGTCTTTATTGAACAAATATATGTGGAAATAACAAGGAGATGTACACTAAAATTTCAAGTATTCCATTTTCTTCAATATCTTGAAAACATATATGGTATTGAATTAATTATTACATAATATCAAGGTGTCAGTCAAAAATTCAAAATCAGTCTTTTTATTGGACCTGGTGTAGGATTTTTGGTAGGCTAGCCTTTTATTACAAATGAATACTTACTGTTTTTTTTGCTGTATGCCTTAAAGAAACATTTTGGAATGTATGTTGTTCTTTTAATTATCAATATATTATTTTACATTTTAAACAGAATGAGCCAATAAGATATATATGAAGTATATCATTGGTAAAGTTTAGGGTATGCCCCTTTTAGTTAAAAAAATCACTTTATGAACACTTATGAATGAGAAACAATTAGAATCAGGTTTAGCTGTCTTGTATTTAATGCTTATATTTTACATGTATGTTTACCTTTGTATAGACTGAGTACTTTGTGGACTTCAAAAGAGTACAAGTGATAGCTGGGGGAGGAGGCCATGGTAGCATCCACTTCAACAGTGAACCTAAAAAAGAATTTGCCGGGCCAGATGGTGGTAATGGGGGCAATGGGGGACATGTTATAATCACATGTGAGATTTTTTTTTTCAAATGCCTCAGTGCAGAAAGGTTGTAAATATAATACTTTAAAGATGAATTTATGATCTTTCTGCACTCGAGCATCATTTTGTATTTGTCTATGTTAGCATTCACTCTAGAAAAAAGAATGTATTGAAAAAAGAATGCTTGTGTATTGCTTTTATGATATGATTTTTTTTTAACATTAGTTTTCATATTAATAGCATAAATATATTACTAGTCTGTGTTTTAAGTGGTTCAAATGATGGATTAAAAACATGCATCAGACAGTGAAGGATTATATCAAGAAATAACGCTTTATTGGAAGTCAGTCTCAAACACAAAATGATTTTAAATGATTTCGTTTCATTGTTGATTTAACGGCAAAGTAATATTAGTTGGTAAAAAATGCTTTTATGACATAATTGTGTATATTTGATTTTAAAACATTCAGGCACCCCCAAACGGAACTCCCTAGGTCACTTGAAGTCAGTGATAAAAGCTGAGTCTGGTATACATGGAAGGAATTCTAACAGACATGGAAAGAATGCTGAACATCTCTATGCTGAGGTGAACAATGAAATTAACAAAAAACTTATTTAGCAGAAAATTGTTTCATGATGTTGAAGAAACTTACTTAGAATTATCTACTTATCTAACTTAGCCTTTTTTTAGAGCTCAAGCCAATACGGAACATGAAATTTTTGAGAGAAAAGCCACTTTTATTTGTTTTTGTTACATCTGGGCAGACTTTTATTGCATCAAGTGGAACAGTTCCACAGTTTGTGGTCTCCCTGAAAATGCCAAGGTCAGTCCTACTGAACTGGCAGCAAACTTCCTTATTTATTTAACACAGTCAACACCGTGATTTTTTAGCTCACCTGAGCACAACGTGTCCTGCGTCCGTCGTCCTGCATCGGCCGTCGTCAACAATTTCTTAAAAACAACATCTCTTCTGAAACCACTGACTGCACATTAACCAAACTACACAGGAATGATCCTTGGGTGGTCCCCTTTCAAAGTTATTCAAATGGTTCCAGTCTGTTGCATAAGTAGGTCACATGGCCAAAAAAGAAGTTTCAAAAATGTAAATTAAAAAAGTCTTCTTGTCAGAAAGTACAAGGCCCAGAGCTTTGGTATTTGGTATATGACATCATCTATAGGTCCTCTACCAAAGTTTTTCAAATAATGCCCGTTGTTTCAAAATCGGCCCCACCTCGGGGGTCATAGGTTTTCCTTATATGTATATAGTAAAAACTTAAAAAATTTTCTCCTCTGAAATGACAAAGGTTAGAGCTGAGATATTTAACATAAAACTTTGTCTAGTGGACCTCTATCAAACTTGTTCAAATTATGCCTCTAGTGTTAAAATTGGCCCTGCCCTGGGGGTTCAAAGTTTTCCTTATATGTATAAACTTAAAAAAATCTTCTTTTCTGAAATGACAAAGGCTAGAGCTTTGATATTTGCCATGAAACATTGTGTAGTAGACCTGTACCAAGTTTGTTCAAATTATAGTCCTTGGGTCAAAATTGGCCCTGCCCCGGGGGGTCATAGATTTTCCTTAAATACATGTAGTAAAAATTTAAAAAATCTTCTTCTTTGAAACTGCAAAGGCTAGAGCTTAGATTTTTGGCATAAAACATTGTTTAGTGGGCCTCTGCAAAGATTGTTTAAATTATAGCCTTAGGATCAAAACTGGTCCCGCCCCAGGGTTGTCATGGGTTTCCTTAAATACATATAGAAAAAAACTTTAAAAAATCTTCTCCCCTTGAGCTTTTCATTATACACATAACGTAAAAACTTACAAGAAAATGATCCTCTGAAGCTTTAAAGGCTAGAGCTTAGATATTTGGTATGAAACATAGTGGATCTCTACAAAGATTGTTCAAATTATGGCCCTAGGGTCAAAATTGGCCCTGCCCTGGGGGTCATGGGTTTTCTTAATATACATTTAAAAAAAAAGTGATCTCTGAAACAAAGAAAGCTAGAGCTTAGATAATTGACATGAAATATTGTCTGGTGGACCTATTTTAAATTAAAGCCTTGGGGTCAAAGTTGTCCCTGCCCCAGGGGACTCAGTGACCTACTTTTTTACTACCATGTGCACAGTTTCAGATGTAGAATTGAACTTTGATATGAGCTGGCCTAGATTTTGACCTAGTAACCTACTTTCTTGTTTTTTATGTACAGCTATTAAATTTGGACCATTTGCATAGTTTCAGATGTAGAATTGAACTTTGATGGTAGATGACCTAAATTTTGACCTAGTGACCTACTTTTTTTTATTTGATATACAGCTATGAAATTTGGACCATGTGCACAGTTTCAGATGTAGATATGAACTTAGATATCAGCTGATCTAGAGTCTGACCTAGTGACCTACTTTCTGGTTTTTTTACATACAGCTATGAATTTTGGACTGTGTACATAGTTTCAGGTGTCAAATTGAACTCTGATAGATGACATTAATTTTGACTAGTGACCTACTTTTTTGTTGTTTGATGTACAGCTTTGAAATTTGGACCATGTTTATAGTAAAAATTCAAAAATAGATTTTTGCATGAAGTATGGTCTAGTGACCAACATTGTTCAAATTCTTGTGATAAACACTGGCTTTCTCTGCTTTCACACAAATTACAGTCTGTCCTGAGGTGAGCGCTTTGGGGCCAATGGCCCCCTTGTTTGGTTTTGTGTGATTTAGCTATAAATTTGGTAGTATATCACTTGCATTGTGAACTAAGAACAGAAATAAATAATTTTTCTAAAATGTAATAGTTGATACTGATTTCTGAATAGAAAAGTGAACTTCTTTTAAATGTAATTCATAATGTGTCAATTTCGCTATTTCTAGGTCCCTATTGGAACAGTAATTAGAGATAAAGAAGGGAGGCAACTCTCTAGCTTAGAAACTGACCAAGAATATTACATTGCAGCAAGAGGTGGTGCGGGGGGTAAGGGGAACAAACATTTTGCCTCAAGTGAGGATACAACCCCTAGGTATGCTGAGGAAGGGGCACCAGGGGAAGACAGAGTTCTCTACCTTGAGCTTAAGACCATGGCACATGCTGGTCTAGTATGTAACTTTTGCAGATAATTCTCTCAGACTCCTGGTAGACAGTTGTCAGTCATTCATTAAAAGGTTCAGATTATTTGATTGTGGAAGACAACCCACAGACACTGATTAATTTCCATATTTCCCATCAAATATCAGAAAAACAAACATTTAGAATACAAATGAAAGTTTACACAGTCACTTATACTTTTCTAAATATGTCATTTGAGCATTCAAAAATGTGATGAGAATTACCTTAATTGAATTGAAAAATAATGCATCATAAAGCCGATAGAATTTCATACATTTTTATACTAAGTTTGCCTATTTATATTCCAAAAAAGGTACAAATTTGCATATTTTCTTTTGGGTTTTGGTATACATGGTTTACAAACTGAATTATTCATATGCTTGTTAAAGGCATGATGATAAAAAGAAATTATTATGTATGGTAACACAGCATATCAGAAATGTGTTCCTTGCAAATTACAGATTGGATTCCCAAATGCTGGCAAGTCTACCCTGCTCAGAGCAATATCACGAGCCCGACCTAAAGTTGCACCCTATCCATTCACCACTTTAAACCCTCACGTTGGTATTGTAGAGTATGATGACTTCGAACAGATATCAGGTAGCTGTCCAGTTTTTGTTGTTTTAGGGGATTGTTTATGCTGATGTAAACTCATTACTGTCATAGTCAGGGCAGTTTTTGCGCAATTATTTCTGGTTACATTTTTTCTTCAGTCAAAAAACACATTTCTGTTACAAAAATATAACTCAGATGATATTATTTCATGTATAGATATTTGACCATCTTCATCAGTGGAACCTTTCTCAATATCATAAAACTTTATATCATACAAAAGTATTGTTGCATGTTAATGTCGTTAGCTGAACAGATCAATGGATTCTTATCCCCATTCATATCTTTATTTTCCATTTAAGGAATTTTCGTGTTAAAACATTTCATTACCCTATTTTGTACTGACAGATTTTTGATATTGCTTGCTTGATTTGTTAACTCAGTTGATGCTGAACTTTAGTTGCAGATATACCTGGACTGATTCCAGGTGCTCATGAGAATCGAGGCCTTGGGATTTCATTTTTACGTCACATCGAACGTTGCGTCTGCCTGTTATACGTGATTGACTTATCGACAGAGGAACCATGGTCTCAGCTGGAACTTCTTAAATTTGAACTAGAACAGTATAAAACTGGTTTGTCAGAACGTCCACATGCTGTGGTAGGGAATAAAATGGATCTTGAAATTTCACGACAGAATTTTCTGGAGTTACAGAAGAGGACCAATTTACCTTTGTTTCCAGTGTCAGCTGAAAAAAGACTTAATCTAAAACCATTATTGACACATCTAAGGAAAATGTATGACGGCAATTTCCAAAATGTTGTGCATGATAATGGGTGAAACAAACAAGTGCATAATTTTGCGTAAAGATTCGTTTTGAAGTACTGCTTTTGTTTTTCTAGAGCTTTTCAAATTATCTTTTTTTTATTATAAATTCAATAAATGTGTCCTGTAAATTGAGTTATTTATACATATACTTCCCTTGACACTATCTTCATCTACAACTTGGCTGGTAAAAGTTAACTTCTTTCAGATCTATGCATGTATTTATTATACAGATCTTTTACATGTAAACAACAGCTATTTTCTTTAAGAATCCAGTTTCTTAACCAGAAAGGAAGATTGTCTTTTATGTTGATGCTACATGTAAGCTGAGATTCAAACCAGAGTTAACATTATATGTCAGAACAGCTTGTTTAAAAAATTATACATTCATGTCATCAACAAAACTGGCATATAACTGTGCCTCCCTTATAACATTTTTTTTATTTCCTGCTCTTCTATGTGATTAAATATAAATGTTTATTTGCATTGCATTTAAAGGTCATTGGACACAACTACAGCAACTTCTTCTCATCAAAATAACCATAATGTACTGATTAAAATGGTTTAATTACAAAATTATAAAAATATTTCTTTTAATTAGAGAAAACATTTTGTTGATGATCGGCTGATTCCGTTTCGACACCGGTAGTTTCTACCGAAATTTTTTTTTGCGATGTATATTTATTCCTACTGTACAAGGTAGTAGTGCAGAATTACATGTACACATCTCATAATGCATCTGTTAAATAACAACCACAAATGCAAGAATCACAATAAAGGCACACTTGTAAAAATAAACATGCTATAAATTTTAAATTAAAAAAATTATGCAGTTACTACTTGATTTTTGCAGGGCCTTTATTATTAAGGCCTTGATTTTTATTAGTAAATTCAACAATTGTGCTGGTATAACAGGATATGATTTCTCCTTAGCAGAGAATGTGATTAATAAATATTACGATTTCTTCTCCACATTTAACATGTTGTGTTACTCTCCCTCACTTGATGTTTACGTTATAAGCAAATTCTTTGTCATTTAAATGTATAAAAATTGTAGTGAATTTAGGTGACCTAATATATTAACATTGGTTTCACTGGAATGGAAATTCACAGTATTTTCACCTTGGGATATTGTTTGAAAAACAATAATATGGCATGTCCATATATAAGCAGAAATTTGTGTCTGTTTAAAATTGATATCCTATGAAATGTCAAAGATCCATAAATGACGCCTAATACTGTGGGATTTATGCAAATTAACCTATCCAAAAGGGATCCTTGTTATGCTCCCCAAAGGGAGAGCATATAGTCCCCGCCTTTTCCGTCCTATCATTCATGCGTCACACTCTTGTAAGGAGAATAACTGGAAAAGTATTGAAGGACAACCATACAATGGTCAAGCTTAATGGCAGGAAGTTCACTGTACAAGAGCCATAACTCCATCTTCACTATTTACAGAGATTACCCTTTGTTGGTTTTCCTTATCCAGAGCATAACTTTAAAATTACTGGTTGGAATTCAATGCAATTTCATACAATGGTCAAGCACAATAAGAGGAAGTGCAGTTTTCAAGAATCATAACTCCATTTTCACTATTTGCAGAGTTATTGCCCTGTGTTGGTTTCCTTGTCCGGAGCAAAACTTGAAAACTACTGGCTGGAATTCAATGCAACTTCATACAATGATCAAGCACAGCGACAGGAAGTGCACTGTACAAGAGCTATAACTCCGTCTCCACTACTTGCAGAATTACTGCCCTTTGTTGGTTTTCCTTGTCCATAGCATAACTTGAAAACTACTGGTTGGAATTCAACGCAACTTCATACAGTGGTCAACCACAACGAGAGGAAGTGCAGTGTACAAGAGCTATAACTCTCTCTTCACTATTTGCAGAGATAGTGCCCTTTGTTGGTTTTCCTTGTCCGGAGCATATCTTGAAAACAAATGGTTAGATTTCAGTGAAACTTCATACAGTGGTCAAGCACAACGAGAGGAAGTGCAGTATACAAGAGCTATAACTCCATCTTCACTATTTGCGGAGTTATTGCCCTTTGTTGGTTTTCCTTGTCTGGAGCATAATTTAAAATCTACTGGTTGGAAATCAATGCACATTCGTACAATGGTCAACCACAATGACAGTAGAATCACAACTATCTTTAATTGCCCACAACAATAACTCTTTTTCAATTCTTTTACAAAGTATTCTGTTACTAAAAACTTCCTCAGTTCCGAAGCAGTCTTGCAGGGATATTAATCACATTTAGTGATAGCTCTAGTTTGAATTCTATTTTATTTAGTTCTATCATGTTATCAATATATGTATAACATTGTAGAATGGTTTTATGCTTTATTGTACATCATACAAGCGCATTGACAAAACTCAAACTGACTGTTAACAACATAACATTCATAATACATAGTAATGGAACAATAACTCTTAGATCATATACAGCTCATGATATATAGTGTTGCGTCCCTTGATACATGTAATAAGCAGTTACACAACAAGTTCCACACGTTGTCTCCTTTAGGGTACACATATTCTTTTACTAAGGGACTATATGTTGTTGTTGTTTTTGGAATGACACAAACAGTTCACATTGAAGGTTTCATAATTACCGGTGATGAACGTATCTGTGAATGTTCTAAATTCAAAATTTCACCATGTTTATATATTGAATTCTACTTCAGGTGGTGCTAGGTGGCCTTGTGATCCCTCATTATATTAATTGTTTCAAGATAAAATGTCCTCTTCTGGTTTCAGAATATTCAAATATTAACGTAAAATTTCAGAACATTTCCTGAGTAAAAAAAGGGACATAACTTTGTCAATATGCAATGAAGAATTGTAGAACTTGTCCTGCTATGCTTGCCTTTGACACTCCATGTACATTTGAAGTTTCAAGTTAATACCTGTTTAGGTTTCAGAGATGTTTTATTAAATGTAAATTTCAAGACTTTTTTAAAGTAAAAAAGTGGCATAACTTTGTCAAAATGCTGTACCGAGTTATAAAACTTGGTCTGCTAATCATGCTTGTAACTCCTGAAATTCATTTAAAGTTTCAAGAGAACATCTGATCTGGTGTCGGAGATATTTAAGTAAATGTTAATTTCATCACATTTTCTAGGTAAAAAGGGGCATAACTTTGTTAAAATGCAATAAAGAGTTACAAAATGTGGCCTACTGAGCATTGTTGTGACCCTTAAGATATATTTCAAGTTTCAAATCAAATTAAATATCAGAGTTCCATCTTGACACATGGAGCTGCACTGGGATATTTTAAGCTTCAAGTTCGTATCATTACTGATTCCAGAGAAAGTCCAGAAAAATGTAAATTTTGGGATATTTTCTAAGTTAAAAAGTAGCATATTATTTCAAAATATATATCAGAGTTGCATTAATATTTCAAGCATCCCATTCCAGAGACACTCCTGGTTCTTTTGCATGCTCAGTGTATAGCACTGATACAAGTGACCTCGGTTTAACGTTTCATCCGAAAGACTATTAGTAATGTTAGTAGAGGAGCGGGGAATCGAACTTGGGACCCCTTGTTTACCAGTCCAGCGTGATACCACTGGACCACATCCCCACTCCTTAAAGCTTCTAAAGCTGCACACCAGATTTTGTAGTTACAATCACATGACCACCTCTTATCCATACATTCGCGTTGAAAAAAAGTACCACAGTTTTCATTGCAGTTTTGAAAAAAGTGCCTTGATGTTGCAGAATTCTGTTGATTTTGAAAGCACGACGTATAATTTCATTTTTTTGGTAACCGAAACTGTAAAACTGACAAGTTATTAATTTAGTATTTATCCGCACAAGTTTCATTCATAAAATTTAGTACGCATTGAAACAATTTCAATTTCTCGGCCCTTTGTATCCCGAATGCGTGTAATGAGATTATATAAACACGAAAACGCACACGAACAATCAATCACGCTTTTGACTCTGTTGATGATACTTTCTTGATGTTTTGTTGTCAAATCAATCAGAATGTCTCAAATATATTCCTCTAATAAATGTGCTTAAATTATAGGCAGTGGCTACGGTTACGAAACCGTAATCGTAGCCTCCGAGTCTAACACACTGGAATAGGCTACGGTTACGGAAGTTTTTTTTTAAAGAAAGGTTACATACCCAAAATCGAGTAATAAACTGTTAATTGTCTCAAATATTACCTTGTGGCACTTAAAGTAGCCGGCCTTTTGTATTTACTATAGCACATTTATCATACACTAGCATGTGACAGATGTAAATAATTGCCTTTTAATGTGTATTGTCTTGTTCGCATTTTTGTGACGCAAAAAATGAAGACTATCTATGAAATTCCAAGTTTTCATTGAATTATAATGTTAGGAAGCAAATGCTGCAGGTCGGTCTTGTCAATTTATATTTCTAATTGTTTGGGTAAAAAACAATGGTGGCCTGGGAATAAGTACTCGTTCATTCTGTGCAACAATAAATTTGACCACAAGGTATTTATTATTGTATAAAATTCCTTTATTAAAAGAAAGCAATTAATGAAATAATTTATAATGTAACGCTACTAATTTTGTGAATTTGTAATAACAAAGACTGTTTACAACCTGTAAGATTAAAAAAGGGATAGAGAATGATCCAAATAAAAATGAAAATGGATTGCAATTAAAAGAAAAACGACAACAAAACATAACACATTTCATGAGTACGAACATATTGTTATGCGCAAATTATAATGCAGTAGTCTTTTAACAATAATTCCATTCTTAAAATGTTTATTCGAAAGTGATTTACACGATTTTACATTACAATATTTTATTTTCAAAAAAAAATATATACATTATTTCTTGTCCAACTACAACTGAACGCGCAAGTGACAGTGTGAAACAACAACAATCAAAATGGCGTACAAAATGACAGTTTGGTAACGCAAAATTTGGTTAAATGGTTTGTTTAATGAATAAAAATTAAATTTGGCATTCTATTTGATATTTAACTGTTGGAAAGACGCTTCTTTAAAAAACTTCCGTGACCGTAGCCTTTTCCAGTGTGTTTGTCTAGAATTACGGAACTTCCGTAATCCTAGACTTGGAGGGTAGGATTACGGTTCCATAATCGTAGCCACTGCCTAAATTATGTTTAACATCCTTGCTTTTAGTTTGCATGTTGATTAAATTATCACTGTCAATATATTTAACTGCTTTCCCGAAACTTGACCGAAAAAATAACAACCCTTACTATATTATCCGTCCGTATTTTTGACAATAATTCAAGTTTTATAGATCGGAATATACTGTGTTTATGCCAATCACAAAAAGTATTTGATGCTTCCATTAAACAAGCCATTTCTTAGTTATACATAGTAGTTTCTCGAACCACGATGGTCTGAATGAAAACAGTTAAACAGTACCTATATTCAGATACCAAAATTCGGATAACTGATGGAACCACCGAAAATCGAATATTCGAATATATTCCATTGTGGCAAACCAAATATTCGAATATTGATTTCAGTATTTGTTCCAATCCCTACTTTTTGATAACCTTTTACACGTATATATGTATACAATAATGTATATATTTTAATGTTTTTTTTTAAAAAAAACACCTTCAGCTGATTATTGATAAGAACAGATCTCCAAATATCTCGATCACAAAGAATATAGGATTCAAACATTTCAGTGGAAACGTTTGGGGTTTCATCATGCCCATGTTTTGCCTTCAATTGATTTCAGACAACATGATCAAGATCCAGTCTGAAACTATTAATACATGTACCTTAAAAAGTGTTTTAAAGTTTCTGATAGAAAGGGACTCTTTATGAAAGTTTACTTCATGTAAGGTAGGATGTATGTGTAACATTAAAAACTTGTCATAAGAGGTTATTCTACATAGTCATGAATACTCATTATGTAGGTCTAGGACAAATCTGAGTAGACTGATATCCAAATTACATCTAGTAAGACAGCACTGAATGTTTTGAACATGGTCATGGAGTCAAGAAATTAGTTTCTGTTAACTCCTGTGTTGTCAGTATAATTGCATTTGAGGCCAAAATATATATCTGCAGTATTATTTTTATACATTTCAGGTTATTTATCTATTGTTTTCACATCTTAGTTATTTGCTTACATGATCTTGTTACTTTTTTATGAACAGTTAACCTACGTAAAATATTTTTGATTTCTGTGTTGTTCTTGATTTGGATATAAGCAATTGTCAAATATTTCAGTTTAATAGAGATCACCATAGTATTTCCCCTATTTTTATATCCACGAAAGGGGCATATTAAGTTACGGTCCTGGGCGTCCGTCCGTCCGTTAGCAATTTGGTTTCTGGATGAAAACTTGATTAACTCTTTGGCTTAGAGACTTTTAACTAAATATGATTATTGCCCACATTGAGTGGATGACCCCGATAGATTTTAGATTCAGTAGCTCAAAGGTCAAGGTCACAGTGGTCTTAACATTGAAAACCATTTCCGCCATGTAACTTGACAACCATTTGTTGTAGAGACTTCAAACTTCATATCATAATTGCACACGTTGAGTGGATGACCCCTAATCATGTTGGGGTCAGTACATCAAAGGTCAAGGTCACAGTGACCTTAATGTTTAGATCATTTACATTCTGTCACTCAACAACCATTTGTCATAGAGACTTCAATATTCATGTAATGGTTGCACACATTGAGTGAATGACCCATATTGATTTTGGGGTTAGAATGTCAAAGGTCAAGGTCACAGTGACCTAAGGACTGAAAACTATTTCTGCTGTAAAACTTTATAACCATTTGTCATACAGACTTCAAACATCATATGATGATTGATTACATTGAGAAAATGACCCCCGTACATCTTAGGATCAGTAGGTCAGATGTCAAGGTCACAATGACCTAAACACTGAAAAGCATTTCTGCTGTATAACTTGGCAACTACTTCCCATACAGACTTCAAACTTCTTAGGATGATTGCCATCATTGATTACAAGACCCCCATAGTGTTCGAGTTAAGTACATAAAAGGTCAAGGTGACAAGTAACTAAACAATCAATATTTCTGTACTTTAACTTCATAACCATACATCACAGCATGAACATCTTCTGAAAGACTGACATTTATACACATTATAAAACTTAAAATTCAGATATGATAAAGATCTATAAAACTCTAAAATTAAAATTATAAAATGTTAAAAATCAAAATAAAAAAATTCAAAATTTAAAGCAAATAATTTTATTCCAAAGCCTAATGTTTTTTCCCATTCATCACAGATACATCATACTTAGAAAAAACACCCTTTGGGCATATAACGCTCCGCCCGGCAGTGCTCTTGTTAGCTTATCTATTTCGAAGAAAAACTTGAGTTATATGATCGCTAGGTCATCTTCGTTGTGCAAACAATTTGATGTAGCCCGTTACCGAAACACTTTAAGGTATCATCACAAAACTTGGTTTTTTTGGTATATAATGAAAAGGTGCAGTTGTAAGACAATGAGCACTATTCTGAAATATATTTTTGGAGTTAAGCCCCTTTTTTAACTTAGAATTTTTGTCAAAATTGGTTATTAAGTGGAATGATTTCAAATCTATCAAAGATTTCTACATGAAACTTGGAATACTTGCTTATTATGACAGGGCACAGTTGTAAGACAAGGGGCATTACTCTGAAAGCTGTTTTTTGTGTTCTGCACCATTTCAACTTGAAATTTTTGTTGAAACTGGTTACTGATATAGAAAATTTTGAAAACTATTAAAATATTGCACTCATTCATAGCTACTGGGGACAGCATACTTACTACTGGAGACAATGCACATCTGTAACACAAGGGGCCTACTAAATGATCAGTGTTTCTAGACTTATGCCCATTTTTCACATATGAAATAATTGAACTTTTGTATTAATACTATTATCTTGAACATTCATATTCACAGATTTATTCATTTTAAGTGAAGTGCATAACAGCAATTACTGAACAGCACCATAACACTCTTGAAAATAATTTTATTAAGTCATTGCTTTTAACATACAAGCGTTGGCACCGCCTGCAAAGCTTTTATAAGAGTCTCAAATGACCAAAGTGTCTCCCGTCACGTCTGTACGTCACAACTCAGAAAGTATTTGAGGGATTGTGCTTATACTTTATACTATGGTCACACTTTAGTTACAAGGAAGTCCGAACAATGACTACCTTGGTATATTTCTGGATTATCTCCATTACTTTTATGTTGACATTATGCTTTTCTAGAGCATATCTAAAAAGCAGTTGAAGGAAATGATATGATTCTTACCACATGGGTTGGATGTACAGTGACAAAGAACCATCTTTACACATTTTAATTTTCGCTTCTGACAGTACTCTCACTGCTTTGATTCATACAAGATTCTGGACGCCAGTAAAACCAAACATTCATCATATCAAAATTATTTTATTTTTGCAGTAAAACATGGAAAAAAAGATGTCTGGAACTTAAACAAAAAGGAAAACTGATTTATATACATATGGAACAATGGCATATAATTGAGATCACATAAAATGCAAATAAGTACAACAGTGAATATTGTCATAGGTACACTATGAGACAGACCGTACTGAAGTATTCTTAAAGACTATTCTTTTTAGAAACTTTTAAAATGATTTACAAAAGCGTCAAATCTAATAATCTGGAAACTGAAAGATCATCTGTAATGGACTCAGTATGTGGTTATGCTTTGGAGGTTATGGAATTCATATTGGGTCATTGAAACTAGTTCTGATTCTGACCCACAATGCAAACTGTGAAAAAAGCTTGATCAAAATTACTCAAATTTGACTTATGATATATGGAAGACTTTCAAGCCTGTGGAGCATTCTATGTGTTGAACTATAAAATTATGGTTGATGATAACAATGAAATATCAATAAAAATATCTTAAATGACCCAAACCTTTTTTTATCCCATGAAACATAAATCTAGGTAGGTCTGTTTTTTGACTAGCTTAAATTGCCCTAAAAGTCTTAGACATTATGTTGTAGAACTTGTCCTGCTATGCTTGCCTTTGACACTCCATGTACATTTGAAGTTTCAAGTTAATACCTGTTTAGGTTTCAGAGATGTTATATTAAATGCAAATTTCAAGACTTTTTTAAAGTAAAAAAAGGACATAACTTTGTCAAAATGCTGTACAGAGTTATAAAACTTGGCCTGCTAATCATGCTTGTAACTCCTGAAATTCATTTAAAGTTTCAAGAGAACATCTGCTCTGGTGTCGGAGATATTTAAGTAAATGTTAATTTCATCACATTTTCTAGGTAAAAAGGGGCATAACTTTGTTAAAATGCAATAAAGATTTACAAAATCTGGCCTACTGAGCATTCTTGTGACCCTTAAGATATATTTAAAGTTTCAAATCAAATTAAATATCAGAGTTCCATCTTGACACATGGAGCTGCATTTGGATATTTTAAGCTTCAAGTTCATATCAATACTGATTCCAGAGATAGTCCAGAAAAATGTAAATTTTGGGATATTTTCTAAGTTAAATATAAGTGAAGTGCATAACAGCAATTACTGAACAGCACCATAACACTCTTGAAAATAATTTTATTAAGTCGTTGCTTTTAACATACAAGCGTTGGCACCGCCTGCAAAGCTTTTATAAGAGTCTCAAATGACCAAAGTGTCTCCCGTCACGTCTGTACGTCACAACTCAGAAAGTATTTGAGGGATTGTGCTTATACTTTATACTATGGTCACACTTTAGTTACAAGGAAGTCCGAACAATGACTACCTTGGTATATTTCTGGATTATCTCCATTACTTTTATGTTGACATTATGCTTTTCTAGAGCATATCTAAAAAGCAGTTGAAGGAAATGATATGATTCTTACCACATGGGTTGGATGTACAGTGACAAAGAACCATCTTTACACATTTTAATTTTCGCTTCTGACAGTACTCTCACTGCTTTGATTCATACAAGATTCTGGACGCCAGTAAAACCAAACATTCATCATATCAAAATTATTTTATTTTTGCAGTAAAACATGGAAAAAAAGATGTCTGGAACTTAAACAAAAAGGAAAACTGATTTATATACATATGGAACAATGGCATATAATTGAGATCACATAAAATGCAAATAAGTACAACAGTGAATATTGTCATAGGTACACTATGAGACAGACCGTACTGAAAGTATTCTTAAAGACTATTCTTTTTAGAAACTTTTAAAATGATTTACAAAAGCGTCAAATCTAATAATCTGGAAACTGAAAGATCATCTGTAATGGACTCAGTATGTGGTTATGCTTTGGAGGTTATGGAATTCATATTGGGTCATTGAAACTAGTTCTGATTCTGACCCACAATGCAAACTGTGAAAAAAGCTTGATCAAAATTACTCAAATTTGACTTATGATATATGGAAGACTTTCAAGTCTGTGGAGCATTCTATGTGTTGAACTATAAAATTATGGTTGATGATAACAATGAAATATCAATAAAAATATCTTAAATGACCCAAACCTTTTTTTATCCCATGAAACACAAATCTAGGTAGGTCTGTTTTTTGACTAGCTTAAATTGCCCTAAAAGTCTTAGACATTATGTTGTAGAACTTGTCCTGCTATGCTTGCCTTTGGCACTCCATGTACATTTGAAGTTTCAAGTTAATACCTGTTTAGGTTTCAGAGATGTTATATTAAATGCAAATTTCAAGACTTTTTTAAAGTAAAAAAAGGACATAACTTTGTCAAAATGCTGTCCAGAGTTATAAAACTTGGCCTGCTAATCATGCTTGTAACTCCTGAAATTCATTTAAAGTTTCAAGAGAACATCTGCTCTGGTGTCGGAGATATTTAAGTAAATGTTAATTTCATCACATTTTCTAGGTAAAAAGGGGCATAACTTTGTTAAAATGCAATAAAGATTTACAAAATCTGGCCTACTGAGCATTCTTGTGACCCTTAAGATATATTTAAAGTTTCAAATCAAATTAGATATCAGAGTTCCATCTTGACACATGGAGCTGCATTTGGATATTTTAAGCTTCAAGTTCATATCAATACTGATTCCAGAGATAGTCCAGAAAAATGTAAATTTTGGGATATTTTCTAAGTTAAATATAAGTGAAGTGCATAACAGCAATTACTGAACAGCACCATAACACTCTTGAAAATAATTTTATTAAGTCGTTGCTTTTAACATACAAGCGTTGGCACCGCCTGCAAAGCTTTTATAAGAGTCTCAAATGACCAAAGTGTCTCCCGTCACGTCTGTACGTCACAACTCAGAAAGTATTTGAGGGATTGTGCTTATACTTTATACTATGGTCACACTTTAGTTACAAGGAAGTCCGAACAATGACTACCTTGGTATATTTCTGGATTATCTCCATTACTTTTATGTTGACATTATGCTTTTCTAGAGCATATCTAAAAAGCAGTTGAAGGAAATGATATGATTCTTACCACATGGGTTGGATGTACAGTGACAAAGAACCATCTTTACATATTTTAATTTTCGCTTCTGACAGTACTCTCACTGCTTTGATTCATACAAGATTCTGGACGCCAGTAAAACCAAACATTCATCATATCAAAATTATTTTATTTTTGCAGTAAAACATGGAAAAAAAGATGTCTGGAACTTAAACAAAAAGGAAAACTGATTTATATACATATGGAACAATGGCATATAATTGAGATCACATAAAATGCAAATAAGTACAACAGTGAATATTGTCATAGGTACACTATGAGACAGACCGTACTGAAAGTATTCTTAAAGACTATTCTTTTTAGAAACTTTTAAAATGATTTACAAAAGCGTCAAATCTAATAATCTGGAAACTGAAAGATCATCTGTAATGGACTCAGTATGTGGTTATGCTTTGGAGGTTATGGAATTCATATTGGGTCATTGAAACTAGTTCTGATTCTGACCCACAATGCAAACTGTGAAAAAAGCTTGATCAAAATTACTCAAATTTGACTTATGATATATGGAAGACTTTCAAGATTGTGGAGCGTTCTATGTGTTGAACTATAAAATTATGGTTGATGATAACAATGAAATATCAATAAAAATATCTTAAATGACCCAAACCTTTTTTTATCCCATGAAACACAAATCTAGGTAGGTCTGTTTTTTGACTAGCTTAAATTGCCCTAAAAGTCTTTGACATTATGTTGTAGAACTTGTCCTGCTATGCTTGCCTTTGACACTCCATGTACATTTGAAGTTTCAAGTTAATACCTGTTTAGGTTTCAGAGATGTTATATTAAATGCAAATTTCAAGACTTTTTTAAAGTAAAAAAAGGACATAACTTTGTCAAAATGCTGTACAGAGTTATAAAACTTGGCCTGCTAATCATGCTTGTAACTCCTGAAATTCATTTAAAGTTTCAAGAGAACATCTGCTCTGGTGTCGGAGATATTTAAGTAAATGTTAATTTCATCACATTTTCTAGGTAAAAAGGGGCATAACTTTGTTAAAATGAAATAAAGATTTACAAAATCTGGCCTACTGAGCATTCTTGTGACCCTTAAGATATATTTCAAGTTTCAAATCAAATTAAATATCAGAGTTCCATCTTGACACATGGAGCTGCACTGGGATATTTTAAGCTTCAAGTTCATATCAATACTGATTCCAGAGATAGTCCAGAAAAATGTAAATTTTGGGATATTTTCTAAATTAAATATAAGTGAAGTGCATAACAGCAATTACTGAACAGCACCATAACACTCTTGAAAATAATTTTATTAAGTCGTTGCTTTTAACATACAAGCGTTGGCACCGCCTGCAAAGCTTTTATAAGAGTCTCAAATGACCAAAGTGTCTCCCGTCACGTCTGTACGTCACAACTCAGAAAGTATTTGAGGGATTGTGCTTATACTTTATACTATGGTCACACTTTAGTTACAAGGAAGTCCGAACAATGACTACCTTGGTATATTTCTGGATTATCTCCATTACTTTTATGTTGACATTATGCTTTTCTAGAGCATATCTAAAAAGCAGTTGAAGGAAATGATATGATTCTTACCACATGGGTTGGATGTACAGTGACAAAAAACCATCTTTACACATTTTAATTTTCGCTTCTGACAGTACTCTCACTGCTTTGATTCATACAAGATTCTGGACGCCAGTAAAACCAAACATTCATCATATCAAAATTATTTTATTTTTGCAGTAAAACATGGAAAAAAAGATGTCTGGAACTTAAACAAAAAGGAAAACTGATTTATATACATATGGAACAATGGCATATAATTAAGATCACATAAAATGCAAATAAGTACAACAGTGAATATTGTCATAAGTACACTATCATACAGACTGTACTGAAAGTATTCTTAAAGACTATTCTTTTTAGAAACTTTTAAAATGATTTACAAAAGCGTCAAATCTAATAATTTGGAAACTGAAAGATCATCTGTAATGGACTCGGTATGTGGTTATGCTTTGGATGTTATGGAATTCATATTGGGTCATTGAAACTAGTTCTGATTTTATGCCATGCTTAACAAACACAATGCAAACTGTGAAAAAAGCTTGATCACTCAAATTTGACTCATGATATATGGAAAACTTTCAAGCCTGTGGAGCATTCTATGTGACGAACTATAAAAATATGGTTGATGATAACAATGAAATATCAATAAAAATATCTTAAATGACCCAAACCTTTTTTTATCCCATGAAACACAAATCTAGGTAGGTCTGTTTTTTGACTAGCTTAAATTGCCCTAAAAGTCTTAGACATTATGTTGTAGAACTTGTCCTGCTATGCTTGCCTTTGACACTCCATGTACATTTGAAGTTTCAAGTTAATACCTGTTTAGGTTTCAGAGATGTTATATTAAATGCAAATTTCAAGACTTTTTTAAAGTAAAAAAAGGACATAACTTTGTCAAAATGCTGTACAGAGTTATAAAACTTGGCCTGCTAATCATGCTTGTAACTCCTGAAATTCATTTAAAGTTTCAAGAGAACATCTGCTCTGGTGTCGGAGATATTTAAGTTAATGTTAATTTCATCACATTTTCTATGTAAAAAGGGGCATAACTTTGTTAAAATGCAATAAAGATTTACAAAATCTGGCCTACTGAGCATTCTTGTGACCCTTAAGATATATTTAAAGTTTCAAATCAAATTAAATATCAGAGTTCCATCTTGACACATGGAGCTGCACTGGGATATTTTAAGCTTCAAGTTCATATAAATACTGATTCCAGAGATAGTCCAGAAAAATGTAAATTTTGGGATATTTTCTAAGTTAAATATAAGTGAAGTGCATAACAGCAATTACTGAACAGCACCGTAACACTCTTGAAAATAATTTTATTAAGTCGTTGCTTTTAACATACAAGCGTTGGCACCGCCTGCAAAGCTTTTATAAGAGTCTCAAATGACCAAAGTGTCTCCCGTCACGTCTGTACGTCACAACTCAGAAAGTATTTGAGGGATTGTGCTTATACTTTATACTATGGTCACACTTTAGTTACAAGGAAGTCCGAACAATGACTACCTTGGTATATTTCTGGATTATCTCCATTACTTTTATGTTGACATTATGCTTTTCTAGAGCATATCTAAAAAGCAGTTGAAGGAAATGATATGATTCTTACCACATGGGTTGGATGTACAGTGACAAAGAACCATCTTTACACATTTCAATTTTCGCTTCTGACAGTACTCTCACTGCTTTGATTTATACAAGATTCTGGACGCCAGTAAAACCAAACATTCATCATATCAAAATTATTTTATTTTTGCAGTAAAACATGGAAAAAAAGATGTCTGGAACTTAAACAAAAAGGAAAACTGATTTATATACATATGGAACAATGGCATATAATTAAGATCACATAAAATGCAAATAAGTACAACAGTGAATATTGTCATAAGTACACTATCATACAGACTGTACTGAAAGTATTCTTAAAGACTATTCTTTTTAGAAACTTTTAAAATGATTTACAAAAGCGTCAAATCTAATAATTTGGAAACTGAAAGATCATCTGTAATGGACTCAGTATGTGGTTATGCTTTGGAGGTTATGGAATTCATATTGGGTCATTGAAACTAGTTCTGATTTTATGCCATGCTTAACAAACACAATGCAAACTGTGAAAAAAGCTTGATCACTCAAATTTGACTCATGATATATGGAAAACTTTCAAGCCTGTGGAGCATTCTGTGTGACGAACTTTAAAAATATGGTTGATGATAACAATGAAATATCAATAAAAATATCTTAAATGACCCAAACCTTTTTTTATCCCATGAAACACAAATCTAGGTAGGTCTGTTTTTTGACTAGCTTAAATTGCCCTAAAAGTCTTTGACATTATGTTGATTTTGTGTAGCGGTTTTATTTAAGATTAGAAGATTCAAGGTATTTTTATATCTCACTTTGTATTTACATCTTAAACCACAAGCAATACAAATATAAGTATTATAGTTATAAACACCATCAAGTTCTTAGGTATTCAATTAAGATCATGAGTCAATATCGATCAAACACTCTTGACTGTATGACAAAATAGTTCTGCTTTTATCTATCAAATGTCCGTTTCATTTCACAAAAATGAATTCCTTTTAGAGTCCATTTATAAATGCTGAAACATCTGAGATCAAATATTGTTCTTATGTACAATGTCTGGAATAAACTGTTCTGCTCAGTTCATACCTATGTATATAGCACTGAAAGAGTTATTTCAGTAGCTCCCCTATCATAACTCACCTAGACAAAAACCACGAGACATAAAGGAAGAACAAAAACAAGCATGGAAACAAGCAGTCAAACTTGTGAAGGTTCTAGTTTTGTAGGTTGGCATCAAAACCACTCCACTGCAACAATGGGTAATAATCTTCATTATTTAGTCAATGTGTATTGTTGGTGAAATGAAGAACATCAACTATACGATCCATTGGGTCTGACCTGGACAATGAGATAGCTGGAGACATGGGGCTGGTACAAGTAATCTGAAATACATAAGTCTTGTTTTAAAGCCTCTAAGCAAAGGTCGTCACTCAGAATCAAAGCATCTGTCTGCACAGTTATAGAAGCAGTTTTCTAATGTTACATATCAAAGTTCATGGGCATGAATAAATGAATTTTTAAAAAAAGGTAACAGCTCAAACCACTGTAAAAAGCAAAGGAAAGCTATTTATTTGTTTTTCCATTTTTCTTTCAAAATTATTTGAAATTAACTGCTGTGTATTCTAAGCAGAAATTAAGGGTATTTTCCTCCCTTATTCTAAAAAAAAAACATTTACCCGTGTCAACAGGTTGTGTGCCTCTGTGTGCACTATAACTGCAGACACCAGTAGGTTATTTATAGATTCTCTCTCCAGTGTGAAATGCTGTCCAAAACCCACAACCACTTCCACTGATGGTTTTGGGCCTCTCTGGTGCAAATATTTTACAAGAGCTTGTCTAAAATACCCATGCAAGTCAAACACGAGAGTTTCTACGTCACGCTGCAGTTTTATTATTTCATAACTATTGTCCAATGTTGGCTTTGAAATGTACATTCTGCACCTGAAAATGTTTAAAATAATAACAAATTAAAAGAAGCAAGTTTTCAAAATTAAATAAGCTTATGACAAAAAAGAAATTCTTGTATCTAAAAAATAAAAATCTATCTTTTGGAAAAGCCTGAATCTAGATATATTTTTGAGAGAAAAAAAACAAACAAACAAACAGGAAACAGTTAAATTGCTTGGTCAGCACTGTAGCAATGGATTCATAACTATCTATTCAACAACAATATATTTTACGTGAAATACCATTCCATACGCTAAGACGGAATTCTCAGTTTGAATTTTGACATAAACTCTGTGTACCAGCAGTCCTGTATAGAACATTAGAAAGTGTTCAATAAATTATCTGAAGGTTCTTAACTTTCTAAAACTGTTTCAAAATAAAAAATATATCAAGTACCTGCATTTTCTTGTGGCATAGATATTACCATTCTTCAGCTGGAGTACAATACCTCTATCTAATGCATTTAATAGTTCACTGGTCAAACGTTGCTGCTGTGTGTTCGTAATACTGCAAGACGGTAGAGCAATCTGATCTGCATCTTGTGGACCAAACATCTGCAAGTACACAGCCAAAGTAGAAATCAAATGGGTCTTTTTAAAGACAGTCTGACATAAACAAAGTGTTCTGAACATGTGTCTGCACACTTTAATCCATTCAATCTGGCAATCAAGATAAAAGCTGAAAACAGAGTGAATGTTCAGAAATCTCATGAAGATTTGGTTCACTTTCAAGATAGATAAAATTGACCATGTATATCCAAGTATAACTGTGAAATTTTAACCAGGCCTGTCGGACAAAGATCTTTACCATACTTAACGAGAATAGAACATTTTTTCACAACAAACAATTGTTAAAGTAAAAAAGTGGTAGTGTTTGTTTTTCTAAGAGTGTGTCACAGGACTAATATAGGTGATATGGTAACTTACGTATTATCAGCAGCCCGGGTAGCTCAGTTGGTAGTGCACCTGACTTGCAAATGGGGGTCACGGGTTCGAGTCCTGCCCTGGGTAAATGATTTTTCTGACCCCGCGACAAGTCCATTTAAGTACAAATTGACTTTTCTACTATCATAAGGGCCACTTTTAACATTGATTTAAATTTAAGTGATCCATGTCTTTGCAAGATATGACCTCTACATGATTATAAGAACTGTTGGGTGAAAATGTCTACATGATCAGTTTAATAAAGCTCACCTGTTCAAATTCTTCTTTATTTGGTAACATAATATTCTTGTCATAGAATATATGACATCCCACTGGATTTGTACACAGATACTCCTGGACTGTTGATATCAGGTATTTTATGGTTATGTATAGTTTACAATCTGAAAAGATCAACCAAGAATATTATATGATGAAATCATTCCATAGTTACGCAAATTAAAGTGTTCTAATGTTTGCAACTTCTATGATCATTTGGTTTCAAAATAAGATGAGCTTATACTGATAAACACTTCCATATAAAGCTGAATTGATGCTAATGCTTTTCTTTATTATTATAAATGTTCTATTGTGTTCTTATTATTGTAAATGTTATATGATGTTCTTCTTGTTGTAAATGTTATATGATGTTCTTCTTATTGTAAATGTTATATGATGTTCTTATCGTTGTAAATGTTATATGATGTTCTTATCGTTGTAAATGTTATATGATGTTCTTATCGTTGTAAATGTTATATGATGTTCTTATCGTTGTAAATGTTATATGATGTTCTTCTTATTGTAAATGTTATATGATGTTCTTATCGTTGTAAATGTTATATGATGTTCTTATCGTTGTAAATGTTATATGATGTTCTTATTGTTGTAAATGTTATTTGATGTTCTTATCGTTGTAAATGTTATATGATGTTCTTATTGTTGTAAATGTTATGTTATGATCTTATTGTTGTATATGTTATGTTATGATCTTATTGTTGTATATGTTATGTTATGATCTTATTGTTGTATATGTTATGTTATGATCTTATTGTTGTATATGTTATGTTATGTCCTTATTGTTGTATATGTTATGTTATGTCCTTATTGTTGTATATGTTATGTTATGATCTTATTGTTGTAAATGTTATGTTATGATCTTATTGTTGTAAATGTTATGTTATGTCCTTATTGTTGTAAATGTTATGTTATGATCTTATTGTTGTATATGTTATGTTATGATCTTATTGTTGTATATGTTATGTTATGATCTTATTGTTGTATATGTTATGTTATGATCTTATTGTTGTATATGTTATGTTATGATCTTATTGTTGTATATATTATGTTATGATCTTATTGTTGTATATGTTATGTTATGATCTTATTGTTGTATATGTTATGTTATGATCTTATTGTTGTAAATGTTATGTTATGTTCTTATTGTTGTAAATGTTATATGATGTTCTTATTGTTGTAAATGTTATTTGATGTTCTTATCGTTGTAAATGTTATGTTATGTTCTTATTGTTGTAAATGTTATGTTATGTCCTTATTGTTGTATATGTTATGTTATGATCTTATTGTTGTAAATGTTATGTTATGATCTTATTGTTGTAAATGTTATGTTATGATCTTATTGTTGTATATGTTATGTTATGATCTTATTGTTGTATATGTTATGTTATGATCTTATTGTTGTATATGTTATGTTATGATCTTATTGTTGTATATGTTATGTTATGATCTTATTGTTGTATATTTTATGTTATGATCTTATTGTTGTATATGTTATGTTATGATCTTATTGTTGTATATGTTATGTTATGATCTTATTGTTGTATATATTATGTTATGATCTTATTGTTGTATATGTTATGTTATGATCTTATTGTTGTAAATGTTATGTTATGTCCTTATTGTTGTAAATGTTATGTTATGTCCTTATTGTTGTAAATGTTATGTTATGATCTTATTGTTGTATATGTTATGTTATGATCTTATTGTTGTATATGTTATGTTATGATCTTATTGTTGTATATGTTATGTTATGATCTTATTGTTGTATATGTTATGTTATGTTCTTATTGTTGTAAATGTTATGTTATGTCCTTATTGTTGTATATGTTATGTTATGTCCTTATTGTTGTAAATGTTATGTTATGATCTTATTGTTGTATATGTTATGTTATGATCTTATTGTTGTATATGTTATGTTATGATCTTATTGTTGTATATGTTATGTTATGATCTTATTGTTGTATATGTTATGTTATGATCTTATTGTTGTATATGTTATGTTATGTCCTTATTGTTGTAAATGTTATGTTATGATCTTATTGTTGTATATGTTATGTTATGATCTTATTGTTGTATATGTTATGTTATGATCTTATTGTTGTATATGTTATGTTATGATCTTATTGTTGTAAATGTTATGTTATGATCTTATTGTTGTAAATGTTATTTGATGTCCTTATTGTTGTATATGTTATGTTATGTTCTTATTGTTGTAAATGTTATGTTATGTCCTTTTTGTTGTAAATTTTATGTCCTTATTGTTGTAAATGTTATGTTATGATCTTACTGTTGTAAATGTTATATTATGTCCTTATTATTGTAAATGTTATATTATGTTCTTATTATTGTAAATGTTATATTATGTTCTTGTTATTGTAAACGTTATATTATGTCCTTATTATTGTAAATGTTATGTTATGATCTTATTATTGTAAATGTTATATTATGTCCTTATTATTGTAAATGTTATATTATGTCCTTATTATTGTAAATGTTATGTTCTGTTCTAGCCTACACTCTACAAGATTTTTGTAGTCATAATAGAAAACTGATTAAGGCTATACTCTTACGTACAGTACTCACCATTCGGGTCCAGTGTCCAGGTGTTAGGGGGCATAACAAGGGCTGGTGATCTCTGGAAAGGGATTGGTTTTTTTGCCTTCTGTGTGATTTCTGTCTGTGTGTCCTCTGAAACAATAGATATAAACAATTATTGAAATTTAGTACAAAAGCTTAAATGGCTTTTGGAAAGAAGTCGAGCCATCCTCATGCAAACAGACATGGAATGTTGTTCAACTTCAAAGTCAATTTGTGCATGAAAACTATTAAATGAGAGGGAATAATGCAAGCAATGATTACTTTACCAAAAATTCAATCACAGATAATGACCTTCAAGCACTTTGCTTACTTCGTACCGAATGACTCAAAGACTTTAATTTAAGACTTAAGAGGAAACAGACTGCATGTACCATGATTGTACATGTAGAAGAATAGATGATCTCAAACAAAGCAATGTGGTGCATGCAGCGTTTCTGACCTTGTATATCTGGTATCTCCATTGGCTCGTCTGCAAGGTCCTCTGCTGGTACCTTCTTCATCTCACTGCTGTCCAGTTTCATGAGATCTTCCGCCTCCATATCACGTATATCAGATGGCAGCCGTTCGGATAATGCTACAAACATACTGTTTCTTCTAAGAACGTAGTGCAAACAAGTTTTTTTAAAGTAGCGCCGCCATTGAAATACTAATGTGTAGTGCCCAAGTTTATACCAAACATGGACAAAGCTAGAGATTTTTGCCTCAAAAGGACGCTTTGAAAATGACATCATGAAAACATATCAAACTTCTGTAATACCAAGACTTAAAAGAATCTATGGTTTGTTTCTCAATTCTTGACTCTCCTTTTCAATATAGTAGTAACCAAAGTTCTTTATACGTACACATATACATAACTTTCATAATTTTTTCAATACTTAGTAAGAACCGCTCTGAAAAAAGTGACATACAGCGTTGAATCCAAAAGTCAAATCAGATATGTTCAGGTCAACTAGTTTGAATGAAGTAAAGTTCACTTTGAAAAAAATAAAAATAGAACTATGAAAGGTAAGATGAGTGAAAAAAAAACTTACTAATGATGTTGTCAGAAGGGTTAGAGTTCACTGTGGATGGTATAACCGGTTCCTGTAAGAAAACAAAAACGTATATATTATGTCAATGTATCACTTATTCTACAGACCTAATGATGAGATGCATGAATGTACAAAAAAAGATACAAAGATCAACATAAGTATAAATGTGTCCTGAAAACGTTAAGATGCAAACTGACACTGAGATATTACATCGATTCTTCTGTAAAACAACAACAACAACAACCGTTAACGATTTATTCCTACTGGTATGGCAACAAAATTAATGTTCTGCTTGATACTGTACATTCTACGAATATACACACAATATTTAACAGATCGTTTCAGGAATGCCCGAGATGAGATAGTTAATTTGCTCGTGAAATGATCACAAGAACAGTCGAACGTTTCTTAGTGACGAAAGACCAGTTTATACCGGGCTATAATTGTATAAATAACCTCTGACAACTGCGTCAGGGAATGGATTCTTTGGTTTAGTGGTCTAGAGCGTTGGTTTTCGATGTAGGACCTGAATTCGAATCCAGCTCCGGTGGTCCTTTACAAGATGAGTTGCATCTTCCTGTTTCGAACTTTCATCTCCGTAAGAATATCGCTACTGAACATCAAACATGTGGCAGAACTGGAATTCTCCTGAGTTTGGATGCTATATGAATCCTGCTCTATATCACAATTCCAAGCCCGTTCAAGGGAGTTGCTTAAATGCACAACAGGTCGCATTTATGACTAAATCTAATCCAAAGATCTTTGACAATGAAAATGTCAACTTACATTATATTCCATCTCGCTTGCTGGTGAGTAAATGTCCGAATCTTCCGTAAATTGCCTGTAGAACCTAGGGCTGTCGCCTGTAAAATAAAAGAAACATCATGCAGAAGGTTTCATTACGCACGCTTCTGTAGAATTTATTATCATGCACGTCTTTCAATTTCCGTATAGAAATGTTTGACGGAACAATTCTGACTCCTTCCTGTTTTTAACTACTGAATTTTCTGCAACTTTTTCGCGTTCTTCTCGTTAGGAAGAACGACTTTGCCAGATGAATTTTTTTTAATTTGACTACAAATCAAGCATAAACAAAATACAAACACAACGTAGCTTTTTTGTCTCCCGCCTAAAAGAAATCGCCCTTCACGCGAAATCTGTAAGGTACGATCTCGACTCAAGACAAGAAGAAAGAATGATATCCTGTGACAAATGCATCCTGTTATATTGCAGAATAAATTTCCCTGTTAAGAAAAATGAAAAATAAAAGAGCAGGGAGTTGTGCACTTCAGTCGGCCACATCCGCCACTGTGCGTCCGCCCACGGTCATAAGTTTTGTTCGATGTGTCTAATTTAACAGGTAAGGGAAATTTAATTATTTAGGCGGTCCACCAGTCTAGTACTGTACCACAAGTTGTTAAAAGACATTATCGATGTTGTGCTCAGTCTTATACGAACCTAATCCCACCACCTAGCATTGCGATGTACCTGTTCATGTTTCTCAACGAGGAGCAAACCGTTTGTAAGTGTTTTAGCGCGCATCATTATTACGAGTTATATCTACTATTAAACATGGAAAGAAAAAATGCGGAACAGTACCATTCTTGGAAACAAACTGGTAAACTCTGTATGGTTCTTCTGTCTGTCCGTCTAGCCGGTTTAAATGTTTTAACTCTTTTATTTCCGGGAGTTTGGTGAGTGCACATCGAAATCTTGTCTTCCACGTTGGCCAATCCGTCTGATCCACGCCCTCACGATACCGCCCTGTATGAACTGCCCATTCCTGTATGATCACATTAAATATTATCTGAACACATGTCCTTTACGGTCGATTTGTTTCTGTTTTACTCTTGCAAAGAAATAAAAGACTCACTAGTCTATACTGATTAAATATTTCTACTTCAAAGGTAGACTTTTTCTATAGGTTGTCCTCGCTTACATCCAAACATTTGTAGAGTGACTTAAACTTTATCTATCTTATCATTTGTTAAGGTTAGAAGTCTTCCATACCCGTGTGAACGGACTTAAGTTCAACAACTAATCAAAGTTAAGCCTTAAAAGTCGCAGACTATCAAGGCAAGTTGCGTCGTGGGTAATCACTATGAAAAGAAGCTTGCACAGTTAAAAATCGGCAAAGATTTATTTCAACAAATTTTAGACTACATGTACCTTAAATATACTGCCGTCATCTTCGGACCATTCTCTGCTGCCAACGTGTTTCCATGGTACCTTGAAAATCTTCTCCTCTCTGTTTATCCAATCTAGGCCTCTTATATTACTCTTGTTGATCTGTGACTCCAACCAAGGACGCATCCTTTGCCTCGTTTCAGGGGTGTAGTTTCTGCTCATTTCGTTACTGTATGCACCTTCGAATCTGTTAAATAAAAACGTTCCTTAAATGTGCACGCACGGTCTCAGTCTCAGCAAATCATAATTAGCAACACCTCAACAATAATTTACAGCAGTATGTCTTAAAATGTTACATTACACTGCAAACAGTAAGAGGTATTTCAAAATCTGAAATATCAAAACATGTTACGCGTATATGATTTTACACAAAAAAACAACATAATACATATACTTAAAAATGGAGACAAATACCGAATGCCATATAAAAACGCGAACAATGCTGCAAAGTCACATTAAAAACGGTTAAATGAGACAAAACTCCAATTATTTGGCATATATTATGTCTACTGAACACAGCTCCATAAAATTTGCCGGCCCCCCAAAAAAACTCACACGGAAAATAAGGACCTGAATGGTTTTGTAAAAGGAACTTTACGAAAGAAGAATTATTTCCTTATATTTCTTTCAAGATTTGCTCATTGGTTAAGAGTCAAGTATCAGGAAGATTGGCTGAAGTGTCCCAATAATTAAAAAACAGTTTAGATTAAAAGAAGAAATCTACGTTGAAACACGTTAACCGGTTAAGGTAAACGTCTGACTGTACTCAATGATGGTTCCCGAAATGTGGGTCTCATTTCCGCAGCTGGAGAAAGGCTCGTCGTTCAGAATGACTATGGTGATAATCACATTGAAATTAACCACGAACTTTTCTACAACTGGTGGACGAACCACTACATCCGGCTTAACCTGTCTCAAGTACAACTAATCATTCAGTGTTCACTGACAACTGCAACGAGAAAGGACGACATCAATATATGGTTAAGAGAAAACAGATTCCATTTACAGACGACATGCTTAAGGCTGAGCTGCTAGAAACTGTCAGAAGAACCAAATCACATCCGAAGTAGATTGTCGATGAAGATGCGATAGAAGCTGGTCACAATATCCTTCGTTTGCCCTTGCGCCATTGCGGGCGTATTTTTTCTCCATTTTTTAAAGTATATGTATTATGTTTTTTGTAAGATCATATACTAGTAACATGTTTTGATATTTCAGAATGCTTCTAGAATGCCTAGTATAGTCAGTATTGACTTTTGGCAGTAATAAGTTGAAGTAATCGAACTCGTTTAGGACGAAGTTCCCTCTATTGTCATTTCTGTCAGCGAAGCAGACGATAAAGACGACGATGCTGATGAGAATAACACTTATTATGCACGAACCATTACAAAATAGGATAAACGAAGATGTTCATGTGAAAGATATGTGCAGGTATGATGAGGTGGCGCATGTAAAAGATATGTCCAGGTATGATGAGGTGACTCATGTGAAAGGTATGTACAGGTATGATGAGGTGGCTCATGTGAAAGATATGTGCAGGTATGATGAGGTGGCTCATGTGAAAGATATGTACAGGTATGATGAGGTGGCTCATGTGAAAGATATGTGCAGGTATAATGAGGTGGCTCATGTGAAAGATATGTACAGGTATGATGAGGTGGCTCATGTGAAAGATATGTGCAGGTATGATGAGGTGACTCATGTGAAAGGTATGTACAGGTATGATGAGGTGGCTCATGTGAAAGATATGTGCAGGTATGATGAGGTGGCTCATGTGAAAGATATGTACAGGTATGATGAGGTGACTCATGTGAAAGGTATGTACAGGTATGATGAGGTGGCTCATGTGAAAGATATGTACAGGTATGATGAGGTGGCTCATGTGAAAGGTATGTACAGGTATGATGAGGTGGCTCATGTGAAAGATATGTGCAGGTATGATGAGGTGGCTCATATGAAAGATATGTGCGGGTATGATGAGGAGATAAATGTGGCTTGAGAGAACCGGTCGAATGTGATGAGATCGAGTAGGTAATTTGGAAAAAAAAACTCAAACAATAACTGGTAAGGGTATATAATAGGGCCGGGAATTATAATCGAATATTCGAAACACGACTGAATATTCGAACGTTGAAAAACGAATACGAATATTCGATAAAAGGAAAGGTTTTGATTTTTTTTCATTTTTTTTACTTTTAAATGTCAAAGATCGTAAATTAAACCCTTGACCTTCACTTGACCAGGTGTTCATATGTTTGTATAACGCGTGTCAACGATTATCGCCAATTAACTGTGAAAAGTTTGGGGTATAGTTGATCGTAAGGGCACCCGTTTCACAGTTTGTAATTTACCTGTCTAACAGTTTATAATGTAATATTTCCGACTTTAATTATCTTACTTTATTGTTTTCTGTGCTTTAATCTTTCCGATCAATCGATAATTATGTTAATATTTGTGAAGAGGAATAAATCGGCACGTATTAATCCTGTTAATCATTCTAGAACAATCGATATTCATCACTCTAAAATTAACTCTTTCACCCAATAGAAATTTAAAAATCTACTCGGAACCAATAACTTTTTGCAAACATTGTTTTCAGATTTTTTTAAGGGATGATTTTGGACGTATCTTTCTCACTCTGTTGAAAAAATCAAAGTCAATATATCGCAATGCCGTCACGTGTTTGGAATTAGTTCATGTTCACGTTCTATTGATAAGTCTAAAGGATTATTACTGTCCGGAAAAGATAGTTTAGTGCAACAATGCACGTTAATGATTACTGTAATCAAGTACTGGTGTGACCCAGGAACAAATGATAAAAGCTGAAATACTGCAAAAGGAGGGGAACATAAACAAATATTCAGCTTGTTCATAAGAGCGATGATTCACGGTCAGTCGAGTCATGTGAGTTACCTCCCGTTAAAAAGACAAATGATCAGCAGCCGGATAAACTGACAATCAAATTATGAATTTATTTCAAAAGTAAGAATATAAACAAATATATCGATTTACAATCAATAAAACAAAAAACTTTAACATAATAATAAAGGTCTTCTTAATCGTCGATTATTTCAGCATATTAAAGTAGTATAGTATTCGACCTGATCAATTTCGGATACTACGTAAAAGAGAAATATTGGATCAAATTTTGTAAAAACGAATATTCGAATATATTCGAACATGGTAAACGAATATTCGAACATCAAATTCCTTATTCGTTCCCGGCCCTAGTATATAACAAACTTTCATAGTCAACCATCATTTTTAAATAGGGGAGACCGGGGCTAGTTGATACATGGGGCTAGATGGTACAGCACACATAATAATGAATTACGTCACGAATGACATCACGTCACTTCATTTTGAAAAACAGTAATGCACTGCGGCCATTTTGCTGTAAACGCCAACGTTCTATGACAAAGAATAATTTTCTGAGGACCATTTGTACGATTTCCAACGAAGTAAGTAAATTTTGTTGTATTTAGTATAATCAGTAACTAAAGGTTTACTATACTGAATGGACTCTATGTACTAGGTTTGGCTTAAAAAGTAATGTGTCTGTAACGATGGCATATACGTTATTTGGACCAGTCTTTATGAGGGTTACCCAGGCGAGTCCAATTTTAAAATAGGGGTGACATGGGGCTAGTTGAGACATATGCCCTGGGGCTATTTAATACAGTGTATCAACTAGCCCCAGACGTAGTCAAATCATAAACGAAGTCAAAATAAACACGATTCTAGGTCCTTAAACTATCTTTTGTCTTTATAAGTCTATCTGCGTACTTTTATGCTTAAATCTATTGTCATGTTCGTCTTCTTTGTTGATTCCATAACTGACCAAATAGAAGTAACATTGATGAAAGACTATATAGTACATGTATACTGTTTTATAGAAATATATGATTGAGCGCATTTGTAACCAGGTAGCGGTATTGTCAGTTGTTTTTCCTCTTTATTCAAACGGACAAATTTTAAATTTTTGTTAATTTATTCCAGGATGGTTCGTACTTATAAAAGAAAAACCAGCAGGTGCGATATATCACAAGACTCTATTCTAGCAGCTGCCAAAGCCGTCATTGAGGGAGGAAAAAGCATTCGCTCCCAGGCTGAATCTGTAGGCGTGAGTCCAATGACATTATGCCGGTACATAAAGAAAATCAAGGAAAATGGTTACGAGAACATTAAAGTTGGCTACGACAATAAGCAACAAGTATTTACATCAGAACAGGAAGCAATACTGGTGAAATACATTGTGACAGCTTCGAAAATTTATTTCGGACTTTCTCCGGGAGAAGTAAGAGTTCTTGCATATGAGTGTGCTAAAGGTTTTGGACTCAGAATGCCAGCTACCTGGGAGGCAAATAAAAGCGCTGGCCCTGACTGGCTTTCGTCGTTTTTGCGACGGAATAAAACTTTATCCACACGCGTACCAGAGGCAACTAGCATGTCCAGAGCTTCTAGCTTCAATCGTAACAACGTTAACTTGTTCTTTTCGAAACTTAAAACAGTAATGGACAAATATCATTTTTCTCCACATGAAGTTTGGAACGTAGATGAAACTGGCATCACTACTGTTCAGAGGCCACGAGTGGTTGTTGCTGAGAAAGGCATGAAACAGGTTGGAGCTATGACTTCGGGTGAGCGGGGTAGCCTTGTCACATTATGCTCTGCTGTAAGCGCATCAGGGATTGCTATACCTCCAATGTTTATATTTCCTAGGACTCATTTCAAAGATCATTTTGTACGCGACGGTCCAGTTGGCTGTATAGGCAGTGCACACCCATCTGGATGGATGACGAAAGAAAATTTCTACTTGTTCCTCAAACACTTTGTTGAACACGTAAAACCGAAAAAGGAAACACCTGTCTTGCTCCTGTTAGATAACCACCATTCTCATATTGCTGTTGATATTCTTAATTTTGCGAAGGAGAATGGTATAGTTATGATGTCTTTCCCACCGCACTGCAGTCACAAGCTTCAGCCCTTAGACAGAACCGTTTTCGGACCCCTGAAACGTTATGTTGCAACCGCTATGGATGGCTGGATGAGATCAAATCCTGGCAAATGCCTAACGATATACAATATCCCGTCAATTGTAAAGGAAGCCTGGCCCAAAGCAACCATCTCGTCTAACATAATTAAAGGCTTTGAAGTATCTGGAATATACCCTTTTAATCAGCAGATATTCATTGAAACTGACTTTGCTCCTTCGTTTGTGACGGATCGTCCTCTCTCTGACAATACTGCTTCTGACAAGCCCGGCAAAGAAACAAGCTCAGAATTACATTCTGATAATTCAGCGGTGGTCGAACGCAGCCACACTTCGCAGGAAATAGACGATTGGAACATGATCGATACTGCTCTTCGCAACAAGGGACTTGAATTGATTCACATTAGAGGGGATGGACATTGCTTGCTCAACGCATTTTTGAAAAGTTTAAGATCTGAAGGTTTGGGAGAAATAGCCTTTGAACAAATATGCCAGAACGTGAAAGATGAAGCAGAGAAGTATACCGAATATTATCAGAGATTCGTAACAGAAGGACACACACTTAAGACTGACATAGGGAACTATATAGAACACAAACAGTATAACACGGAGACTGTCGATCTTATACTTAATATGATTTGCAACAACTTCGGTGTGACTGCGGTAGTTTATCAGCTGCAGAATGGAAAGCTTACTGAAATGAGTCATCCACCTGGACGCCCGGGTGTTCAGTCTAGAGGTCAGGTGTATCTAGCGTTACATGGTCACAATGAAAATTCTCATTACAATACTGTCAGAAAATTTCGTGTCCATAATGAAAATGAACACGTCACTGCTGATACATCTTCTTCCACTGACAATAAAAACTTACAAACTCCTGTGAAGAAAGCATTCTCACCAGAACTGGTCAGACCTCTGCCAAAAGCGCAACCCAGATTAACGGACTCAAAACTTCGCAAGAAGCGCAAGTGTGCTATACTGACCGACACACCAGAGAAAGCGGCAATAGAACAAGAGCAGCAACAGAAGACAAAGAAACTCAACAAAACATTAAACAAAAGTAACAAAAAGTTACATAAGGCGCCTAAAAAGAAGGCAAAACGTGTTGAATCATCTGATGATGACGAATGGTATTGTATAGTCTGCCTTGAACCATACTCTAACTCAAAGCCCCGTGAGAAATGGATAAAATGCGTTGATTGCAGTGAATGGGCACATGCTGAATGTACAAATGTTTCGAAAGGGTGTGTTTATGTTTGTCACAATTGCAACTCAGATGCCGAGGATTTCAGCTACTGACCTGTACCAAATAGCCCCACACTTTGTACCAATAAGCCCCGAGGATGGGGTTTGTTGATACACTAACACGGCTACTAAAAAAAATTGATAATTACGTTAACGCTAGTTTTGTGTTTAAAACAAGGTTTTGTTTTAATAAAGCGAATGTTATACCTTTAAACTTGTACCACTGTTTTTCTATACTTTCCTTAGGTGGTCAAAAAATGCGCAAAAAGTAAAAATTGTAACAACTAGCCCCGGTCTCCCCTACCATTTCATGAAGCTATAAAATACGGCAGAACAAAGTATTAATTAACTTGATATTTGAAACACCTTACTGTCAAGCTAACTGGAATGTATTCTCCGTCAAAACTAGTTCGAGCAGTTAAGAAGAATTTCTCAAATAAATACGGGTGTCGCCATTTTGAAATATTACAGTATTGAGATATTCCCAATATAAAATGCCAAATTGTTGAAGCATATCTATGTAATGATGTAATGAGGGAGGTTTCAAATCAACCAAGCTGAAAGCTTTAGTTTAAACTGCACTTCTGAAACTAAAGTCGAAAATCATGTAAAATTCAAACGAAAAATCCCGAAATCATGACAGGATAATATTGTATATTTTTTCGTTATTATTATTATTATGTAATTATTCAATCATTTATTCAAATGTATTACTGCAATATTATTAAAATTATTATTATCATTATCATTATAGTTCTATAAGAAACAATCAAGTAATGTAGCTTACCAAATAAAACCTGCGTTTCTGAAAGAATTCAACATTCTTTATATATATTTGCTCAGTTGTAGGAAGTAGGATAGTTAACGGGGAACTCTTTCATGGAAGTACCCGACTGAAAGAGTGGGCTGATTTATGACACAGCGCCCCAAAAAAATTTACATAATTTTATCATGGTGCTTGGTTGGTAATATGACTAACTTTTATCGACAGCATGAATTTTGCATATATGATTTTAAGATACTCTTCACTGATAAAACATAATCCTTGACATGTGTAGTAGTAAAGATGTCAATTTTTAATACCGAGAAGAAAAACTAAAGATTGGCTGACAAATAATTATGTGAGTAATTCTGTACGCCAATAGATACGTTGTGGGAGGAGGAAGGATCATGACGTAAAGGGGTGGGGGGGGGGGGCTTGTGACTGTTATTAATATTTAACTTGAAATTTCTTTTCAATATGTGTGAACATCTTTGCTTTAATTAAATCTCGCTTTTCTTGTTCTTAAAGAAGAACATTAGCAATTGTACGAAAAAAGATTCTTAATAGTAAAACGGTAAACAGGCGTATTAAATTTATTTCAATGAAAAAAAAACCAGCTATACATACTTTTTAACTCCGAAAATATTAAACATTTTGCACTGTTCGTATGATTTTAAGCTTAGATCAAGTGATTATAGCGTCAAGCAATGTTTAAATGTTGCTTTCTGTTATCATTGTCACGTTTATCTTATCATGTGATAACAAAACATACAGTTTTATGCAACTAAGATAAAAAGATTAAAAAAGTGACAAGGCCAGTAATTACTGATGCAAACCGTAACTCAGTATGACTGTAGCTCACGATCTTCTTACGGTTTCTAAATTAGATTTTTAAGACGATTATAATCAGATTGACCGTAACTGGTCGATATGTTGGTTTTTCAGTATGAATCAGAGAAGGTTATGAACTGCCCGGAAATTTTCTACGCAGCATGACAATATCAGTCTCAGCAACTATTTTTTTTAGATTCTCCATAGACACTCCACATTCACACTGCACAATTACGGCGCGTGTGCTGTTTCGAATCTAGGGGCGCAGTCTTCGTTCGCAATTAATATAAACTGCAAGAACTTATTTCCCGATTAATGTAAATAAATATGTTTAAACTAAACTAAACAACTACAACGACTGACAAATGTTATCTACCGTTAGTTGAGAAATAAAACTGATGCAGAAAGATTGTTTAAATATATTACATAAAGGAGCACTTGGAGCATTGTAACCCAGTTAACCGTTGAAATAATAACTTATAAAAGCTGATGTTGAACAACTAAGAAATATCAGATCTATAACAGCGGTTCAACTCTTAAAGCATTAAGAATAGCGCTACGTAGTCAATACTTTGAACGACTGGAAAAGAAACTTTCTGGTGTGATAACTAACTCGAGTCTGAATAGAAAAAAATATAATATTGCAAATGTAACCAACAGTTGAAATGGTTTCAGACAATAATTGTTAACCCGTGGATACCATGCAGGAAGTTCCATACTGTAAAAAATGTGTCATATCAAGATGCAATTCAAATCCCATTTCTCTCACCTGAAAGGATTTCACGCCGTATTACATTTACTATGATTTTGTAGGTTACATTAACACATGAGCGTACATTTAATAATAGCTGAATGTTTTATATCGATTCATGGCGTGTACTAGTTTTGAGTCACTACACGAGATAAAACACTTTCATGTCTTTCGCTAAATGTATTTATGAAGTATAAATAACATTCTCAATGCTATACCTCTCTTTACTTGCTTTAGTTTAATGCAAATCTCCTTCATAACTCAATCATTATAAGTGTGCAAGTAAAAAACATCGGTAATCTGAAAGTTTAAAATCTAAAGTTTAAAAGACATATAACTTAAAATCGAACAAAATTTATCAGTTGTTCATAAATCATATAAATATTTCATTTACGCAACAACCTTTACTTACATTTTTCCACACGTTAATCACAAATATTTGTAAACCAGATGTTACTGTATATCTCCTATGCACACTAATTATGTAATAGTTAAAACTTAAATGCCTCTGTTTTATAAAATCAAATTATATATTATTGGAAATTCTACGGGAGCGGCATTGCTAACAATTGTTGACCATGACCCACATTCTATTCGTGGAATACATGGAAACCGAAACTAAATTGGGGATTTCCGATTTCTCATGAAATCGGTTATTTTTAGATCTGCTATCTATTTTCGAAGTACACGTATGTTAGAAGTTAGTTTGTTTAGGTTTACCTGGACTATCAATCATTTACTCTCCATATACATGTGTAGGTATTTACCTTTATGACTAGGTCATCGGTTTCAAATAATTTACATTGATCTCTATTTCTAGAGATGACACGGTTGTTCATTCGTCGTTTAATTATCTAATAAACTCATGTTACTTTTTCCATGCCGTACAGGTCAGAATTCAAAATCTGTATTTAATAAAAGATTACAACGAAAAACAAAAATCATTTACATATAAACTGTTTCGAAAAAAATCTAGTGATTAAGTTTGACCTAACTTGGGTAGGCCAGGGTGATTCTATTAGAATGACCCTAGGTACGCCTAGGCTTGCTAGATGTTAGTCTCGTTGGCCAGATCATTTAAAACACTATAAATTTTGATACAGTGTTTATAACTCATCGTATGCGAGCTTCATAAAAAATGAAACTATTTTCTTTATCCAGACAAAAATCCCCTGATTTTAACTGAAAGTATATCCGAGATAAAATGCATGGACTCCCACCTAGAACATTTATATAACATTTATATGCATACCTTTGACCATTGTCCATAGCGTCCTGTGAAACTTTGCACACTGTTTTACCGTCCACTTTTTCCACTTTAACAGCCGAACTGACCAGCGGAGACGTCCGATCCTCGCTTTTAGTATTTCTTTTCTGGAAATTTTGATTCCATAAATCTTTTGAAATGTCTTTATTTATCATTTTCAACTTTTTATAGATAGACATTGGAATTCAGTAATTTACCACGAATAAACCATAAAAAAAGTGTTGGCTGTTTGTTTGAAAACACCCTTACTATGAAACTTTTAAAATCCAAGCAAATAATTTCCGTGATTGTCTCTAATAAGAACAATATGTATCACAAGCGAGTTTACTTCCTGATCATCGAGTCTCAACTGCTATTGAACGAATCAAATCAAACTAGAGAATATATTTGATTTACGTCGGTTAATATTTAAAGACATCACATATATGTTTTTCTTCTGTTGCTTTCATCTCTAGAAAGTTTTCTAGTGTTGAGACTGAAGTGAAACTGTACGAGTAAGAATGTGCAGTTCGGATGTCTATGTCCGGTTGAAGTGTTCAATGATTGGACAGAAACTCTTGACTGCTGGTTATTGAATGTTGCATTTGCCTCTGATGTTAAAAGTTTTTAAGCTTCTGTCTGACCGTCAAAATGTCTGTCAGTTGGTCATTATGACCGTTATGTGTTGTTTATATCACTTATCACTCTAATATCTTTGTCATTCGTTTGAAAGGGTTGAATGCCCGAAGTACGTTTTGTTTGGAAAGAAGGACTCTTATGTGACGTACAGCCAGTTTTGACCCTTTGGGGCCATGTTTTCTTTTTGTGCAGGACCGTAACACAATGCCAGCATTATATATCTAAGATCTTTTAGTTTCTGACAAAAAAATGTTTTCAGATTTTTCCTGTGTAAGTAAATCTGTGTAAAAATCAAGTTACCCCTGGGACTGGGCCAACTTTCTGACAAGAAGATTTATATATTTTTACCTAAGTCAGTCTATATAAATCAAAGTGACCCCTGGGGTGGGGCCAATTTTGATTTTTAGCCTCGGTGACCTTGGCACATCTAAGATATCGGCCAATAAATGAAAACTCAGACAGTGGTTTGTAAGGTTATCAAAGTTGTGAAATTTCTATAATGCAGACTACCACACCTCTGATGGGATCCGGTTGGTTCAGGAAAAGAAAGGAGATTTATTGTTTATAAATCTTTTGTGAAAGCTTTGTTGAAATTGAATCTAATGGGAGTATAACACTATGATATAAGGTAGAAAAAAAATATTTTTAACCGCTATCACCTGGACATGGACCACAGTGTCCTCACATCCCACCCAGAGGTGCGAGGTACCTACAAACCAAATATCATATATATCGGTCAATAAATAAAGACTTCATAACGAAAAGTAGAAAAATCTATTTTTAACCTTAGGGAATTTGAAATTGACTGCAATGAGTGGCAGACGTTCGTGAAAGGTGCCTACAAACCAAATATCTAAATTGTCAGTCAACAGATAAAGGCTCTGTGACAGAAAATAGAAAAAACTATTATTATCCTCGGTGACAATGACCTTGGTCCAGTGAACTCAAACTCCACCCTAAGGATAGAGATCGATGAAAGGTACCTACATACCAAATACCTAAGATATAGGTCAATAAATAAAGCTTCTATGAGGTAAAGCAGAAAAAAATATTTTAACCTCTGTGACCTCCGTAACCTTTACCCCAGTTAATGGCAGAGGTTTATGAAAGGTGTTTATATACAAAATATCTAAAACGTCAGTCAATAAATAAAGGCTCTATGACAAAAAGTAGAAAAATCTATTTTTAGCCTCAGTGACCTTGACATTAACCAAAGTGAACTCAAACCCCATCCAAGGGTAGATGTTCTTGCAAGGTATCTACATAATTATAAAATATCTAAGATATTCATCGATAAATGAAGACTCTATGAGGAAAAGTACAAAAATCTATTTTAGCCTCGATGACCTTGACCTTGTCCCCAATGAATGGCATAAGATTCATGCAAGGTGCCTATAAAACAAAATATCTGTCAATAAATGAAGGATCTATGACGAAAAGTTGAAAAGTCTAATTTGAGCCTTAGTGACATAATTTGAACAACCTTTGTATAGGAGCTGTAGTTGAACGTGTATGCCAAATATCAAACCCTAAAACATAGTACTTTCAGACAAGAAGATTTTTGAAGTTACCCGATTAAAGCCTATGTAAAATCATATTGCAGCTGGGGCGGAGCCAATTTAGACCTTAGGGCTATGATTTGAAAAAAAAACTTGGAAGAGGTCCATTAGACAATGCTACATACCAAACAGCTTAGCCATAGGCCTTGCGGATTCAAGGAATAAAGTTTTCACTTTTTAAATCTGTTCTAGCTCATGTGGCCCAGATCTGGAATGGACTGAAACCATTTGTCATGCAAGGAACACTTCATGCAAGTTTGATCAAATTTTGCCTGCTGGTTTCAGAGGAGATGTCATTTGAAACAATTGTGGACGACGGACAGACGACGCCAGACAATCACCGTTCCTAAAAGCTCATGTGAACATTTTTGATTCGGACTATTCACCTGTGCAGAAAACACAAGAACATTTACGAGAAGTCTGAATTAGAAATTAATGGAGATACTGACGCTGCAATGAGTAATGATTTAGGGTGCTCTGTTCTGGTGAGTTGTTCAGAACATAGCAAAAAAATAAAAAATAAATAAATAAAAGCATGGGATTTTGCAAACGATTTTAAGATGTTAGTTGAAATATCAAATGATTTAGAGCAGTCTGTTGAGTAAGAAGTGAAAATCAGTTTACAACGAGATAAAAAAACATAGATTAATATCACTTCTACCATGTGTTGTTGAGGAACTTCGGAAAAATGAGTGCACTGAAGTGGTTAAAGACTTTTCCAGATTTGTAATTTATCGCTCCATAGAAAACATCGACCCCAACAAGACAAGCCCCTCAATTTCATTAGGCACGAGTGTACTTTTGTTTTAATATTAATTGAATTATCATAAAACACGTATTTCTCACTTAACAGTTGAAAATATTGAAAATAAATGTAAATTCGCAGTCCTACCACTTGATCATTTATAATTCACAACAGCGTTTTTTTGTGCAAAAAGTCTCCCCGTACATAATTATAGTCAGTGTTGTCATACATCAAACGCCTGGCACCGGTGTGGTGTGAGATGGACACTTATATTCCAGTTATTTGCGCAATCTTTTTGGGGGTAGTTGCGATAACCGAATGGTCCAAGGCTTTCATACTTTGCATTGCTAGGCGGATGGTGCTGTTTGGTGCGGGTTCGAATTCCACTGTGAATTCGATTTGCCAAATGTATTTCTTAGCAACAAACTATGCAATTTATTCGTTAATTAATTAAAATTTAACGTTATAGGATCGATTCATTTTATCAAGATATTCAAATTCCTCACATAGAACAAAGGAAAAAGCCGAAGGAACAATAAATACTGTGCATTGTGCCGTCATTTAAAACACATATACGTATCATGCTGTGCAATTATTATGCAATTTATTCGTTAATTTATTAAAATTTAACGTTATAGGATCGACTCATTTTATCAAGATGTTCAAATTCCTCACGAAGAACACAGGAAAAAGCCGAAGGAACAATAAATACTGTGCTTTGTGCCGTCATTGATTGTGACTTTTAATATGATACATTTCTTTCAGATGTCAAGGTTGAATATTTCTATGCTAATGTATAAAACAAAAAAGAAGAAACAAGAGACCCTAGATCGCTCACCTGATGCTTTGCCTTTGGGTCTGCTGTTGAGCAAACATCAAAAGCTTTTTTAAGATTCTCCCTAAATAAATCTATATGAATTTAAGTGACTCCCAGGGTAGAGCCAATTTTCACTCAAGGGGCATAACTTGAACAAACTGGGTAGATGACCTCTAGCTGATGTTCCATTAAAAAATATCTAAGTTCTTGGCTTTGTGGTTTCAGACAAAAAGTTATTTTAAAAAAATTCCCTATATAAGTCTATTTAAAATCAACTAACCCCCGGGGCAGGGCCAAATTTGACCCAAGGGGCATAATTTGAACAAACTTGGTAGAGGTCCACTACACAATGCTACATACAAAATCTTAAGGCTCAGGGCTTTGTGGTTTCAGAAAAGAAGATTTTCAAAATTTTCCCTAAATAAGCCTACGTAAAATCAGTTGGCCCCCGGGGCAGGACCAAATTTGAACCCAGGAGCATTATTCGAAAAAAAACATGTAGAGGTTCACTAGACAATGCTACAAACCAAATCCTAAGGCTCAGGGCCTTGTGGTTTCAGACAAGAAAGATTTTCAAAGTTTTCCTTATATAAGCCTATGTAAAATCAACTGACCCCCGGGGCAGGGCCAAATTCGACCTCTGATGTATTATTTGAACAAAATTGGTAGAGGTCAACTAGACAATGCTACATACCAAATCTTAAGGCTCAGGGCCTTGTGGTTTCAGACAAGAAGATTTTCAAAGTTTTCCCTACAAAAAACTTTGTAAAATCAACTGACCCCCGGGGCAGGGCCAAATTTGACCCAAGGGGTATAATTTGGACTAACTTAGTAGAGGTTTACTAGACAATGATACATACCAAATCTTAAGGCTCAGGGCTTTGTCGTTTCATACAAGAAGATTTTCAAAGTTTTTCGTTTCAGATGCCATAGCAACAACAGTTCTTGATGGAATTCAATTCTTTGAACAACGTTGGTAGAGCTTCATGCAAGGAATATCCCAGGCATGTTTTGTCAAAGTTGGCTGAGCGATTGAGGAGGAGAAGTCGTTCAAGTCAAATTCTTGACGACACGACGTACGCCGACGGACGCCGGACAATCAATGATCTCAACAGCTCACCTTTGAGCATTTTGTGCTCAGGTGAGTTATTAAAATAAGCCTATCATAATCACTGCATAATATATTTCAAACTGGTACATCACTGAAGCCTTTGCCCACATATGCAGCCCATACATCGCATATGTATGCCAATAATTTCTTACCAATAAATAATTTTATTTTAAGTCTTGAACTCAAAAGTGTACGGTACTATTTTCGGCATTAATAAAATTCCTATCACAAAATTTGTACAATATATAGACACAAACTTATTATTTCCATGCGATCATAAAATCCGGATCATTTTCCCGACAGTAATTCCGACAGGCCATCCAGTTTTTCTCTGCCATTCTTTCACTTACATTAAAAGGGAACTCATATACGTATCCTGTTGTGTGTGTGCGGTCGAACTGCATCGAGGTATTTTTAAGAAAACAAGCCAGTTTTACATAATGTATTCATATATGCAATTCTAACTTCTTTTTTCAGCTCGATTCTTGCCGTATATACCACACATGATTTGAAGCGAATGTCATTTTGGGACACATACGCGAGTTTACTCCCCACGTTGGAGAGGTAGTCTTGAAAGTTAAACGTAGGAGCCTGTTGGTTGATTCAACTCACTGTATGTTGTACTAAACTATATCTTGAAAATACTGTAATTGTAACAAACAAAATCCATTATTATCATCCAGCTGGCCTGTATAGGCGCTCACTACAGAGAACATTAGCCTTCATTGAGAGCTAATTATTTGTTTAAAATAACTGGATAATTTGAATTGATTGTTACTAGTATATTTTACATATTTGTTTATATTATATATGATAGAGGCTCGCTTAATAACATTTTTCTGAACTCGTTAACTACCTATCTATTTGAGTATATGTATAATCCACGCCCCGCGCAAAGGTTTGTTATACCCCCACCCCCCGCCGACAAACACATACACAAAGTGTGTGGGGCTATATTTAATTCATTTTTTTTCCGCCCGTCCGTCTGTCCCGTTAATTTTCCGGCCCAAAACTTCTCCATGCATGGAAGGATTTTAAAATACCTTGGCATATTTGTTCACCTTGATGAGACGTTGTGTAGTATGTTCCATCCAGGACCATAGTTCAAAAGTCAAGGTCAGAATCACTGGTCAAAGGTTAAAAAAAATTCGATTAAAGACTTTCTCCAGGCCATAACTTCTTTAAAGGATTTTAAAATACCTTGGCATATTGTTCATCTTGATGAAACGGTGTGTCGCGTGAAAGGCCCAGGTTCAAAGGTTAATGGCACAGTCATTGATCAAAGGTAAAAAAAGATGACGACAGACCTTGTCCGGGCCATAACTTTTCTATACAAGGAAGGATTTTGAAGTACTTTTGCATATTTGTTCATCAAGATTAGATGGCGTTTCATATGCAAGACATGAATGTCTTGCTCAAAGGTTAAGGTCAAAGTGACTTGTCAAATTATAGACCTTGCCTGGGCTATAACTTCTATATACATGTAAGGATTTTCAAATATCAAGTTTAAATCCCAGGTCCATAGCTCAGAGGTCAGAGTCACAGTGACTGGTCAGAGGTAAAAAATGGTAGACCTTGTCTGGGCATAATTCTCCTTACACAGAAGGCAAATACATGTCACCATCAAGTAATTTGCCTTCTTGGTATTTTATGACTTACTATTACATGATACAATCAAATAGTTTGATAAGGATGTTTGTTCATTCCACTGCCATGTAAGAATGTTGCAATGACCCCTTTCACATACAAAACCTCCAGTCCTGTGACCAAGCGGAGTGTGGGGGTATTCGTCACTTATGTGACAAGCTCTAGTTATTTTAGATTTTGAGGGATAGTGCAAGATACAGAAAGCATCATATTCCAGAGACACCATGGTTCTTGCTCAGCGTATAACACTGATACATGGAACCTCGGTTTAACGTCTCATTCGAAAGACATTTAGAAATGTCTGTGGATGAGTAGGGGATCGAACTCATGACCCCTGTATAATAAGTCTAGCGCGTTACCACTGGACCACTTATCCCTTCTGAACTTGTTAAATCTCTATCTGTTTAAGTTTATTTATCGTCAGTTTCGGTTGTCCATATGATTAGTTATTTTTAGGTTGTCAAGTTTACCAATCTAGCGCGTTACCACTGTACCACTATCTATTTGAGTTTATTTATCATCGGTACCGGCTGCCCATTTTATTGACGCCCCGTACAGAGATTAGTTATTTTATGTTGTGAGGGATTGTGCAAGATACAGAAAGCATCCCATTTCAGAGACACTTCTGGTTCTTTTGCATTCTCAGTCTACATCACTGATACATGTGACCTCGGTTTAACGTCTTATCCGAAAGACAATTAGCAATATCAGTAAAGGGACGGGGCCCAATCTCGCGACCGCTAGATACCAGTCCAGCGCGTTAACACTGGTTAGAGCACCGGATTCCCGATCTGGAGGTTGCTGGTTTGAATCCCACCAGGGGTGAGAGTCTCCAGTGACATTCCACGTCCCTCACATTAGGTGCGAGAGCTGGTTTGAAGCGAGGAAGTCATCAAGAGGGATTAATATGTTGCAAGAATTGCTTCCCAATCGATGTAAAATAAATAAGTTTAAATTGAACCCCTCCACTGGACTACTGATCCGCCCCACTTGTTATATGTAGTATTTTGAGTTTATTTATCGTCGGTACCGGATGCCCATATGACCGACGGCTCCTGCAGAGATGAGTTATTTTATGTTGTGGGGGATAGTGCAAGATACAGATGGCATCCCGTTCCAGAGACACCCCTGGTTTTTTTGCATGCTCAAGGTACAGCACTGATACATGGGACCTCGGGTTAACGTACACTTGTTAATAGACGTGTTTATTCTATATATACATGTCAATTTTATCTGTCCAATCATTTGGCCCATTTTTACCACGTGACCGTAAAACTGCGTAAAATATTTTTTTTAGTAATAATCGGACTCGTAACAAAACTAAACGTTCGACTTAACAAAATGCATATCGTCATCACGCAGTAGTTACGTCCTAGAATGGATGGTGATTACTGCGTTACGTGCAAGGTCGACCGCAGTTGCATTCGGAACACCTCGGGCGACTTCAATAAGTCTTTTATACGAAGTTGTAGGAAAAGGCCGAGTTGTTACGATTGCCGCAGTTGATCAGTATTAGGGATCGAATGCTAGGAAATTGTTGATTATTATCAAACATGGCATTTTCATTTTCGTACCGATGTAATATTTCATCATTTTTTTCGGGTGATAACCTTGGTAAAATTTAAATAATTTTCATTTAGTGAAACGACATAATAATTAAAAAAGATTAATTGTCAATAACAACTTGTCCACGACTCTTGCCGTATCTTTGACACTATCAAATATAGTCGGCGCTCTCCTGAAAACGATCCAGTGTCGGGAAAATAAAAGAAAATGATGACTTCCATTTTACCACTTATTCAGCGGAAAAGAAAAAAACAAAAATGTGTCTGGAATGCTTCGAAAATAAACTCAGATAGAAAGATAATACATCTGAATGTGACAATAATGAACACAACATGTGTGTGGGTCACACATTGAAAAAGCATCGTTTCCATCTAAAATTTCATGCCTAGATTGATGAACAGGTCAACTGTAAGAGTAGCCTAATTAGTTGAACCACTTTTATAGATCTGATATTTTCGTACTTGTTCAATCTTTAAGTAGAAGGTGTATAGACGTACATGTAAATATCAGCCCATAAAATCGGTTCTCCTTCGAAGGTGAAATATTGAGACTACTGCAAGTGTATTTACCTTATTTTAACGCTCCTGTGCTATAGTTACCTCTCAGCATCCCAGAATTTATGCTTCGTCATTTACAGCCAAGAGTAAACTTAAAACTGGTGAGTCTCCAACCCAAGAATATCGTTTATCTTACCCCATCTAAAGACCCTGCATGGTCCAATCTCGAACTTCTTCATGAACTGTTGTCATAATCCTAAAATAAAGACTCATCCCAGCAGGCATGTCATTCTCACTGTGAGTCGGTTTTTTTGTTGTTGTTGTTGTTGTTTTAATCTCTTTCGATATGATTTATTAGTGTCTTTATAACGACATGCATGCACGCTTTCGATAAGATTTACCATGATCTTTATAACGAGACAAACGGTCTCGATATGATTTATTTACCATGATGGGTTACCACACTTTTTAAAACGACATGACGGTTTCGATTTACAGTGATGTTATTAACGACACGCATTGTGATAGACGTTTTGATATTTCAGAATACATTGCAAAGAAAAATTCGAAGTCATATCGATTCTGTTACTCTCCGTTTGTCTGTTACGAGTTTCGACGAATCATGGCACCAAGTTGACAAGAATTAGAGAACAGACACACAGGGGCAAGAAACTACTATCCGCAAAGTACATGTAGCACGTACAACAAGACAAAACCAGACTATCAGCGGCGCAGTATCTCCCATGTGTTGACGATGAATTCATTCAAAATGATCCGATGGACTAGGAATGAAGTTAAAGTGTTGAAAACATTGTAAAAGAATATTGCTTTGCAATACAAAATACTGTGATTACACATTGGTAACAAACAGGCAAATATAAATTGGTTCACGTCATGGCAACACTTCGGTGTAGAAATTGTAAGAATGCAGTCATATCACGAAGCGAAAAGGGTTCAAAAAGAATAATGTTTTTTGAAAATATATTTAACCTATCTGACTGAAAATATGTAAATTTGTCTATGAATCAATAATTCAAAGGAGACAGATTCATAGAAAGAAACACCTATTGTGACACTGAACTTGCGAGAATAAGCTAGGCATTTGAAAGTGATACGTCGTAATACCTAACAGATATATATGAAGTTCTGTCAAAAGCAGTGTTTGAATCCAAAGGTTTTGAATTTCTACATGACTAACAGTATAGCTATTCATTACGGCAAAGTTTGTATAAGGCTAGAACCTTGGAGATCACAACTCAGTCTTGAAGGACGTTAAAAGTAAAGTAGTGAAAACAACATACAGCATTCCCTCGACAGTGGGACAAGTAAAACATACACCTGCTATGTCAAATAATGTATTTAAAGAATTTAACAGTCTCAAAGTTAAGCATACACAGCAAAGCATGGCTATCATTAGAAGCAATTCTTATACCAATATTTGAGGACCTGTCGAGACTGGCCTTGAAAGCATGTCTGGATTTCGCAAGCAATACACATATCCAGTGGGGAATTTTATGAAATCTATCCATTAAAGTTGAAGTTATGGAGTAGAAATCACATATAACATTAATGGTAACAACCCCTACCTTGTGTTTGACTATCTGCTATGACCTTGACCTTGACAGCACATGCAGGGACTTTGCAAGTGACACAACAGAGCAGAAATGACAACACAGGATGGCTGTTTAATAGCAACCCCAAACCATTTTTGAACACCTGTGGCCTTGACCTGGAGAAAACATGCCTGCTTTTCACATGACAAACATACTAACATGGAAAACAACTGAATAAAAGCATTTCGAAAACTTGTCTTAGAACCTGGAAAGTACGGAGTTGCCATGAAATACTGGATGGAAATTTATCTATGGGCAAACCTATAGTACCTGACCGGTTTTTATTGCGACAATAAAAAGCAACTAAATAAGTTGGTAAAATAGTCTTTATTTCTTGATAAAGAATAATTTTCCATTAGATATGGAAAAAAACGAATCATAGAAAAATAATAAAACAAAAGTATATTATCACAGATATAGCATATAAAACTTGAAAACTTCAACAAATTTAAATGTGAACATGTTATTTTATGTCATCTTAGTTACATGGAGTTTGACACAGAAAACATTTGCAATATTTAACCTTGATAAAGCCCCTGTGATTGATATGAATAATAACGACTTTTATAAAGAATGGTAATTAATAACAAGGAATAAAGAAAAATGAGTAAATATCTACAAAGTGAAATCAAACATGCACAAATATGAAATATACAAATAGAGTATAACAGATCCTTTCTAATACTGATACAAAAATTGTATCAATTCTTTACTATATAAATTCAAAACAGTAGGAGGTACCATTGTGTACAAATAAGACATACACATATATATATTAAATAAAACCACCAACATTTACTGATATAATGCCTTTGGGGGCATAAAAAACAACAACTATTTTTATGTATTATAAATGTTACAAACAATTATACTGGTGAGAAGATTATTTTCAGAAGTTCAATTCAGTATCATATCAGATTTTTTTCATAGTGTTTTTTCGTTTTTATTTTGTCTTGCCTTCAATGTGAATTTTTTTTATTTTTTTTTGTTTCTTGTTTTGTTTTTTTTTAAACTTGGCCAAAACCTCAGATCATCTAAGTTAAGTCCAAATATGGAAATAATTATCAATAATGTCAATGTCAGTTTGATATTACTAATCACAGAAATTGTACGAAGATTACAGTATCCTTTTATGTTTAAAGGATATTCGACAAAATCAATCTTTAAAAGGAAATTAAAGATTAGACCTGAAATCCTAATGAGTTAACACTTCGACTAATAAAGACACTTAGAACAATCTAACAGGGAAATTTAAAAAATGAATTACAATATGGCATCACAACAATAAACATGTGTGTTTAATTTCCTATTGTTGTATTAAGGGGATATGTTCACATGACTGAAACTGACCTGATTTGGTGACACATTAGAAAATAATTTTATCCAATTGATTTCATGTTTATCGTGTTCTTTTGTAAAGTGCTGGAGGTTATAATTGGCACCATTATACAACAAAGTTACACTCAATCAAGGAAAATACTGAACTTGCAAAGTAATTATGCCATATGAGAAAAAAACTTGAGGCTTTCTTTTCATTCATATATAAAGTATCAACAAGTTTTCCACTTATTTTGTAAAATTAAAACAGAAATTATTTGTACTTTTAAAGAACATCATTACACTGCTTATGAACCTTTAAATGACACAGTTTACTCGAGTCAAAAAACAAATTTATCTCTCAAAACTGCAGAACTTGTCGTAAATATTTCTTTGAAATAAAAATAATTAACTTCCTTGTTTTCAGTTTAGTTTACAAAAGTACTTTGACAGAAAAAAGGCAATCTTTTACTTACATATGCATAGCATTTTTATTTCTAGGAAATCATGTAATAAATCAGGTAATTAGAACAATTAAACACAGTTCATTAATCTTCCATTAATTTTAAAGAAAATGTGCAAACAAAGAATTTAATTTAACAAATACTAAAATTTTCTTAAAATGTTTTGATGAAGAAAAACCAACAGATTTGTCCACAACAATAGATGTAACTTAGATTTTTCTAAGAAATACTGCCAACAGAAACCTTTGCTTTTTTAAACCTTTCCCATGATTGTTACAACATTTCGAAAACAGATGGATTTTTAAACCTTTCACATGACTGTTACAACATTTCGAGAACGGATGGATTTTCAAACCTTTCACATGATTTATTCTCTCGAGAACAGACAGATTTTCAATTCTTTTAAAAGGAAATTGTTTCATATGACTGAACAGAGATGTTTGAAATATATGACAAAAAAGAAAAAGGGTTATTTATAGCTGTAATGACAATCAGATAGTAATTATGATAAAATATTTTCTCCTGCCAACAGATTTCAAACTAAGATAATTTAACCCACTTAGCAAGTGAACTGTTTTAGTGGTTAAGAGATAAAATTGGTTCAGTTACAAAACAAATATTTAGACAATTAAAAACGTCATCTTCATCAAAAACTATAACCCCAAAGGGAGGAATAACAAGATTTTTACTAAAGATCTTACTTAAACATTTATTATGAATATTTACAATCTATAAAACTTGTTCAATCCACTAATAAAAGCTGGTACTGTTGGGGTAGCCTTTATTAATTTCGGTTAGTACTCTGTCCATTGCATTTCAAACATCAGTGCAGATTAGAATGAAAGATCCATGCTCTGATTATTTGGTAAAGTTTAAATGGTTAGTAAAAGATTTATCCAGTCCATTCCTATAAATGTCTGTTTTGTTCTAAATACAAATAAAACAAGGAAGTTATGAGTGTTAGATCTGTTTGTTAGGCAGGTATCAAACAAGCTAACAACACTCTGATAACACTGTAAAATGTTTCTAAATTCCCCAGATAAAAACAAAAACAAAAAAAAACCCCAAAAAATGCTTAAAAATTGTTTGAAAAGACACTTTTGGTGTTTAGAGTGTACAATGTGCACAGCAGGTAATAAATATTTTAACATAATTGGAAGAATATTTCAATCAAATCCATTTATACACATATACGATGCAATTGCAAATAATGATGTAATATTTAGATTTCTAATACATTATTTTGTTTCCCTGTGATACTAAGGCAGTGATTAATTTTTTCTGTAACAATATAAAATAATCTTCATGATTATAACAATTAACTTTAAACAGCATTGATTAATAACTATAGATCACCAAAGTGCACACCACTCCATGATATAATATGCACTCTAATAAACCCTGATTAAATTACTGTTAACATGCTTAAGTGCACAATATTGAGATCAAAGCAGGTGTGCTTTCACAGAAATTAGTTCAAATTAGTCCAGCTGTTTTTCTTAGAATTTTAAGATTGATTCATGGTACATTTTGGATCAAGTTTCAAACAAATTTTCACATATTCATTTCCACAAATAACCTTAGCATTCATTCAATCATATATACTATCTATTTGCTTTTATAAATCTACTAATATACTAATAAGTATGTGTCTGAGTTCAGTAAGTACAAACTATATTGCCATTTCATGTTCATTATGCAAGAAGTCCCTGTCCATAAGTTTGCTAGCTTCTACCATGGCCAGGCCCTTAAGTTCGTCACCTGACATAATTATGTATAAATGGTCTCAGTCTCGCTGTTTCTCAAGTCCTTACCATACCTTGTTCTATATGTTTTGATGTATCCCATCTGAAATAACAGATAATAAAATGTAAAACAGATCTGAGAGAATAATCCTTAATTAAAAGTGGAGGTTCTTTATCACCACATTTACCCTTCTATTAAAGCTTCCCCACTGGCCATATAAATGCCTTATGTTTTATAATAATGAAAAATGTTTAAAATAAAGTCTGAAATACAATACTTATAAAAAAAAATATACAAGTTTATATCACATTAGAGAATCAGAAAATAATACCCTAACATTTTTTTGTATTGTTTCAGCCTATTTGATTAAACAATAGTGTAAGAATAAGCTTTTTTTCAAGATCATACTCAGCTGTGCATAATTAAATCACAAACTAAACCAGAGTGTAAAAAAACCCTTTATGCCTCAAGACCAAAGCATCAAATCCCTATACCTCCTCTCAAATTAGACCAAAAAAAAAAAAAAACCCCTAAAGAAACTAAAACCTGTTCAGTAGAGTTTCAATACCTGAAACAATTGGGTATCACTTTCATTGATAAAAAAGATTTTGCATTTTACAGTTATCATGAACTTCCCTTTTCTGACATGAAAACAACTCTGGCTATTTATTTTTTCTTTACACATTTCTAAATATGTACATTTTAGAATATAAGAATTACGAAGCACATCCGAATATGCAGGTTATGTTTTAACTGCACAATACAAGTGCTTGATTGATTGATTAACTGATATATTGGTGACTAGATTGCAGTGGTCTTTTTTATTAAAACATAATGACATTGTAACCACTACAAGTAACACTGGATTTGAATGTTAAAGCAGTTTAAATAATTTCCAAGACACTGAACCAAGCTGAAATGCAATATTCACAAAAATCAAGCTAATTTTTTATTTATAACACTATTATATGTAAAACTATGTAACTTTTAACCTTGACGGTGACACTAGACAGAATATTTAAATTTCAGTCTTGTCAACATTATTTCAACAAAAACAAAAGACTACTCAAGTGCACTAGGCTTCAAATCTAAACTATCCAACTGTCTGGCAATAGGTTAAATAATTACCAGTCCTCTGAAATATTGCCAGTCATCTGCCAAATTTTCTTAAAAAAATGAACTGGATTCTTTGTGACTACTACAGGTGCCAAACAGAATTAAGTATTCCAATATCTATTTTATTTTTTATCAGTACCAACTTATGTATTTTATCTTGATTAGCATGAAGGCTATTCGAGCTTACAGTACTTAAATCACTCCGGAGACACCAGTCCAGATAAAACCAGTCCATTGAGAGGAATGCCAGTGTCATTCATTACTGGAAACCATTCACAATTGGGTGGTGAACTGAAACATGTGTGTCTAGGCATGTGTGGCTTAGGTGCATTGACTTATTAGAAACTTGGAGCTCTAACTAGAATTTAAACCCAGAACCAGTCGAACCAGAAGAGAAAATTCTCACCATTGAGGCCCACTAAATATTTATTTTTAGGTCTATGAAAAGCGCTGAACATTTTATACTAAAATCTGTACTTAGATGACCAGGGGCAACAGGGTGACAAATCTGCTTAATAAAAGAAAATGAAAAAGTGCACTGAAACTTGACCACAATCATGCTTCCATTAAGTGAAAACTACCCCTGACATCCATTGCAAAATTTCATAAAAAATGACTAAAAACAAAAAATCAAGTCAAAACTGGTGCTAAAAATTACTTTGGTAGCTATGCAAATTTCATTCCTCTTCCTTCAACATGGTTTGCTTGATTGACATATTCATAAACTGCCTAAAACCATAGCAACAAGAATATAATTGTACATTTAACAAACTGGACGAGAAAGAAATACAAAAAGCAAGAAAGATAACTCTGACATGATCTGATCTAGAGCTATGGTTACTGAGCAATAAATTTTCCAGAGGTTGCCTAATTTATTGTTTCATCTCCTGCAGTCATATATTGTGAAAATATAATCATGAATGACATAAATCAAACATAAACTAAAAGTAAATTGAAGTGAGCATATAAGTACTCTCTTATTCAGTCTTAAAATAACGATGGAGAAGCATAGTATTACTTAGAATCTATTTATTATCATGACCATAAACTTTTTCTACTGAAGCTTAAGGGGACTCTGTATTTCAGAATGCATAACAGTCTGGTTAACAATGCCTCATTCACATAAACTTGAAACAACAGTACACCACCACTTCAGGCTATTTCAAGGAATGCATAATATATGGGTTACTGATGTGTCAAGTACTCTTAATGTAAAACACTAGAGTGCATAGTTTGAATTTAGACTGTATGAAAATTGGTTCCACTAAAAAAATGACTGAAAACTAATGAAATATTGACAATTTCTAAAAATTGCCTTTGTTCAGGCAAACATCAAAAAACCTTACAGATCATCTTTGTCGAGGCATGCATGGAAAAACCTTACAGATCATCTTTGTCGAGGCATGCATGGAAAAACCTTACAGATCACCTCCACGCATACATGCAAAAACATTGTTTTTGCCCACTTGATAGTAAGCTATTGTGAATGCCTGCTGTCTGGTGTCTGTGTGTCATCAACATTTTCTTAAAACAGCATCTCCTAAGTCACTAGGACAATGTTGATGCGCATATGTTCCTTGCAAAAAGCTCTACCAAAGTCTATCGAGATCTCTCTGTGGACAGCACCCTCCACTTTTTACAGAGCTGGATAGTAAATTATACCTAAGTCAAACAAGAGGCCCAAGTGAACAAAACAAATGAGTGGTGGTGGTGGGCAAATACCTACTCATGTAAGAAAAAAAAAAGCTAGCCACTAAAAAGCTCAAATAATTCTCAAGATCTCATATGATACAACAAGAAACATGGCAATGCCACGAAACCAGGTTTTCAAAAATGTTGTTCTGATTCTATACTATAGTATGAATTTTGGAATGAAGATTGCTATGAATATTCAAAAGATTATAACATGACATGAAGGAAAAGATAATATTCATGAGAATACATGATAATGAGTAGGATGTAAATTTCGGCTAACAATACTGTCTGCAAGGAGTATACTTAATAATGAGACAACAATTTCTGCACGTCATCTTGATGTGGTAAACATTTGTCTGAAGTTTCATCAAAATTCTTCAAAGGGTTGAAGAGTTACAGAGCGGACAGGATTTTCAATGTTAATGTCACTGTGACCTTGACCTTGGAGCCATCAAAATTCTTCAAAGGGTTGAAGAGTTACAGAGCGGACAGGATTTTCAATGTTAATGTCACTGTGACCTTGACCTTGGAGCCAGCCATGCGGAACATGCGTTCTGCACGTCATCTTGATGTGGTAAACATTTGTCTGAAGTTTCATCAAAATTCTTCAAAGGGTTGAAGAGTTACAGAGCGGACAGGATTTTCAATGTTAATGTCACTGTGACCTTGACCTTGGAGCCAGCCATGCGGAACATGCGTTCTGCACGTCATCTTGATGTGGTAAACATTTGTCTGAAGTTTCATCAAAATTCTTCAAAGGGTTGAAGAGTTACAGAGCGGACAGGATTTTCAATGTTAATGTCACTGTGACCTTGACCTTGGAGCCAGCCATGCGGAACATGCGTTCTGCACGTCATCTTGATGTGGTAAACATTTGTCTGAAGTTTCATCAAAATTCTTCAAAGGGTTGAAGAGTTACAGAGCGGACACAATTTCGTTTGACGCCCGCCCATCCGCCCGCCATACCCCAATCTAATAACCAGGATTTTCAAAATTGAAAACCTGGTTAATAAAACAGGTAGCATTAGTCATAGTTCTAGAGACTTACACGTCCTTCTTTCTCATCAAAATCAGTTATCCTGATCATGCTAAATATCTAAAATGGGCTTGTTCATCTTCAATTTGGACAGATCCATTAACTGTCAGTGGGGGGTGCTTATTGAAAATTTACTGACTGAATGGAGACTAGTGCAGACCATTATCAGACTGCACAGATATGCAGGCTGATCTTGGTCTGCACTGGTTGCAAAGGCAAACACAATTGCTGCGCAACAAGAATAAACAAGACCTGTCCACAGACAGCATGCTTCACTTTCTCAAGCTAAGTCAAACAAGACGCCGAAGCGATAAAAAATTGAGTGGGGGAGGGGCAAGCATCCAGCCATTATGATGAAAAATTTTTTTTTTTGGCAGAATGGGAGCGGGGGGGGGGGGGGGGGGGGGGGGGGGGGGGGGGGGGGTACCTTGCAGGTGGTGGGTTGGGGAAGTACGTACTTACCCCATGTAGATAAATACTTAAATACTTTAGTTCTAGGCTAGGGTGTGGGTTACTCATGCAAGAATTTTTTTTTTCTTGTGTGTCTGTGAGTGGAGGGTGGGGGGGGGGTCTGATGGGGGAGTTTTTTTCCTCATCATGTCAAAACTGACTCCACCAAGGGTTGTAGGGGTGGAGGGGTCACTTGTTTTAGTTATGTAGAAAAAATTTGAACATTTTCTTGTCTGAAACTGTTCACCCTACAGCATTTTACATAAACATATATAGAAAAACTTAAAAACTTTCTCATTTTGAAAACACTTGGCCTGGAGTCTAGAAATTTAATGTGTGACATCATCAAGTGGACCTCTACGAAGATTTTCAAATTATAGTCTGAGGTCCTGTCTGTACAAAATTTTAAATCTTTAAAAATTTCTTGTCAGAAACTGTAAGCCCTACAACTAAGAAATTTACTGTGTAGCATCATATAAAGGACCTCAACTAAGGTTATTAATAGTATGCCCCTGTTTATTTAGTGCAATGATAATCAAGCGAGCGATATAGGGCCAATCATCACCCTTTTGATTAGCTCTGTAGTTACTTTTGGCATATTAAATTCAATAGTCAGAGTAAATGTTTACACTATTTCCATTCTTAAAATGCACTATTCATCATAACAGCTCATCAACATTGTAAATAATACGGACTGTTGTATAAAAGATTTTCCCCCTAACACAGTCATTTACCAGGTCATAGCTTATGGGCGCATGGTCTAATTAATAAGTAGGCTGAAAGTTATCTCATCTTTTGATCACACATACAAATGGGCTTTCAAAAATGCAAAAATAAACTACTTGGAATTACCCAAATATAGATGAAAATCGAGGAAACACAGCAGTTCAGTTTTTCACTGAATATGGTATTTTAAATGCCTACTGAAATATGATCTAGCAAAATTCTACAATGTTTTAAATGTAATTATTTAAACAATATTACACAGCTTAAAACTGACACTTACTGCTGTTAAAAAACTGTTCTGCTTTATCTTAAAATAGCATTAATTACCATTTTTGAAACGCACTTTTGCTTGGTTTAAAAGAAGTGTTACTGCACTTACTCTTTGTGTTCTCTATCAGTGTGTGAAACATTTACAAACTCCCTTTTATAGTTTTCAAGTTATCTTGTGGAGAAGCATTTACAAAACAACAGAGGTAGGTAATAAACAAGAGGGCCAAGATGGCCCTGGATCACTTACCTGAATACTTCAAGTTACCCTGGGGTAGAGCCAATAATGACCCAAAGGGCATAATCTGAACAAACTTAGAAGCCTCTAGCTGATGCTCTATGCAAAATATTTAAGTTCTAGGCCTTGTGGTTTCAGACAAGAAATTTTTTTAAGTCTTACCTTTATAAGCCTATGTAAAAATCAAGTGACTTGATCCAAATTATCAGTGCTAGCACTAGTTTGAATCCAGCAAGCTGTCAGTGAGAGGGTTTAATACAAACTGCAAGATCAGCAGCTTCCCAATCAATGTACAATCAATAAACTAAAGTTACAATAACTTCTTCTTACAAGTTTGCTAGGAAGTTTTGTAGTTTGTCTTTATCACATCTGTGAATGTCTTGAAGACCAATCTATTGGCCCAGTAAAATAGCTACTACAGACATCTACCATTATGCTTAGAAACTTATGCATTATCTATAGCTTACCACTAAAAAGCTAATATAATTCTCAAAAGATCTTATTCATACAATATAACAGCTTTCCTACTGTATAACTAGTCAAAGTTCTGGTGACTTACATTTCCTTCTTTTTCAGTAACATCATTAACCCTTACCATGATAAATATCTAAAATGGACTTGTCTTTCTTTTGATTTGGACAGATCCATTAATTTTTTAAAATTTATTGACTGAATGGTGGCTAGTGCAAACCATATCAGACTGCATATATGTGCAGACTTAATTGCAAACATTTCTTTTTTTAAATTAGAAAGGTTTAAAGTGCACTAAAATTTAAGTCTGTCTAATTAAATACAAGTATTTAGTAGACTTTAGCCAGCAACTGAAACACAGTAGTGAAAATCTTTCACCAGAAATACGACTAAATTAAACAAAAAAACACTTTTTCTTAAAATAAAGATATATGAAACTATCTATGAAAGCACTTTCTAGCATGTCTATTTTCTGTTTGTACAATACACATACCAACCTCTTTTCAAATCTAGGTGCCGTTTATTGCAAAAACATGCATTAACGTCTTGCTTTTGAGCTAGAAAAAATATTTTTAAAGCGCATCAATTAGTCTTTACATACCATTTTTATTCCTAGAGCCATGAAATTTAGCTGTAAATAGTTAATTGGTTATGTAAAATTCATAAATAACAAGAATATTTGTTATTAACCCTTAGCCTGATAAATATCTCAAATGGTCCATCTTTCAATTTCGACTGATCCATTAATTGTTTATGGGAGTGTTTACTGAAAATTTGCTGACTGAAAGGCGAATAGTGCAGACCATGATCAGACTGCACGGATGTGCAGGCTGATCTTGGTCGGCACTGGTTGCAGGGGCAAACACAATTGCTGCTGGCATGGTAAGGGTTAAATATATAACCTCTAGAAAACCAATGCATGTACTGCAAAAAAGTATTACCATTAGAACTGTGATGAAGCATGCTTCATAAATCTGGACTTTTTAAAGAATCATTTTTATCTTAAAATACTAAAGTAGTAGCCAATAGAAAATAGTAAAATTATTAATCTGAGTGGTAGAAAAATATACCACAATTAAAACAAATATTTAGACATCTAAACTGAAATAAAAAGTTTAAAACAAATATTTATGTCTTATAAATCCCTTATACCAGGATGTTTTATTTGTTGTTTGAGCAGGTTACAGTAGACAGAACAGCAGATGATAACATCTCTGTAATACTGATGTGTACTCTCTGTAAGCTAGGATGGGGTCGTATTTCCTAGCTTAATATAGCTACACGTCAAGTGAGATATTGTGAAAAGTCAACATTTGGATAATACGTACAGAAGTCCTTTTTTTCTATGATTTTTTTTTCTGGATATATTCTGGAATATTGGTGAGAACAAGAAAAGTATGAGTAACAGAAAAAAAAATTGAGCTTATTCGTAGTAAATACTGAAACTACAGAAAACAACCTAGATTATCTTAAATGCTTCTTCCTTTGTCATAAAGTAACAACTCTGGCAACCAGTCAAAAGTTCATCAATACCACAGATACCAGTCTGGCAGACAGAAACAGATGGGAGATAATGGGAAACCCCCATACCATACCAAATTTGCAGCGCATACCTACTGCACCTACAAAAAGTATTGCAGCTCAGTTTTAAAATATTCTGCAAGTGAAACACTATCAGTTTATCAGGTTTAAAAGTAAATAAACTTATGCCACATGTGACAAATGGAGAGCAATCTTTACTTAACAGGCAAAACAATCTTAATAGTCTCAACTTTTCGCAAAACTGTCCAGGGAGAAAAAATATCAAGCATAGATTTATAGATGGAGTTAATTATAAAAGCAAAGGTAACAGAACATCAAAGAAATATTCTATGTTTAAACTCACTGCAAACTTTAAAAAATAGGCACACATGACTATACAGTCTACGAAAAGATTTATGCCAAACTAGGTATTGCTGAGAAGATATTTTATAATCCCAGATTTCTTTGAAATTTCATTGGCAAAATTCTTTATGACTCCTCACTGCATTTTAAGGACAGGGCACAAACATTAAACCAAAATACACTGAAACCTATGTATAGATTGCAGACAAAAATACTGTGTTCATTAATAAGAGTACATTTACATATAACACAATTTCCCATAACCCTTCAATCAAGTGTTTAGATACATACTTCCTTTTCCTAAAATATAACATATTGAATAACAAATATTTATAATGTTGACTCAGGGATGATGTGACGAAACTACACTGAATTACTTGAATTGAGAACTTAAGTACAACAATGCACAAAACTGTTTTTAGAAATTTAAGAAGTCAGAGAAAAAGTTATAATAGCCAAGAAAAAGTTATATTGGTAACAAAGATCTTAAATCAAAGAATTATCTTAATATGTTTTCTGTCATATCTAGGAAGAAGAGAAATATGGATGAAGGTAGATATTTTAAAGAAATGTGTCAGAATTGGACCATAGAATTTCCACTCATTAAAACATTAACATTGGAGAAAACTGGAACTGAAGTCCAGTAACGACTGAACATTATGGAAGAGCCTAGTACATGTATACTGCCAAATGACAATTACATCTTGGCTTATTATATTTCGTACTGCATTTGGTAAACTTTCAAGTGTCTTTGCATTTTTTTTTTTAAATTCTTGATTATATTAAGTGTACATGCATAATGACAACTGGATCTTGCCTGGTTAAGACTGTGATTTCAAAGTTTTTTTCTTCACGTTTTTTCACTAACTGTATTAAGCGAAGGCATACTTCATATTCTAGAAAGATGTATTCAATGATATTAATCCTTCATATGATACTTTCACTGTATATCATCTTTGGAGTCAGAACTTGATAAATTTCAGTTTCAGCTTTTGATTGTTTAAGTTTACTCATACAAGTAAGCAGTAAGGATATTCCAGTATAGCATGACACATGTTGACACATTAGCCCATGTTATTAATAGGGAGTAACTTGTCTACAATAGCTGATCCCAAAGCAGTAGTTAGGTCAAACTACCAGTTTGTCACAAAGTTTGTATCCATTTACAATACATGAATATACACCTATCAATGTTTTGCCCTAGTGATTGGATGGTAAGCTGACCCACGGGAATTTTACACAATTACATTTTCGAAGGCTTAAACCCCATCCTAGAGCAATAGCACTTTGTCAAAATCCCTATAGTGGAAGATGCTTTACATATCAAATGACCAGAGATCTAAAATTCAGTCAAAGTTATTCCCTGGGAATCTGTCAAATTCTTGACTGTCAGAAAAAGTCTTCCATCAAAAGTCCTGTGTATGCCAAATGCCCCATCCCTGGGGCAAAACATTGATAGGCACAATAGCTGATGTGGTTTTGTCAAAAAGATAACGTATTAAATTGAGTGACTGTGAAAGACAGTGTTGTCTTTCCTTGTAAGCTGTATTAAAATCAATTTTGACCTACATTTGTAACCAATGAAATTGTTAGATACAAAATCTTCAGCTGAAGAAGGAAGTTTGTCATTGGTTAAAACTGTTGCTATTGTTAGTTTTGTTGCATAATAATAATAATAACATTAATGTATGTTATGTTACATCTGGAACCAGGGCTTTAAATTAAAGCCCTGCTGGAACTGACTCAATGGCCAAAAAAAAAAAGATATCTAGAAAATAGTTCATGAAATTACCATGATGTCTTTTCAATTTTTTTTTCACTTCTAACACAACACCCATTTACACAAATGTAACAAGTAACAATGTTTTTTATTCATGTGCACTGGCATGAGAAGCTATTATGCTGTTACACAACTTTACTATGTAACCACCCACTGTCATAATGTTAATAATTCAGTTTGGTTCCTTGCATGTGTCTGCATAATTTTATGTTTAGTTTTTCTATGCCTACTTAAATTGCACTGTAATGTTTAAACTTCACAGTAATGTATTACAATTAAGAACGATGTAACAATGTGTTTTATTTGTTTCTAATACCATAAATTACAGAAATCAATATGGAAGTTACCATGGAGGCATGGTAATTTTGACTAGTCAAGATGCAGCTGACATACATTTGCATGTTTTATCTTTAGTAAGCATACAGTATGCACAAAATGAAATATTACAAAAGAACATGAAATTAACAACTGTTTTCAAATACAATGTATTAAGACAAGACCCGATTGTCTTATAGCAGTATGCATTTACTAGCTCCTTCCATAGCACTTGAGCAGAATTTTTTTTTTACTCACTTTGGTTTTACTTCCTTGGGTTTCTTTTCTCTCTTTGGCTTTTTCAACTTCACTAAGATATAGGCTGGTTCTAAAGTTTTTCCCATAAATGGAGGATTTGTTACATCATGAACCATAATTACATATTCACCTGGAAAAAAGGCAACCTTGATTAGGAAAAAAGCCCAATAAAATTTCAAGCTTTTAAGTAACAAAATGAGAATGTCTAATTTCCGTCTTTATACTAAAATGTTTAATTGTCTTCCAATTCATCTCCTTATCATCTGTAAAAAATTTTGGTCAAAATCTAAAAAATACTATCTTAGAGTGTAAGCTGTTCTCATCTTTGTCTAAAAGCCAAGCTTCAAAGTTTGTGTATTGGAATTCATAAAACAAAGGGTCTTTTATTATGTTAAAAACTTTCTCTTCACAAGCCACATGACATACAACAATGATCATTGCCAGCCCTGTTATACCCACCTATCCTTGCATATCTCTCATCATGGGCTAGACGGTTCATCCTCTTTGCCTCAACTGAAAGAAAAAAAACAAATAAATAGTTGTGTACACACAATAACAAAGAAGATGGCCTTAGTCTGTCCATACTTTGAGAACTTTCTCAATTTCATACATGTTGTTACATTTGATTAAAACACTCTTAATTCATTAATCTAAAGTTTAGACTGGATGGCTTAAGACAAACAGTTTCACAAATTTCGACAAAAATGTAAACTTTTATGCTTCTTTTTTAAATAGAAGATATCAAATCTTATTGAAAATAAATTTGAGCCTGAAGAGTCATATGAAAAATATTAATTTACAAAGCATTAAATTTAATGAAAAAGTGAATGAAAAAATTCCTCATCTATAATGATAACAATCACTAGTCCTCTAAAATAAGGTCTATTTACCAAATATATAATTGACATTCATGGTCGATTACAGCTTGAATGACCCTTCACCAATATACAGAGTTACCTCCCTTTAGTAGGCAGTACAAAAATTCTCCCTTACCATTAAAATATATATTGGTTTTGCTAAGGAAGTAACTTTCACTAAATAACCACTGCTTGCTAGCTGTTACCTACATTTGTCTTTTTTTAAATATTTATTTCATCATCCCAAAAAAATGAAAAGGAAAAGCTTTTTAATGACTGAAATGAAGACAAGAGGATCCCAGTGGTCCTATATTGCTCAACTGAGTATATTATAAAGCAAAATGGCCCTATATCCCTCACCTGAGTACCATCAATTAAAACAGAAGGCTAAGTTCACTCAATGTTATAGTTGCAATCTAAATGCAAAAGAATGTACAATGTGGTCCAAATTTCATAGACACAGCTTCTAAAACAGTAAGTAGGTCAGTAGTACAAGGTCAATGTTGGCTTAAGGTCAAAGTTGAAATCTACTTGCAATATCAAAAATGTACTTCAAATTTCAATACTGTAACTGCAAAAACAAGATAGCTGGTCAGTAGGTCAAGGCCAATGTCACCTAAGGTCAAAGTTGAAATCTGCATGTAAAATTATAATCATAGATGAAATTTCAATAGTGTAGCTCCAAAATTTTGAACTTGTTTCTTTAAAAAAACATGTGCCACCTGGAGTGGGGCCAATTTTGATCCAAATGCCAATATTTCAACAACTTTTGTGAGGTCTACTAGAGGTACATACAAAACAACTTAGCTCTTTCACTTGCGGTTCTTTACAAGGAGATTTTCAAAGTTTCTCCTGTACAAGTCTATAAGTCATGTTGATCCCTGAGGTGGGATCAAAGTTTGACCTAGGGGCCATTAAATATCTATCAAAGGTCTGTGACTTGTGGTTCTGAACAAGAAGTTTTTTAGATTTTTCACTTTTGTGGCCAAAGCAAACAGAGTTCTGCATGGAATTCAATTTTTTGAACAACTTTGGTATAACATCTTAGCAGGAACATCCATAAAAAGTTTCAACTTCCATCCACCTGTTAGGAGGTTGATGAAGAACAAATGAATGAATAAATGAACAAACAGATGACAAACTGTGCTCATGTGAGCTAATAAATAGAGAATATTAAAGTTTTTTCTATGAATATGGGATTTATTTTCATCGAGTGGTATGAAAATAAATATTTCATGAGTGGTGATAGCCACAAGTGAAATATGATAATTTTCATAACAGGAGATGAAAATAAATCTCGTATTTGTGGAAAAAAATTGAATTTTCTGTTTATTATATACTTTCTCTCTTTTATGACCTTCCGATTCAAAAGAATTCCCCTTAAATTTCATTTACTGAATTTAGAAGAAAGTTGTCCTGCAAGACACCACTGAAAATACGGAAAATATGTTTCACTGCAGTGAAAAATACATTTTTACAGTGAAAATACAGAAAATGAAAATACACATTCTATTTCATCAATATTTCTCAATATTTCATTTATAAGTATATAATAAATATATATTTTTTTAGACTAAGTATTGTCTCTTATACATTTCCCTATTTTGTTTCAAATTTCTTAATGACCATTACCAAAATGTAACAGGTTTTGGAGACAATCATTCTTATACTTAAGCAGAGTTGGCTTATTGACCGGTCGATTGAGTATTGACCGGGCCGGTGGTCAATACTGGTCATTATTGGTCAATACTGGTCAATAGTGGTCATTTCTGGTCAATACTGGTCAATTCAATTTTATTCACTACAAAACTGTCCATAATGTTCTTAGAATCATGTTAAAACAGTTAAATCCTTTAGGCCCTTACAACAGACATTGGTAGGGCCTAGAGGTTACTTCATTTATGGTTTAATATTGGATAATCCTTAAATAAACATAATATTTTAATTGGTATGTTCCCATGTTCGATAAACAATAGAAGTGCAAGTCATGACCCCTCAATGTCCTGACCATCCTTTGTCATACACAAGTGTTAAATGACAAGTGTATAACACCTACTTTATGGTTATTGGATAATCCTTAAATAAACATATTAGCATCTTAATTGCCATGTTCCCTGGTCCAATAAACAACAGAAGTTTGGAACTGTACAAACAAAACTTAGGAATAGACTAGGAATTCAGAGAGCAGCAAAACTTGTTGTGTGTTACCGCTTCCTTAGAGGTAGTGATGAGCTTGACTGGTAGAACTGGTCATTAACCAGTGTGAAATATTGCTATTTAAGCATGTATTTTTAATGTTTATGCCAGAACAGGTATGTATGGTGGTGGACATGGTGGTGCTAAATGTTTCTATCATTTTGTTGGAATACTGTGTGCTAAAAGTTTAAATCTTTTTTGTTGGAATACTGTTGTGTGTTGCAAATTTTCATTCTTTATTTTATTAGTATGAATTCTAATACAAGCACATACTTTGTAACTTGATTAGAAATGAAATAAATGTTTAATGGTTTGTTTTCTTCCTTTCTTTTATAAAAATCTTGAAAAAAAGTTCAATTGACCAGTATTGACCAGTATTGACCACTTGGGGGAGTATTGACCGGGACGGTTTTAACCGGTTAAAACCGCTGGTTAAAACCAGGGGCGGTCGATTGTTGCCAACCCTGTACTTAAGTGATGAATCCTGATAAAATGCAATACTAAATGATTACTATAACTTTCTTTTTTTTAGAAAGACTGGATACATTGAAATGAGATAGCTGAAATCTAACTACAAAAAAATCTACGATATTAATCAAGTGCCAACAATAACTTATTACAATCTGGTATCAAATTATTGTATGTGAAGTCACTTAAGGGAATATCAAATTTGTGTGATATATTCCTCTTGATGATCATAGAGTATTGTCATGGTCTATGTAGGAAGCTGAATTTTCAGACATTATTTCTGAGGTACATGTTATGTTATGTTCAAAAGAAGTAAAATGGTCTACTTCCAACATTTATGACCCTGTGTTGTCAGTCATTAGTTTATGAAACAAAATTAAAAGGGTTTCCTATATTTCTTTGTAAAACCTGTGGCATATATCAATTTTTATCCCTGGTCTAAGCTTAAATGTCCCTAAGGGACACAATTTGAAAACTGTTCATAAAATCAATTTTCATAAGAGACTGCTATATGCCAAATTTCATAAGTCTCAGATTATTACACTTTGCAAAATAAAAGTGCATCATTTCAGTTTCTGAAACATACACTCTGCAACATCAAAGGCAGGAGAACAACTTGTTTCTTCTCTTCCTGTCAATAAAATAAGACAGGCTTTGTGGTATAAAACATATATAAGCAGTTGCAGCGGAGAAATGATCTTTCTTTCTTGTAATAAACTTCCTGTTGCATATTTCTTTTGACAACATTCCTTGATAATTGGCTGACATAAATCATTACTGAAATGCTTTTCTCTCCAAAGTAACCCAAGAGACATTACTGAATAATCGTGACAGCATCACTACACACTAAATTTAACAGCTCTAAACTTGGCCTAGAACACTTTATAAAGTTTACCTATGATTTCTTAAGAACAACCAGAGCTCTGCATTGAATGTTTTCTTTGCATAACTTTGGCAGAGGTTTATTCAAGGAACATCCTTACCAAGTTTGATCAACTTTGACAGAGTGGTTAAGGAAAAGTTTGTCATTAGAAGCAAACTGTTGACTGATGTTGCACATCAGAGGTCAATGAACAGCAGACAATAGCTGATCACAATACCTCACAATGAGCATTTTGTGCTCAGGTGAGCTTGAGCTAAGGTGAGCTTGACAAAAAAAAGATCTGATATTCTGTATAAGTATTCTTTTCTGCATAACTTTATTTCTACAATATCTGCAGTCAAGTAAATGACTACTGAAAATTAAATATGCAGAATTTTCATCTCTTGCTTGCCTTTTATGGACATTCAAAGTTAATTAAGAATGACGGCTGACTGTGACTGTCACTGGGTGGCATAAACTGCCATTAGCTAGTACAATTATAATATATTTTTAACTGTACAAACTTGTCAGACAGAGGGCTCTCTACAGGTAGAAATTCTATGTACAACTATATTTGCTGGTAAACATGAAAGTTACCACAGTTTTTGCATTATACTAAAATTGGAATATAACTATATAAAACATTTTTTTGTTATTCAGGGGTCAGGGCATGGAAAAGAACCAGAGGAGATATCTCTGGAATGGGATACTTTCTATATCTTTATCAGTTAAGTGTTTTATATATTAAAACATGATAACTACAAATTTTGATAATCAATTTGAACCATCGACCAATTGTTTTGCTTTAACTGAGATCCTGGACCTTTTCAGCTGACAATGTAATGTTTGACTAATTAGTCCATACTGGAAATTGTTGTTTCTTACTTTCACCTCCGAGATGCAGCAGGATTATCTGACTGAAGCTCCATAATTAAAATCCAATTTAAGTCTCAATCTAATGCTGCAAAAATAATGTCTGCAGAAAGAAAAACACTCCCACAGAAAAAAAACCCACTTATCGTGGAAGTGCTCTCATAAAAAAAATGTGAACAAAAAATGATAACCCACCAGTATACAAATAAGCCTTAACCACAGTTGAAATAAAACCTAGACATAAATTATTCAGTGATCAAATTTGAAAGTGTGTGAGTCAAGTTATAAGGCAGTTCACCAAATATTAACATATTAGGTGTAAGTATTATCCTTGGTGAAACATTTTCGTCAAATATTGATAATTATACTGTAATCAACAAAATAAAAGAACTAAAGAACACTTATTATATAACATTATATACATTTAAATTTACCCTCATAATCTTCATTTGTATTCTCATATTCTGAAAAGGTATAAAAGTGGTGCATTTTTTTATTAACAGATAAACCCTGAATGTGATTTTACCACTATGGGGAATTCCCGCATTTTTCATTTTCTTGACCTGTCGCCTTTTCTAATCATTGATTAGCAATCACAATTACACTGTTTACTATGAATCATTTCCTATTTATGCAAGTTAACCTTATTTAGTGGGTTTATTTTGTTTGTTTGTATTTGTTTCTTCCAAGAAAGAAAATGCATTATGACCTCTTCATAATGAAAATCCTATGCAATTTTAATACCAGAAAATGCTCACAGCAGGAAACTGTTGTGTAGTGTACAATCATTTTGAAAAAAAAACAACTGAAGAGCTCGGGCGCATATATGAAGGGGGTTATCTGCCGAGAAAGAATATAGGTTGTGCTGAATAAATGTAACACCAGTATGAATATCCAACCCTCAAAATGTGCATGAAAAAATCCAGTGTATTCATGAAAAGCTTTTGTATCTCAGTGAAACCCCAGAAACAATATTTCATGTTTTTCTTGATGCATAAATCAAAGTACTGAAAGCCCTTTTTCTGTAAGTGCAGTACATACTGGATCCTATCACTGAAAATCTCGACCTCCTCAATGCATCTGTGTATGAAAAAATAGTACTCATCGATACTCATTATCTATTCAAGTTTTGTTATTCAAGGGTAAGGTGAAAACTGAGCTAAAATAAAACCATACATCATCTTAATTGCATCATAAACAATGTGACAAAACGTGTTGATTTACATGACGAAGATTCTGTGAAAATAAGTAGTACAAGTACAAATGTCTCTTGAAAAATCAAAAGACAGTGGAAGGTGATTCAGAAAATGTCAAAAACACAGCTGAAAAGGTATTTAATATACAAAAACAAAAATATTCAACACTCGTAAATTCTATATACAAATTTTCAAATTGTAAAATGTCCTAACAAAAGGGAGTAAGAGTCATACTTATTATATGCAAGCAGAATTAACTAGATTAGTAACATATCTATCTTAATAAAGAAGTTTTATTTAAGTGTATCTAGCTTTAAGAAGCATATATCTCATTTAGGACAAATCTGTTAATGAACTGAGGATTCAGGCAATCAAAAATTCAGGGTGATATGTTAACGTTTTATGTACATGATTAGAGGATCAAACAATGGTCAGAATAATTATAACAAGAGGGCCATGATGGCCCTGGATCGCTCACCTGAATACTTTGGCTGTAGGTTTGCTGTTAAGCAGTATTTCATTTTTTAACTGAAAATATGTAAGTGCCTACAAACCAAATATGTAAAATATCAGTCAATAAATAAAGGCTCTATGACAGAAAGTAGAAATATCTATTATAAGCTATGGTGACCTTGACCTTGACCCAGTGACCTCAAACCCTACCCATGGGTAGAGGTCCATGCAAGGAACCTCTATACTGAATATCAAAGATATTGGTCTATAAATGAAGGCTCTATGAGGTACAGTAAATAAATCTACTTTTAGCCTCCGTGACCTTTAACCTAATCCAATAATTTGAAAAAGCTTGATAAAGCTTGCTTCATGCCAAATTTTAAAATTCTAGGTCTTGTGGTTTCAGACAAGAAGATTTTTAAAGATTTTCTTCTATATTGTTATTTAAAACTTGTGACCCCTCGGGCGGGGCCAATAGTGACCCCAGGGACATTTTTCTAACAAACTTGGTAGAGGTCCACTAGACAATGCTACACACCAAATATCTAAGCTCTATAACTTACGGTTTCTGACAAGAAGATTTTTTTAGATTTTCTTATATAACTCTATGTAAAACTAGTGGCCCCTGGGGCGGGGCCATTTTTGACTCAGAGGCCAGGATTTGAACAAGCTTGGTAGAGGTCCACTAGACAATGCTACACACCAAATATCTAAGCTCTATAACTTACGGTTTCTGATAAGAAGATTTTTTAAAGATTTTCCTATATAACTCTATGTAAAACAAGTGACCCCCGGGGCTTGGCCATTTTTGACCCAGAGGCCAGGATTTGAACAAACTTGGTAGAGGTCCACTAGACAATGCTACATACCAAATATCTTAACTGTAGGCCTTCTTGTTTCTGACAAGAAGATTTTTTAGTCTTTCCTATATAACTCTATGTAAAACAAGTGACTACCGGGGCGGGGCCATTTTTGACCCAGAGGCCAGGATTTGAACAAACTTGGTAGAGGTCCACTAGACAATGCTACACACCAAATATCTAAGCTCTATAACTTACGGTTTCTGACAAGAAGATTTTTTAAGATTTTCTTATATAACTCTATGTAAAACTAGTGGCCCCTGGGGCGGGGTCATTTTTGACCCAGAGGCCATGATTTGAACAAACTTGGTAGAGGTCCACTAGGCAATGCTACACACCAAATATCTAAGCTCTATAACTTATGGTTTCTGACAAGAAGTTTTTTTAAGATTTTCCTATATAACTCTATGTAAAACTAGTGGCCCCTGGGGCGGGGCCATTTTTGACCCAGAGGCCATGATTTGAACAAACTTGGTAGAGGTCCACTAGGCAATGCTACACACCAAATATCTAAGCTCTATAACTTACGGTTTCTGACAAGAAGATTTTTTAAGATTTTCCTATATAACTCTATGTAAAACTAGTGGCCCCTGGGGCGGGGCCATTTTTGACCCAGAGGACAGGATTTGAACAAACTTGGTAGAGGTCCACTAGACAATGCTACACACCAAATATCTAAGCTCTATAACTTACGGTTTCTTACAAGAAGATTTTTTAAGATTTTCTTATATAACTCTATGTAAAACAAGTGACCCCCGGGGCAAGGCCATTTTTGACCCAGAGGCCATGATTTGAACAAACTTGGTAGAGGTCCACTAGACAATGCTACACACCAAATATCTAAGCTCTATAACTTACGGTTTCTGATAAGAAGATTTTTTAAAGATTTTCTTATATAACTCTATGTAAAACAAGTGACCCCCGGGGCAAGGCCATTTTTGACCCAGAGGCCAGGATTTGAACAAACTTGGTAGAGGTCCACTAGACAATGCTACATACCAAATATCTTAACTCTAGGCCTTGTGGTTTCTGACAAGAAGATTTTCAAGTTTTCCCTATATAACTCTATGTAAAATCAACTGACCCCTGGGGTGGGGTCAGTTTTGTCCCAAGGGACATAATTTGAACAAACTTGGTAGAGGTCCTCTAGATGATGCTTCATACCAAATATCAAAGCTCCAGGCCTTGTGGTTTTGGAGAAGAAGATTTTTAAAGATCCAACTTATAAAATCTATTTTTAGCTCCAGTGAACCAGAAATGCAATGGACCAGAACCATTTGAACAATCTTGGTAGAGCTTCATGCAAGGAACATCCCAGGCAAGTTTCATTAAATTTGCCCCATTGGTTTCAGAGTAGATGTCGTTTGAATGAAAAGTTGACGACGGACGGACGGACGGACTGACGGACGACGGACGACGGACAAAGACCGATCAGAAAAGCTCACCCTGAGCACTTTGTGCTCAGGTGAGCTAAAAATACAGTGAAATTCTTCAGCATTAGAGAGGGGCAATTCAACTTCTGTGCATATAAAAATCCACTATTCTGACATACTCAATCCAGCAACTGAATAACGGCTTTAATTAAGCCTCAAAGCATCTGTAAAAAAAGTAAGCTGGGAAATAGAAAATGTAAGTAAATACAAAAAGAACAAAACTTTAATTCTAAGATAAGTTTAAATACAGATTATATATATCCCATTGGAAAAGAACAAGCCTTTCACAGGCCTAATTTTCTTTTCTCTCATATCTTAAATTTTTTTCTTGAGAAAAAAAAAAGCCATTTCCTGTATTAATTTTGCACTTTATGAGTATTAGTTGATGACAGTACAGAAGAAAAGACTTGACATAAACTGAACATGATTACCTACTAATTGATCATGTGACCAAATTTGTGAAATGAAATCAGATAAGCATGGGTGTATTCATTAAGATTGAAAAATAAAGGCATTACTAAATTAATGAAAACTGTTCTCAATTTTAAGGGCCATAACTAGTTAAGTAATACACCTGATTTGTACTCAATAATGAATACCACAACAAGTGTTTGTCATTTCTAAATGTGACAGAAGTGTAGTCATCTCAAGACATATAAGTGGTCTCAGTATAAATAAAGCAGAAAATGTATAACCTATCTAAGCAATATTGATCTTAAGTTTCTGAAATTTCTAAGTCAGACTATGTATTTTTGTTTCCCTTCACGACCTTAGTGGTTGAAATTATATTTTGTCCAGTCACATGGCAGTATATTTAAAATTTCCTGACACTTTTCTTTCATTAATAATTGTCACCTGCTTGCTCAGTTTATAGATCACTTTTAGTCAGTGCACAAAATATTTAAATTTCAACCATTAAGCCTGTTAGTGTTAATTAGTATGTATTTATAAATTAAACTGGTAGTGCAGCTGTGCCAAGCGAGACCAGTTAAATTCTTTTTATATACTAAAATACACTAACATAAACTTAATTTTCATGACTGATTACCCTTATAATTCTGTTAAAAGTGTTAGAAAATTGGCTTCTATTAATAAATATAAAGGTAAAGGGAAGTAACCAATCCGGGTGTAGAGCAGTAACAGAAGGTAACTAGATTATCTTTATTCAGGAATTTAATCTATAAGTAAAGTAAGATACTAACAACCCTTGCCATGGAATTATGTAAAGAGATTTCACTCAAATACATGTTTGATACTTCAATCTATATCAAAAACGAACAGCTTAACCTAAAATAATTGAGCTAATACCCATAACTGAAATGATCTTATTTTTGCTTTTGACTTCAACCCGTTAAACTTATCATCTAAAGCAAAGAAACTTCCGAAACTGTACGAGTAAGACTTAGTCATCCAAAATGGTAGGAAACTTTTCAACTAGCTATATAACTTTGAACAAGTTCAACTTCATAAAATAAAGCTAATGTTTGCAAGCTCATTTTGAAAAGTTCTGTAGTTTTTCAAGGTACGGTAAGTCCATACTGTAGTAGTTACTGCATAAAGCAATGAATGAATAAATGAAGCAGCAAAAATGTATTTGATCACCTCTGGGAAGGATAAAAAGGAATTCTGTTCTTTAAGGTTCCTTAAATAGACATACACATTCCAGCCACACTTTTTTTCTTGTGTCCTATTTTTTCATCTGAAAATTCACATTTCAACTATTGAATCAACTGTTTTTAACATTATGCATCATTACGTGATAGTACAAAGTTTTGTTTTAATAATTAAATTCTGTAAAGTTCTGTCTTTGTAAAATATTTTCAAACAAAAACAACATAATTAAACCAATTAAGATGATAAAACTGCAGATTCCAATGAACTCTGAAATGGTTTACAAAGGCAAAGCAAGACTTACTTTGATCATACATGTACCTATAACACAAGCTGCATGAATACCTATTGAATGTATATATAAAAAATAATTGTATGCATAGTTTTTTAAAGTGAATTGGAGAAATTTGTTTTTAGACCATACAGACATACCTAACTCTGCTGGAAAGAAAGAAAAAACTAACAAAAAGCAACAACAAATTAACTGGACACTTCAAATTTGAAAACCTCTTTGTGCCCGATTTTTCTTAATAGATATCCGTTCAGAAAACAATGACAATGAAGTGCAACTTCAAATTCTAAACTCTCTCAAGTGGAGGTATAATTGCTAAAGGTTTACTGATACTTAACCAAAGATAATCACTTCTACCTATTTACTTTTAACCTAATATATGGACAAGACTGATCATTTAATTAAGTAAAATAAGGCAGCCATTATACAAAAATAAAAGTACAGTAAACTGCAAAATGACACATGCTAGGGTCTAAGTTATTCCTAAGGAGGCATTGTAAAAATTTTCCTCTACAATATGATTGTATTTCATGTTATTGACTTGTAAACTGGTTTAATTATATATCACTTTAATATAAAGGGGAAATAATGCAGCTAAAATTCTCAAAAACAAGGGAGACAAAAACATCCATGCTTGGAATTCTTTATTTAATAAAATACTGATTGTCTTTATCTATAAATAGCAAGAGGACATTTTTACATAAAATCATATGAGCCAAAACCTGTTTACAAGTCACAGTAGAAAAAAACACAAATACTACCTGAATCTGTGTTGAAAAATAAGAAGAGTATTAATATAAAGTTCATATTGAAATGTTACAAGAAGATTATAAGAGACAACTTCACAGTGTGTAAGAATAAGCGAAAATACAGTTCACATTAAACAAGATATGTTTGTAAAACACGTATGCCCCCTGTCGGCAGCCAATTAGTCACGTGGCCAGATTATTGTGACTGACTTTTGACCTAGTGACCAAATATACATGTTATCTAAAATGAAAGTCTCACAGTCCACAAAACCCGATGCCATTTGGTAGCCAAGTAATTGGTCTGAACTGTTTTGACATACATGTGACCTTGACCTTTGACCCCAAAATCAATAGCGGTCATCGACTGGCCAAGACAAATGCAGATATGAAGTTTGAGGGTCAACGGCGCATGGGTTGTCAAGTTATTGATTGGAAACCATTTTTTACCTACAAGGTCAATGTGAACTTGACCTTTGACCCCTTGACCCCAAAATCAATAGGGGTCATCTACTGGTGATGGACAACCATCCTATCAAGTTTGAAGTTTCTAGGCCTAAGCGTTCTCTAGTTATTGATCGGAAACCGTTTTTAAGATGAAAGTCTCTGTGATCTTGACCTCTGACCTAATGACCTCAAAGTCAATAGGGGTCATCTAATGGTGATGACCAACCAGTATACCAAGTTTGGTGAACCTAGGTCAAAGCGTTCTCTAGTTATTGATCAGAAACCGTTTTTAGGATGGAGGTCCCTGTGATCTTGACCTTTGACCTAATGACCTCAAAATCAATAGGGGTCATCTACTGGTGATGACCAACCAGCATACCAAGTTTGGTGAACTTAGGTCAAAGCGTTCTCTAGTAATTGGTCAGAAACCGTTTTAAGGATGAAAGTCTATGTGATCTTGACCTTTGACCTAATGACCTCAAAGTCAATAGGGATCATCTAATGGTGATGACCAACCAGCATACCAAGTTTCGTGAACCTAGGTCAAAGCGTTCTCTAGTTATTGATCGGAAACCGTTTTTAGGATGAAGGTCCCTGTGATCTTGACCTTTGACCTAATGACCTCAAAATCAATAGGGGTCATCTACTGGTGATGACCAACCAGCATACCAAGTTTGGTGAACCTAGGTCAAAGCGTTCTCTAGTTATTGGTCAGAAACCTTTTCTATCTACAAGGCCAATGTGACCTTGACCTTTGACCCCTTGACCCCAAAATCAATAGGGGTCATCTACTAGTGATGGACAATCATCCTACCAAGTTTGAAGTTCCTAGGCCTAAGCATTCTTTAGTTATTGATCGGAAACCATTTGGTCTACGGACCGACGGACCGACCGACAGACAGACAAATGCAAAGCAATATACCCCCACTTCTTTGAAGAGGGGGCATAATCACACAACATATTTGTATGTAAGAAGTATAAAAACAACTACCCTCATCAATAGTTTAGTTAAATATTTTCTGTATAATCAAAGTAAATATCTGTCATACACAGACTGGCTTAACTTGATTGGAAATTGTTCAGTTAAAGCCTAAGTTCTAGAAAAGCTTTCAGCGTTTGGAAACAGTCAGTCAAGTAACTCCCTTGTGTTTGTACTACTTCCATTCAGGAATATACATGTACATATAGAAAGTTATGAAATTAAATTGTTTCAGCTAATCTTAAATATCGTGTTTTGAGCTTTAATAAATAAAATACATTTGGAATCTTAATACTGAATCTACACTATACTTGTAGGTAAATAACAAACTGACCTTGTTTGTTTTGGCGAGCTCTGATTTTTCTCTCTTCTTCATCAAGAGCTACAAAGGGAGGGAACCTAGGTGGAGCTTGGGCAAGCTGGATGTTATTCCATTCACACACACCCTTCTCTGACCTCTTATTGGCCACAGGAGGAGGAAGTGGACAGGACTCTTTCTCCAAAACTGGTCCATCCAGCATGGATGCTGGAGTTGCTAAAATCAATAGAAGATTAAACTGATTTCAAAAGGCATTACATTTCCTTAAAATCTTATGTCGAAGTGGCAGTAAAGAATTCTTAGTAGAACAGGTAAACTAAAAGATTTTGTATATGTCTTTATATAGAGAGCTGTTATTGTGCCAATTTTGACTAGATAGCCATTTATTACATTTGACTGGATAGCCATTTATTACATTTGACTGGATAGCCATTTATTACATTTGACTGGATAGCCATTTATTACATTTGACTGGATTACAAATGAACACTTTCTTAGTGTCTGTATGCATAAAGGAAGCAAAATGAACATATTGTCTACTTTTCTTCATTTTACAGAGAATGTGGTAATAAAAAACATATGCAGAATATCACTGGTTCATTTTGCCATAATGATTCCATAATGATTCAATAACATATCTGACTCAATGTAGTTTACCATTCTGTTTTTCTTTTTTTTGCTAATAATTCAAACTATAATTTTGTGTCAGAAAAAATGGAAGCTTTTACAACTAAAATTCAATGATTTTAGGCACTTTTAAAAGTCCTACATTTTACAAATATGAATTCAAGAGCATGAGTTCAGGTTTACCTGAAATATATTGTAGGACTGGCGTCATGTTGTTCTGATATTATCATATACAGAAGTCACTCAAAAATAAAATTCTGTTTAATAAGATTTTCAAAGGGACCATCAGTCTAGATATTCCTACTACTTGCCTAAGATATAAAGCAAGCAACAAAGTTGCAGAGAGCTACAAACACAAACCTGACATTGGTGTTTCAGATATACTTGGATGTCTCTCAAGGGCACTTTCAGGTGTTTGTTCTGTCTGCCGGACCTCTGACATGGCACTATCTTTCTCTGCTTCCACCTTCATATCATCAGACTGGTTGGTAGCAGGGTTCTCCAGTGTGTCCTCAGCTAGGAGTTAAAATTCAATGACATTCACATAAGCTATTAAAACCATTTTAGATTTAGTATTTCTTTTATGCACAATTGAAATTTACATGTACAATGTATATGAAAAGGTGTAATGTAATACATCAACCTTATCCCCTTTTTTTTCTTTTTTAAAATAGCTTATACTTTGATATGGGACAGTGATCATTTACAGATTATGATAAAAGACAAAGAGAATTTCTCATGATTTCACAGATAAATGGGTAGATAATGTATTTTGTGAAGCCATATAGATTATGATAACAAGTAATCATTGTGATGGTTTGTCTTTCTTTACTGATGCAACAGAGCTAAATCCTGACTACAGGGTTAAAAAAAGGAAATCTCATACAAAACTTTTTTTGTGATAGAAAAAATGTATGCATAAGAAAAACTAACTGTTACATAATTTCTGCAATCTGCAATGTGAAAAGTGGAAGGGAAACAAAATTATCCAGATATTTTTTCAATGTTAATGTTAAAGGGTAATAGGTTAGCATGGACAGTGTAATAAAGTAATAAACCAAAGTCAGTTTATGTTAAGGTTGGATGCAGACAAGAACACTCTGGTCTATTGGTAAATGTAGTTTGCAAAAATATTGATGCCATGGAAAACCTGAACTCAACCATTTAAAAGGAAAAAGTCTTTTCCTGAACTGATTGCAAACAAAACATTCCACAATGACTATTAAAATTCTTGCAAAACACACTGCAGATATACATAATCATTTGTCATTAATAATGGCTGACAGGTAACGATCAAAGTTGACAAGGCGATCGTTAAAACCCACATATGCTCCCCGAAACAGGAGCCAAAGGGACATGTGCAAGGCAAGAACATACAGGCACAGTCATAAAGTGGGCACGTTTTTGGCACTGCCCTCCGCCTCAATGCCCTCTACCACTGTGTGCAGTTTAAAGGTCATGTGACATGACTATAGCAACTTTGTCTATTCAAAATAATCATAATGTACTGATAAAAATGGTTTGTGATATTATGAAAATATTGCTTTTGATAAGAAAAAACGTGTTTCTGATGATCGGCTATTTCCGTTTCGACATCGGTAGTTTCCGCTGCAATTTTTGGCTGTGATGTAGATTTATCCCTACTGTACCAGGCAGTAGTGCAGAATTACACTGCTCATAACACATCCGTTTTTAAATGAAAAAAAAACACTAAACCACAAATGCAAGAAACACGATAAAGGCACACTTATAAAAATAACATGCTATAAATTGTAAATTTAATAAAATAATGTGATTACTTCTCGATTTTTGTAAGTAAATTCAAACTTTGTGCCCAGAGAACAGGTTGTAATTTTACCTTGTAAACAATAAATATTCCAATTTCTTACATGTTGTGGTTCTATATAAAACTATCTCCTCCACGTTTTAACATGCTGCGTAACCCTTCCTCACTTGATGTTTACGTCATAAACAAATTCTTGTGTGTAGTAAAATTGAAGTGAATTTAGGTGATCTAATGTGTTAACATTTATTTCACTGGAATGGAAATTCACACTACAGTGTATTTTCACATTTGGATATTGTTTGAAAAATAATAATATGGCATGTCCATCCAGTAGAAATTTGTGACTGCTTATAAATTAATATCCAATGAAATGTCAAAGATCCATAAATCACGCCTTATACTGTGGGATTTATGCAAATTAACCTGCCCAAATGGGAACTTGTATATTCTGCATAGCTGTCAAAACAAAGCAATAAACTTTTTTATGACCCAATCAATGATAAAGTTGAGATAAATAGCAAAATATTATGGCAAGTGATCTTACAAATTGATTAAATTACTTTTGATCAGTCAAACTTGTGAAAACATTATGTAATAGCTTGTTCCAATTAACATGTCTGAATGATTTTTAGTTAAGAACCTTCCATGTAGATACATATTTTAATTAGATAATTAAATGTAATAGATCTATTCATGATGAAAATAAAAATCATTCGACTTCTAAATGTGAACAAATTTAAAAAACAATATGTTTGTGTTATAATTTTGACATACTTTTAGCGCTTCTTCATATTATTTGTTTTTTGATCATTAATGTTTTTTTTAAAAACAAATGTAGAATGAATAAGCCAAAAAAAGATATGCAGTTATAATGAAAAAAATCATAGATCTAGTCAAAGTCCGGTTTCGCTCGTGACAGGTGCGCGCGACGAAGTGCGTAAAATATGGATTTTAATTTGCTAAAAAAACATATTTAAGATAAAAATTACCTGCGGAATTTTGTTAAACTGTCATAGTTAGATATATAGTTTTCGCTCATATGAAAATTTCGAGGTCAAAAATTTGTGTCACATGACCTTTAAACAAATTATGTCCAAGGATTTTTAGGTTATGCTCCAGGCAAGATTTTTCTAAAAGGGGAGATAATTCAAAAACGGGGCAAAACAGAGTTATAGTTCTTTGGCACTGCACTCCGCCTCAATGCCCTCTACCACTGTGTGCAGTTTAAACAAATACTGTCCAAGGGTTTTCAGGTTATGCTCCGGACAAGATTTTTCTAAAAAGGAAGATAATTCAAAAACGGGGCAAAATAGAGTTATGGTTCTTTGGCACTGCAATCTGCCTCAATGCCCTTTACCACTGTGTGCAGTTTAAACAAATTATGTCCAAGGGTTTTAAAGTTATGCTCGGGAAAAGCACAACGGACGGACAGACGGAGAAGGTGGTGACTATTGTCCAAGGGTTTTCAGGTTATGCTGCGGACAAGATTTTTCTAAAAGGGGAGATAATTAAAAAACGGGGCAAAATAGAGTTATGGTTCTTTGGCACTGCACTCCGTGTCAATGCCCTCTACCACTGTGTGCAGTTTTAACAAATTACCTCCAAGGGTTTTCAAGTTATGCTCCGGACAAGCACAACGGACAGACAGACGGACAAGGTGGCGACTATATGCTCTCCCTTTGGGGAGCATAAAAAACAGCTACATTGATTTATTCTCCAACTATGCATGATTTTTATTAAAGTCTGTGATGTGAAAGGGAAAATTAAGAGGTGAAAATCTTAGGGTTGAAAGGTAATTTTAATCACAATAAACCTACATGTACTTCCCATACTAACAATACTGTTCATACTAATAAGGGTAGGTCTACGAGATCTCGGAAAATCTGTAAAATCAATGTGATAAAATAACTTTCTATAAAGTATATGGATGCAAAAAACAAGGTTAAATCTGGTATAACTTCCTACGGAATTAGGAACTGTAACTAAAATAAATTTTGCTTTTTAAAATAGCTCCAATTTGCTAGTTTTTAGTAAGTATTTGTTTCAATAAAGTCTAAATTCTCAAAGAGTGTTTTTAGACAGTCTTGACTTATTTATCTTGAAGAAAACTAATCAGCAATCAAAATTTAATCACATGATAAACTTAAAATGTAAATCATCCGAACAATTGTATATGGAATTTATATATTTGTCCAAAATTTTCCATTAAAAACTGATGCAAAAAAAACCCAACAGTCCTTGAAAGTTATACTGACAGTTTACTATGTTCACAATAAAGAATCATCATCATTATTTTCACCTTTTTTAAAGAATTATCCAAATCAATCATTATTCACCTTTCAATCACTTAAATTTAATCTACTGATAAGCAAAAAATGTTAACTAGATGAAATGATGTAAAACAATACCAATTTTCTGTTCATTATCAATTACATCCTCATTTTCCTCTTTTAAGTCTTCTGTATCATCTTGTTCAGGCTCCTCTTCCTCGAGGATGAAATCTGTCAGCGGGTACTGGAGGACTTCATAACTGAATGTACATGTACAATTTTTGTTTTCATCACAAGAAATGAGTGTTTTAACATTTTGCACCTTTTGTTTTTTGCAAAAGTCATATTTCGCTTAAAATTACTGCAACACAACAGATTTATTTAAATTTCTCAGCTTTTCTTGTCAGATTAAGGATATTTTCTCATGTCTAGCTTTCGAGGGACCACCTCACTGATCAGAACTGGTTACTGACAAATCACTACTTTCCAGATAAGGAGAACTAGATCATTTACATGTAGTTCACTTAAAGATTAGTTCCAAAACACAGCCACACATATGTTACATTGTTACTGGACACTAAAACAACAATATAACAACACATCTAAAATAAACAACACCTTCATTAGACCAAAGCACTTTTTGGCACTTCATTATTTTTTTCTTCTCTGAAGAGCAAAAGACAGGAAACATATTTCACAGTTTTATTTTCCTACAAACTTACTATGGTGTTTCCATTGGTTTTTCCTCATATTCCTCTATAAGGTCAAACAAGGCTGTACCCTTCTTAGCTTTAATGTGCTTAAAACCAGCTGTAATGTGTAATTCACGTCTGCTATCAACTAAGAAAGAAAAAGAACAAATTTCATGAACAAATTTTTACAAAATGTTCATTTTAATTTCTTCTGTAACTCCCATCAATGCTTAAATCTTATGTATAAAAATATCTGAGTATTCATAACTGTTTTTGCTGTCAAGTTTACAGTCAAATCAGTATCAACCAGCCTAAGTAAATAAAATTCCTGCTTCAAACCTGAACTTGAAAAAGTTGTAATAGTTTCTGATATTCCAGTATACCATAAATGGCTGTGCATGCTTTTTAAAAGGGTCAGTTAGGTGACCACCCTCAATTCAGATTGCAGTAAGAACACATCTGTAGTCTCTTATTCTTATCTTCAGATCATACAGACATATTTTGATTACAAATAACACACCTATTTAGGCCATTCATGTCATCACACCAACAGTTTTCTTAAATTTCTTCCCTACAAGTTATACTATATCAACAATAGACAACAAAACCTTTCCCTACAAGTTATAATTTATCAACAACAGAATGATAAAAGCATCTGTATACCTTCAACTAATTCTCCATCATCTGTTACACATTTTACAAGTATATCAAAAGGCTGTCCTTGTATTATTTCAACTGGTTCTTTGCCTGTTGAGTTCACAATGACTAGTTTGGTAGGTAACAATGTTGGGTTTCCATTGACCCAGTTTCCGTGGTACACTACACCAGAACAATGTCTCATGGTTCCTTCCCCATTAAAATTGTCATTTTCAAACTGACCCTGAAAAGATGATCAACTTTTTCACTTATAAATAAACTTTGAAGGGTTACAAGAAAACATAAATGAAAAGTTAGATAATTATCTATACTTTTCGCTGAGAGAGATTCAAAACTCACAACACACTAATTTTATAAAGTAAGATTTATCATTGTTTTAACACTTTTAAATGATTAAGTTAACAATGACCATAGTTATTAACATTAAAAGGCCAAACCTCTTTGTGTACCAACATGTGTGTTTCAAAAAGTAGCATTATAACGATAACACTAAAACCTGTTTTATTACACAGGCTGACAACCTTTTTGGTCCTATGAGAACAAAATTTTATAGAATTTAAAAAAATGCTATGAAACTTCCAGTGCTCACAAACTACAAAATATTACCTCATAAACTGTTCCATCCATATATCTCATGTCACCATCACCATGCCTCATGTCCATTTCCCAGTCACCATCATACCTGTCTCCTTTCCTGAAGAATACAAGTAAAGGGAGATAATGCACTGAAAAAAAACATTTCTATGTTCATCAATTTGCAGAATTCATATTTATTTTAACTATATTATCTAGCTGATATGAGAATATGATTTGTTAGTAAGTGTTGCTACCATTAAAGCTTCTGATGTACATGCACTTAGACTGCATTAAGTATATGAACCACCAAATGCATCTATTTTATCTGCTGTTTTTTCATTAAGGTCTGTCATTTTATCAACAAATAATCTACATAAATAATGCTCAAACTGATATGTGTAATGCACAACACCACAAAAAAACTTACTAGTGTGTTTGTAGATAAAGGAAATAAAAAAGAACAAACAATAAAAGCCAAAAACCCATTTTTTACAGTTCTGAACCAAGAGATGTAGTGTAAGCCGACAGATGTGCCATCTTGCTTGCCTACTTATTAAGAAAAGTAGTGCTTTCTTTAGTAAAAATTTCTTTAAGGTAAAAACCTAAGTGATACTTGAACAGCAGTAGTTCTGGTTTCCAAAACTTTATAAGCAGCTTTTTAACATTTTGTTCTTTCATCTGATGCGGCATTAAAGTGTTCACATTCTGTCACAGTATAAACATGGGTACGCTGAAGACATTAAGCTAGAATGGCAGTGATAACCATGATGGTCAAGTGTTTCTCTCCATTATCAACTTGCTCTTATCAGCAAGGTCAAAGACACAAAGACAACAAGCATCCAGAAATAAGAAATAATGTCAAACAAACTGCAAGCTTAATATGAAACTGGCATAATAAAAAATGAAAGATCACATTTGTCCATACTTATGATGAATCTTTTGAGAAAAGTTTCCTCTGTTAAATAATATTGTGTAATAAACAAGAATGCTTTAAGCAAGCAAAGTTGAATCCATAAAACAAGAAAAGAAACAGATTCACAAGAAACAATTTTAAAATATGAAAACTCACATCTCAAAATGAAAAAAAAGTTCATGTGGAGAAAAATGATAGATATGTTTGTAGAATACATGTGGCACGTATCTATATATATGTGTGTGTAATACAGTAAGAATACAAATAAACATATCAATTAAGTAAGTGTTAATTTCACGAAAATGTAAGGCAGAGTATATCTCATTTGCAGCCAGACGATTATTTTCCACAATTTTGTTTCCCTTTTTTTCACAGAAAGATCCATCCATAATTAATACATTTAGGAAAACAAGGCTTTAAGCTTAAAACCATGAAATTATCTCCGTACAACATCCATCTAGAATACTGGTTGCAACACAGACGTACATAAAGAATGGAGTCCAAAATATTAACAATTTTTATCAAGAAAATTCAACAAACATTTCAATCATACAAGAATACAAGAGAATACAAACTGAATACAAGAGAAGAGATGAACAAATGAGGAGAATACAAGCTGAATACAAGAGTAGAGCTGAATACATGATGAGAATACCAGCTGAATACAAGAGTAGAGATGAATAAATGAGGAGAATAAAGGCTGAATACAAGAGTACAGATGAATACATGAGGAGAATAAAGGCTGAATAAAATAATTGAGATGAATACAGATGGAGAATACAAGCCAAATACAAGAGTAGAGATGAATAAACGAGGAGAATAAAGGCTGAATACAAGAGTAGAGCTGAATCCATGAGGAGAATAAAAGCTGAATACAAGAGTAGAGATGAATAAATGAGGAGATTACAAGCTGAATTCAAGAGTAGAGATGAATACATGAGGAGAATAAAGGCTGAATACAAGAGTAGAGCTGAATACATGAGGAGAATGAAGGCTGAATACAAAAGTAGAGATGAATAAATGAGGAGATTACAAGCTGAATTCAAGAGTAGAGATGAATACATGAGGAGAATAAAGGCTGAATACAAGAGTAGAGCTGAATACATGAGGAGAATGAAGGCTGAATACAAAAGTAGAGATGAATAAATGAGGAGATTACAAGCTGAATACAAGAGCAGAGATGGATACATGAGGAGATTACAAGCTGAAAACAAGAGAACAGATGAATACATGAGGAGAATATTAAGGCTGAATAAAATAGTAGAGCTGAATACATGAGGAGAATAAAAGCTGAATACAAGAGTAGAGATGAATATATGAGGAGAATAAAGGCTGAATAAGAAAGTAGAGATGAATACATGAGGAGAATAAAGGCTGAATACAAGAGTGGAGCTGAATATATGAGCATGCAGTGTATGCTATATTAAAGCTACCACAGCATGAACACTAAGTGCTATTTAGATTCTAGTTATCTATGACAAAATCATGACAGTGTTACCTTTGTAACTTCTTTAGACAGCTTAAGCTATATGTATATACAGAAATAAAGCATTTATGCTACTTTCTACATGTAATAACAATGACAAACATTCTAAAAGGTATGTTCATGCATAATTATATGTATTTTAATCTACATCCTACATAACTGTAGATACAAAACTAAGGTAAGGGATATGGTCTCAGGAAATCTTTTATAGGGAAGATCTGGGGCAGTCATGTTGTCTAAATCAGGTGACAAATAATACTTAGCACGTGTATGTAAACAAACACAACAGAGAAACACTATGTGAGATGAACTCTGGACGAGTGGCCTCTTGGGAGTGAAAAGTCTTTTTTTTTTAAAGCAGTGGTCCAATTGTCTCAAATGACTGAAGCAGTGAAGCTACCTGACAACAACTGGAGACTGGCACTGCATGGTAAGTATTAAAATAGTGGCAAACTATGCTCTCTACAAACTAAAAGCAATAAAGGACTGGGAAAAATACAGTATTAGCACATGAAATCAAAAAGCAATTCTTCTAACTGGAAAGGTGTGCTCCACAATAATCTCAAATCCTATTTTTTTGATACTTAAAAACTATTAGACATGAAAGTTTCATACATACAGGAGCAGTGATTGATAATTGGGAATTTTATTATGAGACTGTACTGTTATGTAAACTGAGGGTATTTTTTCTCAAATTAATTTTTTCTACAAGGTTAAAGTATATAACACAGGTCAATAAATGTACTCAATTGTCATAGACAACTTACGGATAGATCATCATGCCCCGCCCTTGTCTCTTGTTGTTGTGATATGTTCCTCTGTACAAACAGTTTTCTTCCACAGATTTCATCACACCAAATCCTAGAAATCAGAAGAGCTTAAAATGTCAATAAGAACTCTACTGAAGCAGGGTTTTCTTTCAAACAGTTTCAATAGAGTGGTCACAAAATGTCAAATACTTTCAATATCCTTCAAGCAGTTTAAAAGACACAGAGCAGGACATCTGGCCTGTAAGTGTGACCTTGACACTGATCAAAGTCAGCCAAAACCTGTGCTCTGCATATCATTTCATTATGGTTTACATTTCTTACAACATCCTATAATCAGTTCAGGAGATACAGAGTGGACAAAAAAACTGCATACAGCCTATCAGTGTGACCTTGACCTTGATCCAAGCCAGCTGACGCCTGCTCTTTGCACATCATATCATTATTGTAAACATTTATGCTGAAAAGTTTTAATTTCATTCATTTGGTCCAAGAGAAAAAAAGCAGACACAGACAGATTGTTAAAGGACTAATGGTAAACGGCAGACAGGTGGAAGACGAGGGGCAAAACATAATAGGTCTGGGGCAAACCTTGATACTGCAACAAGTTTGTTACTTATATGTTTGCACTTCTCCACTAGTGTTTGATAAATTAAAATTCTTTAGTAAGCTAGGAGTAATTTTCAAATAATCTAAAATTTAACAAACTTGTCAAATGTTTTTCATTGTTTACAGTTTGTTAATATCCTAGTTTTTGTTTTTCACATTAAAAAAATTTATTTTATATTGTATTTATATTTATTTTATATTGTAAATAACAATCATGATCATTTATTATTAGTTCAGACATCCTCTTGAGATCAGGTAGGTATTTGTTATTATTTTCATAATATATTATTAAGGATTATGTTGTTGCAATAGTACAGACTGCTATTCAAGTATCATCATACTTTTCAGTTAGAATTAATAATTAATTATTACAGTCATTCCTTGAAGACTCAATCTTGTCGAGATCGCAAAAAACACCTCAAGCAGTGAAAAATTAAAACCATAAAATGACACCATATTTAGATAATGCTGGTTCATTATTATAAACTTTAAAGCTTCAATATCATCATATATTTTTTCTTATCTGTTAGTACTTTAAACTTTCCAGATGTTTAAGAGTATTTCATGATTCTAATTTTCTTTACAAGAGATACACATATTTAAATAAGAGCAGTTTGTTCATTGCCAAACACAGTATGACAATTGGCAAGAAGAAGATACAATTGTATATGAAATGATATGTTTTGAAATAAATTTGCACCATGGGAAATGGATTTAGTAATGAGAACAAAACAAAAAGACTAAGAATGACTCATTGAATGAGTCACTGATCATTTTTTACAGTTACATTGTACATGCATACTGAAAGATACTTACAGTATGTAACATTTTCAAACTGGGCTGTATCAACTAAAAATTGTTCACAGTAATGTAACAAACCTTCTCTTTTATTGTTCACCCACTGTCCTTCAAATATAGAGCCATCCGGCCAGATCATTCGGCCTTTGCCATGAAGTTCTCCTTTCTGGAACTGTCCCTGGTACTTACACTTAGTCGCTGCAAAGTAACGGGTACCAAACCCTTCAATTTCACCATTCACAAATGTTCCTTCATAATAACTACCATCCAGAAACACTAACTTCCCTGAACCTGTAATCATACAGTAAAATTCTTGTTTATCTTAAATCTGACTTTCCAAGAAAGTAAGCCTTAGAATTTCACTAAAGCTTGTCTTTTCTTCAGATGAGATACAATAATAAGAAGAAATCACTGGAAACCAATTTGATCCCTGAATCATAAGCCCTTTCTGAAAATAAAGAACAGAAGGATTGACTTTGTATGCTCCTTTAAATTGTGAGTTAATCTGCATTCTAAGTTTCATGGAAATCCATTCATAGCATGACCTTGACCTCAAATCAAGCTGTTAGTATACCTCCTCCTGGTACTGAAGGCTCATATAAATTTTCATGGAATTAATAGTGTTAATATTATACTAAATGTAGAAAATCGAAGGGCCCATAACTTGATAAACAATGATCAATCTACATGTAGATCAAGATTTTAACATGTGCATCTCCTGATCATGTAGCTTCTCATTAAGTTTCATTTAATTCAGCAAGTAGTTACTGAAAAATAGCCCAATGACATGCATGGTTTGGCAGGAAAAGCAAAGGACCTGTAAGTCTGTAAATAATAATCCATTCTGATTATGGTGGTAATATTCACATCTTCCCATGGTACAACTGAGGCTTCATATAAAGTTTCAAATAATTCCAATGTCTAGTTCCTGAGAAACAGTCCAGACATGAATAGAGCTATAATTAAACATACTCTATGTAGCAAACAAAAGAACCGATGACTGTGAAAAATAATCAACATAGATTATGTTGCAAATATTGTGCATTATCCTTTTGGTACTAAGCCTTTCTATAAAGTTTCATTTAATTCAAGCTTCTAAATATTTTTTTTATTTTTCCTTGCTGTAACTTCCAAAAATAGAACATAGATCATCATGTCAAGGTAAATATATATTTTTCAAAATTGTCCAATTATTTCTGTGAAGTGACTTTAAAATTTGGCCATTTTTTTTTTTTTTTTCTTTTCTTAAGAGAAGATTTTCAAAGTTTTCTATTTAGTCACATAGCGAAAACTTGCCCAACTATTGTCAAGTCTTTTATACGAACCAACATGGCTCCAAGGAAATTCATAAAAGGCTATCACAAGAACATTTCTGTGAAATTATTTTGAAACTAAGCCAAGCATTTCTGAAGAGAAGTTTTCAAGTTTGAGCTAAATTATTTTACAAAAAGAAATTGATGACAGGCCAACTAAGGAACATTTGTTGAAAATTATTTTGAAATTGTGCAAGTGGTTTCTCAGATGAAGATTTTAAGTGTTCTCTATAGTTGTATACTGAAAAGATGCCCTTATATTTTATAAACTGACATGGTGTAAAGGAACTGATTTAGGACCACATAAGAAACATTTCTGTAAATTTATTTTTAAATCATGCTGAGGAGAAGATTTTCAAAGTTTTTCAATACCTAGATTAAATTTTTTAATAAACCTATTTCAAATTCTTCAGATTTTCAAGATACCTGTAGCAATAAAATTATAGGTCTTTAAAGACAGCACAACATCTTATAATTTATCTATGAAGGCATAACTGTTTCTTGTGTCAGAATCACAAGATATGTAATAGGTTATTCATGTACCTTATTTTACAGATATGTGATTTTGACACAATATGCATGCCTTTAAAGGCAAAATACGAGATCCAAAGTTGTACATGTAACTGATCACATACCATGTCAAATAAATGCCAATAAAAAGTGTTAAAAGCATGCATGTCTTAAGTAACAATATCTGTAACCCGGAAAAATCCACCTGCCCCTAACTGGATTTGAACTCCGAGGGTACCTTCTATTACTAAGCAGACACTCTACCATGTCACCACAAAAACTGGCTGATAGGCAAGGGAGTACAAGTGCCATATTATACCTCTGCTACATATCGAGAACTTTTATTACTTTAAGCTATAAAAATTGCGGAGTTCAGCTGATCTTGATTTAATCACAAAACATTTTTAAAGTGCTAGCCCCTGTGAGCTTGACCTCTGATCTAAAAAATAATATGTTTTATTTACTCAACACACCTTAAACAAGTACAAGGTCTCTGATCAAGCATTCTCAAATTATCAATTAAAGTAATTCGACAGACTGACCGACTGACCCTATAGTGTCAAATGCACTACAGAAGGAACTTTCAGTCTAAGCTAAAATAATGCATTTAACTAACAGTTTATAGATATTGTTTGAAATTACATAAAGATTAAACTAAATACAAGAATAAACTTTTAATCTTTTAAAGACCAAAGTTAATTGTGTTAATCTCTGTTGGTAGTACTTGTAGGGATTACCGTTAACATATTATTTTACTCATTACAACAGTATAGCCTCTGTCAACAGTTTTATGTCCATGACATATCATTCTGAGGGCAAACGCACTGAATGAAGCATACAGCCTTCATTTCTAGAGCACTTTAAGAACTTATTCTAATATTAAACTTAATCTCTAATTCTCTTACTTAATCATTTGTTGCAGCATTTGTTGGGTTGAATGGTGATTTCTTGATTGTGAAACAACAAAACATTAACCTATCAATTAATTTATAATGCATTTAACTACAGCTGAAATGAAATAACAATAGTTCAGGGCAATATAAAAACAATTATAGTCCCTTCAGTATGTTTTAGTGTGAATGAAAGACATGATACAATGAAAAATTATATCCAGTACCAAAAGAAGATCAAGTCCTCTGCTGATCTGAAAAAAAACTGTATTTCAATTGTATTTTAAACAAGGCTGCTAATGTTTGAGTAAATGAAACTTTTCTAAAATGCAGAAGTAATATGTAAAACCGTAAAACCATTATAAAAAGCTTGGATCGTTGACTAGAATCACTTTTGACAGCTTTTTGATGGCACTGTAAAACACTGCTGAGAGTTTTGTGAGTTTCATTTACTTACCATGTTTTTTGCCATTTTTCCACTGCCCTTCGTACTTGAAGAACTTGTTGTCATAATCATAGGATCCTGTCCCTGAAACAAGAGAAAAAAATTGTAAAATCTTGTCAGTAACATTTCAGACCTCCAAGTCAGTGAGTACTGTTTTCTCATGCATGATGAAAAATTAGTAGCAGTGTGTATCTAGTTCTGCTAAGTAATTCAGGTGTTTATATTCATTCCATGTGTTTGTTTAATGTCAACACAACATATAACAAGTGGCAAAGTGGGCCATCTATATTTGACATTTTGACAATTAGGTTTTAGTCAATGATTTAGTTTTTAAGTTTTCTGCAGTCTGAGCCTATTTTTTTCTGGTATCTTCCCATTAAAAGAAATAAATAAATGATTTTTTTGTGTGAGGAGTTGAAGGATGGTGGTGGTGGTGGTGGTGGGGGGGGGGGGGGGTCTAGTGGGGAGGGGTGGGCAGAGGGACAGCAAGTACCCTCTCATCCCCTGAAAAAAAAAAGAAATGAGAATCATTTTGTCTTCAGGGAGGTGGGGACTGGGGGAGCAAGTAACTTCTAATCCCTGAATAAAATAATAAAAAGAAATAACTAAAGAAAATGGGGGTAGGAGGGATATCAAACAAACAAACAAAAACATCCTATATAAGTTCTAGGTTTTGTGCTTTCCCATTGAAAGTTTTTTACTACATGTCTATGCAAAACCAAGTGACCCCTGGGGTGGAGCTTCTTTTGACCCCAGGGACATTATATTAACCATCTTGGTAGAAGTCTACTAGAAGATTCCTCATATCAAATTACAAAGTTCTGTGTGAAGCGGTTTTATAGTCGAAGATTTTTAAAGTTTTTCCTATATAACTATATATAATTAAGCCCCAGGGTGGGGTCAAAATTGACCCTTGGGTTATGATTTGAATCAAATTGGTAGAAGTCCACTAGAAAATGATACACTCCAAATATCAAAATTCTAAGCCTTACGGTTTATGAGTGATCAAAGTAATTTGCATGACGCTGACACCGACAACTTAGTGACCATAATAGCTCGACATTTTTCTTTGAAAACAGATGAGCTAATAAATGGATTGATATGTTATTACTGCAGTGATGATAAGCAAAGACTTTGCATGTGAACATCACAGTTTTATATAGCAATGTGTTTTCTCCATTCCTTGCTTTTTACCTACCAACAATCTGCACAGAATCAAAAAAGTACATTCCTCAAGTCTGAAATCCAAACTGATGAAGGATATTTAATTCCTTTAGGAGATGCATACACAAAATTGCAATCCTAATGACTAACCCTCCATTTATTTTAACATTTTTGACCCATATGCCTATTTCATTTCATAAAATATGTTTAACTCTTAACCTGCTGGAACCGAAAGTGCTTAGCCTTTGCCACCAGTATAGAGCCAGGCTAGCCTGCACATCCGTGCAGTCTGACCAGGCTCTATACTGTTGGTAGCTCCATTTTTGTATTCTGATATTGAAATCCCTTAAACTTGAATGGACTGTTCCAAATTCAAAGCTGGGCAAATCCATTACAAAATTTCACCATGTTCAGGGTTAATGATAATCAAAAGAACTGGACCTGAATACATTTAACAGGGACAAAGAGCTCAAGGTCAACAAATAGAATGGGTAGCCTTTTTGTCTTTTAATGCAAGTGATGTTCACCTGATTAAACCTTTACCATACAAAACCTTTCAGACATAATAACTCACAATATTCTGAGTTTCTCAATTTATTTCCAATAGCTTTAACTAGTATGATGTATCTAATTTCGTACTGTTTGTACTTACCAATGCATTTTATTTTTTTCGTTTTCACATATTCTTACCTGACATATCGGGTAACTTTATCCATTTCTTAAAAGCCCTCTGTCAGAAAATAGCAGACTTTTTTATTGGATATTACACTTCCAAAGGTGAATTATTATGCAGCTACAGGAATAGTTGAAATAGGGTCTCAAAAATTTCAAGATATTCACAGTTCATCAAAATGTGCACTTTCAGTAACATAATTATGATGGCAATCCTGTATTCAGATTTGACATAATTCTGTCTTTTAAAATGGTTAAAGCTTAAAAACAGAAACTTCAAAATAATGCCAGACCTCAATATAACATTACAGACCCATAGTTTAGTAACAAAACATTTGCATACATTTGAAAATTTTACCTGCCTGTCAAAATGCAAAAACAATAACAATGCACATTGCCACTTGTTATGTTGTGATGCCATTACAGAAGGTAAATTTGACATAATTAAAGAAAGAGACTTGATGACTTAAGGGAAAACAACAAATGCCAACTGAAAAATAAATGCTGGAACAAAAAAGAAGGAACGCCTTATGTAAGAGCAAGATAGACATCAAAGCAAAATAAGGGAAACGTAATTTTTGGAAATGACCTCAGTTACAAGGGCACTCATCAGGTACATGAATACAGTGTATATACAGGGCATGGGCACATGGAATGGATACAGTGTATAAACAGGACACTGGGCACATGGATACAGTGTACTCATAGGACACTGAGCACATGGATATAGTGTACTCATAGGACACTGGGCACACGGATATAATGTACACATAGGACACTGGTATATGGATACAGTGTACACATAGGACACTGGTGCATGGCCCAGTGTATACATTGGACACTGGTACATGGCCCTGTGTATACACAGGACACTGGTACATGGCCCAGTGTATACACAGGACACTGGTACATGGTTCAGTGTACACATAGGACAGGTACATGGCCCAGTGTATACATAAGACACTGGTACATGGCCCAGTGTACACATAGGACACTGGTACATGGCCCAGTGTATACATAGGACACTGGTACATGGCCCAGTGTACACATAGGACACTGCTACATGGCCCAGTGTATACATAGGACACAGGTACATGGCCCAGTCTATACATAGGACACTGGTACAATAATGGATGCAGTGTACTCATAGGATACTGGTTCATGGCCCAGTGTATACGTAGGACACTGGTAAAATAATGGATACAGTGTACTCATAGGACACTGGTACATGTACATGGATACTATGTACACATAGGACACAGGTACATAGATACAGTGTACACACAAGACATTGGTATATGGATGCAGTGTACTCATAGGACACTGGTACATGGATACAGTGTATACATTTGACACTGGTAAATTGATACATAGTACACAGGTACATGTATACATAGTATGCAAAGGGCACTGGTATATGGTTACAGAGTAAAAATAAGACATTTTAATTTCAAGACAAGTTTTGAGTTACTTCTGAACAGTATGGATGGAAAAAAAACTCCTCTTACTCAATAATAACTGCTATCTTCATTTTTTACCACAAGAAAAAACACTATCACCAAACACAAATCTGAATACTGGTACTTACAGTCATTTTCAAGTTTTATACTTAACGATCATTTTTTGGTTGTATAAATTTGATGTACTCTTTATAATATACAGTTTTGTGACTCATAATTGAAGAATGGGCTAGCCCAAATGTGTTGCCATATGCAATTAAAAATTTAACATTTTATCACCATCACTACTATTACTGTCATAAAGTCATTATCCTACCTTCAGGTATTACTCCAGCATTTTTCTTTATATCTCTTAAACTGGATACTGTATTATTCCTACTTAGATCTTTATCACCTTTACTGTCTGTCTGACTTTGTTCTGCAATCACATCTTCTTTTAGTGATTTCCCTATACTACCTAAATTTATATTAGCTAAAGTGTTTCTCTTGATATGTCCCACTTTAGCCCTGTTAGCTTCATTCCTTTCATGAACAATTCCAGATTTTGATATAGGATAATAGTGAGGCTTAATTACTGGTTTGTCTAGATCAATGTGTGACACAGTTTTTGACTTTTTCAGCATCTTTCCTGTTACTATTGTTTGTTCTCATTAGAAAAAATCATTATAAGACTTCTTCATTATGTAAAATCCAAAACTTCCACACTGAAAATGATTTTCTATAATCTACTCAAACATCTTAAAGTGTTCTCTTTTTTAATATGATAAACTGTATGCTTTATTAAAGTCCTTTGTAATATTTGTTGTGCGAATAATATTGAGATGATTTCAAACCACATATGGTAAAAGCTAATGATTTGTTAATTAGTATAATAAACTGTCTTGAAATTTAAGACTATATGACTTAAAAGCCTACTGGTACAATTAAGACATTAAAAAGGTCAAAGTTATTGAACAGGGTAATTCTATTCATTTTGTATTGATTTTTTTCAGTAGTTTGACAGAATACAATAGCTGTGATAAATCTGGTAATACATCCACTGTCTCAATGGGTTCAGGCCAAAGAACATAGACTCTGACATAAGTACTGACTGTGGACTAAAGCACTGCACTCTAATACAATTTATTAACCTTTTAACCTGCAAGGTAACTCGGGAGGAATACAACCTTAAAAGTGCACTTAAAGGAGGAATACTCAGATATTACATCTACAGGGAAATGAAGTATTGTCATGCAACAAAAAATAAGCTACCAGTCTGGAAGCCATCAGGAGCAAGGTAATGTAAAAGTGGTGCTAGCAAAAGTTTTATACCAATCACAATTCAGTGAAAAATTAAATTCTGGGTATCAAAAAGAGTAAGAAAAATTATGATTCTAGATACATCTTAAACCCATTCAAATGAAAAAAAAAAACCTTTAAACTTAAATACAAGAATAACAAGAAATGTTTGTAAAACATATATGCCTAGCGCCTTATCCCTAGAGGCAGCCATGAACTTTTGAGGAGCTGGGACCAAGCATCTATAGTTATTGATCGGAAACCATTTTGCTATTGAAGGATACTGTGACCATGGCCTTTGACCTAACTAAACTAAACTAAAGGGCTTATCTTCAAGTCATGAACAAAGTTTGAGGAACATGGGCGCAAGCGTTCTACACTTATTAATTGGAAACATTTTGCTTTTCAAAGTCACTGTGACCCTCGACCTTTGACCTAATGACCTGAAAAACAATAGTTGTCATCTACTGATCATGATAAACCTACACACTAAGTCTGTCAAACCTGGGCCCAAGGATTCCCTAGATATTCAGCAGAAACTGTTTTGCTTTTCAAGTTACTGTGACCTTGATCTTTGACCTAATAACCCTAAAAACTACAGGGGTCATCTAATTGTCATGACCAACCTAACTATGAAGTTTTCAGGAGCTGAGCCCAAGCATTCTATTGTAATTAATCGGACTCTATTTGCTATACAAGGTCACTGTGACCTTGACCTTCAACCTTAAAAGCTATAGGAGTCATCTACTGGTCATGGCTAACCTATACACCAAATTTGAGGAACCTTGGCCCAAGCTATCTATAGTTACTGACTGGAAATCATTTTGCTTTTCAAGGTTACCTTGGCCTTTGACCTGGTGACCTGAAAAATATAGGGGTCATTTACTTGTCATGACCAACCTACATACTAAGTTTGAACAACCTGGGACCATGCGTTCTATAGTTACTGATTGGAAACCTTTTTGCTGTTAAAGGTCACTGTGACCTTGACTTTTGACCTGGTGACCTGAAAAGCTATAGGGGTCATGAATTAGTCATGACCAAACTAAATACCAAGTCTGAGGAAGGTGGGTCCAAGGATTCTTTAGATATTGATTGGAAACCAAAGTGTCTACTGACCGACCATCCTACTGACTGACATTTGCAGAACTATATGCCTCCTCATGTTCAGTGAAGGGCATAAAAAGCTTTAGGTATGAAGCATCTATTGTGACCTTGACCTTAGGAGTACCTGCACATGAAATATCCACTTGACATGGGACACTGCATGAAGTTTTATTAAAAGCTTTGTAAATGTCTAAATAGTGGTATAGTCATGATGTAAGTATATGTTTATGTATATAGTGTAACAAAGGTGCAGTTCACAATGAGATATTAAAGTTAAAACAAGAAGAGCAGCAATGCGACAAAAACCATGTTTTCAACAACCAAGTATTGATGTGACAGGAATTAGGAAGAAATACGGCAGTGAAGAAAAAATGATGCTGTTATTTTGGTACCAACACAGAAAGTTGGTTTCAATAGTTCAAAATAAAAATATACCAGATACCTGAGTAGCAATGCAAGGCTGTATTTTCATGTAAGATACACACATGCCAAGTTAAGTATCAATAGGTCAAAATGTGCTAAAGTTATTGAGTAGAAGCTGAAAATTCTATTGTAAGCAAGTGACCTTGACCTTGCTCCCAGATATCTAAGTAGCAATCCCAAGCTGCATCTTAATATAAGCTACCCACACAGCAAGTCTGGTGTCAATAGGTCAGAGCAAACTCAAGTTATTACGTGATAACTGAATTTCTTTTTTTAAGCAACAGTGACCTTGACCTTGTTCACAGACACCTGGGTAGCAATCCCAAGATGCGTCTTGATATAAGCTACCCACATACTAAATTTGGAGTCAATAGGTCTAAGCAAACTGAAGTAATGATGCGGAGACTGAATTTCTATTTTTAGCAACAATGACATTTACCTTGTTCACAGACATCTGGGTAGTATTACCGAGTTGCGTCTTGATATAAGCTACCCACACACTAAATTTGCTGTCAAGAGGACACAGCTAACATAAGTTATTATGTGGAAACTGAATTCCTTTTTTTACCAACAGTGACCTTGACGTTAATCATAGTCACCTGGGTAGTAATCCCAAGTAGCGTCTTGATGTAAGCTAACAAAATACTAAGTTTAGTGTCAATAGGTCAAAGCAAACTGAAGTAATTGAGCTGAAACTTAATATCTATTTTTAGCAACACTGACCTTGACCTTGATCACAGATACCTTGGTAGCAATCCCAAGCTGCCTCTTGATATAAACTACCCATACACCAAGTTTGGCATCAAATCAAGTTATTAAGTGGAAACTGATTTTTTATTTTTAGCAACAGTGACCTTGATCTTGATCATAGACACCTGGGTAGCAATCCTAAGCTGCCTCTTGATATAAGCTAACCATACAACAAGTTTGGCGTCAATAGGTCAAAGCAAACTCAAGTTATTGTGCGGAAACTAAATTTCTATTTTTAGCAACAGTGACCTTGACCTTGATCACAGACACCTGGGTAGCAATCCCAAGCTGCCTCTTGATATAAGCTACCCATACTGTGACCAAGTTTGGCATCAATAGGCCAAAGCAAACTCAAGTTATTGAGCGGAAACCAAAAGTTGATGCCCACCCGCCGACTTCAGCATTACAATAACCGGTTTTCGTTGAAAACCTGGTTAATTAAAATAAATGCAATCTGGCTTTTTCAGGCCATACCATGGTCATGACTGAAAAAACCTTTTGGCAAATGTGTACCAAGGCATGACAGAAAGTCAAGTATAAAAATAAGGTCAGATGCCCAAAGGTCAAGGTCAGTTTGAGAGGTCAATAAAAAATGTCATGCAGTGAAGGATTTTAAAATTGTTTTACACAAATGTGTACCTTGACAAGAAAAATTGTTGTGTAGAAGAATCAGTTCTGTCCTGTTGCTCAAGGGCATGGTCATAACTAAGAGGTCAAGATAAACAAAAAAATGAAGTAATTTAGCTTGAGTTTTTGAAATAGCCTTGAAAAATGGTTTGATGGAGCCCTACAGAGATGAAGCATTGCAAGTTGCAATTGGTTGCTAATACTTATAAGTCAAAAGTAAAGACAATTATTGCTATTTAGCTCTTCATAAAGATAACACAAAACAGACACATAGTAATTACTCTTGGGAAACATACATTTAACAAAAATTTCAGCTGTTTTGTCAGGAAAGAATCTTTCTTCTGTTAAAATCTTTTTTTCTAATTTGGTAGAGAAACCATCCCTTAAAAAAACAAAAACAAGAGCACTGCTGGGCAGAGCATTATATGCCTGAAGAGTGTTTTTTTTCGAAGTATGGTGCATCTGTGATAAAAGGGAGGAAACCTTAGGCTTTGAAATTAGATGATTTGATTTAAATTTTGAATTTTTTGTTTTTGATTTATAATATTTTGATATTTAACATTTTATTATTTCAATTTTAGATTTTATAAATCTTTATCATATCTGAATTTTAGGTTTTATAATGTGTCTAAGTGTCAGTCTTTCAGAAGTAATGATGTTCATGCTGTAATGCATGGTTATCAAGTAATAGTGCAGAAATATTGATTGTTTAGTTGATTGTCACATTGACCTTTTATGTACTTATCCCAAACAGTATAGGGGTCATGTAATCAATGATGGCAATCATCCTAAGAAGTTTGAAGTCTGTATGGGAAGTAGTTGCCAAGTTATACAGCAGATATGCTTTTCAGACCTTTGACCTACTGATGACCCCAAAATCAATACTAGTCATTCACTCAGTGTGTGCAACCATTATATGAATTTTGAAGTCTCTATCACAAATGATTGTAAAGTTACAGAGTGTAAATGATTCTAAACATTTAGGTAACTGTGACCTTGACCTTTGACATACTGACCCCAAAATGTATAGTGGTCATACACTCAATAAGTGCAATCACAATATAAAGATCGAAGTCCCTACAACAAATGATTGTCAAGTTACACTGTTTTCAATATTAAGGTCTGTGACCTTGACCTTTGACCTACTGACTCCAAAATCAATAGGGGTCATCCACTCAATGTGGGCAATAATCATATCAAGGTAAAAGACTGTAAGCCAAAGAGTACTCAAGTTATCCTCCAGAAACCAAATTGCTAATGGACAGACGGACGGACGGACAGACAATAACATAATATCTCCCTTCAGGCATATAAAAAGAAACAAAAGGCAAAACAAACTGGAACTCCGCAAGACGGACGTGTCACATGATGATAGCATACCAGTTATTTAACTTTTTCTCTATGGAATTGAAAATTCATAGGCCCCGGACAAGAATAAAGTATGAAAAATTACAAAGGGCAATAACTAAAAAATTATGCAAAAGTGAGTTATGGTTCTTAGGTACTACCCTCTCCACAGTGAGATCTATTCACCTATGAAGTTTCAAGTTGATATCTTCAATTCCTTTTGAGTTATGCCCCAGACAAGAATTAAGCATGAAAAATTACATCGTCGGTGACCCCCGGTACATATTCCGCACAACTACATTATGTACTGTGGGATAATTGACTGCTGATTATTCGTTTTCATGAATATTTATTAGCAAAGGGATGTAACTCTTTGTAGAATGAGATGCCGCATTACAAATAGACACTCTTCAGCGTGGAGAGTAGGCATAATGACAAGTTACTTAAAATAGACGTATTTCCCAGGATTTAAACAAAGGCGCGGAAGGCAAATTGTATCAAGTAATTTCACTGGCTGAGATTCCGCAAGGGAAATCGTACGGAAACCAATGAAAGTAGGTAATGAATTATTCATGAGTACGAAATTTTACCAACCAATTGTCCCACGGTAGATAAATAGAGTGAAACGGAATGGATCGAACGTGGGTTTCCGATGATGGAAAATTACAAAGGGCAATAACTCAAAAATTGTGAAAAATAGAGTTATGGTTCTTGGGCATTGCACCTCCACACAATGTGATATCAGGTATTTACCTTTCTAACTATTGTTACATATAAGCCCCTCTAGAAGACAGCATAAGCAAGGCTTTAAAGTTAAAATTTTATGGAAATGATAACTGCTGATTTTAAACACTAGCCACTCCACTGTATCTAGCTACATAACATGCATGTATCTAAAAGCAAGCCAGGCTAAATGCATTGTAGACAGAAATAACAGTATCTGCATAACAAACTCAATTAATAGCATGATTAATTTGAAAAAAATTATTATCAAAATACTTTTTTCTAAATGAACAGGTAAGTGGTGCATTTTCAAAGACAAGTTCAGAAGTCTCTTACAAGTATAAAACCTCCAGTCTCTCTAATATCCTTTAAGAGATTACATCAAGGCAACAAAATGGTAAGGGATAAAACCTACATAGCAATCTACTGTTATTTCTGTTGCACCCATATAATAATTATATCAAAGCACACATACATGAAGCCCATTACAAATGTCTATTACAGTCATTTATGTTCTTTGTTGCTCACCTGCCTTGTGTGATAATTCCATATTCAACATCTGCTACCTTACTAAACTGACATGAATAACATGCTGAAAGTGTTGAAAATATGGGCAAGAAACAAAAAATTATCATGGCAGGGATGTGTCGTCATCATATGATAACTAGATGTTTTTGTAAAAAACCCACGTCTCCCCCAGCACATCATTGAAACAGGGGCACAGAATAGAGGAGAGAGGTCAGCGACAGAATTGTGAACTGGAGAATAGGAATGAGTGTGTTGGAAAAAGACTGTGGTATAACAAGGAGTACTATTGTTGCAGAAGATAAGGTCACTATGACCTTGACCTTTGATCAGCTGACCCCAAAAACAATAGGCTTCTTCTACTCAACAAGGGCAATCATCCTTATGCAGTTTGAAGACTCTGGGTCAAATAGAGCTCAAGTTATTGAGCGGAAACCATTTTCAAGTTAAAGATCCCTGTGACCTGGACCTTCGACTGGCTGACCCCAAAATTAATTGGCTTTTTCTACTCATTAAGGATAATCATCCTATGAAATTTTAAGACTCTGAGTCAAACAGAACTCACTTATTAAGCTGAAACCATTTTCGTATTTAAGGTCACTTTGACCTTGATCTTTGACCAGCTGACCTCAAAATCTGTAGGCTTCTTCTTCTCATTAAGGACAATCATCCTATGAAGTTTGAAGACTCTGGGTTAAATAGAACTGAAGTTATTGAGTGGAAACCATTTTCAAGTTAAAGATCACTGTGACCTTGACCTTTCACCAGCTGACCTCAAAATCAATATGCTTCTTCTACTAAATAAAAAAAATCATAATATGAAGATTATAGACTCTGGGTCAAATAAAACTCCACTTATTGAGTGGAAACCAATTTAACATATAAGGTCACTGTGTCCTTGATCTTTGACTGGCTGACCCCAAAATCAGTAGACTCCTGTAACTCAATAAGGTCATCTTATGAAGTTTGAAGACACTAGGTCAAATAGAACTCTAGTTATTGAGCGGAAACAATTTTCACATTTAAGGTCACTGTGACCTTTAACCCACATATCCCAAAAACAATAGGCTTCTGTAACTCAATAAGGGCAATCACTGTATGAAGTTTGCAGATTCTAGTTGAAAAGGTACTCCAGATATTGAACGGAAATGAAGTGTGACAGACGGATAGACAGACTGACGGACAGGGCAAAAACAATATGTCTCCCCCAGATGGGAGGAGACATAATAAACACATTTTTTTTTTTGAAATCACATCATGCACAAGGAAGTTATAACCGGACACGAACAACTTTTTCACTATATCCATATAAGGAATTAGTCAAAACTTCAAGTGTACACTGTGACCTTGACCTTTCAGTGAGTGACATGTTTTTTTGCATGTGACATGTTGTCTTCATATGGTGATCAATTATGCCAAATTATGTCGAATTCCAACCATGCACAACAAAGTTAGGAGCCAGACACGAATCTCTATTGTATGTGCCCCCACACACACACATGCACACGTACACACACACTATATGCCCACTTGCCATTATCATGGTGGGGGCATAAAAAGAGTTATGGTTCTTATTCACTGCACCTCTCCACAGTGAGATCTATTCACCTATGAAATTTCAAGATAATACCCTCAATACCTTTCAAGTTATGCCCCGGACAAGAATTAAGTACAAAGGGCGATAACTCAAAAACTGTTAGAAAGAGAGTTATGGTTCTTGGGCAATGCACCTCCCCACAATGAGATGTATTCACCTCTGAAGTTTCAAGCTGATACCTCCAGTAATTATGCCCCGGACAAGCCAAATGGGATGCGCCCGACACTGCCGCCACGGGCCCACGGCTGCGGACATCGCAAGTAAAACCTATATGTCCCTGACCAGGCGGCATAAAAACCCTAAGCTGAAACCTACAAAAAATTGTTTGTTTAATTTTGGACCGTACAAATGTACTCTACAAACACGTTGTTACATAAAATGTTGATGGTCAGGTTACAATTGAAATTAAAATGATTTAACCTAGTTAACCTAGCTGTCTAGCTGAATAACAATGAATAATAGCTTAATGGTTTAGGTAATATTAACCTGATAAACAACTGGGAAAAGATTAATATTTAAAGTACATCTACTTAAAGTACTTCTATATTAAGGCAAATGATATAGAAAACTTAATATTAATTATATTATGGTTTAGGTAGAATTTCAGCATTACAACCTACATTCTAACATTTCAATAGTGATATTCAAGTAAATATCCTTTACTGTTCAATAGTTTTCTGGGATTTCTTCCCCCAAAACTAAATTCAGCTGTAGATACCTGTAAATAAAAATTTAAACAACTATAAAGGACACCAGTTCCTCTTTACAGAGCAAACAGTATCTTTAAAATAATATTATCAAAGCATCTTTACTTGTGCTGTAAGTTGATTAAAATCCTGATAAAGCATTGCATTCATAATGCATCTCAAACATAATGTACAGAAACTTAAGACACTTTTTAACTGTGTACTTGGAAAACAATTATCTACAAAGGTAATCAAGTAAAACTTCCCGCTTATAGTAACTAAGAAAGTAAGTAACATAAGTAAGTAAGTAATACAGTATATATTATTTATTATAGTGACTTGTGCATAAGGTATACATTTTACTAATATGTATATACAAATTCATATAAATTTGACAAAACATGATAGCACCCAGCACTTTGTGCTGACATGTCACACAAATACTTTTTTATAATTTCATTTGGTGCAATGTAATGTTAATAATGTACAAAATATATTATTTAGACAAGATAATAACGGTAAATAATACAGACATAAAATTCTATTTCAGTTATATAAAAAAAACGAACAGACTCATAACTTTTTAAAAGTACTGGCAACAATAAGATAAGCTTGCTTGCACTATTACATGTGTTTCTATGGATACATAACTGTTCTTCTGGAATTATATGCTCTAGTTATAAATCTAGCCACTTGTAATCTCTCATCAATAACTGAAGTTACTCATACTATCTCTTATATGGTAAGCGATAACTTGCAATAAAATGGCAAAAGGTTATAGTAAAACAGTAGTTGAAGAAACAATAAAAACATAAAAATGACCAGTAATGTTTTATGTTTTCTCTTTATTCAAAACATATTAAAGCAGTTGAACCAATGCAGCTTGAACTATGTATAAAGTATTCTGTATCAGGAATCTATGACTGAATGCATGTTTCTGTTGTTTTATCATACATAAAACAGCAAACCGGTAATATATTATATTTTTATTTTCCCTGTTGGGTTTTTTGTTGCAGGTGAACATGAAAACTCTTTCAAGCATGAAAACTTTACAGCAAATGTGAGTTTAGTGGGTGTTGTTCTCTTGACAACTTTCATTTGAAGGCAGTGACTTGTATTACAGTTACAGGATCACTCATGCCTAAAGTCTAAATGGAACAATGGCCAAACCAATGGACTTTGAGTTCCAGTAATCAAGCCTTGATTAATAACTGTTGTGATACAGAGATATTTTAATGGAAGTATAAGTAAAAGTTGTAACAATCTATATAATAATATTTGTAAGAAAAAATATAACTGAGGCCAAATCTGATGGATGCCCGGGCCAAACATTTCTCAAGATTCATTCTCAAACACCTGGTTCATAATATGAGTATTACAGAAGTTTATTAAGTTTAAAACATTTTTGACAAGTGTTATACTTAATTAGAGCTCTTGAAGTGACTGACTCATAGATGGGTCGACGATGTAAAAAAAGAAATTTCTAGCTGTAATTGTGAAGAACATATTTAAACTAAGTTTTTGTAACAGAAACAGATCACAATATAAAGTTTACACACTTTTATCTGTAAAAACATTACCCTGTTAGTAACTGGATAGAAACTTTATATTGTTTATTTTGACAAAACTGTATAACTAGCCTTTGTAGCTCAGTGGAGTAGATCGCTGGGTCACATTTTACTGACCGAAAGGGCATGGGTTCAAATCCTGGTGAAATCAAAATATTTCCTGTTACAGTTTCATGGTGTATTTTAGCATAATATTAAGTTTTTTTCCATAGTATATTAACTCTTAAATTTTAACGAAAAAAAAAATCAGCTAAAATCTGTGAGTCAGTCACTTTTAAAACTCTAGCAAGCATTTTCGTTATTAGCTTAAGGACTGCACATATTTAAATGTTTTTACATAAAACTGCATCTATGAAAATAAAGAGTATTATAAAAAGTACTTAAACTTTGATTTAATGTTTTGGAAGCCAAAACTAATCCGACTTAGATTTAAAAAATGTGAGCACTTTAAGCAATCTAAGCATAAGGTTTTACTACACACGTTTCTAATTTCAAAAAGTAAATCCACAAGTTCAACTACCAGTAGGCAGCTAATGCTGTTTAACCTATATATATATACATGTTGTGCACTTTATTTGAACCAGGAAATGTGAATTGGGATTTATTTGGGGAACTTGCCAAAGATTTCTAAAAATATAAGGAACTATGACATATCTATTAATTTTTTTCCATTTGAATGGACTTCTCTACAAAGTATTTGTATTACAATGCCTATGTACCTTGTCTAAGACATTTATACTTTTCTCCAACGTATGCCTCTCTCTTGCTCACAGCAGTGGCCATGTTGTTTATACTAACAACCATAGTCGGGCTTCATAATTTTCTATGAAAATGGTGCTCTGTTTGCATAAAAATCAAAACCAATATCTATACCAGTCTGAAAGAAATTATACGGAATGTCTTTGCTTTCTTCCCAGAGATAACCAATGGCGGAGACAACTGAAGTAGAGAAAGGAATGTCCATTTTCTTGGATGTAAGGCTATATTAAAACTTGATTTTTTTTGTTATCTAATACAATTCTAGTCATCAGCTATTTTTAACATGTTTGATAATATGCAAAAATAGCTTGTTTCAATATTTGTCACTTTGAATTGCATTGGACTTCGGACAAATCTATTTCGGATATATTCAGAATTGCGCTAATCCAGTCATAGCACACTGTTTTCTGTAGTTTTTTGATGGTTCAACATATCACCATATCCTGGTTTCAGGGTAATATCCTCAAATTTCCAGCTAATGAGCATTTCTGAAAACTAAAGAAACGGCCTTCTTAGCCATGGATTTTCCTAGTCCAAATAATTGTACTCATAACATTGAATATCGTGCTATGTTTTGAATGGTCGATATCTGCCTTCAGAGCACAAACCAGCCCAAGGCTTAGAATGTGGTGAAAATTTTCCTTCTTAGCATATGTAATGCCCAACAAAACCCGATTTGCACAAAAACTATAAAACATACGAGCAGAAAATGTACATGTGGTAAGAGTTAAATTTTCTGCTTCAGATGATGTATGTTTGAAATAAGTTTGTTGAAAAATATGTCCATAGTGGCAGATAAGAAATTTACATCTTTAACGTGCTAAAACCCATTATTGGAAAAATGGCTGCTGAGGTAAACAACTGTATGTGAACCCTGTACTGTGAATTGAGATTATTGGTGTTAAATCTATCCTAAATTTTACAGTACGCACCAGGAGGAACTCTCGTTTTCCTCGAGGTCGTCGCGGACTACCCATTCCATAAAACGCGACCAAATCCGCCGCATTTCGAGGATCACCGCCGCGGACATGGTCACCAAATATCGCGGCGGACGTCCGCTAAATGGTTCCGCGAACTTTTTCACAGGTAAGAATTGACGTATCGAGGGTCACAAAGTTCCTGATTACACGCATTTCGGCGAATTTTACGCTTTAAAATATCATTTAAATGTATTAAACTCTCATTCTGATGCATTTGTTTACGAATGCTCGTATTTGTTAACGGAAGGTATGACAATTCAAAACCGAAAGTAATTGTTGCTTCTCGGAACAGCTGACCCTATTTTCAGAAAATAAATTGACTGGTTTCCGAATTACACGTGGTAAAACTGCTTTCCTATATTGAAAGAAAACATACAACATGTAAACCATACTGTGACATCTGTATCGTCTATGCGCTTGACAAAATTATTGCTCGATTTTGCTATACAATAACGAGCGTTTTCAACGACGTAAGCTTGCACAGCAAATCTATTTGGTTTTAATTTTACCAAATGTCACAGAATTGGCAGACGTAAAATGCACAGTTTCATTACGGTCATTTCACTAAATGTTCAGCTTATCCAGGTGAGTTATGACCCTAATTATTTTCGCGCTGGTCTTCAAATATCGCCGAAATATTTCGCGATGTCGAGACATCGAGGAATTCCGTTTTTTACCTCGATGTCGCGGCGGATATTTTTTTTTCGCGTCCGCGAAATAAAGCGGAAAATGTGAGTTCCTCCTGGCGCGTACTGTAAGTGTCAATTTTTTAAAGCCAATTACACACACTAAACTAGTTTATCATGTACAGCTTTCATAACAGTTAACTGACAGACTGATGTAGGTTTAAAAGCATCTTTTTGCTTTTTGGGGTGTTTTGTGGAACATATTCAATAAGTTTCCAAATGTGCAAGTATAAATAAAATGACCATTAATCAGTTGTGAAATAGGGATTTCACAAAATCCATTTTTCACCACTATATTGGTTGTTTCTGGTTGAGACGTAAAGGCAGCATCCTGCCTGAAGGCAAAATATTGAGTCAAGGTTAGTCCAACCAAGTTTGTTCAAACACTATTTTGGTTGTTTCTGGTTGAGACGTAAAGGCAGCATCCTGCCTGAAGGCACAATATTGAGACAAGGTAAGTCCAACCAAGTTTGTTCAAATAATGTCCCTGGGGTCACTATTGGTCCTGCCATAGGGGTCACAAGTTTTACATAGCAATATATAAAAAAATCTTTAAAAATCTTCTTGTCTGAAACCACAAGACCTATAGTTTTAAAATTTGGCATGAAGCATTTGTCTAGTGGACCTCTACCAAGTTTGTTTAAATAGTGTCCATGGGGGTCACTGTTGGCCCCGTCCAAGGCATCACGAGTTTTACATACCAGTATAGAATAAAATCTTTAAAAATCCTTTTATTTGAAACTACAAGGCCTAGAGTTTTAAAATTTGCATGAAGCATTGTCTAGTGGACCTCTACCAAGTTTGTTCGATAGCTCAGTATAAACATGTGATGCCTACTTTGTTGTAGAAAGGTTAACATGCAAGTACAAATCAAGGAACCCTAAGTTTTAACTGAGTACCTAGAAATGTGTAAAGGCAATTGTTAGACTACTTATTGTACATGTAATGAAAAGGTAATCAAAGATGTTTGCTCAGTTTTGTTTTTACACAAACATTACAGAAAATTATTTTGTAATTAATCACTAACTTAGCCTGTTTTTACACATAGTCATGTGTTGGAAATAAGTTTGGTCGTTACTATGTTTGTTATTATACACAGATAAAACATGTAGTTTTTTGTACATGTACCATGGAGAGCTCATACCAAGAACACTTGGAGAACTTGTACCAATTTTTGGAATTTGTTCCATCAATAAATTGTATCAAAAAAGAAGCTATATCACCTGTTATTACTTATTAGATCTATTTATCAGTGAAAAAGCAAATATAAGTGATAATTTCTTTAAATATTTGAAAGGATGTACAAAATCTATATCCACTCCAGAGATTTGAACGATAGATAGATTGCATTGAATAAAAAAACTGTTGATGTAAGATAAAGTTTCCTTTATATCTTAAATAATGAATGAATATTAATACAGATTTATTTCCCTCAGTCAGTATCTAACAATCATATGATAGCATGGCATGAGTAGAAATCATAAGCACCTGTGTAACAGGACTGGTGTGAAAGCATTTGTGTTATGAATTCTCCAAAAGAGTATCATGGAATGAATAAACAGTAACAGTTAAATTATTGACTGTAAACAGTTATCTTTAATATTTTAGTTACAATACAACAGATGTTAGTGATTAATAAACTGGTAAACATTAAACGGTGATTAATAAAAACCATTAACCAGTCAAGAATAATTATGTTATTGTTTCATGAGACTCACATGATGAGAGTAAATTGTAGTCTGAAATTTCTATTTCTGCTGTTATATATTTCAGGTGTTCAGAAGGGCAGACAAGAAAGGTATGTAGATCAAAAAAATTAAACATCATGAGAAAATATATGATAGATTACAGATTATTACAAATAGATTTCTCAGTAGATTATTTGTATATATACTGTTTGGATTATTGTGAAAATTATAATGTTAAAATACTGTAAAATGTGCAAAAGCTATGAATGTCATAATTGTCAATGATTAAAATGTGATAAGACAGAAATAATCAGTATTTTATGGCATGCTTACAGATGATGGGAAAATTTCCTGGGAGGAGTTTGTTGCTTTCTTTGCTGATGGGGTGATGAGTAAGGAGGAGTTAAAGACACTGTTTGACACGATTGATACACACAAAACAAAGTAAGATAACACTTTACTATTTTCACTAGGCAAGTGGAACCTACTTGTTATAAAAACAAATCTGTTAACAAAGACAATTGAGGTCTTTCAGTTTCTGGAGTAGGCTGTTGAAGTATATTGTGTTTATTTATATAAATTTACTAAAAGCTGTCTGCATTTTGGGATAAAATTAGATGTTAAGACGGTTAAGAAGTTTTAACTGCTGTGTATATACAAGAAATGCAAGATGGTATTTCAGAAATTTAGGAGCACAGTAAAAAAATGGTGAAAAATGGAAACACCCTTTTAATAATTAAAGGAAAGTCAGATATTTTAATAGAAGAAAAATATTATTACATGTATGTGCGATATTTTACAACCAGTAAATGTTTTTGGTGATGATTTGAAAAGGGACAGTGTTCTGCATTGAAGTCAGTGCTTTTTTCTTTGCAGCTACATAGACCCAAAAGAGCTGTGTGATTATTTTTCCACTCATTTGGGACCTTTTAAAGAAATTCTCAGTCTAGTCGAAGACCTGAATACTAAGGTCAGCAATGTGCTTGTGTCCACGTCCAAGTCCTACCCGGAGCAGAAGCGTACTGATCAGTTTATTACACGCTTTCTGATGAACCTCGTTATGAACCAAGTGTGTGCTCTACAAACACCACTAGACTCAGCTACAGAGGCATTGGAGGAACAAGCTAAAAGTGGAAGGTTTGAAAATAAGCAAGTCCTATAAGGGTTTTAATTTTTTCCCATTTCCAGAAAAAAAAAGGGTTTTGTTAGTAATTATAAAATTTTCAATAAGGTAACCCATCCATTTTTGTTTTTGGAAGAAAAAGTATTTGTACTACCTAGACCTTTACAGAATGCTCTCAGAAAACCATTAAATTCTTTAAGTTATAGAAGGATGTTTGTAAAGCTGTGACTCCTGGTAAGTCAGGGGACAAATGTTGAAAGTTAATGGACTTATTTTTTCTACTGTAAAGGGAGATGTAGAAAGCTCAAAATTTATACTTATGTTTAGCTTTCAGTTTTAGGAAATGGAAAGAAGGGAAACAACTGCATGTCAGAGATGAAGCCTATTGACTGTTGGAAGGGTTCAGTTAACTCATTTTCTTCATAAGCACTGACATGCATTGACTTCAAAGTTGTAGAAAATATAAACAAAACTGTTAAAATAATTGCACTATTCAAATTAAACAACCTGTCTGGATATCTCCTTCATGTTTTATCTTTTGCTAAACTGCTATAAAATATGGTGTAACTGTATTTAACATTTGAGAGATGATAAATTTCAGGACAGACATTGTTCCTGTACAAGCTGAAGATGTGAAAGAGAAGCCAAAGGAAGGTGCAATAATCCCTGGTCGTGTTGTCAGACGTGCCAAGAGACAGACAAGCTCTCAGACAAGCTATGACGGTACGTGTATTTTTGAACAGGTAGTGAAGTGTAAAGGAAAAAATACCAGTGGGGCAGATATTTCAGACCATTTGTGTTCTTTCTGTGAAAATACTCTCAGACTGATGGAGTGACACGTGATGAAATTGTTTGCTAGGGCATTTATGTCTTGTATAAATGTTGTATGTGTATAGCATGTGACTGAAGAATTGGGAAGTTTTCTTGACAACCATTACCATGGTAACATATTTTTTTTGGAGAAATTTCTTTCATTGTATAAAAGTGACATTACCTGAACAAAAGGGCAGTGTTGAATGATAACAGTTACTGTTGTGTTAAATGATTGGATAGATTGAAATGATTGAGGATTTTACTATAAAATAGCTGTAACTTAAATACATAAAATCCATGATTTAAAGGGCAATCAGTAACTTAAATAAAATCAGAAAATCAAGGTTTTGCGATTTTGTTTTAATGAAAATAAATGTTGCCTGTCATGTTCCTCTTCAGCATGCTAATATTCTCATACATGCCGTTCTCCCATTACTCGCCGGGTTCTCCCGATATTTAGACCCTTGCCCCGGCGAAGCACCCAATTCTCCCGATAAATCAACATTTTGCCTCGAAAGAAAAAAATCCATAATATTCGTTGAATCCAGACAGTTTAAAAATCTGCCAAAAACGAATCCACAACATAAGTCCCGGACCGTCTGTGTATATCACACCTCGCTAATCCGTTGCAATGACACCCTAATAAACTTGTCAAAGACCAAATGACCGTGAAAAACAAGTTCGATAATTGATACCTTCTGTCGGTGCCTTGGAATTAATAAATGAAATCCTTTAGCCTAATGTTTGCAGCTAGCACTACGTCAGCCCACGTGTTTGTAGAAGTCGGCTCCTTTGAAGTCTGTTGAAAGATTAACGACCTTTACACAGTTACTTTTGAGCTGAATTAGCGGTGCGTTTTTTATGCTCCATCCTGTTTGATGTTTGGAAATTGAGTAACAAAGCGAGTTATTTTCAAAATACACCATTTAAAAGTGTATTTTTGTGCAGTTACACACTGCATCAATGTGTAAATAAAACAGAAGGCGGTAGGCAATTATTTTGTATTCCCAAGTCTTTTATACGTATCAATCCAGGGAACAAATTTTTCATTCAGTGACGACGACGAGTGATCAAAATTTCTAAAATTTCTACTCGTCCTGCATCATCACCAGTCCTGGAGACCTAGGAGAAAAAAGATCAACGGTACTGTGTGGTAAAAAAAGCGCAGTGCTCCCCATTACTCACGCTTCTGGTTACGTTTTGACAGCGTATTGCAGGACAAGCGATCAGATATACTCGTCCTCATACGAGCGAACGTTTTTTTTTTTTTTTTTTTTTGGTTTCCGTTTTTACCCCGTTGTGATGTCCAAAAACCCGGCGATTTTCCACAAATCTCCCGTTAATGATCCAACCCTAAACGGCATGTATGAATATTCTATATCTGTTCTATGCAGAAAGCTGAAATTTTCAGTATTCCTGAGAAAGCATATATGGAAGAAAACATGCCCTTGGTCATATATCATTGTGTGTACTGTATGAACCTTTCTTACTTAGTTTTAAGAGATACTTTGATTAGGTATCAAACAATCCATAGTCAGTTTCTCTGTGTTTATTTACCAGAAACAAACAAAGTTGTCTTTAACTTCTGGAATTTTAGGCTCCTCAAGCTTGTTTCTTTGGAACAAAATGTAATGCCCTGTTAAACATAACCAGAGAGTATTCTGTAATAATTTTTTTGTACTGGCATGAATCTACCATCTTTCTTTAACTTTTGTCATAGTCAATGAACAGAAATAACAGAATACTGAACTGAACAATAAAATGTTGTTTATTTGATTAATTGTGAATGTTGTATAGTCATGTATAGTATTGTATATTTTCACATTCTGTTACTCACAGATGAAGGTAAGATTCACATTCACTCACTCAGTTACCTTCTTTAAGAATAGTTTAAATTTTGTAACATGGGATTATAGTATAATTATGTATTTTTTAAAACTTGGGAGTTCAAGTTATTATTTCTTTCTTCTCTCTTATGACTAACATCACTTACTTAATAAATTGTTATTGTCAGTGGGTATCATACCTTCCACTTATATGGATCTCTTGTCTTTTAAATATATACACTTTACTTTTAAATATTTACACTTTACCAATACCTTCCCAATAACTGTTCTGTTGTGCATGCCCTTATAATATCAAACAACTAATGTAGCAGCAGCCTTTTGTCTCTGTATTTAGACTCTCTGCCTTGATAACACAGTATTTCCTTTAAACTGGGTGCTTTCTTTTTTACTTTATTGTAATGTGGATGAATTTATTTAAAGGTACTGACCCACAGATTTTAGCTGAGAAAATGTTCTTCTTTAGAATAAGTCAAGATAGCATTCAAAAACAAAATTTTATGCTTCTATATGGCTTGAAAATTGAAGAAAAGAAATCATGTTTGTTTTGGGATTGGTATCTATGACAGTTGAATGATATGCAATGAGCTATCCAACTCACCACATTGGGTTTCCATGTTTATGCACTTTATTTAAATACAAAATAAAGCAAGTCTATACCTCAAAACTAACAGGATAAATATTTACTGATAAAAATATGAAAACTTATTCTGACATGTATTGGTGACAAAACATATGTCAGTAACTAAGTTTTGAAGAATTCTTTACATATACAGCTAGAATGTTTATTTGTAGTAACATTTTCTTTTTTGATGCATTTGCAAGGAATGAGTGGGTCAGAAGCGTTCTTAAACAGGGTTTCCTGACAGAGATAATTGTGAATGTGTGATGATGCATTATTGATAACAAATTGAATGTTTAAAATAACTTTCTAGGCTGGCTCAAAAGTTATATGTGTTCAAATGACCATTGAATTATAAATAATTCAAATTGCACTGATGTGTGACCTTAGAAAAACAATTATTACTTATTGTTTTACATAAATATATTCATAATGGCTCATAGAGAAAAAAGCTGATTTTCTACTAAGAAATATTGAATGTAGTTAACATCTTTTATGACTGGCCCAAGTCATGAAATAAATTACAGCTATATTGGAAGGCTTATGTTCCTGGAAGTGGAAGAAGTCTTTACAGGATTTCTGAGCATTTACTGTGTTTTGTACATTTCTCTTAACTGTCATTTTAAACACAAAAAAATCTTTCAAGGTGACCGTGCTTGAAATATTTCTCTTCATATTTTAATATGAAAACTTAATACTTAGTTAAGCACCAGAAAGAGGAATGTTTACTAGAAAGGAAAACACAAACGGTGGTTTAAGACTGTCAGCTCCCTCTATTAAATTAAGTAACCACACTTATGTATCTGCGCTATTCTGTTCTGTCTGTATCAGTAGTAAATAGAGATTTATGTTAATTAGTTTGAATGCATGTTGTTGTATAAGCACTGGTAGATTTTGTTTTCTAACTTCTATTTTAAAGATGAAACAATTTGGTTCATTATGTGAACTTTTTTAAATTGCTCAGAAGTAGAGAACGTTTGTTAGCTGATTATATAGCTTTTTATTTTTATGCAATTTCTCCCACATACTGGTTAACTGATTTCCATTTGTTTCAATAGCAAGTCAGCATAGTTCCATTTTTAATATGATTTTTAAACACATTGATAATTCATTATTTTCATTGGTTGGAAGTTGTCAGTATTGAATAAAACTAATGTAGTACAATATTTTGTTCTGTTTTGCGTAAGTATATTCATTTCGCAGATTGAAAAGCTTGAATATATATGGTCAGTAGCACACTTGAAAAGGCAGTCAGACACCAGAACTTGTTGTGGAAATTACTTAGATGTATGTTAGTATGGGACTTAAGTATTACCTATCTTTGCATGTTCAGCAGTGTGGAATGCATGTTAAAGTGTGAATGTATTTTTAAGACCTGTGTCTTTAGAGTACTGTACATTTACCTCTTCCCTTTGTATAGGACAACAAGCCCTAGCTGGCACAAGGGCAGCCCTTGACTCCCAGGTTGATCGACTGAGCTCCCTACTTGATAGACTGGAGAAAAGGGTATGTAAAAATGGCCCCTTCAAGATTAAAGTCTATGCAGTAACATGTCTTTACATCTGTTTTATAGTTATTTGTGGATATTATTTTAGTTACATAGATGAAACAGTGCCACATAACAATAGGTATTTTTTTTGTAGTAAACATGTAATCTGAAGGTTTGGCCAAGGCTGCATGAACTTAAAATAAAAGTTTACACATACTCATCAATTTTAAGTCCATAGTTTTAAATTGACCCTTCCCTTCCTGAGTGTTTTTGTTGTTGCCATTTGTTACATGTAGATCAGTACGTACTGCATTACAATTTAATGTAAAAAATGAAAAGTAATTTACCATTTATATCTCTGAAATGTTTTCTTTGTAATGTTAAACAGGTAAATTTTGATGGCATTGTTGATGAAGAAGTTGATGTCTCTGAGGACAAGAAGGTAAACTTTTATGGTTGAGTTGCTTTGTTAGCTTATCTGAGCACTGGGTTCACAGTGTGAGCTTTTGTGATCAGCCTTTGAATGTCGTGCATTGTGCATCAGCAACATGTGACTTGTGAACATTCTAGCAGCCACATATTTGACCAGATCTTTGTGAAACTTGCTCAGAATATGTTTTTATGATTTCTTGAATTAGTTTAACGTATCTGTTTCTCTCACTCATACATAATGGGATAAATTTAGATATTTTCCTACAGGAATCCTATACATAGTATGTTTTCTATAATTTTAACATTTTCAGCATAAGGACAAATTCTTGTTGTTACTGTGGTGATACAAGAATTTATTTTTTTTAATCACAAGGTCAAACAACAGAGATAAGATAGAAAATGACTACACACTGATTTTGGTTTTTGTTTCAGGTACTGTTGAGTCAGCTGGATATGACTATTAAATCAGGACAGGAAGACTCATTTAAGAGCAGTATGAGGGCGTATATAGAGGCAACAAACTCTGCACCAGGTTGCCTGAAGTAAGTATACACTTTCCTTCTATATCATATTACAAGTGTCTGCCAGTCAAAACTGTTTTCTTTGCATTGTATCTCCTCTTTGGAAGGAAAATTGGTAATTGTAGCCTGTGTGACGTTGATGCTAGCGGTGAAGGCTGTAGCTGTTGGTTTAGAAAAAAAGGTGGATATTTATTTCTGAGTGTTTTCATCTGCCTATGATCTTAATCATTATGTTTAATATAGTTTCAGTCAGAGAAATTGTATATGTCATCAGTAGTAACAAAAAAGAAGTAACAAAAAAACTGATATTGATCATAATTAGCAGTAAAAAATGTGTAATTAAATTGAAAAAAAATGATTCTGAATATCTGATAGCATATGGATAAGTGAAATGTTTTCTATGTTTCAGTGTAACAGTAAGAAGTTACAAGGACTCCAGCCAGTTTACAATGTATGAAATATGGACCAGTGAATCAAAACAGACAAGGTATAGTTATGTTACTCAATATATAAAATATTTAGAAACATTTGCTGGAAATTATAATGCTCTCATCTCTTTTGTAATGTGTATGTGCTGTTTGGTACATGGTGCATTTTAGCTTTGAGAAAAGGAAAATAGCAACAGAAACATGAACAGTACTTGTTCAGCCTTAAGCCTGCATTAATACGCATAAATTAGCAGGTAAGGGTCTTGGATAGGAAACGAAAAACTTCCTCTTGGTAATGGATGAATGGATTTTTACAAAATTTTTGTCTTGAAGATGTTAGCCTAAAAAGTATAACTGAAATTGTGAAAAAAAACACAAATTACTTATTTAGGGAAGATGCAGTAGAATTATTCAGTTCTTGCAGTATATCTGTATTATTTACATGTTGAGGAGTGAATGCTAGAAAGTGCTATCAGTTTCCATATTTTACAGCACTTAGAACTTTTTCATATTTGTCTGTATTGAAAATTTCCTTTTCATTGTGCTATGTAAGGTAAGGCACATCATTTCATTTTCTGAAATAAACATCTTGCAATATGAGGGAAGATAATATAATTCTTGTTGCTGCTTTCTCTGTCTGTCAAATTGGCATTTAAGAGTACAATGTATTTGAATCCTGTCATTGTATGGAATTTTAGCCAATCAGGGCAGCTTAAAACCTGAGAGCAGTTGCTAAGGTGAAGGTCACATCATATAAGATTGACTGAGTAGAAGATGTAAATACCAACAGATTCTGTAATTGACTGACAAGTAATTGTCGATTCACAGGTGCCAGTTTAATTTTGAAAGCCATAATATAATCAAAATTCCTTTATTTGACTTTCAAAGCCACATGGAGACAGAGGCTGGAAAAGCATTCAAGCAGAGTTTAGATGCAAATACAGAGGAACCTGGGAAGTTTAGATCTGTCATTATACCAGCTTCCTGGTGGCAGAGGGACCAGTAAGGACCACAGTGGAGACAAGGAATTACACATATACATGTATTCATGGATGTTATATGCACTGTATTAACTTTTCTGTAACTTCGTCAGATGTAGAAATCTTTGTGTAAAAGTAGTCTGTATTATTCAGAGTCTCTGTATTGTAATGTTACATAGCTGCTACTTGCCAAGAAACAGAGTATATGAATATCCTCTTAAAATGCGTTTGAAAATTTTGCAAGTTTGCTCGACAGAAATATAGAAAAAATTCTTATTTTTGTATGCTTTGTAATGAGTTGGTCTGGTAATAAGAAGCCTTAATGCATTTGTAACCTGACATGCACTACAACCTTTAAAGCCACAAGTTGTATGGATTGAAGATTGTGACACCAAATAAAGCATTTTCAGAATAATATATATTATGTCTCCAAATTGACACGGTCATAATATGGCATTATTTACTATCAGTTGATAACAAAAATACCTTGGCATATTGTTTTCCTCTTTTGTACAAGTATGGTCAGTTATCTGCATAGGAACCGGCTTGTAATAACCCTCTCGTGTTAGGCTGTTATTAGTGCTCTGAAAATTAGAGCTTGATGAGTTTATGTGCTTAGATAACAGTTGTCATTTACATATGTTTATTTTAACCCTTACCGTCCTGATCATCTACAATGGACTTGTCCGTCTTTTAATTTGGACAGATCTATTAATTGGTTATATGGGTGCTTATTGAACATTTACTGACTGAAAGGCAGATGTGCAGGCTGATCTTGCTCTGCACTGGTTGCAAAGGCAGAGTCAGTTGCATCCAGCAAGGTAAAGGTTAAATGACTTGATAGATTTTTGTCTGTGGGGAAAAGTCAGTATACTTGTACCTTTATGTCATCAGCAGTGAAGGAGATAAGGATTGTCACTGTCTGCATTGATATGAATGTAACACAGACAATAGTTTGCAGTGCTTCTATGTTTAATATCCATGTACATGTATAAATAAAATATCATATTAGTCACATATTAGGAAAGGATAGATGTAATTTGTTTAGTCACTGGCCTAACAGCTGTTCACAGTTACATTCTCATATGCCATGACCAGAAATATGAATACTCAAACAGAAAGAGATGAAAATTCTGTGAAAGATTTATCACATTATCCTGTTAAGTTTTTTTTGTATCACTTCATTTTATAATAAATTTATAGAAAAGAAAATGCACAAAGAATATTATAATCATATATATGTAGCAACATGTTTGTAGGCTTGTTTGTGTCCTATAGTGCATAATTGTTATCATTTTTATAACTCTGCTTCACAATGTAGACAACAACAAAGACAGTACATGAATATAGTGATTTCTAAAGGCAACACATTTATGTTGTCCAAGTCTTTTACATAGGCCCCAATAGTCTTATGTACTTAAATTACATGTAACAGTCAAACATGTACCTCTAATTTCTTCATGTAAAACTTGCTACGCATATGAACAAACCCGACAGATATTTCCAGAGATGGTAGAGAAGTTAGTTAACTATATTGAGTATTTAATCTTGTATTATTTATTTACTGAATAAGAAGGGCTTTTGCAGTCAGCTGGACATTTATGTTTTATTTGGATGTGCATTTTACACCTGTATTCATTATCACTTTGGTTTCAGAGCAGACAACAAAGCACATGGTGTCAATCAATTTGTATTAATTTCAGTAGATGTAATGAGATACTTCATTTACACATTATTGATATAAATAATGTTCTGTTATGTTCTTAATGCTGGACTTCTTCAGTTGACCTCAAGAAATTAAGTTGGTTTTTGGCCTATGGTGTTTCCAATCAGTAACTAGAGAACCCTTGGTTATTGGCTCCTCAGACTTGATATGCAGGTTATTCTGTTCAGGAGATGACCCCTGAGGTCACTAGGTTAAAGGTCAAGGTCATGGTGGCCATAAACCAGAGGAAAACAGAATTTGATCAATATCTAGAGAACCTTTGAGCCTTGCTTCCTCAAAACTTCCTACCTACCCACCCATGCAGTTCCTGTACTCTTTCATATTCTCCAGTAATTGGCATGTATGTTTTACAAACATCTCTTGTTCTTTAATATGTATTCACATGTTTTTGTAATAACATATGCATAAATAATATAAAACTTACCTCAGTGTTAGGAATATCTAACAACATTTTTTCTATAAAGAGTAGGCAGATACTCTTAAAAAGACACCGTGAATAGTTAGGCATGTTGTTTGACAGATTCTTCTTACCTATTTTTAGAAATTTTATTTCTACCTTTTGTCAGTCTATATCTATATATCTTTTACATGTTTATTTTATAGCACCTGTTACAAATGTGCTGTTGATGTAGTATAAATAGGTATGCAATAAAAGAAATCCCACAGAAAAGAATTTGTCATACTAACAGATTTGTCCTGGAAATGAATATGATAGTACATCTTCATGATGTTTCTTGTTTTAGATGTACTGTCTGTTAGGTCTTCCCGTAGTTGACTCAACATACTTTCTAGAATTTGCAAAGGGAATGACACCTATTACGGTCTGTTTGCTGTTCAGAAAATTAGGAAGACACCATGCTAAATGCTGAAGCTGTCTAGAACGTTCTCCAAAAGTGCATTTGCAGTAGAAATACTGAGACTGTAGTCCAGTGGTAAAGTATAGGACTACTTGTAAACCAGTGGTAATGAGTTTGACCCCCTCCCCCTACCCCCCAACTCCTGCACACACACAACTATTTTTTTTTCATATGAAACTGGTTCATTATAAAATCTATACTATGAGCATGTTTAAGAATAGTAATGCCTCTGAAATGGGATGCTTTCTGTACTATCCAAAGACTTGAAGCAGCATTCTTCACAGGAGCTTAGGTACTTCAACATGTTCAAAGACTAAGAAAAATACAGCAGCTAACCACATAAATGGATTGAATTTTAACTAATAATTGCAAATGAGTTCTATATAAAATATAAAAAAAAATCAGGAATTTTAAAAGCTGATTTTTTCACTGTGACTTGCTCATTTGTTCTTTAGGTTATACACCAACAAATCAGTGCTGTCGAGAACCAGTCGATTTTGTGCAGGTTTGTGCGGAGCTATAAGATGACAAAGCTGTCTGATAGGTCAAAAATGGAAGGTTGTTCTAAAAATCATTATACTTGAAAACAACACATCTATTGAAGAACAAATGGATATTAGACATAAGTGTGATGGACAGTTCTTGGCTATTTTTTTGTCGTTTTAAAATAAACAGGAAATTTCAACACATTGTAATAAAAATACCGAAGTGACTTGGGTGATCTCCTTTGAGACAATGCACTGGAAAAGTTGATTGGTCATACTGTGAAAAAATCTGAATGAAATTGTTTCTCATGATTGATTCTTCCAAGAAATCGGCATAGGTAGCATCTTCAGAAGCTAGTAAAGTGAGATTGGGACTTTATGTCACATTGAAATACTGTAGGAATTGATTTAGTTGTGTGTAACCTAAAAAAAACAATTAGTGTAGTTTTACCTCTTCATAATCCAAGCGCTCACTAAACATGATTACAATTTCGTCGTATAATTTCGAAGGAATAAGATTCTACACACAGCAGCTGACTAAATTTCTTCAGAATTACACATGGGTATTAGATGCATACGTTTCGGTAAGTTTTGACATTTTATATTTCCTGAATCATATTAATTTTAAAGGTTATTGAAATTGTAATGTGTTTTCGCTACACTATTTTGTGAAGTGTCGCCTTTGTAACTCGAGCAATTTTCTTCCTTAGTCGTCAACTGTCTAATTCACCCGCCATTTTTCCCACACTTCAGGTCAATTTGTTTACATCTGCAATAAATCTAGTAATAACCTGTATAAGTTTACAAATTCTGGTCAACCCTCAATCTTCCTGTAGTGGACACCAGGTATATAAGGCATTTCCAACAGCCTCGCTGTTGGGCTAGCTCTTTAGCGACATGGTTGGAGTGTCTGGAACGTTTGCTAAGTTAAGCAACGTTATCCATGGTTAGTGCTTGGATGGGTGTCCCAAACTGAGCTCATAGGCCAGGTTACTACATTGGTGGCAGCGGTAATTCTATGAATCTTCACCGGCTCTTTACCTTGGTTAGTGCCTGTGTGCACTGGGAGTGCAGTGGGAATTGAGTCCCTTGCACAGTTGGAGCGGAATGGAGTCTCTGTAGGGAACTGTACAGTAGATGCCCAGCTCCTAAAGGTTAAAGAGGGGAGGAGTGTAGTGGACACCGGGTATATAAGGCATTTCCAACAGCCTTGCTGTTGGGCTAGCTCTTTAGCGACATGGTTGGAGTGTCTGGAACGTTTGCTAAGTTAAGCAACGTTATCCATGGTTAGTGCTTGGATGGGTGTCCCAAACTGAGCTCATAGGCCAGGTTACTACATTCCCAACTAGGCTCTATATTAATCTCGGTTAAACGGTCTTGTAGGCTTATTTCTTGCAATCAAGCAGAGGTCCCAAGCAAGTGCTCGCTGATATTTATTCACTGTCCCCTAGCTACCCAAACATCAGATATTGAGGCCAATCCAGGACCAAATACAAAATATCCCTGTGGAACATGTCTTAAAGAGGTTACTTGGAACGATAAAGGCATCCTGTGTGACTCTTGCAGTACCAGGTATCACTGTGATTGTCAAGGGCTAGGAGACAAAACTTACGACTTCCTGTCCAATTCAAGCTTTTCTTGGTTTTGTATCACATATGGAAGTCACAACCATTCAACATCACTAGCAGTCTGACTGGACAGTCTAGGCTCCCAATCAAGTTTCACCCCCCTGGAACATGCCCCTGATGATCTTCCTCACCAAAGCAGCTCAGTGAGAAAACATAGTCACTGTGGTTATCCAAAAGCGAGCTCTACCCCAAAACAGTGTAAAAATAAAGGAAAGGAAAAGGTCAAACTACAATCCGAAGAAAGACTCACTATTCTCAATATTAACTGTCGTTCTGTCAATAACAAAATTCCTGAACTACATCAAGTTATAGATCAGGTCAAACCTGATATAATTTGCTGCACTGAAACTTGGTTAAAACCCAGCACCCACACTGCAGAAATTTTCCCCAGCCACCTTGGCTACCAGGTCTATAGAGATGACAGAACAACTGGCATGGGTGGAGGTGTCCTCCTTGCAGTCACAAATAACCTACTAAGTGAAGAACAGCCAGGCTTAAAAACAGATTGCAACATTATATGGTCAAAATTTTCAATAACTGGTATCAAAGACATATATGTCTCTGCATACTACAAGCCCCATGAAAATGATGAACACTCACTAAATGAACTTTGGTCATCTATAGTAAAAATTCCTCAAAACAACAACATCTGGGTATTGGGTGACTTCAGTCTCCCAGACATGAACTGGTCAAATGAAACACCAACAGATACATGCAAATTCAAAGACATGTATGACAATTTTGCAGAGAACATGATTAATCATAATCTTGAACAAATGGTCAAAGTTCCCACACGGGATAAAAATATCCTAGATCTCTTTCTCACTAACACTCCGGGTCATGTTCATGACACAAAAGTCTTACCAAGCTTAGGTACATCAGACCATGATATAGTCTTCTATGAACTTAAGGTCAAAAGAGGGCTAATCAGGCAAACCCCTCGACTGGTCAAATCATACAAGAAAGCAAACTGGTCTGACTTCAAAAATGACTTGGTCACTTTCAGTAGTACGTTCAACCAAAATCAAAATGAAGATCCAAACCAATTATGGGACACGTTCAAAGCTGAGATCAAAAGGTTATCATCCAAACACATACCGTCAAGACAATGCAAAAATAAAGCTGATTTACCATGGGTTACTCACGATATTGTTAAACAGATTAGGAAAAGGAACAAACTTTTCACAAAAATAAAAAGGTCTCAGTCACAGAATTGTCAGAACATAAAGAAATTCAAACATCTTAAGGCATCAGTTCAAAAACAAATAAGAAATGCTTATTGGTCATATCTAGAGTCAATCATCTTCTCAGATAATACAGATTCAGGTCATAAGAAAAAGTTCTACAACTTTATTAAACACAAAAAAATCTGAAAACACTGGAATTGCACCACTCAGCTCTGATGGGCATACTTACAGTGACCCAGTGTCAAAGGCGAACATACTAAACAAACAGTTTGAATCAGTTTTCTCAAAGCCTTCATCACTCAGTCTCAAACAAATAACTAAAAGCTCAATGTCATCACTTGGTCACCCGCCCATGGCTCCCATATCCATCTCAGTTCAAGGAGTTGATAAGTTGTTGACAGGACTAAACCCCCACAAAGCCCAAGGTCCAGATGAGATTTCACCTAGGTTACTCAAAGAGCTACACACAGAGATAGCACCAATCCTTAAAATCATATTCCAAAGATCACTAGACACAGGTATTGTTCCTAAGGTTTGGAAACATGCCATCATCACACCAGCATACAAAAAAAGGGTCAAAATCAAAACCTAGCAATTACAGACCAATATCACTCACATGTATAGCATCAAAACTAATGGAACACATCATTGTTTCAAACATGATGGATGACTTTGACAAACACAACATACTTTGCCCACAGCAACATGGATTCTGGTCAAAACATAGCTGTGAGACACAGCTCATTGGCTTCACACAAGAAATAGCTGACAACCTTGATCAAGGTCAACAAACTGATGTCATAGTCATGGATTTCAGTAAAGCTTTTGACAAAGTAGACCACCACAAACTCATACACAAGCTGAAACACATGGGAGTTCATCCACACATCAGTTCATGGATACAAAACTTTCTCAAAAACAGATCACAACAAGTATTAGTGGAAAACGAGGTCTCTGACAGGCTCCCTGTGTTTTCTGGTGTCCCGCAGGGATCGGTCTTAGGTCCATGTCTCTTTCTCGCATACATCAATGACATACCAGGAAGTGTCAGGAGCCGGGTGCGTCTATTTGCCGACGACACCATAGTTTATTTAACAATTAAATCACAAGCATCTGCACAAACCTTACAAAATGATTTGCACAACCTTGAAATATGGGAAAAAGAATGGTCAATGCTATTCAACCCTGACAAGTGTGAAGTACTCAGAATACACAGGAAAAAGAAACCGGTCATCTTTCCTTACACCCTACATAACACTAAACTGAAAACCACAGAAAATGCAAAATACTTAGGAGTTACAATAAGTAGCAACCTAAACTGGTCATCCCACATAAACAATATCACAAAGAAAGCAAAAAACAGCTTAAGGTTCATCAGACGAAACGTCAAAACACAAAACAAACAACTCAAAGAAGCAGCATACAAAACATATGTAAGACCACAGGTTGAATACTGCTCAACCATATGGCATCCATGGCAAAAATATCTCACACACAGAATAGAAATGGTCCAGAGGTCAGCTGCAAGGTACGTTCATAATGATTACCACTATACAAGCAGTGTAACAAACATGATCAAAGAACTAAAATGGTCAACTTTAGAACAAAGGTGAAACCATGCCAGCCTGGTCATGCTACACAAAATAAAAAACAATCAGGTCAATGTTGATCACAATCACCTTGCAAACACAAGAAACAGCAAATTCCTCATTCCACAATCAAAAACACAACATCACATGAACTCATTCTTCCCAAGGACTATACGACTCTGGAAGGAATTACCGACCGAGATTAAGGCTGCCCCAACTGTGCCAGCTTTTATCAGTGGACTAAACAAGTTTTATAGATTTTAAAGTACTTAAAATAAATGTTTAAGTAAGATCTTCAGTTAAATCTTGTTTTCTTTGTTATTAACTTTTATAATTTTAAATGTTCCTGACACGCGCCTGCCTAGTATAGTCAGTATTGACTTTTGGCAGTATTAAGTTGAAGTTGAAGTTGAAGTCGACGTTCTAGTCCCAATATCATTTAATATGTGCCCCAAATGTTGTGAAGGATATTGCCAGTCAAAAGTATATATCAGTATCCTGAAACTGAAAGGATATCTGGACAATGGTAAAACCATGACAAATGCCCAGCTAGATCTATTTCTGTTGGTAGAGCTACGGATCTAGTGCCAGGGTAGTCCAACTAATTGTATGCAAGTTGAGATATTGTGTAATTTTTTTATATGGGTCAATATCTCACCTCTGCGTACAACATAGAAAGTACCTTTTCTGTGGTGAAAGTTCCGACCAAATTTTGGTCGCTGACTTTAACTTGTCTAAATCATATTAAAATAAACATCTGAGTAAAGTTTTTATCATGCCTTGAAAGAATATTCATTATTACATCAATTCCATGCAATTTTCATAGCGAGATTCTGACCCATAACAAAAATATCTGAAAATTTGCTCAAGAGGTCACTTGAATTATTTTGACTAGTGTCAGGGGAGTCGTGGATTCGAGTCCAAAGTCAGCTACACCTTTCTTCATTGGTTTACTTCATATGTCCAGTTGTTTAGCTTTGGTTCCTAGTTTATAATCAAAGATAAGGTTTAGTAAAAATGACAAGAGGGTAGGCTGTTAGTCAAAATAATTCAAGTGATGTCTTTAGCATATATTCAGAAATATTTTTGTTTTGTGTCAGAATCTTGAGGAGGAGAGATATTGACCCATACAAAAAATTACACAATAATATTATCTCTACTTGAGTACAATTAAATGGGCTAGAGAGGCTGTATATTATTAGTATACCTTGATCACCTTGTTTCTTAAAAACTTAATAATTTGCATTATATTAAGTGGAAAGAACAATTCTTTTTAGCTACTAATGAATTTATGTTTCAGGATTTCTATTTTAAAAACCATTGGGATAGGTTGCCAGAAAGCTGGTGCTCTACACTGTCAGACTGGAATACAGAAGAGTTAAGCTTTTTACTTGACAGACAGCCTGTTCACCTACGGTAAGATATTTGTGTTAGATTTTATTTTATGTCATAATTTTGGTAAAAAATGGTGAAAAGCTGCACTAAACTTAAGTTATTTCATGTTAATATAAGTTTATTAACAATAAATTTTGCATTGTATCATTGAACTTGTTTGTAAACTTTGAGTCTGTTGCCAAAAAAATACTGGAAGTGGAACAATTTTGAAATTTAAGTTTTTAAGAAAAGAATGAGACTTTCAGATAAATCAAAGCTGTTAAGAATCAGAAAGGTCTGCTAGGGATGTACTGTAGTGAAAGAAAATGTCATCTCTTACATTACCTAAAGATTGTTCAAATTTGACTTATTTTCGCGATACTCTACTTAACACAAGTACTTAAGAGAACTAGTGGAGATTTTAACATAAGTTGTAAAACAGTATATTATTGAAACAGGTTAAAAATAAGGATAAACATTTAGGATGTGTCTTAAAACTCAAGAATGCCTTTATTTGTATAAATTATAAAGTTCTTTACATTTCAGGACAGTAGCTCCATTATCTTTGCTGAGTTTTAAGGCATGTTGCGATACGTTCTCATTAGACAGAAGATGTGAAGTTGATGTTTCCAACAGGTTGCACAGACTCTTCAATAAGGGATTCAGTTCCCCTCAGGGTATAGTAAAAATATTGGATTTGAACTTAAATCAACACATTTGACTTTAATTAACTTAAATAGTTAAATAACAAGTTAAGTATCTTTAAGTGAAACAGTATTAGCCAGGAGTCTGTCTTGAACCAAAAAGGTACTGTGATAGTAAATAGCTGACAGTACTGTCATTGCCCTTTTAGCTTAAGTGACTTTTTAGCTCCAAAAATTGTTTCTGTCTTTCAGAAAGAATAGAGGGAAGCTGTAACAAAGACAGTGAAGAATCGCCAGTCAAATTCTCTCCATTAGGTACAATAGGTCTAGATCACTTGTTCAATAATGTTGACTGAAATGAAAGATTTTTTCACCAGGTTTTTTTTTCACATTGATAAACCAGCAGCAATATTGAAAATATGTTCTAGTTTTAAACTGGTCAGTTGTTACCACATTTGAGCCATGGGCTGCTACTGGATATTCAGATAGATGTGTTTTTGTAAATCTGAAAACTGTCCATCAAATTTTTGTATCAATGGTCCAACTTGCAAGTTCATTTTACAATTGTTTTCCTTCTGTACATAACTTGTCAGATCATAACATTTGTCTTCAGACTGACATCTGTCCTTAGAGCTTGCAATGAAAATGCCTGCTCTAGTATTTACTATTTATATATGTTGAGTCTTTGCTTATTAATAAGAATGATTGAGATGTTAATTTTATTAAACCACCCAGAGACAGAAGAGTCTATATCTTTTTTGACAGTAAATTACCAGAGGTTAAAATTTTATTGTTGTGTAATTATGAACACATCAACAAATATTGTCAAGCACATTCTTACAGATGACAATGGGAAGTTGCATGCCTTCTTCAAGAAACATGTGAAACCAAAGAAACAACATGAAATAAAGAATTTAGCACAGGTAAAAAATGTATTTGCATACTAAAACATGGCCAAGCTATAATTATCAAATATTATTTACAGAATTTAGAATGATCTTATATACTAAATGTTTCACTACAGAAGTATATCAGCCTGCTTTCAGAAACCATTCAATTTATGACACTGTTATAAACTCTGTCACTCTGAATTTACAGTGCATTACATTCCCGAAGAATTTTAAAATCCCAGCACAAATAATTGTTGTTGTAATTCAGGCAGATATTTTCTTTGTAACCTTATGAATTTTGTCTTAGTTCTTCTTTCAGGTAATATACTATCTGTGTGAACATATTGAATGTGACCAAGTGATAGATGTAGGGTCTGGCCTTGGGCATCTAGCACGCCTGCTGTCATTTGGTTATAACTTACATGTTACTTCAGTAGAGGCGGCTGGTACACATGCACCTAAAGCTTCTAAATATGATAGGTATGTGACCCCTGTATGCTGGATATTTACCCTTGAGGGAAGAATTCCTTTTACCTGTATTACTCAAAAGTTTGAAAATTCTTGAAATAAATGTGTTAAACACAGTTATTGTCATGAAAGTGTCTTTGAAGTAGAAAATTAAGATACAACATGATTTCACTGAAGGTTTATTTGAATTTTAACAGCAAATGCAATAGAGATTGAATGTATCTGAACAATTATCAGATAGTGACAGTTTTTACCTAGTTTGGATATTTATAAATTTTATTTCAACAAATACCGTATCAGGTGAACCAGGTTTACATGGTCAGCCAAGTATCAAATAGGCATTCAAATATACAGATACAGGTCATAAAGAATAGGGATTAATATCATTTAGTAATCAACAGTTGATAAAACTTAATGTGGATAGAGTTAACCCTTTCTGTGTAAGGTAAAATTTTGTAATTGAAAAATGTCAGTCTTCAGTGATTAAGTTAAAACGTTGTAGAACAAAAGCTTTTCTGCTACTAGCTGTCACTTTCCAGGTCTATACTCAGTATTCAAGGCTAAGGGTTTTTAAATGCCCTTTTGATGGCAATGTAAATTCTCAGTTCATTTATTAAATGAATAAATTTTAAACTAAACACACTTTGACCCTGATGATCAGTAGGTCAGAATGGTTGTAAGTACTGTACTTCAGAACTATATATAAGTTTGAATCTTAACTGAAAGAATTAGGTTTAAGCAAAATGCCATTATTTAATATCTACTTCTGAATGACTTGACTATTGACTTTACTAGAGTCATTTTTGTATCCATTCTTGTTCCAAGAAATATTTTTGAAGCATATATTTCTGTCTTATCAAATTGCACTTTTGTTTATCATTTTAGAGAAATTAACAGAGAAATTAGAAAGAAAATGCAGGTAACAATTTTAAAGTTTTTAACACCTCTGGTTGATGATGATGATGATGATGATGATAATGATGATGATGATGATGATTTCTTATCACTAAACATTTTAAGAGAATATAAAAACCTTATTCCATAGAAATGGTTACAATATTTTTGTGACATTTGTGAACTAGTATGTATTCAGAGCTTTACTCTTAGCTCTTCCTTTTACAGACAGCTGCAGGACAGCTCTCAGAAGATAATGAAGTTTCTCTCCCATGTCATGTGACCAGCATGATATACCCAAATATGTCAGCAGATGAGTTTTTGGCCATCATTAGATCTCAACAGGAAGGTCACATAGAAACCATGGTAACCAACCAGCAGTATACAGAAATTGGCATAGATAATTGCATTGCAGGATCACAGACATGCAGTATGAATGAAGGAAAAATATCAGCAGACTGTGTTACACTTAATTCTTTCTCAGAAAAAGACAGTCTAGACAAAAGTAAAAATTTAAAACCAGTCCATTGTCAATATGATTGCCAATGCACTGCACAGAAATTGAATAAGACAGATGAAGAAATCATACAACACTATAAAAAAGATAATGAAATGACAAGAAATGATAATGATAGTTCTGAAAAATGTCTCCTCGAAAAGCAGTCAGACTGTAATAACTTAGATAAAAATAGTGAAAAGGGCATTGCTGGTTTTAAAGAATTTAAAAGTTGTTCAGTGGGTACCAATTACATTAATACAGAAAGACAAGATTTAAAGCTAATGAAATTTGCAAAGCAAGATGTGGGAATAAAGGAGCATTATTCACAGTATTCACAGCCAGTGGACCCATCAAACTGGCGTTTCTTGCTAACTGGTCTGCATGCCTGTGGAGACTTAACACCCACATTCCTTAGGTTCTTTGTAAACTGTGATGCAGCAGTAGGGCTGGCCTCAGTGGGCTGCTGCTACATGAAAATATCTGATGAAAGGTAAGGAATGGATAAATTAATGAGCTATTGATAAGACTTTCTTACTTTGTCAGAAACTTGAAATGCTTAAGTGGTGAAATTTATACACATGACTATGCTTGATTTGAAATTCTTTCCTGTAGAAATTGGTGATTAGTTCTGCTTAGCAGAACTGGTTGGTCATCAAAAATCGCCCCAGGAATATTTTGAAGTTATAAAAGGTTTATCTAGAATACATTTAAAAATACCTTCGTTAGAATATCTGTAATGTATATAAGTAAACATCAAGGTTCAGATGAATACATATTCATTTTTTTACTTCAGTACAAGTGATATGACAGCCGGGTACCCTATGAGCCAGTATGTTGCAAGTTTACCCCACCATAACCTGTCTTATGCCTGCAGAGAGCTAGCTTGCCACTTTGCAGATACCTACTCACAAAGACTCAAAGGTGAGTACTCAAAATTTACACATTTATTCTACACTGACAAACTTGAAAAAAACTTCTGTGTTAGTTAAAATGGATAAACGGTTTATACATCTTTCTTTCTGTATTATAAGAGAGACAGGCCTTGGTTACATCTGCTTTCCTTAACATGAGGTCAGTTACTAGTATGAGTCTGCAGTATACATTTTGTTAGAGATAAGATCATTCAAACACCAGTCAAGACAGGACACAAGAGGAGAAAAGAGTCAAAATAGATTTAGGGAACAGCTGCTGTTAACAACTGCTTTCAAACATTGACCTCTCTTTTCATCAGTTTGTACCAAGTCTTCATCCAGTTTGATTTTAATTTTTATAGACACAATATCTCTGCAAACTATAACAACTTGCTTTCCTGGATAGAGTAGTTATGGCCATTGATGGAACAAAATATTTTCTACATTACTATTTGGCATGCATGTTATAACATGGCAGTATCTTGTTTTGCTATTTATATCCCCAGATAGAATATTTTTCCATGGCTTTGGAGTTTATTCGTCGAACTGTTTTTTTTTGTCAGAGTGCCCTCCCCTACTTAAGATCCACAGTTACAGGGCTGCTCTAGAATGGATTGCCAATCAGCTGTGTCCTGGCTTCAAGAGAACTGCTGTACAAATACCCACCAGGAAAATTGACAACTTGCAGTTTGAAAGGTAAGTGCTGGCAATGAGTTGATAATAAACACATGTTGATGAAAGAAGCAAGAGTGGTTGTCATGTGGGTTTGCTAATACATTTATTTTAGATCTTATCAAGTGCCTTACTTGTATACACAGACTTTACTAAATAAGCAGATAAAAATGGACTAAATCTTTAAGATTGCAGTGAAACAAGATAAAACTTATTTTGTTAGTTGAAACGTTTGCCTGCAGAGGATGGTTCTTGTAACTTCAACATTAATATTATAGATATAGCCAGAAACAAAATGATCAAACCATTTTGCAAGTAAAGCATGACTATAAATGATATCACAGTATTCTGTGTACCTTCCACCTGTCTATGTCGTTGTTATATTGAATTTTGATATAAAATGTAAGTAGAGAGAGTGAACGTAGTTATCTTAATGTTGACAAAGATTTTGAAGGACATTACCGTTATTTTGTTCTTTTTTCAGTTGTTTTATGATCTTATATCTCCCAAACAGGTATGTCCAACTAGGCTTGGAGAAGCTGAATATTCCACACGAGCGTCTCACAGATAATCTGTTAGCAGAAGCTTACAAGATGACAGAGCGATGGAAAGATGTGGTTGCTTTCTACACAATACGTCTTGCATTAGCTCCTGTTGTTGAAACTTTATTACTGCTGGATCGTATGATATTCTTGTATGAAAAAGGTAAAGGGTAGCAGTGTTGAAAGCTTGTCTACAATGCTTAATTTGGGATTCAAATATTTGGTCATTGTGTCTTCATAGTTGTTCCTCTGTACCTGTGAAATGATTTATATGAAACTTTAAATAAGCTGAAATAAAGAATGATTCAGATCATAGATTTGTGATGTTAAATGGTTATACTGACTGATTGATAATAAGGATCAGATAAAACACCAAAGTTTGTGTTCCAATTTGACCAATGTCAGACAGGTGCCAGTTTGACAGTATAGTTAGGTTAAAGCAGCTCATTCACAGAAGATTGAAACCCTTCAAAACAGTTTAAATACTTATAATAAAGAATAAATGATCAGTAAAATATTTTCCCGTAAAGATCTTACAATGTGTCACTGATGTTTTAGAATTATTATACTCTGCCTAGTCTCTAGCATGACGATCTGTATATACTGAGAGTGCTGCCTCTCTGTTAAACCAAAGTTCAAATATATTTTGGTCAGTGTTGAAAATCTCTCATATTTAGGTAAATCAGGCTTAAAGAGTAAGTCTCATCCCAGATAGAAAGTGGAATATGCTGTGTTCCCTTAGGTTTTAGATTACATAAAGTAGAGACCCCCAATTAAGACCACCAATTATTCATACATAAAATGTTCTTTTTTTATGTCACAAGCAAGCTTCAGAATTTAAAGAATGTTGATCACTCTTAGACAACTAAGGACTTGCATTTATGTAGAAAACCAGTAGATTTACAATGTATATGTACATGGCATAATATAATTTGGACAGACAAGTTAGACAGTGTGTTTTCATTGCAGTGAAACTATCCATTATCTGTTTAATCCATAAAGCTGACTCTGTCATGTGTGAATATTTGACAATTGTATTCATTTCATCATAGATTTCATGTATAACCAGTAGAGCAGTCTGTTGAATTTGTAAAAGTATGTCACTACATTAGGCTAAAACCAGGATACTTGAAAGGAAATCCAGTGGTCTTATAAGCGGACATTAATTAAGAAAGAAAATTGAAAATGGGACAGACACTGGTGGTTGTAATAGTAGATTTGCAGGGTAGTCATAATAATGAACTAATATCAATTGAGTTTCACTAGAAAAAAATTGGTTCTATTGAAAATCGGTTGTAATTTCTGAGTGGTCGTAAAGCAGGATTCTGTTGTATATTATTTCAGAATTTTGTAGAGAGGTGTTTTCTTTTTAAAGGTGTCACTGTGAGAGAGGTTTTGGTGAGTGGAAAATAAATATTTGTAGGTAACTATTCCATTTCAGGGTATGTGAGTGCAGGATTACCAGTGTTTGATCCTGAACTGTCACCTAGAAATTTCGTTTTACTTTCTTGGAAAGATCAGTCTATGAAGTGAAGAAGATCCATTGAAGGAAGGATGGTGAAAATTATGATTGACATGGACGATTTGATGTTTAAATGTGTTTTGAAAAACAATGCCAGTATACGTATCATAAAATCAAAAGCGGTCGGAGGTTGTTATGACATACATCTGTATTAAACAGCCACCTGCCTTATTGGACAAGTGTTTTTTATTTGCATGCCTCTTTTACATCTTTGAATAAAAGTAACACATTTTACATATTTTTTATTTTTTTATTTTATATGAATTATGTATTTACACAAACTAAAAGAAATTGAAATAAATCTTTAATAAATAATTTTGTGTTCACTGTGTACGTTGTTATGCTTCTCTTTGAAATGTTTGGGTTTATGGTTTGCAAATGTCTGTGTGTCCGTTAGTAGACCAAGTGGTCTCCAGATCAATGACTTAAGAATGCATAATCCTAGAGACTTAATACTTCTAAGTTAGGGTTTGAACATTCTTTTGATGGGTTCTGCTAGTTTTGGGTCAAAGATGAAGCTCATAACATCTTGCACTTGAAAACAATGCAGATTTCACAGTTTCCAATCAATTACAAACAACTGAGGACTTAGATTTTATAGTATCTTCAAACTTTGTTTGATATGTAAGTAGATGAAGAAGGGAACACTTAGGTTTGCTCAGGGCTTGCACTGTCTTTGCTACAATTTGGCATCCAAAGTTTTGTAAGGCAAGAACGCATTTCAAAACTTACTGCAAAAACTTGAATCGACTCTCAATGGACGAGGTGATAAAATTTACATACATCTAAATTAAAACAAGAAAGTATAAAAGTTGAATAGAAGAAAAAAATGCATGTTGACTAGAAGAAGAAATTTCTGGCAGATGACACCTCGCCACCCCCATTATCAAACTAAGCATAATTTTTAGGCAGAAAGAGGACTTGAAATTCCTGTTTTTCTAATGCCCTTCTTTGTAAGAAACTGGTTTTCATTCAGATGGACTCCACTGTTACAGATTTCAGTGAGACCATCACGTGTACCTCAAATTGATAAAATGAATTGCATATACAGAATCACGTGATACACGTGTACACGAGATTATGGTACTGTGTTACCGTTCAGGTGCAACGGAATGACTTAGCAATAGAATAGATGCATGCTGTTTAAGGCGGTGTATTGATAAATTGCAACTAATATATGCGTACTGAAAAACAGTTCCTGAACTTTTTTAGCTTGCATTAGCTTCTTATATTTCTATACTAGTAAATGTTTCTCATCTTACCTCACGTGCAACATGAGAAGGCGTAGGCTGACCAAGATCCGACGTAGTCTGGATTGCCTGCCCCTTACCACTTTTACGTAGCAAAGTACGACCGGGAACCAGACAATGACGCATCTAGATACACTTGGGTCAAAGTTCATATTGTAACGTGACGTCGTGACGTATTAAATAAAGTAACGTCTTGGCAACAGTTTGACGATAGACAACAGCAATGGATGAGTCGGGAAAGCTCTAAAGAATAAATTGCTTTAAATTTGAACTGTATTTACTAAAAACAGCAAAAGCGATGTGTACGTTACCAGGTGTTTTTGCTGAGTCAACGTATAAAATGTGTTATAAGGGGGAACTACCAACGATACCAAGTTTCAGGTACAAAACACTACCTTGTATGTATCAGTCGGAGACCATCATGGCTGAAAGGTAATTCATTTTGTTTTTCAAACTGCTTTATTTTTTGCGTAAATACATTGAAATAACTCCATCAATTGCCATTGCTACAGTGTTCATTAAAGAATGTCGAATCAAATATCGTTTCTGAATATCTGAAAAGAAATGATCTTTATAATAATAAGCATTTGAGTTTACTTGCAATCTTACACACAGAGTTGTTTCAGTTTGATGTTATCAAAGTCACGATCTAAATCCTTTGAAGTAAAATAAGTTTTGACTAAAAACCCCTAAATTTTCCCTACAATTGTATAGTCCACTGCCATAAACATGCGTTAGTTACTTGTAAAATGCGTAATCACCTTGACATTTTCATCCAGGCAGTGGGATATTCAGCCGTCAAGACCTGCCCTGAAAAGAGCAATGGTACCGGTACCACAGCCTCCTAAACAACCTATACCTACCAAGCCACGCCCATCGAGTAGTGTCAGATTGTCAACCACTTCTAAAGATTGTCCGATAAAGGTACGTATGTTTCTTTTTTCCAGTAAATTGTTATTTATATCATATCTACATGACACTCTTAAACACTCAAACAATACTTATGATTAAATATACAAAATTTTAAAATCAATTTATTAGTTGAAAGTCTTGCGTGAAAAATACTGGATCGTTCGTACGCAAGATTCTTATCAACTACCGACGAAAAAATCAATGTCAAAACTTACTTGAGACAAGTAGTTTGGCTAAATTATTAAAATAAATAAATGAATAAATAAATACAACCATCTATATAGACACTAAACTAAAGATAACTAAAACATCCAGAAAACAGCAAAATAAGTCTTGTTAGTAACAACAAAGTTCTTACAAATATATATTTTTTCTTCTTTGATGGGCGAGGTACATGTTTAAATTGCTTTCCTACGAAGAATCAGATGCAAGCGAATAAATATCAACTTATATCATTAACTAAAACTATATTTGTTTGGAAAAAAAATGAATTCGATTTCAAGGACGCAAAATATTCAAGACCTATATCTAAACCAAATGATGTGTAGAAAGAAGTTACTTAATAATTTTAAGTAACTAGAATCCTGAAATATTATTTTATTTTTATTTATTGACTTTTGTTAGAGTTCATGTATAATTAGATACACTTAAAACGGACAAGACCTTTTCTACTTTGAACGGTGTATTTGACTTTTCTACAATAAAAACTGGGGAATACAACTTTGTAAATATTTTTAACTAAAAATGTTAAAAAAACATGAAATGGATTTCTTTATATATCAGGTACTTGATACGAAGTTTGGAGCCATGGATATGGAATTGATAGAGAAACTGTATAACAAATATAGATATACGTCATGTACTCAGAAAGCGGCTGCAGAATGTGTTCTACCTATAGAAAAGGTAAAATTTGTCGGAAATGCAAATGATATTTTCCCTCTTTTATGAAATGGTCTACGCAATAACTTGTCATATAGCTTGTTCATTGATCATTGTTTATTATCCGGCAGTTATGGCGTTCCCCGTGTACACACAAATAAATCAAATCAAAGACTTTACGGAAAACAGAAGAATGACGATCGACGAAATCTCAAAACATAATTCATTACTTTTGTGTGCACTATTAGTACTATCTTACTGACCTAAATAAAGGAGAAGGTGGGTGGCAAAAGTACAAGTATTAGTGTTATTGAAAGTGATCAATTAAACCTTGCCATTTTGTCAATCTGTTTCTAGCCATCTAGATCTAGTTTCAGGAAAGTTTCATACGAAGATTTCAGAGAAAGGGTTTAAATCATGCTGCACTATAAGCCAGTGGGGGGGGGGGGAATTTGCTGTTTTAGTCCAAAAATTAAATACAGAGGACCTGATATTCAAACATGGTAACGTGGCTGTCATTGATTGACTTAATATATTGTTCGTCCACTAACAAGATCATACGTCTTTTTATTCATTTCTTTTAGCCAAAACCTCCTAAAACGACTATGGAACCGAAGGCGGACATGGTTCGTCTCCTCAGTCAGAGGTATGAGACAAGGGCAGAGGAATGGCAAGATGCTGTGTTGTGGGACAGACTCCAATCTAGATACCCAACAGATGGAATACCCCAAGACCATTGTAAAGAAAAGTTACTGAGAGAAGGGTAAATACTTTGAACTAAGTTAATTTGAAAACCATTCCTTTCATAAATTCAACTGCAATTATTTCTCTCTAGGAGCTTTAACAAAAAGTGCACATTTCAAAATTCAATCAATTAAAGGTCTAAAAAGGTCTAAGGAAGTACACCAATTAATGCCTTAACGTAACTAAGATATTACACGTGATAAGAGTAAAGTCAGATCATTGGTCCAATTGTAGCTGGACTTATAAATATTATATCAAATACTTCTTAATAAGATTTATGATTTGTAGCAGTACTACTGGATATCTTAAACTTAGAAATAACTAGCCACTCATACCAATGCAATATTTTTTTCAGTTATATTGGAAACCACTTACAGCTTGACCAAGCTCGCCTAAACCAAATAAGAAAGCTAGTACAGACAGACGGACTAGCTGGTGTATTGTAAGTTTTTCTAGTGGTCAGATGAAATTGCAGTTAAACGACCAATTTTGTCATATAATGTTATATAAAACATGATATAAAACTGAATGTATTGCATGTTATTTCTGCCTTAATGTAATGCAAGTAAGCAAAGTTGAATAAACACGGAAGGCATGTGATCCTGTTTTCTTGCCAGAAAATTTGGACTCGTAAGATACTACATGGAAGGCATGTGATCCTTTTTTCTTGCCAGAAAATTTGGACTCGTAAAATACTTGAAGACAGATTAACTCCTGTAAGTTGTTTTTCAGCGCACCGAAATGTCCCGGGTATGCAGGTTATAGCCCACTGTGCCCACCGGAAACAAAGCTCAACGACAAAAAGAACCCACCAGAAATGGCCACTCTCATGTCGTCGTCCTACAGGTAACAAGGGATTTATTTCAAGAAAACAAAATCGCAGTTGTTTTTTTTATCCAGTTCCAACAAAATGTAGAAGTGAGATGCACGACTAACTCACTTGGTACGGCTACGAACCAGTGTCTCGGGTGTCACGTGGTAGATTTCCACTTTTCGCCCTTGGCTTACATTAAAATCTATGTCAGCTGGTTCAGTCAGAAATAGGTTTAACCAGATTAATTATATATGGTGTATTGTTAACCCTGATAAAACAGAAAGACCAAACAGTTGTTGTAATCAACGATATCAAATAACGAGGTTTTGTTTGTTTTGGGTTTTAACGCCGATTTCAACATTTGTTATATCTCGGCGGTCAGTCAACCTAACCGGTTTTCCTGGATAACTAACCAGTAATTGCCAATTTCTCCGCAAGTGACTGACTACTGTTCCCACATGATCTACTCTGAATCAGCGGTGAGAGACAAATGAACATAAGACACAATGTCTGAGAACAATTGTCACGGAGAAATTTTGCCATGGGCAGGGGACGAACCAACGATCGATGGATTACTATTCCAGTGCTCTACCTATTGAGCTAAGCGGGCGGGCAACGAGGTTTTGTCGGATTTAAGCAATAAACATATCGCGTTGTAAATAGCGAGGTACTTGATGAACCTGTTCTGCAATAAACATAACTTTAACACCCTTTTGTTGATGTTTGGCTTTTTGTAAACGGGTTACATGCATCTCAAAATCTGCATATCTTTCCCTTTTTATTATGCAATAAACATATTAATTGACAGTGTTCTAATCGCATGTTTCGACTTAATTAGAATCATAAATGTGAAGATTATCTTCTTTTATACTACAGAAAATTTCCCGACGAAGTTTATCACAAACAGAGTTTCGCCAGACGGGCTCCATTTTCTACGACAGTCACACTGACTTATCCATTCAACCCGTTTAACAAAGTTGGAGAGGAAATAAGTGCCGTAGAAACAGGTGCTCAGTATTCAGCTAATGGGAAACTCATTGGACTTAATTCTAACGTTTTAAACCATGGCAAGGAAATAATGTTACATTAAAAACTTCATATTGTTGTTGTAACTATATCCTTGCACATTTACAGTGCTCATTATCACATATAAACTCTGTTATCAGAGTGTTTCATGCTACACTGTCTTTTACAGTGATGAGTGAATAGGTGATATTTTCCCTTAGAACGAACCGTGATTTCCTTATTCGTAACAATAACGCGCTAACCACGTGGACGCCAAGCTGATATGGGTAAGATCGCATGCTTCGTCAGGGGATGGTTATGAAGTTGTCTATTTTTTAGTTCTAAAAATGATATCTATCAACGAAAGTATTTTTAAAGCAGTACGTAAACTTTTGTGTAAGCTCGGATGTCCGCAACATGGGGTCTAACTTTTCAGTAAGGCCGATTGATGGTCACCCCAGTTCTGAACAATTGAGCTTAATTATTTAAAACATCGACATTAGTAAGAACCATGGCAAGCGCTAGCTTAACTTAGGTGGTAGAGCTACTGGTTTGTGTTATGGGGATCGTGGGTTCAAGTCCCATGTCTGATGCATTTTTCTCCCTTTGTTTACTTTACTGAGTACAAATACTCAAATTTTACAATATCTTTAAAAAATGAACACTACGGCTAATATTAAGCTCAGGGGCATAATTTTGGCAATCTTTATTAACGTCCACTAGGCAGTTCTGTATGTCATTTATTAAAGGAGAACAATATTTTTTTTTGTATTTTCCCTAAAAAACCCTTAGGTTATGATTTAAGCAATTTTTATAAAGATTTTCTCAACAATAAGACATGTCAAATACTAAAACTTTAAGCTTTATGTTTCAAGACAATTTGACATTTTATGTATATTATCACATATCTCTGTTAAAGAACCACGGCGGACCTATTATAAACCTGTAAGATCACGAGTAAGCTGCGTCGTTCCCCCATGAGTTAGATATGTCATTCCAATGAGTTTGCTTTTCAAAAGCATCAATCTATCTAAAAGCATCTATCTGTTTACACCACGTACCTAAGTCACAGAACATTCTTTCTCCGCTTTTTTCACTACATATTGATATGTCTTCAAAACATGAGTAGTCTTTTTCACAGCATACAGATAATTCTCAATATAAAAGCAGTCTAAGAAGACACCGTGACAAAATGTACAAGGGTGCATCGGTACATTTTAATATTATGTTATCTTCTGTTTTCTCTAGTACAAAAACAGTAAAAAACAAATCAATGTAGGTCTAACTTATGAGATATCCTTATGGTCAGGATTTCCATAGTTCAAGTTCTGCAAGTGTACTCTTATTTTGAAGTAGTTTCTATATGCTAAAATAAACAGGTATAAAGGAGATTGAGTCTTGCAATAATTATACAATCATAATGGTGTGATCTAATACTACTAATATTACCAGGGATCGATGCCTTCAGAACTACAAATATCTCTGGTTTTTAATAGCTAACATTATAAGCGTCCGACTGATATCATTAAGACATGAATCATTGGTAGGGAAGCGTCGCGTCCGTTACTTTCTTTCTCCCGAAATAACTTCGCGTTGAGGGCTCATAATATCATGACCGGGGGTCACTTTTCTATGGAGGTCAACAATCTTCGTGAGGGTCATGATATTATTACCGGGGGTTACTTTTCTTTAAAAAATAATATCACTTTACTTCATTACACCCGGCACTTCTAGAAGACATACAATATTGAAAAGAAGCTTGTGAAAGAAAGGTGCTGACTTAATAACTTTACTTTGGTAGATCCATTACTTGTGCTAATGGAATGCAATTCAAAAGATTCTTTTATTCAAAGATTTTATTTGTCTCGCGAAGCCATAAGCCATAGTCGAAACTGGTTTAGTTGAAAATCCGATCAACAAAGCATCTTTCAGCAATAGCTTTTTTTCCCATTCTACCGTGGCATACGATCCTTTCGCTTTAATGTTAGATTCTTCGACAGAACAGGAGTGAAATATCATTTGAGTAACAAAGACATAAATCAAAGTAAAATAACAGTGTTAAAAATTGAAAAGAAGTTTAAGATATAAAATTTTGTGATTTCTAGTGATTTACAAATTAACACCATTACACTAATGTTGTTTATTTGTTTGGTTGCACTAAACTGCATATTTTAAATCAAGAGTAGAACTCTCGCTGCCATCGGCTTAGCAAGCGTCCGATGGCTACCGACCAAACGTCGTCTGCAAACAGGTAACATTTGGTTCAGTTCTTAAAAGAGTGTTTCCAGACAGGTTAGTCTCAATAAGGATACTGTAATCAATTTTTATGCCTGTGTGCAAAATCTTAGGAATACGGACCATGGAATACCAAAAGAATCCTTAGAAATTATCCGAGTAATGAATCGATCGGAAGAATGTACCTGCGTCTGATGATAAATTTAATCTTGTAAAAGCAGGAGATAGATTTATACAATTATGTTACATATCTGATGACAATTCTAAGATTGTCTTTAAACTTCCATTTTAATTGTGTAGGAATCTGTAATACCTAAACAAAGTCTGTTTTCTTTTTATGAAATACATGTGCAGTGTGGGTTCTGTGATAACTTCTGATTTTCAATGCTAGGTTAATATTTATTGGTATGTATAGGGTAAAGAGATATGCTTTAGAATAAGCGATCCCTCAAATGTTCATCAGGGTATTTCATGTTTATGTTTTTCCAGGACATTGAAAAATCAGTATAAATGTCTGTTTCAAAGTAAACATTGTGGTGGAAGAACATCAAATTCATGTTTTATGTTTATCACTTAATTTACCTTCCCTGTAATCTTGTTATCTCAAGCATAAACACGTTGTCTCAGTTTGAATTCTGCGAAATAATGATGGTCTTCAGACACCTTTTATGTCAGACAGGGTCATAAAATATATCAAGATTAATGTGACATTTGGTTTAATTCGGTTTCTTGTTTCAAGAACAACGTTCAACGAGGTTTAAGTATTTAAGTATTGCAGGAATTAGGCAGAAATAACCCCTGATACGCAAATATCTGCAGCTACAAACCATTTAATAACTGGGATTATGCAAAAATAATACAAAGCTTCTATTTTTTGTCCTTTTTTGGTCAAATTAATGGCTGTCTGAGCAGTCAAAAATAATTTTTAAATGACAGCTACGTGTGGCAGTATTTAAACACCAGCTGGAATTGTATAAAAAAGAATACAAATTGTCTATTTGTTTGTACAAATTAAACTGTCTGGGCAGTCAACAGTAATTTCCAAATTACAGCTGCGTGTTGTAGTTATTGTAAACACATCCAAAAGGAATTTTTATCCAGTGTGAATATTATCATTTTTTTACCGATCTTTAATCTTGTTATGTAGATTTTAGCTTGACTGAAGGTTTCAAGAAGATTAAAGCTAAAACCTCATGAAATAAATAGTTAAAGAAGAAGAAGAAGTACAGCAAGGTGATATATGGCATAACAATTTTTCAAATATTCAAAACAACTATATGAAACTTACTTGTAATGCAATAAATACTATTTCATTAAGACAGCATTTAATGTTCTTTGATTTTCTTTAAAGGCAGATTTTTAGAATGATTTTTTTTCATGCGGGAGAGACTACATGTATTAGGAAAAACACTAGCCGGCTACTAATCGGCGTCTTATCTCAAAGGCCTTGAAAGTAAAAGTGGCAAGGTTTTTTAATTCAACTGGGTTTACACTGTTAATCATTTGTATAAATTTAACGAAACTTGGATGACGCAGATAGTAGTTGTTTATATATTTTTTCCAAATATCTTTATAATTATTGCATTCTAAAACAAAATGAAATTCATCCTCTAATACCCCGCATGTTATTCATTTACGTTCGTAATATGGTATACTTTCGGGTCTATGCCACCTTCCGGTTTCAACCGCCAACCTGTGTGATGACAAGCGTAATCTAGATGAAGCATTTCTGTAAAATGTTTAATTAATGTAGATATATTTTATGATCTGTGGTTAAAGAACGTCAGTGTTCTGCACATTTCAAACCAAGACAGAAGGTTTGTGATTGCGATAACATGACAACAGGGAAGCGAAATTCATGTTTTATGATTATGACTTCATTTCGCTTCGCTGCTGTCATGTAACGTGTGTTTATTCATATATCATTTTGGGATCCAAACTGTACACCGACACATACAATATTTCGTTTCCTCCAGCGATACAAGTCGGTGATTTCTAAGACCAGCAATAACTTTCAATACGCCAACAACAAAATGTCATTTAGGAATGGCTTTGATAGATCATCAAATTTTTATGTCCCCGAAGGGAGGCAAATAGTAATCGCACTGTCTGTCCGTCCGTCCGTCTGTCCGGTTAAATCTTGTTCTCGCTTCATCTCCAAAACCGCTTGAGGGTTTTCATTGAAACTTAACAGGAGTGTTTGTCACCAAGCGTAGTTGTGTATATTTAAGGAGATTCCGCTCGATTTATTTTTGGCAGAGTTATGGGCACTTCGTCATTTTTTACTATAACTTCTATATTAAAATCTTCTCCACACTTCATCTCCAAAACTGCTTGGAGGATTTTACTGAAACTTCACAGGATTGTTTGTCACCAAGCCTTGTTGTGCATATCGTCAGAAGTTTCTGCTCAGATTATTTTTGGCAGAGTTATGGGTACTTAGTCTTTTTTTACTCTAACTTCTATATTAAAATATTGTCCAAGCTACATCTCCAAAACAGCTTGGGGGGGGGGGGTTATTATTATATAAAACTTCAGTAGGGGGTTGGGAATAAAACAATATTGTTCGTATTTAAGGCCAAACTCACAGCTTTCTATTTCATTTAATAATTATGTCTTCAACCGTCATATAAGAATCTGAAGCAGAAAAACATTACCTAAACATTTTCCTTCAGTTCATGCTCTATTTTTGTCTGATCTCTTTTCCACAGGCAGATTCAATGATATGTTTACACCAGTTTAATTTCAAAGCTACATTTCGGGGGCATATTTCAATTTCCAGTGACAGCTCTTGTTTATTCTACTTTTACCTCCTAGCAAAAGGAGGTTTGTCTTTAGCAAAACATCTAATGTTTCATTGACAATTTACTATTTCCTGTAGCAATTGGCTTCTCTCTAAAGCGAATAGTTTAAACTGGGTGGTTTCCCTGGAGCGGTAAAATAAAGTTGGCATAACGTTTTAAAATTAAACAAAATAAAACTACTAATACAGTCAAAATACCCATAATCTTTATTTCCATTTACCTTGAATACCAAAAAGAAGCTCAGTGTTTGTGTACAAGAGCCAATAGCGGATAATTATTCCTTTGATATTATCTAACATTTCAAGTGTAAGTGATGTTCTTTTCTCTTTGACTTCAGCATTTAAAGCGTCACTTTAGGGACATAGTATTTATCATCTTGTAGAAGTCAGCAATTTGTTCGAACCAAACTGTATTTGATGAAAATCAATCGGCTTTTAAGATCCGCCCAATCTCAAAGACATATTCAGTGGACTTTCATTGGATGAAATCCTTTACTGCGTATAATTGATTCAAGAGCTAATGAACCAGTCAATACACATGTCAATTTTAGGTCACATCACCTTGATGTTTAAAAAAATCCCACGTCATTCAATATGCATCATTAATGAAATGTCAATCTGACTGTAAGAAAAACTTCGTTAAAAGAAAACCTTTTAAAGCAGAATTGATTTATTTTGCTAGTTATCAGCGAACGAATTATATGATTTCAGATGAGCTTTTTAAATCCTCAATATTGTAGAAAGAAAAAAATATTTGCAGAATCTTTGTACTTTTCACATAAAGGAATCAATGAAACTGGCATTTCTAATTAAAGTGCACATGCATCTGACACATAAGGCCCTATAAAACTAAAAATGAATAGAGAATTTTAGTGCATGAAGCAAATAGATTATCACATTTCATTGTAGTTGATCAATACACCATGCTAAAAGGTTGTTCAAATATAGTTTGGAGTTTAAATCAATTTGTTACTTTTACCTATAATCTTCTTATTTAGAAAAAAATATAACAATCTTCTGTCGACAATATAGCATTAAAGCATTAAGATCGTGTTTCAGAGTAGAATTAAAAAATGAAGAGGACCAAATGGTCCTGATTCGCTCACATGACTTTTTGCCTGGAAAAAACGCGTAATGCACATTTACACTAATTGGTGAACATGCAAACCAAGTTTTAAATCGATATCTCAAGAAATGTTGAAGTAGTTCTCATCTCAAGATATTGCTTTGATTGGCCGAAATACCACAGAGTGGGCATTTGAGTGCATGGAAATCAATTCACACACGGATATCTTGTACAGCAAGGTTTAAATCAATAGTCCTAGAAATCTGAAAGAAGATTTCTTCAATAAACCGACCGACCAACCAACAAATCGTAAGATGACTCCTGTACACCATACCCTAGAAAACAAAATTTGTCGGGGTTATTATAGGATTTTCAAGACATAAAGGAAATATAAGGCCCGCCCTGTGTTTTTCTTCACGAATCGCAATAAAGTTCGAAATTGATATAAAGACGGTCATCCAAGAAAACTTGTGCCAAATTAGTTTCAACTTCGACGACCTGCAGTTTCTAAGAAGAAGATTTTTTTATAGTTTCCTAGACATATAAGAAGAATAAGCCCCACCTCTGGTAGCCATGTTTTTCATAGATCGCAATAAATTTTGTTATTTATAGAGAGGATCACCCATGGAACATTTGTGCCGAACTATTGTCAAAATGGATCTGCAGTTTCTAAAAAAAAAATCTAAATGGAACATAAGCCCCGATCCTGGCCGCCAGGATTATTTACAGGTTGCATTAAAGTTCATAATTTATATAGATGGTCACACAATGATCATTTATGCCAAATTATTTTCAAATTAAACATGCAGTATCTAAAAAGAAGATTTTTAAAGTTTCCCATATAGACATATAAAACAAAATAAGCCCCGCCCACTTGCGAACATGTTTTTTTCACAGACTGAAATTTATTTCACCAGCTAGGGAGATGGGGGATAGGGGGTTTCACCAGCTCGTATCATGTGTCAGATGAAGAAAGCAAGGTTTTCCTATGATTTTACCTAGTGACCTAGTTTTTGACCCTAGTTTTTGATTCAGCTTCAATTTTTTTTCAAGTTTAAGGCAAAAATTCTGACTAAGTTTCATTAAAATATTATCAAAATTTTGACCTCTATAGAGTTAACAAGCTTTTCCTATGATATTACCATTCAAACCAAGTTTCGTGAAGTTCCGATCAAAAATATGGGGCTAGAGTGAAAAACAGATCTTTTCATTATTTCACCCAGTGACCTAGTTTTTTAACCCACGTAACCCAGTTTCGAACTCGTTCTCGTCGGCTCAGTTAAGCTTAAAACTGGTGCTGAGAAATGCTTTGTTGATCAAATTCAAACACAATGATAAAATTCGACCTTTACATTAAAGTGTTTTTGTAATGGCTTAACGAGACAACATAAATCTTTGGTAAACCAATTTAGCCCTAACTAGACTAAATGGTTTAAGAAGTATTAGTGCTAGAGTGACCTTTATCCAACATAAGCCGAGGCTATTCTTTTAGAGTTTATTTGTCTTATATAAATCTTAATAAAACAAAGGACCCAGCGACTAGTGAGTTGTCAGTCTTAAAAAAAAGATGGACGCCTATAAAATAAAGGTTAAACTTAGCTTCTCTTCCCTAGGTTGGATTATAGATAGTGTATTCAGACTTTTTACTCCTCGGCCACTGTAGAAGAGTGTATTATTTTCTTTTATGAACTGACACAGGTTGATATCTGCCTCATTTACTGCAGCTTAAATCTGAATGAGGCAGTTGCATAAAGGTTCTAAAGCTTGAGCAGCTTGCATAACTTTCTTTCGGTTATTAGCAGAGATTAGATTAATATATAACTCGACTCAGTTGCATGGAGGTCTCAATGTCTCTAATACCATGGATTCAGTGATTTTCTATTTATAGACCACTGAAAGTTTTATACCCAAAGTGTGCTAACTTCCTCGCTCCTTGTAATCAATTGATTACATTACTGTATCACGTGACTTTTTTATTAGGTTTTACAACTGATCTTAATGTTAATAATTCCCAATTTGTCAGTATTTAACTAAAAACAGAACGCTGCAATGTCTGTTTTTTCCCTAATTTATAATTAGACGCTGCACTTACGACTAATCTTTGCTTCTTTAGTTGTTTTAAATTAACTTGACACAAGACAAATTATTACCGTCTTAAATTATTAAACATTAGTGACGATGAGTTTACACAGGAAGAACGTAATAGTTTTCCTCTTGCTGTTTCTTCTGCTTTTAATGTTCTCACCTCTTCTTGTATTACAGTAATACTGCCTCCCTCCTTGCTGCCTAAACTGTAGCTGGTTTTCAGCCCCTCCCTATCAATAAAAATCAGGTACAAGGTTTTGTCCTCAATGTGTGTCTCAGCATGATATTAATGCCTGTGTTATGAGTAGAAATTGAAAAGCCGATATTTCTGGTGCTTTTTTAATTGCTGATTCCACTTATCTTCCTCATACAGGTTGTGTTGAAAAACTGAATAAAAACTTGCAATGTCATAATAAGAATACAAAACTCGTGCACTAAAGCAAATTGTAGCTTTCAACAAGATATCTCGCAAGCATCCGATTTTAATTCAAGAGTGTGCCGTTAGTTATAGATGACTCACTAATCTACGTCTTTTTTAACATTTTAGAGTTTAAACAAGTAAGTTGTTATTTTTTCATCACTATAGCACCAAAAGTTTGGAGGTCAGATGGTCAAGATATAAGACTCTAGAGGCATCAGATGGTACGGGAAACACAAGAAATTGATTGATACCAATTTCAATGCTCCATACCTAGCAGTGTCTTACTAGAAGATAGACTAATCAGGGCACACGCGTAACCATTGACGCAATTAAAATTTGCATTCAAATATCTGAACATTGTCGACACATTTTTAGAAAAACCTTTATACATTAATAGTAGTCATGTTACCGTGATTAGTATTTTGTGATTAGTATTAAGGAAGAAACCAGATTTTCTCTGAAAGCCGTAATTATAGATTTTTCAATAATAATCAGGCAGATATAGTATAACAAAGCGCTTTTAAAGATGATTACATGAACAACATTACGATTTAGGCTCATTTTAAACCCAACATCCTCATTCAATTCATTGTTTGTAAACAAGCTCTGTTGGTATACAGACATGATAGATAAGAAGAGCCAGGTCTTTATTGCATGAATTGACCCAACATTAAAGCAGTTATATGGTTTTCATATGAATGCGCAGTAATAGTACGCAAAAAAGTCTGAGACTTTACTGAAAGCCATAAATTAAGATCGTTATGCTTTATTCCTTTTATTAAATACATGTGCATATTTGTTCCAAAGTAGTGTTAAAATGCTGACTTAAAACAGACCTTTCATGTCTTTGCAATTGCATAAAATTAAAAATATTCTCCATCACAAAGAAAAAAATTTGTTTCACTTTCATAGAATTGAAACTATTAAATGGAAGAATTCAATATTAATTAATAGTACTGACAACATAGACTGCTACTTAGGTTAATTATAAATCAGTTAAATGATCCCTTATAAGATACTACTTACCTTTGGGATGGTTATTTACGCTTTGAATTTCTAAACCAATAATTGTAGGACAACAATTGGTATCGGAATTATTAAAAATGATGAATAAGTATTATGTACCTTAATTAGAGGTAGAATTTTGTGTTATGCAGTTATATTAAGACATTAATTTTGCCCTTTATCTTCTGTCATCGTTTCGGTCAAAGCAAGATTAAACAGTATCCTGAGGCATACTTAGATGGTGTCTCAGAATCATGTCTCACTCCATTTAACTACATCCTTACCTTCTTTTCCTATCACTTAAGATTATTTTTCATGTAATCCAAACCCCTAAGAAACTAGAATACCTTTTTGGCTAAGTAAATATTCGTGAAGTTGGCGGTCTGGTGGCCAAGCAACCGTAGCCTTCTGGCGGTCTACCGGCTGATCCCGTTTGAAATGCCGTCTGCCAAAAATATAATCTCTATCAGGATAAAAATTAACTTTCAGAAATCACTTTTCTTAGTTAAAACTTATTTATTTTACATCGATTGGGAAGCAAGCTCTTGCAACTTATATTAATCCCTCTCGATGACTGTTCCCTGGGTTCAAACCAGTACTCGCGCCGAACGTGAGGAATGTGGAATGTCATTGGAGATTCTCACCCTTTATGGGGTTTGAACCAACAAAGTCCGGATTGGGAGTCTTGCGCTCTAACCCGTCGACCACTGCTCCTCCTCAAATCACTTTGATCAATATTTATTTTTAAAAAAGGAAAGCGTTTTAGAATGATCATTTAGAAATTTAAAAATGTGAATTTATTTATGAAAAGAAATATTTGATATATCCGTAAGCTGCTAGCGATCCAATGACCTGGCAAAGTGAGGTATTTTTATCGCTGGATTTCCGTCGTGTACTTGCCACCAGTGGTCTGTTAGTCTGTCAACATTTAGCTTGTTAACACTCTAGGAAAAAAACTTCAATGAACATTAAAGTTTGTTAGAACATTAATCTTGAAGATTTCTAGCTCAAGTTCGAATATGCATCACCTGGTATCAAAAACTAAGCCAATAGCTTAAATCAAAGAAAATATATGTTAACGTTCAAAAAGCCGCATTTTGAATTCAGCCTTTATGAGTTTTGGTCAGAATAATTGTCTTGATTCACGTTATGTTCCAAAGTGGGTCGTGTTGGGTAAAAAAAAAACAGGTCAGCTGGCTAGAGGCAATATATTGAGCCAGGTCTTAAAACTTATCAGAATATTTGTCTTGATGGTATCTAGATATCTAGGTCCAAAGTGGGGTCAAAAGGTAGGTCACCCAGCTAAAGATCATCATGAAAGGATTCAGGTCAAAAAGTACTCCCGTGACTGAAATAGGGCCATAATGATCTCCTTTTTCGTTATTTGTTTGAAATGATCTCTAAAAGTCTTTAACCTGTTATAGAACATATATGTTCAGGTCGTTAGGGTTAGGCCAGTACGCTATAGTAGGTTTTTACTGTTATGCTGCTATTATTTAACAAAACTATTACTTCCTCCTTTTAGACTACCATGTTTCTGCGTATTCTTTCCGACTTAAGAATATACTCTTAGATCTTCATTCCTTATCGGAATAAAGAAGAAAAATAATTCTTTTGAAAGTCTTTAATATTTCTGCAAACTGCAGAAACCCCTTATTTTTGTAACAGAAATATCATAACAGAGTGACGAAAGTCTTGCGAAAAGGAAAAGTTCTCAAAGTTTACAAAAGAGAAAACGCATTTGCAATGAAGGAGATAATTTTAAAGGAGAAATCCTATATAATTTTGCATAATAGGGTAAAACAAACTCTCGGACAATCGAAATCTCACAGTATTGTACTAAGGTACAAACACTCTAAAAGCACTTCTACATAAGGTAGTATCAGGTATTCTGGTGTAGAACACGTTCGGTACTGTGTCTGGCAGGCCTATAAATGATAGAGCATAAAAACACTAATAGTAGTTTTCAGTTTTTATCGCAATATGCAAACTACCTCAGTATTGTAAAATACTTTCATGGCAAATGAAGTGTAGCGGCTGTCGAAAGCTAACAGTTACACTTTAAGGTATTAACTGAATGGTTTTTATTAGTGACTTTATCTTACCATTGGAAGGACTTAGGTAATATTGACTCGAATGATAATACTCTATAATGTTGGATCGAGTTTTCAAAAGTTGGCGTCTTAGCAACTGTTATACCTTATTCGAGGCCTTGTGCGCTATTTATAACTTTTGGCTGAATTAGGAATTTAGAAACTCTGTCTCAGCCGATCAGATCGTGCTTAGGAAATTTCTGATCCGATTATATTGAACTGGAAAATCTGTCTGTAAAATCTGTAAAGCCGCATATACAAACACAAATCTGTTATATCTCATACTTGTTTAAAGGGTAACATTTACAATAATCGTTTTAACATCAGATCTAGTAATAAGATGTATTACGGTATGTTACATGTATTTGAGCAATCATTTGAAGAATTAAGACTATTTCAGTTTTCTTAAACATGCGCGAATAAACCAAACACACATTGCACACTTTGTTAAAAAAATAATTTCTAGTAACCGTCAAGGCACGAAAATAAGTATATATCAAAAACACCCAAAATGTGCGAACGTCTTGGCTGTCAATATACGTAAATATTTCAGTATATGTGTTTTTATTGGCAAACCCTGGCGTGTCATAAAATAAACTGATAAACTGTTATACGTTTGACATAAATGATATTTATTTTGATTTTTAATTCTGAGAAAATTATAAGGGACGTCTGACACCACGGTGTTCGACATTTTCCTGATATTTCTTTTTTGCAAAATGTTATATCAATTCTAAACTTCAGTGTCTTCCTTATTTGATTAATACAGAAACAAAAGTACATGGACATTTGATAACTTGCGTTGACAGCGTTTAAACTTCTAAATCTAACCAGCTTTGTCTGTTTCTATCTCCTCTTCTATCAGAATTTATTAATTGTTGGAACATGTTAAACATGTAATCAGTTTTTCCTTAAACGTTTAGTTTGCAAGATACAGATGTACTTTTTCCAATTAAAGTATTTGTTTTAAATAGTTTTTTACCATGTTCATTGTATATCAATAATAAATAAGACCTTACTGGGTTCTCAATCGAAACACATCAATAAGTTTTAGTGAATAAAAGACGCATAGATGTCCGTAAAGCACGATGTAACTGGACTTTAGATTTACTGACTTACTACACATAATAGTTATGGAATTATAAAGTTTGTATTTAGTGACAATCAGTTATACATATACATTAGGCATGAATGCACAACCATAGCTTTTCTCAGCATCGCATTTTATTCTGTCAAGAGTGATCTAGTTAATGTCTCTAAAGGTCAAATAAGGCAGCAGATTACCTCACCAAAGTTTCTTAGAACTCCAATACTCAATGATCATAATTGATAGCGGTGATCCAATGTTTTTCAATCATTGTTAACTTTAGTGATTACAGATCAATGACTCTTATAAATATCAAGAATTTTTTCCTTACAAAACATATATGGACTCGTTCAAGTTAAATTAATCAGACCTGTTTTATACACTTCTGAAGTGGATATATTTGTTTAAAACAATATAAACTAAATAATTGGATGTGGAGATGAAATATAAAGACAAATCAGTGTCCAACTAAGAAATTCAACTTATAGTTGAAAATCAAAGTACTAAAATTAAAAGTTAAGTAAGTTTCAATTAAAAAAAACTAACTAGAATATATCATTTCAAAATTAGCAAAACTATTAGACACATTTAAGCGTGACCAGTATCAGCAGTAGCAGAAACAACAACAACTTGCTTATCATTGTATGGCACATATAAATAACTAGACACCAAACGCCTCAAATATGAGTTTCATACAGAAATGATGCAAGATGCAAGATAAGTATTGAAATCTTATTTCAAAATGCTGATAATATGAAAGACACATGTGTTGATATATGTGATTTTCAGAAGAAAATGGGCTTCAGCATGCAGTATATTGCCTATATATTCCTTTATATGGCCACCAGACCATACCAAGGATATTTGCAAATAAAAATCAATTACAATGGTCGGTGTAAAATACATCATCACCCTTTCACATTCAAACGATTCTTGCTTTGCATTTTTTATATAGATATTGCTATACAAATAATAACACATATTTCGTTATTTCGTCATTTAATGCTTTTTATACTAATATTATATAGTAAATCTTTTCCAAGTCCAAAGATCATATCAGGAATACCTAGCTAAATAATTTACATAACTTTCATTTTGTGAACTCATAAATATATTAAACTTATGAACGGTGACATCGAAACAAAATATTCTAAGGATATATTTTTCTCTTAAATCGTTGAACAAAGGATATTTTAACACAAATTGTACTTCATTTTCTATGTCCGCATTACATGATTTTCAAATGCTTTTTTCGTTTGATACATTAACGTACCTGCCAGGTTCAATTTCAAGTTCATGAGATGAACATGTAACTTTAGCTAGTGTACCTCTTAACCTTTGTTCGAATACACAATTTTAATAAAAGTCATCTTCGAAATTTGACTTAATTAAGTATTTTGCAGTTGCATAATTGTATGTTTCTATTCTACTTTAGATTTTCAGTAATTTCTACTTAGAAGTGTAAGTAATCCATATCAAAGGCATTTAAAATACCTAGAAAACGTGTTCAACATCTCTAAACAGATTTCTAACACCTGCAATGGCATTTCCTTAATAAACAGTCCTCGCATTTGACTTACGTTTCCGGCAATTATTCTAAATATATTTCCTGTGATCAGGACAGTTCTTGACAGTTTTAAAAAAAAGTTATTTTCATATACGGATTGAAAAAAGGTCGTCTATTCAGAGCAGTAAATTGTTCACTACATTTAAGTAGGAGTATTGCTGTTATCTCTTCTATTTTCGTTCAGATGCTTAATACCTTGAAATCAGAGCAAAACTAATTTTGTTGCATGAATTTTGTTTTGGCTCTGAAAACAAGTCAGAATATACTTTTTTACAAGTTAACTTGCTGACTTTTTAAGCGAGGTCAGCTAACATCATTTTTCTCTACGGCTTATTCACTGTTTTAAGATAGTTCAGTTAACATCATTTTTCTCTACGGCTTAATTCACTGTTTTAAGCTAGTTCAGTTAACATCATTTTTCTATTCGGCTTAATTCACTGTTTTAAGCTAGTTCAGTTCACATCATTTTTCTATTCGGCTTAATTCACTGTTTTAAGCTAGTTCAGTTCACATCATTTTTCTATTCGGCTTAATTCACTGTTTGTAGACAGTACTAGAATGATGTCCTAGATATCAGTATTTTTCAAAAATGTCCTTAAAAGCTCCATATGTAGTTAAATTGTTACTGCCTAAGACTCCCGTTTAAAAATAAGACTGTATTTAGTAATAATTATATACTGAGATATTATAATGCTGTCTTGATATAAATTTTAACGTTAGCGTGATGCTGTCATAAAACGTTTGTTTGATGCTGACGTTAAGTTCAAACCTTGGTACCACAAAAGCTAACTCGAAAACATTTTGTTCAAATGAGCCGAAAAGTACAAGCCAAGCTTCTTATGTGGACTGTAATAATGAGCTTTCCATACAAGTAACATTATCATTTATACAGACCTAAACTTATCCTAAACCATTAATTATACACATTTATAATAATCACGTTACGTTTTTCCACAAATCATTCTACTAGTAAAAGGGTTACCTATCTTCTGTTTCTGGTAAAAGTTCAAAGTAATCAGCACAGTATCATATGACCTTGACTCATTTTTTCTAAGGTTCAGCAAAAGTAACTTATTATAGAAACAAATTATACTAATGACGTGGCATTTTCTATCAATTTTTCAGTTAATAGTATAATTGCTACCAGTGAACTGTGAGGCACAAACTGTCTGTCACAGATAACTGGAGGAATACATTAGCTCAATCCTCGTTAATCTATTTCAATCCCTTTTTCATTCAATTAACAGATTGGCTCTATCGTATAAATCAGAGTTACATTCTTGCTTTGCAATCTAAAAGAGAGACCAACGTTTTCAGAAAAGCAACGATACATTATGTTCAAGGCCTAATGAGAACTATCTAGTAGACACCTTTTTACAATAGACTTTTGAATTAGAAGATTTTGACAAGAGAGGAAAGGTTACAATATATCTTATACAGTTGGTAAACATTTGAACCTTAATTTGTGAAAAGGTACAAAGTTGGAGATGTGTTTCTTTAATTTAAACATTTTTTTATATTTCAATCTCAGAATACGGTCAAATACTTCCTAAAATGTACAAATAGCCGTTTTCTGAACTCATTAAAGAATTTTAAAGAAAAGGTTAGCACAATTTTAAATAATCACATTTCTAGTTTAATAAAACTTTCTACAACACAGGCTTCTTACAGTTTGAGAGGCACAGAACAGAAACCATTTCTTAATTTTTAATCGAAAATTTAAAAGAAAGGAAATCAAAGACGTTCTTCAATAAAGTTGACGTAGGTAGATTCCGGGATGGACATCCTTTCGATAATAAAACAAAATGGTTATAATATAAAACATTATTATTTAAGAAAACAGCCGATATGGATCACATAGGTACCAGTCTGTAATAAAACACCTGTTTTTCTTTCTCACAAATTGGTATTTTATTGTATATCTGGATGTTGTCCCTTTCTTAGCTAGTGTGCACTGAACCAGCTCAGCGCATTTGCTTTTATTTGACATTTAGTCTTTCGCCCTTCTTTGTTTCTACTGATCATTTATGCTAATCACTGTTTAAGCTACCGCTAATGGTAATATACATGTATTTTAAAGATTTCCACATTCCTTCTAATCTATAATTGCTTTCATATGATTGGCATCTTATGTTGTAAGCTCTTTTTTTAGTCACATCTATTTCGTTTTTGGAATTGAGATAGGTAGTAGTTCTTCCAGCATTTTAAATATGTCGTTATTCAAAGTCGTATCTAATTAGATAAAAGAATGTTTAGTTTTTCGAGAAGGGCACTATATTTGTGGCACTTTTCAATTCTAAAAATTTGATTACCTAACATTAGACGTTTACGAGATAATTTAAATGCTTTCAAATTCAAGCGACAGGTGATTCAAGACTGACGGAAATATCAATGGATGTAGAATGACGCATCGTTTTCTAATGTTCCCATACTAAAAGTACTCTTCTGAATTCATTACGCTGCTCTATAAAAGTTCACATCTTCTGTGTTTTTGGAATGAAAGAGTCATCGGTGTAAATGGAAAGCTTCCTGCAAATTATTCCAGAGTAGAAAGATCTTTTCCTTGACAGGTAGATCATTAAGACACACAAGTTAATAGAACGATACATTAAGCATTGACAGACAAGACTGAACGTCTGATTTAAAAGAAATCATGTAAATTAATCATATGCTTCGTTGCTTTCTGATACCTTCTGTCAAGCCAAAATCTACTTAACCATTTATTAAGGTCAGGCTTACTCTTCTTTCAAAACAAAATGACTGAACAAAACACAAGATGACTGGTTTGAGTGACAATATTCAACTATAGGCAATAATTTGTATGAATGTGTGTTCTGACATCTTCATTTTACTGCATTTTTTTCAAATATTTATGGCTTCTTGTCCTTATGTTCTGTTTCTTGTCAAGATGCTTTCTTGGACGCGTTCCCTTGAGTGACTCAAAAATACATTTCAGCTGCACCCTGTATGAAATGAATTGTTATAATATGAAAGAACCCCCAAGAACAAAAGAACCAAAGTCTTTTGCAAATTAAGCTAAAAGCCTGTAAATGCTTGCATTCTGCTCAAAAATATTTCGATGCACACTTTATTTTTACCATTCACAATAAGTGTATGATTCATAGCAATTAAGCCTGGTACCTGCCGTAATTGTCTGTAAAGTTTGGCGGATTTCATACTCAAATGAAATAATGTCTCATCTTATCTGCTCTGAAAATATCAGTTAAGTTTAATTTTCGATTCTGGAAAGCAGAAACCGTACTTAATCAAATGTCAAATTAATCTTGAGATATTTAACGATCCTGTCTGATATAAAAGGTGTCTAAAAGACGTCAATAGCTTTCACAATTCAAACTCAGTTAATAGTTTATGGCTAAGGTAACAAGATAAAAGGGAAGGTAATTGAACTGACAGTCATCTAACATGAATTTAATGTTTTATTATTTTTTGTCTAGAACATACAGATCAGCTGAATGTACTTTGAGGCTCTGGAAATAAACTTTAACATGAAATACTCTGACGAACATTCTGTGGAATCGCTTTATCTTTAGGTAAATACTGGAATTACATCAAATAACCTAGCACTGAAATTAAAAAAAACCAACTTATTACAGAACCCACACTGTACCGGGTTTTAAAACTTCAATATAAAACAGACTCGAGTTCCATTTAATATCAAAATTTAAATGCATATTTTCAATATTAGTATAATCTATCAATAACTTTGTGCCTGAACTTCATTTTACAATATATCATCTACAAAATTTCATAAACATAGTTTCTGTAATTTGTTTAGGTATTGCAGATTCCTGAATATCTGTATTGGCAGTCAGATGAAAGAATACACAAACAATGGGAACTTAAAACACAGCCTTCTAATTGTCATCAGATATACAATAAACTCATAAGATTCTAGTTTAACAAGATATTTATTTCATCTTGACAATATTAAGAGTTTGATTACACTGAACTGACAGAATAATAAGTAAGACCGTTTAACATACTATTTGTTATTTTATTCTCATGTTGCCCAGGTTTCTTTTTTGTACATTAAAGTTTCTCTGATAGGAACGTATTTAAAGTCTTCCTGGAACAAATAATTTGTTCGAACACAATTATATATTTTTTAAACTTAGATCTGCTTTTAAGATCATTATCAACACCACTACTGGACCTTTTTCAGAGGAACTTTGTTGTGCCAACTCTGTCTGTAATTGATTCAATTGCTAATGTACCAATATAGACATGCACATTTAATATAGACAACTTTGTCTAAATGCAATTAAAATTCCCCATGCCATTCATTATGTACCATTAATGAAACGTCAATCTAATTAACTGTAGAATTTTTATAAAAGAAGACCTTTCAAAGCAGAATTGCAGATTAGATTTATTGCTAAGATCAGCTAACGCAACATGTGTTTTCTGGAAACAGCCTCATTATTGTAGAAAGAAGAAATTGTGCTTATCTTTGCATTTTCATTTGAATTAAAAGAGTCAATGAATTTTGCTTTTCTAATTTAGCTCAATGCATATACATCTAGTATATACAATTTAATAGAACTGAACATAATTTTACTGCATAAAGTAAGTTTTTATCACATTTCATTGTAGTTAATCAAAGCATCAGGATCAATTACTATGCGAATAAAGCATGCAGTTAATTTTAATTAGTGTAACTTGTACTATAACCTTGTTATCTAAAAAAATACAAACACTCTTCTATCGCAAGTCTACCGTTAGAATCGTATGTCGAAATAAAAATTGAAACCTAGTACTGAGCAGTGGTTTGTCGATTGAATTTGAAGAGAAGACAGTGTTATGAAAGCTGAATCAAGTTTTCGACCTAACATAAACGTGTTTTCCAATTGCTTGGTGAGACGATATAAATCTTTGGTATATCAATAAAGCCCGAACTGTACTAAACGGCGTAGGAAGACATTGTGTCTAGTTTATTTGCACTTGCGGAAAGGTATCAGAGTGGCCTACAATTTAATTTAGCATGGGGGTATTATTTTTAGAGTTTCAATTTTCTTACAGACATCTCCAGGCAGTCTGGTCAGTCACAGATTTACTGTGCGGAGAACTATTTTAATCTAGACTAAAAATCTGTTTTGTGAAACCAAGCAGTTACTGATCAGGGGTGAAAGGGTGTTTATTTGTAAATCACTAGGAAATATAAGGAAAAATAAAACAAACTTTTACATGATTATTATCTTTTTTTATCCTGCAACTGGAACAATGTAAAATTCGTCACATGCTATCTTTCTTTTTTATCAATTTTATGTTCTACATATTTTTTTCCATTTTTCACAAATGTGCAATATCTTGATACTTAACAAATATTTAGCGACTTCTAGTAGTCAGTCTAAAGAAGGTGGAAGCTTATAAAGTTTTAGTTAAACTGATCTATCTCACATCGATTGGAGAACAAGTTCTTCAAGTAAAATTTACTAACTTTCTCTAGATTTAAAGGTGAAAGGGTGTTTATTTCTAAATTACTAGGAAAATAAGGGAAAGTAAAACTTGTTCATGATTATTAATTGTTCTTTTTTAATCCTGCAATGGGAGCATGTAAAATTCATCAAATGCTATCTTTCTTATTTTTATATAAATTTAATGTTTAACATATCTCTTAACCATTTCTTTGAAAGTCAAATATGGAACATTATGATACTTAAAATAGACGTAGCGACTAGTAAGTAGTCAGTCTAAAGAAGTTGTAAGCCTATAAAGTTTAAGTTAAACTTATCTATCTAACATTGATTGGAAAACAAGTTCTTCAACTGAAATTTTATCCAAATAGCTGACTTTCTCCAGATCTAAAATAGTATTTGTTCCGAAAGCGCATACAGGAGGTCACAAGAGGTTCTCTGCCCTAGGTTGGATTATGGATCGGGCTTCAGGCTTTCTGCACTTCGATCACTGTTCCCTAATCTATTGACATTGATATTGCAAGCAGGTGGAAGTAATATGCTAAACAATTGTCAACAGGTTCTAGAGCTCTAGCAGACTGCATTAATTTCTTTCATTAACATATCTGTGACATTTGATATATCTGTGAGATTAATTGCATCTTAAATGCAACTGAAGTCTGATTAACAGAGGTTGAATTGTCCCTATAACCGGTGATTCAGTGGTCTTGTAATCCCAAGCACCGTTTAGACAGTCAATGCTGGTTTTATCACCAAAATGTGCAAACTGGTTTTACTAAATGAAGTTGACTTAATACATATCAAGTGACATTTTGATTATTCCTGTTTTAACTCATCTTAAACGACAGTAATTTCCTATTAGTATTTAACTGAAAAAAGAACGCTACAAAGTCCGTTGTTCCTCCTGGTTTATAAAAATATACTGCACTTATATTATCATCTTTGCTTCTTTAAGTCATTTTTGATAGGATCTTGACACAATGCAAATTATTGCCGTGTCAAACAGCGCTCCTTGCACTTAATGTTTTATATTATTTGTTTCGATGAGTTGATCAAAGGCAAAGAAAGAACTCAATTTTTCTTCTTGCTGCTTCTCCTGCTATTTACTCCCATCCATTCTCATATTCTACTATTTAAGTGTCTTACTCCTTGCTGATTAAACTGTAGCGAGTTTTCAACTCCTCTCTGTAAATCAGTTTGTCGGGTCATAACTAGTCGTTTGTTTGACTAGAAAAGAAAACAGACGATAAATTCAAAAAAAAAACAAACAAACAAAACACATGTTTCTAGAGCTATCTTAGTTGCTAAATTCCATTTGTCTTCATACACGTTGTTGCGTTGTTTGTATACCATGTTACGTATATAGAATAAACGCATAAATGCAAGAAAGAGAATCCAATTTCAATTCATGGATAGGCCGTTAGTTTTGAATGACCCACCAGTGTACGTATTTGTTTTCGCCGTTTTAGAATTCAAATTAAAAGATTGAAGTTGGTAAAGTAAATAAAAAGATAAAGTTTAAAATGTATATGCAGAATTAGGTAAACGACAATTTTCCCCTTACTGCAGCATCAAAAGTCAGATTCAGTTGGTCGTGAAAACAAAAACCCTGAAGGAATCGGGAAATACAACAAACTGATTCATACCAAATATCTAAGCCTCATACCTTGCAGTTTCTGACAACAAAAAAAACAACCTTGACCAAATTAATACTTGCATTCAAATACCTGAGTATTTTGACACGTTTCTACATAATCCTTTATACATTTGTGCTAGTCATGTTCTATTGAGCAAAAGAGGGGAAAATGCAAGAAATTGGATTTCTTCTCAAAACTGTAATTTCAAAGTTTTCAAAAATTATCAGTGAGATTTATTATAAACAAGCACTTCTTAAAATGAATACATAAACATCATTACAATTTTACCCTCATTTTACAACCCGGCGACCTCATTTAGTTCGTTGTAGGAAAATTCAATGAAAAGTATAACTATAATGTATGTTAAAGTAATTCAAACAAGGAAGTTGTGGCATGATGGAGTCAGGTTTTTCTGAAAAGATTGGAACGAGCCATAAAGCAATCGTTATTGGTTAACACGAATGCGCAAAAATTCTTTGTTAACAATATGACACCTAACTGACAGCCATGAATTCCTTACGATAAATACAGGCGCTCTTTTTTTTTTTGCAAAAAAGCTTATTTAATTCTTACTTTAAGACTTTCTTTAAAATATTAAATTATAAATATGCTTAACGATTCTCTATCAAAATACTTAGTATAAGATAAATGCCTCTGTAAATAATTTTGTTGTATTATTTGTCTCACTTCCTTATTATTGAAAATATTAAATTAAAGAGTTCATTATTGTTTAAACGAGAAAGACAACGCAGACTGCAACTTTGCTTCTTAATACATCAGTTTATAATATACTAGGTATATTCTCAGCTTATAATTACATGTAGCACAAAATGGGTTTCCGAATTTTTTAAATAATGACAATTTTTGAACGGCATTAAAAAGGAAAGGGAACCAGTTACGTATTATGTATTTATATTTGGCCACTTTGATAGGTAAAACATCTCAGTCAAGCTATGTCAAATTGCACCAATCGTGCGACATAATAATAACGCCTCAGTCTGTCTAGCGAAAAAAATACCTTTTTCTTTTACTTGGATCTTTTTCCATTTCTGAGAATTAGAATTTTTAATTTTCTAAGAGAAAATGTTTTTGAAGTTGGCGGACTGGCGGCTTAGCAACCACAGCGATCGGGCGGTCTTAGCAACCACAGCGGCTGGGGGGTCTTAGCAGACGAAATCCCTAAAGCTAAAACAGATTGGAGCAAAGAATTATGGCAGCTTTATATGTGGCTGTCGAAATACCTAAACACTGCAGCTATGTGTTTGCTATTCTGAATATCTGATAGAGATCCTACAAATTGACATGAAATTAACTGAGTTATCATGTTTGACACAAATGACATCATCTCAAGAAAATCATTAGGGGCGTCGAACACAATAATGCATATGTAAAATTAGACAGGGAAACATGATGCAGAATGATTTGGTGTGAATGTTAAGTGGTTATGTACTCTCCCAAACAAGAATAATACTGACATTTATTGCGTCTTTGTTAAATGTCTATTCTACTTCAAACTTAAGAGGTGCGACATTTTCTGGACATATATTTCTCCGCAAAATGTTATATTAGGAATTTCCTGGACATAATGTCTTTCTTATTTTCTTAACACAGAAGTAAAAAATTTAGACATTTGATGACTTGATATGATAGCGTTTAAACATTTTAATCTTACCAAAGATTCGTTTGTTGCTGTCTCTTTTTCTATTAGAATTTTTGAATTGTTGGGACATATTAAACAAGCAATCAGTTTAAACTTTAAGCTGTTGAAGGTTCGGCATGTTACAGAAGATGTTCTTTGCTCAACCACAGGTAAGACCTTATTGGGTTCTCATTCGTAACACCTTTGTAAAGAGACGCGCAAATAATTCGTAACGCACATTGTAACTGGACGAAAGATTTACTGACATTCTTAACTACACATATTGTTTCTGAAATTATAAAATATGTATTTAATGGCAGTCAGCTATACATATATAATTAGACATGAACGCACAACAATAACCTTTTTCAGCATAAATCAAATCAGTCGATTTGGAGGTGGCATATAAAAAGAACATTCACTCTTCTTCTAACACATTTAACAGCTTGTTGAAAATCAAAGTACTAAAATTAACTGTTACGATAAATTCCAATTTAAAAACAATTACCAGACATATATAAATTCAACTAAACCAAACTAAACAATAAGACAAATAATTTAAGCTTTGTACAGTGTCAACAAAAACATTACCAACAACTAATGTATTATTGTAAGGCATATATAAATTCCTAAAAAAAAAACACATCCAATTTGATAGTTAAATACATAAACGATATAAATCCAATATCGATAACATTTCAAAATGCTAACAATATGAGTGACACAAGTGTTGATATACAATTACTTGACTTTATGTAGAAAACGTGTTACAGTGTACAGTATACTACAGATAATTGTTCATTCCATTTTACTTTTTGAGTATCCTATTATTTCTACTAAAAGTTGCAAGTAATCCATTTTAAAGGCATTATTATATTTAGAAAACGTTTCCAACATCTTAAAGGAAATTTCTAACACCTGTAATGACATTTCCCTTAAATATTGGAAACACATTCCTAACATTTGGTTAACATTTTTGGCAAATATTCTCACATTTCCTGTTAGACAAGTTTTCTTTTGTTTTCGTTTATGGAGTGCAAAACATCATCTAAGTTCGCTCTATTACTTTTTGAACGAATTCATGCATCAGTGCTGTTTTCAGGGTGTAATTTTTATGTTGTCTAAAATACTAGTGAATTACAAAGTTGTCCCTGAGTCAAATTTTATTGATAATTATTTAGCTTTTAAATTATCCTGTAAAAATATCCTGAATTAAAAGGTCTGTTTGATGCTGTCTTGAAATTCAGACGAAACCTTCTTACTACGACAGCTCACTCAAACACTTTGTTTAGATGAGCCGGAAGGTACAAGCTTCCTTTGTGAACTGCAATAATGAGACCTTAACTTGTACCTTTCAGTAATAATCTGTTATTTTTCAAATAATCAAGTGCTAATAGGACCTATCTATTTCGCATAGAGAGAGAGAGATAGAGGTTACAATATATTTTACATAGTTGTTCAGGCCTCAACATTAAACCCTACATCAATGAAAAGGTACAATGGTTAAATTAGAAAACACTAAACTGTGTCACTGATCGAGATGCTGGACATAAAAGTACATTTTTTTACATTATTTATTTATAGCCCAAAATTTATCGTCTAGGACCTGTCAGGCAAACCCTTGCAATTTCACGTTTTTTCCATAATTCATGGGACATAAATGCGCATTGTGTCCCTTTTAATATGATTGCACAGACTAGACACAGACAATGGTGTGGTAAATCCTGATCATACATTTTTATTATTCTTAAGAGGCAGACATGAAATATTAAAGTCAACAGTTATTATTTGTTTATGAAGAGGCACCGTGGTCCAGGGGTAGAGCGGAGGGCTCCCAATCCGGTGGTGGTCAGAGACGAGATTATCTCACGATCTTCACATTCCTCCACGCTGCGCAAATACTACCAGTAAGAAAAACAAACACTATCATTTCTGGGAATAGACCGTATGGATCACTTAGGTACCAATCTATAATGAAACATCAACTCTGTTTCAAGTTTTCTATCTCACTTGCATGGTAAATGGCTGTACATCTGGTTGTTGTTGCTTCCTCAGCTAATGTACACTAAACCAGCTCAGCTGATATTGCTTTCGTATGAAATTTACTGAGTCTTTTGTCCTTCGTTGTTTGTAATCATTTTTAAAATAAAATATGAAGTAAAAATATATAGTAACGACCAATTCTAAATTGTTTCTTTTCACAACCGATACTATCTAATCTCTAAAACTTCACATCTTTTTTTTAAATAGTACTTATGTATGGTTGTTATTATAAATCTTAATTCTAATTGTTAGTTTTAAATTTTGTTTATACCTTTTCATTGTCCTTTAAATACTTTCATTATGTTCACTGCAGTTCCTAAATAACCTTTTATCATAACCGTTTTGTTTGTTCCTCAAACATAAGTCTTTTTCTTTCCTAACTGGTCTTTCTTTATATCTGCATTCAGAAAGCTTGGATGAATTTTAACAGATCTCATCCGTAAATGTTTTAAATTTTCCTATTTTAACCACTATTCAATCGTAGAAGACCAAAAGCACTTTCAATACCACCAAGCGGAAACCTATGTTTCATTTTAAAAATAGCGAAATGGTAATTAACAATATGCAACCTCTATTTCGATGATAAGTTGTTCACCGTCTGAATGTTAACTTCTATTTTTAGTCGCATCCATTTCGTTTTTGGTCTTCCAGGCAGAAGTTCTGAACTGTTCATATTATTGCAAATTAAGCTGAAACCTGTTAATGTTCGCATACTGCACGCTCACTTTACTTTTACCTTTACAGTCAGTTAATTTAGACTGTTAGCTGCCGGAAGTTATCTGTTCGGAAAACAACATCGTTAAGTTTAAACTTCGTTTCAGGAAACCAGAAACCATATTTAATCAAATGTCAAATTAATCTAGAGATATTTAATGATCCTGTCTAATATAAAAGGTGTCTAAAGGACGTCAAAAGCTTTCACAATTCAAATTAAGACAGAAAGTTCATAGTTAAATTAACAAGATTAAAGGGTAGATTACTGACATAGAGTCATCAAACACGAATTCTATAATATATGAAAAATGGTTTATATAAAACATACAGATCAACTGAATGTATTCAGAGGCTCTGGAAATAAACATTAACAAGAAATACTCTTATGAACATTCTGAGGGATCGCTTTATCCTTAAATAATTAATGGAATTACATCACACGCACTAAAACTTAAACAGTTATTACGGAATCCACACCGTACAAGTTTTAAAAACTTCAACAAAATACAGACTTGAATTCCATCAAATATAAAAATTTAAATGCATATTTTCAGTATCAAAACAATCTATCAATATGCCAGGATTAAAACTAATGTGCAGTGCATGAACTTGATGTTACAAGATATCATCTACAAAATTTCATTAAAGGAGATTCTGTAATTTGTTTAGGTATTGCACAGATTTCTGAATTCTTAGTTGGCAGTCGGACAAAAGAATACACAAACAAGGGGAACTTAAAACACTATCTTCAAACTGCCATCAGTTATATCATAAAATCACACGATTCTGGCCATTACAAGATACAATACACTATCCGATGCTAATGAAGATAGAAGATGGAGCACAAACCCAAATCTTGCATTCATTATTTACAAATAATTGTATCTATTCACTTATTATGTTTATTGAATCTAGCTGCTATACATTTTGAATTATTGTGTCATCCAGACATTATGCACATACTACTAGAAGGACAATAGTTCGTCTCCTCCGTTGTTCTCTTAGAAAACTTCTAATGTTACCAATAAGTTTTATTATGGAAACAATAAAATGTCATTCAGGCCCGCGCTTTGTTAGATCATTAGATTTTGCGCTCAGTTTTCTTTGCACCAGGTTTACCTCCTTGTCCCTTGATACATTACCCGATTATCGCCATGAAATTGGCTTTTTTTTAATCAAATGGTTTCAGATGAGTTGTTTTTCGTAAGCGATGCAATTAAATTGAAATAATGTGTAATACATTATCAATTCAGCAAAAAAGAAATTATTGTTCCTTCCATAACACTAATTATTTTTGCTGCCAGATTAAAAAAAATCTATGCACTGAATACCACATAATTGAAATTTGAAAGTATGACATGAATGCTTTAAGAATAAGATCATATAAGATGATAATTATTTCATCTTGACAATATTAAGAGCTTGCTTACATCGAAATGACACTTTAATAAGTAAGACCTTTAAACATACTATTTTGATATCTTATTCTCATATTAACCAGCTTTTGTTAAATAATTTGAATTATTGTAAGTTTTCTTTACACCAAATACCAAGCTTTTATCAGACTTTATCGTAGTTGATTAAAGTATCAAGATCATGTATTTTGCAAATTAAGTTTGCAGTTGGTTGATTTTAATAATTGTAACTTGTACAATTAATGTAATTAATGTAACTTATAATCTTGTTATTTATAAAATAATTAAAAACACTCCTCAGTCGCCAGTCTACCATTACAATCGTTTATCAGAGTAGAAACTGAAAGCAAGTACTGAGCAGTGGTTTGCCGATTGAATTTGAAGAGAAGATAATGTTCTATAAAAGCTGAAGTTTTTGACATTACCATAACCATATTTTCCAATTGGTTTGTGAGACGATATAAATCTTTGGTATATCAATAAAACCCGAACTATACTAAACGGCGTAGGAATTCATTGTCTAGTTTATTTGCGTTTGCAAAAAGGTCTCAGAGTGGCTTTTTATTAAGATTAGCCGGGGTTATTATTTTTAGAGTTTCAATTTTCTTACAGAAATCTCCAAGCAGTCCGGTCAGTCACAGATTTTCTGTGAGGAGAAAGATTTTATTCTAGACTAAAAATTTGGTTTGTGAAACCAAGCAGTTACTGATCAGAGGTGAAAGGGTGTTTATTTGTAAATCACTAGGAAATATAAGGAAAAGTAAAACTTTTACATGATTATTGTCTTTTTTTAATCTTGCAACTGGAACAATGTAAAATTCATCACATGCTATCTTTCTTTTTTATCAATTTTATTATCGCCGTCCCTGGACGGCGATATATACAATTAACAAGATTTGAACACCGCCTGCCTTTAGCCAATCAAAGCAAAGCATTTCATATCACATGATAACAAAATGGACGTCAAAATTCTTCAGTAAAGGATGCGTAAATGGACTCGCCCAACCGCCATGTTTGTCGGGTTACTTATTCTTACAACTGAAAAATACCATCATCAATGTATGATCTCAGTACCAGTCTTCAGGCTCGTGTAGGATAAATACAGGATACTCGCAATATTTTTTGCAACATGTCATTTTTAACTAGAGAATGTAGTCTAAATAAGAGTATGGTTTGTTTGTTTTTTTCCAAAACTTGCACTTAAAGAAAAAAATAAATGCTTGCTTCCGGGCGATTCTAATCAGGATACAAACTCCCCGCAGGGGTTACTTCCCCTGATAAGTACAGTTAAAGTAGCAAAGCGCGACGTGACCGGTGCGAGGAGTTTGATCAGGATTTTTCCGTGTTGTACATATGCTTGATTAGGGTCAGGGCAATATCGTATTTTTTACCTAAAATTTATTCTGTTTAAATTGTACATATAATATTCTTATGGTATTGAAGAACTGTATGTAGCTTTTGTTAAGTATACATTTTTTAGTAATAAATAAAATTAAAAAACTACGCAGATAGTCAATTAATTATGCGTAGACTGGTTTACAACAAAGCAATATTTACAAGGTTTTAACGCTGCAAATTTTAACATGATGTATAAATATATTGGGATGTTTTCATAAAGAAACCAAATCGTCCGCTTTCAAAAATAGTCCAGCTACAATAAAATTACAATGTATATTCCATCTACTTTATAATTTCTGTGTGAAAATTGTCAAACATAACTTCGCTTTTCAGTGCAAAGCATGTTGTAAGATTATCAAATTAATGAATGAAGAACATGAAATACATTCATCTATGGATTAGACGAAATACATGGCTGAACGGCGATTTCAAGCATTTTTGGAAATGCTAATACTTGTGTTCTACATATTTTTAACAATTTTTCTCAAATGTTCAATATCTTAATACTTAACAGATACTTAGCGACTTCTAAGTAGTCAGTCTAAAGAAGGTGAAACCTTATAAAGCTTATGTTAAACTTATCTATCTCAAATCGATTGGAGAACAAGTTACTAACATTTTCTAGATTTAAACAAGTATTTGTACCAGAAGCGGCATATGTAAAGAAAGTCAGAAGAGGTTCTCTTCCCTAGGTTGGATAATGGATCGGGCTTCAGGCTTTCCGCACTTCGACCACTGTCCATCTATTTGCATTGCATTGCAAGCAGATGGAAGTAATTTGCTAAACAGTTGTCAACAGGTTTTAAAGCTTTAGCAGATTGCATTATTTTCTTTAATTAATTGACATAGGTAGAAACAGCTGTGAAATTAATTGCATCTTAACTTAAACTAAGGCCAGATTCATAGAAGTTGGAATGTCTCTATATGTGATGATTCAGTAGCCTTGTAATCTCTTGTTCTTTGATTGACTAGAAAAGCAAGTAGACGTTAAATACAAAAAAGTACAAACAAAACCCATATTTTAGTGCTATATTAGTTGCCAAATTCCATTTTTCTTTATTTATACTCGTTGTTGCGATGTTGGTATATCATGTTACGAATATATAATTAACGCATTAAAGCAAGGAAGATCATCCAATTTCAATACAGGGATTGGCCGTCAGTTTTGAATGATCCACTACAGTACGTTTTTTCTACCAGTTTAGAATTTAAAGTTGACGGTAATGTTAAGAAAAAGATAAAGTTTGAAATGTGTATGCAAAATTAAATAAATGATTTTTTCGTCACTACAGCATCAAAATTCAGATGGGCGAGAAAATAAACCGAGAGGAATCGGGAAACACAAGACAATGATTTATACCAAATATCAAAGCCTCATACCTTGCAATTTCTGACAAGAAGATAGAAGTGCAACCCTTGACATAATTATTACTTGCATTCAAATACCCGAGTATTGTTGACACATTTCTAGATAAACCTTTATACATTTTGTCATGTACATACATGCTTGCCTTGTAGTATTGAACAAGAAATCAAATTTTCACTGAAATCCGTAATTACATTTTCAAAAATAATGAGTGAGATTTATTATTACAAAGCACTTCTAAAATGGATAAATAAACATCATTACAAATTTACTCTCATTTTTCAAGCAAGCAAAATCATTTAGTTCACTGTTTAAAAACTCATGGATAAATATTACAACCATAATGTATGTAGAAGCAATCAATTCAAACAAGGACACGGTGCTATGATGGAGCCAGAACTTTATGAAGGGAATGGAATGAGCAATAAAGTTTAACGTGATCGTATTGCTTTTTTAAGGATCGGTTTAATGAAAACAAAAGAGCGGTGTCTTTATGACGTTTAATGAGACGCAATGGTGAAATGCGAACTGAACTAACAAGCGAATATCTTCTCCTCTTAAAAAGAAGAAAGTGATATGGCATGTGTTTTGCTAAATGGCGAGTTCCCAGTTTTTCTACTTCGAACATGCTTTTTACAATTGTCAATCATGATACCAAAATCAACAGATTATTTTGGATATAACACCTGACTTTCATGACGTAATCAAGTAGGCATTTCAAAATTTAACAATATACATTAAAATGCATTTCTGATGCAATGTATTAGCATCAATTTGAACGAATTATAGATGCCAACTTTACATGTAGTTGACCAACATATCGTTGCCAAATTTACGTGTATCTCTGCTAGCTTCAAAATTTAATGCATTTCACACACACACACACACACACACACCTTAATATTAAATCAATAGACATAAGAGTTATATAAGAAGAAAGACAAATCAATACATAATTAAAATAATTAATTAGTATGACATTTATTATTAAACACATTGTGTTAATAAAGCAATTGTCTTAATTCTTTTAATTCTTAATACTAACAATCTGAAACTTCACTGACAGCTATAAATTTACACTATTATACTCAATCCCTCATGATAAATACAGACGCATTTCTGTTGCAAAATAGTGTTAAAGATGCTAATTGTCAGACCTTCGTTAAAGTATTAAATTATAAATATAGTAGACGATTCTCTAACAAAACGCTCAGTATACGTTGAATGACTATGTGAATATTTTTTTAAAATATTTTATTGACTTTCTTACAATGGAAAATATTAAATTAAAGAGTACATTTTTGCTTAAACGAGGCTGACAACAAAGGATATATAATTAGCGCTTTATATTTCTCAGTCAATAATTGCATAAAGCACAAAATGGGTTTCTGAATTTTTAAAATATTGACAGATAAATATTTCATATTTTTATAAGAGAAAAAGGACGAATTTTGTATTATTTAGTTATATTTGGATATAAATTTTGTCTTTTACCTTCTGTCATTTTAGATAAATAAAAGACTTACCAATCAAGCCTATTTCAAATGGCATCAATCGGGATGCATAGATGGCGCGACATAATTATGCTTCAGTCCGTTTAGTAACAATATTTAAACCTTTAGTTGGATCTTTTTCTGATGTACTCTCTTGAGAAAATGTTTGTGAAGTTGTCGGACAGGCGGCCTAGCGATAATAGCGGTCGGGCTGTCTAGCAGCCGTACCAATATGATTGTCTTGGCGGCCTAGCGGTCTCAATATATATATTGTGTATCAGGTTATAAACACGTATTAAGAGATCATTTCACATCAACATTTAATAAAAACAAAATGAGTTAGGGGTGGAAGGAAAGCATGTATTAAATTTCTCAATATTCATCTCAGACCCCTCTTATTTTGTTTTGCTTGTTTGATTAGTCTCAGTTAAAAGTTAACTAAATTGCTTTGATACACATCGTATATCTTAGGCCGATAAGCCACTTGCACCTACGTATATCTTATACTTCTGTTCAAAATAGTTTATTTTGACTTTTTTTATTCTTCCAAACCTAAGTTTAAAAGATACATTTACCGTTACACATTGTTAATCGGGCCGCTGGGTCGCTGGGCCGCTGGCAGCATATTACAAAGTAAAACATCTTTTTATGAAAAATTTTGTTCTTTAAATTTCTGAAAATGTATCCAAAATATTCAAATGTTTTTTTTTCTGTGATGTATAATTTATGCATTAGTCAATCAACATTCCCCCATCACCTATAACTTAACTAGATAATAGTTCATGTAGTTCACGTTCGTAACGCTTATGTAATAGCGCAAATTCCGTAAAGCACATTGTAACTGGATGAAAGATTTACTGACATTCTTAACAACACATAATATACATAATATTTCTGAGAAGATAAAATATGTATTTGGCGACAATCATCTATACATATTCATTTAGCCATGAACGCACAACCATAACCCTTTTCAGCATAAACTAAATTAGTCGATTTGGATGTGGCATATAACTCTTTTCAAACATGAAACAGCTCGTTGAAAATGAAATTATTAAAATTAACAATAACGATAAATGTCAAACAAATAAACTCTTAACTAAACTAAACTAAACTATAAGACATATTAAATTTTAAGGTTTGAACAGTGTCAACAACATCAATACTAACCAATTGCTTATTATTTTATGGCATATATAAATTACTAGAACATCAAGCACCTCCAATATGATAAGATCGATACAGAAATGATGCATGATCAATATGGAAAACATTTCAAAATGCTGACAATTTGAGTGACACAAGTGTTGATATACGTGTTACAGTTTGCAGTATACTACAGATTGCATAAGTGTACATTCCATTCTACTTTGAATATCGATTTATTTCTACTAAAAGGTGCAAGTAATCCATTTTAAAGGCATTAAACTATTTAGGAAACGTTTCCAATATCTTCTAGGAAATTTCTAAGACCTGTATTGACATTGCTCTTTAACATTGGAAACATATTTCTTACATTTGGTTGACGTTTCCGGCAACTACTCTCACATTTCCTGTTTCTCTTTACGGGGTGCTAAACATTGTCTACTGACTGCAGCAAAATTGCTCACTACGTTTATTGCGGGTATTGCTATATCTTCCATTTTACATTCAGATGTCTTAAACCTTGAAATCAGAATCAAACTAAATTTGTTGCATGAAACACATTTTTGCTCTAAACACAAGTAAACAAATTTCTTTATACGTTTGCTTTCATACTTTTTGAGCGAATTCATACGCCATACTACTGTTTTCAGGCTGTACTTTTTTATGGTGTCTAAAACACTAGTGTATTAAATACTTATCCCTTAGTCAAATTTTTACTGCCAATTATTTAGCTTTAGAATTATCCTGTAATATTTTATAATCAATTACACCCAGAATTAAAAAGTCTGTTTGATGCTGTCTTGAAATTCAGACGAAAACCTACTTACTACAATAGCTCACTCACTTTCTTTAGATTAACCGAAAGGTACAAGCTACTTTTGTAAACTGCAATAATGAGACATTGACTTGTACCTTTCAGTAATTATCTGCTACATAAATATTCTAGTGCTAATAGGGCCTTTCTACCTCGCACAGAAAGAGAGAAAGAGTTTACAGTAAATTTAACCTCGAGGTATCTTGACGATTTGTTAAATATAAATAAAAACCATTTTGCATCTTTGGTCAACAAAATATATTCAAATGAACTATAGCTGAATAAAGCAAACACTTCAGAAAAGCAAGAAAACTTTCTTTCTTGATCTACATATTTCTATTGAAAATGTTTTCGTTACTAGAAAAATATACAATAAAAGAGATGATTTTGATTTTAATATTGTTAATTTTCCTTTTTAGATGGTGAAGTCCCACTCGCTACATGGGGTTTATATATCACAGCTTGTTCGTTTTTCTAGAGCTTGTAACAATGTTAAAGATATTAATGAACGCAATCTTTGCATAACAGGAAAACTTTTGAAACAGAGGTATCGGTACCACAGATTAACGAAAACGTTTTGAAAGCTTTATCGCCGATACCAAGATCTAAGTCAAAATTACAACTGCAGTTTAAAAACACTACTACAACAAGCTATTTCTCAACCAGTGTTTTATGGAGACTTGATATATGAATTAAAGAAAATAAAAAGCAATGATAATTTCTCCACGTTATTTGTAAAAAACACATGTTCTTTCAAAAGGAAATGCCACCAACATGACATTCTACAGCGTTCTGCCTACTTTGTGATTAACGGATCTACAGTTGATCGCTTTAACCTCTTTGCTTGCACGACGGTGGCGGGAATTTGACAGTTTATGAAAGTTTCTAGGGAGATCTAGAACAAAACGTAGAAACTCGATCAGTTTCGTTTATTTCTGCCATCGTGTTCTTGCTGATTTTACTCCAAGTTCTCTGGGTCTCAGTAAGGTCTCTGAGTACCTACCTTTTCGTTCTTCAATGTCATAAGTTTTTTACGTTTTTTATGGTTGCATGCTTTCGCATGCAACATTGTTCAAGTTGATTGGTTGATTGGAGATAATGCACCAAGATAACTAGTACTTGTTTGTTTTTAGTATAATCTTTTGGGGCAAGTGTGAAGTTGGTGCACCCCAGAAACTGGTCTTAACCCCCGATGGCAATTGTTTTGCCACCGACCGTTCCAAGGCTATGACCCCTCGGGTTCTCATTTTCGTTAAATGTGGTGTTATTTTTTTTTTAGTCGATCAATGTATAAATTTATGCTCTTTTTTCCTCTACATTTTGTCTATGTTTTCTGACTGTCTTTTTTTCCTGATATGCGTTTTTCACTTTTTTACATGGTTGGTTAGGCCTCAACATTATACACTACATCAATGGAAAGGTAAAATGGTTAAATAAGAAAACAGTAAATTTGTCCCCTTATAGAGATGCTGGACATTAAAGTACAATTTTTGCTAAGATTATTTGTTAATGGTACACCTAAGGAAAAACTTTATTGTCTAGGGCATGTCAGGCAAACTCTTGCAATGCCACATTTTTCCATAATTCATTGGGCATAAATGCACACTGTGTTCCTTTTTATATGATTGCACAGACCAGACACAGACAATTGTGTGATAACTCATGTTTTTTTATTCGTAAGAGACAGACCTGTAACATTAAAGTCAACAGTTCTCATTTTAATCTCAGAATAAGGCCACATACTACCAGGTTTTAAAGAAATGTCTTTAGTAAATTCATTACAGAAACTTAAGGTAAATTTCAGCACAATTTAAATTTTGTAACTGGGTTCCAGTTTAATAACAACTAAATTTAAAAAAGGCTCAAGAAAAAAGTGAAAAACGCATATCTAGAAAAACCACAGTAAAAAAACAGCCTCCCTACACAGTCAAAAAGCAGAGGGAAAGATAGCATAAATCTATTTATAGATCAATTAAAAATACACTACAAACAATTAACGAAAAATACCACAAAGAGGAAACCTAAGCCTCATTTTGGAATATCAAAAAGGTTATTTACAAAACGCAATCGTTATTACCATGACTAGTTTTTTACTGTCTGAATGTTAACTTTCATTTTTAGTCGCATCGATTTCGTTTTGGTCTTTCAGATAGCAGTTCTGAACTGATCATCACATTTTAAGTAGGTCCTTATTCAAAGTCGTATCCAGTAAGATGAACAGAGTATGATTTCTCGGGTAGGGCTCTGTATTTGGTTGTACTTTTCAAAGCTAAATATGCCATTACTTTATATTAGACGTTTGCAAAATGATTTAAATGCTTTTAAATTCAAGCGATTGTTGATTCAAGTTTGACAAAAATATCCATGAATGCAGAATGGACTTAAAATGTTAAATGTTTTGCTGTAAAATTACACTGGGTTTTTGACGCTGTTCCAAAAAAATATCTTATGGGTTTGTTGGAAAAAGACTCATCTGTTTCACTGAATAGCTTCCTGCAATTTATTTTAAATGTAGCATGATCTTTTCTTTGTCAGGTAACAACATTAAGAGGAACGATACATTATCCGATAAATTGACAGACAATACTGAATACTGGTTTAAAGTTAATGACTGATATAAAAGCCATCATGTAAATTAATCAAATACTTTTTTGCTTTCTTAAAGTGCTCTAGTTTAAATATCTTAGAAAAAATGTTATAATAAAGAGCCATTTCTTCCAAATAAAAACTTACTTTTGTTCTGATTGAAAAGTTGTCTAGCTTGACGAAAAAATATAACGCATTTTTAGATTTAACTCATTTGAATAATGAACTGTTATCCACTTACGTGGAAACCTAAATGTAGATACGTTACACCTTTGCTATAAACCAACAATTGATTTGTTTTTCGAGTTGTTTCTGGGAAGTACTGTATAAAATCAATAAAGAAAATCCTTTATATTCACAACAACTTTCAGTTAAAATATGAAACATGAACATGTACTTGTTCTGTTTTATGAATTCTAACCTTTGTCAATGTAGAAGATTCTGCAAAATAGTAAAAAACAGTTATCAACAGTTGCGACTTATACAAAGAAAAGGAACAGACACAATACAAGACGGAAATGGTATGTGTATATTAAGATAAACTATATCCAAAAGCTGGAAGTTATGAATAAACATTTTGAGGCAAAGTGTAAATGTCTTGATAGTGTAACCTCATAAAGAATTTTAAAAGAAGACGATCCTATCCTAATACGATGAACATAAAATATTTGGTACAGAAGAGAATGTTGCAAATATATATCTGTAAATATAATGGAAGTATATTTTTCTAGACATTTTCATTTTTAATTTAGGGTATAAAATGAATGAAAGGTGTCTAAACTAGAAATCAGTTGACTGGATGACTGGTTTGGGTGAAAACAGTGCTATATGAGTGAATTCAATTACTGTATTTTTCAAATATTTATGGCTTCTTGTCCTTTTGCTGTCTTAATAGTAATGATACGTTCTTAGACGCATTGCCCTCAGTATCTAAAATACAGTTTTCAACTGTACCTTGTATGAAATGATGAAATGTTAAACAGTTAAAAAAAGCAGTGAGGTGAACAATTTAAAAGTTGCCCAATACAACATTACGTGATTAATTAAGTAAAACTATCTTAACGATGTATTGTACCAATATTTTCAGATAAACATAATTCGACGCACACTCAAATTTTACCGTCGACAATAAGGATTTTATTCATATCAATTTAACTTATACCTGCTGAAATCGTTAGTGAGGTTTAGTGTATTTCATACTTTTAAATGAAATACCGCCTCCTCATTTTCTTTGTTCTGAATATAACATTAGGTAAGTTTAATACACGGCTCTTGAAATCAGAAACCGCACTTTATCAAATATAAAATTAATTTCGAGATATTTAATGACCCAGCTGTCAGATATAAAAGGTGTCGAAAAAACGTCAATAGTTTGCACAATTCATACTGAGACAGACAGATAACGACTGAGATAACGAGATTACAGGGAAGCTGAATGAAGTTATAGTCATTAAACATTAATTTTATGGTATTTCATCCCAATGGTTTTCTAAAACAGACTTATATATTGTATATATTAAGATGTCATGAATTAAACATAAGCATGAAATACGCTGATGAAGATTCTTAGTGATCGCTTTATCCTAAATTAAGTACTTGAAATAATTATTGATTACATCAGTGACAATACGTCTAAAACCCCATATCAGTGTTCTGTCTTCTTCTCTATTTCTACTTATACAAATGTATATACAAAAATAAATTTTAATCTAGAATTGAAACTAAGAAATCGTTATAGAACATACACTATAGTTTAAAGATTCAACAAAAAACAGACTTAAGTTTAATAAAACATCAAAATTGAAATGGATAATTACGCTATCAATACAATCAATTAATATGCAATGTTTTAAATTCATGTGCATAATTTTTGACAAAAATATATTATCTTACAAAATATCAAGGCTAGCTGAGAAACATGTTAGATATTTTAATATTCAGCCAGATAAACGGACAATATTTCGTTTCCTCCGCTATACTAAAAGGGAACTACTAAGCCTAACAATAATATTATAGCAACATCAAAATGTCATCCAGGCTTGGCTTTGATAGATCTTGAGATTTTGCTCTCTTTTTTTCTTGCACCACGTTTACTTCCTAGGTCTTTGGCAAAAATATCAATGATTCATTAACTCATTTTCGCCTTGTAATTGGAATCTCTTTAAAATGAGTGTTTTTTACGACAGCGATGCAATGAAATTGGAATAACGTATTACATCGAGCGAAATCAAAATTACTATTCCTGTCATAACCTTCATTATCACAGCTTTTTCAAAATTCATGCATTGAAAATCAAAACAGACTCAGTGCTACCTTTTCAAACAATTGCTTTGGAAGTAGCAATCATATGAATTATTTTATAACAAGAGCCCGTAAGAGGATGGTTATTGCATCAGAGCTTGTCAAATTATTTTACATTTAAAAAGTAAGAAATTTGCTGGCATCGAATTTGCAGCATAATGAAGAGGATATTTTAACATACAATATTTTTCTTTAAAATGCCCTGGTTTCTGTGTTTACTACAGAAAAGTTATACTTATAGGAAAACTGAATATAAGGTCTTGTTGAAATAAACAACTTGGTTTAAACAATATTTTATTCAGTTCTTTGCATGTACAATTAATCATATTTACAACAAACATTTAGGATTGAGTAGAAAGCTGTAAGCTTGTTTGAAACTCTCTCCTTTATAAACAACTTGTACGAACAACTTGTACGAACACAATTATATTTCTACCCAATTATACTTTTGCAATATTTTATAATTAACAAATCAGGTATGCTTTTAAAATCATTATTAAAAGAACTTGTAGACTTTTTTTCAGCAGAATTATTGTGTTCCCATACTACCTATAATTCAAGAGCTAATGTTAAATATACACATGCGATTTATTCTTTATATTATTGAAATTTCCCACGTCATTCATTATGCACCATTAAGGAATTGTCACTATAGCAGCAGAAGTCAGAAGGTCAGTTGGTCGAGAAAAGAATCCCTGAAGGAATCGGGAAATAAGAGATACTGATTCATACCAAATATCTGAGCTTTATACCTTGCAGTTTCTTACAAGAAGATAGACAAGAAAAAAGTGCAGATGTACATCCCTTAACTTAATTAATAATTGCATTCAAAGATCTGGGTACTGACACATTTCTAGATAAACTTTTATACATTTTTATTAGTCATTTACTATATAGCAAGAAATTGGATTACTTTTTACCCGGCAACCTCATTTATTTCATTGTTTGAAAATTCAAGAAAAAGTATCACAACTACTAAGTATATGCAAGTATATCAAACAAGAAAACAGTGGCATGATGGAGCCAGGTCTCTTTTCGGTTCCAAAATAGGGTTTAAAATGCAAACTGTAAGACCTTCGTTAGAGATCAACATACTCAGTTTAAGTTAAATGACTCTGTGAATATTTTTTTTAATATTTGTTTGACATTCTTACTATGGAAAATATTAAATTAATATTTCATTATTGTTTAATTGATTGATTATACATCAGTTTATAAAACACTAGATATATTTGTGATGGATAATAAAGCTTTATATTTCTCCGCAAATAATTGCATTTTTAAATAATGACAGATAAGTATTGTATATCATTATTTGAGAAAAAGGAAGAATTTATGCAGTAATTATGTCTTTTATCTTCTTTCCACTTTGATAGGTTAAAAGTCCCGGTCAAAGCCATATCAAATAACATCAATAAGTATACACAAATCGTGTGACGTAGTCATGTTTCAGTCTATTTAGATACAACTTTTCCGATTAATTGGATCGCTATTCTATTTCTGAGATATCAGAATATCTAATTTTCTTACTGATGATAAAATGTTCGTGAAGTCGACGAACTAGCCGTCTCGCAGCTCAATCCTAAAGACCCATGCGGCGGCCTAGCGGTCTTAAAATGAATATTGTGTTTCAGGGAAAACACACTTCAAGTAATTACTTCACTTTAAAATTTCACAAAAAAATATTGGTTTGAACCAATGAGGGCTAGCAACTTTTACTTATTAAATCACTCTTCCAAGAGCTATCCTCTTTTGATATTTTTTTTCAAAATTCACGCATTTTTATTTTATTTTTCTTGTGTGTTTGAACTAAGTTAAAAATATTCTACTTTATTATATACTTATAAATGAAATATTGAGAAATATTGATGAAATAAATTGCGTATTTTCATTTTCCGTATTTTCACTGTAAAAAAAATATTTTTCACTGCAGTGAAACATATTTTCCGTATTTTCACTGGTGTCTTGCCGGACTACTTTTTTCTAAATTCAGCCAATACATTAAATTAAAGGGGAAGTCTTTCGAATCTTCAGGTCAAAAAAAGAGAAAAGTATATAATAAACAGAAAATTCAAGTTTTTTCTATAAATACGGGATTTATTTTCATCTCGTGGTATGAAAATTATCATATTACACTCGTGGCTATCGCCACTCGTGAAATATTTATTTTCATACCACTCGATGAAAATAAATACCGTATTTATAGAAAAAACTTGAATAACCTCTATGTACTACAAAATGTTTATCTTTGGTCGCTAGCATAGCAAATATTTTTGTTTACTTTCCGTTTCTTAAAGAAACTGATGGAATGAAACATACAAAGATGTCAGGGATCGTACAAAAATCATAGGTATTATGCATATACCTTTCACAGTACTTTAAAGACTGTTAAGTAATAGCTGATTGGGTGCATTTCAAATAACTCTGTCTGTTTGCGGCAGCAATTCTAGGTCGAGTTACTATCAACTGGTTGCCCAAAGACCGAATTATCCGATCAAAACTTGTAACACAATAATCATATCGTATTTTTTCTTTAAATATTTTTCTAAATAACAATGATATACTCTGTGAACCACAATAAGACGTTATATTTGCACTTTAACGAAACTGAAAAGGGTTTGAAATTATTTTGATAACTGAATTGTTCATGATATTACTTAGACGTTAGTGTCAGTAAGTTGCACTTATAAACGACTTTAAACTTGTATGGATACCACAACTGAATTCCCAAGGGCTTTTAAAAACTGAATTAAGCAATGTGTTATGGCGGTTTTCAATAATTTACTGTAGAAATACCAAAACATTTGAAGCATTGACCTTTTATAATATCTAATTTTTACTTCAACAACAGAAGTTTTCTTTGCAAGCGGACGAGTAAAAGATAACAACTTAATACCTTTTTTTGTTTGTAAAAAATCTGTCTCGATTCGATGAAAGCACAATATTTAACCGTCCATTTTGAAGTTAATATTAAGAGTAGCTCGGAAACCTTATATCCAGATCCCAATATCGACCAATTAAAGTGCGATGCAATTCATGTTTAGTGTTTTTATGAAGTCTGTTAGCACTGATAACACCCGAAATTCGGTACGTTGATGATCACTAAATTACTGCATTTACGTCAAAACTGCTATGTTTACGGTGCTGTATTTCATAAACAAACAGATATAGCAACAAAATGCATTGCAAAGCTCAGTTCTATGTCCACTTATCAACTTCCATCTTATGCCAACTTATTTCGTAACTCCATTTTCGTCTGATAGCCCCGAAAGTTGACTAGAAAACAAGAGTTTGTTCATACTTTCCGCCATTTTGGAAAACAACGATTCCATTTAAGTATCCTTTACATTGTTTTTCAAGCAAAAGTTGCGTTGAAAAATAACAAACCAAATAATCAAAATAATAAGGGAATATTTATTTTACTACATCGGCTAGAATTCGTACTGTAATTTCTTACTGTAAGTTATTTTTCAGCATTTGATTTTACTATCGTATAAGCAACAACATATACCATCCGCCAATTAGGTATTTAGAAAGAACCGACTGCGCATGCACGCGACACCATATATTCGCTATTTTCTAGTGTCCATTCCCTTTCAATTAGGGGCCTGCAGCCAGTTTCTTTAGTTTAGAAAAAAGATTGCTTTTCTTTCTGTATACGCCGGTTACGTGGTTACAATGGCAACACTGGTTACAAATGTCAATAATTGAAAATAAAGCAGTGCATTCATACTGTTGCGTTGTTGCAATAGTTTTAACCAGTTACTTATTATTTCTTAAATTTATAGATTTAAAGGTTTTCTACCTGTATACGCCGGTTACGTAATTACCATGGAAACACGCGTTCATTATTAAACAAATAAGAAATAGAAAGACATTAGAATAAGCTGATCTCTGATTAGTCATTAAAAAGAAAATGGCAAAAAATGAGCGTTCCGAGATCTCTCCCAAAGGGTTGTTGTGTTCAATCATGAACTTAATCTGTTTTTGAGAGTTATAGCTAATATGAAGTTTTTTTGACGATTGAGTCTTCAAGGTCAAGGTCATTCAGGGATCAAGGTCAAATAGATAGATGTTAGTGAGAAGGTCTTGTCGAAAGAGGTGTTTGTTCAAGTATGAAGTAAATCCGTTCACAAATAAGTTATGGGTAATGTTAAATTTTTCGGACGGAATGACGAACGGGCGGACAGTCTGGAAGTTCAAAATCTATATGCCCTCCTATGGGAGCATAAAACCCAAAGACTGCTGAGAATAAAACAAGGAAATGATACAGAGTACTACTGACAAGAGATTAATTAAAGGACCAATTTACCCAACCCATTTCATGAGGGGAAGTTTTCAAAGAATATTTCGAAGTTTTTCAATTTGGCTTCAAATCAGCAGAGATATTTTACTTATACTGCTTGGAATATTGAAGCAAAACGTAAATGACTTCAACGTGTAGTTTTGGAAAAAAAACTAGTCTTGATTACATGCTCCTGATCGGTTGACGCTGCCTTTGCCATAAATTCTCCATTTATAGAGCAATCTAAATATTGTCATAAAAAAGACAAAGATACTCATTTTGAGAAGTATATTCCTTAAGGGTGTGTGTTTTATTTCAGCACAGAAATAGATCAGAGTACTAGTATTAGATACGGCTGACTATGACCAAAAATAATCACTCTGTTACTCAAACAATCAAATAAAGTTCAAAAACTTATAGTAAAGAAGGAATTTTGCAGTTCCATCATTAACTTTTTACTGTTTTGACTTACCACTATATAACCTTTCAATTTTTAGCAGAAGAACTTAAATATCCATTTTCAAACAAATTCCGACGCATAATTTGACTATTTCAGTTAACCTTTCATTGAAGGAGATATAGATAAGCTTATATACTTTAATAACTCTTGAAATAGGTAACCGCATAAATAGCACACCCGCATCGTTAACTTTTGGCAGGTTATCAAACGTTAATTGGCCTTACCACAGGAATTTGATTGACAGGTCGTCCAGCCAATGAGCAGGAACCGACAAATCCCGTGCTGACTCCGTTACTAACCGCCATTTTCTCCAACAAGCTTACTGTGTTGGACATCGTATGAACGGCTGATAAACTAACACATTTTTAGAACGGTTGGATTAAATATGCAATAAACGACTTTTCTGTACTATAAAAAATGATATTATTGAATTCGAATAATACTAACAATAAAATGAAATAGAAAGTAAGACAACATTCGAAACGCAGAGACAATAGGAGAGATTGATAGATACGTCATCTTTTCCAGTTATTAGTACCACGTGATACAAATTTTCAGAAAGGTCGGACACACACTGATAAGATATTTGTACTACCACACAGAAAATTGTTAAACAACGGCAGCATCTAAGAAAATATTCTCATTATATAAACATAAAATTATGTTTCTAGGGCAATTAATTAAAAATTTACTGTAGTGATATTTCAGAGCATTCCATATGTGAACTTAAATACTGGTTAGAATGTAAAGGTTTAAATACCTTTTTGAATTGCGTCCAGAATAAAGAGGGATATTCCAATCAGTTTCCCTTTGGCCGAAATATGAAGTTATTTAAAGTAGATTTAACAGTAAAAATACTCATAATGAACATTAAATATAAAATGTTCATATTATTTAATTCATTGGTAGGCCTTTCCAAATTATAAATTGTGTTCATACGTAAGAGCAATGGCAGTCAAGCTCTTTATTTTATATACATTGTTTTTGCTGTTTGTAATTTCATGATTTGATTGGTATCTAAGAATGTCCATTTAGTCCAACTGTGCTAGCTGCTATTCATTAAACTTAACATATTATATTGTCACACACCTTCATAGATATAATGACTAAGAACATACTTGATATGAACACTCAGGTACACCTAATTCTTAATAGGCATGTTAAGTATTATTTTGGTAACATGAATTTCAATACAAAATATAAGCTCCGAAGACAAATGCTTCTGTTGTAATGAATGTTTCAATCAATCAATCAATCAATCAATCAATAAGGTTAGATTGTAATAAGATAAGCCTTAGGAAACGAAGTAAACTTGTCCAAGTGTTATCAGTATCCATATACACGAGATTGATTAAAACAAATGTTAATTGTTATATAATACTGATTAAAATCTTCGGGCATATAACTATTGGTAAAATGTTAGGTAATAGGTAAAACAATAGGGAAATCTTTCCCCAACTGCAAAATAAAAGAGTTAATGAAAGAAAATCAACGTGATTATCGTTTGCAGCGAGAACTACAAAGTCTTAAAAGTTTCTGTCAATATTTGGTGGAATTGGCAAGAAGAAGCCACATTAATATGTCCCTAGTGACTGAAAAATAATTACTTTCTAGTGTAACTGAAAATGTTAGTTTAGAGATATTTTTTGTTGTCTTTAAAATAATTCATATTACGACAATATTTTCTTAACTTCTGTGGCTTATCAGTAGTTCTATTTTTAGAAACAGTTATACTTGTTCGAACTCTCCTATACTATTTGAACGCATATTTTGTTGTTGTCTTTTTCTCCCCGTGTTCCATTTTATCAAAACTCTGTAATTTTTAGCATTTAAATTATATTGTTTTAAAGATTGTCGATGAATAGATGAATGAAAATTTAAATCAGTCAGCATGTAAATAGACGGTAAAAAGTCGGTAATGGGGTTATTTCTGAAAATTCGTCTGAATATTGACGAAGTTTTATTTATTTATTTATTGTAAACAACATTTGTATAGTTTTAAAATTTTCTACTTCAAATCATAACATTTGGGTCATTTGAGCAATAGAAAGTATGTTTTTACTACAAACATGTCGCTAGGTTCCTTGTCTTTCTTTGTATTTTTATTTCAGATTACTTTATAAGATTGGACTGCATTTTAATACTAAGTAAATTTTGTTCATCGACGAACCTTAACCTTTTTTTTATTGATGATATATTTTGGAATTTACTAATTATTAGTAATGTGTTGAACAATAAAGAAAAAGCGCCTTTTTCCGGACAACTTTTTTCTCTATTTTTTCTCATTTCTTGAGAAAGAGGAGCAAGGGAAGTTGCAGTATATTTTCTTATAACGTTTACATATTTTATTTTATTTTTTTTTATTCGGAAAGAAAACAAACGATTTATTAATTTATTCATTCATTCAATGCATTTCAAGAATGTAGTAAATCTCGAACCTGCGGAACGTCTGGCCATGTCTTCAATATTTTTATTACTGAACCACCGGTATCATTTAAGTAAGATTTTTTGGACTGAAATTAAATGTGAAAGTAGTAAAAAGTGGCACTATGCAACAGTATGCAATCCGGAGTAATCACATTATTCACTTCACTATGCGAGTTTTGAACATCATCAAAAATAAGTCCCGATGTAACGATAGAATCAACAAATTTTCAAGACAAATAGACTAAACAAACATTCCTTACTTTTTTGTCGTTAAAATCTTATTTTCTTGATATAAAGCTCGAAATTGTCCGGAATATGAACCTCTTTCGGCATTAGTGCAACGCTGCATTTGATAACAAATGTCGGCGTTAACAAGAGTGACTTCCCCTGATTTAGGGTGGTTATCTCACTGCGTCAGGCCAATTGTATATTTATAGTGATATTGTAATACCAAGCGCACTTTCTGTTTAAAAGTTATAAAACTGAATTGATTTTTAAGAAATGGATTACATAATATGTTAGATATTATAATTTCTTCAAATACACGGATACGCGAGAAAGGTTTGTTCTTTACTTGTGTATGTCAGTTACATGGGTTTATAGCTTGATCCTAGTATCTTTTTCTCTGACATTTAGGTGATAAAACTCAGGACGCCCCATTGCCAAGTAAACCATTAAAAAACTAGACTAATTTTGATGTAAAATATCAACCACGCCGCGGATGTTTTTGCTGCATCACATTACAGGAAACTGCCATTTCAGAAGATAATAACATGAGCAAATATGATTTACAAAATAAGGTCTTACTATTATACTGCAGGAGCGTAGGAGAGTATGCACTAACTCGCAGTCGCGTCAGGCCCTCTTGCAGGATTAGGGTAGAGCCCTGATTGGGGTCCAGGGATCCCGGAAGCTCCACATATTTCGTCATTTAAGGATGCTTAAAATATGATAATTATAAAAAAATCTACCTCCCGGAACGAATTGTACGCACGTGCGTATCTGGCGTTCAGGCAGCTACGCCACTGCATTTTTTTTTCCTAATGACAATATCTCACGCTACCATTGTCAAGACATGTTTTAAAAGATAATAATTGACAATATACATTTGTAAACGTAAACACTTTAATCGACAATGGTAAAATATAACCGAAACTAACAGGTTCAAGTGAGGAAGTAAAATATATATTTATCAACTGAGTATTTTTTTACCGATAAAAGTGTGAAAACTTATATTTTGAAAAGATTACAGTACTGAAAGAACCACTGTGTGGTGTTTGACGCCATACCGAGAGGGGTATAGTCAATCGACGAATTGCCGAAGTAACTGTATACTTTGAATAAAATTACGGCATTTTATTCTCTTTTTTTTAAAATTTCAACACAAAACGTTAAAAAAAAGAACCATCAAGTTCTGTACTACCATGTGCTCCTCCATCTATCGATGACAGGTCACGTGCTCTTCCAAATGCATACCAGCCCGAAGGGAATTAAATAGGAGAAAAGCAACAAGGGAAATAACTAAAAAATATAGAAAAGAATAGTTACAGCTCTTATGCACTGCACTTCTACTCAATGAGGTGTAACCACATTTGAAGTTTTAGGTTGATAACTTAAACAGTTTTAGAGTTATGTTCCAATCAAAGAGTGACGGGCGGCCATATTGACGGACAAACGATCAGTCGAACGAACAACGCCAAATCTTTATCCCTCTTCTCCTCAATGACAACTCTGAACCTATGAAGTTCCGTGTTGATACCTTAAATACTTTTTGAGTTATATTCTCAACAAAAATTAAGTATGAAATAATTAAAAGAAGTAACTCAAAAGTTATCAAGTGAAGAGTTAAGTTTCTATGCACTGTATGACTGACTCCTTAATGACATCTTTGCGCCTATGAAGCTTAATTTTGATATCACAAATACATTTGAATTATTGTACGTACAAAAAATAGGTATTGAAATAACAAAGAGGAATAACTCTAAAGTTATGAAGTGAAGATTTAGAGTTCTCATGCACTGTACTTTTACTCAATGAGATCTAACAACATCTATTAAGTTCCATGTTGTTACCGTTAATAATTTTTGAATTAATGTTCCGAACAAAATTGTACAAATAGTACGAAACAACCGCGTTTCATGTTTTTCCGTTACGTATACGTATAAGGTATCGTCTCGGAAAATTCTGTTTGAACCAAATAAGAAATAGATCTGTTTTTTTTTCAGATGTCTGTTGTATCTGAATACACTCATCTGATTCCGACTCTACAGGTTTATCCTAGAGTGTATTATTTCTACAAGCGATACAGTGATTTGCTTGGCAAGTTTGAGAGATTCAAGAGTATGTTCATATCTATATTACTTAGAAATATAATTAAAATCCTGTAAGTTCACAAATAATAACAAATCACAACATATATTACAGTTGTTTAAGACATTTAAGGTAAATTGGAAAGAAATAAGTTTTTGAAATATGTGTATTGTTTGCAGATTTCAACAACCAAAAATTTAATTGAAATTTAAATCGACACCTATATTGGTTACCTACTCGACAGCTATTTTTACTCATTTTTATTTGTCATTTATTTCTAGATAAATATGAAAAAATTTTCGATGACAAAGAGCCTAAAGCTGGAAAGAATATTTTGCAAAATGGTCTTGCAATAAAGGTAATTGGTAGAAATGACCTACGTCCAGATGAATACCTCACGGTCGGGTCTGACCTATATAGAGTCCAGCCGTGTAAACCTCGAAATGAAGATACCTATATTGACTATATCATTGCTGTTGACCCGCATAAAGAGAAAATGAAGCTGCCTAGTTCACCAAGCAAGAGTACTTTCGAACTTCCTTTGGATGTTTCCGGACTTAGTTTTGACGACTATTCCAGTAGCCCTGGTACCACTATTGTTATTTGCTCTGCAAATGTTCAAGAACCGGATGACAATGCATTGAAGGTATATAGATTTTTCTTATATATGCAGATTAGTTTTTGGTTTACCGAAAAGTTACCTGGTTCATTTGTTAATACTGTGAAAGCAAAATATGTTTTTTAAAAGTCTCTTTAGCACGAGGTCGCTATCAATATTGCAACAATTAATGCTGATGCTAGCTCTTAATCATACATCACAAGGGCTATTATTAGAAAAGCCAAGTAAGATATACTGTTTCGAAATTTTGGAATAAGTGTTAGAATTCAGGATAAACATTTTTGTTTACTGACTCGCGAATGTGAAAAAAAATCAACAGTAAAGATATATTAACTATAAAAATATTTTTTTCTCTAACAAATTTCTACCTCAGTATACAGACGTCCAAAGTTATAAATCATTTTATTCGTGAAAAGAAAAGAGTACTAAAGTGGTGCGAAGTTATTCACGCGTCGGAAAACGAATTCCCTTGACATAATGACAGAGATGCCTCCGCTGAGTAAAGAGTGCAGCTTAGAACATTTCCTTGTTATCACGTAAAATCTTTTTTAATTTATGTTACCTGTATTAATGCTACGTTTGTCTTGCTTTGTTTTAGTAATAATTTTGCCTTAGCATTTTATAAGATAAATACTTACTTATTGAAAATAAATCTTTATAACCACTGAAAATTCTACCGTATCGCTAACTACCAACGTTGCAATTAGTTCTTATTTACCTTAGTGTCAACTACTATTTATTTCAGGAAATTCAGTTTCTGTCCACATCGCTGAGTGAAAAGAAAGGTATTCAACAGCCTGACTGTATCCTATTTTGCCGTTGTAGTAAACTTTTCACATGGTCAGAAAAAAAGGCATTTCGAGACAAAATTGCAGGTCTCAAGATTTTTGACCTGGTTGTGATCGAATCAACGTGCGGGGAAAGTATATCTAATTTTCTTGAATATAAGCTTGCCGATAGCTTTAAAGCACTTGAGTCTATCCTCCTACTGTACAAAGGAATACACAGTGGAAACTGTCCTGTAAAACAACAAACATTGCAGGATGTTGTTGTTCACCAGATAGATAATTTTGTTCATCACGCCAGGGAAAAAGTTGAGGGAGATGAGAAAACATTAAAGGTGGAACCACTTGCAAGAGCCATCCGATGCGCACTGGTCCAGCCGTTATCAGAAAAATTCAACGTACCAGTCTCGCTATGTAATAATATTCTTATTGCAAATGACTTTGAACGAGTGGTGGTTGAAAGGATCTCCGGTGGTATACTGGAACTTTTGGAGAATCACAAAAATGGCTCTGAGCTATCTTGCAACGAGGAAACTGATCCCAAAACAGAACGCAAAAAGTTTGTTAAAATCTCATCTGATCTCCAAACAGACCTCGAAAAAATCGGTCGAACTTTAAATATGTTTACTTCTGCTGTGAAGAAAATGCTCCTTGAAATTTCTGCTTGTATGAAAAAGTTTAAAGTATCAGACGATGAGCAGCAGTTAGGGAATTCAAAAACGGCAAGACACGGGGTATCACAGATTGAAGAAAATCTTCGAAAGGATATATTAAGGTAACTAATAAGTATATTATATTCTATCCTAACGTTTGAAGATAAATTCAGCTTTTTCTAAATCTTGTGACTGTTAATCTGTTAAAGAGGATGCTTTGCGCATTGAACCTCTTGTTTTTCTACACACAACAAGAGCATTATGGTACAGTCGTTACTAGTAAAAATTGATATGAATCGATCAGAGACAGGTGTTGTACTGTTCTCAGGAAAAACCGATTCCAATTCGAAGTGATAGAAATAACAACGGATCAATAAATTTGAGAGACCTGTATTTAATTACATGTTCCTGATTAAGCCTTAAATTGTGGCGTGTATCTGTTTCAGGATTTTTTGCTGTGATTCGATTCTCTAGTTACACATCTTGCTTTCTATTTTATCCAGAAAAAAGACTTTTCGTATTTTTATTAACCTTTGTATTCAGTTAGTTCTTAAAAGTAATCCTGTGTCTCTGATCTGATTTCAGCATGGAAGAAGTGTATGGTGTTGGAACTATTTACGGTCAGTTAGAGGTCCATGTCAGAGATGGTAAAAAAATAGATTGTGTAAGGAAGAAGGTCCACAGCTTGTTCCGTAAGAATAATACTTTCATTCCACTTGTTATAAAGGCTCTTAAGAGTTACCCCGAATTGTTTGTGGACAACCAGTATGAGCATGGGGAAGTGTTAGTGTGTTCCTCAGGTCGAGGAACACTTGGAGGATTCCTTGATGGGGATGACACTCACTTGTACGCTTTAACATGTGCGCATGTTATTGGCAGAAAAGGAGTTACGGACGTTCTTATCGACAATGAAGCAAGCGGACATCCTGTGCTGTTAGCACACAGTGATCCAAAAATGACTGTTTTACCAGGAAACCCTAATAAACCTCTTATAGACCTTGCAGCGCTCAAAGTTGTTGATGATATGAAACGTAGATGTGTCAAGTTTCTGAAAGATGATGATGGTATTATAAGACCAGGAATAATTTCTACAGAGACAACATCTGAGCTTCTTGGTAACTACGTGTACAAACATGGTGCCGTATCTCAACTCACAAAGGGCCTGGTCTGTTCTGACGATTATCATATACTCAATAAAGAGGAATCAACATACATTCTTCTGATTGATAACTACGATGACGAGAATGGTGTCTTTGCCCAAAAAGGAGATAGTGGATCAATGATTTGCTCACCAGACGAGAATGAAGTCTACGTGGTGAAAGCTAATGGACTTCTTAGTGCAGGAGAGTTTTTTCTCGAAGATCGAGAAATGCCATTATACTTTTCATTCCGCTTGTTGGACGGCTTGCGGAAACTGACGTCACAAACAGGGGGAGTCCAGTTCAGCTTTCCAACAGAACATATTTAAGTTCCTTTAGCCTGAGTAGTCTACATAGAAACCATTGGAAAAACATATAACTGACTATGTCTAAGCGTAATGGATTGCATGAATCAATATAGTTAGCATTATGCGTAACACAAAATTATTTCAAACTCATACATATGTAAGTAACTGAGATATTTAAAGAGTAGTTTACTATTTAATAGGTAATGGTAAATGTGAAAGCTTCTTTCTTTAGTGTGTTCTTTTTAGCTCACCTGAGCAAATGCTCAGGGTAAGCTATTGTGATCACCATGTCTCCGTCGTCTGTCGTCAATTTTTTACTTTAAATGACATCTCCTTCTAAACCACAAAGCTATTTTTAACCAAACTTTATAGAAATGTTCCTTATATTCCCTTTTAATAAAATTGCTCAAACCGTTTCGCTCCATTGCACATAAGAGCTGAAAAAGCTAAAAATAAAAAAAATTAAAAAACATCTTCTCCTAAACGGTTGGGTGATTTTCCACCAAATTTCACAGAAATATTCCTTACATAGCCCTCTTTTAAAATTGCTAAAACGGTTTTGCTCTATAGAATAAAATGGCCGCCAGAGCTAAAAATAGATTTTCGTCAATGTTTGGCTTCAAATGGCACCTCCTCAAAAACCAATTGGCCATTTTAAATCAAATTTGACCGAAATGTTCCTAATAATGTCCTTTTCTAAAATTGCTCAAACCGTTCCGCTCCATTGCACATAAGGGCTGCAAAAGCTAAAAATAGAAAAAAAATTAAAACAACATCTCCTTCTGAACGGCTGGGTGACTTTCCACAAAATTTTACAGAAATGTTCCTCACATACTTTTCCAAAAAATTGTCAAAATGGTTCCGCTGCATTGAACAAAATGGCCGCCAGAGCTAAAACTAGATTTTCGTCAATATTTGGCTTCAAATGACATCTCCAAAACCACTTGGCCATTTTAAATGAAATTTGACAGAAATGTTTCTTATATAGCCCTTTTCTAAAATTGCTCAAAACATTCTGCTCCACTGCACATAAGGGCTGAAAAAGCTAAAAATAGAAAAAAAAATTAAAACAACATCTGCTCCTGAACGGTGGGGTGATTTTCCACCAAATTTCACAGAAATGTTTGTTACATAGCCCTCTTTTAAAATTGCTAAAATGGTCCCGCTCCATTGAACAAAATGGCCGTCAGAGCTAAAAATATATTTTCGTCAATATTTGGCTTCAAATGACATCTCCTCAAAAACCACCTGGCCATTTTAAACTAAATGTGACGGAAATGTTCCTTATATAGCCCTTTTCTAAAATTGCTCAAACCTTTCCGCTTCATTGCACATGAGGGCTGCAAAAGCTAAAAATAAAAAAAAATTCAAACAACATATCCTCTTACATGGCTAGGTGAATTTCCACCAAATTCACAGAAATGTTCCATACATAGGTCTCTCTATTAAAATGGTTCCGCTGCATTGAACAGAATGGCCACCAGAGCTAAAAAATAGATTTTCATCAATATTTGGCTTCAAATGACATCTCCTCCAAAACCATTGGGCCATTTTAAACCAAATTTGACAGAAATGTTCCTTATATTGCCCTTTTCTAAAATTGCCAAAACCGTTTCACTCCATTGCACATAAGGGCTGCAAAAGCTAAAAATAGAAAAGAAATCAAATAGCATCTCCTCCTCAATGGCAAGATAATTTTCCATCTAATTTTACGGAAATGTTCCTTACATACTGCTTAAACGGTTCTGCTCCATTGAACAAAATGGCCACTGGAGCTAAAAACAGGTTTTCTTCAATATATGGCTTCAATTACATCTCCTCACAAGCTGTTATCATGGATTTTTTGTATAAAATATGAGATCTTTGAATATCTTCAATTAGAAAATGTAATGTTGCATCTAATGTTCGCTTAACGGTAGACCCTCAAGCAAAGTACTCAGGTGAGCGATCCAGGGCCATCATGGCCCTCTTGTTATAGAAATATGTTTAGAAATATGTGACATCAAACAATAAAGTTGTACTTTGTTCTGCAACTTGTCACAGTCTGTATTATTAAGCGAATGACTTTGTACGTATGTCTGTATGTTTTTCTTGTTTTTTTTTATTCTGCTCATTGTTGTAGGATAGTACATTTAATTTGTCTTGAAGCTTTCATTTGTTCTCTAAACTAAGTTTATATGATTTAACCTTTGTAATAGAGTTCTTTTCTCATCATTTGTAGCAATCATGGTCGACTATTCACACACAATGCGATATGTATAAATCCTGTTTATGAATTGGTAATTATTGAAACTGGTCATTGATAAATGAAAATTACCGTTTTCTGTACGGAAAATTGCCAGTATTATATTCCTATATGTACAATTGGAGCGGGGTTAGTGTTATCCAATATTATGTAATTCTATGTTTTGATTGGCTGTTAGAAGATCCGATTATTGCCGAATCATTACGTATTTTTACGATGTACTACCTGTTGAATAAATTTGCGAAGTCGTGTTATTCCGGAAATCCTCGGACAGAATTACGGACAGAATTACGTGACTGTCTGGTAAAATTGTGTCGAAATATTGAATGTTATTGTTTTGAAATCTATTAATAGTAACAAGTAACTGATAAGAGATACAGGTAACTTTTTGAAGGCTGGCAAAAATATGGCGGTTGATAAAAATGCAAAACATAGTAATTTTGTAATTACAGTTACAAAGTCATTTTTCTTCAAACAATTCAATATTTTATATCATTTAAAAGGTTTGTAAACTCATATTTTACACATATAAAAAATGATTTTCAAAACTGTTCACTTTCTTGTTTGTAAATGGTTAAACTGTTCAAGCATGTTATTCCATGAAATTCATGTTATTTTGTTACTTAACAAAACAAACATTGTTTCAGTATCATAATTATCACCATAGACATCAAGAGATATATGGAAATAAAGGTTTGAACAAATATGTTGTTGTTGTTCTTCAAAAAATGGGCATTACCTCAGTTAGAATTTGTCTGAACAGACAGGTCTTCAATTTAAAGATATTTATTGAATTTCTTTTTATTAGCATCTGCATACAAAATAGAGTGCTGTAGCTTAAGGTTCCTTAAAAATACAGTAAAACCGTACACTCAAATGGACTCAAGTCCATTTGAATTTTCCTTGTTTAAGCATGGATTTGAGTTAATAGTCTGACTAGAAATTAGACGTTACTTGTAAAAAAACTGATACTGTTGGTGCTATAATTGGTTGCTAAATGCCTTTTTCTTACACACATCGTTGCATTGCTTTTACTCTAAATTCCGCTTATTTGAATGCATTGTATGGAATAATTTTATGAATCCAAATAACCCTTTCAGAAAAATTCCCAAAAGATTACATGCATATATTAGATGATATGGAAACAATTTATGAGCAATATTTTAAAGAATAGAATTAAAAAATCTTTAGAAAGGTTAATGTTTCTGTCTGGGGTTATGATGGGATGAGACGTGGATTGATATGTTTTCTTCCAATTGTAAATTTGTACATAAAATACTAAACCTAGAAACCTTGGATTTACATAGATCGACAAATTGAAAAGTGAACTTTGTGAATATGTGTTTGTAGTGTAAATATAATGAACAATTGTGATTAAATTTGGGTATAAAACTGTGTTTGTGAACAGTTTGTACAGAATCATTTCTCGATATAAATAGCTACTCTTGACTGACTTTTTTGTCACCTGCTATAAAGTAGACGCGACATATAGGAATCACTTCTAAGTCGTCTGTCTGTCCGTCAGTCCGTCACAAAACTTGTCCGAACTACTCCTCAGAAAATGCTGAAGCAATTTCATCCAAACTTTACAGGAATGATCAGTACTATGTCTAGTTGTACATACTATCGGCATTTTTCAGTTCAAAGATTTTTGTCATAATTATGGCCCTTTAATTTTTTTTATTTTTAAAGTTTGTCGGGACTACTTCTCTTATACTACCAAAGCAATTTGAATGAAATGTTACAGGACTGATCGGTACCTTAAGTACTTGTATATACTAAACAAGTTTTCGGTTTAATGATTTGGACTGGGTTATGGCCCTTGAATAAAAAAAGGCGTTTTGGCTCATTAATAATTTTGTGTCGTCAGCTACACAGTAGTTGCGACATATAGGGATCACTACTCCGTCGTCTGTCTGTCCGTCTGTTCGTCCGTCACAAAACTTGTCCGGACTACTCCTCAAAATATACTAAACAAGTTTTCGGTTTAATGATTTGGACTGGGTTATGGCCCTTGAATAAAAAAAAGGCGTTTTGGCTCATTAATAATTTTGTGTCGTCAGCTACACAGTAGTTGCGACATATAGGGATCACTACTCCGTCGTCTGTCTGTCCGTCTGTTCGTCCGTCACAAAACTTGTCCGGACTACTCCTCAAAAACAACTGGTGCAATTTCATCCAAACTTTACAGGAATAATCAGTACCAGGTCTAGATGTACTGTGCATATTGTCGGCATTTTCCAGTTTAATGATTTTTGTCAGAGTTACGGCCCTTTAATGATTTTTATTTTTAAAGTTTGTTCGGACTACTCTTATACTACTGATGCAATTAGAATGAAATATTACAGGATTGATTGGTACCTCATGTACATACGCATATTTAATAGGGTTTTCAGTTGAATGATTTCACAACTGCTTAACTGGCTATAATTAGGCGACACATGTGATCACTGATCGCTCTTGTTGAATATTTAGCAGTTATTGTTCGGGGATTAGTGCAAGGTGTACTGTTGATGGTAAATTTCTACTGAAACGCGTTTTGGTCACAGTTATAATGGGATTTGATGTTAAAACATATCGTGCTACAATTGTTACATTTGCATTGTTATTTAAAGGGAAATGGAATAAAATTCGTTATAAATACGGGAAATAAAACAAATTCACGACAGGATCTGACATTCATTTGAGAACTTTTATATGTTGTATCTACAGTAGCAAGCAGATCTATGTAAATGGACAGCAACGTCATTCCATGGAACTATGCACGGCTATCTGCCATCATGTATTTCGGTTGGAGAAGAGTATAGTTAGTACTGTAGACGTCTGTTGATACTAGCATCCGATATTGAAACAAACCCTGCACTGATACAAAGCTCGGATATGAATATTAACCCTGATGGTCACTCAATTAACTCAAATACGAGGTTGATTCTGCACGCTATAGCTGAAACTAAAGCTGAAGTTAAAGATGTGAAAGAGCAAGTTGTCTATGTACAAAAGGAGATCGGAAGTTTGAAAAATGAAATCAGGTCGGTAAAAATGAAAGTCGATATCCTTGAACACGAACATGAATTACTGAATAGTGATACAGAGACACTTTTCAATCCTACCTCCAATATGGTTATTGTGACATCGGATGACGATAGATCTGCCAATTTTAATGAACATCCCAGCTAGGATGGAGGCCAAAGCCCTGTACGGACGGACAGACTTATATATTTTCTATCGTGGAATACTGAAGGTTTCAGATCTAAATTGTTTGCTACTGATATAATTGAAGTTCTGAAAAAGTACGATGTTATCGATATACAAAAAACTTGGGATTGCGACTCTGATTATTGCACCAAATATTTTAATGAATATATTATTTATCCTTGTATTGCTAAAAGTCCATTGTTGGAGGCAGAGCTAAGGGTAGTGTAACAGTTTTGGTTTAAAGAAATATTTCAAATTATTTTAAACGTGAATGTGACAACTTTAGTTTTGGAGTGATGTTAACTATTGATAAAAAAATTATTTTCTTCAGATCGAGATGTGCTTTATGTATCATTATATGTTCCACCAGAAACCTCACCAGTTTATAATGACCTGGTCAGACCTGCGTTGCAACAATTGGAAGATCGTATTATAAGTAATGACTTTTAAACCGTGAACTGTTTAATGTGGTGATTTTCATGCAACTTCTAGTCATCCTAGCTACACAGTATGTCCTTTAAATATTCAGGAGTTAAAAGAATTCAGCGATATAATTGAAAGTTGCATTGGTATTGAGAGGGTATCATGCAGCACTAAAACTAATAAACTTGAATGCTTTAGTAGACATGATGAACGTGATGGCTTCCTTTTTATCAACCAAAACGGATGTAGTGTTATAGATACTACATTGCGTCAAAAACTTCATTAGATATAATAAGTCTGTTTAGATCAATTCGTGCACTAAAAGTAAACATGTTCCCTTATCCTTGATTTTGAAGATATATCAAAGTAGTATAGATGAAAAGAATTATAAAGGTACTGATACGTTTTATAGTCTAAAACGGGATATTTGTGAAGAATACTTAAATTTTTTATCTAAAAATATCCTAAACGTGTATTTTATTAAGTGTAGATACTTTGTTGTCAGATAATACAAAAAGAAACTTTGTTATTCGGGAATTTGAAACTGTGAATTGTAAACAGTAGTATTGGTTTTCAAAAAATAAAACCAAAGAAATGCAATATGTGGTATGATACAAAATGTATGCAAGCAAAACTTAATTCTAGAAAGCTTTTGAAAAGATTAAAAAAACGTAGGTGTGATGAGAATTTGAATGCTTACGACAAAGAAAATGTAGATATAAAAATGAGTGTAGATATAAAAGAATGTTTTTTTACCAGAAAATACTTTAAAAAGGTTGAGTCCTCTGTAAGTAACTCTCGAAAGTTTTGGAGTGAAATCAGGTATTATATAAACCGGAACCAGTGAATAGTATATCTTTGGACAAATAGTATGGCAATTTACCATTTAAACGACTATTATTAATAGATTGTTTTCAAGAGGAGAATTTCCAGATAACTGAGCGAAATCAGTCATCATACCACTGCACAAAAAGGGAAGTTTTAGTAACCCGAATATTTTCAGGGGTATGGCCTTAATAGATAATTTTAGCAAAGTTATCGATAATTACAAAAAGAACTACTTTTTATTCTGAGGCTTACAACAAACTTTCAGAATCCAAAGATTTAGAGCCAGTTATTCTACAGTTGATAATGTTTTTGTTTTATATTCCATTGTTAGCAAATATTTATGTATGAAAGGAAATTCTGTATATGTAGCTTTCATAGTCTTTCAAAAAGCCTTTGATTCAGTTGATCAGTCGATTTTGTATGATGTGGTAAAACAAAAGTGTGTTAAGGGTCACTAATACAAGTCTATACAAGGCATTTACTCTTCTGTCAAATCATGTGTGAGAACTAACGAAGGTGTGTCTGACATATGTACATGTCCGGTTGGTTTACGTCAGTGATGTAGCTCCGTTCTTTTTGCATTGTTCATAAATGAACTGTATTCAATCTAATGTAAAAATAACATCAGTGGATTCAGTTATTCCCGGATATCGTTGAATTGTTTTTGCTTATGTTTCCTGACGATTTTGCTATGAAAAAAAACAACAACAACAATTAAATATACTGTACGAATTTTGCTTAGATTGTAACGTTACTTATAAATTCATATAAGATATCTTGTTTGTTCTTGTTTGTTCTTATGATAACCTGTTGGGGCAAATGTGAGGTTGGTGCATCCTAGAACATGGTTTAAACCCCCAGTGGCAAGTATTTTGCCACTGACCGTTCCAAGGCGGTTCTCATTTTCGTTTATTGTTTGTGGTGTCCCTCTTAAAAAAAATATGTTATCTTTTCCTTTACTTTCTGACTGTATAGGGAGGCTGTGTTTTTTTCTGATATGCTTTCCTTCCAACTTTTTTACTGTTAATATTACCAAAACAAAAGTACTTGTGTTTAAACTAAGTTGTACGACAAGAAAAGATAACTGGTCATATAGTGAAAGACAGCTAGAAATTGTCAATGGTTTTACTTATGTTGGAATGTTCTTCTCAAATAAATCATCAATGTATAAATGGCAGAGGCCTTGTCGGTTTAAACGAAGAAGGTACTTATGCACATTTTAGTTCTTTTCAACATTTATCTTGTTTGCATATCAAACTTGTTTTAAACTATTTGATTCGAAAATTTCATCTATTATGTTATATGGTTCTGTGTTTCAGGGCTTAAAATACCCACAATGTATAGAAACTGTACAAATGTAAGCAGGCAAACGCTTTTTGAATATGTACAAGAGTGATTTAATGATGCTGTACTTTGGGACACTGGGAGATATCCTATGTACATTAATGTTTCTAATCGATGCATTAATATTTGGTAAGAATAATCAGTCTACCTAGAAAGAGATACACAAGATTATGTAACGAAATGCTTTTATATTATGACAATATAGGATATGAAAACTGGGTTACTGATGGAAACTGTAATTTAAACAGCAATGGGTTTGGTTATGTTTGTGAAGAACACAATGTTGCAAACCTAAAGTTATTTTTAATTTAGTATGTGCAAATCTTAAAAGAACAGTTTGTACAAAATTGGCAGTCAAGGTGTAGAGATAATGTAAAATTACATTACTAATGTAACTATAAACATTGTTTTGAAGTTGAAAAATTTATCACATTTATTGCTGTTGAGAAATTTAGAACATGTATGACAAGATTCCGTAGCTCCTCGCATAGTTTAATGATAGAGAAAGGGAGACATTATAACATCCCTAGGCAATATCGTGTATGCCTGTATTGCGAAACTGTACTGGAAGATGAATATCACTTCGTGTTATTGTGTCCTTTATATGCTGATATTCGTAAGAGATATAATCCGATGTTTTATTGTCAGTATCCAACTCTAGAAAAGTTTAATGCTTCGATGTCACATGAAAATGTGAAATGAATGAGAAATATAGACATGTATATTTACAAATCTTTTAAAGGTATTGTGTTTACTTCATGTTGTATATATACTGTGTTTGGAACGGGGGCATATAACGCAAATACAGTCATTCCTCGATGGCTCGAAGTCTTCGGGACCGCAAGAAATACTTCGAGTCTCGAGTAATTCTAGCCATAATATCAAACGTTATTCTATAATATTGGGTCGTTATTATGAACAATATAGCTTCTAAATTAGTTTCTTTTTTATCTGTTGTTATCTTTAAATCTTTCTGAAGTTCTTGGTCATTTCATGATTGTATTTTTTGTAAATTGGATAATATAAGAAAATATAAGAGAATTTCTTTATTAGTAAATAGCAAAATGAAGATTCACTCGTAACGGAAATGATAGACTACACTACAGGCAAATATATCCCTAATATTGCTATGGTTTATCATCACGATAATACATACCTTTTGTGCGTTTTTTGTCTGATAAATATTTTATAATTGGTCTTTTAGTGTAAGTTGCAGTGAATTTCTTGCGCGGGAGTCGTGACGCTATACTGTTGAGTCGTTAATTGCTTATAAATTATTTATTCCTTCAAAAGACAATTTCCGCTGATGTTATATTATTTCAGTTAAAACCGTTTTAAAATTAACGTATATTGCTGATATCAATAGATTTGAAGTTAAAAACATCTAAAGCAGTGCAGTTAAGCTGAAAATCGATTAACGGATCAAACGTGCCATTTCATAGTTTTAACAACCTGTGAAACAATTCACACCCATAAGGAGTTCGAGCCTTGAGAACAATGAGAGGTGTAAAATAAAATGTTGTGATTATAAAAACACATCGAGCCACGGAATATTTCGAGCGTTGCGTCTTTGAGTCATGTTTATTATTCAAATATAGAAAAAAATATAAGGACAAAAAAATCGGAACCGAGCGATAACTTCGGACCATCGAGGAAATCGGGCGAAAAGAGTTCGAGCCATCGAGGAATTACTGTGGATAAATTTAACTGAAATTGAATATTTAGTGAATTATTATCTTCTTATCATCATTTCCTTTTCGAATAATTAGGAATTTGGATATTGGCAAACTGCTTTTGGATGTGACAGCACACAATCCTACGACTGGATTTCTTGTGCAAGTTTCTCAAAAAATCTAAAATACATTCTGAACAGTACCTATGTACTTGTTTGATCGAAACAATCCGCTGTTATTTTCGATTTATCTGATAACAGAAATATATCTAAAAACTGCTGTAACAATTGATACAAAAAATCAAAAACTATATATGCCTCCCTTTTGAGGCATAAAAATAATGAATAATCAGTTTGTGGGTTAAGTACATCAACAGAACACAAATGCCATCTAAGGGATGAGTAGTGAAGTATCATCAGGGCAGTACAATCTCTATCAACCGATTAAATCACCTGTATAGTGAGCGAAGGTTCATTCCGAGGCATATATTTTGCTTTCGTTATCATCCCTCTAGTGATTCTTCAAATCAGAGGAATGTTGTTTGTGGAAGTGTTAATGGTATGAATCTAATTCAATATTCCAAGTGTATGTGTGTCTGTCTGGAACAATTTAAATTCGATATGAATATCTGAAAAAGCTGTCCAATTTCTTCCTTTGTGTCAGACACATCTTAAATAAGTCTGCCAAGTCTGGCAATTATATTGTGCAACACAATGCCTTTTAACTTTCTTGACATTTCAATGCATTTCAAAACAAATGAAACAGACAAAAGATGCTCCAAAATAACACACTGTATTAACGACCGAAGTAAATTAGACAAAACCATAAAGTGCAAATATATAAAGGGGAAGTCCAAATTTCATCTTCTCAAGTATTGAAATAAACCAAACCTAATCAAAGCAGGGTAAAATTATAGAAAGAGTTGGACAAAATAAAAGAGAAACATATGAAATTTCAAAACGAAAATGCAAAAGTAATAATTGTGTCAAAATGCTAGTAAAGTAAACTTTAAAATAAAAAAGAAGCCCAGTGCGGGGCTTATTTTGAACCCATGGATATAATCTGGACAGGGGTCAATTACACAATGCTACACGCCAAATTTCTGCACTCTAGGGTAGTCCATGCAGATTTTTTGTGTTCGCATATATAACTCAACGTAAATCAAGTTACCCCTAGGCGGAGTCAAATGGAAAATGGACAGAATTTTAACAAATTTACACTAAAGAATGCTCCATACCAAATCTTTAAGCTTTGGGCCAAGTGGTTTTGGACAATACGATTTTAAAGATCTGCCTATGTACTTCCATTTTTTTAAGGTGACTGCCCTGGGCAAGGTCAATTTTGGCCCTTGGAAATAATTTGAACAGCCTTTGTAGAGGTTAGCTCCATTCCAAATAACTTAATAACTTATATAAGTTCTATGGGCTATGATATCTGACGAAAAGGTTTTCAAAGATTTTATATTGTACAAAAAGACCCCCTGGGCGGGGTTTAGATGACACTTTCTGCAAAATATCTAAGCCCTAACCTTGTGGTTTCAGAGAAGAAAAATTTCAAAGTTTTGCGTACATAAGTTTATGTTATATCAAGTGGCCTAAGGGATGGGACCATTAACGACTCTAGGGTATAATCTGAACAATCTTTGCAATCAATGCTTCATCCCAAATATCTAAGGTCTAGGGCCTATAGTTTCGGACTAGGTGAATTTAAAAGATTTTATATTTTACAAAAATGTAACCTTAGAGCGGGGTCAATTTTGATTGCAAGGGCAAAATTCGATTGTCTTGGTAGGGGACATTAATGCTTCATGCGTAATATCTTAGCCATTTGCTTTGTGGTTTTTGGAGAACAATTTCAAAGTTTCTCTTTTATAAGCCAAAATTAAGTGTGGTGACACTCTGGCCGGAGTTGGGGGAGACATTAATAATGATTCAAGGAACATCTTTATAAAAAAATGCAGAGGTTAGCAAAACAAAACTATATGTCAAATATCTAAGGTCTAGGGCCTATAGACTCTGACAAAAAAAAGACTTTCAAATATTTTATTTTTCACCTAAACAGGACCCGCGGGACGGGGTCAATTTTGATCCCAGGGACACACTCTGAACAACCTTGGTAGAGGTCAATCTACACAATGCGACACACTGAATGTCTAGACTTTAGGCAATGCGGTTTCAAAGAAGAGTATTGTTTGATAGTTTCTGTTAGACTCAATGTAAATCAAGTGACCCTTGGGAAGTCTCAGTTATAATTTCAGGAAAATAATTTGAACAACTTCTGTAGTGGTTAACATGACAATGCTACATACTAAATCTTAAAGCTTTCGGCCAAGTGGTTTCAGGGAAAAATATTTTCAAACTTATTTTCCTGTACAACTCAATATTAATCAAGTTACCCCTCCCCCCCCCCCCCCCCCACCACCACGGAAAAGTCAGTTTTGATCCTAGGGAAATAAATCTAGCAATCTTTGTAGAGGTCAACTGTACAATGCTACATACCAAATATCTAAGGTCTATAGCTTATGGTTTCTGAAAAAAATCAAAGATTTTATATTTATCACATAAAAGGGCTTATTTTGACCCTAGGGATATAATTTGAACATTATTTGTAGACGTCAACAACACAAAGCTACACGCCTAATTTCTAGACGCTAGGCCATACAGTTACAGAGAAGAAGATTTTGTAATCGTTTTTTTCTTTATAGGTCTATATTCATCAAGTGTCTCCTTGTGTAGGGCCAGTTTTGATCCCAGAGACAAAATTTGGTAGAGGTTCACTAGAGGGTGCTACATACCAAATCTAAAGCTTGGCCTATTGGTTGAAGAGAAAAAAAATTGAGTTTTTCCTTTCAGTTACCGTAGCAACTAGAGTTCGAAATTTAATTAAATTCTTTGGGACTTGGTGCAAGGGGCATTTTTTTGAAGTTTGAGGAAAATCTGTCAAGCATTTTAAAATGAGATGTTTTTTTAAAAGTAAAAATGTTGAGAACGGATGCCGGACAACCAGCCTACCATATCAGCTGACCTTTCAGCACATCATGCTCAGATGAGCTAAAAAGAGATATCATCTTGACCTGAGAGACAAAATACACTGGCATGCAATGCATTGATCGCCATTATAAATATAAGATATGACTAAGTTTGATATTTAACTTCAAGTAAGAAATGGCTACTTCCCTTTAAAAAAAATTAAATGATTTAATGGGTAAGCAGACAAGTACCACTTTATGATCATTATAGTAGGAAAGGAGATTCTGATTCATATACATAAATGATGCTTTGAAACAAGAACAGGCAGTTAGATGGGTGTCCCAAGTGCAAGCATTTCAACTCTTGAGTTGACCACATACATTTGAGGAAGTTATCCAGGCTTTGAGTAACAAAGAACAAGCCTAGGGAAGTAAATACATGTAGCCTAGGGAAGTAAATACATGTAGCCTAGGGAAGTAAATACATGTAAACTTCAATAAATATATTGGTAAATTGTTCGTTTCTTTAAATAGTAATCTTTCAACAACATCAGATAAATTCCTTCTCTTTAATACAAGTTTCTGAAATGTGAGCTGAAATAACGATTGTATTTATTGGAAACCAACACGATCTATTCTGTTTGTTATAACTCTAATTTCTATCTGCAATGTATATACATAAATGCTTTTTTTAAATAAGCCGTTTCTTCAGAGACTTAGAATTTCGTAAACAATGCGTACTGTTTTGAATGGATGATCAAAATGATATTGTGCCACTGACTGCCTTTATTTTTATATATTTTTTACTTGTTAACAGAAGGAAGATTATTTTTGCAGCAATTTTTGTACATGTCACAGGGAAAACTTGTATTGATTAAATTCATACGGCGTGAGCCGTGTTTTTTTTCTCTCTGAAAAAAATTATTATTTTTCTAGTACTAACGTGTATTTTACAGGTAATTTGGTATTGTCATTATGTCATTATTATTCATTGCTATCATTGCTTTGTTTGCATTTCGTGTGGAATGTATACATTTTATTACCAGCACTTGTACACTCCCTCAACAGCTAAATGAATACACTACCGTTACTTCACACCGCTGCTTTAATAAGAGTAGATTTATGATATTGACCTTTACAATGAACTTTTAAGCAACCAATGAAAGTGCACCAATATCCCCAAAACCGAAAAATCTTTAAACCATTCTTCATTGGTTTAAACGATCATGTGATTCCAAAAATTATAAATAGACGGGTGTTTTCTGACAATTTTGTAAACACATTTCAACTATGCGTTAATACAGCTATTAAACGTCTAAAGGCAACCATGCCATCATGATTTTAACCTTTTTGATAGTTTTACTGGTTTATTTACGTATACATATTAAAAATCACTTTGAACAGTGAATTACGTAAGTAATATACAGACATGCAATGTCTGTTTACATTTTGGGTTGTCAATTGTATGTATGGACATTTCTTTGTCAGCTAGTCACTGATTGGCTGAAAAGTAACTGTGGATTTCCCTGTCTAAAAATAAAAATATCGTTCAGAAAATTGAATTTTAGCAGATGTAAGAAAGTGAAACATTCGACCGATGCGCAGGAGAGTACGGCACATGTAAAGAGATTCATATGGCGTGAGCTGTGTTTTTCTTTTCTCTCTGAAGAAATTATAATTTGTTAGTGCCAACGTGTATTTTACAGGACCCTCATCCCCTTTCTCCATATCCTGAATGAGAGCTCAAGAATATCCGTGACATGTGGTGGCCAGTGTTGCATTTGGGACTCTCTTTTTGAGCGAATAGATTGAGGACGAAGCAATTCGGTAGGGAATTATCTCCCCCGGTAGAATCAACCAATGAGAATTGGGAAACCCTGTGCCTTGTCACAACTGGGAAGTCAACATGAATTTCCGTAAACATGTGACTATGTTGTAATTTACATACTTTCAATAATGATTTTTAGCAGTATGAACGCTTTCTAAAGTTTAAAAGGTCTTAAATACTTAATATCCAACAGTTTTGATTGAATCATACGCATGCATTATACCAACTTTGGATTTCCGACGATCGCCGCTGCATTACTAAACCGGACTGTTTGTTTACATTTTGTGGAAAAGAATGTGTATTGAGTGACATAAGTGATTTAAATCTGATATAAGGATTGTTGTGATAAATTTCAGTGATATTTCTTTAGTGTTTAATGTTTGCTTATGATCTTTATTGTGCCAATGTATTTAATTCTTAATTTTGAATTTTAAATAGTATTTTTTTGTGACAGGCTGTGTGAAATAATGTTTTGTGATTTTTGAGGTAATCCAAGGCACAGTACACAGTTTAACACCTAATCTTACAGCTGCAGGACACATTGCATGGTTAATCAGTAATTGATTGGTGACTGGTGAGCTTACACTTTCACATTCATTTCATCATTCATTTTCATTTTCCACCACCATCTTCTTTAGCATTGACATAGTTTAAAAAATTGAACTTCAATACAACTGAGTCTTTGAGATTTTTTGCAGTATATTTAGGAGTGACATACTTTTGTTAGAAGTGTTTGATGGCAATAGTGTAATTTTATTTGGAATCTGTGTGAAACAGTGATTTAGCTGTTTAGTGCTAGTCTAGAGTAGTGTACACTGTAGTTAAGACAGTAAGGGATTTCTGCCTTTACAGAATATTACAGCTCTGAAGATTGTCGAAAGTTTGAGTTATATTATATTATCACTGGTGTTTAAAATACCTCTGATAAAAATTACTTTCTGTGACAAAAACAGGAGACATTCACGGTGTATGTGCAGTGTTAATTGTTTTCTGTTGAAAATTTTACGCATAATTTTAGAATTTTCCTGCTTAAGCGAGAAGGGTTGTAGTTGCAGTGAAGAATTGGACAGGTATTGATAGACATGAAACGTTTATTGCAATATTTTAGAAAAAGTAGAACTCAAGGAAAATCTTTCTGAAAAGATTTAAATTCAGGAAATCATTCCCAAAAGAAGTACTGGTTTGCTGAATATTATTTACCAGGAAATAACCTATGATATAGAGCTCTTAGAACAGATTGAACTGATTCTAAGCTGAAGTGTGTACAGGTTTGTTTAGTGTAAATTATGGTGTACAATAATGGTCATAACCAAAATGTGCATTAAGTGAGCATCTGTTAGATATGTTCATTTTATCTAAATTTTTCTCCCAAGATTTGAACTATTGATTTGTCATAGTTTTATCAATTGTATGGTATACAGAAAAATCCATTTGTAGCAAATTTGAATTTGTGAACTTTCCCAAATTTTTCTTGTACTTGATAGATAACTGAGATGGTTTACCTCATGTTGTTTAGTGTTTTGAAGTTTAGAGTGAGCTTTATTTTTGTATAAAGCGATGTCAGTTGTTATCAACATGGAGGATAACCCGGCACATAAGTCAAGTGAGAGGCGTGATGAAGTAGATCTTGAGTATTCTTTGATACATCTTTTGTTTTAGTGCTTCGCGACGTTTTTTTTTCTAACGAAATTGAAAGTCTAACGAGTTTGTTTGCAACATATCAAAAGAGATTTTATTTCAAATTTAACAATCGTTCCCAAAAGACAAGTTCTATTTGCAGGCCGATTTGACAAAAGATATGAAACTAAATTATTAAAAATAACTTCATTTGAAAAAAATATTTCATTAATTTGATGATTATTACAAAAATATATTCGCACTGGATCGGTTTTGAAGCTTTACTTAACATATGAATTGTAAAAGAGGCAGACATTAAGAAACACATACATATACATATGGCGCCTGGCACATAGGATAAGGAATCGGGAAGTAAATGTGTACATTCATAGAGGTGTCTCATAAGCCCGGGAGGCTGGCCCTTTCAGTAGGGGTGACACTATAATAAACAAGCCCTTTACTTTTTGACATAAGAAATTTTCAAGCAATAAGAAGCTGCTGCAGTTATGCATTTTGATTACAAACATTTTTGTCATTCAACCGATAACTTATAATTAAATGTATTTTTTTATTGGTTTGCACATCCAAATGTTTGTCTAACATATTGCTTTACTTTAAAAGTAGTGCCTGCATGTTTATCTTTAACATTTTGATCAAATATAAAAGTGTGAAAGTGCAATACATATTCAAATATTTCGTGAGACACATCATATATTTAAATCTGCAGTGATAATTTAAAAAAAACAATCAACTTTTCTGGCATTTCTATACAAATTTTGAACGGATTAATTTCTCCATGACAGGGAAATTTGTTTTGACATAAAAAACGACGGTGATTGGGTTTTTTTTTCTTAAATATCACTTCAGCATCATAATATAAAACCAGAGCTATTACTAAATGTGATTAATACCCCCGCAAGACTGCTTCGGAACTGAGGAAGTTATTAGTAAAAGAATACTTTGTGAAAGAATTGTAATAGAGTTATGGATGTGGGCAATTAAAGATAATTGTGGTTCTTGTACATTGCATTTCCTGTCATTGTGCTTGACCATTGTATGAAGTTGCGCTGAATTCCAACCATTAGTTTTCAAGTAATGCCCCGACAAGGAAAACCAACAAAAGGCAATAACTGTGCAAATACTGAAGATAGAGTTATAGCTCTTATACATTGCACTTCCTGTCAGTGTGCTTGACCATTGTATGAAGTTGCATTGAATTCCAACCAGCAGTTTTCAAGTTATTCTCCAGAAAAGGAAAACGAACAAAGGGCAATAACTATGCAAATAGTGAAGAAAGAGTCATAGCTCTTGTGCACTGCACATTATCTCATTGTGATTGACCATTGTATGGAATTCCAAAAATTAGTTTTCAAGTTATGCTCCTGACAAGGAAATCCAACAAAGGGCAATAATTCTGTAAAAACTGAAGAAAGGAAAACCAATAAAGGGAAATAACTCTGTAAATAGTGAAGATAGAGTTATGATTCTTGAACTCTGCACTTCTTCTCATTGTGCTTGACCACTGTTTGGAGTTACAATGAAGTCCAACCATTAGTTGTCAAGTTTTGCTCCGGAAAAAAAACAAATAAAGGGCAATAACTCTGCAAATGGTGAAGATGGAGTTATGATTCTTGAACACTGCAATTCCTCTGATTGTGCTTGACCATTGTATAAGTTGCATTGAATTCCACCATTAGTTTTCAAGTTATGCTCCGGACAAGGAAATTGCAACGGACCGACCGCCCGACCAACCACCCGGTGACTCCTATATACCCCCACAACTTCGTTTCGGGGGTATAATAAGGTAAGAAAATAAAAATTAAAGTAAAGTTGTTAATTTTGATAACCTAACATAAATATGTAATAAGCCATTTTTAGCAGTTTTGTAAGTTTGATACCGTAACGAAATTATGTAACGAGTCCACTTTTTATCATGCTAGAACTTAAAACAAAAACGTTTGTCAACAGGTACAGAAAAGATGTAAATAAGTTTATTACAGTAAGGGATTATGGTTAGATTTGTATTTATTCATATATTTATCTTTCTGTTTTTCAGTCACATACTTTTGTGTCACATGTATCTTATACAGACGATATGTCTGCTTCATAAAACTTTAAAGGCATCTGGTATGTAAGCTGTACACCTAACTTCTATTTAGGGAAGCCACCAGTTAATACAGTGAACGACCTTTATCTAGTTAATACTTCGAAAATCTGGGTACTTATTGCACATTTATTTCCAGATGAAACTTCTCATTTATTCATTTGTCAGTATTTAGGAACAAATTTCACTTTCTCTAAAAGCCATAATAAGAAGTATTTCAAAAACTTAATGAAGTGAATTTTGATCTTGCAGAGAACTTCTAAAACTGATATTTAGATATAACAGAGTTGCAATATACCCTACAACATCAATAAGTTCAAGGATAGTAAAGACTGGAGTGGATGTGCAGGTAAAATCCGTACAAGTTGGGTGATAATATAGCCATGTCTGTACGTGTTCATTTAAGGATAAAAAGCAGACATAATCATTCTTGCGTACGCATCAATCCTATGTAAACAAACCTGACCTTTTTAACCGAAGTTTTCAATTCATACTCTTATACTTTACTTCATAGGGTATATATAGATGTACCTTTGTTGTAAAGTAGTTCCGGTAGTAAAGTAGTTCCGGTTGCTGTCGTACATAAAAATGCATTAAATAAACCACAATCTATCTGGTGACAGACGTCGTATTTTCTTTTTTAATACGGAAACTGCAAAATTCAAGTGCTCACTGTTATTTTGAACGAGACAGACAATAAATTCTATCTTCAGAGTTGATTTTTTATTTATCGGTTTAACGATCCCCTTGGGGACACCAGGCATATTTGTGGATGATCATTACGCTCTAAATTGGTCAGTCAACAATCGCATTTAGGATATAAATTTAATAATGATTTTTTTTAAATGGCAAACTTTACACATCGTTACAAGAAGACGTTAGATATACGGTTAGAAAATATATCTCAAATTAGGAAATGCCTTTCTTGGGGGACAGTGTGACGTACGAATATAATACATCTACAGGCGTATTAATGACAAATATAAGGCTGTAGAGGATTATGGATTTACTGAAAAATGTTTAGTTTTAACTACAATGAATATTACTTCTCATATAATTTGCATTGTCTCTACACAAGCTTATCCACATAGCTCTTAAATATTAGAGTATCTAATCTCTTTTACAAAACATTTAAAGTGCTATGTAAGGACTGTACCTGTCTTTTTATATTACTATCACTCATCACTGTCATGTGTGCTCTTCAACGAATCTTTATCAGACCAAAGGAAAATATTTTCATTACAGCTTCCTGCATTGTACAACAATAAGTAAAAACAGTTACTTAGTAATAATTGATTTACATTCTCATTCAATAAACAAGGAACCTTGGTTCTCCAGCTAAAGATACGGCGAATATTGCAAGATGCTGCGACGAGCATTGAAATTAATTCCAAAATTGGATTGTGTGTTTCGGTAAACTTCGGTTGTATTTCGCACGGGAGCGGGGGCAGTACTTTGTAGAACGGATAGATCAAGTTAATTCAAGTGTTCAAGTCTAAATACCAAAGACACTATCTATGGAACACTCCTCAGATCTTATAAACTTTTAAAAATTTCTTAAAGATGATTTAAATACAAGAATGAAAATTAGCAGCTGATTTTAAAACCAGTATTTAAGAAATTGTATAATTCGCGTTGCTTTATTCATATCAACCTTTTTTATAACACTGCAACGATTACGCATATGCCATACAATTTTTATTAAATTTCTCTGTCGAAATGGGTTAAGATTCTTACTAGTTTCCACACCTTAATGCACAGCCAACAAAGCTTCATATCAGTTTAATCCACAAGAAGAAAATTTCAATACAACAGGATCAAAAATTACAATTTCATATCTCTCTAGGTTTCATGCAGTGCTGACTCTCATTTTAAAATATTTTATTTTCTCATGTTTGTAAACTTTCAGATTGTTATTACTTTCAGTTTTTCTTATTCTTGCTTAGTGGACTCAGTTTCTCTTCCCCTCCCTTCTTCATTACGGCTTTTTGAAGCTCTAGTGTCGTGTTATTAGCTAAATCCCTCGCAGTGCAAGAATTAGAACAGTAAGTTCAAGACATCTTTGGAATATATGAGATATGTTACTCTTATTTCTTCGTTGGTGACTCAAAAACACAAATATCAGCAATAAATTCATTTAATTGGCTTTAATTATCTTTCAACAATTCTATAAATTTTTATGACACTGTAATTGGCATTTATGACTGCTTGTGTCTTGCTGCAAAATGGCTTCTTTGACATTAAAATGAGGAAAGAAATCTAACAACAGCAGCTGTCAATAGAGACAATTAAAATGTTTAACTTAACTCCCAAAACATAATTACTTAAGGAATATAAACAATGATATTTGAAAAATAATGAATTAAAATATCATAGACACTGCATCTTTTATGTTATAGATAAATAAAAGCCCTATTTGCAAAGTAATTTTCGTCACTGTTGTTGTTTACGCCAATCATTCTTATCAACTCACTTTTTGCACAACTGTATTTCGAACATCTTTTAGGTCTGTCAAAATATCTTTTTAATTGAGCCTATTAACGGCTTTCAGTAACATCAGGTACATAATCTAGGAATCGCTTAGCTGTAACAAAGACTTCATCATGACTGCTTTTAAGACAATAAATCTTAAAAAGTATTCACCGCAATTACGGAAACATAGCTATAACATTAAAAAGCATAATGTTTATAATGTAAGTTACACTGGCCTATTTAATGAAGAGTAGTCTTGGTTGGTTAATGATCTCATGTTCAATGAATTAGCACATTAATCACAATAAAAAAGAAGTTAATACTTTAAGGCTAGTCCTGCATAATGAAACTATATTCTGAAAGCATAACTTACGTTAAAATAACAGAAAACATGACTTGAAAGTTTGACCGATTAACCATTACAACTAAACAAAGTTCAGTAAAAGCATGTGGCAACCACAATAGTTCCAAGACATGCGCGACCTTTTTCGTAACATATTCCCAAAACATAAGTGCATATCATATCAGTTCACTTGTTGATGAAGGAAGCATACCTCTTTACACATTATACACGTGTACAGAAACAAAAATAATGAAGTGCATGTCTGTGAACTTGGAAACATTGCTCTACATCTGAGGGAAAATTTACAGCCTGTATAACCAGACTAGAGATTCTGCGAATTTCTGTGTATGATTGATATTTAATAAGGCTGTCAAGAAAATTGCTTATCAGCTTTAAATATTCAGGCAAGTCTGCGCTGTAAGACAAGCACAGTTTCCTCCAGATTTCACAAGGAGCACATATTACCTTTCCATTGAACATCAGACCAGAGGCGTACTTAGCTAGCTTAGCAATATTATTTTTAATCTAACAAAAAGGCCTAGAGAAACCTCAAGAGCACAAAAATAAGTTCCTAGACAAATTCATTTTAAAGTACAAAAAAACTTACAAAGTAGTACAGCTTCGGTTTTATGTCCTGACTAGCATACTATCACTATCACAGTGCTTACTATCAACAGAACGGATACAATCTTTGAACCAGTTCTATTCAGAAAGGAACAATTTTAATCTGAAAGCTATAGTATAATATCATTTTCCATGACATGCCAGAAAGGATGACAAGACATAGTAACAATATAAGGACAAAGTCAGAGTTTTAAAAATGCAGGATGAAAACATATCACGGCTTTTCAACTATATATGGCGTTTTTTTCACTCTCTGTGCCAATAACAGTGGTTCTATTACAATGGATTTAGTATGGTATATGTGAATCATAAACATATTCTCTTGTTATCAGACACCATATCTGAATTTGGACTAAGTATGTAAAAAGTTTGGCTGAATTTTCTGTAACAGGAAGGAAAACTCATATTCGTATAAACTTTACATAAAAAGAATTCAAACTAGGAATGTTTTCCCATGTTTACGTCAAGATTTTCCCTTTAATTATATATATGAACAATTTCATTACGTTTTTATAGCTTACATGAGAAAGCAGCGATTGAAAATCTTCGAACGTCGATGGTCGATTCAAAATCAGCAGATGTAATATATGTGCACACCTTGTTTGATTTTACGAGCATACGGTATCCAGAATTTTAATCAATAGAGAAGCCAAAAAAAATTACGATTGTTTTTTTGTTTTGTTTTTTGTTGTTGTTGTTTTTTCCCGAAAGCACAATCCTAATCAAATTCTGCTGTCGTGCAGTTTAGATGAGTTTTTTTTAATGTATCAAACGATACTATTCAGAAAAATAATCTAACCGTTGAGTTTTCAATAAGACTGACAGAAATTCAATGACTCCATCATAAACACATAAGATGAAACAGTAATCGTTCAACAATATCAAATTTCGATGGCTTTCATTGGAAACCGAAACTATTTGTGCTGTTAACTCTATTGTCTATCTGCAATCTTTTGGCATAAATGCACTTTTGAACAACATACGTTTACTCTGAAAAGCCATTTGTTCAGGGACTTCAAATGTCGTAGACAAGCGTACTGTTGGCATTTAGATGAGTAGATGATCAAACTGAAATTATAGCTCCGACTGTTAACATTCTTTATTTATATATATAAGATAGTTGTTGACTTGTAAACAAAAGGAAGATAGTTGTTGCTGCTATTTTTATACATTGTATATCTTTTGATTTTTGTGCTTCGCGATGTTTTTTCTAACTAAACTGAAAGTACACTTTTTTTTCTTTTTTTTTTTTTGCAGACATATGAAAAATATTTTTACTTCTAGTGTAAAATATTTTAAAGAAATTCTATCTGTAGGCCAATTGTCAAGAGATAAGAAATATAATTATTAGAAATAACCTCATTTTAGGAAACTTTTAACATTCCATTAATTTGCTCAAAAATAAGTTAGCAATGGGATGGGTTTGAAGCTGTAGTTAACATAATGAGTTTTATGAAAGCGCAAGACATAAAGAAACATTTACAAAAGAAGAACTGCATGCACATTAAACTTTATAAGAAGCTGCTACAGTTATGCAAAAGCCATCGACAATTTGATTGCAAACGTTTTTGTCTTTCAACCGACAGTTTATATTCAGATGTGTTCACTTTTTTGGTTTGCACCTTACTTCAGTTAAACATAGTACCTGCTGCCGTGCCCAGTTCAAATAAGCATCGCGATGACGTCATGTGTGAGCACATTTCCAACCTAAGCTCGTCTCGATCTAATAGGCGGAACACACTGACGCAGACGCCTGAGAACGTGTCTCTGCTAATACCTTACTGTCTCACTGTGCAAAATGGTTGTTCTTGGAAGTTACTTTACATTAAACACAATACTGGCGTGATGTATCCATTGTTGCTAGACTGACAGGCGTGCTTCACATGAACAGTTTCTGACCGATATAACTATAGGTATCCTAAAATGTAACGTACACCGTTTCTTTTGCGTTGAAGACTGCAATGATGAATACTCATTTTTCAAAACCCTATGGACGTTTCTGTCGTTTCAATAAAAATTCAAAACGGATTAAACTCTCCATAACAGTCAAACTTGTTCCGACATAAAACGCGGCGATGACTGGCCTCTATTACTCTCTTAAGTGAAATTGGAAGAAAATGCCATCTCCGTATTCTTAAAATTTAGAAAATACAAAATGTAACCGTTATTACTTCAGCATCAAAATAAAAAAATAAGAGGAAAAAAAGTAAAGTAGGTAATTTTGATGGTGTAACCTAATAATGTAATAGGACCAAATTTTATCATTTTGCAATTTTGATACCACAACAAAATTATGTTAAAAGTCCAATTTTTATTATTCTGGTAATTTTCAATGGTAGGATACTACGTCATCGCGCACCTGTTTTATGCTCTCCCGCGAACCATTTTTTGTCAACAACCCGTCGCTTGAAAGGTAAAATGGTCTTTTTCAATAAGAAATCTGTAGAGGTGCAAAAATCATGTTGTGCACCGAAGATTGGCTGGTGTACTTTAAACTTTACGTAAAGAATTTTTGTAATTTAAAATTCTAGTATAGGTCTGAAAACGGTTGAAAGTTTTTTCAGCATGCATTCAGAAAAAAAAATCACCTGTTTTCAGGGCAAATCTAGAATTTTACACTATAAAAGTTATTTCAAGCGACGGGTTGTTGATCCACGAGAGAGCATAAACAGGTGAGCGATGACGTAGTATCCTACCATTTGACACCGTAAGGAAATTATATAACGAGTCCAATAATTGTATTATTTTGGTATTGTTGACACCCTAACAAAATTATGTAAGAAGTCCAATTTTATTTATTTTAGAATTTAAAACAATATGTTGGTCAATAGGTATTGAAAAAATGTAAAGTTAATTACAGTAAGGGAGAGTAGTTAGATTTGTATTTATCGAGCTGTTTATCTTTCTGTTTCTCTGTCGTATCTCATGAAGACGATATGTCAGCTTCATAAAACTTTTAAGGGATGTAGTATGTGAAGTTGTACACCTAACTTCTGCTAAGGGAAGCCTCTAGTTAATACAATAAACGACCTTGACATAATTAAAACTAAGATTCGAAGATCTGGGTGTTGATTACACATTTATTTCCACATGAAGCTTAATACTTGACAGGTATTCATTGTCAGTATTTAGGAGCAAATGACATTTTTTCTAAAAGCCATTAAAGGTATTTCAAACACTTAATGAAGTGAGATTAAGTCTTGCTAAAATGCAAAAAACTGATATCTGAATGATACAGCGTAGCATTTTATCATATAACATCATTAAGTTCAAGGATAGTAAAGACAGGTGTGGGTGGGTATGAAAATTGATGATACAGACATGTCTGTAATGTTCCTTAGAGGAAATGAAATCAACATGTAAGGTAGATATTATTGCTGGTGCAAGCATAAACATAAATCCTATGTAAACGGCTAAAATCTTCTTATCCGTACTTTTATACCTTATTTTATAGGGTATATACAGATGCACTCTTTTGTAATGTAGTTCTGGTTGCTGACTTAAATAACAGACTTTCCCAAATGCATTAAATTATAATAAGACACTCTCTATCCGCAATCTCATCTGGTGTGTTTTGTTTTAATATGGAAACTATCATGTTCAAAAGTTCATTGTAATTTTGAGAGAGACAGACATTAAAGTCTGCCTCCATGGTTGATTTTCAATTATCAGTTTAATGATCCCCATAGGCACACAAGGCATATTTGCAAAAGATAAGCTCTAATTTCTCAGCCAATAATTGTATTTAGGACAAAAAATGAATCATTAATTTTAAAAAATGACAAGCTTTTCCATCATTATAAGGAGACGTTAGATATGTAGTAACATCTGGAAATTCATTGTATTCTTTTTCACTTTCATAAGTCCAAGATTCCAATAAAAGCTATATCAAATTGTACCCATGGGTAGATACAAACGGTGTCTCATTTAACTACATTATTTCCTAGTTCAGGTTTACTAGTTTTCTCAACATTACTGACAACCTCAGCTAGAACACTTTTTTCAAGGAAATGCCTTTGCCTTTCTTGTGAGACAATGTGACTAATTTTAAGCTGTTGAGGATTACAGATTTATTCAAAAATGTTCAGTTTTATCAAAAAGATGTATTATTTCTCCAATAACTTGAACTATCTTTCTACGTAAGCCAATCCACAACTTTTAGATACACGTGTTTCCTTGTATCTTGCATAGAACATTTAACAAGCTCTGTAAGGACTGTACCTGTGTTTTCTGATTAACGATTTTCACTTCTGTTTTTCAACCTAAATGATGGTCTTGTCATTACAGCCTCCTGCAATGTCTTGTGCTAGAAATATTACATTATACTAATTTGCTCTGCCCTCTCAAGCAATAAATGGTTAAAATATAACAAGGTTTCTTGAGCTAAAGATACTGCGACTTTGCTGGTCAATTTGCTGTTAATAACTTCCCTTACACTTTCAAGCAATAAATGGTTTAAATAAAAAATGGCTACTTGATTCTCCAGCTAAATATACATGAATGAACATTGCTAACTATTTAGTCCATGTGACATACATATATACTTACTTTTTTAATAGATTGCGAAGCTAAAAATGTTCATTTCGGTCAGTAGTTTGAAGGTTTGGGGTACATTGGAAGAAGTCGCAGAATCAACTGATCAAAGTTGATTCAAGTGTTTAAGTATAAATACCAATGGCATTATCTATGGAAAAACCCCTCAGGTTTTTGAACTTTTAAATTTCCTTTATGATAATTTAAGAATAAAAATGTATTTGTTTTTTGTTTTACTTAGCAACTGAATCTAACCCATCTATGCCCAATGGATTATACCATCCTTGTTAGTTGAACGAGTCCATTTTCAATCTAAAAAGTTTGCGGCATCTGATCTGTGTGTGCACTGTTTGCCAATGTCTAATTTTGTAGACGCTAGGCATTGATGGGCTAAAATCAGATATTCGGAAATACTCGAATATGAGTTGCTTTACGACTACGAACCTTTTTCTGAACCTGCAACAATCAAGTATATGCCATACAATCTGTGTAAAATGTGTAAAGTTTCTTATTGGTTTCCACATCTAAATGTTCAGCCAACAAGTTGTTTTTTTATTTCAGTTAATCCCTTAGAAGAAAATTACTGTTTCACGGACAATGACAATTTCAAATTAACTACTACTTCTTTTTCTAGACTAACTTGTTGAAACTTATACCGGCAATAAAAATTTCATGGAACTGGCAATGAAATTTTAAACTGAGCTTCCACATTAAGCATTGTGCTGTGAAGCACATTAGAACGGACTTAGAAAAGTAGATGTGGCAGAAAAGGCAATGGCACTAATGTTATGCTTAACCTATCAACCATTTAAAAGGTCACCTATTTTGCTACAAACATAAGAACTTAATTAAGCCAGACAATTCATACCACAATGCTCAGGACGTCACTGGAATATTCGATAAATAATTTTTCCATAATAATAATTATTTTCCAATTTCCCTTTTTCTTTGTCTCAAAAACACAAATTTGAGAATTTAATCATTTAGTTAGCTTTGATTATTTTTCTAGAACTGTATGTGTTTAGTATTTACAACTGCTTGTATCATGCTACAAAATGGCTTCTTTAACATTCTTCTCTCAAAAAAATCTGATAGCTGTCAACAAAGACGATGTAATCATTACAATGCTTAACTGAAATCACGTAAGTACTTAGGAAGTTAAGAGTATTTTATCAATATATACAAATAATCTTTTAAATATATATAAATTAAATATCGTTCACAGAGAAGGCATCTTTGATATTATAGTTAAATCAATGTTGAATTAATGTTAAAGGTAACCGTTAAACTCTTGAAAAGAATATCAAACTTAGGTGAAATCAAAAATTTTAACAGGATGTTTTTATGGAACGGGGGCCATGCGGCAAGCAATCCTCACTGTGGTCGTTTATGTCTGCCATTGTTACCATCTCATATCTTTGAACAACTATAGTTTGAACGCCTTTTAAAACTGTCAAAATATAACTTTTATGTGAGCTAATTCTTGGCTTTAAGTTGCATTATGTGCATAATCTAGATATTGCTAAGATGGAACAAAAACCAACTTCGGCGTGACTTCTTTTTGTGATCGCCTTTTGTCCGTCGTCCGTCTGTCCGTTTACAGTTTGTTAACACTCTAGTGGTCACATTTTTGACTCAGTTGTCATGAACTTGATCAGGATGTTTGTCTGATTAATTTCTCGGACGAGTTCAAACATGGGTTATCTTGGTTGAAAAATCCAGAGCCTAAATATAGAAAAACCTTGTTAACACTCTAGAGGCTACGTTTTCAGTTAAAATATCCTGGAAATTTGTCAGAAAGGTTGTATCAATGATTTCTAGCTCAAGTTCGAATATGGGTCATCTAGGGTCAAAAACTAGGTCACAGAGCCCAAATATGAAAAACCTTGTTAACACCCTAGAGGTAACATTTTCAGTCCAAATAACTTGGAAATTTGTCAGAAAGATTGCTTCTATGATTTCTAGCTCAAGTTCGAATATGGGTCATCTGGAATCAAAAACAAGGTCACAGAGCCCAAAAATAGAAAAAAATATGTTTACACTCTAGAGGCTACTTTTCAGTATAAATATTCTGGAAATTTCTCAGAAAGGTTGTTTCAATAATTTCTAGCTCAAATTTAAATAAGGATAATCTCGAGTTTAAACCTAGGTCACAGACCCCAAAAACCTTTTTAACACTCCAGAGGTTACATGTTCAGTTCAAATATCCTAGAAATTTGTCAGACAGGCTGTTTTGATGATTTCTAGCTCAAGTTCGAATATGGGTCACCTTGGATAAAAAACTAGGTCACAGAGCCCAAATATGGAAAAATCTTGTTAACACTCCAGAGGTAACATTTTCAGTCCAAATAACCTGGGAATTTGTCAGAAAGGTTGCTTCTATGATTTCTAGCTCAAATTCGAATATGGGTCATCTGGAGTCAAAAACTAGGTCACAGAGCCCAAAAATCGAAAAACTTTGTTAACACTCTAGAGGCTACATTTTCAGTTTCAAGTTTGGATATGGGTTGTCTGGGGTAAAAAACTAGGTCACAGAGACCAAATATCAAAAAACCTTAAAACACTCTAGAGGCTACTTTTTCAGTCCAAATAACCTGGAAATCTGTCAGAAAGGTTGTCTCAATGATTTCGAATTAAGGAGGTTTCGTCACACTTATTTTATATAGTGACAGAAAAGAGGTTTCGTCACAATGATATTATAGAGTAATTCACACCTATTGTATATTGAATGCAATCATAAAATATTGATTATTAAAGTAGTAAGCTATTAATGCACGGGTGTTATTGAATTATGATGAATCAAACTGCGGCAAATTTAACATAATTAGTGTTGATAAAAGTTAAAATTATGCTGGAAACATTAACAAAAATATATACTGAATATTTTTTAATTTACTAGAAACTGGGGTTAAAATGATGCTGGAAACAGTACCAAAAAGATATTGAATATTTTTTAATTTGATAGAAAACGGCTAAAAGATTGCCTTTTTAAGAAATATCATCCAGAAATAACAACTTTAGTATTTAAATTCTAAGCATCTTCGAAAACATCTTTTTTTTTGATGCATAAAAGATCATTAAAGAGCAAAACATGACTAAAATTTGTGCAATTATTGCAAATTAAAATTATATTATTAAAGTTTCTAAAAACTAGATGAATTTAGACATCCAGATCATATAAAATAATTGCTTGTTATCAACACCTTGTTGCCGTCGGCAGTTTTCTATTACCGTATCTACTATATAAATTAATTGTGACGAAACCTCAACCTGTTTTGTACAGAAAAATAAGTGTGACGAACTGGTAGACCCATGATTTCTAGCTCAAGTTCTAATACAGGTAATCTGGGGTCAATTAACCAGGTCCATAGCAACTTTGTTAAAAACAGTCATACTAAGGTGAGCAATACAGGGCCATCATGGCCCTCTTGTTAAAGATAGCTAATACAAGTTTATAGTATAAATTTCACTGGCATATTTAATGAAGAATAGTTATTGATTGCTATATGACGACATCTTAAGTGAATAAACACATCTATCACAATGAGAAAGAACTTAATACTTTAAAACTAGTTCTGAAAAATGAAACTATCTCCTGTTGAAAGGCATGATTTATGTTAAAATGACAGAAAACATGACTTGAAATTTTGACCTATTAGTTCTTTAAAAGCATATTGCAACCTTCAACAAAAATTGTTCAAAGACGTGCATGACCTTTTCACAGTCGTCTCAAAAAATCAATACAGTTCTATTACTGATTAGGAAACATCACTATTTTTTGGAAGTTCTTTTATGCTTACAGAAACAATCAAGAGCACCGCTGGGCAGAGCATTATATGCCTGAAGAGTGTTTTCTCTAAGTATGATGCATTTGTGATACAAGGGGGGAAACCTTAGGCTTTCAAATTAAATGATTTGCTTTAAATTTTGAATTTTTTTACCTTTGACCTACTGACCCCAAACTCAAAAGGGGTCATTCACTCAATATGGGCAACCATTATATGAATTTTGTTATATTATAACCTTTTCACTGAACATCAGACCAGAGGTATATTTAGCAAGCTTAGCAATAAGTCTTTTGTTCTATGAAGTCAGTATAATAAAACCTCAAAAGCATAAAAATGCTTTCCTTGACAAAGACATCGTAAATTACAAAAGACTTATAAAGAAGTACAGTATCCGTTTTGTGACATAAGCTTACTATCAACAATACTTCCTATCAATGGATGGAGTAAAGAACAATCTTTGAACAAATTCTATTCAAAAAGAAACTTCCATCGGAAAGCTTTATAATAATATCACTTTCCTTAATATACAGAAGGATTCACAAGACAGATTAATATTGTTAGGACAGTTTTAAAATGCAGGACGAAAAACTCTGTCATCTCAGATGCTATGGTGGCATAAAAACATGAAGTACAACAATGTACAACCCTTTTCCCCTACTGTTCAAATATGCAGGTTACTTTTAAGTTACATTTCTGTTTACCATTGCTCATCAGGGGGGGGGAGGCGGTGTCACCTTTTGCAATAGTAATGTAATGTATTGCCACTACCACAAAGCCATTTTCACAATACATTGTATTCTACAAGAATAAAACTCACTGCGATTGTTCTCTATTTTACAAATTTACACGTTATCTAACACTACTGTTTTACCATGACTCTGTAGTGTTTCCTACATTTTTCATAAAAATAAAGTCCTATTACACTAGAGTTTCGTTACAATCTCATGGTGTTTTTGTCTGTCCTACTAATACAAAAGTCACCCGTTTCTTTTGCTACAACTTCATGGCCTTTTTAAGTTTCACCAAAGCTAAAGCTGTTTCTTTCAATGTTATGCCTAATAAAAAAGTCTTTATTGTGATCTATAAAGAGTAATTAATATCATGAGTCTTCTTGTCATAATTAACCTTTGGCTGCTGTTTAACCATACCAACTTTCATCACTTTTTCACATTTTACAGTTAAACTAATTTTATCATATTTGCTTTACAATTGCTTAAAATCATCATTTTAACATTTTCCAAACACCTCATTTTCAGTTTGTTTCCTCATGAATCCCCTTCCACAAAGCGAGGAGGCCTCCATCTGTCAGTCTGTCTGTCCATAACACTTTCGTGTCCACTCCATAACTTTTAAACTGCTGAAAATTTTTTGAAATAACTTAGCACAAGTGATCACCATTAGACGATGTGCAGAGGGCAATTATTGGGTTGCTACCACCAAGGTCAAGGTCACACTTAAAGGTCAAGTGTTAAAAAGTCTACATTTTGTGTCCACTCCATAACTTTTAAACCACTGAACATTTTTTTAAATAACTTGGCACAAGTGATCACCATTATGAGACGATGTGCAGAGCACAATAATTGGGTTGCTATCCCCAAGGTCAAGGTCACACTTAAAGGTCAAGTGTTAAAAGTCTACATTTCGTGTCCGCTCCATAACTTTTAAACCGCTGAAATTTTTTTGAAATAACTTGGCACAAGTGATCACCATTATGAGACGATGTGCAGAGGGCAATTATTGGGTTGCTACCCCAAAGGTCAAGGTCACACTTAATGGTCAAATATCAACATTTCACATCTGCTCTATAACTTACTAACTTGGCTTACTAAAAGTTTTTTAATTACTTTGCACAAATGATCACCACTATGACACGATGTGCAGAACCCAACATCCAGGTTGTTACCCCCAAGGTCAAGGTTAAATGTTCTCTATAACTTTTTGACTTAATGGATGATTTTAAATAACTTGGCACAAATAATTACTATCATGAGACTATGTGCTTATAATATGCATGGCACAACATCAAGAACATGGTTGGTTAAAGGTTAAGAAGTACACATTCATGTCCGCTCTGGAAGGGGATTTAGCTGTTCTTCAGACTGCCTTGTTTCAAATTCAATTTCAGCATCAACTGAACTACAACCGTCATACCTAGAACATCTTTTTATGCCCCCGATGGGAGGCATGTAGTTTTTGAACTGTCCAGGAGGCATATAGTTTTTGAACTGTCCAGGGGGCATATAGTTTTTGAACTGTCCATTCGTCAGAAAACTTTAACATTAGCCTTAACTTCCTTATTAATAAGTGGATTTACTTCATACTTGAACATAACACCCCTTTGGACAATACCTTCCCATTGACCTATATTTATTTGACATTGATCCCTGAATGACCTTCACCTTGAAGATACAATTGTCCAAAAACTTTAACATTGACCATAACTTCTTTATTAGTAAGTAGATTTACTTCATACTTGGACACAACACCCCTTTGGACAAGGCCTTCCCACTGACCTATATTTATTTGACCTTTACCCTTGAGTGACCTTCAACTTGAACATCCAATTGTCCAAAAACCTAAATATTATCCATAACTTCTTTATTAGTAAGTGGATATACTTCATACTTGGGCATAACACCCCTTTGGACAAGACCTTCCAACTGACCTATATCTATTTGACCTTTACCCTTGAATGAACTTTACCTTGAATATCCAGTTGTCCAAAAACTTTAACACTGCCCATAACCTCCTTATTAGAAAGTCGATTTACTTCATACTTGGACACAACACCCCTTCCCATTGACCTATATCTATTTGACCTTGACCCTTGTATGACTGGTCCTCAGCTTAAGGTCAAAGCACCACTTCAGGGGCATTGTCATCTTACAGTGACAGTTCTTGTTCAAATTTGTTTCCTTACAGAAATCTAATTTCATAAACAAGAGGGCCATGATGGACCTAGATCGCTCAACTGAATATTTTGCCTTTGGGTCTGCTATTGAGCTAACATCAAAAGCTTTTTTAAGAATCTCCCTATATAAATCTATATGAATACAAGTGACCCCAAGGGGACAAATTTCACTCAAGGGGCATAATTTGAACAAACTTGGTAGATGACCTCTAACTGATGCTCTATTAAAAATATCTAAGTTCTAGGCTCTGTGGTTTCAGACAAGAGGTTTCTTAAAGTTTTGCCTATATAAGCCCATGTAACATCAACTGACCCCCAGGGCAGGGCCAAACTTGACCCTAGGGGCATAATTTGAACAAATTTGGTAGAGGTCTACTAGACAATGCTACATACCAAATCTTACAGCTCAGGGCCTTGTGGTATCAGACAAGAAGATTTTTAAAGTTTTCCCTATATAAGCCTATATAAAACCATTGACCCCGGGGTGGGGCCAAATTTAACCCCAGGGTACAGTTTGAACAAACTTGGTAGAGGTCCACTAGACAATGCTACATACCAAATCTTAAGGCCCAGGGCCTTGTGGTTTCAGACAAAAAGATTTTCAACGTTTTTCCCTATATAAGCCTTTGTAAAATCAATTGACCCCCGGGGCAGGGCCAAATTTGACCCCAGGGGCATAATTAGAACAAACTTGGTAAAGGTCCACTAGACAATTCTACACAACCAATCTTAAGGCTCAGGGCCTTGTGGTTTCAGACAAGATTTTTAAAGTTTCGCTAAATACAAATGTAAGCCTATGTAAAATCAATTGACCTCCGGGGTTGGGCAATAATTTGTCCCCATGGGTAAAATTTGAACAAACTAGGTAGAGGTCCACTAGGCAATGCTTCATACCAAATCTTAAGGCTCAGGGCCTTGTGGCTTCAGACAAGAAGATTTTCAAAGTTTTTCCCTATATCAACCTATGAAAAACCAATGACCCCGAAGCGTGGCCAAATTTGACCCCAGGGGTATCATTTGAACAAACTTGGTAGAGGTCCACTAGACAATGCACACCAAATCTTAAGGCTCAGGGCCTTGTGGCTTCAGACAAGAAGATTTTTTAAAGTTTCACAATATAAGCCTTTGCAAAATCAATTGACCCCTGGGGCAGGACCAAATTTCAACCAAGGGGCAAAATTTGAACAAACTTGATAGAGGTCCACTATACAATGCTACACACCAAATCGTAAGGCTCAGGGCCTTGTGGTTTCAGACAAGAAGATTTTTAAAGTTTCACTATATTAGCCTTGGTAAAATCAATTGACCCCCGAGGCAGAGCCAAATTTGACCCCAGGTGTATAATTTGAACAAACTAGGTAGAGGTCCACTAGACAATACTACAAATCTTAAGGCTCAGGGCCTTGTAGTTTCAGACAAGATTTTCTAAGTTTTTTCTTTCAGTTGCCATAGCAACCAGTCTTGATGGAATTGAATTCTTTGAACAACATGCAAAGAATATCCCAGGCATGTTTCGTCAATGTTGGCTTAGCGGTTTAGGAGGAGATGTCATTCAAGTAAAATTGCTGACGACGGACAATCAACAATCCCAAAAACTCACCCTGAGCAGTGCTCAGATGAGCTAAAAAGGCTTACAGTATTTGTGTTCAAAATGAATTTTTCACATCACGTCCTTGGAGACTTATGGGATTATAAAACATTCATACAATAATGAACCAATACTTGGCAGTCATGTAATCAAATCAAATTAAGTCCTTATTAGAAAGATGCCAGATCATGCCTGCATACTAAATGCTCTCTAACCGATCAGGAAAATTGAGAAGTGTACCATCACCCTATTTATGGACATAATTCAACAAATTTCTAGAAGGAAGGCTTTAAAGGAGAGATAATTGTCTAACTGCGGCTACAGTTATTTAAACTTTCGCTCTAGTTAAGCAGATCTGAAATTCATTAGTTGACATTTGCATAATAAACAGGACATAGTTAGGCATATCACGTACAAGCTGGAAGTATCAACTGTTCAGGAAAATTGTTCAGCAAAAAACTTTATTTCGAACATGTTCATTTAAGCAATTGCTTCAAAAACCTTTTAACTTTCTACCAGAACAATTCCCTGGAATCAGGAAGTCAGAGCTACCTTAACCCTGTATCCTCCTTAAAGGTCACCTCTACGAAATGAATTCTCCTTAGAATGAAAATCGACACAAATTTTATTTTGTACTAACCCAAAGATATCTTCAATCTTCTGCCGAAATTGGTGAAAGTAAGAACAAGGTAATACACCAATTATCAAACATTCAAAAAAATGTAAATCCTCCATTTCTCAGAGTTACAACTTGTCTTAGTATGACCTACAAGTCAAGTAATCAAATCAGAAAGTGACACTGATCTTTTTTAACAGAATCAGTATAAATGACATTGGCCTTTGGGCTTTTCCTGTTACCTGTGCTTCTTAATTTATAAACATCCTTTTATAACTCTGCAGGAAGTGAGATTGACTTGAAAGGTATAATCTCAATGATTAAAGCTAAAACTTCAAAGTGAACAAATGTTACAGTATTATGAAATATAATGATGCTTTTATAGTAAACTGGCCTATGGTGTCTTTAAAAGAATATTCTGATAATCAAAGGGCAGAAATTGCTGTAAGCAAAATCTGTCTTGTGTATTGAAATTTTCAGACATCTTGTCAAAGGTAAGATACAGCATTTTTTTCAACTCTTTTTGAAATGAAGCTTACATGGCATTTGGGATGGCAACTGGATTTCTTTCTTTCAGTCTTTGCCATTTTGTGTTTGTTTTTTCTATTCCAGTCAATTAGATGCATTGTTGGCTTTTCAAGTGAAACACCAGAATTTATCACTTGTCCTATCTAAAACCGGCCAACTTCCTCAAAGATTCAAGGCTCAAACATGTCACCATTAACCAGAGTCATGACGAAAGTGAAACATCTGTGTGAAATACAGTACCAAAAAGTTATGCCTAACACTCAAACCTTTATGGGAACAAGCATTGATTTTATATGTTCAATCTAACAAATTCTTTATTACACTGATTACATCAATATACAAGAAAACTGTTTAATTCAATTTCTTTATTAATGTGAATTCAGCAATAAATACTGGTTTTATAATTTCTACATTATTTTATCACAGGTATGAAATTCATAAATACAGTTTACAAATATCACTAGAGCTATCACTAAATGTGATTAATACCCCCACAAGACTGCTTCAGAACTGAGGAAGTTATTAGTAACAGAATACTTTTAAAAAATTGAAAAAGAGTTATGGTTGTGGTCAATTAAAGATAGTTGTGGTTCTTGTACACTGCATTTCCTGTCATTGTGCTTGACCATTGTATGAAGTTGCACTGAATTCCAACCATTAGTTTTCAAGTTATGCTCTGGACAAGGAAAACCAACAAAGGGCAATAACTGTGCAAATACTGAAGAAGGAGTTATAGCTCTTATACAATGCACTTCCTGTCATTGTGCTTGACCATTGTATGAAGTTGCACTGAATTCCAACAAGAAGTTTTCAAGTTATGCTCCGGACAAGGAAAACCAACAAAGGGCAATAACTCTGCAAAAAGTGAAGATAGAGTTAAAGCTCTTGTACATTGCACATTCACTCATTGTCCTTGAACATTGTATGAAGTTGCACTGAATTCCAACCAGCAGTTTTCAAGTTTCTAGTGTTCTGTATAAGGAAATCCAACAAAGGGCAATAACTCTGCAAATAGTGAAAATAGAGTTATAGCTCTTGTACACTGCACTTCCCCTGATTAAGTTGCATTGAATTCCAACCATTAGTTTTCAAGTTATGCTCCAGACAAGGAACGGCCCAACCGACCGACCAACCACCGGGTGACTCCATATATACCCCCAAACTTCATTTCGGGGGTATAAAAATGTTTTGCAATCCTAGAGTCTAATATGAATATTCTGCTGCTCATAATTCACTTACAAATCTCTATCAGTATCTCAGAGCCTTAGTTAAGCTCTACACTGTTGGTAGTTACAAGTAAATTTTGCAGCCCTATCCAGGAACATCACTGGTACAGGTCAGTTTGCAAATCTGTCATAGCCTGGGTTAGTCGTTTCATTTTATCCTCCATGGCTTTCTTAGAAGCTTGGTTTTCACTAAGCATCTCACGCATTTCTTCTTCAACTTCAGCCACCTGAAAACGGAACAAAAAAAGATTTTTTTTTCTTGAAGCTAAAAGACATTGCCTATCAAAACTTACTTCTAACTAGTTTCTATAGAGATTACTTTAGCTTAGTCTCAACAGAGTGATGAAAATCACTCAAAACTGTTACATTAGAGTCTTTATGTCATAAGATCAAAGCTTTACAAGCCTTTGATCACTAAGTCTTACACATCACAGTCCAAACATTTTGTAAGAAAAGGTAACTACACATTAATACTTTGTCTAAGATAAGTAAAAGAAAAAATTCATGGTGCTCTTTATATATGATTGGATAAAACTGTCTATGGTTTGATCTTGCTAATTCTGTTAGTCTCTTTTCTTTCAAGAAAAGAAGACAGTCTAAAAGCAGTAAATTCTAATGGAAATAATATATACCTACAGACGAATTACTTTCAAAGTATTTGGTGAATGACAGCTGTTGACTGTCTGTCTGATTCACTGAGGTGAAAAGGTACACAGTACAAAAAATCATTAGTTGAATTAACTCAAACATACTTGACATTTTATTCAAAGAAACCTGTGGTGGATCCTTTTTCCATAGGAGTCATTTGATTAAAATTTCAGAATATACTTTAATCTGTAGGTGACATTATACTGAACAATTCAAGATAACCTACTCTTTATCTAATGGAGATATTAAAATAAAAACTATCATATAGAACACCTTTTTTTCTATGGGAGATATCCGAATGAACAAGAAGACCATGCAGACCTGAATTGTACAACTGGTTTTAAGAACATGGCTAACAAAAGACCCCAGAGCAATGATTTATATAACTGTGGTACAGGTCCACTAGATGATGCTATCAACCAAATATGTAAGCTCTAGGCCATGTGGTTTCAGACAAGAAGATTTTTTTAAAGTTTTATTTTTCAGTTGCCATGGCAACCAGATTTCTGCATGGAATTCCATTTTTCAAAGTTCCAACTTTCAAAGAGGACCACACAAGGATCATTTCTGTAGATTTTAATTGCAACTGACCCAGTGGTATAGAAGGAGATGTTGTTTAAAGTCAATTGTGGATAAAAGAAGGACGACGGATGGATGGACAATGGACAATTCAGCACACTAAAAGCTATACCTGACCTTTGGTCACACGAATTTATGACCCGGCAAACTAATCATTTTTGCTGTTTGCATGAAATTTCATCCAAGCGAAATAAAATGATTTCACTGTAAGCCTGGTTTATTTATGAAGTCCTCTACACCTTACCCTCATATAAGCCTGGTCTATTTCTGAAGACCTTTACACATTACCCTCATATAAGCCTGGTCTATTTATGAAGTCCTCTACACCTTACCCTCATATAAGCCTGGTCTATTTATGAAGTCCTCTACACCTTACCCTCATATAAGCCTGGTCTATTTATGAAGTCCTCTACACCTTACCCTCATATAAGCCTGGTCTATTTATGAAGTCCTCTACACCTTACCCTCATATAAGCCTGGTCTATTTATGAAGTCCTCTACACCTTACCCTCATATAAGCCTGGTCTATTTCTGAAGTCCTCTACACCTTACCCTCATATAAGTCTGGTCTATTTCTGAAGTCCTCTACACCTTACCCTCATATAAGTCTGGTCTATTTCTGAAGTTCTCTACACCTTACCCTCATATAAGTCTGGTCTATTTCTGAAGTCCTCTACACCTTACCCTCATATAAGCCTGGTCTATTTCTGAAGTCCTCTACACCTTACCCTCATATAAGTCTGGTCTATTTCTGAAGTCCTCTACACCTTACCCTCATATAAGCCTGGTCTATTTCTGAAGTTCTCTACACCTTACCCTCATATAAGTCTGGTCTATTTCTGAAGTCCTCTACACCTTACCCTCATATAAGTCTGGTCTATTTCTGAAGTCCTCTACACCTTACCCTCATATAAGTCTGGTCTATTTCTGAAGTCCTCTACACCTTACCCTCATATAAGCCTGGTCTATTTATGAAGTCCTCTACACCTTACCCTCATATAAGCCTGGTCTATTTCTGAAGTCCTCTACACCTTACCCTCATATAAGCCTGGTCTATTTCTGAAGTCCTCTACACCTTACCCTCATATAAGCCTGGTCTATTTCTGAAGTCCTCTACACCTTACCCTCATATAAGTCTGGTCTATTTCTGAAGTCCTCTACACCTTACCCTCATATAAGCCTGGTCTATTTCTGAAGTCCTCTACACCTTACCCTCATATAAGCCTGGTCTATTTCTGAAGTCCTCTACACCTTACCCTCATATAAGCCTGGTCTATTTCTGAAGTCCTCTACACCTTACCCTCATATAAGCCTGGTCTATTTCTGAAGTCCTCTACACCTTACCCTCATATAAGCCTGGTCTATTTCTGAAGTCCTCTACACCTTACCCTCATATAAGTCTGGTCTATTTCTGAAGTCCTCTACACCTTACCCTCATATAAGTCTGGTCTATTTCTGAAGTCCTCTACACCTTACCCTCATATAAGTCTGGTCTATTTCTGAAGTCCTCTACACCTTACCCTCATATAAGCCTGGTCTATTTCTGAAGTCCTCTACACCTTACCCTCATATAAGTCTGGTCTATTTCTGAAGTCCTCTACACCTTACCCTCATATAAGTCTGGTCTATTTATGAAGTTCTCTACACCTTACCCTCATATAAGTCTGGTCTATTTATGAAGTCCTCTACACCTTACCCTCATATAAGCCTGGTCTATTTCTGTTTGTTTCTCTTGCTCTATCTGAGCAATCTGTTCTTGGTATGCCTGAACTTTATCCTCTAGTTGTCTACGGAAGGAATCATCAGCTGATTTCAGTCGATCTATGGCCAAACTGCAATATCAAATGCAAATATATACTTGAAATTCAAGGACTAGAAGGTTAACTCCAGTATAGTTTTCTTTTACCTTCATGTAAGTCAACAAGAACTAAAACTTCTTGCATTACAGAATAGATAGAGAATCTGAAGGATTATAGTGAATGCTCTCTCAAAAACAAATTTATTCTACTACAATTTAAAAATTTAAAAAGGTTTAAATTTGCTCTAAGTTAGAAAAACTTCCTGGTAAAATGTGCTCCTTCAATAATACAAATTTAAATTTTTTTGCAGTAAAAAGAAGTTGTGAAGATTTATATGTATGAAAAAATAGTCACTTGAAGCATGTTTCTGATATATCATTCTTATTAAAACATTATTGATGCATACTTGGCTGCTGTAAGAGCCTTGTCCCGCTCCTGGGTCAGCTTCTTTTCCTTGTTCTCCCAGTTTTCCTTCATCTCCCGCACCTGTTGCTCTAGCTGACCAATCAACTGAGATTTTTCCTTCCATTTATTATTCAGTACACTGAAAACAGCAAAAACAGACATCCCTTTTGCTATCTATCTTCAGCTTTTAAAAAAAACTTTGTCTTTGAGCCAGTGGAATCTTACTGTGTATTAGTGAAAGCCTTTTCAGCAATATAATTGTAAAATGATAGTGACAATGTAATAATTCAGCCTTTCATCCACAAACCAATGTATGAACAACATCTTTACCAATAATTACAATATTACATAACCTATACTCTGCACAACATTTTTCAGCATCCATCACCATGGCTACCAGGAATCTGCTAAAAAATAAGCAAAATAGTAAAAAAAATCTTGTTGCTTATAGTCTATTCATTTCTAGGTTTACCAACCTGGCATCTGTAGTGGTTCAGTTACTTCATACAAACCAGTACAAGAAGACCTACTTTTAAACTAATGTGAATAATATCCATTGTACTATCTAGCAATACTGAAAGTTTACTTATAAGTAAAAAGACTGTAGAGTTAAACAATAACCAACCTGTGAGCTCTCTTGGACTCATCAAGCTCAGTCTGTATCTCAGACAACTGTTGTTTGAGATCCTGCTTCCGCTCTCGTAATCTTTCCAGCATCTCCTGCATAAAAAAAAACCCTTTAATGATACTGAGAAAGATAAAATCAAAGCACTAAAAACCCTTACAGAAAATGGATTAGGTGAATATTGGTGAAATAAATAGGAGTGATTTGTAACAACCACATTAGGACCAAAACAAGTCTTATGGTCAGTCAAATGTCATGTAACTGTTCCAAAATATCACTGATAATTTCTAAACTATTGATTACACTATTTTGATATTATTTTATCCTGTCACTATTAAGAATCTCAAACCAATAACAAGGTACCATACATTTTACTTTACCTATGGTAGTTGGTCAGTGACATTGATAGTCCGTTACCTGATCATGTGACCAGCTATATTACTTTTAATCAAACTTTTACTGATGAAGCACTTGTTTTTTGTTTGTGTTGGTAAAAAGCAAAAGAATGTGAGAGAATAAATGGAATAACAGGTCGGTGTCGTGGATGCAAAAAAAATTACCTGGCTTGGCTCTGAAATTTACTTGGTACGCCTACACCTTGCCATATAAACTTTCTCCATCCACAACACCAACCTATTAATCTCTATTTTTATAGCATGCACTAGTATAAATCTTACTATGAATGCAAATAATCCTATTTGCTGAACTATGAATAGCTATGTGTTCTGTTCATATTTGAGTTGAATTAACTTTGATACTAGATTAACTAAAGCCACCTGTGTATCTTGGTTGTTTGTTCTTTCCTCAGCAAGCTGTTCCTCAAGGCTCTGTTGTATCTTCAGATTCTCTTGTCTACATTTCTTTATTTCTTCATCTCTCTCTTCTACCCCCTGTAATCAAGAAAGAGCTAATTGAAGATACTCTTATTTTTCTGTATAAGAAAGGAATGTTCTGTGTCTAGCAAGTTTTCTTTTTGAAATCCAATTACAAATTTCTCTGTAACGCCTTCTCTTTTCAAGGACTGCCTACATAATTGCAGACCTCCCTGCCACTGTAAGAAAACAAAACTTACATTAAACAAGGGCCAATGAGATAATAAAAGCCTAGCAGTTCTGGCAAGTTACTGGGTAGACACAGCCTTGTTGCTAGTAGGTTCTATTGACAGTGTGGACAAATCATTGACAACATATCTAAAAAAAACCCAAACAAACTCCACTTTATACCTGAACTTGTTTAAGTCATGTAAATTGGTTTGGATATAGAGCTCACTCAAAAAAATCAATGCCATAATTGAATATATACTCCAAATCTTGATTAATGGTAGAACAGTGAAAGTGCATCTAATTCTGGTGAACAGGATGCCATTCAATTATGTTTCCCTGTGCTAAATAAGCACTATCTGCTGTATAGACTTAAAAAAGAGAGAATTTACAGAGAAACTTAAGATTATTCACCTTTCTAAAATGTAATGATTTAAAATTTAAAGACAATCCCTAGGAACATATAAACCAGTATTAAAGAACATGTTATGACTCCTCTCCTGGTCAGATACTTGTTATATCAGAATGCTGAAACTGTAATTTCAAAATGATTTCTTTTTTCTCTGAGATACAATCATTAACTCACTCTGAAATATTTTTATTAATGTAACTGTATGTCTTTCATTACAATCTGTTAAGTTCTCCAAACCCAACATCTATCTTAGAGTGTAATTTTCTGCTGGAAGATATTTCAGATCATTGACCAACTTCTTATGAAATACATTATATAGGAAAAGCACAGGAATGTTTCATTCCAAATTATAGTAGTTTTGGGCAATATTTAGGATAAATTATGGGAGCTTTGAACAAAGTTTAGGACAAAATATAGGAATTCTACAGTACAGAAATCTTTTGATTTTAGACAGGTATTTAAAAATTCATTTATTAATACATTTGTAATTACTTGTTCACTGAATGTAACCATTACAATTGTGCTTTACTTAACCAGACATCTGTACAACATCTCTATCATACCAGTGGTCATCAAAGATATACATGTATAGATATTATACAACTTGCAAATGCAAAAAGTTGCGTGGAAACTTTGATACTGTTTAAAACACAGAGCCACTCAAAATGTAAGGAAATTTTGAGAACGCCAATTGATAACGTAATATTATTATTTCCTTTTTTTTAGTCGATTACTTTTGGTTTGAACTTCTGTCGATATGGATGCATTGCTAACAAAAAATCTTTAAAATCTAACCAATTAGGATTCGATTCTGAGCCGGTGTAACCTGTCTGTCTAAGATGGCTTAACAGCTGATGGTTTACAAAAAAGAACAAATGATAAGTCTTCAGATTATCAATGGTTTGTTAAGAATAACCTCTTCTGTCTTACAGATCAATGTGGCGATATGTAATGTAACATACAAAATTACTTTGTTTAACCAATGGGTACAATTTCAACTTAATTTGTCCACTGGGGGAAATTTGGTCAGAGAAATGAGTACACCCTAGGCACACTTGATTTGCCTTTACCAAGAATGGAATGCAATCTTACTGGAACTGACATTAAGAGATAACATTTTCACATTGTGTTTAAGCAAGGAACTCGAGACCTTTTTTGATCTTATTGCCCAGTCAGTACAAACCAGTGCAATTTATGTCTGGACTGTCAATTAATTCTGAAGGTTACAGTAATACAGAATTGTGGCTACTCTTCGAAGAACAGTGTAACTGATAACAATTTATACATAATCCTTACAGTGTAACCTATGTCAACCAGCTTTTTTAAAAAGGATATTTCTTATTTATCATCTTAAATATTAAACTGGAAGATAATACCTGAGAGTCAGAGTATACCTGGGGTTATATGCTGACCATTTGCTAGGGAGTAATGGGTGAATGCTCCCCCCTCAAAAAAATTACAACCTCAATGTATATGTCATGAAATGACAAGGTTTTTTTAAAAATTATTCTATAAAGACAATTTCAAACATTAAAAGATACATTGCAATCAGGGCTTAGCTCTTTCCTATTCATCAGATGAAATTAGCAAGGTCACTTGTGCATGCATGTCAACAAAGGGCCTCAACTGCGGTAGGCATATTAACCTGGAAAATGCATGCTACAGAATAGTTTCAACCATAAATTTAAGATAAAACTTTTGACATCTTAAATAAAACTATTACTTGTTTATATATTTGTAAAGCTTATCCAATCAGTCTGGCAAATGGCCACATGTCTGATAAAAGAAATATTCCAATTGATTAGTTTGGAGAAATAAGGGTTGAGTTGCGCTAAATAATGGAGTTGTTTGTGTCAACTGATTTTGTTTATCTAAATATACTAAAATAGTTCCATTTTTGATTGTCTCGTACTATTATAAAGTTGTAAACTGAAAAGATGTTATTTCTGGCTTTGATACGAGTCTATTTGGCATCATAGCGTTCCTTCATTTTAACAAGTCTTATCCCACATGCACGAGTATGTGCATGGAATCCTCTGCAAAGGAAGTGAAGCAAAATTCTTATCCAAATTTCTCAGAAAGATTTTCTTTTTGCATCACAGAATTCCACTTGCTGCTTCTATACTTCATTAAAATTTTGCAATCAATGGCTGATTTTTGGTAGAAAATTATGGGAAAATACACCAGAAGACAGATTTCAACTGCTGACAGGCATTTCTTCAATATCAGTGTAATTTATTTCAAAATGTGCATTTATCTGATGCATCTAATTTGGAAAATTTCAGGGAGGGCTGGAAAGTCTCTCTGGCTTTAATCTCATTTCAAGTTACATTGCAAAAAAAAGGTTTCTAAAATATTTAAAGTGGGAAAACCTTTTACAAAAATCAGTTGTTTTGTTACTGGTTTTAGAAATCAAGGAAAACAATTGACAAATTAAATGCTGTTTTTCATTTTAAACAAGAACTGTCACTGTAAGATGACAATGCCCCCGAAGTGGTGCTTTGACTTTGGGCTGATGACCAGTCATTCAAGGGTCAAGGTCAAATAAATATAGGTCAGTGGGAAGGTCTTGTCCACAGGGGTGTTGTGTCCAAGTATGAAGTTAATCGACTTTCTAATAAGGAGGTTATGGCTAATGTTAAAGATTTTGGAAAATTGGATCTTCAAGGTAAAGGTCATTCAGGGGTCAAGGTCAAATAAATATAGGTCAGTGGGAAAGTCTGGTCCAAAAGGGTGTTGTGTCCAAGTATGAAGTAAATCCACTTACTAATAACCACCTACTAATAAGGAAGTTATGGCCAATGTTAAAGTTTTCGGACGGACTGACGGATAGACTGATGGAATGATGGACGGACAGTTCAAAAACTATATGCCTCCCTTTGAGGGCATACAAAATGTCTCCCCCCCCTCCCCACAGAACTGCAAAAACCAGTCAAGCAGAAAATCAAAACAATATGATGCACAACTAACCTAGGTACTGAACTTTCTATAAGGTTTCATCAAAATCTGATGCACCAACAAAAGATAAAAATCAAAATCTAACAAGAAATGTTTGTAAAACATACATGTCCCAGCAGCACCTAATTGCTTGTGGTTGGGCCAAAGCGTTCTCTAGTTATTGTTCAGAAACTCTTTTTAGGATCAAGGTCCCTGTGGCCTTGACCTTTGACCTAAAGACCTAAAAATCAATAGGGGTCATCTACTAGTGATGACCAACCAGCAAACCAAGTTTGGTGAACCTAGGTCAAAGCCTTCTCTAGTTATTGATCGGAAACTGTTTTTAGGATGAAAGTCTCTGTGATCTTGACCTTTGACCTAATGACCTCAAAGTCAATAGGGGTCATCTACTGGTGATGACCAACCAGCATACCAAGTTTGATGAACCTAGGTCAAAGCTTTCTCTAGTTATTGATCGGAAACCATTTTTAGGATGAAGGTCCCTGTGAGCTTGACCTTTGACCTGATGACCTCAAAGTCAATAGGGGTCATCTACTGGTGATGACCAACCAACACCAAGTTTGGTGAACCTAGGTCAAAGTGTTCTCTAGTTATTGATCGGAAATCGTTTTTAGGATGAAAGTCTCTGTGATCTTGACCTTTGACCTACATGACCTCAAAATCAATAGGGGTCATCTACTGGTGATGACCAACCAATATGCCCCCTCATCTTCGATGGGGGGCATAAAAAGTACCTTTGCAGAAGCAAAAACAACTTTAGCTGACCATTATCCACCACCAGCCAGCATAAATATTACATAAATGGTTCCAGGGCCATTCTTAAAAATGTAAAAAGCAACCAACTAATTTGTATTTGGAATGAATGTAGAAGCTGAATAAGAGAGCCAGGCTTTGTATAAATTACACTTAAATTAAATCATCAAGACAATTCTGACCAATTTTCTTGGCTTTTGGAAGGATTGGAAATGTTCTTCTATGCTATGACCCTGTGATCTAGTTTTACACCCAAGATGACCCATATTCCAATCTGACCTAGATATCATCAAGACAAACATTCTGACAAATTTTAAGAATACTTGGAAAGAAAATGTAGCCTATAGAGCATTAACAAGCTTTTTCTATGTTTCAACCCTGTGACCTAGTTTTTGACCCAAGATGACAAATATTCAAAAGTTCTCTAGATATCATCAAGACAAACATTCTGACAAATTTTCATGACAATTTGAAAGAAAATATAGCCACTAGTGTTGACAAGGTTTTTCTATGATTTATCCATGTGACCTAGTTTTTTACCCAAGATAACCCATATTTAAACTTGGCCTCGATATAATTAAGACATGCATTCTGACACTGAGTTTTCATGCCATTTGGACAAACACATTGGCCTCTACAGCATCAATAAAGTAAATCTGTGTTTTTACCCTGTGACCTAGTTTTTTACCTCTGATGATATATATGCAAATATAACCAACATTCATGAAGACATTCTGACAAATTTTCATGACATTTGGACAGGAAATGTAACCTCTAGTGTGTAAACTAAGTTCTTCTGTGTTATGACCCCATAACTTGTTTTCAACTCAGATGACCCATATTCAAAACTGGCTTAGATATCATCAAGACAAACATTCTGATAAATTTTCATTACATTTGAAAACAAATTGTAATCACTAGATTGTTAACAATGTTTTTCTATGTTTGGACCCTGTGACCTTGTTTTTGACCCATAATGACCAATATTCGAAGCTGACCAAAATATCATCAAGACAAATATTCTGACAAGTTTTCATGTCATTTGAACAAAAATATGTGGCCTTTAGAGTGTTAACAAGGTTTTCCAATGTCTGACCCTGTGACCTAGTTTTTGATCCAAGATGACCTATGTTTGAACTTGACCTAGATAGCATCAAGACATTCTGACAAGTTTTTATGTCATTTGAACAAAAAATGTGGCCCCTAGAGTGTTAACAAGGTTTTCCTTTGATCTTGCCTTATGACCTAGTTTTCATTCCGACATGACCCATATTCGAATTTGTCCAAGATCTTATCGAGACAATCATTCTGATCAAGTTTCATAATAATTAGGTCAAAAATATAACCTCTAGAGTGTTAACAAACCAATAGTGGATGACGGATACCTAACACTCTACGATACTAAAAGCTCACCCTGAGCTTTGCTCAGATGAGCTAAAAAGTAAAAATTAGTTTTGAGTGAATGGTTGCTATGGGAGTATAGTGCTTTATTTGATGTGTTATGCTCAAACCAAAGATAACAAGGCTGCAAGGCATAAATAATCATGCAATGACATACATATAAACAACAATCTAATAATGAGGTTTCCAACAACCTGTTAAAAACACTCTTAATTAGAACAAACTGAAAGCCACAAACATACTAGCTAGCAAACACCTATGTCTTTTATGTGCATGCACTACAGAATTTTACCTCTTTCAGTTTTCTTATAGTTTCTGTCTGGTCTTCTAACATCTTTGTCTTTATTTTCAGTCCATCAGTTTCTCTCTGAAACAAAACAGATAATAAAATTAATATCAACATGTTTGTGTAGTCCTGAGCATTTATCAAAGCTATATGTTTGTCAGCCTGGTGGGAGCAAGCTTTACAATCATACACCATCAAAAGATGAAAGCATAAAGGTTCTATGTGCTTCTGAATTATAGAGCAGATAGAAACGCTTTTGCTTTTATCAACTGTTTAAATCTAAGATAAGGTGTTTGCATCTGAAGGCTGTATGATGTGTGTGCTAAAGTCTTAACTCTGGACATTCATTTAGAAACATGTCAACAGACTGTGTTCCTGACTTCTGTATTACCTCTAATTTTCTTGTCTCAGAACTCCATTAACAGAGATCAATGTAATTTACACTAACAGTAGCCTCACACTAAGACTGCGTATGTTAATTCAGGATAAAATCTTAAATGAGAGAGTCTCCATCCATTTAGAGATATAGGAAGCTGTCAACTAAGCAACTGAACAAAAATCCTTATTATATATTCTCATAATCATTATGTTTCATGACTACTTAAAACACACTTGATTGATTTGCCATACAAAATGTTTCTAGGTGTATTGAATGTAAAAACAAGAACAGTCACTGTAAGATGATAATGCCCCCGAAAGTGGTGCTTTGACCTTAGAGCTGAGAAGCAGTCATTCAGGGGTCAAGGTCAAATAAATATAGTTCAGTGGGAAGGTCTTATCCAAAGGGGGTTGTGACCAAATATGAAGTAATTCCACTTACTAATAAGGAAGTTATGGGCAATGTTAAAGTTTTTGGACAATTGGATTTCAAGGTGAAGGTCATTCAGGGGTCAAGGTCAAATAAATATAGATCAGAGGGAAGGCCTTGTTTAAAGGGGTGTTGTGTCCAAGTATGAAGTAATTCCACTTCCTAATAAGGAAGTTATGGTCAATGTTAAAAGTTTTTGGACAATTGGATCTTTAAGGTGAAGGTCATTGAGGAGTAGGTCAAACACACATAGGTCAAAGGGAAGGTCTTGTCCAAAGGGGTGTTGTGTTTAAGTATGAAGTATATCCAGTTACTAATTTGGAAGTTATGGCCAAATATTAGTTTCTGGACAATTGGAGGGGGTCAAGGTCAAATAATTAAAGGTCAGTGGGAAGAAACGGAGTGTTGTGTCCAAGTATGAAGTAAATCCACTTACTAATAAGGAAGTTACGGGCAATGTTAAAGTTTTGGACAATTGGATATTCAAGGTAAAGGTCAATCAGGGGTCAAAGTCAAATAAATATAGGTCAGTGGAAAGGTCTGGTCCAAAGGGATGTTGTGTCCAAGAATGAAGTAAATCCACTTACTAATAAGAATGTTATTGCCAATGTTAAAGTTTTCGGATGGACTGACGGACGGACTGACGGACGGACAGTTCAAACACTATATGCCTCCCTTTGGGGGCATAAAAATCTCTATACCACGGAAGCTGTCTCATCTTAAACCACTACTAAGAATGTGAATTGCTATGATCAAAGATCATGAATGCTGTCTAACGACATTCAAGGAATTTGGTACAGAGCCAAAAGAATATCAGAATACCAAATGTGCCTTAGCCTGATTTACCGACCAATCTTATCATTCTGATGTTTAATTCCATGGTTCTTCTACTGTGTGGAAAATCTTATAAATTTCAAGAAAATTAAATGAGTAATCATTATGTCTGACACTTGTGACATCTGATAGTCACATACTTAGGAAAACATCTTGGATATCTGACATATCTTAAATAAGATGTCGAAACATGTGGCAGTCAATGCCACGCTTCTCTTTACTTTATCAGATAGGAATAATACAAACACACTTTCTGAAAATTTCTCCATGTTTATGCTATTCTGTTAGCTTGTAACACTAAGATAATTTCAAATTTATTATTCATTGTATAGTATTACCGTAAATACTTTTGACAATAATTAGTGCACTGCTCAAATGTCACATTCTTAATTCACAGAAGATGCACAAAAATGAACTGATCAGCTCCCAACTTAAAGATACAGAAAGCCAAGCTATTTCACACTTTATAAATCAAACACGGAACAAGAAATTACCTCAAGTTGTTTTTTCAGCATGGATATTTCATGTTTCTGTGCCTCTAACTTTGCCTCCAGACTTCCTCTATCTTGTGCAAGAGAAGCTCCTGAAAATATAGCAAATAGAATGTTAAATTAAACCCCTAAATGATTAGGCATGTGGGATCATTTAAAACTGGATCTATCACTGAATGTGATTAACACCCCCACAATATCACCTTGTCTGATAAAAGGGCAAATATCCAGTAAGAACAATAGAGTTACAGGTTTATTTTATAACAGACGTACGGATGGATGGGGGTAAATTGACTCCAGTATACTTCCCACGTTTTGTGGGGGTATAATGATAGATTTATCAAACAAACCTGAAACAAGAAACGGACGAAACTCCTAAACTTTGACCTCTAAGTCTGACCTTGACCCTGGAGGTACAGACCAGGGTCTTGCACATGACACATTGGCTGACATTGGAAAAAATGTCTATGTATTCTAAGTATTTCCAAAATCCATCAATAAATGAGAGTTATGGAACAGACTCAAAAAACAGACCCAATTTTTTACCTTTCATCTCTAAATGTGACCTTGACTTTGGAGGTACAGACCTGGGTCTTACCCATGACACATCATCTCATGCTGGTTAACTTTTCTGCCAAGTATTTTCAAAATCCATCCAAAAATGACAGAGTTCTGGAAGGACATGAAAAACAAACCCAAGTTTTTGAGCTTTCACCTTTTAAAGTTTGACCTAGACCTGGGTCTTGCACATGACAAATCATCTAATGATGTTAATCATTTCTGCCAAGTTTTTCTGAAATCCATCAATAAAAGACAAGTTACTGAACTGACATGAAAAACAGACACAACATTTTACCTTTCACCTCTGTGACCTTGATCTTGGAGGTACAGACCTAGGACTTACCCATGACACATCATCTGATGTTGGTTAACATTTCTGCCAAGTATTTTTGAAATCCATCCAATAATGACAGAGTTATGGAAGGACACGAAAAACAGCCCAATTTTTCTTGCTTTCCTTTCTAAGTGAGACCTTGACCTTAGAGGTACAAACCTGGATCTTGACACATCACCTAACTACGTGATCATTTCTGCCAAGTTTTTTCAAATTCCATCCATAAATGACAGATCTAGATTTATTTGTGAACAGATGCATGCACAAATAGACCAGGTGACTCCAGTATACCCCCTCAAAACTCGTTCTGTGGGGGTATTAAAACAGATTTTTTTCTCTGACTCAATATATTAGTTTATGAAAGCTTGATATCTGTTTAAAGTGAATTTGGTATTTAAAAAAATCTTTCTTTAAGTTCGACAAGAGCTCTACAATGTGGGACAATATGCTTTAGGGAAGCTACTGACAGTGAATGCTGTTTTACTCAATGGGTAAACACCTTATCAAAAGCAACATTATAACAAAGATATGACAATGCTAATTTCTACGACAATATTATAGATAATTCTGCAAAGCAGTTCAAAAGATACAGAGTGGAAATGTGACACTGATCTTGTTTCTAGCCATCTGAAACCTGCATACCATCTCATTATGGCAAACATTTCTGCAAAATAGTTCTAATTTCCTTTAAGCAGTTCAAGATATACAGAGGGGACAGGTATTATTCACACATTGTATCAGTCTGACATGGGGCCTCTAAAAGTCACCTTGATCTTGATCCAAGTTGGCCAAAAACTTGTGACCTGCAAACCATCTAATTATGGTAAACATTTCTGCCTTCTAGCTTCAGTTTCTTTCAATCAGTTTACAGAGTGACATGAAAATGCTAAGGCGCATGAAACAATATGCCCCTTTGGACAAAAAAATCAAAGCATTGAAAGTGCTGTAGTATTGACTTGCATTCACAAAATTCCTCCCTTCTCCTAGTAAGCTCTATCAACTAGATTATCCCTTTCAGATTTAAGTGTCAAATAGCAATTTGATCAGCAACAAAACTGAAATCAAAACATTTCTGACAAGTCTTGTTTATGATATGCATGAAATATCACAGCAGAAAGTTGTCTTTGCCAAAGTGATTGAAAGTTAAGGCATGGGTAGACTTACCCCATGTATCTTAAATTTTCAAGAAAATACTCAAACTAAGGTTTCAATTACCTTCAGATTCTGTTTTTAAAGCATTTTTTTTGTCTTAAATAAAAACTCATATTCAGGGCTTTTTTTTCACTAAATAACAGGGGGTGATATTGGGCCTCTTTACAATTCCAAAACGCCAACTTCAAAACTGAAAGAAATGCCACTTTAACTTTTGAAAATTTCTTTGTTTACTGCTGTGAAACAGTATCAGAACTAAGTATAGCATACAAGGGTCATGACAGTATCTCCACTTTTTTTCTTCGAAAAGTGTAGCTGAAAACTAGAACTGTGTCCATAGGACACGGATGCCCCCACTATGCATAAGTGCTCATAAACAAGAGCATGTATATTCTGTTTGTAAGATTTAGGTGGGGAACAATTTTTTTCTGTAGTTGCAAATGAATTGAGGTGTTTTGTATATTATTAATGCTGTCCTTTTATTTCAAAATTAGATATTTTATACTGAAACAAGGGCTGTCGGATGGACAGCACGCTTGACTATTCTTAGTGCTTGAAGGTATAATAAAAGCCTGAAATTAAAGATTTTTCAAAGTCTTAAAAGGGGAATAACTAATAAAAATGCTTAACAGAGTTATGGGCCTTGATGGAATGCCACAGTCTACGGCCAAGTTTGAACCAAATATCTGCAGTAGAAAGGGAAGAAATAGTGAAAATGAGAAGCTTGCCCTAAAACTTTAACCCGATAGCCACGCCGCAAGTACAATAGACCTCCTTATTCTTTGAATAGTCGACATAAAAATTTTGTAAATATTTATGTACTATGAGGAATCACATTAGCGAAGACGAAGAAAGAGACACACAAGTAATTACATGTTGCTGATATTAAAGTAAGCAGGTAAAATTTAAAAAATGTTACACATAAAAGTTAACTACAGATTAAAGTATAGAAACCCCAGGTGTGTCAGGTCCCATAAAAAACATTACCCTTATATGGAAAAAATCAACGAAGGGCCATAATTCTGTTAAATTTAGTTGCAGCAAAAATTCCTTCCTTTACTATCATCTACATATTAAGGTTGTTCATTCCTGAAAGTTTAAGCAAAATCTGCCATCCGGTTTATGAGGAGTTGCATTCACAAATTTATTTGGCTATATGGTATATAGTGAAAAAAATCAACAAAGGACCATAATTCCGTTAAATTTGGTCGCAGAAAAATTCCTTCCTTAACTATCATCTACATATTAAGGTTGTTCATTCCTGAAAGTTTAAGCAAAATCTGCCATCCGGTTTATGAGGAGTTGCGTTCACAAATTTATTTCACTTTATGGTATATAGTGAAAAAATCAACAAAGGGCCATAATTCCGTTAAATTTGGTCGAAGCAAAAATTCCTTCCTTTACTGTCATCTACACATTAAGGTTGTTTATCGCTGAAAGTTTAAGCATAATCTGCCATCCGGTTTAAGAGGAGTTGCGTTCACAAAATTTCGGTACGTATGTACAGACGTACGGTCGTACATACTGACGGACAAGTGCAACGCTATATGCTCCCAATCTTCAATACCAGCTTTCTAAGGTCTATTTTTTAGTGACTTTAAATACAAGATTCAATCATAATTATGAAGACATTGATGGGATGTTACTCATTCAAGTTTTACTAGCGAGAAATCATTTGCTTATGACTGAACCTTTGAAATAAAAACATTGAATATTTTTGTTTTGTTAGCTTTGATCTTAAAATATTTTCATTTGTTTTCGAATGTGAAATGAATAAAAAAAATAGTAAAATTCCCACTATAAAATTACAGAACAGTTTACTACCTGGAAGTATATCAAATGTTCTTCAAGCATTTATTAACTTTTAATTATGATAATCAACTGATTGTGTACAGTTATCAATAGTGATTTTGGTCTGATTCTGAAACACAAGTGGGTGTCATTGAACAAAATTTCAAGTAAAAGTATGTATATAAATGACAGGTATGAATTACTACATAAGACCATTCAGAATTTTATAAATTGCAAACAACAACATGCTTATTCATGTATAACTAGATGGCAATGGCCAATACAAGAGTTGTACCTGGTTTTTTGAAACAGACCTTTTAAAACAAACATGGCATCTTCCTACAAGCATGCTGGAAAATTATTCAAACTTTCATTTCTGTTCATCATATGAACATCGAGGCAATTGTCTGATAACTGTCACTTCAATATATCAGATCTATCTCTGTGGGCTGACTGTGTCACGAAGAATTCAATGCCTATTTCTTCACTCAATTAATACCTTCCTTAGTATGTCTGGCAACACTTGTAACCAATTGAATCCAGAACAAATGTGATATTTTTTATTTCAGTATCAGTTTTAGATTCAATACTATCTAATAAACATTCAGCTGCACCTTAAATGTCGACCTACATACCAATTAAGTCTTAAATAAATGTTTAAGTAAGATTCACCACAAGTGAATAAAATGTCACCATCAACAATGCCATGTTGACATTGTGATAACATTTCATTTAGTTAACTGTTTACTCATCAAAATGGCTCTGTCACCGCTGCAGACAGAGATCAGGTGAGTTTTCTTAAGACTTTAATCACGTCTGTTATAGTGACTATTATGGGATTTGAGTAGCATAAGTACAGTAGGTATAGCTGCCCGGGGCTTACTTATCCCTTAATTAGGAACCATTTATCAGTGACACCGTTACCTGTTAGTTTGGGATCTGCTGTCTGTGAAAGTTACAAGGTGTGAAATGGATTATTCCTAAGCTCCCAAGAAATATTAGTGAAAAGGACAACAAATCAACATTTAGGGATCATTACAGATCAAAAAGAACCAAGTTCTATGTATTTAAGTTCTATCTATTATAGAATAGATAATAATAGATAGATAATTAATTAATTTCCACAGAGAGTTTCAAATTCTACTGAATTAAATCCTTTTCTAACTTCCTTTTCTAAAGATTTTCTTACTGGAAGAAACAGTGTGTCAATTTCGATAAAATACTTACAGTGAAGAATTTTTTTTTTTAATGAAATATTTAAAACTTATCCTCCAAGTGACAATGCAATTGTCACTAGAGAAATTAAAACTCTAAGGAAGTTAATGGTCTTAGGATAAGAATTTCCAACCAATCCCTGATCATTTGTGAAACATCATCCTAGTTGTAAAATCAATCAAGTAAGTTAATTTCTGATACAGAGAAATAAATCAATTGCTGGAAAAGTGCATCAAAACAAGTGACAGCTGTTATATCTCATAACTACAGATCATAAGGACTATTCAGGAGTCAAAGATGAACAAAACAACAACAACAACAAAAGCCACAAATAAAATGCAGAGTCAGTTCAGAATATGTTTGTATGGTGAAAACAGTGCTGCTATACTTTCTTCAATCATTATCTAACATTTTCTTAATCATCACCCCAGCAATGCTGAGAGAAAGGAGATAATAGAACCATACATCTTTTACCCTTCCTTTAATACTAGTGTAATTGACAAACAATCCAAAATCAGCATTCAAATAACATATCACAGCAGGGTCTAAAACCTTAGCTGTCAAGTCTTATGAAGGTCAACTGTCATCTCAGATGGTTCTGACCAAGAGGTAGACAGATTTGTGATACTGTGTAATTTTTCTCTCATAAAATATTCTCAGTTTATTAGGAATCAATTCCATACTTACTGATACTTTTCATACATAATTAATGGAGGGTGATGCTTAACATTTGACCAACAACAAAAAATCAGAGGCTGAACGCTTTTTTGTTGGTTTCTTTTGGTGTGTTAATGTGAGCATATTCAAACACCATACATGTTAAGTGCACTCAGACATGAAATGTCGCAGCTTTGGAACCCTTTTTTTTATGTACAGTGTAAAAAGTTTTTTTTAGAATTGAACAACAGTAAAACATCTGTGCTAATACTTCTAAAAGGCTCATAGTAACTGTCAGTTTAATCAACATTTGATACATTTGTTATGCAACAAATTAATCAAACTAATATCTATAGGTGAGAGACAGTAACTTAAAACCAAAGTCATGTAGTTGACTGCAATACAATACAATAAAACCATAAACTCAAGTGATAGAAAGGACCAGATGAAATTCTTAATTTTAAGGAAGCTGGAAAAAATGTGACCATAAACTGTACACAAGATTTCATGCATATATTAAGTCCATGTGATCTGCCTTATAAACCCAACTGACCAAACAATCAAATCCTTCAATGATTTCATATACCCAAACACTGGAATAAAGAATCACCAAGATGGTCACCTTTAATCTATATGATATTAGAGCTACACACATAGTAATTATAAGTCTAAAAGCCATCAACAATGACATCTTGCTTTTAACAGTTCACATTCCATTTGACCATTAATTGAATATTCTGGCAGCAAATACTGACAGATAAACAGAAGGGAAGAGCAACCATACATCTATTACCTCCATAGAATTTGTGGATAATAGCAACCATAAAACCTTCATACTGTTATGTAAATATTATAGCAGTTAGTTATAACTTATTTATCACAGATGTATTTTTCCTTTCTGAAAAATAAAACAACAACAAAAGTTGCCATGATTTTCTCTGTTAGTTTTATGCTTACCTTGATGAGCAAGTTCTTTTTCCCACAATTTTCTCTCTGCCCTCAATCCTTCTATTACCGACTCCTGGCCGTGTACTTGGGATTTCAACTTAATGTTGTCCTGTGAAACAATTACGAGATGGTATCATTCATGTAAAATTATACTGTATGAATATTTTGTACACTACGAGATTTCATGGGAAACTATGCAGATGTACATCACCAGTTCTTTCTGACACTTCAGTGGAACTATGACATTTTTGATACTACAGTGTATATTATTACCCACTTGTCAACCTTCAGCTTATCTATTATGTAAATATTGTCTGAAAACAGACAATCAATTAACCACCATCAAGACTGTAATCTTGTAAACAGACATAATTCCCCATAATAAGCATCTACTTTACAAGATGATTATGCCATTGGGTCCTTAACACCTGACCCTCATTAATTGCACATTGGTTAGGTTTTAGTTTTACACTGAGCCTTCAATTTACTCAATCAGAGAAAAGAGGGAAGACCATTAGGCGGTCTGTCATGGAAAACCTTGCCATACGACATATATCTATTACAAAGGACACGTGGTGCACATACAGCCATTTTGTCATTATTTTGTGCAGGAGACAGGGTAACTTACATGTTAAATTCCGACTCTATATACCTATTTTAAGAAGATGAAAGTGTTGCATTTCTCTTGATTATAATTGCTTACAGTAAACCGTTACACTTCATAGTCAATTTATACTAGTTATGTACTAGCAAATACTGAAACCTTCTGCATTAAATTCTGGAAATATTTCTTTGTTAAGCATGCACAAACATACATCTAGCCTTGATTTATTACACCCTGTTGTAGTTCTAGAAATCTTCTTTCCGACTGTAAATATAGAGTGAGAGAAGATGACAAACAAACCTGTTTCAACAGCTCCAACTGTATCATTCTTTTTCTGGCTTCCTCGACATGGGCTTCTAACACATTTACCCGTTCCTGTAAAACAAATGTAAACAAACCTAATTGTACAAATAAAACTCTTAGAGCTGAAGTTAAAATATTCAGAAAAAAGTAACAGCAAATAAGAACAAGCGTACAAGCTGTTTCAGTTACTGTTTTTAATCTCAGTTGTTTCTTTGAAGTTCTTACTGGTTTGTGCATCAGTCCTTTAAACGGTCTTTTAACTGCTATTTCTAATCATACTTTCAAATTTAGGTCTCAAATTCATGACTCCCTTCATTGTATTCACTGCTGAATCTTACTGGTCAATATTTCTGTATGTATAAAATTTCTGACTAGCCATTATTTACAACTGTTTCTAAAATGACCTTTGTATTTCTGTAACTAAATATAAGAGCGAGTCCAACAGTTTCATTTCACATTTGATTCTTCCTGGTCTTAATTTTTCTCAATGGTCTCTGCTTAGCTTGTTTTATATCATTAAAAAACATCATTAAAATTTTCTTGTTGATGTTATGGTCGTGTTCTATAATAATTCAGTCACTTTTAACTGATTTGTATTCATATAGCTGTTTTGTAATTGTCTATCTTGAAAGCTGATCTTAATTAGTCTGTTTAACAATTGTCATAATTCAAACCTGTTTCTAATTAGTCTGTTTCATATAAGTTGTTTTTTCTCAGCCCTGCTGTTCATCCATTTGTATCAGGTTTTCATTAAAAGATGTTTCTTTCACTTCAAAGTTTCTCATTTGTCTTACATTTTTTTCTTCTTTATTCAGTGCCATGTCTCAAAGGCCTTTAACTGTTTCAATTTTTTTACACACTGCTCTTAAATCTATGTCTTTATTCCACTGCACTTTCAATGGAACTTTATTTCAATTATATGTGGTGTTTGATTTCTTCTAAGCTGTTTAAATTATACATCTTTTTATGAAATGTTTCCTGCTCGTCTTTATTTATAGCAGTTCTTGTTACATACAGCCATCTCTAATAAAGATAAATTGAGGATAATTTCTAAAATTGGGCCTTGTCTCGAAGTAGAAATTTACAACAATTAGAATGTTATTATCTTATGTGAGACATCCTCAGAATTAATCCATAGCTTTCAGATTCAAAAGACATCTTTGATATAACCAACAGTAATGACAATCAATGAACACGGCGGTCCAAAGGTAGGGCCATCATTGAAAATCCCAATGTCGATATCTAATCGATTTTCAGCAGTAGATCCTATATCGATTCATGATTTAGAATATCAAAACTATCTAGAATGTCAAAATGCAATAATGCTGTTAGTTAACATCTCTGCAAAATGTTTTCCACAGAAATTCAGCCTTAATTAAATTATTAGCAAAAAGGTGGCAATTATTGTGTACATCCTTTGCACATGTATCACAATGACTAGGTAAGAGCAGAATGAACCAAATGTTTAAAAACCCTCTGGTGAACAATACTTGACATCTCAATACATGTCAACATAAATTAATTCATATAAACAAGCATAACAAACATCATGATGACAGTTTTTATCAAACATTTCAATATATTAACTATCTGACTATATCAATACAAAATTTTCTATCAATGACAGTCCTATCCAAAGGACTGCTATATCCCTGCCAGCATTTAGTAATGTTTAAAGTAGTCTGAAAAACATGGAACTGCATTTGTGGTGGCATATTGGAATGTGGGAAAGCTTTTAAGTATTGCAATGGCAATAAGGTGATATAAGTTGTAAACTGCACTTTAATAACTGGCTAATACTGGATAAATCTGTTGTTGACATTTGGTTTGCATCTAGAAAAATGAATCTATGAATATTCTTTGTAAAGTAAATAACCTTAATAATTTTGATGAACTACATAGCAAATAAAGAAAAAATAAGTTCAGATTAACAAAGTATATTTTAAATGTTTTTACATTTTTCAATGTGTGATAGTTTGTCTTCATTCTCTTGGTTACATGTAGATGTTCCTTCGATCAATATACTCAAATCACATAATTACAATACAAAAAGAAAGGTGTTGAAAAACATGATATTGTGAGGGCACTAAACTGAAGGCTCAAACAAATGACCATCATGTGATTTTGACCTTGAACTGACATGGCTTGGCCATGCCTTTTGCACATCCTCTCAATGAGTCATCCATTTGACAAAAGTTTCAAAAAAATCAGTTCAAAAGGTAAAGGAGATATTATGTGGACAAAATGTTGAAGGCTGACCTTTAAGTGTGACCTTGAACTTCAACTGACGTGGCTTGACTATGCGATCTGCACATCATCTCAATGAGTTAAACATTTAATGCAAGTTTCAAGAAAATCAGTTCAAGCATATAGGAGATATGGAGCAGAAACAAAAATGTTACAGACTGACGGAAAGAGGGTCAGAGGAAGGCCATTCCAATAACGCCTCTCCAACTTCATGACAGGGGTGGGGGGGATTAACAAAGAATCCACTACTTCAAGTGCATATGTTTGAGTATTTAATTCTGCTCACTCTAAGTGCATTTCCAAACTTTGGGAAAAAAATTCATAAGCATCACAGGAAAGCCTTCAATGTTTCATTGTTGGTAAAGAGAGAATCCTTCCAATCTTTTAACATTTTATTTCATTAAGAGGGTACATGTCACAGAATAACAAAAATGAAATAATGTAGCAATTAGATTTGCATGTTACATCATTTGGACATTAAAGAAAATGGAGCAGTACATTAAAACTCATACAATATGACAAGATAGATATTGCAGTTTAATCATATAACTGACAGTTACATCACATCCTCCACACAATCACTGTAATTTACTTGAAGACATGCTTCAATCAATGTTGGGATCAAAAATAGTTTAGTTTAATGATTGTACTCAATACTCTGATCATTCTGCAGACAGATTTAAAGGTTCAAATAAGAAATAAACACTTCTTTAATGAATTTCCTGTTACATGTGACTTTGTCAACCAAAGCTAAAATGGGTGTCTACCTCAATAAAAAAAAGTTGTAATGTCAATTTTGATTTTAAATGTTAACAACGAAAATAACAGATAAAATTAAGCATTTTCCAGTAATTTTATGAATTTATATTTTGCACTTGAAAATGGCAGATATAGCACTACTGTCATTAGGACCAGTAGATATACTGAAATACTGGTACAGTACGCTCAGCGCGGATTCTGCCTTTTCCGCGATACCACCGCGGACAATTTTTTCTTATCGCGGACAAACGCGGCGGACGTCCGCGATGAGAGGGCTAATTTCCGCCGCGATCCGCGGTGTCCAGTTGTGTCCACCGCGGACAAAATACCGATGATTATGTTTAAATTATCGATAAAATCGGTAACCTGTTTCTCACGGCGGAACGCGGCGGCCATTATAACTATAGCTCAAAAATAAATGTTTATTTTATAAAATTTTCACCATGTTATTATTTTACAAGATTACTTTAAATCAACCAAAATACGTAAATGGTAATAACATTAGTTAAAATTTTAGATGTACAAAAATTGAAACCGCATTTAAAATGAAAAACGTTACCTTTGTTTCGATTGTAAAATTTGGAGTGACCGCGTCGATAGACACAAACTACATACAACAGCATCCTTGTTCCCTTGAACTATCCAAAACCGTCGAAAATTAGAACATTCCTAACAACAATTACTTGTTAAACATGCTAATTATCGGGGTTATTTTAAGTGAACTGCTTTAACTGTCAAAGAAATTACGCACTCAGTAGCGGCTTTCAACTTTTTACAAAGGGCGCCATGTCTTCAGATTAACTCAAAATCACAGCTGACACCTGTGTGAATAACATACCTAAATACAAACTAAATCACCTTTTTCAAACTAGTTTATAAACCAATCTGAGCTCTGGTTTGAAAGTGAAATCTACAGATCTTGTATAAATGATTTTTTCGATGCATAACAAACACTTGTAAATTTCAGTGGCTCAACACTTCCCTTTTATATTTCTATCATTTGGGGATGAATTTCACGATCTTTGATATCGTAATATTGTTGTGAAACCTATATGTAGCCTCAAAGGAACAACCTGTCAGTCACAATTCCCGTGACCTATGATCTTTACACGTGATACAACACCGTATTTTTATTGGTTGTAATTCAAGAGCTAACCTTTGACAGCAAGCCTGAGTAATTTTCCATAAAAAAATCCCAGTATTTTACCGCCTTTTCCACATCACATGATCTAATGCTGCATGCTTTTGGATGCTTGCTCTCTACTTTCAATTCTCATTTTCGGAAAATCTATAAATAGTAACACCTAGTTTGTTGGAGATATTGACAAGGATTAAATGTTCATGGTGTAAGAAACAAAAATTGAAGTTTTCATTGTTGTCTCTTGTTACTTTTTCGTACATGCCGTACACCGATGTTATTCAGTATTTGACTTAAAAGTGGTTTTCACAACCATGAACTTGCATATCTACTCTATTTTCGAATTTAATTCGACAATGATTTGCCGCGATTTAGAGTATTTTTGTTCATGGTGATTCAATAACGAGAAAACAACAAGATGTACAAACAAGAGGGCCATGATGGCCCTGAATCGCTCACCTGATAGACCATGAAACGATATTGTAGACATAATGAGGAGAGAATTGGTGAAAGAAGGGCATGTGTCCACACTTGCTGATTGGTGAAGTTTTAACTTTACATGAACTGTTTTAATAATTTCCAGTTTACCTCATTTCGTCTAGATGATAAATACATGGAAAATGTTAACATTTCAAAGTCATTAGACTTTCGATACATTTTTTTTTTCTTTGTAAGTTAACATGAAACTATTGTATGAAGTACAAATTGAAATATGGATATCTGAAACAGGTGTAATGTTTTCATTTTGGCTGAAGGTAGTTTCCTTCAGAAATGTACAGTCTAGAAGTGACTTTTGTGTTAGGGTATATGCTATTTTGAGACAGTATTTAAGTTACATAATGGTATGCAGTTAACCTGTGTTGGTAAATTCTGTACCAGTACAGAATTTGAGAGCACGTTATGACACACAAGATAGGTGATCCACAGACCATGGACTGTACGTACTGAACTCAGCAGTTGGGAAGACCGAAGCAAACTTTGCAGACTAAGATCAGATGGCTATATAAACTATATATAAAATGAATTGACTATGGGGCGGGGTCAATTTGACCCCGGGGATCATGATTTGAGCAAACTTGGTTAAGGTCTACTAGGTCATGCTACATGCAAAATTTCTAAGCTCTAGGCTTTCTGGTTCTGGAGTAGAAGATTTTTTGAAGTTTTTCCTATATAAACTCTATATAAAATCAACTGACCCCCAGGCGGGGTCAATTTGACCCCGGGGATCATGATTTGAGCAAACTTGATAGAAGTCTACTAGTTAATGCTACATGCAAAATATCTAAGCTCCAGGCCTGCAGTTCTGGAGAAGAAGATTTTTGAAGTTTTTCCTATATAAACTATATATAAAATGAATTGACTATGGGGCGGGGTCAATTTGACCCCGGGGATCATGATTTAAGCAAACTTGGTAAAGGTCTACTAGGTAATGCTACATGCAAAATATCTAAGCTCCAGGCTTTGTGGTTCTGGAGAAGAAGATTTTTGAAGTTTTTCCTATATAAACTCTATATAAAATCAATTGACCCCCGGGCGGGGTCAACTTGACCCCGGGGATCATGATTTGAGCAAACTTGGTAGAAGTCTACTAGGTAATGCTACATGCAAAATATCTAAGCTCCAGGCTTTGTGGTTCTGGAGAAGAAGATTTTTGAAGTTTTTCCTATATAAACTCTATATAAAATCAATTGACCCCCGGGGCGGGGTCAATCTGACCCCGGGGATCATGATTTGAGCAAACTTGGTTAAGGTCTACTTGGTTATGCTACATGCAAAATATCTAAGCTCTAGCCTTTGTGGTTCTGGAGAAGAAGATTTTTGAAGTTTTTCCTATATAAACTCTATATAAAATTAACTGACCCCCGGGCGGGATCAACTTGACCCCGGGGATCATGATTTGAGCAAACTTGGTAGAAGTCTACTAGTTAATGCTACATGCAAAATATCTAAGCGCCAGGCTTTGTGGTTCTGGAGAAGAAGATTTTTGAAGTTTTTCCTATATAAATTCTAAGTAAAATCTATTTACCCCCGGGGCTGAACCAGTTTGACCCCGGAAGTCATGATTTGAGCAAACTTGACAGAGGTCCCCTAGATGATGCTTCATACCAAATATGAAAGCTCTGGGCCTTGTTATTTCAGACAAGAAGATTTTTGAAATTTCCATTTTAAAAACACCTTTTAGGGCCTCACAGCCATATTGTGCATTGGACCGGAACCATTTGAGCAAACTTGGTAAAGGGACATCTAAGGACCATTAGTATGAAGTTATTTTAAAATTGGGCCAGGGGTTTAGGAGGAGATGTCATTTAAAGAAAATGTTGACGACGGACGACGGACGACGGACGGACGACGGACGCCGGACACAAGGGTATCCTAATAGCTCACTCTGTCACTGCGTGACAGGTGAGCTAAAAACAAATACATTGTATCTACATAATTTTTTTTATTACAAAATCAAATTTTACATATTTTAAGGAGTAAAGTTTTAATATTAATCGTAAAAAGCTACAGTTTTCACCGCGATCCGCGGTGATTGACCATCGCGTTCTGCGGCGATTTACCGCGGCGTTCCGCGGGGGAAACGCTTACGGCCACAGATTCATGTCCGCGGTGGTAAACATTTTCAGTCCGCGGGGTCTCGCGGACAAATTTTGTGCAAAATTTCGTCCGCGATGAGTCTCATCCGCGGGGTCTCGCGGGTTTTGCAAAATCCGCGCTGAGCGTACTGTAGATCCAATCACATGTATGTAAACTTACAGGAAAATGCATGATTCTGCAAATTCCACACAGCTGTCATCTTGCTTCATTAATTTTAATTTAGGTGAAATTATTTTATTAGCAGATGAAAGTGGCTGGTTACAGAGCATGTCAGCATTTACGTATCAGTGGTCCAGTGGTAACACTCTTGACTGGTAACCCAATGGCCCCAAGATCGATCCCCTGCTCCTCCACTAACGTTACTAACTGTCTTTTGGATGAGACATTTCACCGAGGTCCCACGTATCAGTGCTGTTCACTGAGCATGCAAAAGAACCAGGGGTGTCTCTGGAACGGGATGCTTTTTGTATCTTGCACTATCCCCCACAACATAAAATAACTAATCTCTGCAGAGGGCTTCGGTCATATGGGCAAGCAGTACCAGTAAAATAAACTCAAATAGATAGACAGATATACCGACCCTTCTTGCAACATTGGATTAACTCTGTGTGAGTTGGTTGTTTGTCTTCTATTATCAACTGGTCATTTCATTACTCTGTTATGCGACTTGGAAAGTTTATCAAGCAAGCAAACCAAAGGTAAAAGCCAAAGTAATTCATATAGGCTTTGTAGATTAGATAAATATCTCAGTCATATATGATCTGAAAGCTGATCTATCATTGATCTTTGGTCTTTGCTACAGGGTATGTTGCTGAGGACTAACACTTTATACACAGCAGCTTAATTTAATGATCTGAAATCTGATGTCTTGATGTCATATAAATACAAAATTGTTGACATGTTTCTTTTTTCAAAACCTTTATTATTTGATATGTTAATGATTGTTAAAATTCGAAAATTATATAATATAACTAGAAATGGGTTTTTGATTGAACAAAAACATAAGTCTCCCCCCAGCCTGTTGCTGCAGGCAGTATTGAGTCAGACGATTGTTAAATAGGGGGGATATTTTTGTCAAATGTACATGATGAACAAGAAACTCATACTCTGTAAAGAAAAGATTGAGCAGAAACCTTGTTTCATATTGTACATCTGACCCAAGTTTCATAAAAATCCTTCAAGGGCTTTTGAAGATACAGAGCGGACACGATTTTGTGGCATTTGACATTTAACCTCCAAGTGTGACCTTGACCTTGAGACACCACACCTGCAAAGTGGGTTCTGCATGTTGCCTTGATGAGGTGAACATCTGACCCAAGTTTCATAAAAATCCTTCATGGGCTTTTGAAGATACAGAGCAGACACGATTTTGTGGCATTTGACATTTAACCTCCAAGTGTGACCTTGACCTTGAGACACCACACCCGCAAAGTGGGTTCTGCACGTTGCCTTGATGAGGTGAACATCTGACCCAAGTTTCATAAAAATCCTTCAAGGGCTTTGGAAGATACAGAGCGGACACGATTTTGTGACGGACAGACGGACGGACGGACAGACGGACAGAAAACCGGGGGAAAAACAATATGTCATAATAACATCAAAAAGAAAAAGTATTAAGTATGTTAAGAAATACATATTTAAGGGTGGTTTACAATAAACATACTATCTGATGAAACGTTAAATCTACTGATATTTTGACCAAAGTCGACTGGTAAAGGCTAAAAAAAGTAAACACATGTATACAGTCACTATGAGAAAAAGGTCAAACGCTTAAAACTTCTCCCAACTTAAAGAATATACAAATAATATATAGCAATCTCCTTACCCTGTATTGGGAATTTTGTTCTTGTTTCGCTTTTGACAATTCAGCAATACGTCCTTTCTGTTCTTTTACACACTGAAAACATAAAAAATTTCTTGTAATTCTTGTCTATAATATATTTTTGTAATGTATTAGATTTAAATTAATGCATCTCCAATCTTGGAAAAAACACAGTATTATTCTATTCATTATGCAATTTTAATACATGCAGAGTGGATCAGTATTATAAAAGAACTCTGAATGTGTTTTTCCCCACCTCCTTTATAAACCAAGCTTGCTGTTACAGTTTACTACCAGTTTTTGCTTTAAGTACAGGAGATATGAAGAACATTTTTTCTTGGTAGGTGATTATACAATTATAATCTGTATGCACAGGGAAATGGTTTATGAATTAGGTCAGTTCCAGTAAAACAAGAGGGCCATGATGGCCCTAGATCGCTCACCTGAAAACTCTGCCTTCGGGTCTGCTGTTGAGCAAACATCAGAAGCTTTTACCAGATTCTCCCTATATAAATCTATATGAACTTAAGTGACCCCCAGGGTAGAGCCAATTTTCACTCAAGGGACATAATTTGAACAAACTTGGTAGAAGACCTTAAGCGGATGCTCCATTAAATATATCTAAGTTCTAGGCTTTGTGGTTTTAGACAAGAAGTTATTTTAAAGTTTTGCCAATATAAGCCTATGTAAAATCAATTGACCCTCGGGGCCCGGCCAAATTTGTCCCCAGGGGCATAATTTGAACAAATTTGGTAGAGGTCCACTAGACATTGCTACATACCAAATCTTATGGCTCAAGGCCTTGTGTTCAGACAAGAAGATTTTCAAAGTTTTCCCTATATAAGCCAATGCAAAATCAATTGACCCCTTGGGCAGGGACAAATTTTACCCAAGGGATATTATTTGAACAAACTTTGTAGAGGTCCACTAGAGAATGCTACATACCAAATCCTAAGGCTAAGAGCCTTGTGGTTTTTTGACAAGAAGATTTTCAAAGCTTTCCTCATATAAGCCTATGTAAAATCAATTGACCCACACTTGGGGCTAAAGTTAACCCCAGATGTATAATTTGAACAAACCTGATAGAGGTCCACTAGACAATGCTACATACCAAATCTTAAGCCTCAGGGCCTTGTCATTTCAGACAAGAAGATTTTCAAAGTTTTTCCTTTCTGTTGCCAGAGGAACCAGAGTTCTTGATGGAATTCAATTCTTTGAACAACTTTGGTAGAGCTTCATGCAAGAAATATCCCAGTCATGTTTCATGAAAGTTGGCTTATCGCTTTGGGAGGAGAAGTCGTTCAAGTCAAATTGTTGATGACGCCCGACGCCCAATGCAGGCAGACAGACACCGGACAATCAATGATCCCAATACTGAAAAGCTCACCCTTGAGCATTTAGTGCTCAGGTGAGCTAATAATACCCACCTTAAAGTACAGTAGATTTTAGGAAAACAAAATTACCTAGATGAAAGTACACAATCATGTTAACGATAATCCAATATGTGTTCACATTATGCTGATAGTTTTACAAGCCAAAAGCAGAACAGGAACTGGTCATGTGAGAATAAGGTTTGATTCAAAGATACACTATTAGCTGCATGTGATTCTGTACCATTGTACTTTATATTAAATCAATCATTTCTGGCTTCTACACAGCAATGTTAAAGCCATCACACCCTAAAAACTAATTTCACAACAACAGCAGCATTTAAATGACTGTGAGATTAACAATTTCCTAAAGGTAACATCTTATGGCAAAGTGGAAATCAGTGTCTGGAAATATTTATAAGAAGATATTTCCATAAAGGTTATTCAGCGTTTAAAGGAACATACCCTACAGTTGATGGACGATATACTGTATAACTACTTAATTGGCTCACTGACAACAGAATAAAAAAAAACAACTGATAATTTAAGAAGAACATGTGTTTATTTATTTTCCTTTAGGCATATGGACACTTAGAAAGTGTTCATTTGGAATGAATGACTATCCACCCAAAAATGGAACAACAATTCTCTATAATATAAAAGATCTTAATCTAAGCATTAAATCTACTTGATGTACTTGGAACTTTACTTCATTCACATTTACACAGTTTTAAAGAAAATAAATTACCCTAAATTTTAGGGTACTATGCCTCTTAAACTTCAAATGAAACATAAAAAACTCATAAATGATTAGAATAGTATTATTATAGTCTTATGTAGGATTTCACAAAAGAACTGTTTAAAATTAAAAAAGTGGTTAAAGTGATTACTGATTTGTATCATTAAAAAACAGAGTATTTTCAATATTTTAATTTAACCACATTTATTGAGAAGGAAGTTTTCAGTAAAATCTAATATTTTCAATGACAATTTAAATTAACGATTATGTTCGTTTCCATTTATTTATCCCTCAGACTTGAAATAAGTCTTTGTTACTTCTCAATTACATCATTTTTGAACAGAAAAGTTTTCAGTAAAGATGAATACAAAAACAAATCTTTTATGACTGTTGTTTGTTTTTGTTTTTTGTTTCAATTTTAGTCTCTTGTTGGACATGAAATAAGTCTTTGTTACTTCTAATCAACATGAAATCTGCATAGTCACTATGTTTTCAGCATTTATCCTGAGTGTTACAGATCTTGGTTATTTCATGTTACTTTGAATGATGATTTTAATATATAAACTGTAATACAATGTAAAACATTTTTTTCATTCTTTGAAGTCTTATAATTTAACTAACAACACACTTAAATGTAACACTCTAAAGAATTATGGCATTGATAATTTCAACAATGAACCATTTTCAATGTTCTTTTTCATAAGCAAAATTAAATAACTTAGGTAACTGGCTGTTTAATTTGATGTCAGTGACTATTTGAAAACTCCACTAGCAATATTGATTTCAAGCATAAAAAGTATAAAATCTAAATAATTAAATCTGATGCTAAGGCTAAGCCTGGACCCACAACCTAGCACATGCACATACTGTTACAAAATTACAAGCAATAAGGATCTAGGGAGAAAAACAAGTATTTATCAAGGAAAATAATAAATATGACAGGACAAAGAGAAACATGAGTTATTGGGCTGAGCATTCTACTGATGCAATTTGTCTTACTGAAAGAAAAATTATTTCATGATGTTTGGGAAAATCTAAATGCGTCAGATGAAAAGTGTCCATTAGGACTAGATTCAGAGGAAAACAAGTATGTCTGAGCTGAGATGAAAACAAATGTTATTTAGCTATGAAAATAATCAACAGGTCTTGCTAAAGAAAACAAAAATGTCTGAGCTGAGAAGAAAACCAATATCAACTGCAAATAAGGCAATTATTCCTAGACTGTGCTAAAAACAAAAATATGACTAATTGAAATAAACAAGAGGGGCCATGATGGCCCTGGATCGCTCACCTGAGTACTTAGGTTTGCTGTTAAGCAGTATTTCATTTTTTAATTGAAAATATGTAAGTGCCTAAAAACCAAATATGTAAAATATCAGTCAATAAATAAAGGCTCTATGACAGAAAGTAGAAATATCTATTATAAGCTATGGTGACCTTGACCTTGACCCAGTGACCTCAAACCCTACCCATTGGTAGAGGTCCATGCAAGGAACCTCTATACTGAATATCAAAGATATTGGTCTATAAATGAAGGCTCTATGAGGTACAGTAGATAAATCTACTTTTGGCCTCCGTGACCTTTAACCTAATCCAATAATTTGAAAAAGCTTGATAAAGCTTGCTTCATGCCAAATTTTTAAAATTCTAGGTCTTGTGGTTTCAGACAAGAAGATTTTTATAGATTTTCTTCTATATTGTTATTTAAAACTTGTGACCCCTCGGGCGGGGCCAATAGTGACCCAAGGGACATTTTTCTAACAAACTTGGTAGAGGTCCACTAGACAATGCTACACACCAAATATCTAAGCTCTATAACTTACGGTTTCTGACAAGAAGATTTTTTTAGATTTTCTTATATAACTCTATGTAAAACTAGTGGCCCCTGGGGCGGGGCCATTTTTGACCCAGAGGCCAGGATTTGAACAAACTTGGTAGAGGTCCACTAGACAATGCTTCACACCAAATATCTAAGCTCTATACATTGTAACTTACGGTTTCTGACAAGAAGATTTTTTAAGATTTTCCTATATAACTCTATGTAAAACTAGTGGCCCCTGGGGCGGGGTCATTTTTGACCCAGAGGCCAGGATTTGAACAAACTTGGTAGAGGTCCACTAGACAATGCTACACACCAAATATCTAAGCTCTATAACTTACAGTTTCTGATAAGAAGATTTTTTTAAAAATTTTCCTATATAACTCTATGTAAAACAAGTGACCCCCGGGGCGGGGCCATTTTTGACCCAGAGGCCAGGATTTGAACAAACTTGGTAGAGGTCCACTAGACAATGCTACATACCAAATATCTTAACTGTAGGCCTTCTTGTTTCTGACAAGAAGATTTTTTAGTTTTTCCTATATAACTCTATGTAAAACAAGTGACCCCCGGGGCGGTGCCATTTTTGACCCAGAGGCCACGATTTGAACAAATTTGGTAGAGATCCACTAGACAATGCTTCACACCAAATATCTAAGCTCTATAACTTACGGTTTCTGACAAGAAGATTTTTTAAGATTTTCCAATATAACTCTATGTAAAACTAGTGGCCCCTGGGGCGGGGCCATTTTTGACCCAGAGGACAGGATTTGAACAAACTTGGTAGAGGTTCACTAGACAATGCTACACACCAAATATCTAAGCTCTATAACTTACGGTTTCTGACAAGAAGATTTTTTAAGATTTTCCTATATAACTCTATGTAAAACTAGTGGTCCCTGGGGCGGGGTCATTTTTGACCCAGAGGCCAGGATTTGAACAAACTTGGTAGAGGTCCACTAGACAATGCTACACACCAAATATCTAAGCTCTATAACTTACGGTTTCTGACAAGAAGATTTTTTTTAGATTTTCTTATATAACTCTTTGTAAAACTAGTGGCCCCTGGGGCGGGGCCATTTTTTGACCCAGAGGACAGGATTTGAACAAACTTGGTAGAGGTTCACTAGACAATGCTACACACCAAATATCTAAGCTCTTTAACTTACGGTTTCTGACAAGAAGATTTTTTTTTAGATTTTCCTATATAACTCTATGTAAAACAAGTGACCCCCGGGGCGGGGCCATTTTTGACCCAGAGGCCATGATTTGAACAAACTTGGTAGAGGTCCACTAGACAATGCTACATACCAAATATCTTAACTGTAGGCCTTCTTGTTTCTGACAAGAAGATTTTCAAGTTTTTCCTATATAACTCTATGTAAAATCAACTGACCCCTGGGGTGGGGTCAGTTTTGTCCCCAGGGACATAATTTGAACAAACTTGGTAGAGGTCCACTAGATGATGCTTCATACCACATATCAAAGCTCCAGGCCTTGTGGTTTCGGAGAAGAAGATTTTTAAAAATCCAACTTATAAAATCTATTTTTAGCTCCAGTGAACCAGAAATGCAATGGACCAGAACCATTTGAACAATCTTGGTAGAGCTTCATGCAAGGAACATCCCAGGCAAGTTTCATTAAATTTGCCCCATTGGTTTCAGAGGAGATGTCGTTTGAATGAAAAGTTGACGACGGACGGACGGACTGACGGACGACGGACAAAGACCGATCAGAAAAGCTCACCCTGAGCACTTTGTCCTCAGGTGAGCTAAAAAGAGAATGCCTGGATTGAATGAAATGAAATAAGTTAAATTTTCCTAAATGTCTCTGCCATCTTTTATCCTGCATCCGCAGAGCTAAGAATTTCATGCAAAATTCCCAGGTAATTAAATCTGAAGTCAAAATTTTAGTAAACCTTGGGCTGTTTTGGAAAGTCAACAAATTAAAGACACAGTCAGTCAAGCTATGATTTTTTTCAGCCCACCATGTAAGTCAGCCATTGACATCATCCTCAATTTTCTCTGAAAGACATAAGCACTACAATCCAAAATGAATGCAAACTGAAACTCTTTATTCTATCAAATATTCAAGAAACAAAAAGTGCATGCAAAAAAAACAGTTTTATACACACATTTAAGATTCAATTCAGGCAATCTGGCCCTAGGTCATTTACATTTTATGGGAAACTGGTAGAGACTTGTTTCCATTAAAACATAGTTGCCCTCAGGACAGCTTGTGCTATCCATACCTTAAACACATGAAAGATGCTTGTATACTTACAGCAGTTAGATCAGCAATCATTTCTGCTGTTTTCTCATCTTTGTGCTGAGCTGCCAATAAAGCTGCTTTATTAGAGGCATTCTCCTCACTAACTGTCTCAAATGCACTCTTCAGCTGTAACAAAGGACATGATTATTTATATGCAGTGAAACATGAATAGTCGGAACATCAATAAATCAAATTTATCGCTAGTTTGAATAATTTTCCTGTTTCCGTTCTTTTTCCTTATTAATTTAACTGAAAAAAATTGCTGAAATCCAGTGTTGAAATCCAACATATCATTAGTCCAAAGTGAAATCATTGGTCCCTACAAGACAGTTCCTTCATTAATTTTAATCAGTAATCCGAAGTTGGTAACAGTGGTCGCATAAATGCCACCAGTGACCTTTCCCCCCACACCTTTTAACATCTTCAAAGCAGGAATGAATAACAATCAGTTAAACTGATCATGTCACAATTAAATTGAAAATTTGAGTAAATTTACATAATGTGTAGGTGCTCCAAACAAAGTAATATAAACTGTTGCTCTCTTGTAATTTCAATTTGACTTGGTTACTTTTTCGAAAAGTAATACAATGTCATCAGAAACATTCAATTTCATACACAGTTTTGTCACCCAGACTGTTGCCAAGCTATCAGGGAAATAATAGGTGATTACTCCAATAATTATTAATGTTATAGTGACAGTTTATGAGCACCATAAATGTATAACATGTACATATTTTTGTGTCCATGCTATATCCTTCATGTTTAATATGTGTTTTCCGTATGTGCTAAGAAAACTTTAAGAATGTTTACACTGTATTTATGTTTTATTCATAGTTATTACAAGAGGGCACTTTGTTCAATTTAAAAGAAAATGAAATAGAAAAAGAACCTTCATTATCTCATAAATTATATTGTTAAATTATGCGATTTACACAGAAACTATTCTCCCATCAGGACCTGGACTTGTGTCAAATCCAAACTATCAGTTATCTGAAGTTTTTATTCCAGTCGCTGCAACTTCAAACTAACAATATTCCAATGTGCTACTTACAATGATAAAACGAACAGTAAGGTCAGTAAAAAACTATTGTATCAACATAATTATAAGATAATAAGGAGATACAACGGTTTCGCATATAAGACTTCCCTTAATAACTCTTTTTCATGCAATATGATTTACTGTTAATCATGCCCCTACCTTATTTTTTCTAGTTTATTGCTAATATTGATTCCACAGTTGATATAAATTTGTCTCAAAGAAGCAGGGGGAGAATTAATCTTTATTTTTTTCTGGACTGAAATACTTGTAAGTCAGGTTCTGATATTAAAACCAGTCAAAAATTCACAAATGAACCAGTCAGACTACTTTTCTACATATTGCATTGGTTCTTTCAAAACGCTGTTTTCTTTCTTTTTCTGATTAAACTGCAAACTACATTATTTGTAAATGTCAACAATAAATGATGATCAAACTCACAATTCCCTAAATTAGCATGTATGTTTCCAGATTACAATCCTTTAAGACTGTTTATTAAATCTGTTCATGTATTTGTGAAGATTTAACCACTTTCCTATAACAGAGAAACAAGGGTGAATGTTGCTGTTTCTAATATGAATAAAAAGGCTCTATCTTCATCTTAATTCAAAATGGACTCTTTTAAGTGCCATGTAAATCAACCCTGAACTTTTTGGCCATTGAGTAATTATATCCCTGAGCACCGTCTTCATTTGTCCAGAAATGCAAAATCGTTATAATTACAATGCTCAGACACTTATTATTATAACAGTTTTCCCTGACAATTTTTTTAGTAGTCTTTTAATCAAAATCCCTGCTGGATAAATATTACTTTCTAGCCAGAATTCACACATTAGCTTGCAATCTCTGCCCTCTTATAGCAATTACAGTCTGAAAGTTGTCTCAAGGTCCAACAAATTTTATAAATAACCTAATAAGTATTTAATTAGTCTTTGAATTAAAGGACATTTATAGGAATTAGATGAAGAAGCTGACCTGTTGGAATCGACTCGACTCAATCTGCAAGGCTTGTCGGAACTCATCTTCCAAGCTTGTATACTGCCTACTCAACTCTTCAATCCTGGAAAAAAAAAGTATATTTATTCTTCAAACCTGGAATCAAGAAAAGGAAACAAATTAAACATTCCATTTCCTTCAAAATTATATAAAACTGAAAGGTATTCAAGGAATCACACCTAGATATCAAGGTGTCAGTCAAAAATAACAAGTACCGGAGATAGCCTGAATTCATAAATACATTTACTAATCTTTATATACAGAGTTGTTAATCTGCAATTTTTGGTAGATAGCCATTCTTTATAAATAAATGAACACTGCCTCACTGTCTATGTGCATGAAGGAGACATAATTTTATATACTGGTCTTTACAAGTTTAATTATTTCCCATTTCATAGAGAATGAGCCAACAGAATACTTATGCAATATACCAATTACTTTTAGGGTATGTCCCTTTAAAATCATTTGTCATATTTCATTTGAAGTAATTTCATCTGAAACAAGAGATGTTTGTAAAACATATATGCCCCCTTAGCGGCTTATCCCTAGAGGCAGCAATGAAATTTCGAGGAGCTGGGACCAATTGTTCTATAGTTACTGATCAGAAACCATTTTGCTATTCAAGGACACTGTGACCTTGACCTTTGAGCTGGTGACCTGAAAAACTAAAGGGCTCATCTACAAGTCATGAACAACTTATATACCAACTTCGAGGAGCATGGGCCCAAGTGTTAAACAGTTATTCATCAGAAACCATTAAGTCACTGTGACCCTTGATCTTTGACCCAATGATCTGAAAAAAGATAATTGTCATCTACTGATCATGAAAAACCTACATACTAACTCTAAAGAACCTGGACCCAAGGATTTCCTTGATATTCAGCAAAAACAATTTTGCATTTCAAGCTTACTGTGACTTTAACCTTTGACCTAATAACACCAGGGGTCATCTAAATGTCATCACCAACCTACCTATTAAGTTTTGAGGAGCTGGTCCCAAGCTTTCTAAAGTAACTGATCAGAAACCATTTTGCTATATAAGGTCATTGTGATCTTGACCTTTGACCTGGTGACCTGAAAAGCTATAGGGGTTATCTACTGGTCATGGCTAACCTATATACCAAGTTTGAGAAACCTGGGCACAAGTGTTCTTTAGTTATTACTTGGAAATCAATTTGATTTTCAAGGTCACTGTGACCATGACCTTTGACCTGGTGACTGAAAAACTATAGAATGTCATGTACTTAGCACGACCAACCTACACATTTAGTTTAAAGAATCTGCGACGAAGGGTTCTATAGTAATTAATTGATAACTGTTTTACTCTTCAAGGTCACTCTGACCTTGACCTTTGACTTAATGATCTGATAAACTACAGGGGTCATCATCAACCTATAAACTAAGTTTGAAGAACCTGGGACCAACCTTTTTGCTATTATAGATCACTGTGACCTTGACCTTTGATTTGGTGACCTAAAAAAACTACTGGGGTCATCTACTGGTCATTATCAACCTATAAACTAAGTTTGAAGAACCTGGGAACAAGGTTTCTATAGTTATTGATGGGAAACCGTTTTGCTCTTCAAAGTCACTGTGACCTTGACCTTTGACTTGGTGACCTAAAAAACTATAGGGGTCATCTTCTGGTCATGACCAACCTATAAACTAAGTATGAAGAACCTGGAGCCAAGCCTTGTCTAGTGATCGGAAACCGTGTTGCTTTTCAAAGTCACTGTGACCTTGACCTTTTACCTGGGAGGGTGAAAAACTATTTGGGTCATCTATTAGTTATGATCAACCTACACACTAAGGTTGAATAACCTATGACCAAGGGTTCTATAGTTATTGATTGGAAATCATTTTGCTTTTCAAGGTTACTGTGACCTTGACCTTTGACCTGGTGATCTGAAAAACTAAATGAGTCATCTACTAGTCATGATCAATCTAAAAACTATGTTTGAAGAACCTGGGACTAAGAGTTCTATAGTTATTGATCAGAAGCTGTTCTGCTATTCAAGGTCACTGTGACCTTGACCTTTGACCTGGTGATCTTAAAAACTACTGGGGTTATCAACTCGTCATGACCAACCTATATACCAAGTCTGTAGAAGGTGGGTCCTAGGGTTCTCTAGATATTGATCGGAAAGTGTTTACCAACCGATCAACATTTGCAAAACTATATGCCCCCTCATCTTCAATGGTGGGCATAATAAAGGTCTCTTAAAAACTGTTAATATGTACCTGAATTTGGACTGAGACATCACTGTTAAAATGTCAAGTTTACAGAGTAATGCAGCCATTAATCAAGATCTCTCACAAACAGACCTTTGTGTTAATAACAATGCAACTGCCAAACTAGAGATTGTTTTGTAAAAACATACGTCTCCACCACATACCATTTTCCATGAAAAATACTAGTTAAAACTGTATTCATATTTGGGCAAATCAAGGGCATTAAAACCCAATAAACCAAGACAAATAAATCAAGGGCCACAACTCTCCTAAATATCATCCAACCAGTATAAGCCATCGATATGCATAACTATTCTGGCTTATCATCATTGCTATGAAGTTTGTCAAAATCTAACCAGCAGTTATGGAGCTTTGCCCAACTGTATTCAATTTTGGACAAATCAAGGGCTGTAACTTCACTAAAAAATCATTCGACCAGAACAAGATGAACAAGAGCCATGTTACACATGGTTAATCCCCCCGCCGGGAAGAAGCTACCTGAAGGTTGTACTTTCAAACACTCAATGTAATAATGTTTGAAGAAAATCCCACAAAAAATAGGCAAGGTAGAGTTATTGTTCTTGCAAACTGCACTTCCTACCAATGTGCTATGTCAGTGTATTAAGTTTGAAGAAAATCGCTCAAGCACTTTTGGAGTTATGCTTCGGACAAAGTTTTTCAATTAAATCTGATAAAGGGGAATAATTCTAAAAGTAGGCAAGGTAGAGTTATTATTCTTTCACACTGCACCTCCTCCAAATGTGCTCTTTTAGTATATGAAGTTTGAAGAAAATCACTCAAGTACTTTTGGAGTTATGCTTTGGACAAAACTGGAACAGACGGACACACGGACGGACAGAGACCATTTCTAATATCCCCTCCGCCTTTGGCAGGGGGATAATAAGTTCAAGAATTCAAGAATTAGATATACATGTATATGATTTTTAAAATGTAAACAAGTAATTCTGATAAAGGGGAATAACTCTAAAAAATAGGCAAGGTAGAGTTATTGGACTTGCACACTGCACTACCTACCAATGTGCTCTGTCAGTGTATGAAATTTGAATAAAATCCCTCAAGTAGTTTTGGAGTTATGCTCCGGACAAAATTTATCAAGTAATTCTGATAAAGGGGAATAACTCTAAAAATAGGCAAGGTAGAGTTATTGTTCTTGAACACTGCACTACCTACCAATGTGCTCTGTCAGTGTATGAAGTTTGAATAAAATCCCTCTGGAAGTTTTGGAGTTATACTGCGGACAAAATTTATCAAGTAATTCTGATAAAGGGGAATAAATCTAAAAATAGGCAAGGTAGAGTCATTGCACTTGCACACTGCACTCCCTACCAATGTGCTCTGTCAGTGTATGAAGTTTGAATAAAATCCCTCAAGTAGTTTTGGAGTTATGCTCCGGACAAAATTTATCAAGTAATTCTGATAAAGGGGAGTTTCTCTAAAAATAGGCAAGGTAGAGTTATTGCACTTGCACACTGCACTCCCTACCAATGTGCTCTGTCAGTGTATGAAGTTTGAATAAAATCCCTCAAGTAGTTTTGGAGTTATGCTCCGGACAAAATTGTTTCGGACGGACGCACGGACGCACAGACGGACGAAGGGCATTCCTAATATCCCCTCCGCCTTTGGCGGGGGGATAACAAGGCAGTCTGAAGGACAGCTAAATCCCCTTCCGTAGTGGACATGAATTGTACTTCTTGACCTTTAACCAACCATAACCTTGATGTTGTGCCATGCATATTATAAGCACATTGTCTCATGATAGTAATTATTTGTGCCAAGTTATTTAAAATCTTCCATAAAGTCAAAAAGTTATGGAGAACATTTAACCTTGACCTTGGGGGTAGCAACCTGGATGTTGGGTTCTGCACATCATGTCATAGTGGTGATCATTTGTGCAAAGTAATTAAAAAACTTTTAGTAAGCCAAGTTAATAAGTTATAGAGCAGACGTGAAATGTGGATATTTGACCTTTAACTGTGAACTTGACCTTGTGGGTAGCAACCCAATTATTGCGCTCTGCATATCGTCTCATAATGGTGATCACTTGTGCCAAGTTATTCCAAAAACTTTCAGCAGTTTAAAAGTTATGGAGCGGACACGAAATGTAGACTTTTTAACACTTGACCTTTAAGTGTGACCTTGACCTTGGGGGTAGCAACCCAATAATTGTGCTCTGCACATTATCTCATATTGGTGATCACTTATGCCAAGTTATGTCAAAAAATTTTCAGCAGTTTTAAAGTTATGAAGCGGACACAAAGTGTTACTGATGGACGGACAGACAGAGGCGATTCCTATAATCCCCTCCCCACTTTGCAGAAGAGGATTATAAAATGTATAACTACTCTTGCTTATAATCATTCCTGTGAAGTTTTCTGCCAAAACAAGGAGGTAGGTAAACATGTCATGGTAAACGTCATATGAAAGTCTAGAACAAAGTTAAATAAGGACCTTCCTTATATTATCAAGCAGATTTTTATTTTTCTTGTATAAGTCTACATAAAACTTTTAGTCCCTGTGGCAGTTTCTTTTTACCCTGGGACCATGGTTTGAACAACTTACGTACAGAACCAATAGACAATGCTACTCATCAAATATCTAAGCTCCGGTTTTAGATATTTCATACAACACAATGCCACACTATATGCCTAACCGCTATTTTTGTCTTTCCGACAATGGAGCTTTTGAAATTTTCCCCCCGACTTATTCCATGTAAAAATGTAAATCCTTGGACGGAGGTTATTTTTGTCCATTTGAATGATCTTGATACAGGTGAAATGGACAATGCTTCACACTAAATAAATGAAATCCAGGCCCTTCAGGTTAAGTTTTTTTTTTATATGTCTACGTAAACAGTGACCCATTGGGCAGGGCCAATAGTAACGAAAGGGACATTACCAGGTAACAATCTTGGTAGAGGTAGACTAGAAGAAGCACACCAAATTTTAGTGCTCTAGGCTAGGTGGTTTATATCAGGGTATAAAGTAAAGCAATCATACTTCTCTTCTTGTTGTTTCATCTGCTGCCGGTATTCCCTCTCGTTCCTTTTCACCTCTTCTTGTATTGCCGTCTGCATCTCTTTGCTACCTAAACTGTAACGGCTTTTCAACTCCTCCCTGTCGATCAAAATCTGGTATGTTTAATTAAACTTATCTCTGTAGCAACTTTTAGCAAATAATCTGTTCTTAATGTGGGCTGCCCAGAATCTTGACAGCAAATAATCTGTTCTTAATGTGGGCTGCCCAGAATCTTGACAGCAAATAATCTGTTCTTAATGTGGGCTGCCCAGAATCTTGACAGCAAATAATCTGTTATTAATGTGGGCTGCCTAGAATTTTGACAGTAAATAATCTGTAGTTAATGTGGGCTGCCCAGAAATAGAATGCCAAATTCACAGGACATAACATAGTTTTTACAACAGTATGTTGCTGACTAGAAAAATGATTGGTGGCCAACTTTTTGAGCCAGTTTATCATATTTCTTAAATAAAACATGTAACAAACCTGTGTTCTTGTTCCCTTGATGCCAGCAAGCTCTGTAAGGACTGTATCTGTGTTTTCTGACTGTCACATGTGCTTTTCACCAGATCCACTTCCCGACCCAAAGCCGCACTCTTCATTAAGGCCTCCTGCAACTTCTTGTGCTGTAAGCAGAGGAACTTCACTTTCTTCAATCTTTTTTTTTTTCTTTTTTTTTTATACAGATTGGCATGAGTGTTAACTTACCAAATCATAGTAAAAAAAAACTTTTCTCATAGCTTTTTCCATACCACACCATAGTTACGGGGTATATTACTTTTTTTTTTTAAAGCTTTTTGCTCTAACAAACCATACTGGTATAAAAAAATTGTAGCTTTTTTGCCATAACAAATAATAGTAATATAATTTTCTTCATAGCATTTGTCATAGCAATGCAATTTTTTCTCATAGCTGTATACCTACCAAACCATAATAATAACAACTTTTTTTTAGTAGCTTTTACAAAAGAACTGATTCATTAAGTTTGCTTTTTGCAAACTCAATATGACATTCCTGGATATCTTTCTGCTTTCTGAAGTGCCAGGTAAGGAGTACAATTACTCTAACATTATGACTAGAAAAGTAAATTTTCCCTTTGAACAAAAACTACCAACTTTCTCCTTTGAAATGAAAAATTTACATGTGGGGCTTTAACACATTACTCTCTGGCATCATGGCTTGACTTTTTTCTTCGAAACAGACAAGCTGAAAATTAACAAGGTGGTCCAAAGGACAGCTATATCTCTTGCTGCCAGCATTAAGAAAAGTTTAAAGTAGTCTGAGAAACACGGAATTACATTTGTGGTGGCATATTGGATTGTGGAGAAGCTTTAAGTATTGCAATGACAATAAGGGGACATTGGTTTGGTTTTATTAGGTATTTAAAATATCATCTTAGCTGTAAACTGCACACTAACAATAAGATAATACAGGATAACTCAGATCTGGTTTTGCATGAAAAGTGTTGAAAAACATAATACTGAGTGGACATGAAACTAAAGACTCAAACAAATGACCTTCAAGTGTGACCTTGACCTTGAACTGACATGGTTTGGCCATGCCTTCTGCACATCCTCTCAATGAGTTATACACTTGACAAAAGTTTCAAGAAAGTCAGTTCAAAGGTAAAGGAGATATTGAGCTAACACATAACTGAAGGCTGAAACAAACAACCTTCAAGTGTGGCTCTGAACTGACATGGTTCGACTATGCGTTCTACATATGGTCTCACTGAGTTAAACAACTGACCAAAGTTTTAAGAAAATCAATCCAAGGGTGTAGGAGATATGAAATTGAAACAAAACTGTTATGGACAGACAGATGGATGGACAGACGACTGGCCATGCCTTCTGCACATCTTCTCAATGGCTTATACATTTGAGCAAAGTCTGAAGAAAACTGGTTCAAAGGTATAGGAGATATAAAGCAGAAACAAAATTGAAGGCTGAAATATATGACCTTCATGTGTCGCCTTGACCTTGAACTGACATGGCTGGACTTGGCGCTCTGCACATCATCTCATTGAGTTAAACATATGACCCAAGTTTCAAGAAAATCATTTCAAGGGTATAGGAGATATGGAGGAGAAACAAAAATGTTATGAACAGACAAACATAAAGACGGACAGACAGACAGCCGAAGGCCATTCCTACAACCCCCCTCCCACTTCTCAACAGGGGTTAACAAAGGGCGATAACCATGCCAAAAATAACTGAAATGCAAAAACATGAGTATATGCTGCGGCAAATGATAATGATCATTCTGTGAAAGTTTGATAAAATCACATGGGAAAAGTATGAGGAGTTGTATACAAAAAGAAATATTAAGTCAAATTTTACAAAGGACAATAAATCCACCAAAAATACTCAAATTGCTAAAGTCAGAGTACATGCATTGTGGCACTTGATAATGATCATTCTATTAAAGTTTGGTGAAAATTGCCTGGGAAATGTAAAGGGAGTTGCACACACAAGAAATATTGAGTAAAATAAATGAAGGGCAATAACTCCACCATAGATACTCAAAAAGCAAAAGTCAAAGTATGTGCACTGGGGCACTTGATAATGATCATGTGAACATTTGGTGAAAATCAAATGAGAATTGTAGGTAGGATTTGTGCACAGAAGAGGGGACGGACAGATGAACAGCAGGAATAATTGATGGACAGTGCAACTACTATAAATATTATGCCACTCTTTGGGGGCATAAAAGCCTTGAAATAAACATTCTATAGATGATAGCTAAATACACTCTGAGAAAAATCTTACATCATGTGTTTGCTGTTTCATTTTTTCTCTTTCATCTTTAGAGGCCATTTCCTCCATCTGCCTTAAAGCTTTCGTCTGCTCTTCCTGAATACGTTTGCTTTTAGATAAATGCTCCACTGCCTCCTGTAACTGCTCCTGCAGATGATAAATATTCCCAGAAATTTTATGCATCTTCTCTCCACAGCAAACTTCATAATGGACTACATCAAAAGTCAACCAATCATTCCATTACATTTCTGTAAGAGGACTTTCCTGTCTTTCATTCTTGCCAGACTCATTTATAGCTGAACAGGGCTTTTTTCATTGAAAACTAAACAGATTTGAAAAGTTTATACAAGCAGCACCTGTACAGTGTATTTCCTCAGTTTACATGAAAACTCTGTCTTTTCATTTTTTAGTGTATAAAGTTTATTTCAAAATTATACAATAATCAAGGAGATTATATTCCCTTTCCCCAAATCATCAAACTGAAAAGAGACAAGACTATAAAGCCAAGTTACAGCTTACAATACCACTTAAATTCATCACCTAAGTATGATTAAAAAAACATGTATCTTTTCTTCATTTTCTTCATTTTTTAGTACTAAACGGTTAAAATGTATTTGACCAGTATAGAACTGATTTCACTTATTTGACATGTACATTGTACACTTCAAAATACAACACATTTTTACAATTTCTTCACAAATTCAATCTAAAGATATAACAAATATTCTGAAAATTTTTTGTGTTTATCTGAAAAAGTGACCGCAGCTTTTAAACAAAACAAAACTAGAGCTATCACTAAATGTGATTAATACCCCCAAAACACCACTACAGAACAGAGGAAGTTATCAGTTTAGTTACAGAATACTTCATAAAAAAAATTGAAAAAGAATTATGGTTGTGGGCAATTAAAGATAGTTGTGGTTCTTGTACATTGCATTTCCTCTCATTGCGCTTGACCACTGTATGAAGTTGCACTGAATTCCAACCAGTAGTTTTCAAGTTATTCTTTAGACAAAGAAAACTAACAAAGGGCAATAACTGTGCAAACAGTGAAGACAGAGTTATAGCTCTTGTACACTGCACATCCACTCAATGTGCTTGACCATTGTATGAAGTTGCACTGAATTCCAACCATGAGTATTCAAATTATATTCTGGAAAAGGAAATCCAAGGAAGGGCAATAACTCTGCAAATATTGAAGATAGAGTTATAGCTCTTATATAATGCACTTTCTCTCATTGTGCTTGATCATTGCATGAAGTTGCACTGAATTCGAACCAGTAGTTTTCAAGCTATGCTCCAAATAAAGAAAACAAAGGGTAATAACTCTGCAAATTATGAACATGGAGTTATGATTCTTGAACACTGCACTTCCTCTCATTGTGCTTGACCATTGTATGAAGTTGCATTGAATTCAAACCAGTAGTTTTCAAGATATCCTCCATACAAAGGAAAACAACAAAGGGCAATAACTTTGCAAAAAGTGAAAATGAAGTTATAATTTTTGGACACTGCACTTCCTGTCATTGTGCTTGACCATTGTATGTAGTTGCATTGAATTCCAACCAGTAGTTTTCAAGTTATGCTCCAGACAAGGAAAACCAATTAAGGACAATAACTCTGAAAACAGAGAAGAGGGAGTTATGTTTCTTGGACATTGCACTTCCTCTCATTGTGCTTGACCACTGTGTGAAGCTGCAATGAATTCCAACCAGTAGTTTTCAAGTTATGCTCCGGACAAAAAAAAAAACAATAAAGGGCAACAACTCTAAAAATAGTGAAGATGGAGTTATGATTCTTGAACAATGCACTTCCTCTCATTGTGATTGACCACTGTGTGAAGCTGCAATGAATTCCAACCAGTAGTTTTCAAGTTTTGCTCCATACAAAGGAAAACCAACAAAGGGCAATAACTCTGCAAATAGTAAACATAGAGTTATGATTCTTGGACACTGCGCTTCCTCTCATTGTGCTTGACCATTGTATGAAGTTGCACTGAATTCAAACCAGTAGTTTTCAAGTTATGCTCCGGACAAGGAAAACCAATAAAGGGCAATAACTCTGAAAATATTGAAGATGGAGTTATGATTCTTGGACACTGCACTTCCTCTCTTTGTGCTTGACCATTTTATGTAGTTGCATTGAATTCCAACCTGTAGTTTTCAAGTTTTGCTCCAGACAAAAAAAAACAATAAAGGGCAACAACTCTGAAAATAGTAAAGATGGAGTTATGATTCTTGGGCACTGCACTTCCTCTCATTGTGCTTGACCATTGTATCAAGTTGCACTGAATTCCAACCAGTAGTTTTTAAGTTATGCTCCGGACAAGGAAAAGCAATAAAGGGCAATTACTCTGAAAATAGTGAAGATGGAGTTATGATTCTTGGACACTGCACTTCCTCTTATTGTGCTTGACCATTGTATGAAGTTGCATTGAATTCCAACCAGTAGTTTTCAAGTTTTGCTCCGGACAAGGTAAACCCCGACTGACTGCCCGACAGACCAACCACCGGGTGACTCCTATATACCCCCCCAAACTTCGTTTTGGGGGTATAAAAATCAGTAGCTCACTTAACTGAACTAATAGTGGGTGGAAAATACAAATGACTTTCACACTGCACTTCAGGGAACTGTTTATTTCTTGAAATCTTGTAATACATATTTAATGTATTCCATGTTTATTTCCATGATATTTTGTGATAAAAATCTTTTTTATGTCTTTGTTTTCCATTTTCGGAGAGAGCAAATAAAATCCGACTATTACATGAAATTTATGGATTTTCTCTTTATTAGTTAAAGGTTAAGTATCAAAACAGCATAGGCTGTGCAAAAACTACCTCATTTCTATTGCATCTGAAGGCTTGTCACAATTATTAATGACCTCATAATAAATCTAGCATGTTGTGATTTTTTATTACAGTATGTTTTAATGAAGTGAAATTATTAAGATCACCAAAGTAAACTGAAATAACCTGAACAGCTACTGATGATGTCAGAATCAGACTTTAATTAAATTCTGGTAAATTATGAGAAAAGTTTATGAGCTAGTTAATTAAATACAACATAAAACCAATTAAGTCAGAGAAAATAACACTTTATAGAATGTAATGAGATAAAGTAGTTTATATTTGCTAAATGCTATTTTTCTTATTATGGGGGCTGTCAAGGGAGTTAGGACCACTGTCTTGTCTTTGATTTCAGTACTTGCTGGTATTTTTCTTCTTTGTATTTAATTCAATTTTAACTAAAGCACTGACATTTGCTTGTTTCTGACATAGACATTGTGGTGTGTCTATATCATACTTATTATTGTAACTGCAGTTGTCTCTGTATTTAATTCAATTTTAACTCAAGCACTGACATTTGCTTGTTTCCGACATAGACATTGTGGTGTGTCTGTATCTATTGCTAACCTGATTCTGTAAAACTGAGTATATACTGTTTAACTTGTCTAATTTTGTAAATAAATTTTAATTGCTTTTGTTTTTGCATGCCATTACTATGACACTATTTACAGGCATTTTCAGTGTTTATCAAGTAGACTTTGTGGTGTGTCTACCTGTATTATGTATCTATAAACATATGATTTTACTTTTGTATTGTAATACTTGAAGTTTTCTTGAGGTTAAAGTTATGTACACAATTTTTATTGGAAATTACTAATTTTTCATTCATTTTATGGTAACTGCTCTTCCCTGCTGCTTTGGTTGGACTGTTGTGGACTTTGCTTTGTCCAACTTTATGTCACAATTTTATATTTTGTTTAACAGTTCAATGTTTTTAGTTTAACCTGATTAAAACGTCTGGCATCGGTTGGATGTCAGACATGTTCAATCTTACACTTGTGTTTGTTATATCTGTGACATAAATTAACTACATCACCAGGGAAGAGCAAATATAGAATAACACTTTATAGAATGTAATGAGATAAAGTAGTTTATATTTGCTAAATGCTATTTTTCTTATTATGGGGGCTGTCACGGGAGTTAGGACCACTGTCTTGTCTTTGATTTCAGTACTTGCTGGTATTTTTCTTCCTTTGGATTAGTTACCTATACTTTTGTTGTTTTCATTTGCTAACAAGTTATCAAAGCAGCTTGATGCTATAGAGAAGTTTTCTTTTCCACTTTTCCTCCCCTCCTCCCACCTTACAGACTCCTGTGACTCCTCCATCCTCTTACACAATTGTTTGCCATGTATACTGCGTTAGTTGTTTTTGTATATAGATGTAAAATTTAACAGTTAAAACATTTCTAAGTGACATATATTAATTTCTGGTCGTATTATTTCAAGTGATATCATGTGCCTTACAAATGTGTTTTTGTATATATGTAAAAACATTCTAAGTGACATATACTTAATTTCTAGTCGTTCTTATTCAAAGTGATCTCATGTAGTTTGTTAACGACTTTGCTTTGTCCAACTTTATGTCACAATTTTATATTTTGTTTAACAGTTCAATGTTTTTAGTTTAACCTGATTAAAACGTCTGGCATCGGTTGGATGTCAGACATGTTCAATCTTACACTTGTGTTTGTTATATCTGTGACATAAATTAACTACATCACCAGGGAAGAGCAAATATAAAAACAATACATGCTGTTTGACAGTTTCATGACCATCAAATGAAAGGTTTAAAAGTATTGGTTTTATTTCTAAATGCTAACTTGTCAACAATGCCAGAATACCAAATAATATTTTAGCAAAAACCTTCAACTTTCTACATGGAGTGACTGAAATGACACAAATGAAATAAAAACAGAATGTTCTTAAGTTTTCTGATTCACCTGATATATGACTGTTTAATAATTATCCGAAATAATGTACTTATAGTGTGTAAATCTATGATGTACAAAAATAATTTGATATAGAAGACCTTTAAGTTTGCCTTTATTAAACTCCTTCTTGAGCTTAAATAATTTTCCTATGCAAGATAAATAAGAAGGCCATGATGACCCTATATAGCTCACCTGAGTACTACTGTCACTACAGAAAAAGTAATGGTCAAATATAATCTGTGATACAGAGATGAATTTTTTATAACATATAACTAAAGTTCCATCTTGAGCCCACATATCCCATTTTCAAGCAATCCAAGTAACTATATCATCTGGAAGAACATTCTAACAAAGCCTCTAATACATAGGTTGGTTACTATAGCTCAACCTGAGCACACTGTGTTCATTTAAAATTAAAACATTTAGCCTGAAGAAACAATCAGAAACAAGCCAGTTTGGTTAGTTAGATAATTTAGTTGGAAACAGTAAATAAACCCTACTGCTGATGATGTGACAAGTGCTATCAGGCAAAAATAAGACATTTGTATATTTTTTTCCCATTAATACGTCTTAGATAATAATAATTTACTTTAAAATTTATCGAGAATTATTCTTAAACAATACTTGTTTCAGGGTTTTAATGAAAATTCAAGCTTCTTCATAAATTTCTGTAAAATCAATGAAACATTTTACTTATTGGTTTATAACCTGAAGATTAATAATAAACAATATATGGGCCTCATGTTGGTGAGGCATGTGTGGTGGTGGAATGATGTATGTGGCAGTTCGTGGTGGTGGAATGATGTATGCGACAGTTCGTGGTGGTGGAATGATGTATGCGGCAGTTCATGGTGGTGGAATGATGCATGCCGCAGTTCGTGGTGGTGGAATGATGCATGCGGTAGTTCGTGGTGGTGGAATGATGCATGCGGCAGTTCATGGTGGTGGAATGATGTATGCGGCAGTACATGGTGGTGGAATGATACATTCGGCAGTTCATGGTGGTGGAATGATGCATGCAGCAGTTCATGGTGGTGGAATGATGCATGCGGCAGTTCGTGGTGGTGGAATGATGCATACGGCAGTTGGTGGTGGTGGGATGATGCATGCGGCAGTTGGTGGTGGTGGAATGATGCATGCGGCAGTTCATGGTGGTGGAATGATACATGCGGCAGTTCGTGGTGGTGGAATGATGCATGCGGCAGTTCATGGTGGTGGAATGATACATGCGGCAGTTCGTGGTGGTGGAATGATGCATGTGGAAGTTTGTGGTGGTGGAATGATGTATGCGGCAGTTCAGCTGATAAAATTCTGCTGCATACAATCTGCAACAGTCAAGCTGACACTAGCAACATTTTGATAAAAGTCATTCTATTTATTCTGTTATAAGTTAAGATTTAAATGCAATTAGTTTTTATCATTTCTATTGTGAACACAATTTGTTCTGCAGACCTTAATGAGCAATCAACAGATTAGGTACACTTGTTTGTTAAGCCTGATATTAAGATTTTTCAGATTTGTCTGGAGGGACCACTTATGACAGAATTAATCACTTGAAAAAGAAAGAAATATTTACTCCTGGTGCTTATGTAAAGCTGAATGAACTGAGGCATTACTAATGTGCCTCTGCCCAAAAACATGCCTAATGCTTTTGGGCTAATTAAGACACAGCTTTTTTACCCACCTGATCAATTTTAAAAAATCATACAAAATCATACAAAAGATCATCAGGACAAAAATTTAAGGCTGGATAAAAAATATTGCCTTAAGAGTGTTCACAAGCTCAAATGCTAACAACAGAAGATAGTCAAAATAAGGACCATCTGAACTGTGGGAGAACAGCCTGAGAGTATTTTCACAATAGGAAGCAGCAGTTCTGCTTCATTTGCTGAATCCTACTTACATACATTGCAATAAGTGCACAATTAGTCTACACAAGAGGGTCATGATGGCCCTAAATTTAAAAACTCTATTGTGCATTCTGGTTTTAATCAAGAGGAATTTTAAAGATTTTTATTTATATTTCTATGTAAAACATGTGACCCCTTCTGGGGCCAATGGTGACCCCAGGGACATTATCTAAACAAACTTGATACAGTACCACTAGATAATGCTACACATCATATTTCAAAAGTTTCATCCTTCTGTTAGGAAATACACTATGCTCAGGTGAGCTAAATGCACTGTTGTTGCACACAAATACACAAACATGTCATTAAGTATGGAACAATCATATAATGTACTTATAGCTGTATGATCTGCTGGTTTCAATAATTTAGAAAATTCAAGGTTTTCCATTACCTTAAGTCTTTCATTCTCACTCTGCAGATTAAGTTTTACTTCCCGCTCATTCATTACAGCTTGTTTAAGCCTTGATGTTGCATCAATAGCCAAATCCTTCATCTCGCCATCCTCTTTTGCTGCGAAAACAGGAAATTAATGAAACAAGACAAAGGGACATGTTACATTCAACTTAATTAGCCATGGATGTTTTCGATAAAAATCATATCCTAATGTATATTATTTTCTCACTGTTAAATCAAAAACTTTAATATTGGCAATGGATAGATTTAATTAGCTGGAATTATCTGCCAACAATATAAATCATTTGCCATTAATACGGTTGTCTTTTTTTCAACACTTGCATGAACCTTCAACATTATTGGAAGGTCTCTTTAAATGTAATACCTCTTTTATTCTGCATTATCTGGCTTGTTTTTGATATAACAAACTCTAACTTATTCAATATCATTTAATGTAATAAAGTGCAAGAAAGGTTGCGTGCTATGCCACTGTGGTAAATTGATTTTTCTGATATCAAAGGCACAAACATACATGCCAAGTCTCACGACGTGAGGTAAAGCTCACGTATTTTTACCCCTTCTAACGGCCTCTTGGAAAGACCTTAAAAGCTCACGTATTTTTTAATTTGCCAGAAAAAAAACTTCAGTATCTCGAATGGTCCAAGGATCGCCGATTACGAAGGGAGGTGACATGTTGTGTATTTCGTCTGTTTCAAATCTTCCCTGAGGCAACGGATTAAGTTCATTCATTATGATAACAACATAGGTTAGAATGCAATTATCTATTTATTTATTAAAACTGATTGGTTTACTCGATACTCTCTCTGTCTCAGGGAACCAATTCAGTGGAAGTGTTATAGTTTTCGGTTATTGACAGGTAAGTGTCTATCGGCATTTCTTTGAAGCTGTAAAAGGCTTTAATTGTTTGGGTTCTAGGGTTAAATGGCATTTTATTGATGTTTATTTTAGATCTATTAAAATTCAATAAAATGTGAGGGTTATCCCCCATAGTGTCATTCTATTCTATAATTTTCTCTTGTCTTGAACACCGACTTGTTTGTTACTTGATGAAAGATAAAGAAGTGATTGTTTTAAGTTTGACACTTCACAAAACATACTAAACAAGCTAAGTCAGCATTGTGCTGGTGGAAAGTGTGTGTTCAGAGACATGCTCTTCCATATGATGACACAAAAACAATCTTGAAAGTGATGTATTTCTGTTATCTCTTGTATTGAAACACTTAAAGATAAAAAAGAGAATATGTTGTTACCTTGTTTGATTTAAAATAGTTATTATAATGTTTTCTATGATAAATGAATAAAAGACCCTGTTTTGATGCAATTTACCAAATTTCCCTTATTTTTACCCAAATCTCCCTTAAAAAAAATCCCAGTCTAACTGACTGTAGCTCGAGATACCTGGCATGTATGCAAAAAGGAATTACATGTATATCTTTCATTCTAATAATTTAGCAAATATGACTGAACCGACTGGCTCCAACACCAAATGCGAAACATCAAGATAAAAGTACAGAAAATATATCTTGCATTAAAATCTTTCCAAAGCTTGTTTTTTTTCCTCTGAACTCCCTATTATCAGTTGAAGAATTTAAAAAAAACACTAAACATTCAAAAATTGAAATAAATAAAAGCTGGGACTGACCTGACAAATGTAAAAATAAGTTGTGACGTAAAATTCAAAGTTATAACTGGTCTTAACAAGATGACCATGATGTCCCTGGATTGCTCACCTGAGTACTTTGTCTGTTGGTTTGCTGTTATGCAAACATCAAAAGCAGTATTACATTTTATAATTGAAGATTTGTAGGTGCCTACAAACCAAATATTTAAAACATCAGTCTATAAATAAAGGCTCTATGACAGAAAGTAGAAAAATCTATTATTAGCTGCAGTGATACTGACCTTGACCCAGTGACCTCAAACCCCACCTAAGGGTATAGGTCCATGCAAGAACCTACAAACCAAATATCAAAAATATTGGTCTAGACTATTAATGAAGTCTCTATGAGGTAAAGTCTATAAAATATTTTTAGCATCAGTGACCTTAACCCCAATTTAATGGAAGAGGTTCATGCAAGGCGTCTATTTACCAAATATTTAAAATATCAATCAATAAATAAAGGCTCTATGACAAAAAGTAGAAAAACTATTTCTAGCCTTAATGATCTCGACCCAGTGATCACAAACTCCAACTAAGGGTATAGGTCCATGCAAAGAACCTACATACCAAATACCAAAGATATTGGTCTATAAATGATGGTTCTATTATGTAAAGTAGATAAATCTATTTTTAGCCTTGGTGACTTCACCCCAATTTAATGGAAGAGGTTCATGCAAGGTGTCTATACACCAAATATTTAAAATATCAATCAATAAATAAAGGCTAGGACAAAAGTAGAAAAAAACATTTTTAGCCTTAGTGGCAGTGACCTCAAACTCCACCTAAGGGTAGGGGTCCTTCCAAGTTACCTACATACCAAATAACTCAGATATTGATCAATAAATGGAGGCTCTAGAGGGGAAAGTATAAAATCTATCTTTTACATCAGTGACCTTGACCCATTTGAATGGCAGTGCCTCTATACCAAATATCTAAGATATCTGTCAATAAACTAAGGCTCTATAACAAAAACTGAAGTCTATTTTGAGTCCTGGTGACCCAGGGGCATGGTCAATTTTGACCCCAGGGCCAAGATTTGAACAAACTTGGTAGAGGTCTACTAGGCCAAGTAACACATCAAATATCTTAACACTAGGCCCAGTGGTTACTGGCAATTTCAGAGAAGAAGATTCCTAAAGTTTTTCCTTTATATTTCTATGTAAAACGTGACCCTAGGGCATAGCCAATTTTGACCCCACGGACATAATTTGAATAATTTTGATAGATGAACTCTAGATAATAAACAATGCCAAATATCTAAGCTCTAGGTCTTGTGGTTTCAGACAAGACGGTTTTCAAAGATTTTATTTTGGTTGCAATAGCAACCAGATTTCTTAATGAAACTGAATTCTTTTAACAACTTTGGTAGAACTTCATGCAAGCAACATCCCTGCCAAGTTTTATCAATTTTGGCCAAGTGGTTTCTGGGGAGATGTTGTTTGAATCAAAATGATGACACACTAACACGACTCTGGACGACAGACATTATGCGATCACAATAGCTCACAGGAGCACATTGTGCTCAGGTGAGCTAAAATATTAAATCTTTATTTAGAACTGGTTTTCCAAATGTGAAATTTGAAGTTTGTATTGACCTCGCCAATGTAAAACTCTTGGTCTGGTCTTTTAAATGAACTAAAAATGTGTCCATAGGACACAGATGCCCCCACTCAACCTAGCTACACATATAGCTAGCAATATGGCCACGAGATAGTCATACACGCTGAATCATTAATAAGATTGGTTTAACAAAATGACAACTATAAGAAACCTGCTGTGGTGTGAAGACTCAAAATACTGTCTGAGACCAATAGATGACTATTATCCCTCACAATTCTGTATGCATAGTTGGACATTCTTGGAGTTTGTAGATGGTAAACAGGTGTTTTCATGTCTAATTTGTACTAAGTTCCTAAGTTATACCTTCTGTAAGTCAGGCTGTTTATAAAATGTCCATTGTCATCTAAATAGCAAATAATTTTAAGCAATTGTTGGAACAAAATTTCACCATTTCCATACTTAAATGTTGAATTCTGCTTAAGCTGGTGCTAATGGGCATGGACGGTAACTTGCATTTACCATTACTGTCCATGAACATGCTCAATCAAACTGTGTCTGCAATTTGACCATTGGAACAGCCTTAAACTCACTAAGAAGAAGGAAAAATTTTTAGGGCATCAAACTGTAGGGCAACAATGCTGTGGTCTGAGAAGTAGGTTGACGGGCAGGATAATCTGGGTTGTAAAATAATATTCTGTATGTAGACAAGGTCAAGTGTAGAACCACCTCTGTGAGTTGGGAGCTGCACACACTGGGAAAAGTTATTCAATTTCTATGACAGTCTTGTATAATTTGTAGAATTAAAAGCTAAGTTGAAATCTCCAAGCAGTACATCTGGAGAAGTTTGGTCTGCAATATGTGTTAGATCATTAATAAAGTCTGTTATGTTTGAGGATGGAGATCTATAGAGAAGACAGAATGACCTTGCACAGAGCTCTGATGAGATGGTAACTGACACTTGTTCCATATGAGGTTGATGTGAAACACTGGAAGTTGTCACTGGCAAGTTATCTCGTGTGTAGAACAACAAACCATGGCAGTTGTATTCCCGTGACATAGGCAAACATGTCAAGCTCCACCCAACAAGCTGATGGTACTGTACTTGATTCTCATAACATTTGCTTCAGTCAGACACAGTATGTCAACCCTGCTCAGAACTGGGTGACTCTAGCTCCAGCACTTTTCCAGTTACAGGCGACACAAGTTGAAAATTGCAAATTTTGAGTATCTAAGGGGCCATAACTCTAACAATTCCGGATAAATCTATACGGGAAACCCCAGGTGCACAACTTCACATGCTGATCAACATTCCTGTAAAGTTTCTTGACTCTAGCTCCAGTGCTTTTGGAGCTACAGGAGACACAACTCTTTTTGGGACATATGGACGGACAAGGCAAATCTAAATCCCCCCCCACCCCCAATAAATCAAAGTTACCACTACCCTTGCAAATGAAAAATTCAAAGTCACAACTGAAAATGAAAAATTTGAAGTTGGAATTTGTTTTTACTACCTTTACTACTTAGTGACTGTATGTGTGCTACAAGCCGCTTGGCTGCTGCCTCTGCCTTCCACCTTCTTTCTCTCTCTTTTTCTAATTCTTGCATGATTTCCTGAAAAGTAAATATGAAAGATTATCCAATTATTATAAATTACTCACCTGAGTGTGACTACTCAAATATGACATTTGTACAGTAAGGATTTAAAACTGCTGTATTTTATTTCATCATCAATTTTAATGGTATATAGCACATGCAAAATGAAAAATTATGTCCTACACATTGGCCTTGATGATTCTTTTGTCAGATGTACAGAATTTTCTAACATTCGGGAAAACTGATGCGTTTTTTCAATAGCAAACATATCTTTACGAACTCTTTATTTCCTGAATGTTAAGAAAAACTGTACATCTGACAAAACAATCATTAGGACCTATATGTAGGGGACAATTTTCCGCTTTGCATGCGCTATGTCCCCTTTAAATTGATGTAGAAATAAAATACTTACAGCAGTTTTCTTCTCCGAATCGAGCCTAAAATATGTTGCTTGCAACAGCCTACATAACATCATTTACCACATAGCATGGCCACCCTGATAGTATACAAACGGATAAAATTATGTTGTTTTTTTTATAGCATATTAACTTCTCTTTAATGTTAAAGATAAACATTTTTAAGCTAAATTCTGTGAGTCAGTCACTTTAAAGTTTATGAAAAATATCAAACCCTTTTGGTGGAGCCAATAAAGCCCTAGAGGCATAAATGAAACAATCTTGGTAACAGTCCATGATTCAAGCTATATTTCAGAACACTGCATGGCCATGTGTTTTTTCTAGACAAGAACAGTTTGAAAGATTTTCTTACATATTTCTAAGTAAAACATTGTGACTCCCAACTGGTTGAGCTGGTTATGACCCGACAGGTAACATATGAACAATCTGAGTACTAGATGTCCATTTAGAAATAATTGCTTTGTGCACAATTTTACGACTCGACCTAGTTTCAGCTGAGTTTTAATGATTTCCTATATATTTCTAAGTAAAACATGTAACCCCTTGCATTTGACCACAAGTGACCACAAGGGAAAGGTGACTAGTGCTACCTTGCCAAAAACTTTAACCAAATTTCTAAGTCAAAAAGGGGCCATAATTCACACATAATGCTGGACACAGTAACCTTCTCTTGTGAGCAGACTAAGCCCTTGATGGTAAACAAGTATTGTGAGCTTCAGGGCTATACCTGCAAGGGAAAGGTGACTAGTGCTACCTTGACGAAAAACTATAACCTAATTTCTAAGTCCAAAAGGGGCCACAATTCACACAAAATGCTTGACACAGTTACCTCCTCTTGTTAGCAGACTAAGCTCTTGATGGAATACAAGTATTGTAAGTTTCAGGGCTATATCTGCAAGGGTTAGGTGAATAATGTTACCTTGCCGAAAAACTTAAACCTGAACCAACGCTGACGCCGGGGCGAGAACTATAGACCTCCTTATTCTTCGAATAGTCGAGCTAAAAACTACCTACCAAATTTCACAACTGAAGCCCCTGTGGCTAATAAGACAAATGATTTTTTAAAGTTTCCTTTTAGTTGCTATAGCACCCAAATTTCTACATAGAATGGAATTCTTTGTAATGTTTGGTAGATTTCCTTCAAAGGTACTTCCTTCAAAGTTTAATTCAATTCAACACAAGTTTACAAGGAGGCATCATTTGGAAAAAAATTTGATGGACAACAAATGCCATTAAGGCCAATCTAGAATCTCCTTTGGAAAGAATTACAATAGCATCATTCACTTTGTACTGACAGAATGACTGACATGACAAATAACTCAATTAGGACACAGTCACAGTTTTACAGCACAAGATACAACTCTTCCAATATAGTTATTCATTTCCCCATGCACAGAGTGACTGACATGACAGATTGTCCAAATAAGATACAGCATTATAGTGAAGGGTGAAATGGTGTGACTCTCTTTTAGCCACAAGAGGCATTCTTTTTATTCCCAGCAAGTCTTCAATATCAACCTTTATCAGATATTTCATCATAGTTCATCAGATTCTGGTCAGAATGTCTGGAATCTTGTTAATAGATGGAAAGTTTATGTTTATAACATTAACTCCTGTCGAAATGCCACATATGTACTACCCCTTATGTGCATCAGAAATCCCCAAGATCACTAAGGAATGCTGACTCAGCATGGTGAGCCTTAAACAAGAGAATATGGCATTACCTACTCAAAGTGAAATATATTGAAAATTCCTGGATTTACTTGTTCTTGAGTAATTAGTCACAGACCACATATGAAGAATGGCCCCTGTAAACCTGACATTTGATGCAGTAAGCACAAAATCATTAGGATTTATCTACACATGCCCAACCATCTTGTAAAGTTTGAGGGTTATTCTTGAATTATAGTTTAGGAACTATTTTCACACTGCAGGGCCCTGTGAGCTTGACCTTTGACTCTGTGCTCCAAAAGATGATCCTTGTAGCCTACTTATCATGCCAAACTATCATACAGAGTATGAAGATCCCAGTTATTTTACAGTTACTGACCGGAAACCATGCTAAAACAACCTGTAAAGCTTGAAGGTCCTTGGAGCAGTTGTTCTTCAGTTATTGATCGTAAACCATTTTCAAAGTGTGGGCCCCTCTCAGTTTGACCTTTGAACTGTGGGCTCCAAAACAAAGTCATTTACTCATCATGCCCAACTATCTCGTGAAATTTTACAGTCCTGGTGGCTGTTGTTCTTCAGTTATTGATCAGAAGTTTTTGAAATGCATGCCCCTGTAAACTTGACCTTTGACTCAGTGGGCTCAAAAATAACAGGGTTCATCAATCTACCTAACAAATCTACCTACCAAAAGTCTCTGTGCCAATGTGTTCTCAAATGATTGATTTGAAACAACCAGGTCTACTGACTGAGAGATGGCATGAGTAAAGCAATAATTACCCTCACTCTTTCGAAGGGTTGGGCAGGATGGGACATACAATAAAAGACTTGTGAGCATATAAAGTTGCCAATTAAAAACATTTTTTCTTTGTGTCTCTCTCAGACATTGAAATATTTCTATTTTTTCAAAGCCTTTTGATAATGAAGCACTGTAAAGTGAAGCTGCTGAACTGAAGTTGATCATACTTGTTCTGGTTGAAATGTATCATTGAATGTCTTGGTTTTATTTTAGCAAATATGTTTCAACAAACCACAAACAATGCTTGAACTTGGACAGCTCATTAGTAATGTATGAGATGATCCAAGTTCAGTTCAGAATGAAACAATCTCCTGAAGAAAGGATCTACAATTACATCTGACAATCTGAGATCAACTTACCCCTTTCACAAAAGAATTTCTCAGTTCATTTAACTACTAAGCACATTAGCTTTTAAGTGCTGTAAAGGAAACATCAATCATTTCTTATTTTCTGATCATTTAATATATATGAATGTAGACTAGATATTCCATAAGTATGTGTGAAACTTTTAATATTGTTTTCTTTTATTGAAAGGAGAATTTTTATTGCAAATGATTTCTGAGGCAGTACTAGTACACTGCAATTCCTGAACTGAGTTCCCAGCCATTATATTTCACTATCTCAGAAACTCAGAGAAGCATAGTATAATAACCTTACAGAAGCATAAGAAACTTTTAATTACAGTCGAACTTGCAAGCAAAGGTCAGCCAAGGGAAGATAGAAAAATGACCTTTGTTCAGTGGTGAAAGGGTGAGTGAGCGACAGAGTAAAAGTAATACGATTTAAGTACATATATTTAGAAATTAAAAAAAAATATTATCACCATTCATTTATCAAATCTTCACTATCATCATCATCATTATTACTTTGTTATTATAGAAATTACTTCCTAATTAGCTAGCCTAATTAATTAAGCTTAAAGTGTTGAACCCATTTTATAATTCTGATATTTTTTAGTTGTTCAACCTTTAAGCCTAATTTTAAACTGCATATAACTGAGCGGATATTGTTCGGTAGATTCTTTACCCTATCCTAGAACACCGAATATTCCAATTGCCAAATTTTGAATAAAATGGTGGATAAATCAGGTACGAAATAAGTGTTTCAGTTCTATACTTATGTATTTGTGTGTTTTCTTGGATTACAGGATCAGGTATGAATTTAGTTATCATATTTTATCATATTTTTATCATTTTTGCCTTAAACTCTGTGAACTGTTGGACAAACGAGCCATAAAAAGTCCGCTTAACCAGATGCAGATCAAAGTGAGACGTAGAAGGTGAACAACAATAAAATATCAGACTGTAAAATGGGTTCATCTTCAGTGGCGAAATAGTGAGACTATTCCACAGCTATAGATTATGAATGAGCAAATAAAAACAGAATAAAAGAATTTACACATTTTCTATTTTATCAACAGCACCTTTCTAAGATAGCTTTTGATGTGTCTCCTTAATCAATGATGATTAAGAACAGCTGCCATCAAACAATCCATTGACCATTGTTCACAGATCTTAACCAGCCAATGGATGGTTTTTGGCTGACTGCTGGCTACAGTCAACAGGTGACTGTTATTCCCAGACTATTTTAAAGCATTTTTTGTCAGGAGGAAGTCTGATCAGCTGTTGTCCACAGGTGACTGCTATTTACAAGTTTTGACAGTACATGCCCAAGTTCATAGCTATTTTTCACAGAAAAAAAAGGAACATTTTTTGGATATATTTTTTCAATAAAGACATGGAAAATGTGGATTTTCATGGATAATGGCACTGCATATAAAATTAAATTAAAGAAAATTTATGACAATGTACCATCTATCCTTTTATACAGCAGTGACACTATGGTATTTTAATATATACAGCAATTTTTGTTCTGAATTTTATTTTTCTGCACACTTTAATCTACCAAATTTGTGTATTTATCAAATATTACTCCAAAATCAATACTTTAGATCTAACTTGACTGTGAAGAAACGAATGTCTATGTAGTAAATCGTAACTTTATGAACATAATCTGCAATTAACATATGATTTGTAGTAGTTATCACACTTGCTCCATTTTTGCTGGTAAATACAATGTAATTCTTTCCATTTGATATGACAGAAGGTATGACATAGGCTGAGAACAAACTAATTCTTTTTTTATACAAACAAGATGCATATATAAACTTCATATGAGTGATAATCACACTGGTTCAAATTTTGCACAGACTGTGTCACAGACATTATAATTATAACCTTCTCACACTGTGCCAGACTGGTGACTTTTTTCAGTATGTGTAGTCCATGTAGTCTTTAACATATGTGAACAATTATGTTTTAAATAAATTGTTATCAGAGAGTCTACACAGTAAACAGGATTTTATATATATATATTCCTAGCTTTATTATACATGCTATCACAAAATTCATTATTTCAATTACACAAAATTCATCATTTCAATTAAACAGGAAAAAACAAGAAATTTTTATGAAACATTATCTGATGCTGGATAAGGGGAATTATTATGATTTCTAAGGCTGACAACATTCAATTTCACTTTTATATGTCTGTCCAGGGGGGGCAAACAGCTTTTCATTTACAATTCATTTGGAGCATTCATCTCTATATCATTCTAAATACCAGCAGATATTGCAGCAGGCAAAATGTCCTTAGATATTTGAAATCTGGCATAAATGGAAAACACTTGATAACCTTACTGGTCTGCAAATAATCCTTCCAGGTACAACCAATGTGATTATTATGTCAATGTTGTCATCAAAATCACACAAGCTGAAAAGCATTTCTGTTCACTCATAAACTATCTCCTGAAGAAAGCTTTATGGTTACATCTGATTCTCTTGGACATGACAGAAAGAATGACATAACAAATTAACCCCATTAGGAGAAAGTCAGGGATTAACAGCAAAGTCTGAAACTTTATCCACAATCATAGACAGCTGAAAGATTTTTTCTGTCTCTTAAAAGGCTAATGGCACAAGCTGAATTATTACACAGGAAGTATCAATCTGTTTGAGTCTTCATATCAAGTATTGTACCAGACTGGAGAAACAAAATTTCAGCAGTATATCAAGCTGTGTTATTACTGTTTCACTTTTCCTAAGAAGAAAATTTTATAATTACCCATAATTTCAAGACAAGTAAGGGACAAAAAAAAGGTAAAGGTTTCTTATTTAATGTGGGTAGTCAATGAAAGTACCCACCTGGTGTGGACAGAACAACTTATTTCCAGTCGAGCCCATACCCCAAGCAGCACATCTTTTACCTCCCCAACCCCTAGTCTAGGCTGATGCTGCTGGAAAGAGTACCTGGTTAGGTTACTACCCAGTCCTGGGGAAACAGTCGATAACTCAGTTAATCCCAGTTTCCAAAACCAGGTCCCTAGCTTTGTAGCCCAATGCACAAACCACTCGGCCACCAAGTCACTACATAGGAAGGGGAGTGTGTGAAACTGACAATTTTCCCTTTCAGTTCTTATATCATATCAAATACATAATTTACTTGAAGATGTTTACTTAATTCAATAAAGTAAATCAGAACGAGTAATAATATTCATAAAGCAAAGGTTGAAAATACCTCACCCTAACCTGGAAGACCTGAGTTATGAATTATAAACAACATGTTTCCTTAACAATTCATTGACACTCTGCCAAGTTCAAGACTTAATGACAGTAGCAAGTTTCTGAATGGTAATAAAGCTTATAATTTTGAGTAAATTTACAAACACCTATTGATTGTTCATACACACTGAATTTAACTTTCTTAAAACATCCTGATTTTTTTCTTGACAGATAGTAACTTTTGTTTTTATTAGTATATTTATGGCAATTACTTACTGAATCAGTATCAGTATGCTGTATTCTGTCTTCTAATCATAAACTTTATGCTACTTTGATAAAACAAGACGGTCATGATCATCCCTGGATCGCTCACCAGAATACTTTGGTTTTGGGTCTGCTGTTGAGCAAACATCAGCTTTTTTTTAATGTTCTCCTTATATAAATCTAAGACTAAGTAACAAGGCTCCTATCTTGTTTATATTAATAGATTCAATAACATTTTAGAACACTGGTTTTAAACTGCCATGAAATAAGTAACTAAAATTGAAACTACAATCAAATGTTCTCAAATTTTTATTAAGGATCTATTCGTCATATTTATATTTTTAAGTGTCGACTGTGAGAATAATATAATTCAAGGACTCCCGATCTCTATCCATGCTATTTTTTAAGGCTAAGTTCAATTTACGGTCTTTTAATGGCTAATGCCCAAATTAAGGGACATTTTCAGGTCTGTACGAACTATGGCTGGTCAAGTTACAGATCTATAACATTGTTACTCACCGTATAAGAGGACTGTATATCATTTCTGATCTTGTTGTCTGTTTCAGAACTTGTGCCAAACCCTCTTGCAGCTGGTGACTTTGACCTCTTCTCATCATTGTCCGACTCTTCTGATTTCCTGTAGAAAGAGACATTTAAGGTTTACTCTTTAAATTTTTGAAATTCAAGAACATTTACTAGGACACTTCATATTTTCTGAAATTACAACAATTTTGTCTTTTCATATGCTCTGAACTGTGACTGAAAACAAGCATAATGTAAGTATCTACCTTTCAGACTTATGGATTACACATTGAATTTGACATTTTAAAGGTTTATTCATGGCTGACTCCTAAAAATTGCTTAAATTAGATTTTTGTCTCTTAGTAACCATCAGATGTCCTTAAAATAGAGTAACTAAAATAATTCAAACCCAGTCATGATTCTAGATAATACCTTATTTCAAAATGTACAAGATTTCAGTGAATCATTAATGAGAATGTTCCACAAAATATATTCAAATGAGTTTGGTTTCCAAGGAAAACAACCTTCAAGGATTTGTGAAATAACTCTTAATCAGTAAAAGCGTGTATCACAATTAGGGGTATCATGGTACACCAAAAGTGTACCATTTAAGTAGCTGTACCATGGTATATACTTGGCTTTATTCACTAGAACTTGCGTAAAGATTGTGGCAATCTACATAAGGCCACCCATTTCACCATAGTTTTCTTTACCTCTGCGTAAAACTGCATGGTACACAGGATTCAAATAATTGCTTCATTTTCATGTCTTATTTTATTGTGCAAAGTGCTCCAAAGTAGCGTTCTATCATTTTAGCCTTCTACTTAGGCACAATTTTGTAGTCAAGAATGCTGTAATCAGGCATCTTTTTTTTTTTTTAATTCATTACTGCTGAATGCTTTGATACACCACAAATATTTAGAAAGCAAATGCATAAAAGATAGGCCCTTGTTACTGTCATGGAATAACCTAACAAGACATGCTTATTTTTAAACCATTACATGATGGAAGAAGATGAATCATTTTTCAAAATGATCTTAAAAGATACCAAACAAAAGTGGTGAAAGCCATTGTGCCACGGTATAATATTCTTTATGTAAACCAAGGTTAACCAGTATATCATGACACCCCTATACAAATTATATCCATAACAAAATAACATTTCTAATGACTTTTCTGATAGAAGTCAAGAATTTAAAACAAACAGAACTTTCTGTGATAAAACTTCTCACAAACAGATTTGGATTAAAAAAATTCTTAAGATTAAAGACAAGACTGCCCACTAAAAAATTATCAAGGAAGCATCTCAAAACAATGCACTGATAAATTTAAGTACAAGACAATGTGTTCTTTTTGTAAACATATCAAAATGATTACAAAAGGCCAAAAGTTGGATCTCCTCCAAAAAAATTATCAAAAAAGATAAAAAGATAATAGACAGTGTTTCGGCAGGGATAAGATCATGAGTGTTCAATGTGGTATATGGTTGCATTGAACTGTTCAAGATTTGGCAGAGCAGGGATATCTGGAGGGAGAACGTTCCAGTGAAAAATGGTTCTTGGGAAGAATGAGTATTTATGGTAATCAGTGGTTGCTGTTGCAGTTCAATGGAAATTTTGTACATCAGAGAAAGTCTGGTATCAATGCACCTTAGGTCAACATGACAGAAGTCTAAGGACTGGAGCATTTAAGTAACTCTTGATGCATGCTGGAGTATTCAGATTTGATCCAACTGGCTGCCCTTCTTTGTACAACCTTAAGTGACTTGGGTATGTTGTGACCAGAAGTCAGAGCTGTACTCTAATTAAGGACATACAGGAGTCTGGTAAGCCAAGGCCTGAAAGGCCTCGGAGCTCTTACAAACATGAAACTCTGTAACAAAATGATGCAGTGCATCTTGAAAATGACCATCCACAGCAGGATTAAAACTCAAGACTTCCCACATCGAAAACCACTGAGTCAAAGAATCAAATCCCTGATGCAGATGTCAGAAGTTATTTATACAATTACAGACTGGTTATTGTTTTTATTAAGTCTTGGAGGAGATGAGTTTTCATCTTATGAACATGAAACTTTCATGAAATAAATTAATACTAACCAATGTCAAAATGCAAGTCAGAGTTATAAAACTTGCCCTATGGAACTTCCATGTGACACTTCCTATATGTATTTCAAGCTTTAAGTTAGTATAAGTATTGGTTTCAAGTATTTAAGAAAAAGTAAATTTTGGGACATTCATTTCACATCTCTGTGAAAAAGGGGCATAACTGCAACCAAAAAAACAAGAGTTATCAAACTTGGCACATGGAGTTGCACTATGGTCTTTCATATATGTTTTAATTTTCAAGTTAATAACTATACTGATTATAGAGATATTCAAGAAAATTTAAATTTTGGAACATTTTCTAAATACAAGAGCAATCAGTGATCACATGTGTCGCCTGATGATAGCCAATTAAGCAGTTGTAAAATCATTCCACCGAAAAACCCGTTAAATATGGGCAAGTACTTGAGGTACTGATCAATCCTGTAACATTTCATTCAAATTGCATAAGTAGTATAAGAGAAGTAGTCCAGACAAACTTTAAAAATGAAAATCATAAAAGGGCCATAACTCTGACAAAAATCACTGAACTGGAAAATGCCAACAACATGCACAACTAGACTAGTAGTTTTTGAGGAGTAGTCCAGACAAGTTTGGTGATGGACAGACAGATGGATGGACAGACAGACAGATGACAGAGAAGTGATCCCAATATGTCGTGGCTACTTTGTAGCATATTGCAGCTACTGACACAGTGACACAAAAATCATTTATGGGCCAAAATGCCTTTTTTATTCAAGGGCTATAACTCACCCGAAAATCATGCAACTGAAAAACCTGTTAAATATGCGCAAGTACTTGAGTTACTGCACAATCCTGTAACATTTCTTTCAAATTTCATTGGTAGTATACGAGAAATAGTCCGGACAATTTTTAAAAATAGAAATCATTAAAGGGCCATAACTCTGAAAAAAATCATTGAACTGGAAAATATCAAAAATATCGAAGACATGCACAACTAGACTTAGTAAAGTTTGGATGAAATTGCACCAGTGGTCTGGACAAGTTTTGTGACGGACGGACAGACGACGGAGAAGTGATCCCTACATGTCGTGGCTACTCTGTAGCAGGTGACATAAAAAAGGAACATAATTATGTGAAAATGTAACACTAAGTTATCAACCTTGGCACATGGAGCTGTATTGTGATTGTATATTTAGACATATTTTAAGTTTGAAGTTAATATCTATACTAGTTTCAGTGATATAAAAAAAAAACAACAACAAAAAAAACAATGAGGACTGGATGGGACAAGACAGGACAAGACAGGACAAAGTGAATCCTATATAGTTCCCAAAACTATGTATGGTGGGTGTAAAAAAAAAGCAGCAGTATGCCAGAGTGTATAGCAAAAACTGAAACAGACAACAAATCATTCACTATTGAACCTGGTTTTCTCCACTTCTACAAAACTACAACTAATACATCATTATAAGGGTATAACCAAAAAACCTCTTCTACATTTCAAAAAAAAATATTTCATCTACCCTGGTTATTTTTCTATAGCTGCACAGAGTTCTTTCATATATAGCATGACTGATTTGCCATATTATAACATACTTCTTTCAATATTCTAAAGTATTGTGATTATAACTCAGTTTTCATTCAATCTTATAACATCAAATCAATATCCTCTGTCATTTACAGGACATCCCTTAATTCTTTGTTTCCTTCCAGGGATCTGATAAGTTACAGAATCAGACACTTTCAATTTTGGGTTCATTTGGGATTTTTATCTTGTTATCTTTGCAAACTTACATGATAATTAACGATAAAGATATGTAAATGAACCTAATCTCTTGAAGTTATGCAATAAATAAAGACCATACAATATTGATGGTGGGCTGCATACAATTATATGTTATTAATAACTGAACGACCATAAAAACCTTAAAAATCGATTAACTGAAAAACATTGGTCATGTTTGACTAGACTAGGCCCTGATCACTTCTGGGAGGTTTAGCTGAAATAGGAGAAATAAAAACTGAATGCATAAAGGGCAATAACTTTGTTGAAATTAATTAAAGATGAGTATGGAGTAAAGGGTTAAACAGAAAATGCTACCATAATGCACAACTAAGCTTGGCACTGAACATTATAAATATGTGTGAAGTTTGGTTAAATTCCACCAGGTGATATCACATGACCCAATATCAATCTCTCGTTACGAAAACATCATTCTGCAAACAACATTCTGACAAAGTCTAGTGAATATCAGGTAAAAAAACAAGTAAATTTGTGAGCTAATGCTCACTAGTGATACCCCCGCTATCAGAAATTTGACTTTCATAATGTAATTTGCATTTGTCATATGTATAAAGAGTGTCAAATTTTTCCGAGTATTTACCTGAATTTAATACAACTTCATCCAAGGCACAGCTAGATGGATATGAAAATGGTCAGAATAATGAACAGGTATTACATCTGTGATTTCTGATTCATCGAAGTCTTTATTCACAACAAGAGGGCCATGATGGCCCTGTATCGCTCACCTGAGTATGACTGCTTTAAACAAAGTTGCTATGGACCTGGTTATTTGACCCCAGATGGCCCATATTCAAACTTGACCTAGAAATTATTGAAACAATCTCTTTGACAAATTTCAAGGTTATTTGTACTGAAAATGTTATCTCTAGAGAGTTAACAAGATTTTTCCATATTTGGGCTCTATGACCTAGTTTTTGACCCCAGATTACCCATATCCAAACTTGAGCTACAAATCATCAAAACAACCTTCCTGACAAATTTCCAGGACATTTGGACTAAAAATGTAACCTCTAGAGGATAAACAAGGTTTTTCTACTTTCGGGCTCTGTGACCTAGTTTTTGACCCCAGAAAACCTATATTCAAAACTAAGCTAGAAATCATCGATAGAACCTTTCTGACAAATTTCCAGGTTATTTGGACTGAAAATGCTACCTTTAGAATGTTAACAAGGTTTTTCCATATTTGGACTCTGTGACCTAGTTTGTGCCTCCAGATGACCCATATTCGAACTTGATCTAGAAATCCTCAAGGCAACTTTTCTGACAAATTTCCAGATTATTTGGGCTGAAAATGTAACCTCTAGAGTGTTAACAAGGTTTTTCCATATTTGGGCTCTGTGACCTAGTTTTTGACCCAAGATGACCCATACTCCAACTTGAGCTAGAAATCATCAAGGAAACCTGTCTGACAAATTTCCAGGATATTTGGACTGAAAATGTAACCTCTGGAGTGTTAAAAAGTTTTTTACATATTTGAACCATGTGACCTAGTTTTTGATCCCAGATGACCCATATCCAAATCTGAGCTAGAAATCTTTGAAACAATCTTTCTGACAAATTTCAAGGACATTTGGACTAAAAATGTAACCTCTAGAGGATTAACAAGGTTTTTCTACTTTCGGGCTCTGTGACCTAGTTTTTGACCCCAGAAAACCTATATTCAAAACTAAGCTAGAAATCATCGATAGAACCTTTCTGACAAATTTCCAGGTTATTTAAACTGAAAATGCTACCTTTAGAATGTTAACAAGGTTTTTCCATATTTGGACTCTGTGACCTAGTTTGTGACTCCAGATGACCCATATTCGAACTTGATCTAGAAATCCTCAAGGCAACTTTTCTGACAAATTTCCAGATTATTTGGGCTGAAAATGTAACCTCTAGAGTGTTAACAAGGTTTTTCCATATTTGGGCTCTGTGACCTAGTTTTTGACCCCAGATGACCCATATTTGAACTTGACCTAGAAATTGTCAAAGCAACCTTTCTGACAAATTTCCAGATTATTTGGGCTGAAAATGTAACCTCTAGAGTGTTAACAAGGTTTTTCCATATTTGGGCTCTGTGACCTAGTTTTTGACCCCAGATGACCCATATTTGAACTTGACCTAGAAATTGTCAAAACAACCTTTTTGACAAAATTCCAGATTATTTGGGCTGAAAATGTAACCTCTAGAGTGTTAACAAGATTTTTCTATTTTTGGGCTCCGTGACCTAGTTTTTGAACCCAGATTACCCATATTTGAACTTGAGCTAGAAATCATCAATAGAACCTTTCTGACAAATTTCCAGGATATTTGGACTGAAAAAGTAGCCTCTAGAGTGTTAACAAGGTTTTTCTATATTTGGGCTCTGTGACCTAGTTTTCCAACCCTGATAACCCATGTTCGAACTCGTCCGAGATATCAATGAGACAAACATCCCGTGCAAGTTTCATGACAATTGAGGCAAAAATGTGACCACTAGAGTGTTAACGAACTAATTGTGGACGGACGGACGGACGGACGGACGACGGACGACGGACAAAAGGTGATCAGAAAAGCTCACTCTGTCACTATGTGACAGGTGAGCTAAAAACACGATCAAGTGAACCGCCTTTCCTGTGTGTTGGTAACTTCTAAGTATTCGGTAAACAGGAAGTAGATGAGCAAGGAGCATAAAATCGCTTTACACCATATGGGACTATAGGATAAAGCAATATGCAAAATATCAGGCTGCTGCATCTTATAGTTGCTGAGAAAACTGTGACGGAAATTGTGAATGTATGTCAACTATGTGTAAAAATCTAAGTATTCGGTAAACAGGAAGTAGATGAGCAAGGAGCATAAAATCACTTTACACCATATGGAACTATAGGATAAAGCAATTATCAGGCTGCTGCATCTTATAGTTGCTGAGAAAACTGTGACGGAAATTGTGAATGTATGTCAACTATGTGTAAAAATCTAAGTATTCGGTAAACAGGAAGTAGATGAGCAAGGAGCATAAAATCGCTTTACCATATGGGACTATAGGATAAAGCAATATGCAAAATATCAGGCGGCTGCATGCTCTAGTTGCTTAGAAAACTGCGACGGAAAATTAAGCTGTCGTTTGGTTGATGTAATGCACCTATATAGTGACAAAATCTAACAAGAAATGTTTGTAAAACATAAATGCCCCCCAGCAGCACCTAATTGCTTGTGATTGGGCAAAAGCGTTCTCTAGTTATTGATCAGAAACCGTTTTTAGGATCAAGGTCCCTGTGGCCTTGACCTTTGACCTAATGACCTCAAAATCAATAGGGGTCATCTACTGGTGATGACCAACCAGCATACCAAGTTTGGTGAACCTAGGTCAAAGCATTCTCTAGTTATTGATCGGAAACCGTTTTTAAGATGAAAGTCTCTGTGATCTTGACCTTTGACCTAATGACCTCAAAATCAATAGGGGGTCATCTACTGGTGATGACCAACCAGCATACCAAGTTTTGGTGAACCTAGGTCAAAGCGTTCTCTAGTTATTGATCAGAAACCGTTTTTAGGATGAAGGTCCCTGTAAGCTTGACCTTTGACCTAATGACCTCAAAATCAATAGGGGTCATCTACTGGTGATGACCAACCAGCACTCCAAGTTTGGTGAACCTAGGTCAAAGCGTTCTCTAGTTATTGATCGGAAACCGTTTTAAGGATGAAAGTCTCTGTGATCTTGACCTTTGACCTAATGATCTCAAAGTCAATAGGGGTCATCTACTGGTGATGACCAACCAGCATACCAAGTTCGGTGAACCTAGGTCAAAGCGTTCTCTAGTTATTGGTCGGAAACCATTTTTAGGATGAAGGTCCTTGTGAGCTTGACCTTTGACCTAATGACCTCAAAATCAACAGGGGTCATCTACTGGTGATGACCAACCAGCATACCAAGTTTGGTGAACCTAGGTCAAAGCGTTCTCTAGTTATTGATTGGAAACCGTTTTTAGGATGAAGGTCCCTGTGATCTTGACCTTTGACCTAATGACCTCAAAATCAATAGGGGTCATTAACTGGTCATGACCAACCAGCATACCAAGTTTGGTGAACCTAGGTCAAAGCGTTCTCTAGTTATTGGTCGGAAACCGTTTCTACCTACAAGGTCATTGTGACCTTGACATTTGACCCCTTGACACAAAAATCAATAGGGGTCATCTACTGGTGATGGACAATCATCCTACCAAGTTTGAAGTTCCTAGGCCTAAGCGTTCTTTAGTTATTGGTCGGAAACCGTTTCTACCTTCAAGGTCAATGTGACCTTGACCTTTGACCCCTTGATCCCAAAATCAATAGGGGTCATCTACTGGTGATGGACAATCATCCTACCAAGTTTGAAGTTCCTAGGCCTAAGCATTCTTTAGTTATTGGTCGGAAACCATTTGGTCTACGGACCGACCGACAGACAAATGCAAAGCAATATACCCCCACTTCTTTGAAGAGGGGGCATAAAAATATTCGGTAAACAGGAAGTAGATGAGCAAGGAGCATAAAATCGCTTTACACCATATGAGACTATAGGGTATAGCAATATGTGAAATATCAGGCTTCTGCATGTTATAGTTGCTGAGAAAACTGCAACGGAAATTTGTTACGGACGGATGGATGGACGGACTGACGGACAGACGGACACACACATGGACAAGGGTAAAACAGTATACCCCCCACTTCTTCAAAGCGGGGGTATAAAAAAAAAAAAAACTCTAAGGTGTCCATCTAGTGCACCACCGGTATTTCCTGGTGACTTTTTTGAGGACAAAATTTCAAATACATCCTATGAATGTTAAAAGCAATATAGCCAAGTTTCATGATAATTTTTCTAACAATATGATCTCTAAGATTCCTTAAAAGTTTCATAGAGTTTTCATATGAGCAAGTTTCATTATAGCTAGACCAAAACTGTTGCCTCTGCAGTGTTCACAAGCTGTAAGGCTTACAACAAATGAAGCATGACAGGCAAAAGACAAAGCAGAGGTAAAATAAAAACGAAAACCAAGATATACTGAAAATTCCTACAAAAAAGAATTTTAGAAATCTTACAATGATTAAAACATTCTGCAATATTTTTGAGCATGTAACAGAATTAAATTTTGAATTGTACAAAGCAGAATTAAATATTGTCATATTTCAAACTGTTTATACTGACAACACTTTCTATAACATAATAATTTTATAAAATCTTTTATGTCGGTATGTGCACCAGCATCTTGTAACAGTTTAAAGGAATCAAATCTTTCAGACATTCAAAGACAATAGATAACACAGGAAGGCCTGTGTGGGAGAAATATATTAGGATTCTGTGATGATTCCACAGGATGTAAAGTATTAAAAGACAATAACAATTCATTTCACATTTACAGAAAATGCAATTATATTTCAGGACTGATTGATGTTATTTCATGAGAGCATGCTGTTCTGACTTCAGACATTGGTCTTCTGACAAAAGAAATGATTGATATAGCTATGAAAAATTAACTGACAGTCATTTTCCATTTCATCTTACTGTGCCATTCCTCTTTTAAACAAATATTTCTTGTTATATATTTCATCAATAACAACATATCATTTCTCACCTGTTCAATTATACACCTACAAAAATTTTAGCAACTGCTGCTATAATCTGTCTCCACTTTAATACCATGTAACCACCCAGGCAAATATTAAAGAGACTGACAGCTGTGAACCACTCAATATAAGATTAATACATCTATAATGAATACAAGAGGGCCATGATGGCCCTTTACCACTCACATGTGTGCAACTGCTCAAGTTTCATAATAATGGTTGTGTTAATTTAATCTGAAAGCAGGTCAATGATTTATAAAATTATCAAAGTTGTGAAAAAACTATCATGCAGACATGGCTAAAGATGCCGTTTTTGGCCCTAATACCCCAGGAACCCATGATGGGATCAGGTTAGTTCAGGAAAAGAAAGATCTATTGTTTATAAAATGTTTGGTGAAAGTTTGGTTAAACTGAATCAAAAGCAAGATACAATGTACCTACATACCAAATATCTTAGATATCAGTCAATAAAAGAATGCTCAATAATGAAAAGTAGAAAATCTAGTTTTAGCCTTCGTGATCTTGACCCTGACCCAAGTGAATGGTACAGGTACATCAAAGGTGCCTCTATACCAAATATCTTAAACCTCAGACAATAAATAAAGGCTCTAAGACAGAAAGCAGAAAACTATTATTTGCCTAAGTGGCTTTGACCATGTGACCTCAAAGCCCACCAAAGGTAGAAGTACATATCTTATATCTAAGTTATTGGTCAATAAATGAAGGCTTTCTAGGGTAAAGTAGAAAAAATCTATTTTTAGCCTTGGTGACCTTGACCCTAGTAAAGGGTAGAGGTACATGCAAGGTATCTATATACCAAATATCTAAAATATAAGTCAATAAATAAAGGCTCTATGATAAAAAGTAGAAAAATATATTTTTAGCCTCAGTGATATAAGCTACCCACACACAAAGTTTGGCGTCAATAGGCCAAAGTAAACTCAAGTTATTGAGCAGAAACTGAATTTCTATTTTTAGCAACAGTGACCTTGACCTTGATCACAGACATCTGGGTAGCAATCTCAAGCTGCCTCTTGATATAAGCTACCCACACACCAAGTTTGGCATCAATAGGCCAAACCAAACTCAAGTTACTGAGCGGAAACCAAAAGTTGACGCCCGCCTGCCGACTTCAGCATTACAATAACTGGTTTTAGTTGAAAACCTGGTTAAAAAGATACTGACAGTCCTTTTCCATTTCTTCACACTGTGTCATTTAACTTCCTAACAAATATCTTTCTTGTTGAAAGGTAAATCACTCACAACATTAAATATGACTGGAAAGTCTTACAGCTACCATAACATAATCTACCTCTACTGATTTACCCACCCAACATATTATAGATAGGTATTTTTAGAAGCAACGAAACAATTCTACCAGTCGTCATGCCATTAATATGGATAATGAATACATTTTGTTTTCTTTTACAAAACTGATGTTTTATGCTGAGTTGAGTTAACAAACAAATATGCTATGATAGCCCTATATTGCTACATTGTACAAATATTGTTCAAATTTCATTGCTGTGGCTTCAAAAGCAAGAAGTTAGATTGGTATATCAAGGTCAAGGACAGCTAAAGTCAAAATAAAATCTTTATTCAAAATGTGTATGTCTTCCCAATATCATTGCAGTAGCATTAAAAATTAGAATGTGGGTAAAAAAGTCAAGGTCAGACATAAAAATATTTGTTAAAATATGTAGCCTCTGAAATATTCACCATGTTTCTTTAATTTTGGCTAGTACTATTTTTTGAACCCACATGACCTAGTTTCAAACTCACCTAAGAAATCAACGAAATAAACATTCTAACTAAATTTCATGAAGTTTTAGTCAAAAATATTACCTCTACAATATTCATGTGTTCAGAAGGTTTTCCACTGATATGAAGACCTAGTTTTTTTTTAACTCCATATGACCAAGTTTCAAACTCGACTGAGAAATACAAAAAGATAAACGTTCAAAGCAAGTATGCCTGGTGTCCTAGATTTTAGCCAACACAACCCAGTTCCAAACTCAACCAACCGAACATCAGGGCAAGTTTTATGAAGGCTAGATCAAAAACATGAATTCTAGAGTATTCACAAGCTGAAATGTTGAGGTTGGATGATACACAACTCACAAAGGATTACAGACTTCAGACAAAGGTCAATCACAAAAGCTCATCCTATGCATGCTGCACTCAGGTGAGTTAATTTAAATATTTAGACCAAAATAAGTGATTTTTTATTACTCAGTCTATCCCTAAGATAATCATTATTCTAAAAAAAAAAAAATCTTCAAAATGGTTTGTTTTCTAAGTTTTTTTTTTGAAAAACCAGAAGCGTTAGTCTTGGTATGACGTTGCTTTTAGCGTTAGTCTTGGTATGACGTTGCTTTTAAACTGTCTTGACTACCTTCTGTTCCGCCTTTGGTTGAATACTTCAAGCAATAAACCAATAACGTGTCAGCAAGTGCTATGTTTATACTCCTAATTACAAGTGCGACATCTGCCATAAATCTTCTGCATGACTTCAGTGTTCAATGGTTCATTTATCTATGCATTTCAAAAGACCTAATTTTCTTCAAAATTGTGCATGCCAGGTAAAAATTTGTTTGCAGTCAGTTACCTAGGCTAACACCTATAATAAAAAGAACCATTCACTCATAATTCATTATAATTCAACATTGTTTCTAATTGATAAAGGACTCTACTAACACTTTTCTATTGATCTTAAAGCCAAACTATTACAGTCACTGATGTTACAAAGAAGAAAATGTGTTGCTTTTTTTCAGTATACTTACTGACTGAGAGCCTGTTACGTTTATAAAAAGGTTTCTCAGTTGATGCGAAAATATGAAAACTGTTTGTTACTGAAAACATATCCAGGAAGCTCTCCTCTCTCAGGCCTGTTCTATTGTTTGGTGTAATTGTTCACACCTTGATGAGGAGTGCTTATTATTCAGAATAGCTCAGTTGTTCTTGCATGTCTATAATAATTATAAACATCAGTTTGTCAAAAGAGAAAAAAAGAGATACCAACTAAAACCTTTGGCAAACTGTTCAAACAACCATCTTAATAACAAAAAGATGCCATTAAAAATTGTTTCAACTTTGTCTACATCAAAGGTTACTGTGCAGATATACTGAAACAATAAATAACGTGAGATGTGTCCATAGGACACAGATGCCCCCACATTCTGCTGTATGGTCACAAAAAATCCTGTACAGTTACAGGTGCGTATAAATTTTTCAGCTTTGTCAGGGGGAATAACTATGCCAATCTTCAATAAATTTGCATCAAAATACCTAGGTGTGTAACTTCACATGCTAACAACTTTTCTTAGAAAGTTTAATGGCTCCAGCAGTTATACATCTGGAGTAACATGTGACACAAGTCTAACTAGAGATGTGTCCATAGGACAAGGATGCTCCCACATTCCGATGTACTGTCACAAAATATCCTGTACAATGCTTTTTTTAGCTTTATCAGGGGGCATAACTATGCTGATCTCCAATAAATTTGCATCAAAATACCCAACTGCGTATCTAATCATGCTGACAACTATTCTTAGAAAGTTTCATGCCTCTAGCACTTACACATTTGGAGTTACAAGCAACACAAGTCTAAAAATGCTTTTTTTTTGCTTAATCAGGGGGCATTATGAACACTGTTGACCTCCAATAAATTTGTGTCAAAAGACCCAGTTCACATGCTGACAACTATTCTTAGAAAGTATCACAGCTCTAGCAGTTATATGTTTGGAGTTACACCTGACACAAACCAGTCTATGTACGGACAGTGTGACAGCCGGACAACTGGACAAGGGTTTTTGGCTTAAGCAGTGGGCACAACTCTGCCGATCTCCAATAAATTTGCATCAAAATACCCAGGTGCGTAAGTTCACATGCTGCCGACAATTTTAGTAAGTTTCAAGGCTCTAGCAGTTATACGTTTGGTGCAACACAAACCGGTCTATGTACGGACAGCAGGACAGACGGAGAGTGGATATGTCAAGATCTGGTTTGCTACCTGAAATGCTGTTTTTCTCAACAAACAATAAATTTTATACATAAATATCAATTTGCATAATCGTACATAACTGTATTTAATAGTAAAATTGAAAATTACAAACATTCTACATATGTATTGAGTATTTACTTACTTTATATAACAAATTCAAATACCATTAGTTAACTAATTAGAAAGGTCAAGTGTGTAAAATGACTGAAGAACATAGGCAAGAAAGGGAACATACATCACTGAAAAAGATGCAATTTTATGAAAAGATATGCTGGTTTACAGTCAATGTGTAAAATTGTGTTTGGTTTTTAATTTTAGGTTACTGGGTATAGTGCAAGATGAAAAAAAGCATCCCATTCCACAGACAATTCCCTGGGTTCTTTACATACTTAGAGTATAGCAACAATATAAGGGACTCAGGTTTTTGTCTCATACAAAAAACAATGAGTAATGTTAGAAGATCAGGGGACCAAACTTGGGACTCCTAGATCACAAGTCCTCCATGTTACAACTGCACTATTGATCCACCCCAAACCCCAGACTGGTATAAACTTTTTGCAAAAGATGGAAACAATAACAGACACACATTAACAACTTTAAACTTTATGATGAAAATGACAAAAGGAAATTCAGATTCAAAGGGAAGGAACATTGTAATTTGCTTTCATTTTGAATTTTCCATGTTTCATTCTATCTTACATTTGTTTGAATAGTGTCCTTTTCTTTCTGACTTCTTACATTGATTGAATCAATGGTCATGGTTTTAATGAAGTAATTTACATATCTAATTGTGGAACTAACCTATCCATTATTGCCTGGAAAGATTGAAACTAAGCTTCATTTTTGTTATAAAGAGAAAGCTTAGAGCTCTTTGACAATTAATAACAATGAGAAAAAATATAACAGCTTTAATCATTTCTTAACCTTACAGTTTCCATTTTGAAGTCTTTGCCAATATTCTTCCAAAACTTGATAAAAGCTCCATACTTATACATTTTAGATTGTGAAAAAATTTACAATACCATAATCTAAATAAATAAAAACAATTTTATGGCCAAGCACTATTGGTGTGAAATGTTTCTAGTCAGTGAATCCAGACAACACTTCATGCGGGCATTTTTAACCAATAAAAGAAAAGCATTAGATTTTGTCACAGTGTTATGCCTAAGACACAGTGAAATCAGTTATGTTATTAGAGAGACACAATACTCATTTGAATTTCCTCGTACAGGAACAAAAGTGATATGATATATTTTTACTTAAAAAAATATGTTTTTCAAAAAATTATTTAAGTAAGTGATAATAATTCAACACAGACAATTTCTGAAAAACTAAAACTGGCATGGAAGTAAACAAAACATTCAAAACTGGACTTGAAATTATTAATGTGGATTTTCTTCAATAAATTCTGAAACTCCCCAAAAAGGAAATAGAGAAAATAAAAGACTATAAGGTAAGGATGTTGGAATCATTTAAATTGAAAATTCTAAGCATTCAATTTGATTCCCTCCTATTTCTTTATACATTAGTTTTTTATATTTTTTTATTTTTTATTTAGTCAAATAATCAATTTGTTAATTGTTGGATCATGCTTTCAATAAAAAGTAAAATTTGTAGTTTATAATGAAAATCTGTCAACTATAAATTAACTTCTTCATGACTTAGATACTTCGTCTTTAATAGCAAAAATTAACAATGCAAAAAAAGTGTCATACAGAAAATAATAATAAGTAATTTTTGACAAAGTTGGTGTCTGTTACCCGTCTTTTCAGTTTCCTGTATCTTTAATTTCATTACCTGGCAACACAATAGGCTTAATTAACTCTTGAATATTTGTTAACTAAGTGGAAATTAAATTAGGATACTACAATGTTTAAACTTCTTGGACTGGTCTTTCATACTGACTTAGGAAAAATGATAGAAATAAACTCTTTAGACAAAACTGAAAAAATAAATTAGACATGTATCCATAGGATATGGATGCTCCCACAACATGAGCTTTCAGTTAGCAAATATTAGTGTTACCTTTTTTACGGTGTATATATTTAAGTTATAAGGCAATGCTATCATGCATTATTGAATATGAATGTGATGAGTACTGAAAAGATAATCTTGTTAGTATTGTAATGGTGGGTTTTTAATACCAGTTGTGACAAGTGACAAGTAAAAACACAAGCACCGCAGAATGATACCAGCCCTCGTCAGTTTTATTTACCAGAAATGAACATGCAGGTGGGTGCTACCTACAAATAAACTAGAACTGTGTCCATAGGATTGATGCCCCCACTATGCATAAGTGCTCATAAACAAGAGCATGTATATTCTGTATGTAAGATTTAGGTGGGGAACAATTTTTTTCTGTAGTTGCAAATGAATTGAGGGGTTTTGTATATTATTAATGCTGTCCTTTTATTTCAAAATTAGATATTTTATACTGAAACAAGGGCTGTCAGATGGACAGCACGCTTGACTATTCTTAGTGGTTGAAGGTATAATAAAAGCCTGAAATTAAAGATTTTTCGAAGTCTTAAAAGGGGAATAACTAATAAAAATGCTTAAAAGAGTTATGGGCCTTGATGGAATGACACAGTCTACGGCCAAGTTTGAACCAAATTATCTGCAGTAGAAAGGGAAGAAATAGTAAAAATGAGAAGCTTACCCTAAAACTTTAACCCGATAGCCACGCCGCAAGTACAATAGACCTCCTTATTCTTTGAATAGTTGACATAAAAATGTTGTAAATATTTATGTACTATGAGGAATCACATTAGCGAAGACGAAGAAAGAGACACACAAGTAATTACATGTTGCTGATATTAAAGTAAGCAGGTAAAATTTAAAAAATGTAACACATGAAAGTTAACTACAGATTAAAGTATAGAAACCCCAGGTGTGTCAGGTCTCGTAAAAAACATTACCCTTCCTTTGCTATCATCTACACATTAAAGTTGTTCATCCCTGAAAGTTTAAGCAAAGTCTGCCATCCAGTTTATGAGGAGTTGCATTCACAAATTTATTTGGCTATATTGTATATAGTGAAACGCAGCAAAAATTCCTTCCTTTACTACCATCTACACATTAAGGTTGTTCATCCCTGGAAGTTTAAGCAAAATCTGCCATCCGGTTTAAGAGGAGTTGCGTTCACAAAATTTCTACATAGTATATAGTGAAAAAATCAACAAAGGGCCATATTTCTGTTAAATTTGGTCGCAGCGAGAATTCCTTCCTCTACTACCATCTACACATTAAGGTTGTTCATCCCTGGAAGTTTAAGCAAAATCTGCCGTCCGGTTTAAGAGGAGTTGCGTTCACAAGATTTCGGGAAGTACGGACAGTCGTACGGAAGGACGGACAGACCTACGGACGGACGGACAAGTGCAACGCTATATGCTCCCCACTTTGTGGGGGCATAAAAACACTTTTTTTCTGGGAGGGACATAATATGAACAATGTTAGTAGAGGTCTACTAGAGGATGCCTCAAATCAAATTACAAAGCTCTGTGCCAAGCAGTTTTAGAGAAGAAGATTTTCCAATATAACTATATATAAGCCCCAGGGCGGGTCAATATTAATCCTGGGGTCATGATCTGAACCAGAGGTCCACTAGATAATGCTACACACCAAATATCAAAACTGGAAGTCTTATGGTTTATGAATAATCAGCTACATTAAAGTTTTTGTATGACGCCAATGTCAAGGACAACTCAGTGACCTAACAGCTCCACTTTTTCTTTGAAAACAAACAAGCTAAAAATGGCATCCTCTTATGATTGTCAAGTTTGATAATTAATATTGAAATACCATCATGCATTCAAAAGTTATGGACCAAAGAAATGTATTAAGTTTAATCCCCTGCTGTGACCTTGTCCTTTGATCTAGGCACCTGGGTCTTGCATGTGACACATCATCTACTTATGTTGGTCATGTGTACCAACTTATTTTGAAATCCCATCATGCATGCAGAACTTATGGACTGGACAGGAAGTATATACTTTTTCAAACATGCACACGCACAGGGGTAACACTACATGCCCCACCCCATTTTATGGTGAGGCATAAAAATACAAAATGTAGTATTACATATTGGAAGAAAAGACAACTTACCCTATTGGTAGAATGACAGTTAAAAAATCCCTGCTTTTACTAATTTCACACACCTTTTTATATCTTTACTAAATCCTTCAACACATATTTTGCAACAAATAGATTCTTTATTTCATGAATTTGTTTGGCACGGACCTCCAAAAATTAAACTTCTTTTTTGCTAAGGAATATTCAGAAGGTTGTCTTGAAATGGTTGATACTAGTGCCTGTATGAGACTTACATGGTTAGGAAGATAAGTAATTAGTTATTAATTAGTTATTGCTGAAAACAGTAAAAAATGCTTTAAATTTAAAGGTAAGATTTTAGATTTCAAAAAAGTGTTTATGTCTTGTAAAGATTACATAGAAATTTTACAAAATCAGATAATTACATCTTGAAGGATGTGGTGCATGCTTATTTTGATTTAATGGAATAATAATAATAATAATAATAATATAATAATAATATGTTATATATAAAATTTAATGATATTTGTATGCCAGTTAAAACTATGTACAATGTTTTAAATTTGCCACTTTTTTTATAACCATATGACAAAAAGTCAATATTTGTAAGATTGTTCTATGACAAGGGAATAAGATTTATAAAAGATATAGTCAGGCAATAAACATAATGTTTTTATAGACAGAGAAGAACTCGGAAAAAAAATCAGATTTAAAAATGAACTTTTCTTATATTTTCAAGAATTAAAAATGCTATTTAAAAAAAAGTAAAGATAGAAATGAATGGAAACGCTCCAGCATATGACAATTTATGTCCTGTTATACCCTTGTATTCAAAGCCCGTATTAAGTAAAAGATCTGGTATCAAAATATTACATACAACATTTTTATAGAAAAAAAATGAATATCCCCATATGTATTGAAATAGTTACATTTTTTCAAGTTGCAAAAGATAAACAAATAGATTTTCGAAATCAGTCAAGATACTTATATGCAGTTTCAAACAAAAATAGTTCATTGAATATTTAGAACAAATGTATCATTGTTGAAAATTTGGATAATTAAAACAAAACAAAGTTTTTTTATGTAAAAATGATAGGGAAACTTTACTTCACTTATGCTCTGGGTATGTACATATATACAGTCATTAATTAAATCTTTCATACTGGGATATAATTGAAGCAAAATTTAATGCATTTTGATACATTATGTTTAGAAATAAAAATAAATATTTTAAAAGAAATGGATTTAAACCATCTATGCAAGACTTAAAAAAGCTTTAAGCTTGCCTCTTCAATTAAGAAAATAAAGAAACATATAAAACTGGAAAAAAAGAAAGAATATTGGTCTCTGCAAGAAAAATTACTAAATATACTGTTGCTATAATGGTGTATGTATATAACTTTGACTTTTTTGTAATATAACGAGGTTCCTGAACATAACATTGAACAAGTACCCATCCAGCATATCTTTCTATACATGTATGTTCATATTATAACAGTAAATGAATAATACTCTAATGAATGATTTGTAACATGTACAGGGTACATTATCAGTCTGTCTATGCATTATGATTGTAAAGTTAGTTGGGATGGTTCCCTGACCCATACATTATAACCATGTGACAGGGAAAATAAAGGGGGTAAAAAAAAGTTTTTGCCAGAGTTACATTGCTTATTTGACCTTTAAATAAGCCATTATAAGACTAATTGCTTCTCCTACATAAAGCTAGAATCCCACTGCCCTGGATGAGCTTGCCAGATGTGTAAGAAAAAAAAAATCTTTCCATTTTGTTTGAAATAAAATCTCATTTTGATAATTACAGTACTTTTTTTCTTCTCAAAAACCAAATCAAACCAAAAAAATACCAAGCCCTCTGGCAGTAATCAACAATCAAGAAATGTGCTCCGATATGGACAAGATGTCTGAAATCTGAATTTCAGATCAGTTAATATATTCAATCTGAATATCAAAATCATATAAGGTTTGTTTTAGAGAATCTTTTTTATGGTATCATTCGCTCTTTAATAATGTAGTGGATGGGGTATCTCCCACTAAGTTTTACTGAAAGCTATAGACATAATTTTACATCCTGAATACTTGATCATTTTGCAGAATGCAGGTTAAACATATTTTTTTAAGATTAAAAACTACATGTATGTACAAACTTGAAATGAAATCTATAAAAATTGTTAAAAACATTACTGAAATCATGACATACATTTTTCTGAAAGACAGGAACTATCATGGTTTACCATTTTCTCTCAACCATGGAATATTATGGTTTACATATTTTGGCTACTGGCTTGGACAGAGAGCTGATGTTCATTTAAGGGTATATATGTCCTTTTAAGATTTATTTTTACATGCATGAACAAAACATACAATAAAACACAAGCAAGAAAAACAAGCCAGGATACAGTTTCAGTTTGTATACTGACAAAAATTGAATGATTAATTGAGCCAGCCGATGTATGCTGATAAAAGCTACAGAAACTGTCAACGAATTTGAAAAATAATAGAATACATACTACAAATTGTAATTCAAACCACTATATAAGTAAGATTGCATGTGTAACAAAATGTGCCAATATTCGAATAAATATATACAATGTTCTCATCAAAAATTCTCCTCTGTAAAGATAACCATTACCGGGTATGTCTCTAAAGCATTGAAAACATAAAATTTTCAAGTATTTTCTTTTCATTGATCATTGCCTGATACATTCTTTTACTAAGCATATATTTAACACATCTGTTACCTATACTGTTTCATTTCATGTGTTTACAAGAAAAGCATTGATGCAGAGCATCAAAGGGCGTCCAAAGGAATGTTTAAAAGCAAGAAATGCAGCAAGAGACAATGAACTAGTAGACATCTGATGATCAGATATATTCTTATAAACTTTTCAATGGTTAATTTGGATTGGCCACGTTTGTAGGTAGATGAATAGGCAAACAAAATACATAATAACACACTAGTTGTTCATCCTGAACTTTGGTTGGTTTGCTAGAGATTAGAATATCAAATGTATTTTCTTTGGAACATACAAAACAGTAGTCAAAATGTACTAAGTTTGTTTAATGTCAAATTAAAAAAATGGTTTCTTTTAATACTGGAAGTAGAACACACACTGGAATGAAACATATAGGATGAATGTCAGTGACGAAATTCAGGACTTTTTTGTAATACATGCCAACAAAAATAATGGTACATTAAAATATCAAGAATAAATTTGCATGGCATGTTGATATGGTGAATCATTATTTATCAATTCAAGGGTGGACTGACTTTTAGACAGGTATGAGGAATATGTCAAGAACTATCATTTAGCACAGTTCAGAAAAAAAATTACAAAATCTCTCAATAATACATGGTATTTGTGCGATAGAAATTATGGAATATATTGCAAGACAAAAGTTTCTGTTGTTAAATGTCACAGTATTTGGCAAATCAACATGACTAAGATACCTAATCATGCCCAGGTTTCCACTCAAATCACCATAAAATCGATAGCCTTGAAACAAAATGGAATCAACTTCTTGCAGCGAAAATTCGGGTCAATTTAGATATTCACGGTTAAAAAATGTCAGAAGTGCAATCAGGGCCATAGCTGTGCATTGCATGCCGCTAAATGGACTAAAAATATGGCAACCTTGATGCATATTTCCTAAAAAAAACTCTTACTATCTTGACTCTAAGCTGCTGCAGCTCCAAAAAATGGCGTGATATTGAAATCACAAGACTGTCTCGACCAATCGTAAAATATATATAGACTGTTTCTAGTCTTTCATTGCGCTGACCTCGGGAACCAAACACCAAGTGCAATTTATTGTTGAATATGTTTGCATTCATTTCATTTCCTGCAAAATTCTCCAGTTTGTTATTCATAACCATATAGCTCCAAAAAATCAAACTCCGTGCACCGGTTACGCTACACCCATCTAATCCTGTAAGGGGAGATCACTGCGTAGGAGATTGCCAAAAAATGGCGGGATATTGAAATCACGTGACTGTCTCGACCAATCGTAAAATATATATAGACTGTCTCTAGTCTTTCATTGCGCTGACCTCGGCAACCAAACACCTAAAAACGAAGTGCGCGATTAATTAACCGGAAAGAACCTACGGAAACAAATATGATAATGATATCATTATAACAGTTCGTAATAAGAAATGGCTAAGGTTTATTTATTATCTTAAATATTTTTTTATAAATAAATTTGTAAAAAGTGCAATTTATTGTTAAATATGTTTGCATTTCATTTCATTTCCTGCAAATTCTCCAGTTCGTTATTCATAGCCATAACGTGACATGAATGACAGTCAATAACAACAACAACTACCCTTTCACAAAATCTGAACTCATTCCATAAAGATCGTCGCGCTTCGGCGCAGACGCCAACAAGCTGCCTAGCTTGAAAAAAAAAGAATCAAATTTAATGTTAAACAAGAGCTGTCAGAATGATGCTAATGTCCCTCTTAAGAGCACCTGAAATCCTCAAGATCAATTAAGCATGTCGATTCAGAAGGTTCAGTCTAAAACAGTTGGAAGCAGAGAAATCTAGGTATAAATGTGAGCTATGATTACAATTTCTGTATTCTCTCAGTCTTGAGTAATTGACTGAAGACCACTGTAAACTTGAATTTTGACAGTAGGAGCACAAAATCAATAGAATTTATCTATACATGCCAAACTGTCCTGAAAAGGGATCTTGAAGGTCCAGGAAGCAGTTATCTTAAGAGTTACTGATTTGAAACCACTTTCTAAGCAAGCTTGACTTTTGAACCTGAGAGCCTAAAAAACAAAAGGGGACATCTACTTATTATGCCTATCCATCCTAAAGTAATTAAGATCCTTGGTGCAATTGTTGGGAAACAGATTTTAAGCTGCCTGCCCCTGTGAGCTTGACTGATCGACCAACTTCTGCAATTAGTATACCTCCTCTTCTTTAAAGTGGGCCATTTTTGGAAGTATACTTTTTGGTTGCAACTGTTCTTCCAACTTCTTGTTGTTGTTGCTGTCACTTATAACAAAAATTATCCTTATCATTAACTTCCAATGTTCATCATTCTTGTCATACACATTTACACAATGAAAATTCTCTTTATGATATTCTAAATCTTTAAGAAAATAATTGAAATAATAATGTAGATCCTCCTCTTATGGAGACAATCTTAAAACTTCTGGTAAACCTGAGTTTAGGTCTTTGGTCTCTGCACTGTTTACAGAAAATTACATTATATCTGGTCCCAGCCGAGTCTTATTACTTTAAAGTAAGTGGGCAGATGAATAGCAAAATGTTCAATCAACCATATCATTAGTGTTCCCCTCATCTATCACTCTTTCTGTCATAAATCAATGTCAACGCATTAGCATTACTGTCTGGTATTGCAGGGACCTAAAATTAAGTCTGCTTGTCCCAAAGAAAATTATTAAAACTTGTTAAATGTAATTAGTGCAGTACAACAAGTAATAAATTCAGCTATTCAGATCTAAAGTGCATGTTTCAGTCCTGTCATAAATTTAAGTTAGACAGAAAATTCTTCTTCATTACTGTTCCGTAATACAGTATACAGCCATTTGTGATTGCAAATGAATTTGCCGGTGCATTGAGTTTTATTCTTACATGTTTCTGCCAATTTGCAAATCAGTAAGTGATAATGTGATTTATAAATGAAGGATTTAATTCCTGTATAATAATGCTGTTTATTTCATTTGTTCTGTCGATTTTTAGCTGGACAAAAATACTTTGAAGCAGAAGCAAGAAATGTGCAAAATTCAAGCTTAATCACGTCCGCTGCTTCTTTTTGGCAAAGACCAATTAGACATTCCCTCCATATACAGTCCATCTTATTATTTTTTTATCTGTGATTCAAAAAGGCTGATACACTTTTTTTTATCAGTATTAAATATTGCTTATCTTTCTATGAAAATTAAGTTCACATTAAAAAAATAAATTTTCATTTCATTTCTTGATTTTTACTCTTTTTTTTTCTCTTCTTTCAATACTTTAAAAATTACAAATTCTATAAACTGTGGAATGAAATGAATATCTGATTCAATCTACTTCTTTTTTATTCAATGTAGTTAAACCTTTTATGGTATTACAATCATTTTTTCAAATCTATATAACATCTACAAATTCTGGAGGAAAGTTTAATTATATTGTGTGAGACAGGGACAAATTACATGAATTCATAATATATGGGTATAACAGTAATGAAATAGAACAAAAGTCAGCAAAATACATGTACAGTATTTTTAAATTTAAATGCAACCCTATCCCCTTATGGACAAAAAGTAACTTATAGTTATGTTTTTGTACATAAATACAGCAGACTTTAAAACAGAGGAATACTGTTTATTGAGTATCGTATGTATGTATAGGACAAAGCAACTTAATATTTGTAAGACATGTAAAAAGTTTATTAACCTGTTTTATGAACATGTAAAATGCTGAAGACATTACAAGCAATTTAATGTTTTACATAACATTGTAACAAATTTTAATTCATAAGACAACAGTTAATGGTAAAAATATCCTTAAGTTGCTGTACAAAGGATTTCTATTCATTCAATGGAAATGCAGTTATGTATATTTTACATTTCTAATTATATACATGTAAATTTCATTAAGTTTATTTTAAAAAATCACTATGACTGTTGTATTTAGAAGTCATTTTCTACGGAATTTCATATATATTTAAAAAAAACAACAAAAAAAACATCAGGTTTAAAGAGGTATCCTGGGTTATACTGAACTAATTCTTGCATATCAGACAGGATTTTCTACTGTTTACACCGGTGCTAGAAAAAAGCCATCTTACACCCCCCAATGCAAGATAAGTAGTGTGCTCAAAGTGACTTCACTACATTACAAATGATACTGTAAATTCATACGCTACTATAAAAAGTAGTGCTGAATAAAAAATATTAGCTTTCGTTATTTTTTTTCCAAATTTTTACGTATGATATGCAAGGAAAAGAATCAAACACTGGCAGAGCCTCGTTACCTCCTGAAACAGTTACCCTCGAGCCTGATATTCCCATCTGTACTGGCAACCAGTGTAAGATTCTTATAATATTTAACTAGAACAGTTTAATCATTTAATTACAATTCTTTTTTCACTAATTAGAGTTTGTAGTTAGTCTAAAGACATATATCAATTTGTTATATAAATTAAAATACTGACCACTACATGGAATATTCCTTGTAGTGGTCAGTATTTAAATTAAGATATCTGAAAATATACAATATAAATGACGACTTTTTCTTTGTTTACTTTTCAGAATTTCAGAGATGGCTGACAATTCGAGTGAAGGTAATGATTCAAGTGACAGCATGGTGCAATGCGGTTCTTCAACAGTTGTAACTTTCCAGTATTACGCGTGGGGAATAACAGCAAATCTTGTATCCTGTTTTGGAATCATTGGAAACATTCTGTCAATTATTGTACTAAGTCACAGACAAATGAGGAATTCAACGTCCTATTATTTAATATCATTAGCAGTTTACGACATGATTCTTTTGTTATTCATGTCATTATTTCTCGCTTTACCCACAATCTATCTTGAAAAAGATGTTCTGGAAGGATATTATTTTGCATATCGTTACATGCATCCATTTGTTTATCCTGTTGCTCTTATTGCACAAACTGGGACTGTTTACACAACACTTGCCTTCACTGTGGAACGATATATTGCTGTGTGTAAACCATTACATGCAGCCAACACATGTACTATGTCCAGAACAAAACGTGTTATATGCTTTATATTCATAGCCTCAGTCACATATAACATCCCAAGATTTTTGGAATATAAAACTACGACAGAATGGAGCGACTACTACAATCGAACAGTACCACAGATTCAATACACTTCAATCGGAAGTAACAAAGTATTTCAAGAAGTTTACTTCATTTATGCTTATCTGTGTATAATGTTTCTGTTACCATTCAGTGTTTTAACTGTTCTCAATATTTTGTTGATACGTGCTGTGCGAAAAGCACGTGCAACTAGAAACTGCATAAGCTCATCTAATTCAAAGGACACAAACCTTACGATGATGTTGATTGTTGTGATAAATGTCTTTCTTGGTTGTCAGTTACCAGCTCTCGCTGATAATATTGTGTTTGCTATTTTTGATCATCAGATTCTACAGTGCTCAGTTCACTGGGTTCGATTTACTACAATAAGTAACCTTTTGGTTGTACTCAATTCTGCGATTAATTTTATCCTATACTGCATGATAAGCAAGCGATTCAGACACATATTTCTCAAAATTTTCCGAATAAGGAAAAAGGAACCAAAGTACAAGTATATGTACTCTGTGCGACAGAGTTCAGTTTATATCAGAAATGGAAACATTCGTGTATATGGGAACAGTTCAACTAATATATTTGATGTAACAACTTCTCTGTTATGAAAATACAACATCCCGGTGTATAAATCCAGAAAGGTGTCATGTGAAAAAGAATATCCTTCAAAAACTGCCTCACTTCATTTTGGAGTAAACATGCATAATGTACGTGCAATGAATACTCTATAAATACTTAGTGATGAATGAACGAATTAAAATCTTTTCCTCCTTGTGGCAAAAAATGTCTGTCTATGGAGTGGGAGACTAAAGGTTCTCTAGTCCCATCAGGGGCTCCATTCTGACAAAACCAGTTGGTGAGGTGCCACCTATCGAGTGAAAAAATGGTTACTTAGTTTCTGTGCACCTGGCACTTGGAATATATAACAAGGAATCAGGAAATGATAGTGTACATTAATAGAGATGTTACGAATTTCCAGAAGGCTGTTCCTTCCAGTTGAGCCGACATTAAAATAACCATACACTTGTGTTACTTTTATTCTCAAAAGTATCTAACATGATTGAAGAAAGTTTGCTGTTATGGAATAATGATGTTTTATTCTGTATCATATTTGATGTTGTCAAAGAAAAGCAAAGGTAAAAGTTGGGGACAAGTTATTATTGACCACTACTTTTTTTTTAATTATGTGAAATTTGTGGTGTGAACAGAATAAAGCGGTTTGTACCTTAAGCCATCAACATTTCAACTGACTTGCTAAACGCTGTTACCATGGCAATGAAACAGAACTTTTAAGTTGAAGCATAGGGCAGGCTAGATTTTCAAAATTATGATTACCAAATGTTCAACTTTATAGATAACAAATCAAAGTCTTCTATATACCTCAGTCAAAAAGCCTGCTTCAAAACCAGCAAGTTAAGACAATTTAGTGTTTAAGTTTTTTTAAAATGCTTAGGTTCTTTTAATCTGACAGAGAATATAACCAGACCTTATTTCCTTTGCTTTTCATGAAATATGAATTGGTAGTGTCTGTTTCAGAACTGATCAGCAATGATACAAAGTTAGTTGTATTCTCATATTTTCTTTTAAATTTCAAAATAATTAATTAGTACTAAGCATTAAAATGGGAGTACAGAGGAACAACACAGGGATACAAAGATCTGTAACTGAGGAAGGTATAAGCAGACAGAAACTGGTCAAACTGACTACATTCAGTTTATTATACCAATGTATTGATGAGTTATACCTCTGCTCAGCCCATTTAAGAATGTTATATTTCATATTTGCTCGACATTTCTCTATGTGTGTGTTCTATTACTGATTTCTGCTTCTGAATGTCTGTCTATTCTTTCAACCCATATGTGGACCATACTAAAAACTGGTCATGAACCAAATAATGTAATTCACAATTAATAAAGTTATTATTTTTAAGCAGTACACTGTGTGTTTTTTAGGAAGTGACAATAAACTAATCCATCACTCTTGTTTTATTGTATAAAACTTTTAATAATCTATTTTTTCACTATATCAAAGAAAATCTCTCGTTCTTGTGTATATACATGTACTTACTAATTCTCCACACATGTATCAAAGTTTGAATACCTGTAAAAATTGCCATATTTCACACCTTCATGACTACAGCTTACAAATTAATGCCCAGAGCTCAGTTTCTTCTGTTGAGTAAATGTTATCGGCAGTGTTAGTCTCAGTTCTACAGTAATTACCGGTAACAAGTTTACCTAGCAAAATTGTGAACTCATAGGACACCATCTTAACTTGAGTGTCATTAATTACAGCAAAGTTTGAAATAAGCCACAAAGAATGTGTACTGACTTATCAGTCATCAGTGTCAATGTCTGTGTGAAATGAGCTATGCCACATTTAATGTGCTATATAGTGAAATATACATACTATTTTTTTTGTATTTTCAGTTTTAAAAATTACTGTTGTGTAAACTGGAAGTGCATTTATTAACAAATGAAATTTATGTATATTTTGTGATGTTGATAATGATGTATTTGTTGAAATGTTTTTAATGTATATAGATCATGTAATAAAATATTTTCTAAAAGTTTTGATATCTTTTTTCTTTCAAAATACAAATATTAAATTAAACTAATACAACTTCTGGTGAGTGATCTCAGAACATGAAGTGAAATTCATTTCAATAGTCCCCAGAATGTCGAAGTTCTACTGTATTTTTTTTAAATTAATTTAAGCATGAATACAATATATACATATCAATCCATGAACAAGGTATGCTGTATGTTCAAGTTTTGCCCATCAATCAACTAACTGCTGATGGTTTTTGTTTCAGACTGGCTTCAGCTCAGACAGAAGATCAGATCCAAAAATAAACAATGTCTAAATGTTAATCTATGTATGCATTCAGTTATAAATAATCCAATTACCATACATGTGATATCCCGGCGGGATTCCACATCAATTCCAGCTGTCCCGGTATTAATTAAAAATTCCCGTTATTAAAATCAAGAAGAAAAAAATCTTTCATCTGCCGACGTCAATAACTTGCTCAGCTCCGGTTATGGGCGGAGCTTATACTCGGAAACGGCGATCAATACATACTACCTTCAAAGCTTTGACCAATCAGAGCGCATTTTACTACTTTCATTGAATTAATCCTGTGTTGACACTCGATACACAATTAACACATTTAGCCATCAACGGGTGTTGAATTGGGTCAATATAATTCGATTGGGGATGTACACCCAGTAGAAAATTGTTGTGTACAACTTAACAAATTAATTGAATGCTTAATTTTAAAGGCAAACGGTTAAACATCAATGCATTACTAGTGTTACTCTAACCTTTTAAACAGAGTAAGGAAATGACTAAAATACTTTTTGGTATTTTTGTTTTAATTCTCGGATTTATTTATAAGAAAAGGTCAAGTAGTTTTAAGACAAGCTTAACAAATTGTAGGAAACCAATTTCAGTAAATATTTAGTTCATTAAACATAAGGCAGCGAGTGAAAATCTCGGATAAATTCCGTTTGTCATATATTTCCGCGACCCCGCCGTATTTTAATATTTATAGAAAACAGTGTCTTGGAGACTTTTTATATGGCAAACTTACAACATTCGATTGATTAAGATAAGTGTTCATTATTTAATTATAAATACCAGTTTTTTATTGAAAAAGTTTCCTTTTCTCTAAGACTTAAATATTTCTGTCGTGGTTACTTTTGAAAGCAACAATTATAATGAATCAACATAATTTACATCTTCAAATCGTTTGTACTTTTGTTAAAAAAATTCTGGTGAAACTGGAAACACATCCCAGACTTTTCACAAAATGGGATCTGTGTAAGAACTTAGGTCCAAAAGCTAAAATTCAAAAGACAAAAAAAAAATTCAATCATCAGTGGGAATCTGAATATAAATGGATAGGAAAGTGTGCTAAGGGAACAGATTATGCCTTTTGCATGTGGTGCAACCTTTATGTATTAACAAAAAAACACTTCATTAGTTTTCTTTTCTGTTCTTCTTGTCTTTGTTTTTGCGAAAACGAGTCGATAAAAAAAATTCCAGTTTTCAAGCTAAAAATCCAGCTGAAAATCCAGTTGTGAGTTACCGAAGTTATCACATGTATGAATTACTGAGACAGTCACTGTCAAGAGTGAACAAATTGTAACTTCCTAAAAAAAAATCTCTAAATCTGTTCCTGAAGTAAGATCCTCCTCATATTTCATTTTCTAAACAAGAATGAACCTCTCGACTTGCGCACCCATTGATCATTTTTGAAAGTGATGTGTGAAATCTAGAGGTATTTTTGTTTTTATACACCATTTTCTTTGACTGGTTATGTAATATAATGTGGCAGAGATCTCACTGACAAAACTTTAAAAATAATTGTTTTAAGGGTGCTCCAGGCTAGTGGTTTCTACTATCAGAAAGTTAAGTGAAAGACAATGAGGATCTTAAGAAATACGAAAAATAAATATTTCTTGTTTTAACTGGCAGTTATGATCTTTTCATCACACTGCTGAGCAGCATTCCCGAAATTTTCAAATCTCAATCAGTCAGTGACCCACCCCACCGCCCCACCCCCCAAAAAAAATAACTAAAAAAAATAACATGAAAGTCAATCAGGGGAAAACAATGTTTAATGTCAGTATGCCTAATATATGCTTTCAAGGCTTTTTCTCTTATTGAAAAGTATGAACAATGCATCGTCACTGACAACTAAAACTGAATTGTAATGCTTATGTTAAATGGTTTGTTGACAGCGCTAAAAAAACGTTTTGTTCAAAGTGAAAGTAAAAAAAGCAAAAGTAGCGCAAATTTCAGAAGGTTATAATTTTTCCAATTTTCCAGTAAACATAATCAACTGACTAGCTATAAATCAAGCACACTTATTGACAAATAATCAGTTAATTGGTGGTAATTAGGCAATTGTATGGGTTTATGATAGGTGTGAAGGACCGCGTTCAGGACAGATTGGAATTTAGGTGTGAAATTTTGGCATTTTAATGATAAGTTATACTTAAATTTGATTTTTTTTTTTTTTGGAAAATATACTGACCAATTTTTTAGGGAGTTTTTGACATAAAAATCGGTCTAGGAAGCTGAAATTCGGTAAAAAAACGAATTTTCAGTTTTCCTGAGCCTTGGTGCTGAGGGTTTAAGACTGTCTCAAACATTTGATTTGTCCAAACTGATCTTGATTATCACTGGGTCTGATATTTTGTTATAGTTCCAGCCCAGACTGGAACAGAAGTGTCATCAGTCAGGGAAGGACAAACTCCTGTGAACTGTTCATAGCTGACTGAATAAATAAATGATACAAAATCAACAAAATATTTTAAAACGTCAGACATATGAAGCTACTCCACTGAGTTGACTTTATTGTTTGTTGTGCAATCATTAAATGAGAATTACCTGATGTAAACTGTTCTCTTAGCTCTGTGACCAATTTTCACTTATAGGCCATACAACATTTGCCAAAGAGAAATGAAGATTGCCAAAATTGAGACATCAGTACCGTTTCATAAAATGTCTAAACTATCAGATATAATTCATTGTGAATACAAGGAGAGGTTACAGGTCTGTGCAGTTTATCAACTACCATATAAGTAGAGGGCTTGTTGCAAGACTGGATAATTGAATGAGTCCAGTCTTTGTGTCAAGCCATTAATTAAGAGTTTTCATGTAGTCAATAAAAGTATGCACTAATGCACTGGTGCTGCATTACTTACATACAATTTCAAAATCCTGACAAATCAGCTTGAAAATAAAAAAAATTACTGTCAGAGTTCAAAAAGGAAGGAACTATTAATGAATATTCTTTCCTTTGATGGCATTACAAAATCAGATTTTTAATGACTATCCCAGACAATCTCATTTGACTGTGTTAATAGTGTCCTAAATGACACTTACTACTTTTTCACCCAGTTTTTGATCTATTCAATAGACAAATCAAATCTGTCACAAAAAAAATTAGGTAATGGTAAAGAATATTTTCTATAATTATTTCACTGATGAAAAATTGTATACTTTGTAATACTCAACATTACTGGCAGCCTTAGATACGGTAATTGTGATTTAACCATTTTCCTTTTATTATAACGGCTTACATTATTAATGTATATGATAGGCTATCTAATGAATGATGCTGAATTTCCGCCTTATGAATTTGTGGACAATATATCAGTGAACCATTAAATCAGCTCAATGCTAATACATTATACCTTTCTCTGGTTCAGACTTAAAAAGCTTCTTTGTGGTAAAAATGCAGGTCATTATCTGGAATAAAAGTGTGTGTTGGGAGGAGTGGGGGGGAAGGGGGAAGGGGGACGGAGTACCTACCCATCCCATGTATGTAAATTGTTAAGCTTTCCGATAAGCAGTTGCTGTTTTTTTTTCAATATAAGTCTATGTAAAACTAAGTGACCCCTGGTGTGGTGCTTCAAGGAATTTCACAAAAGGACACCACAGGAACATTCTTGTGAAATTATTTTGAAACTGGGTCAAAGGTTTCTGAGGAAAAGATTTATAGTTGTATTCTGAAAAGCTGCCCTGCCCTCTGTCAGTCCAATTACTTTTACAAACCAACATTATTTTGGAATTTGATATAGGGCAAAATAAGCAGGATTTGTGGGAAATTATTCAGAAATTGTACAAGTGGTTTCTCAGAAGACGATTTTCAAAGTTTTCTACATAAATGTATATTGAAAAGTTACCCAGTCCCCTGTCAGCCAAGTTTTTTTAGAAACCAACACGGCATGATGGAATCTGATTAAAGATCACATAAGAAATATTTCTGTACAATTATTTAACATTCCTACCAGCAGTTCTGATAAGAAGATTTTCAAATTTACCATACACAGATATAGTGAAAACTGTCCCCATCCTCTGCTGGCCAGGTTTTTTAGGAGACTCATAATAAAAGCTTTGATGTTGTGAATAATGCAAGTCATAATCTGCAATAATAAAGCCCAAAAGCAGGATTAAAGTGTCACAGTATATATAGGTCATGTCGTGAGATTATCAACAGTGGTGAAATTTTACAATTTCTTTTTTTTTCACTTTTAGATAATAGACTGTTTAGAAATTACTTTGGTGTACTTTTTGTAGACTAAACTATCAGAAGGTACACTTATAGCAGAATAAACAATCCATTGGTTACTGTATAATATTTCTATGAATCATTCTGACATCACGGACATCATACGATGTAACATCCAATATGCGATATAGTTGCTAGAGTGTTTTGTGGTCGGCATATCCATGTTTCAATAACCTTTGAAGACTAAAGTCACATTTTACAAAAACTGCACTTTATGGTAATCCAGTGAAAGTGGAAAACATCATGACGTCATTGATGTCACACTTTGACATTGTTTTCATGATGACCAGATTGTTGACTTTGTCACATCAATCACATATTATGTTTAGATAAGCTGGTCACACAGTCATATTTTCAAGGTTCAGAATACATGTTAATACATCTTTCGGTCATAAAAAGTGGTTGTAATACATAACAGTGGGTTAATTTTTATCTAGCTGCATGACAATTGAAAATCAGGGGAAAAATATGTTCTTTGCAAACCCAGTTGCATTAGCCGGTTGTTTGTAATTTCGGGTTCATTGTACAGTGAGTTTCTACTGTATATCAAATCTAGATAGAATAGGTTTTTACCTGTTTTTCACTCTGTCTGGCATATTACTGCTTACAAAATATTCACATACATTTTTTCTAATACAACATTAATTCAACAGATGCCTAGAAACCTTGTATATTTTAGTTATTTATTTTGAAAAATGCTTTCAAACTATGAATGTATTACTGTACCATAAGTAAAAATCATTAGAAAGTTATTAAAATATTGATGAAAGAAATCGAAGTTAGTGTGACAGCTGTTCCTGACACATAAAATTTCTTCGAAATAAAAAAATTCTTAAAACAAGAACCTATGCCTGGATGATGTATTTTCTAAATAATGTTCAACATTAACACTTATTTCTGATAGGAACATGTCTGAGCAAATATTCTTTGATGTTTAAAAAGAACCAGTTTTACTTACAAAGACAAAATATACTAAAATGACAAAAACTATGTAAGAGTTAAATCTAAGCTTCCAGCTAACATTTCCATTATTCAAACATAAAATACAACCCATATCCAGAACTTTGCAGGGAACATTAACAGTTTTACAAACAATGGTATTCACAAGACCCTCGGCAGACCTAATTTAACTAGAGCTATCACTAAATGTGATTAATACCCCCAAAAGAGTGCTTCGGAACTGAGGAAGTTATAAGTAATAGAATTCTTTGTAAAAGAATTGAAATAGAGCTATGGTTTTGGGCAATTAAAGATAGTTGTGGTTCTTGTATATTACATTTACTGTCATTGTGCTTGACCACTGTATGAAGTTGCACTGAATTCCAACCATTACTTTTCAAGTTACGCTCCGGACAAGGAAAACCAACAAAGGGCAATAACTCTGCAATAGTGAAGATGGAGTTATGATTCTTGAACACTGCACTTCCTGTTATTGTGCTTGACCATGAAGCTGCATTGAATTCAAACCATTAGTTTTCAAGTTATTCTCCGAACAAGGAAATTGCAACAGACCGACCGACCATCTGCCCGACCGACTGACCAACCACCGGGTGACTCCTATATACCCCCAAACTTGGTTTCGGGGGTATAAAAATGTTGGTTCTGTCCTCAGTATCTCCGAATCTAAGAACATTTTCCACATTTAAAGTGTACACCTGACAAAAAGCCAATGTATGAGGAAAGCTATCATGATGAGGCCAAAAATAACCATTACTTTCAGACAGCATGTTTGACTTAAAACTGATTACAAGATCACCTCTGTAAATAGTTCAAACATGTAGATAAGCCAGTGTATATTAATGTTAAGGAATGTGTGTTGATGCCTGATTTTGATTTTTGGTTCTAAAGACTGTCCGCTGTCGCTGACAGTCTGAAAATGAGACTCATCAAGTGACCTTGACACAAAGACCTTCAAAAAGTCAACATAGCTTAGTGACTTCACCATAGTGTACCTTTTGAAAAAACAAATGTTTTCAAATACAGACAGACTAAGAAGTTATGACAGGCGACAGTCTGGCTGGTGCCAGTAAAACAATAACTTCTCATTTGCTGGAGAAAAACATAGCTAAATCAGCTAATCAATTACCAAATACGATTAAGTGTTCTTTTGAAGGTTTCCAAAAAAAAAGAACCTAAAATTGAAATATTAAATTATGTAGAAAAGAATACTTGGTAATATTTTTTTCTGGCACATTTATAGTTATCATTAGCAACTGAAAAACCAATTTAGCATTTTTTTTATTTCAACTGCTTATTACAGCTGGTAATGGACTGGAGCACCTTATCTGGTGGACTTTATTTTTTAAGAATTATAAATTTCTGATTTGCCCTTTGAATCTGTACTCAGATGAAAAATAAGAAAGACGTCACAAATTCCTTTATAGTCAAAAAATAAAAAAAACTAGAACTGTGTGCAAAGGACACGGATGCCCCACTGTGCAGATGTGCTCGTAAACAAGAGCAGCTTCATTTATTGTCTACAAAATTCTGTTCTTATCATAGCATTTCAGTTGAAATTCCTCAATTCATGTATTAATGATGAAAAAGTCACGTAACTCTTGAGGCATCATATTTGGTCTCTTTACAGATGGAATACAATATAAGTGTCTGAATAAAACTGAATTTTGAAACACATGTATGGTCTCCTTTACTTCCATCTACACATTAAGGCTGTTCATCCCTGGATGTTTAAGCAAAATCTGCCATCCGGTCTAAGAGGAGTTGCGTTCACAAAATTTCTATATGGTATATAGTGAAAAAATCAACAAAGGGCCATAATTCTGTTAAATTTAATCGCAGCAAAAATTCCTTACTTTACTACCATCTACACATTAAGGTACACACTGGAAGTTTAAGCAAAATCTGCCATCCGGTTTAAGAGGAGTTGCGTTCACAAAATTTCTATATGGTATATAGTGAAAAAATCAACAAAGGGCCATAATTCTGTTAAATTTGGTCGCAGCAAAAATTCCTTCCTTTACTTCCATCTACACATTAAGGTTGTTCATCCCTGGAAGTTTAAGCAAAATCTGCCATCCAGTTTAAGAGGAGTTGCGTTCACAAGATTTCGGGACGTACGGACAAATGGACGGACAAGTGCAACGCTATATGCTCTCCACTTTGTGGGGGCATAAAAATGGCTGAAGCAGTGAACAATAAGAGGTTTTGAAAATGGATGTTTGTCAATGGCACGAAACAAATTTATTTCCCTGTGGACTGTGCTCTGACAACTAAGACTGTTTAGTAGATAATCATGTACACGTACTGGCTGCACTGACAAAATTACTAACAAAAATTTTCAACCCCAAACATAAATACTGTAAACAAATTGTTTTTTTCTTTTATAGTTTTTCTTTATACTTGAAACTTACACATACACAAAAGAACTTAATCAAGCACTAGGCAAAATTCCCTGTAATGAAACAACAAGTCTTTGACTATCCTCTATAATTAAGACAACCGACCTTATCAAGACTAATTAATTGTTAAGAAACCTCCTAGATTCTCATTAAATACAAGCAGAACCAGACGACCTTGATGGTTCTTAATTGCTCATCCGAGATCCACTATTCCATTAGACCTTCAAATCCAATGCATATATCATTCTAACATAAAGCAAGAATAATATGAAAAGATACAGTTACATTATTAACAAGGCTGCATTTGTGAAAAATGCAATGGCACCGCATTGTATAGCACTAAATAATAGTAGGAACAAAAGTAGTTTATCATTTGCTTGTATACATCACCTAACAATTATCTGCTATGTCAAATAGAACTCAAGGTAAATATTTCAGCATGTGAAACAAAACACTATCATCATATGTATCTAATGTTAAAATATAAAGGTCATTGCATAAACAAATGATAAGTTATGAAGACTTGAAAATTTAACCCTTGACCAACCTAAAAATGTGACCTCTGGAGAGTTCACAAGTTTCTTATGAGATTATGATCTAGTGACCAAGTTTTTAACCCCACATGACCCAGTTTTTAGTTTATCTGAGAAATCATCAGGCAACATCATAAAGTTTTTATAAAAACTTCTGTTTCTATTCTGTTCTTAAGCTAATTTCTAACAATGCTAGACACATGATGGACAACAAAGGCCAAATCAACAAAGCTCACCTTAAGCACCGAGTTCTCTGGTGAGTTAAAGTATCAATAATGTCAAAAGGATAAGATTGTAAATCTATAATGTCAAAAATGATTGGAATACCAGTACTCAACCTATTTTTAATACTAGTGAAGTTGGACTTGCAGACTTGCTTAATTCAATATAATTACTACTTGCTCAAAAATGCTATGTTGTCACATATACAGTACTCATATATTTACACTTGGTCAGATAATGTGACTGTAAGTTTCATTTTCCAAGTCTGTTTGCCTTATTTTATTTTTAAATTCAAGGTTGTCTGAAATGGTTCATTTCAACATCTTTGCCATTTTGCAAAAGGATGCTTGTAAAATAAAAGACTTTTGACAAAGTAAACAGAATTTGCCCCAGCGAGAAGCAAGTAACAAATGAAATTAAATTTTTTTTAGGGCTAACGTTCTACAAGTTTTCTTTTTTTATTGCTGTTTAATACTCCAGGGAAATGAATATTGAGACTCTGGCATAAAATGAACTAAATGTCTTGTTAGATTCTGTAACTTTAATTAAAACTGATGCAACATGAAAAATTTTGCAATGTCCTAAAGTTTTTACATCATGTTTTTCTTAATTTCCTGTGTTTTTTGTTTCCTTTAATTTATTTTTATTAAAACTATCATTTCTCTTGAAAATGCATTTTTAACAGCTGAATTTACCCGGAAAAAAAATCCTTCGTACCTTGACATACTTCTTACCTCAAGCAAAAGCAGGTTATACTGTAGATCACTTCTTAATCTTCTTGCGTAAACATTTCTCCAATTGTGGAGCACTTCAACTTACTTTTATACTATAAATGACAAACTTACTTGATCTGAGCCTCTTTCCTGGCTCGTGATGCTGCTGTACTCTTTCTGTAACTTGGTAACCGGGACTTCTTTCCTTTCTTTCCTCGTTCCTCACTAAGACCACCATCACTGTCACCAGACACTGCTTTGTCTGCAGAAAGGAAGAAAATCTTTAAAATACACAAAAACTTTTAATGACGAAAGTTGTGAATTCAAGAACATTCACTTTTTTACTCGTTTGCCGCCATTTAGTATGAATAAGGTTAAAAGCTACTTACAATAACCACTGTCTTACTTCAATACAGCACACTCACTCTCCATTAAAAGATCTCCCAACATTCTCAGAAAAATGAACGCAGTCAGTAGATATAAATCAGTGACAGGAAACAGTGATTTGAAGTTAGCGACCTTACAAATGATGGAAACCAGTCTTAAATTTTCAACAAGTATTTCTGCTACGCAGTACGGGTACAATATGACAGGCAAACATACCCATGCTATCTGATCATGATCTGCATTGCTTGTTATAAAGTCAAGGGATTTTCACTGAAAACCCTTACTTAAAACTACAAGGGCACTTGCACTTCAGAAATTAATTTGGGTATAAGGTTAAGTAAACCTACTATCAAAGTGCACAAAAAAAGGTGCAACTGCTAAAAAAAAAGAGCATAAACTTAAATATGGCAGTTTTAATGTCACACACTTTTGCTAACATGGCTTCTAGAAAGACAGATTAAAAACAAATTCTGCTACACAGTAATTAATATCCAAGACTTTTAAGACTTCTTATATGTTAATTTGAGAATCATAGAATTTCCACAGCCCCTAGATTCCTGTTCAATGGATATAACAACAAGATGATATCTTGTTCTTCAATATCTGATTTGTTTTAATAGCATTACAAACTGATCTGCCTGAATAAATTTCAGTAAAGAATTCATGTCACTAAATTCCAAATCTGTCAACGAAAGCATCTGCCTAATGCACTTTTGAAAGGATCTACTTTCTAACAAACCTATACAAAAGCTCTATATAAGAGCTCTGTTTCCTTCTCAACCGTAACTCCTGTCATTCTTTTATGTCAAACCCAATTACTGAAATTCTGATGCAACACCTAAGCGCTGTCACATTTCATCTGATTATCCTGTCGTGATTAAAAATTAACTGTCCCATGATACTTCACTGAAAATTGTACGAAAATAGAGTAAGAACAACAAAAACTGACTGACGACAGCACGCTCAACTATTCTCAGTGCATTGATACTGGAATCTGAACATGTCTTTAAACAAGAGGGCCATAATGGCCCTTTATCACCATCCTGCATCCCATTGCTAAGGGGCCATAACACTAGAACCCATGATGGGGTGATGTTCCCGGAGATCATCAAGACAAACATTCTGACAAGTTTTCATGCCAATTGGACAAAATGATTGGCCTCTAGAGTGTTAACAAGGTAAATCTGTGTTTTGACCCCATGACCTAGTTTTTAGGCCCAATTATGACCCATATTATAATTTAACCTAGATATCATCAAGACAAAGATTCTGAGAAATGATCATCTCATTTAGAAAGAAACTGTAACCTCTAAAATGTTAACCGCGTAAATCTGTGTTTTGACCTCATGACCTTGTTTTTTGACCCCATATAACCAATATTGAAACCTGATCTAGATATCACCAAGGCAACCAATCTGACAAATTTTCAAGACATTTAGGAAGAAAAATGTGGCCTCCACAATGTTAACAAGATTTTTCTCTGTTTTGACCCAGTGTCCTAGTTTTTGATCCAAGATGACCCATATTCAAGCTTTACCTACAGATCATCAAGACAAGTATTCTCACAAATTTTCATGACATTTGGAAAGAAAATGTAGCCTCTAGAGTGTTAATAAGGATTTTCCATGTTTTAACCCTGTGACCTAGTTTTTAAACCATGATGACCCACATTCAAACTTGACCTAGATATCAACAAGGCAACCATCCTGACAAGTTCTCAAGACATTTGGAAAGAAAATGTGGCCTGTTTAAAAACTTCTACAAACCCTGACGCAGGGATGAGTGCAATAGCCTTACTTATTCTTCGAACAGTCGAGCTAAAAATGTTTAACAAATTCATTTAGATCAATAGACTGTTGTACTTCCTCTGACATTCAATGATACATATATTAGAATTCTTCTTATGTCATAAGTTAATTCTTGGGTTCATGGATAACAGATCTTGTTGTCTTTTCTTCTTTTTTTTCAGGCTGATGTTTTTAACAATTCGAACGGCAACATCAAAAAATACATTTAAATTATTTGATTTCATTCCATTCCTCTCTCTTTTGGTTCACCTCCAACTTAAATTGATAAAATACTGTTACAGGACATGAACTGACCTATCTTTGACAAATATTCAACAAAAGAATTCAACTTGTTCAATTTGAATCTCAGTAAGAACATAAGGTGTGTCCATGAAAAACAATGACACAATATGCAACAAGTGTCTGGGTCCATCCATCTGTTTGCAGGTACCAGAAATGAAAGCAACTGGCTCTTCCATCAGGTGATCAGGTACATCAGCAGTAATTTCAATAGGACTTGTATTGGTATTAGCTCAAAAGTACAACCAAAACAAAAAAACCAACACTAAAATGACATGTAGTATTATTAACAAGACATCTACCTATTTTCTGGACACACTAAGCCAAAGAAAAAGAAACTCTGAAAACAAAACTCTCATATATATCAATCAGATTTATCAACGTATAATTACACAAATAAAAACATGCTCCAGTCACAAGCAGTAGCTGTTCTATATTTCTAAGACTTAACGAACCATTCCTTAATCAGGCCACTACAAATTTATCGACTAACAATAAAAATCCTATAATTACAAGTAATCAGTTTTTTCAGCTTTTTATTTGATTCTTATTACTTCCGAAAAAAGGAGATTGAACTTGATCATTACGTTGATTATTGCTTGACCTAAATTACTGGATAAACATAGAAAATAGAAGCCACCTTGGTCAATTCTGTTTATAGGGGGAACATTCTGTTCAAACAAAGGCATCTTGAAATAATTAGTTCATTAATGGCATGAAAAGGAGTGCTTAATTCAAATATTTTAAAACATTAACCTGACAGTCTTTTTAGCACAGTTTGTTCTACCTTGGTGTAAATTTCAGTTACATGTACATCAAAATAGGTACATCCCTAAAAGGAACAATAATTAGCAAGGGTTTGAATACAAACAAAAGTATCCAGCTAAGTTAAACCACTGAAACTCTAGCATATTTAAAAGGAAATACTTATTTTTGATGTGATCAACATCTTCGGATAATGAAGATTTTGTACATACGTATTAATTTTTCATTTGCATTTTGTGCAAACAATAGTGCAAATGAGCTTACTAACCACAATACGATCACTGTTACACCAAAACATGAAAATACACAGATAATTACTACCACTATAATCAGTTCTGTGTTCCCAAGAATAAACAATGTCGGCCAAACAGTATCTGATACTCTAATTAAACATTTCATACAACAACTAATTTGCATTTCTCTCAAAAGATGTCATGTATCTGATAGATTTTGATGTTTCTCTGTATTATTATACCAAGGTATTTTTTGTCCAATGAAATTCAGAGACAAATTGCTTCAATGTCAGTGTTTTTTATCATTTAAAATGCCTCTACAACAATTCAAAACACATTTTCCACATCAATATTTATCATTCATCAGCCACAAATTTCCTCAACAATCAATTAAAAAATCAGTTCTGATGTTTCTAGCAAAATTACTATATATTAAATACATATTACAAATGTATGAGAGCTGTTTTAATGATAACTATTATTTCTGTACATTACAAGTCCTCTATTGGGAATCACACTGGAATAGACTGGTTAACATTTAGTATCATAAAACATGGAATACCCTAGAGCTCACTGGAGTGATACTGATCACAGACCTGCCTAATGGCAACCATATTATAAAAAAAGTATGTACAAAAAGTGTATGCATGGAAACAGAAGTCTTATATAATGTACTTTCCACTTGCATCAGGTATGGGCCAGTGATTTGTAAATAAACTTCACATATATTGAAATGAAAATCAAACAAAATGTTTCCAAATAAAACAGACAATCAACAAATGAAGCAAAGAAAGACAGGTTAATTGACGGTCAATCAGTCATAAGATACACTAACAGGTAGTAGGCAAAGGCAGAACAATTATGTTTCAAATATATATAAGACATGATAATTTCAGAGATAATCATGATCAGAAGACTGTGCTAAGAAAACATTAGTGACAGAGAGGTGTGCCCATCTTTACTATACTAATATTGTAATAAGACAAGAACTGTTACTGAAATATGACAATGGTCCACAATGTGGTGCTTTGACCATGTTGACCTTTGAGCTGAAGATCTGATAAAAATAAATTACAGATATTTCAAGTGTTTTTTTGGTTGACAATTTGACCTCTAGGTCAAGGTCATTTAGGGGTCACAGTCAAAAACAATATATGTCATTTGGAAGATCTCTTCGAAAGGGTTGTTAAATAACTAAATTAACGAAATAAAACTGGTTGATACTTCTTGTAGTTTCAGAGTTATGTCCCAGACAAGAAGATGCAGACGGACAGACGTACTGACGGACATAAGGACAAACAAAGCAACAACTATAGCTCTCCCTTCGGGGAGCATAAAAAGTACTTGTACTGGCTTACACCCCTATGGAATTGCCAAGAAACAGTGATAACACTGTTATTGCTGAAGTTTACTTTACCTCTTTCAGCCACATGTCTTGTGACCCTCGGACCATCTGCTGTGCTTGAACTCTCTGGCATATCCTCACTAGAGCTTCTGACCACCATGTCACTCTGTAAATATAAAACATAGTACAAGAATGAAATGTATTTCTATATGACTGATTAATATTTGATTTCTGATTGGTCTAAAGGTGATCACATGTAAGTAATTAGAAAGTAATATTCACCTTGAAAGAAATACTGTAAATGCATGCTGTGCACATGTTTACTATTAGCACATGAATGGATGATTTTGTTTAATTTGCTCCCTTTGCATAACAAACTATAATCCTAGTTTATCTTTGTAAATTGTAATATCCAAATTTTTGTTATTTTTGCTTTTTTGTTTATTCTGTATTTTCATGAATCCAGAAATCTGTCTAAGACACACACTTAACCTTCTTCCTTTTATGGAAGTTTTATAATGATGTTTCTACATACAATTCATTCAGCAAGTGTCACAGTGTCAAATCATAATTAAAAGGTAGATCAACTTGTAAATGTCATTGTAATTTACCAATCCAACATTTCGTTTAACTTTAGACATTTTAAGATGATTTTGCTAGAGATCAGTTCTTAGTTAAAATAAGCTTTCAAGGCAAGGAGGTGCTACTCATAAACAATAGGGCCATAATGGCCCTTTTATTGCTCACCTAAGTACAACTGCAACTACTTTCATTCACATACCAAATATCTAAACTCCAGGCCTTGTGGTTTCTGACATGAAGATTTTTTTTAGTTTTTACTTATTTCAGTCTATATAAAACCAAGTGACCCCTTGGGTGAGGTTAATTTTGATTTTAAGCCTTGGTGACCTTGACCCTAGTGAAAATCCAACTCACGGGCAGATGTCCATAGTGCATACCCATACATACCAAATATCTAAGATATTGGTCAATACATGAAGACTCAGCCAGTGGTTTGTAAGATTATCAAAGTTGTGAAATCACTACCATGCAGAGATGGTAAAATATGCCTCTTTTGACTCCCATACCTCTGGAACCCATGATGGGATTAGGTTCATTCAGGAAAAGAAAAGAGATCTATTGTTTATGAATGTTTTGTGAGTTTTGTTGTTAAACTGAATCTAATGGGAATATAAAACTATGATGTAAGGTAGAAAAAATCTATTTTAACCTCTGTGACCTTCACATGGTGCCCAATGACTTTAAACCCACCCAGTGGAAGAGGTCTATGTAAGGTTAATATGATGAAATATCTTATCAAATATCTAAGATATTGGTCAATATTGAAGGCTCCATAACAAAAAGTAAAAAAAATCTATTTTCAACCTTGGACTGCAGTGAATGATAGAGGTTCATTGAAGGAGCCTACAAACCAAATACCTAGATTACAGACATGGGGTAATTGAAAATTGTAATTGTAATTGACAGTAATTAATTACAAATTTTGATGTAATTGTATGTAATCTGTAATTGAGTTGTTTTTCAATTACATGTAATTGTAATTTAATTAATTACATGTATGAAACTGTCTGTAATTCTAATTACATTTCAATTACTTTTCAATTACTTTCATCACTTCTTTTTGAATATAAATATAAAACTAAAACTGAATTAATCCTAACAAATATGAAATAAAATAAAATAAATAAATAAATAAATAAATAAATAAATAAATCTGGATATTTATAACTTAAGCACAGTCTCCATCAATTTATTAATACCATAAAACTTACAATGGACCTAATCAGTCATGATTGTTGAATATAATTGCATTTATGGTATTCTTTTGTGTTATTTTGTTGTCAATGCACACAATAGAGTGCAGAGTTACTGATCAGTTCGTGCCCTCCAGTCACAGGTGACCGGGACAATACAGGTGTGAAAAGTAAGAAATTGCTTGATTAGTATTTAAGGTACAGCATAATATCATTGATAACTGTACACTTACAGATCTGAAAAGTCTAGATCAGTTACTAGGATTGTTCCTAGTGGGCAAATAAAATGTCATTAACAAATATTCTAAAACATTTCGAAGTTCCAGAAAATGCTACTTCTGGGAACTTTAAAGCAAAATGCATACACTGTGCCACTTCCATATCTGGAAATAAGAAAATAACATCAAACTTTGTGACACATATGAAGGTAAGATAATTTAGATTGTTTTGAAATCCTGACCTTTTTCATCTTTTTGAATGTGCTGAGCTCATTGACATGTTTTTGAATTTGCCTGGCTTTTTTTAAGCAACTGAAAATACTGTTTTTATAGCTATTTCTGCTTCTCTTGTTTCAGAGGAAACACAGAGATATCCTTATGGCAGACCTTGATAAGAAAGGACCAGAGCAGCCAACAATTGAAACCTTTGTGAAGGGTGGTGCTAAGTACAGTAATAGGGATCCCAGGCAACAGCAAATAACAGATGCTCTTGTTATGTTCATTGCTGGTGATATTCTTCCACTGAAAACAGTTGAAAGTGAATCTTTCAAATTTTTGATCGAAAAGCTTGATCCCAAATACCAGCTGCCCAGCAGAAAGTATCTGTAAAGTATAATCTAGTAGATTATCAGTCAATAAAAATAAACGCTCTATGACAGAATGTAGAAAAATCTATTATTAGCTGCAGTGACCTTGACCTAATGACCTCAAACCCCACCTAAGAGTAGAGGTCTATGCAATGTACCTACATAGCCAACATCTAAGAGACAGGTCTATAAATGAAGGCTCAATGAGGTAAAGTAAAAAAATCTTTTCTAAGTCTTGGTGACTTCCATGACATTTACTCCAGTTAATGATAGAGGTTCATGAAAAGTATTTATATATAAAATAACTAAAATGTCAGTCAATAAATAAATGCTCTATGATAAAAAGTAGAAAAATATATTTTTAGCCTCATTGACCTTGACACTGATCAAAGTGACCTCAGACCCCACCAAAAGGTAAAGATCCTTGCAAGTTACCTACGTATAAAATATCTCGATTATTGGTTGACAAATGAAGACTTTATAGGGAAAAGTACCAACAACTATTTTTAGCCTCAGTGACCTTAACCCCAATGAATGGAAGAGACTGATACTAAATATCTTAATTATCTGTCAATAAAGAGTCAGCTGCAGCATTTGACGAATCATGGGTAATCAGAGGAAACCCATGCCACAAAGACCAAAAAAAACATTAACAGCTGGTTAAAGAGATTTCAGCTGGTTTCAACTGTTAAAGAAATTAACTTGGAACTTGGACAATGAATGTCATATCCACTCTAGATTGATAACAATTCTACATTTTAACATATTGTCAGATATAATAGTTTGTTATATGACTACTTAAACAGACTTTATTATTGGGGGGCGAATACTTTCGCCCTCCAAAGGTATAACTATGCTTGCCAAATTTTCAGGAAAATCGAGACATTTCACATTAGATTTCAGAGAAGTAGTAATCCTACGCTTCGAAATAGTTCGATCATTTTTTCATAAATGAATTGAAAATTGTTAATCAATGATGGACTTTTTGTTCAGCTTTGATAAAGGTTCTTTATTATGTGTTCATTTTTATTTTCAAATGAGACCAAAAACCGAACACTTTTTACTGAAACAAAGTGATTACGCGCATTGATTTCGCAATGTCGGATTATATATTTCTTAGCTTACGGCCATTTTGGATCGTGCAGCCGAATTGTGATGGAGGATATAATTAATAAAATAAAACAGCATTGTAAGTAGTCTTTTTAAAATTACTTTAAGCAAATTATTATTTTCAGATATGTTTAAGGAAATGAAAACAATTTTGTCTTTGAGCGCTTATTCTGAATGTCACGCATCGATGTTAGAAAGTAGGTCAACCTTCTTTGTAGGCTTCAAACTTAATCGTTCGGCGAATTACATTTTATAACAGAGAAAAAACAAGATCTTGGCAGTTGCAAATTTAAGATACGGAGATATCGAGCCATCAACATGGTTCTGAATGTATATTGTCGACATGACTGTTTTGACATACATGTATTGCATCATTTTTGCAAAAAAACATTTACATGATTAAGTATTTATAGATCAGCCAATCGAAACGCCGAAATTTAGACAATGGGAATTCCGGAAGTTATGTTGTAAGAAAAGGAGGAGAAATTTCATGAGGTTTGTGCCTTCTCTGCATAAAAACGTTTGAACTAGTCATTGAATTAACCGCTAGACTGTTCATTGAGTTGAAGTGAAGTTCTGCGTAATGATAATATGGAATCCCCGATTGTAGCCTAGTTAAAGTGAAAGTGAAAGTATCAGAACTGTCAATAGTTTTTCCTTGGTTTTCTCAATAATAACAAAGGTCTGTAAAATGTTGGTTGTGCCTATCAATTAAGTGATAATTACAAGTGTATTCTACACATCAATATTTGTCTAAGTGAAAGAATAAGCTTGAAATTCAATAAGAACACTCAAAATTAACTTGTCGCCACATTTTTTTTGGAGAAATAATGACAGCAGGAGACAGAGATGGGAACTAGTTCCCAACTTCAAGTGACTGTGGGCCCAATTACGTTGGTTAAGTTGCATATTCTGAAATAAAAAACAGAAGAGGGAACAACTTTATTTTCTTCATTTAGAAAAAGAATGAAGAGAACTGCAACTCAGCCAGTTGCGCCATATGAGATTTTTAATTTTGCTTCCCTCAAAAGCACAGTGACACAACAGCACATTGACCAGTGAGCCATGTCCCTGTGCTCAAAAGTAGTATGTGTTCATTGAACAAAAAAACTACAAAGAACTCTGTCTGCATTTAGGGTTTTTTATCGTACCAGTTGTCCATATGACTGATAGCATAGTTATTAACTACTTATTTCTCTGAAGTTGCATAAAATTAGTTTTCATAGCTGCAAACAAATTAACATACAAAACACTGTGTCTTAACCCAACTTAAGGAAGATTGTCATTCTTTTGTTTCATGTGTATCAGTCAATGCTGAGAAACACAAATAATAAAAATAAGCAACTTGCAAGATGAAGATTTAATGCTCGAAATATATGAAAATGATAGCTTAAATACATTAAACTAGATTCTAAGTATTTTTTGTTTACATTTCCTTTCTGTCTGCTCATTTATTTTAATATAGGCATTAAAGATAAAGGAAATTGTAATTATTCTTCATTACTATTATTTTGATTACCATAAAAGAAGCATTTTTTCCTGCATAGGATAAGTTATTGCTTTTTAAATTGAAATCATCTTTGAAATTATCACGTGTTTTCTGTTTTTTGTATAATTATGTTGATCAATTGTTATCTCAAAATTTGTGACATTGAGAAATGGGGCAAAATGTCTTATTGTTTTCTTTGCAAGAATGGGTCAAAGAAATTGAGGAACTAAACAGAGAAATGATTTGACAAGGCTGACTTTTTAAGATAAAGCACTGTAAACACTTGTGATGGTATGTGACATGGTTGGTGGTCACCATATCACCAGTTTCACTCCACTTTTACCATGTATTATTTGGCTTTTTTGTTAATCCTTATTATGGTAACAGTAAGTATGTGCTTACTGTGCAGCTGAAACAACCTGATATTCCTAACCTTTGAACTCCAAAGATTAATAAAGAACAAATTGACTATGAAATTACAGAATATTACTATTATTTATCATTTTTACTCTTGTTCCAGATGAGCATCATTCTAAAGATAGTAAACAATGGAAGTGGACCGTATGGGATGCCAGTACAAGTTATGGCACTTGCACAAACCACTCACTACAAGGGCCCTAATGGAAGTGATAGACTGCACGGTCATGTGATGGAGGCCTATGCAGTTATGTGACTTTTTAAATAATCATGGTCTGACAGGTAAACCACCAGCCAAAAGGAGGAAACTGTTGTTTTGGGGGAGGTAATTTTGAAGAGGGATGACAAACCAGCCTACCTTGTTGCAACACAAGCAACAAACGTGTTTATCACAAATAATATGATAACGACAGAGGAGCACAGAGTTAACTGTGATAACGTCTCTACGGAAGTACCCCTCCCTTGCTCCTACTCTGCATGTTAGAGTTCACTGACCTATGGTTAAACAAAGGGTCTGTGTGTACGGAGGGTATGATTATAGAGGTGAGTTGTGTAAGATTAAACAAAACAAATTTATAAGATTTCTCATGTTTAACATGTCTTTATTCTAATTCCATAGTTATCATACAACCTTATATTGATAGATATCTTAATAAAAAACAAACATTCTGTAAAAAATGCTAGAGATGTTTTATTGTAATATTTTTTATCTTTTGCATTAAACCTTTGTCTTGGTTTTACTTCAGGTCAGTTGGTTAGAGTCACTGACTTGTAAACCTTTTTACTAATAAAAAGGGCAGTTGGTTTGAGCCCTGCTGTACATGTATGTTAAATAAAGGCTGGAGATTCTCAAAGAGATCAGGAGTGGAGTTTGGCACATTTATGAAATGACCATTGTCTGACAGATAAACCACCTGCCTGTGCTAGATGAGGCTGACAGATAAACCACCTGCCTGTGCTAGATGAGGCTGAAAATTTGTTTAATATGTACATAAAACTCAAAATTAATGAAATTAGACTTCCTTAGTGGAAGTTATGTGTAGTACATGTAGGTTGCCTAATATAGGTCATTATGTTTGAACAAGTTTGAACCAGTGAGTAGTTCAGATATTTTTACTGATTATTTCATCCTGCAGGAAGACAACCAGAGAATGTTTAAGGTCAAAGGAACAGATGTTTCAGTAAAACAGTTACACATTAAGATGGATCTCGGAAGGCAATGATCACACTCTAGTGGGATGCAACATGTTGTGATGCCACTTGGGATTTTGTGGAAGTAACAAAGGTGATGTGAGAAAATGAGACTTTGTCCACAACTGTACAAACATCAATTAAGGTATGTTTGATAAATTTCAGATGTGGTATCAAAATGTTATGGTCTGTTTCATTGTATGATACCTTATTATGTTACATTTATTACTTTATGGCCCTTAATGTTGGCAGTTTCTTATGGAGACTGGCCATAAAAGAAGGATGGTTAGATAAACTGCCCGCTCTGATAAATTATTGAATGTGATATGGGCATTAAATTCAAAACAAACCTAAAAATAATAACTACAATAAAAATATATTTGAACAATATTTCTGTGAAGTTTGAATACGATTCTATGCAGAATTTTTTACTTATAATTATTACCTATCTAAATTAATTCCACAATTATCTTGTATTTTACTACAATGCCTTCTTAATGTGTCATTACAGTGATCTATATATTTTTTTGTGTCGCCTGCTACAAAGTAGCCATGACATATAGGTATCACTTTTCTGTTGTCAGTCTGTCCATCCGTCACAAAAATTACTTCTCAGAAACTACAGGTGCAATTTCATCCAAACTTTACAGGAATGATCAGTACCAAGTCTAGTTGTGCATATCATCGGAATTTTTCAGTTTAATGATTGGCCCTTTAATGATTTTTTTAAACTTCTCTTATACTACTAACGCAGTTTGAATGAAATGTTACAGGACTGATCAGTACCTCAAGTACTTGCGCGTATCTAATGGGTTTTTAAGTGGAATAATTTTTTGGCTGAGTTATGGCCCTTGATTATAAAAAGGTGTTTTGGCCCGTTAATGATTTTTGTGTTGCCTGCTTCACAGTAGCAGCGACATAGCTGTTACATGCAGGGATCACTTCTCCATTGTCTGTCTGTCCGTCCGTCCATCTGTCACAAACTTGTCCAGACTACTCCTCAGAAAGTACTGGTGCAATTTCATCCAAACTTTACTAGAATGATCAGTACCAAGTTAAGTTGTGCAAATCATCGGCATTTTCCAATTCAATGTTTTTTGTCAGAGTAATGGCCCTTTAATGATTTTTATTTTTAAACTTCGTCTGGACTTCTTCTCTTACACTACTGAAGCAATTAGAATGCAATGTTACAGGATTGATCGGTACCTCAAGTACTTGGGCTTGTTTAACAGGTTTTTCGGTTAAATGATTTTTGGCTGAGTTATAATGATTTTTGGCTGAGTTATGGCCCTTGAATAAAAATCTCGTTTTAGCCAACAATCTGTCCAATCACCTCTCAATGCAACTGCTTACTTGGCTATCATCAGGCGACACATGTGATCACTGATTGCCCATGTATTTCCAATTAAAGTTTCAGTGAATACATCTTTTGATATTTTGACTTAACATTGTGTAATTATGCCTGTTCACCAAATGTTGTTTTTTTTTCATAATTTTTAGAATAGTGAAACAGGCTTTGCATTTGAGGAACTGCATGTAGTTGCGGTCAGTATGGAAGACAGCAAGGCAGAGTTATTACTGCAAGATACATTGTCATGGTATTGCCAGCAGATGTTCTCTTCTTTGCTCTTGGTGATGACCCTGCAACTGTGGTTTGCAGAACATGGATCAGTTCATTTGGAGATCGAAAAGCAAGGCAGTGAAATTTTAGGAGTTAAAATTGTTGAAACTTGGAAATCTAGTATCCAAAATCACAAGAACATTATACAATAGGAAGACAAGTGCATTAATAGATGAATAATTAATGAAAACTTCTTGTATATGAAGGTGCATAAACATGATAGAATAAGTATATCACAGAAAAAATGATGCTCAGTTTAGAAAAACTGTAACTTAGTTATAGAAAAATCTTTTCTGTTAATTTTGTTTTTATTTCATTTTGTTGTCGTGAACTTTTTTTTTTCTATTATATGATGCAAAGTGTGGCCAGTTTATTGTTTGAATAAGGTCTTGATTTGGAAATATAAGTACAAGGTTTATTTACATTTTACTGTGCACTAGACTAGTTTAAATTTTCAGAGCAGAACTGAATTCCTTAAATAGCAATAATCCAGAAATAAATTAACCTAAAACAAATACATTTGTAGTCTTAGTTAACATTTAATTTTGGCGATGCCTCGAATCCCCAGTCTCTCAGTAGCCTTTATGCACAGTTGTTGAATGACATTAAGAAAGGTTTACATGTACCTAAAAAAGTGATATAAATGTCTTGTCCTTTCTTTGAAGAATGTATGTGAGTGGAACTTATGTTGTCTTTTACAGTTCTGCTTACTTTTTTTAAAATTTGTTCCTATGCATAAAACCACTGGTATATACTAGTCTGATCTCATTTATTTTATATTCTAGAGTAAATGTTATATTGACCTCGTGTTCTTGTCTGTTTTCAAATCTCTTCCTGCTGATGACTATGTAGGCAAAGTTACATTGTGTTGTTAAGTTTCTTAACATGAAAAAAATAGTTTTACCTCCGTAGTAAGAATGGGTCTATTACACTTCAAAATACATGGTACATCTACAAGTTTCAGAGATGATCACCAAGGCTTCTTAAGATTTTTTTTAAATGAACAATCTCATGTATTAAAGGCTGTAACTGTCAAAATATTATTAGTTTTGTGTTTTTTTTGCTTTGCACAGGTGATTGTCCTGAATGTAAAAAGCAAAATGCTGTTCCTAAGTTCAGAGACCTATTTTTGTAAATGAAAAATCTTGTTTCCCTAGTACCGGTAAAATATGTCACTTGCACTGGTGAAACGTTTATATGCTGTTATTTAAGTCGAAGTTCCTAAAACAGACAATAACTAGAAAATGTGATAGAGAGTCATGTGCGTCCTACCAACTACTGTGTCTGCAAAGTTTCAGTTCTGTATCTTCAAGGTTTCCACGATACTGATGTTTCAAAAAAAGTGACGGTATAATTAAAGTTAAAGGACTGAAACACGATCAGACAATTTCCAACATTTTGCAAAGGAATTGTTACTTTTGAAACTCTTCATTGTATTCATTCTTCGCCCCCCCCATCAGTACTTTCAGTGCTTTGATATTCATTGTAGGGACCGTCTCAGACATTTTTTTTGTCTTTTGATTACTTGCTAGCTAGCTAGCCTGACTGGCCTATTTCTATTCAAATTCTGCTTCAAGTATTTTCAGCATGACAATAATGTAAATGAATTATTCATTGTACCGATAAAAATTAATTTCAGAAAAATTTCTTGTAAATGCTTTAAGGAAAATCAAATTATATAAATTCAAAGATATTATTTAATAAGTTACACAATCTTATAGAGGACAGTGAATCAAACTAAACCAATCTTCTTTTTTTTCTGAAGAATTTGTGTTTCATAAGCCTTACAGAGAAATGGACATCAGAGAAGTAGGAAATTGTTTTCAGAATTTACTACTACCAGAAGACCCTGCTAAATCTTGGCACTTTACAAGCTTCTCAGATTACAATCTCACATAGCTAATTGTCATTACAAAGTACTTGACTAGTTGTAATTGTTTTCTGACGGACTTGTAAATACTGTTAAACCGAAGCATAGACACTTCAGGAGAAAACTTATTCCAGCTGAAGTAATATAGCCATGACCCTCTTCCTTCAATATATGCAATCCTAACTGGAAGGAATGGAAATCGTGACATCATACCAAACTATCCCATGTCCAGAAATTTACTACAAGTTGACAGAAAATCACTCCATTTGTAAAAGAATTATTTCAGCAGTCATTGAATACCTTTTCCTACGTTGAAAAAAATCCATTAGATATAATGGTAATTCAGGAAAAGTCACTTTATAACATCTAGGACAGTGGGTTATCTGAACGTGCTAACATGCATGCAAGCATGTGTTATGTAAGTGTGTATAAATACTACTTAATCAAATTATAATGTATTAAACCTTTTCAAAAATTCTCAAGATGTCTCAACTGTTGAAGGCTAGGCCATTCACAAAAGTTTCAATGAAGTACATATAGTTTACAAACTGCAGTCTGCTAAACACTCCTACTTCTGTCTGAGATCACAGATCATTCTAGTTATAAAAGAGAATTCAGGAAAATCTGTTGTGGCCATAAATTGCCATTTTGTTATTCCTCGATACAAATATCACCTGCACTAGATGGCATTCCATTTGCTGCTGACTGTAACATATTTTGCTTCTATGTATGATATTAAAACCAAAGGAATAAAGCTCTGTCAAATAAGAAATGTATTAATAAATGTTTTAAATCAATGAACATTCAAAAATGTTGTTTTTTTTCATGAGTTTGAATAGCTGCTAGATAGTCATCTTCTTGGAAACAAAACTTTCTAGCTACAGTAGAAAATGACCCATGCAATTGGAGAGGTTTTTTTTCCAATAAGTTGGACATGACGAAGTACAATTTTATTATGTTTGACATGCCATTAGTTACTTATCTGTAAAGCCTTTTTCATTTTATTTTTATTATCACAATTATTATTCATATCTTAAAACGATCTACTTACAAAAGTGTAGAAGATTTCAATATGACACAAATTTGCTAAGACACATCTTACAAGTATTTGCCCTTAATACTCTCATTCCCCAATTTACACCTGTTTTGATACCAAAAGAGTTATTTTATTAAGAAAATTTAAAGATCATTTCTTGCAAATGCACTAATAGGTTTGTATTGTTGCCTTAACATAATTAGCATCTGGAATGCTTCCATGAAATAGTCTACAGTATGAAAAGCACAGAATGTAGCATCCACCAAAGTTTCTTCTTTTACAGACCTTGGTTAAAGACTAGGGTCTTACACATAACACTGTCTCATCAAGGTGAATAAATATGCCAAGGCATTTCATAAAGACTTTTAATCAAGGAGTATGGTATTTATTTTTACTAAACAAGCCTCTGACAAGCCCTAAATCACTCACCTGACTTTGCTGTGTTGGAATGGATTTAAAATCAAAACAAAGGTGCTGACTACAGCAAAATAAGCATGTCTTATGGCCCCGGTAAGGTCTATCATCAACACTTTTTACCTCTGACCAGTGACTGCAACCTTGACTTTTGAGCTGTGGACCTGGGTCTTACACATGACACTCTGTCTCATCAAGGTGAATAAATATGCTAAGGAATTTTAAAATCCTTTTATGCAAGGAGATATAAAAGCCAGGACAAAGTCTATAATCAACATATTTTACCTTTAACCAGTGACTGTGACCTTGACCTTTGAGCTATGGACATGGGTCTTTTACGCAACACACCATCTCATCAAGCCAAGGTATTTTAAAATCCTTCCACAGAGCTCCAGATTATGTGCGTATTTGCGTAAATACTCTTTAAAATTTCCGAAAAACGCATTGAAAATACATTTTGTGTGTTCAAAAATGCATTAAAAATAAATCCTCTGCGTACTATGCGGCGTTTGTTTTTTACTCGGTTAAATTGCTTATTTCAATTTTACAATAAATCAAGCACATACTTTTCGTAATCGAGTACTTTCGCTATCAAAATGGCAGCTCTGAAACCACAAAAACATGGTTGATATTGTAAAGAACATTTGGTTTTATGTTACATTATTTATACGGCTACAGTTACCCTTTTAAATCTTAGAAAACTGAAAATACCTTTTAAAATTTGAAAATGAGGAGTAAAAATACACTTTAAATATAAGTAGGGGTGAAATACCTTTTAGCTTAAAATCTTATCTGGAGTTCTGTTTCCATGTATGGAAAAGTTATGGTGAAGTACCTGTAAGTCTTTATAAAACATCTGACTGCTGGAGCCAACAGAATAAATAAAAAAAGTAAGCTAAAGTTTTAGTAATCTTGGCAAAGGTCCACTGGGTATCCTCCTCATGCCAAACTTCTGATCTTTGTTCTTGCAGAAAAGAAATGATTTAAAGATTCTCTATTATCCCCATGCAAAATGAGGGGTGTATAAGGTAGATCTAGAAAACAAAGCTGGGGCATAATTTGAACAATCTTTGTTGACTTTCATAAGGCAATGCTACATTTTCAGGGTTCTATGCCTTATGGTGTCTGACCAGAACAGATTTTTTAAGAGTTATTTAAGACTACATATACCGCCTGACCAGTAGGGTGGAGCCAAAATGACGCAAGGGCTAAGTTTGAACAATCTTAGTAAAGGCCCACCAGGCAGTGCTTCAAAGAAAATTCTGAAACTCTAGGTCTTTTATTTTCACAGAAGAAGATTTTGCCTATATATTTCTATATGAAATATGTGACACCAGGGGTAGAACAATTTTTAATGACTCAAGGGTATAGTATGAAATATCTTGGCAGAGGTCCACTAGACAATACCACATACTGAATTTCAGAACTTACCTTACAGTTTCTGACAAGAAGATTTTTTTATAAGTTTGTCCATAGTGTATGTAAAACATGTGACACCTTATTTGGTTTGGTTTGGTTTTATTGGGGTTTAATGCCAGTTTCAACAGCTGAAGTCATATCCCTGCGGTCAGTCAACCTAACCAGTTTTCCTGGGTATCCAACCAGTTTACAAACTAATTTCTCCGCATGACACCTGGAGTGGAACCAAAAATGACCCCAAGGTTATTCTAGAATTCTGGATTCTTAGAAGAATAATTCTGAAGAATTCCCTATAATTTCTATGTAAAACATGCAACACCTTTGGCGGTGCCAACATAACTTGAACAATCTTGCTAGAGGTTTAATAGACAATGCAGGGCACCAAATTTCAGAGCTCTGGGCCTGGTGGTATATACAATGTTATCAACATTTGGAGCATTAGTGATAAGATCTTTGTGGTATAATTCAACTTTTAGTCCAAATTTTACAAATGGTAAAAGTCAAAATTTAAAATGAAAGTAACCAATCTTTTTGTTCTGAGTTAATTTTAATACTTATTCTAAAACATTTTAACTTAACTCTTATATAAGTTGTTCAAAATAAGTTACATTTTTTTGGAGATTCAGAATATCTTTCAACTTCCATTACTGATTCCTGCTTATGGATAGAGAGACTGAAGCACATGCAAAAACCCATACCAATTCATTTTTATGTTAAAATACCTTTTGCACCAAGCTTTCAACCTGTGCATGACAAGTGTATGAATGTCCTATCAAATGTACATAAATGAGCAGTTTGATATTGTACCTACAAGATTATGTTAATCTGCCTGATTACTCTATTATAATACATGCACATATGTATACACAAACACATGTGCTCATAATTACTGGCTGATTCTGTTAACAGAAAAGAGCATACAAGTCTGTTTTCAATGGAACATGATTAGGAGCCCATGCTAGTTTCTTGAAATGCTTGGTAAACAAATGAACACAAAAATCAAAATTACTGTACATTAATGAGACAGTAGAGTGAAAAAATAAAACACAAACTAGCAATGTGACCAGAGGACATGTGTGTCCCATAGGGGTCAGTTCCTAAGGCAAAGGTGGAGTGTGGGGTGTCTTAGTATCTGTAAATTAATTAAAAAAACCAAAGTGTGCAATCTTACTAACTATTATATAAACAAGCTACCAATGTGTCCAGAGGATATGTGTGAGCCAGGGGGTCAGTTCCTAAGGCAAGGAGTTAGGTGTCAAGATATCTGTAAATTAACCACAAGGGTGATCAGTGATCACATGTGTCACTTAATAATAGCTAATTAAGCAGCTGCATTGTGAGGGATTGGACAGTGTGTTGGCTAAAACATGTTTTTTTTATTCAAGGGCCATAACTCGGCCAAAAATCATTCAACCGAAAAACCCATTACATATGCCCAAGTAACATTTCATTCAAATTGCTTCAGTAGTATCAGAGAAGTAGTCCGGACAACCTATAAAAATAAAATCATTAAAGGGCCATTACTCTGACAAAAATCATTGAACTTGAAAATGCCAATGATATGCACAACTAGACTTGGTACTGATCATTCACGTAAAGTTTGGATGAAAATGCACCAGTAGTTTCTAAGGAGTAGTCCTGACAAGTTTTTTCACAGAGGGATGTCCGGGTGAAACTGGAGAGGCTGCCTTTTCTTTTGTTATTTTCTTTTGTTTAACAGAGGGTCATTGGCTCCTTATTCTATTGTTATGGAATGAACTCTATTGTTCTCTTTTGTTATGCTTACAGTTAGATGACCCCCTATTTATTTTCGGTAGTGTGGACAGATGGACTAATGGACAGATGGACAGACAGATGATGGAGACGTGATCCCTATATGTTGCGGCTACTTTGTAAACAAGAATGTGACGGATGGACAGACGGAAGGACGGACATGGCGGCAACTATATGCTCTCTGTTGGAGGAGCATAATAAAATGGTGGATGACGAATAACCACCAACCCGCCCTCTTAGCTCAATAGGTAGAGCACTGGATTTGTAATCCATGGGTCCATGGATCGACCCTTGGGCAGGGCAAAATTTCTCCGTGACAACTGATCTCAGGCATTGTGTCTAATGTTCATTTTCTCTCACCGCTGATTCAGAGTAGATCAAGTGGGAACAGTAGTCAGTCACTTGGACATCAGACAAAATGTGATAACTATAGCTTATAATGAGCCTCTAGCTACTTAAGGTGAACTAAACTAGTGCATGTAAGAAGATTAAGTGATTATGTAAGCAGTAGCATTAGATTGCATACTGATTTTGAGAAAAGGAAAAAATTTCTTTCATTCCCAATGTTTCTTTCTAAAGTAAAGCAAATGAGCTTCCTTTTCTTGTCCAGCTTTTACTATGCACTTAATACATCAAAAATATGTGTCATTTTTCAAAGAATGCCTCATCCATGATCTGACAACTGTTGATATCAGGTATGTAAAAAGCCCATTTATCACATCTCTGTTAGAGACAATATTCTATAAATCATATATCAACGGTTGTTAATTACATGGTAAGTAAACACATATATAACCTTAGCTTTGTTCAGTAACTGAGCAATTTGCTGCTCAAGCTGTTCCAATCTCTTATCTTGATCTTTCGTGACAATCTCATCTTGTCTCTGAAAACATTAACATACTGTATAAGTGGTTATTTTTGTAACATGGAAATATATGTGATTTTCATGAAAGAAAATGTTTTCAGAAATACTGATACCTGTGTATATTTCATCAAAAAAGTGACTTCTCTGCACATGAAATTTGCAGGATCACAGATTTACGATTTTTCTGACATGCAGAAATACCCACTTATACAGAAATATTGTAGATTAACACTTGCTTTTATCAGCTTGGTCTTTCTGTTAAAACTGAGGTTTCTGTGAAACATCTTGTCTTTTTAAGACTCTGCCAATAATTTATGACCATTTCAACAAGATTCTTTGTCAATGGTGCCAGATGATCTTTCAAAGTATAAATGCATGTTGTGAAATACTCAGACGGATGCTATTAGTCTTTTTTTGCAAAATCAGAAATTACAAGAAATAATGGGTCTTCATAGGAAACCTGTCCAAGTTTATTAAGTTGGCAAATTTTCAGGAAAAAATTAAGTTTGTTCTACTATTCCTGAAAATTAACCAAGCAAACAGGAAATTGTCTGACAACAATATTTGCAAACACCTGTAAGATTTATGCATATAATATTACATGTACCTTGACGGAAGACCGATGTCTGACTGATGATGGACTTTGCTCAGTGTCGGTGACAGACTGTATCACACTTGTATCTGTTGATGATGGTACTTGGGCTGGCTGTGCATTGTGGCGCTGTCGAAAATTTTCCACGGCTTTATCAATCTTTGGGGTAATCAGGTTTGCTGTGTTTGAGTCCTGCAATTATGAATATAAAACAATTTACTTTAAAGATAGACATATCTCTGTTTTAGTATATGTAACTGATTGTGACTTAGTTCACTACCTTAATCTGGAGCACTACTATGTCTGTACTGAAGAAAAGGCGTAATTACTAGCAGAGAAGCAGAAGGCAGTGATCTGTCAGTCTTGGAACTGTCATTTCATAGAGTTGCATTACCTGTTGATATACATTCTTTGTTCTCAGCAAAAAGTTTAAACTCAACTAAAGATATTTTCTTGGTACACAATAATTATGTTCCATTGTGATTCATTCTATCAAATTCCAATTGTACAAATATCACCAATCTTCCCATTAGAGCTTTTCAAAAAGCATGCTTGAATATTTTATTAATTTTGCTAGAGATGTTGTTTAGGCCCAGGCCTGTAATGCCTAAATGGGTTGATACCAGTGTCAATTTATATTGTTTTGAAATATGATTGGCAAGATCTTACCAGTATTAGTTTAAGGAGTTATGCCTAGATAAAATGCCTAAATATGAAATGACCATATTTCTCTTGAAGAGTCACTGAGTGGTTAAGTGCAAAACTATTGTATCTAAAAATAAAACCAGAATACAATAAACTAGTTTTGAAGTGACCTTTTCGGACATGACCTCAAGACTCACACATGAACATGTAAAATGCAACAACATATTTAACCAAAGAGATACAGCCTGGAACTATTCAGGTCTTAGAAGAATTATCTTCTTATAATGACTCTCCCAGATCGAAAATAATTGAAATCATTATGTATAATTATATTATATAATGATTAGAGTTACATTTAGTTTCCCAGTGAATAATCATCACTTATCTTGTGTCTAATTGAGAAACTGAAGCAGATAATTGGCACTGTCGTGTCATTCTTCACAAAGATGGTCTGGGTAAATACAGCTGCAATTCAATGTACGTAAGGCTGTTCACCTAGCATTTTTCTTGTTAAAATTTTACTGAATTTTTTTAATAAATCTGGATTATTTCTCCTTACATTCTGACACTAACTCTATTCTAGAAGTCTTCATTTAAAATTTTAAACAGAATTTTAAATCGTTATGAATATAAAACCACATGTTATTAAGAAAACAGATTCCTGGAAATGTGAATAGAAATTGATTTAGTATGATAATTATGTCAGTTCAGATCTAACAAATGTATCTTAATGATAAAAAGAGTGCAATGATGGCCCTAAATCACTTACAAGAATATAACTGCTAAAAACATATAAAATACAAGAAAGAACTAGAAAATGCTGCATGCTGATATCTAAGCTTTAAGCTATTTGGTTTATTTAAAAAGTCTAAAAAAAGGTTTCAATATGTCTTTGTTACATGTACATCCTTCATATGTTTAAGTTAAACAAGTGACTCCCTGTCAGGACAAAAATGATCCCAGGGGCATAATATGAACAATAACTTTGTAGAAGTTCAAAGACAATACTACAATACAAAATTTCAGAAGTCTCTGTCTTTTGGTTTCTGAATAATTTTAAAAAGTTTGTCTATCTAAGTCTAGTATGTTGGACAATCAGGGTGGAGCCAAAACTGACCAAATGTGCACCGTGGTCTATTATGTGTTTGAGTTTGGTTTCAATCCACCCATGGGTGTAGGAAAAGTTGCTCACACAAGATTTACTATATACATGTAATATAATATCATGGCATGTATGAGAAACCAACAAAGGGCAACAATCCACTGAAAACTGATCTGAGAAAAAAAATTTCTTTACTTCTTCCACAACTATACATCGCAGTCTATTATGTGTGCAAATTTGGATGTTGGAGAAGTTGCCCACACAAGATTTACCAGATATGGCATGTACGAAAAACCAATAAAGGGCTATAATCCAGTAAAAACTGATCCGAGAAAAAAATTCTTTATTTTTTGCACAACAACCCATCCTGGTCTATCATGTAAGTTTAGTTCCAATCTATCCATGAGTGTTGGAGGAGTTGCAAACACAAGGAACGGGTCATACATACATACAGACGTACGTACGGAAAGCTTACGGGCAAATCTATATGCCCCACACTATGTGGTGGGAGCATAAAAGGTCAGTGAAAATAATAATTATACCAAATGCATAACTGAATTGGGGAAAAAAAGCCTTCTCAAGTGATTCTGGATGATAAACTTTTTGTGTGTGTGTCAAAAACAAACATTGTGGATAAACAAGAAATGTAATTTGTTTGGAAAATAATTGCTATTCTCTTTACTATCTCTTTCTTAAAATGGAATTCCTTCACACTTGATATTCAATTATCTTTTCCTAATGAAACGTAGAAAAGTTCCCAGAAATGACTCTTCTTTTTATCTCATACTGTTTGCACAAAATAAAGAAAAAAGGTTAATAACCCTTTAGACACAGTAATTGATCTAGTTTTTCTCACACAAAAAATAAAGCTCATGTGATAACAGTTGGTAAAAAAAATAGTAGTGAGCCAGAATATGTCCAACAATGTTTGAAAATTACGTTCTCCCACTGATCTAACCATTAGTTGATTGGACAAAAATGTGAACCTTTCTCTGCATAGCTGATTACACTGCTGGACATATCCTAAGAAACCTTAATGTTTCTGTTTGAGTTTGACCTTTTCGAGCAACAGTCTTTGCAAAAAAAATTCTCTTTATTTTAAAGGAGCATCCTGTGTCCAGTTTGGTAGGTATAAACTGAAGGTAAGATTTTGGCTAAGTGTGGTGGGACAAACATATTCCTACATGTTAACAAAAGGGCCATGATGGCCCTGGATCGCTCGCCTGAGTACTTTGTGAGTTTGCTGTTAAGAAAATATCAAAAACATCAGTCAGGAAATAAAGGCTCTAGACAGTAAAAAAATCTTTTATTACCTGCAGTGATGTTGACCTTGACCCAGTGAGCTCATACCCCACATAAGGGTAGAGGTCCATGTAAGGAACCTACATACCAAATAACAAAGATATTGGTCTACAAAACGAAGGTTCTATGAGATAAAGTGGGTAAATCTATTTTTAGCCTTGCTGACCTTAACCCCAAATTAATGGAAGAGGTTAATGCAAGGTGTCTATGTACCAAATATTTGAAATATCAATCAATAAATAAAGGCTTTATGACAAAAAGTAAAAAAAATCTATTTTCAGCCTTAATGACCTTAACCTTGACCCAAACTCCAGCTAAGGGTAGGGGTTCTTGCAAGTTACCTACACACCAAATATTTCAAATATTGATCAATAAAGTAAAGTTAAAAAAATCTATTTTTAGCCTCAGCAACCTTGACCATAACCCAAGTGAATAACAAAATTTCATGCAAGGAGCCTACAGACCAAATATCTAAGATATCTTCTATCTTCTATGACAAAAATTTGAAAAGTCTTTTTTCAGCTTTGGTGACCCAGTGGCAGGGACAATTTCGACCCCAAGGCTAGGACTTGAACAAACTTGGTAGAAGTCTACTAGACCATGTTACACATCAAATATCTTATCACTAGGCGTTGTGGTTACTGACAAGAAGATTGTTTTTTTTTTTTTCAAGTCATTACAAAAATCAAGTGAACCCTGGTGTGGGGTTAGTTTTGACCACAAAAGCATCATTTGATCAATCTTGGTAAAGGCTTTCTAGATGATACTCCATGCAAAATATCTAAGCACTGGGCTTTCTGGAATCACTGATGAAGACTTTCGAAGTTTTCATTATATAAGCCTTCATTAAATCAAGTGAACCTTTGGGCAGAGCCATTTATGACCCCAGGGGCATAATTTGAAAAAAACTTTGTAGAGGAGCTCTATGTGAACCTTTATGCCAAATATCAAATCTCAAAGCATTATGGTTTCAGACAAGAAGATTTTTCAAATTATCCCTATTGGCCTCTATATACAATAATAAAAAAATGACCTCCAGGGCAGGGTAAATTTTGACAACAGGGACATAATTTTAACAATCATGGTAGAGGTCAACTAGACGATATTTTGTGCAAAATTTTAGAACTTTTTTTCCTATGTATTTCTTTGTAAAACATCTAACCTCTTGGGTGTGTCCAATTTTGACCCCATGGACATAATTTGAACAACTTTTGTAGAGGACTTCTAGATGATAAACCACACAAAATAACTAAGCTCTAGGTCTTGTGGTTTCAGACAAGTTTTTTAAAGATTTTTCTTTTGGTTGCCATAGCAACCAGAGTTTCGTATATGAAACTAAATTCTTTAAACAACTTTTGCAGAGCTTCATCCCTGCCAAATTTCATTAACTATGGTCAAGTAGTTTCAAAGAAGATGCTGTTTTAATCAAAATGTTATCACACAAATGCAGTACCACGGACATCATGCGATCACAATAGCTCACGAGCACATTGTGCTCAGGTGAGCTACATGTATAAATGCTTAATATTACCCATTTCTGTCTACTGCTTTTTGATCTGTGAATGTACAGTACCACCATTTATATTCCAATTCATGCCATTAAATCAATTTAAGTAATAAAGGCTGGCAGACTACCTTTAATTCACCAGAAGATGTCCAGAAAAAATAGAACATAGTATACATTATATATCATTCCAATATGTTTTTGCTTTTTAAACTCTTGCTACTTTCAACACTATTTAAACAAAATGTTTCATATCTTTATCACTGTACATGTACAGTATATACTCAGCCAAAAGTCGACTCAACCATTAGTCGAGAAGGGGTTTTTGAGGTTAAAATTTCATACGTCGAGTTGGATTTTTTAGATTTTATGCAATCGTACAAATTGCGTATCTACAGTAAAGGGAAGCAACTACGTCGAAAGAGTGGTGTGCGGTAGTTTCATTATACCGAAGACGTACGGGCAGTATGTTTTAAGACATTTTGGAAGGGATAATTTGAAAGTCACACAGTTTGCTGTCAATATTATTCGTTTAATTAATAATTTATTTAACTTGCAGGTCGTTCAAAATGCGCAGAAAAACAAACACAGAAATGTAATACCGAAGCACATGAATAATTTCAAACAGGAATTATCACACTGAAATTATACGAGTTATTATGAAAAAAATTAATGCCAGTAATTGTACACACCTTTGATTTCTGAGTAAAGCATAATGCTGTTATGTTTACATAGCAATAAGGACCTGTATGATATACGATTATACAACCGGAAAAGCCCTGACACTGCACAGACTTTAACAATAAACAAGGGAAGTCACTCTACAACAACTGCGACATGGTCGTTTGTTTATTACATGTCAATCAGATGTGCGAAAATATCTTTGTCATACTACCAAGCAGACTAATAAAACAAAACAATGGTAGTCCGTTTTACAAGTTCTTTATTGATTAGAGAAGCCTGCTGAAGAATAAAGGTGTAATTACACTACGGGGTTACTTCCGTGTAGTGTAAAAAATATGACTGTCAATACGGGCAAGTACGTTTGATAATTTTTTTCATTTTCTTTACCTGACTCGCCCATACGTTGAGCAATGACTTTAAGGCCATTTTCTGGGGATTAAAAACTTGACTTTTGGCCGAGTATATACGGTAGGTATATATAAATTCTGAGGTACCTTAAATGTAAAAGATCTATTAAAATTATGAGACCAACTCAAAAATCAATTTTTCACTTCAAGTTACCTTTCATGTAAAATGCCCAGACATGTAAAAATTTATTACCTCTGAGTCAACCAGATAGCAACAATGCCCCTGCTTTTTCTTACCTTCAAGGTAGGGTCAGATTCACCACCACTCGACAGTAGATAATCTAGAAACTCATCAAGACCTAAAACAAAATATAGTTATGCAAATTATATTAGTGCTGAAAATGACCAAGATGCATAATAGTCAAGATCAATGCTGTAAATACGAGTAATGTATAGAATTTATGTAAACTATAAGTGACAAAGACTTCTTTTGACTTCTGAGAGAAATACAAATGCAATATGCTTTCCAGAATAGATGTAAATTAAATTTATGTCTAGGTCAGCCACAGATGTTTTTACCATTACTCAACTTGCAACGATGTCACAAATAGTCATGACATGAGAATCACTATGAACATGTGACTGCTGTAAGTAATGTGTTCAAACATTCCAGGAATTTTTCAATCTGCTTTCACAAAACTGCTTACATATCCAAACAAAACTCAATGCATAAATAATCTCTCTAGCTCTATATTTGAGTTATATTCTGCTTAAACAACCTAAAGAGATCCTTAATACAATGAGTCAACAAGAGCACCATGGAGCAGCACCAACGCTTGTCTGTCCTGGACATGAGCTTGCAAGTACATACCCATCAAACAAACAAAAAAACAATGCAGAATAAGGAAATGAAATACAAGTAGTGAAAGGGAGCTGTGCAGGGGGGTAGGAAGTACCAACTGAACCAAAAATCTATATACATTGTACACATGTATAAGCCCCACTGTGGGACCAATACTGACCCTCGGTTCATGATTTAAATCAACTTGGTATAGGTCCACTACACAATGCTACACATCAAATATCTAAACTCTAAGCTTTATGGTTTACAAGTAATCAGCGACATCAAAGTTTTTGCATGCCGCTGCCACCACTACCGACTCTGTGATCACAAGACCTTGACTTTTTTCTTCAAAAACAGACAAACTAAAAACGAAACAAACTGGTCTTTTGTGGAAGAGAAGAGGATCAAACTTCTGACCAAAAATTAAGAATCTGAATCATGTCAGCAGAATCTGACAATAGCTTCCTGTTCCTAACATACAATCATGGGAAGTAAACATGGGATTTAGTTCAGTAAGTTATGATATAAGTTGACAAAGCTATCAAATACTGGATACAGTTCTTTAAGTAAAGATCTATTGAAAGGTAGACATAATCTAGTGCATAAAGTTCAAATCTGTTCAAAGAATACATAGCTATTGAATACAGAATAAAGTTCATCAAGTTTATATCTGTACAAAGCAGAAATAGCTATCAAATACTGGATTTAGTTCATCAAGTAAAGATCTATTTAGTTATAAAAACAGAATTTGGTTTATTAAGGTTGTTTTTTTTTTTTCAAAAGCAGACATACGTATCAAATACTAGATGAAGTTCATCAATTAAAACTCTGTTCATAAGTGGACATAGCTAGCAAATACAGGATTTAGTTCATCAAGTAAAAGTCTTCAAAGCAGACAAAATAGGTCCCAATATATGAAAACAAGGTAGCGTGTTCAGTAAACAAGGCATTTCATCTGATTAGCAGCTTAGAAAAAACTGCAATAATATCTTCAGAGATGCCTGTCAACAGATTAATACACATGAAAGCATCTGTGAACAACAGCGTTTTGATTTTAATTTCCATAATTTGTTCATTATTTGCCGTGAAAGCTTTTTCAATAAACTGCTTCAATAAGAAATTACACACAGTTACCATTCATAATTTAAAGAAACTGTGACAGCAATAACATAATCTTATGGATGGGTAAAATAAGTACAATAATTGATTTTGAGAAATAACTGGATATACAATCAATCTTTCAGGACAAGCAATATGACCACAATTTTTTTTTTAAATGAAGTCTGAAGAAGACAGTTTCTCCAGAAAGATTGTTTATTTTCAACACTTTTTCACTCTGAAACAAACACAGAAATAGCAGTATTAAGTACAGAATGTCTAATTATCACCAGTAGTTCAGTTATAATCTGATACAGTTACTATGATTCATATATACAAAAAAAATCATAATACATTTTTAAATGACTTTTATTTTGAATTAATCAAATTTGGTATCAAAAGAATTGTACAAAAATGTATTTCCACTATGTTTATGAATATGACATTTATAATTCTTAAATTTCAATTCTGATTAAAAACTTTTAAAATCAATATCATTTTTTCTTAATTATTTCTCTGGTATGTAAGCCAGAGAGACTTGCCTAAGTGTTGCAACTAAATGACTTTAATTAGAACTTTCTGTTCAAGTTAGAATTTGTTGTTTGTCTTCTAAAATCTTTATAGTTTTTATTCATGTTGATTACTTAGCCTATATAATTGAAATGTAACCCTTTATTTATCTAAATGAGGAAGCAATCTGGAGCAAGTTGTTGACCAGTCAAAGAAAGCCATCCAAGTGCTTTGTTAATCCTACATTAAGAGTTTTGTTTCAGAAGGAATGTCTGGACATTCTAACTTATAGGAATTCTCCGTTGCTACATTGTTTAGGAACCTTTTTATGTCATCACTGATTTCCATTAACTCTTATTTATAAAATAAGGAAAAAACTTTGTTGTTGGAATTGTAAGATTAACTTTGATAAGGAACTTTGTTGATCTTTGTATCTCACACAGATACAATGTGAAGAGATAAAATACAAAATAATACACTGTTTAATCAGCCCCTGAAGCATATGCAGGCTTTATCAATTCTTTCTTGTTTCTTGAAAGTCAACTAAAACTTCTCAAGTGTGTCACATCCCACAACTAAGCACATACAAATAATAAGTCCAACTTGATAATAACACTTAAGCAAGAACCCTATTTGGCAGTGATATTTTACTGTATTACCTGGTGCGACTGTATCACTTTCTGACTGGGTATTGCCCAGCCTATCTCTTCCATCAAGGTAATGTAACTGTGGTAAATTTGACATCAGCTCTTGCTCATAACCTATGAAAAGACAGATATACTTATCTAGTTATGGAATTTTCTTCTATAGTGTTATGTAATCTTTAACAAGTGGTCCTATTGGAGTCTTATTAAGCAGTGTATTGTGCAAGTGACAATCCAAATGGCATAATTTTCTAGGTATACATAAAGCCCTTACTCCAGTCACCCCAAAATGGTAGAATAAATGGTTAGGTTATTTCATTTTCAATGCTGAGTTCTCAAATTTAAGTTAAATTTCAGTCTCAGTAATTTCTATGCATCTGTCACAGAGTATGATTTTAATATATATACTTCAATCAAAATAACAGCTATGAAAGATCAAACAAAGAACAGCAGATATTTACCTGGCTTATGACAGACAGGATTACTTGATCCATCTAGACTCAGAATAACTTGTTTGAGGTTGAACAGACGACAAAGACATTGTGCAATGTGGGCAACTGAAGACAGCTTGTTGCCATGGAGATCAAGGTGTGAAAGACTGTAGGTTGGTCCGGACATTAACTTTAAGCCAGAGATGTCCTCTATCTGGTTGTAACTCAGATTTAACTTCTCCAGACATCTGTGGAGGAAAAAAATCTTGAAATTTACTAATTCCAATACACAGCAAATTCTGAACATTTGGCACAATTTATAAAATTAAGGGCTGCAATTCCCACAGATGTTGAAACAGAGATTCTTTCCTTTAAAGATATATTCACATATAGATTTTGCCCTGTCAAAAACAAGAAAAATACTCTTAAAGAGCCGTACTTACTGTGCTTGCACTGTAGAGTTTGAACTTATGCCCTTAATCTGATAAAAATCACTTCAAACACAATGAAACCTTTTGAGATTAAAAGGGGGAAGCAGAGAGGTTTTTGATGCTTTAAAATACAAATGCAGATGGCACTGTCACATTTTTCACTCATAAGATTACTTTATACCTCTCTTTTTTCACAGATTTAATCCTCAAAGCTTATATAATCCATCATTTCCAACTGTTCTCAGATTTTACTAAGAGATTTCATATGACACAATGGCAAGTAGACTCAGTAGTGATTTTCCTAATCTGTGTTTTGAGAAAAAAAAACACACACACAAACAAAAAAACATTTTTAAGAACATTTCTGTAAAGTGGAAAGTTTGTTCTAAATCTTGTTCCATGGAAACATGTCCTGTGGCATGGTACTGGGAGTAGGAAATTGGAACTTTCTCAAGAAAAATCTGGGGGGGTTTTTTGTTGTTTTAAGACCAAAACCTTAAGTGGTTCAAAAGTAAGCAAGCCTATGTATTTAATTTCTATTTGATACAGAAAATGACTTAAACCTGGTAGCTTTATCTCCATTTTTTCCTACTGGGTGGCTTTAAACTATATATTAACAGTGTTCACCTAAAAATTCCCCCCATTTATCAAGCCAACAGAAGTCATGCTGGCAAGCCTTTTTCTACAATAATTTTTTTCTCGAGAAAATAGATTTCATTCTGTGACTTGACTGCTAGTGATTTCAGTAAAATCTTTTTCCTGGATAATTACATCAAGCAAGTTGTATACAAACAGCTGGCGTCTCAGGCCAGATAGTTTAACCAAAATGATCCTACTGCTAAAGCATTTTAATCTCTATCTAAGTAACTTTCATCTTTTTTAATGAGTTTGAAAGAATTTTTTTTTCAAATTCCATCACAATAATGTTTTTGAAAATTTAAATAAAATGTCTATGACTTCTTTTAATTCAAATTTTATTTGCAGCTTAAGGATATTTAACATTATTCTGAAATGTCGACACATAATTGGACAAGTATACACTGTACAAGTCGCAATGCAAGTTCAGCATGATTTTGTCAGGTGACTTGAGTACAAATATGTCTTTTGAATGGTCACATGGTATGAATTATTTGCAATGATTGGATGTTAAAATTACATATAAATAAAGCAATTTGAAATCTAAGATAAGAGTACTGAAAGAAACAAAACAGATTTGAATATAAAAACAAGCGTATAAATTACTGTCAATATTAAACTTAGTCAACACTAAATAGTTATATGCCTTATGAAGACAATCATGTACCTAGTAAATTAGTGAAATAAATTTGCAAAGAAATCTTAATTACTGACATAAAATATAAACTTTCCTATATACAATCAGAAAAACTATAGAAATGAAGTGAAATCATGGCGACATCTTTTGCCGTATCTTACATTTTTTATCTCCCTTTTTGAATTAGAAAAGGTCAACAAAACCCAGTAACTGACTAACTTTAACATAAATCAGTCTTATTATAAGATGTCTTAAATCATTGTTTCATCTCATGTGGTAAATTAAAGTCCTATTTGCAATTATTTTTAAATTTATGCTTTATTGTATCACATAAATGTATATCTATTCTATACCTGCAGATGTTTTTTTTATGGAATACTGCAGAAAATCTGCCTTGAAAAATGGTTTGCAATATTTTAAATTCCATATTTCATGAAACTGCTTTTTATACAGTTCATCATGTAACATGCCATGTCTTAACTGCTTATAGCATATGTATTTTACCTGTTCATTGTGTAACCTGCAATGTTAAATCAGCATACATTACAGTAAAAAATAAAGACAGGTATGTTTAGCTACTTGAATTCAAATGTATGTATTAGAAGAAGTACTATTGTAGTATTAAACTAAGGGTCAAGTCATGTTTTTAATGTAGTAAGGTATAATACAAACAACCAGCACATTTTAATTTGAAATCAAAATTGTTTCAACCTTCTCCAAAATTTTCAGAAATTTGATTTTAAGAGATTATCTTTCCATCATATGAAAATAATCAGTGCTTTTCAAGAATTAATCTTGTTTATTCACTAGCAAAATCTGGGTTGTCTATTTACATATTTACTTGTTCAGTTACAATGTAGACCTCACATCTTATTTCTCATGCTGTTTATCCCAGCAGCTCCACAGCTAAACATAACTGTGGAGTTCAACATTTACATAAGAGCTATCACATTCTAAGGACATGCGTGCACTTCTTATCGTGTAGGACCGAAACATGACCAAAACATAACATTTCATATAAAATCTGGTTTATTTTGGATATCAAACCTTCAATTTTTTTTTTTTTACCAAAACATACCAATGATAAGTTAATAAGAACATCGCCTCTTGATAAAGCTTAACAAGACGTTTGGTTGAATTCAAGCAATTGTTTTCTGCAAATAAGTTCTCTATTTTACAATAAAATGTTAGTAACTATGTGAAAATTTGTCTGATTGGAAAAATTACTCACGGTTCTAAAGCTAAACACCCAAAATCTGCAGGTATTTACTTAAATATATTTAAGACAATGACTTTGTGTAAACCAATAAGAGGGTCTGTTGTCCACAGCCAATCAGAATTACCTTAAATTAGACAATCCCTCTATGGAAGAAAGCAGATTACATGATAAATTCAGCGTTTTCAGAGATACCAGTCCATCAAGCCCTTCTATGACACGGATCTGGTTGGCTGACAAATCTAGGTGTTTCAGGAGCTTTAGATGGTGAAGACACTCAATATGGCTGATGAAGTTACTGTGCAAATTTAGTGCAACAAGGTGGGATTTTAGAGGAATTTCCTGAAGACTCGATATTCCACAATCAATTAGACAGAGGTCCTTTGAATCTAAATCAACTGACGCATTTGCCATGTTGCCATCCTCCAATTAAAGGCTGTTAAATAAGAGACTCTGAAAAGAGAAATTAAATGTTATTACCAAAATAATTCTCTTAGGGGGTAATCATTACAGGAAAGCATTAGGTTCTCTTTATGCTTTAAAATGAATCTGGTATATCAGCTATTCCCCTGGGGAACTGCAAGATTGCTTTACATAACTTGGACCAGCTTGGATAAATAACTGAGATGTGACTTTGATACTGAAGTTTTCTAAGAAACACTTCTGACTCTTGACACAGTCACAGACTCAAGGTTTCTAAATAAAAATTATTTTCATGCCACAGCTTACTAAAAATAATTAGGTAGTTGATATTACCAGTAAAAATTAATGATGAAACTCAAGGATGTGTTGTACAGAACTTGAAGAAGAATTCTAATACTTGTTTTCTCTTAACATGTAGAAAATAAGGGTCAGCATTCACACTCATACAACCTGACCTGGCTGCTGTCACATAAACTGAAATGGTTATTTTTGAAATATTTTAAAGTCTTCATGTACCCATGTTATTATTTCTGTATTCACTGAGTGAAACTCTAGTTACAATGTTATAATGTTGTATAGCTATATTTTATTGGAAGTTGAAAACCCAGTTCCACTTGCAATGATAAAATAACAGAATTTACATGATTGTGTGTTTATTCTTCTAACAAGCATTTGTTATGGTTGTGATAAACTATGGCCTGGGTAAGGTCTTGTGACTATCTTACACTACCTAACTTGCATTAGTTCCCTTACCAAAATGACTAAGTGACTTAATATATGTCCCTTATAAGCAACTTATACCTGAATTATAAGGGACCTATAAGTTACCTATAAGTCACTTACAAATAACATAAAATTTGTATAAGTCTATTACATGTATAAGCCATATATATGTCATTTCAGTCTAGCAAAATTTTCTACATATAAGTCAATTATAAGTCATTTATACTTGTTTAAACCAGTAGCTATCAGTGGTGAGAAATCTCTTGATTGTTCTCTAGTGAAAGGTTTTATGTTGTTCACCAATTAAAGAAAAAGAGTTAAACACTTCCTGTTTATTTTGAATTTTGAATATGGCATCTGAATGAGCTGAGAAGAATGGAAATGAAGAAGGAAAACTTTGATGATAGTTATGTTAAGTAAACACTGTTCAGTGATAGAAGCAATTTACTTTTAAAATTTTCTCAATTCTTTGATGAATAACGAATTGTATGTTTTTTTCATTTGTTTTTTAACCAGTAAGTCATGTAACAAAACTTGAAAGGTAAACTGACCACATTCATATATAAGTAAATGCTCACAGAAAGAATTTTGCACAAATTCTGTATAAAATATTTCTGAGATAATAATTTATTATACTTATGTTGTGCAACAGAATAACTAACCTCTTCCAAAAAAATGCAAAAACTGACAATAAAAATGAGCAGCAAACAGACAACAGAATTAATGAGTTAACAAAGGTATCCTTTAGACTGTCCTAACAAAATACCATCAACAACATCAGCTTTACTTGCAAGATGTAATTTTAATAATTATTATATTCTTGACTTCTCAGGTCTGAAAAACTAGAAAACCATGACCTAAATTCAACTACACTAAGTTGGGATATATATATACAATATTTGACATATAAGTAACTTATAATAGACTTCAGTGACTTATGATAGACTTATAAGTGACTTATAAGTAACTTACAAATAGACTTATAAGTGACTTATAAGAAACTTATATGTCACTTACATGTAATTTGCATTTAAAATACACATAAGTGGCTTATAGGTGAACTGACTCTGTGACTTGTAAGCTTCTTATAAAATCATTTATAAGTGACTTATAAAATATTTTGGTAAGAGTTGTATCATCAAGTCAGAGAAACTGTTGGTGTTTTCTGTCGATCTGTAGATATGGGGTGGTATTTAGATGTTTAAATACTCGGAATATACATTAAATGCATAGTTGTAATACATATGGAAATCTTATTATTTTGTATATTTATATTTTTTAGTGAAACCAGCCTTTAAAATTCTTATATTTTCCATCCATGTGATAATAAAGTTTTCATTGTCACAGTTTAAAGAAATACAAGTTATCATTAGTAATTTAACATATTTAAGTCACAGTGATTTAGGAATAAGAAAACAAGAAAATACCGTACAGGCAAGGTACATATATCAACGGTATCCACAACTCTAAACATATACCCAAAAACAGTAATAATATGCTGTCGTGGTAGATATTCCAGCCAGAAAGTAGATATTTATTGACTTTTATTGACAATTACGTAGTCGTTATGCAGCGTTAAGCAAGATGATATTTGACCTTGATAAATTAAATTCAAATTTTTATGTCATTTATTGTTCAATGTTTTAAAAGTTACCTGTTTTAGAAAGCTGAAATATAGATATTTTTAAAAATGTATTTTATAATTCAATGCAAGAACTATTAGGAAAATTGTGACTAGTTAAACACAGGGTAAATACATTTTTTTTGTCTTCAGAGTGCGGGATAAAATCCCCTTTTCAAAAATTCATAGCATCAAAAATGCTATGTTAAAACACGTATACTATATTCCAAACTATTCAGGAACATGTGTTTAGTAAATTTTCAGCTTCCATTTTTATCTTTAGGACGTTTAAAGACACTTGCTTCGGCATAAATAGGTCATGAATTCAATTTTGCACCTAAAGATCCGCCAATTTTATGCAAAATCTATAACACTAAAACAATAGAGTAAATAATCAACAAGCATTGAAAATATTTTCACGACAAAATCTGATGCATTATCCACTGACTTATATAAGTTTTAGCAATCAGCATTCACTGGTCTATGCATGCTGACTCTGCAGATAATATATATGTTCGCCTGTTTCACAGACATTTTCGCCATTTTGAAAGTTTCCTCTACTCCGAAAAACTTACCTGTCATTGTATCATGTGCATTTTGTGCTGATGTCTGTTAAATAATGCTTTATCAAAAGATTTATAACATAAGAAAGAATGTAGCAATTCACCAGAAAGTAGCCCATATTTGTTCATATTGGGAAATAAAAGTGTGATTTTCTTTGAAAATGGGAATTCGGGTATACAATTTCATGTTAATTATTTGCTTTATGTTTTAACATCACTCTTTTTACCGTTGTATCGCTTGCTTTTCATTAAAGGGGCTGCCCTCCAGATGACAAAAAAAAGAAAGTTTTCTTGTATTATAAATTTCTTGTAATATTCATGACTAATGCTTAAAAACTAACTATCTGACAAAAAATAAATCAGATAATCACATTATAAATTGATTTTTTCCTATCAAAGTGCTATACTGTAACGCAACAGTATAACTATATTGTATAACATTTAAAGTAAATAACTATAATTACACATACAGTGATAGCGGTGACAGTAAAACTGTTGGTAAATTTTGTTAACATGAGGGTCCAGACTTCAAATCAGGCTGAAGCGAATATATTTTTTTTTGTCCTATTTTGACTTTTATAATCAGTTTTGAAGTAAAATATCATGTTGTTATAATCTCACAGCATCTAGATATTTAATTTATGTAAATAATATTTTTATATCAAATCTGAATTACAGCCTCTTTAAAAGGATGACGCATCTGACAAGTGGATAAAAGTTGTCCAATTATGTGACAATCCAGTTTGGCACACTAAAGTTATCACATGTATAAGTTTCTCCTTGAAAAACGCTCAGAATTCCTGTGATTTAAGTTTACATAAAATTGCTGCATTTTAAAGAGTGTAAGAGCATTCCCACGGAGATTCTCCGCGAATCTTCTAATGCTTCATCACCAGAGTTTTGACAAAATATTTCCCATTTTAAAAGTGTGAAAAAATAATCATTATAAAATTTATACACTTGAAATGCTTTCATCAAGAACATTGTGTTTTTTTACTCTTTTGTTCGAATTTTGACTGTTAAAATTAAATCTATTTTCACAGTTTGATTATCATTTGTAATTTATTTGCGAGTAACTTATTTGCAAGTGGATTAACACAAGCACGGAACCGATTTAAGATTTGAAAGTATGTAAATTGCAGCAATTAAAATAATTAACAAGATGTCAGGTAGGTGTGTAAATCTATTTATAATCGGCTGTGTTTTTTTTCTACAAATACCCTCATTTCACACATTCGGTATTAATGATTGAGTCATACAAAATCAAAATTTCAGTTCAGTCATCAAAGCCAACATTGCCAAAATGAAAAACAATTTCCACAGATATTTCAAAGATATTAAATATCTTCTTCAGTAAACATCATTAAAAAATCAATTTTCACAGAAACAGTGTGGTACATGATGTGTAGTTTTCGCTTTAAAGAGCATGTGGTGTCTGAAGCTTGTAAAGTGACATAATGTGAATATCATTTATGGAAAATTACTGTCGCTCAATGTTAATGGTAATATCTTATATTTAGGAACCAAGTAATGATTGAGACACAATATATCATGCGTGTACAGATCATAGGTCATGAGACCAGCACATGATATTGTGTATTTTTAAGTCAGTTGTCGGAACATGTTAATGAATCAAAATACAAGGCATCCTAAAACATGAAGATAACTAGAACTGTGTCCATAGGACACGGATGCCCCCACTATGCATAAGTGCTCATAAACAAGAGCATGTATATCCTGTATGTAAGATTTTTTCCGTACATATACCTAAAATGATCTACAGGTAACCTTATGTACATGTTAAATTAAATTACAAATGTAAAATTTATATGTTCAATTATTTATATGGTATATAGTGAAAAAATCAACTAAGACCCATAATTCTGTTAAATATGGTCACAGCAAAAATTCCTTCCTTTACTACCATCTACACATTAAAGCTGTTCATCCCTGGAAGTTTAAGCAAAATCTGCCATCCGGTTTAAGAGGAGTTGCTTCACAAAATTTCTATATGGTATATAGTGAAAAAATCAACAAAGGGCCATAATTCTGTTAAATTTGGTTGCAGCAAAAATTCCTTCCTTTACTTCCATCTATGCATTAAGGTTGTTCATCCCTGGAAGTTAAAGGAAAATCTGACATCTGGTTTAAGAGGAGTTGCGTTCACAAAATTTCTATATGGTATATAGTGAAAAAATCAACAAAGGGCCATAATTCTGTTAAATGTGGTCGCAGCAAAAATTCCTTCCTTTACTACCATCTACACATTAAGGTTGTTCATCCCTGGAAGTTTAAGCAAAATCTGCCATCCGGTTTAAGAGGAGTTGCGTTCACAAGATTTCGGGACGGACGGACGGACGGACGGACGGACAAGTGCAACGCTATATGCTCCCCACTTTGTGAGGGCATAAAAAGAGTAAGTAAATATGAAATTTCACTAGATAGATTAACACTTCAGTCAACTGAATGCATAAACAAATCGCAGTGATTTTGGATGATTGTTGAGTGCAGTTTCACAGTAAATACTGTCAGTTATCAGACAAAATTCATCTCTGCAATGCCTCTGCAATTTAGGGAGTTTCTCCATGATTTTCCTCCTTATGTCCATGGAGTTAACAGAAAAGTACATATTGTGGGAGCTGTACTGTATAAGCAATAATTATCAAATAACAAAGACCTTAGGTCTTTGCAAATAATTAGCACCATGAAAAGTAAAAAATTGCAACTAATTGCAATTATCTTAGACAGTTATGTAAAGTATGAGAAAAACATGAATCAAGTTATCAATAGACATTAATAGATATTATACTAGATGCATAACCTCTTGAAAGTGGATCATATTCATAAAGACAGTGGCGCATAAAGACACTGAAGTCTGTCCCCTGACTTACCTCTGTCAAGATGTAAGGTATGTTCATAATGATAACCACTATAAATTCAGTGTAACAAACATGATTAAGGAATTAAAATGGTCAACCCTCCAGCAAAGGCGAAACCAAGCCAGACTGGTCATGCTATACAAAACAAATAAAATAAATAGGTCAAGGTCAATCACTTTCACCAGTCCATACAAAACAAGAAACAACAAATTCCTCATCGTGTAGTCAAAAACTTGACATCACATAAACTCATTCTTCCCAAAAACTATACGATTACGAATTACCGACCGTGATTAAGCCTTAAGGCTACCCCAAAGGTAGTCAAAATAATTCAAGTGACATCTTGAGCAAATTCTAAGATATTTTTCTTATGGGTCAGAATCTCGCTATAAGGCACGATATTGACTCATACAAAAAATTACACAACATCTCAAATTAGATACAATTAGTTGGACTTCACAAAGGTACATGTACCAGCTTTTATCAGTGGATTGAACAAGTTTTATGGGGTCGGTATAAAACGCAGCTTTTTACGCAGCCTGCAATTTGCAGGCTGCGTTTTCGGGGTATAAAACGCAGCCTGCAGCCAATATAGATATAGTTGGAAAACGCAGCCAATATGAAATCTATAGGAAAACGCAGCCAGTATACAATAAGAAGGAGAATTGATGCAGTTGTATAGTTATAGTATGTGATAATATGTAAGAAAAATAAAATAAAGTATTTTTTTATTATTACGTGTTTTTTTTTGTTTTTTTTTGGTTTTGTTTTTGTTTTTTTTTAATCATAGGAAAGGTAATTAGAACATGTAAAAAAACAAAATTGTCACTTACTCTCCCATCTGTTTTTTTTTGTAGTTTGTAAAATTGTGAAAGGTATATGAACATGTAAAAAAAACAAAATTGTCACCTACTCTCCCATCTGTTATTTTTTTAGTTTTTGTAGTTTGTAAAATGTATGCATTTCGTACAAGAAATTCAAATTTTATTTGCATTTTGCTTTAGTATTTCCGTTAAATTCACCGCTTTCATCGTTAAGTAGATAATTATTATATGTTTTGAGACATTTTCAGGTATATTTTGATTTAATTTTAATCGTATTATGTATTGAACTTACCGGTGACTGACAGAATTTAACGATCATAGCCCAGACACACTGACAGGCATACGGACGTACATTTATTGTAATTTGATTAAAATAAAGCATTATGAATTATAGTTAAATATCCTGATAGAAATTTTATTGTATGCTGAAGTAAGGTATGGTATAGTATTGTCTAAAATGTTATATTTTTGGCTGCATGAAATTAACGTTTTTTTTTCATCGATGATTATTTATGTAATTATGTTTTATTGTTTGTTTGTTACAAGACTTTCTTGAGTCTCGAACAACAAGCTTCCTTCAGTTTTCCTTCATTCTTGTGACAATCGTCACTGCTATCACAAGTGTTTTATAATTGTTAAAAGTTGTATTGTGTGTGAGCATAGTGTTCAGTATGGCGTTAATATTTGGACACAGCCAGGTGAAGTACCTGCATCAGTACCTTAGTTGTGATCAGACAACAGCGTTATCTTATTCAGGATATAAGATAAAGGAACTTATGAACCTGGAATCTGTTTTCGCGATATTATCAGCATTTTTGGTGAGTTTTTTTTTTTTTTTTTTCGTTTAATATTACTGAACCCTAAATATATTTTTATTTAAAGACGTTCACATATATATCTTAAAACCGCTAACCAAACGGAATGTTTTCAAAGTGTAAAGAGTTATGCTTATTGTTTAATTGATGACATGCCATTTTGTGAGACGAATAAACAATAGGTGTCAATACAGCATGGTAGACGCGTGCTGTTAGCATGGCAAAATATCATGAAGTTCATTCGATCTGCTTTATACAAGAACAGTGTTGAAGTTGTCAAAACGACAAATCTGATAATGCCGTAGAAAGTTTAGATGTAATTCATGATTTTGTAAAGATGATACGAAATAATTTCAGCGAGACTTCGATTGGGCTCAACTTTTGAGATATCAGGAATAAATGTGTTAATATCATAAATGTAAGATATAAAACAATGAAAGAATATGCATAAAAATGAATTTTCAAGCACGATGCAAATAATCTTTGCATTCAGTTATACAGCATTCATCAGTTTCATTTCATTTGAGATTCATTACACTTGTGTTTCTTTCTTTAATTTATTTATTTATTCCATCAATATTTTATTAATTAGTTTTTAATGTATCGACCAAACTTCGTCCTGCTCAAGTTGTATTGATAGCCAATGAAATTAATGTGAATAATTTTAATTGCTCCGCCTACCAAGTTTATTTACATAATATAGCTGTCAGTGTCGTAAACCTATTTTCCGATTCCTTTTGGCTATTCAGTGTTTTATTCAAATTTTTTATTACCGGTACTGATTTAGCGTGTAATGATTGGCTAATTAATGATTCATTAATGGCCTCTGATAATGTCCGGCTAGCTCATAAGGTATTTCGTCAAAACGTTTCTCGATGTCTAGGGGTTATTTGTTCTCTAGTGTCTATGAGGTTTAATGAACAATTCACACTTTTCAGTTTTCACTAGTTTTAATAGACGTGTACACAGTTACTTTATTTTCACAAAAAATAAGTCCTATGATGACCGTTTTCACAATTTGATTGTTATTTAGATTCCTTTTTCTTTTTATATAAATAATTCCACAGTTGTTTTAGTATATGTTCTGTAACAAAGACTAGGTTTCCAAAACGTGGACAACCCGCTGATTTAGTGAGAAAACTCTTTCTCTGTTTTATATAATTATATTTTAAACAAAGCTAGGTTTCCAAAACGTGGACAACCTGCTGATCTGTTGAGAAAACCTTTTCTTTCTGAACTTATTTTCCGCCAAAAACTCCTAAAGACTCGGGCTTAGCACCACCCGTAGGTTAAACTTTTAGCGGGATTTATAGAAACATCCCAGTCCTAAGGAATGAATTCCATATGTAACCAGCATTTAATTTTAATGTCTTTGATATAATTTTATAACCATTAACTCTGAACAGGCCGGAGCTGAATGAGTGCCCGAATCTGTATTTGATAAGCTGATGATGACAGACAGGTTGCTAGAATTCTCTAGGGTGACATTAAGTACATGGAGAGGAATAAGATTTTAACTAGCATCTTACAATTTGTAACTATAAAATTTTGTATAAGACTTAGCAAAAATATATCATTGAAAACAGATCTTTACATCAGCCAATGGGATTAATGTATAAAAATTATTTCCCCGCCCACCATTTCACGCGTGCCTACCCAGGCGACAAGCTTCACAAATAATCAACACCTGGAACAAAAAAATGATTTCAACATAAAAAGTAATGTAATTCGCTGATGTCATAAGATAATTATAGCCTAACGTACAAAGTATAAACGAAGGAGACGTAAACATTAAAACATGTTAACAGTATGCTCACTGGCTTTTGTTCTTTCTGTTTTTTTCCATAAGAGCACAAACATTACCCAAATGGCACTAGTTATTTCCAAGAGTGGTGCATTTATACTAACCTTTTTTGTTAGAACTCAGTGCACAAGGTGAATAAAAAATGTAAATAACTGACAGACAGACAGACAGATAGACTGCCTAAGAATTACTTTATTTTATTTTTCTTACATATTATCACATACTAAAACTATACAACTGCATCAATTCTCCTTCTTATTGTATACTGGCTGCGTTTTCCTATAGATTTCATATTGGCTGCGTTTTCTTATATCTCTATATTGGCTGCGTTTTCCTACATCTCTATGTTGGCTGCGTAAAAAGCTGCGTATAATTCTATCAATTTTAAAATAACGACATTAAATTAGAAAAGAAATAAATGAAGGCAGTCAGCATTTTGGATTGCAAGCGATTCTTAACATTTGTACATGAATCTTTACATACGGGTTAGAAAAAAACAACACAAAATACAACAACAAAAAAAACAACATAATATAAAGTTATTTTATTTTATTTTTCTTAAATATTATCACATACTATAAATATACAACTGCATCAATTCTCCTTCTTATTGTATACTGGCTGCGTTTTCCTATAGATTTCATATTGGCTGCGTTTTCCTATAATCTCTATATTGGCTGCGTTTTCCTATATCTCTGTATTGGCTGCGTAAAAAGCTGCGTATAATTCTATCAATTTTATAATAACGACATTAAATTAGAAAAGAAATAAATGAAGGCAGTCCTCAAAATCAACATTTTGGATTGCAAGCAATTCTTAACATTTGTACATGAATCTTTATCTACGGTTTAGAAAAAAAAGCAAAAAAACATAATAGATCTATAAAGTTATTTCATTTTATTTTTCTTAAATATTATCGCATACTATAAATATACAACTGTATCAATTCTCCTTCTTATTGTATACTGGCTGCGTTTTCCTATAGATTTCATATTGACTGCGTTTACCTATATCTCTATATTGGCTGCGTTTTCCTATATCTCTGTATTGGCTGCGTAAAAAGCTGTGTATAATTCTATCAATTAACGATATTAAATTATAAAAGAAATAAATGAAGGCAGCCTCAAAATCAACATTTTGGATTGCAAGCGATTCTTAACATTTGTATATGAATCTTTACATACGGTTTAGAAAAACAAAAAACAAAAATAAAACAAAAAAACAACAAAAAAAACGTAATATAAAGTTAAAAAATAATTTTATTTTATTTTTCTTAAATATTATCACATACTATAAATATACAACTGCATCAATTCACACAATGTACCGACATTTTTCATTCTCCTTCTTATTGTATATTGGCTGCGTTTTCCTATATATTTCATATTGGCTGCGTTTTCCTATAATCTCTACTGGTATTGGCTGCGTAAAAAGCTGCGTTTTATACCGACCCAGTTTTATGGAGTTTAAATGTTCACAATAAGTGTTTAAGTAAGATCTTTAGTAAAAATCTTGTTTACTTCGTTTTTATCTTTAATAATTTTAATGTTCTTGACAAGCGCCTGCCTAGTATAATCAGTATTGACTTTTGGCAAGTTTTAGCAGTAATAAGTTGAAGTTGATGTTAGTACACATCCGAATACTACTCAACTAAGTTAAGTAACGATGCAATAACATATCTTCTTTGTCGATTTACACATCCCTTTAACTAAAATGATACGGCTACAATGAGAAGAAATTATTAAATTATGTCTTTAGTGACCTGGAACGGCTAAAATTCAACAAAATTCTTTTATACCTTCACGTTCGAACTTGCCGCTGGGCCGACTGTTTTGCGGTATGTTTATGTCGTAAATATATAACAACATCTAGAAAATCCGAAAAAAAAGGGACAAAATTTACCTCAGTCATCAACAGAATGGGCTGATTTTTAATATTTATTTTTCAACTGGCTGTACTTTTTCATAGAAATTACGACATGTCAAAAAATATCACTTCCTTGTGATACCGAGACTTGGCCAATACATTTTGTTACCTGTTTACCTGTGAACAGGTATGCCGTTTGGATTTGACTAGCTTTCTGTGGTTGTAAGTCTTCATAAAAAATATTTATTCAACTATATTGTATCTTCTGTCAATCGACTTATATACTAGACTGTCATAAATGAAAGGGTCGATCAGTTTTCAATCATCTTTCAGTTTCAGGTGCCTCAGGTGGATACTATTTGTAAGCACTTCATGATTCAGTGTTAATTATGCACAAGTCATTTTTTGTCACCTGGGAGTTGCGGGCACACTTAGTCCAACTAATTGTACGCAATTCGAGATATTGTGTAATTTTTTGTATGGGTCAATATCTGAAAATGTAACGATTCGCCACAATAACGATTCGCCACTAACGATTCGCCACTAACGATTCGCCACAGGTTCATATAACGATTCACCACAGAGTAATAACGACTCGCCACAAAGATATAACGATTCACCACAAAGTAAACAAACAAACTATTTTTTAACTTTTTTAACTTATGTTTTTCATTTATATTTCTTTGAATAGATATTTCAAAAGAGAAATTTTGGTTTGTAAGAGTTTCATTATTATGAAATCTCTCAAATTTATCTCATTAGTGATACGAAAAATATGAATACAAAAAATATCACATTTATCCGAATGATCAATCGGTTCGGTGACAAATCAATCAAAGTTGTATTTTTTATCATTGTACATTAAAGTTTTAAAGTGATAATCATATTCCTTATTATTATTATTATTATGTTAAAAAGTACCTTGACTGAAAGTATGAATATACAAATATTCAAATATACCTTGCGCACAGTTTGTTATATAATTAGGAATAATGAAAGGAGCGTGCAATACGTTTCTTACTGGCGAAGTAAATGTATTTAGAAAGTGCAGGGACTATTTTCTTTGATTTTGTCAGAATCAAACTATTAAATTTAAATAGTGTCGGCCAATGACAATAAAATGTTCATTAAGTGTAAGAGTTCTTTTTTAAAAAGGCATGAACAAAATCACAAAAAAGACTCAAGTTATAAGAATTTAATTATATATATTATACAAATTATCAAAGGTTTTCATAGTAATTAACGTACAAATTAATTTTTAAATCAAAATTGGTTGTTGGTTTTTGTTTTGATGATGATACTGCTTTCATTTGAAGGGATTAGTGAAGTTAATTAAATAACATTGTCATTTATATAGGTGTTGATTGGTACTGTAGTTTATCTTTATTACTCGTGAAATGTCACAGTACGCCTGCTAGGGTGCCTAATCCTTGACGTAAGATCATATTTCTTTTTGAAAGACCCCAAGCTAATTAAATAATCATGTCTTTAATATAGGTGTTGATTGGGCATGTATATCTGTTTACATATGTCATCCATCGGTGAGATTAAGGGGTAAAAACATAATAAATTTATGGACATGGACTTTTTTCTGCACTAGAAAAAAAGAGTTTTATAAAAGGCGACTTAAATTTTTCATGTTATATTGGCGTACATAAAAACTAAAAAAAGCAATTAATTTATTTAGCATAAATATAAATACAATTGGACACAATTGTGACAAAGTAAATTGCACACACACACGCACGCACGCTTACACACACACACATCTACAAATTCATAAATTTGCAATTATTTTTCAATTTTGAAAACTGATTAATATATATATAGTTATATTATTTTGTGGCGAGTCGTAAATAGATTAAAATGTGTGCTCCTTACACTTCTTGAATACTGTGGCGAATCGTTATTACTTTGTGGCGAATCGTTAACTGACTTGTGGTGAATCGTGAATTCCTGTGTTGAATCGTTATTGTGGCGAATCGTTATTGTGGCGAATCGTTACATATTCCAATATCTCTCCTCTTATATATAGCGAGATTCTGACCCATAACAAAAATATCTCAGAATATGCTCAAGACGTCACTTGAATTATTTTGACTAGGGGCACACTTAGCTGAAATGTAGGTCCGGGTATAATCTAATCTAATTCTTATTCCTGAAGCAAACTGTCCAATAAAAAACAAGGGGTCACAGTTGCTGTATTGGTAAACTCTCCCTGGAAAACAGACTGAAAAACAAGGGGTCACAGTTGCTGTATTGGTAAACTCTCCCTGGAAAACAAACTGAAAAACAAGGGTCACAGTTGCTGTATTGGTAAACTCTCCCTGGAAAACAAACTGAAAAACAAGGGTCACAGTTGCTGTATTGGTAAACTCTTCCTGGAAAACAAACTGAAAAACAAGGGGTCACAGTTGCTGTATTGGTAAACTCTCCCTGGAAAACAAACTGAAAAACAAGGGTCACAGTTGCTGTATTGGTAAACTCTCCCTGGAAAACAAACTGAAAAACAAGGGGTCACAGTTGCTGTATTGGTAAACTCTCCCTGGAAAACAAACTGAAAAACAAGGGTCACAGTTGCTGTATTGGTAAACTCTCCCTGGAAAACAAACTGAAAAACAAGGGTCACAGTTGCTGTATTGGTAAACTCTCCCTGGAAAACAAACTGAAAAAGTTATTTCCAAAGTAGTCTTATGATAGCCCACTAGTCAAAATAATTCAACTGATGTCTTGAGGATATTCTGCGATACTTTTTTTTTTTTTTAAGTCAGAATCTCGGTATATAAAGGAGAAGGAGATAGATATTCACACATACAAAAAGTTAAACAAAATTTCAACTTGCATACAATTAGTTGGGCTAATCAAGCATCTCCGGCTTTAAAAGCAACAATAATTAAACTTAGTACTGCCAAAAGTCAATACTGACTATACTAAGCAGGGTGAGACAATACTCTACAATTGGCTTGTTTCATTATTCAATAACTGGGTTTGAGATGTCAGAATTTTTTTTTTAAAGGCAAAAATGTTTTACAGTCATCCAGTTGAGATTTTCATGTCACAGTGTTAGCATTACGCCCTTTTCCCACCATAGCTAGGTTATTTTGACCTGTTACAATAATCTAACATTTTTAAATGCCATATATTTTATCTTACTTTTCTATATTGTAGGTATGCTTGGCATTCAAAATGTGGGACTGGCTTAACTTACGAAGAAGATCTAGGAGGAGGGCACAAGAAGCAAGCCAGAATACCACAAGAAATGACAACATAGTAAATACACCCTTTGGTGGTAGTCCTTTGCCGACAAGTACTTCAAGATCTGTTACCCAACCTTTCTTTGTTCCCACTCCTATCTCAGAATCACCACCAAAATGCATCAGTCGATTACCATGTTCACAGATTTTGTATGGGGAGAGGGTTGAGGATTTCTCATCAGAGTGTTGGTTAGAAAATCATCTACACAGATTTGGTTTTCCTTCAAATGCATCAGTACCTATTCCAAACACCGTTTCTCAGTCTTCTGCACTGTATGAGGAGAATGATGACAGTATTACTGGAAGTAGTGAGACAGATGATGGCTTGATAGACTATTCTGATCTTGAAATTGACAGTGACTTTATGTTTACACCATCTTCGAGACCACAGTTAGCATTAGAACAGTTGTTTATGCCCATTGAATTAACAGACATTGACACCGACTTAGATATAATAGAGCCACCACCTTATAGTGAATTTGACCCTCCACCAAGTTACGAAGAAGCGGTACAACATTCAGACAGACGGAGTACTGGAACAAGATCTTCTAATGGTTCCAGCTTGGCTTTTATGTGGTAGCCTGTCTTAAAGTCTAGTTTCTGTGCCTCTGTTGAAACTATGGAACAACTTACTATTTATAGGTAGATGAAAGAGGAACATAGGGTTAAAGAGGCAATAGTTAAGCAGTTGTTAGTATTTTCTGTTTTGGCCCAGTGGTGCACAGTTTTATTTATAAAAAGTGTGGATTTTATTTTGATTTCCAAACATTGAACAATGGAAGGGCTTTATGTTAGTGTATGACTTTCTTTTTTTAGTGAAGAAAGGAATATTATCTGTTTCTAAATGATTTCATATTTTTACTGGTCATTTATATATGAAAGATATCAGATATACAATGTTATTACCTTACTTATTGAAGTCAGATTAAATCTTCACTTGTATATTTTGGATTTGTAGCATATAAGTATACGGTTCCTCTTATACTTAAATGAAAAGGTTTTCATGCTTTTGTCAAGTTATGCACATCGCAACTACAGAACAGTTTTTAATAACTACAACACCAAAAGCATTATTCGTTTTGCTTTTAACTTGAAGAGGTGGATACAGTTTGAAACAAGATACTAGTAGTATTGTTACATTATGAAAATGAACATTAATGAGATTCTTGCCATGGCAAAGAGTACATTCCGAGTTTATCTGAATTGTTATCATGAGAGAAGGGGAAAAAGACATCATAGTCTCCTTGCGTTCATGAAGTCAGTTTTAAATCTAAATAATACTCTCTAAAATGAAAGAAACCTTGTAACATGTATTGATTCAACTCATTTTCTTTGTTATGTAAGATCTACAGGTTATATTGAAATTTTGTTTTATATTTCACAGGGTCAGAATAATGTATAATGTTGTAAATAGTTCATAAGTGGCATTTTTTTTATGTTTGGCCAAAGTGTGAACTTGTTGGCTACATTTTCCTGTTATATCCATAAGAGAATTGACATTTAATCAAAATTGAAAATGTAAATTGTTACGTAGTTAATTATGTGATCAATGAAATGTATATAAAGATTCAATCAATGTTATCTTTGTATCTATGTGATAAATTAAAACACTTCTCACTAATGTTGAAACAGAACATAATCTATACCTTTGTATCATTTATAAATGTAAATATTTTTATACATGTATTTTGATTGTTACTCTTTTGATAACAGTTAAATATAAACACTACTCATTGAAAGTGATATAACCTCGCCTTGTTTTTATTTGTAAATATCAATTGAAATACTTGTTAAGATTATTTACACAGTTTATTACTGTAATACAGATATATCAAGAAAAGAAATAAAGTTTTTGGCTATGTGAAAATGTTTATTTTTTCTCTATGCAATGGTTTCCTTGTGTGATTACCTTAAAAAATCATAACACATAGTTAGCGCATCACAACTGCATTTATAAAATCTGTATAGAATCCATCTAAAGATTAAATTGCTATAGCAATATCCAAGCTATGAATGGCCACCAGTTTTTCTAACTACTGTGGTTTCTTTTTTAGACAGTGCAATGTATCATGACAGATCATTTTAGAAAGTTAGCTGACCAGGGATATTCATTCGTTACAAACTCATTTTTATTGTCATAAAATATACATTGGCATTAAGGTTGTACACCCCTAATCAGCACTGCTGAGTATAGTATAAGGAACTGAAAAATTGACAGTACAGTTAGGTTGAATGCCAGTATGCAAAATTTAAACAAAATTTACCGTATGGTTTTCGACTTGTGGACACTTTTCTGAACTAAAGCTTGGATAATGGAAGGGCTCTTCTTCAGAAATAGAGAAACTCTAAATAATTTGTAATATCATCCTTATGATAAATGTTTTCCTATTGATTTTTGTTAAGAAACAAATAATAGCATTCAGGTTACGAACCACACAAGCTAAATGATTGTTTCTACTCTTAATGTTAGAAATATGTATTACCCTCATGAAACAGAATGTCTGATGTTTGTCTGAATCAAGCTGAATTTTTGCTGAATGAATGCTGAATACAGTCTAACAGCAAAATCGATGACTGAATTATTGCTGAACAACCAAATCAACCATCTGAATACTGTCTGAATAAAAGCTGAAAAGTGCTTACAAGGGTTCAGACATGTTTCAGATTATAGAATATGTCTGAAAAAATACTGAAAGAAGGCTGACATGTTCAGACAAAAAGTTCAGTCATGTTTCAGCTTCAGTAAATGTCTGAAGAAATACTGAAAGAAGGCTGACATGTTCAGACAAAAAGTTCAGTCATGTTTCAGCCTCATAAAATGTCTGAAGAAATATTGAAAGAAGGCTGACATGTTCAGACGAAACGTTCAATGTTGTTTCAGCCTCATAAAATGTCTGAAGAAATACTGAAAGAAGGCTGACATTTTCAGAGCCAGAGATGTAAAAAAACAACAACAAGAGGGCTGTGATGGCCCTGTTTATTAATTATCACTTAGTATGTTTGATAGGTCAAACCTAACAAAATTGGCAATGAAATGTTTTATTTTAAGTAGAATTATTTTTGAAATAAATAAATTGCTAATCTGGAGTTTAAAAAACTTCCTGAAGGTGCAAGCTGTATCATCTACATGTATAGGAAATTCTATCTGGACTTATTTTTTATAAAAAAAATTTTCATAAACAAATGTTATAATGAATAACTGGATGGGTAAAATGAAACTGATAATATTGATCAACACATCATCACTTTTGTTGTACATCCAAATGGCCCAAGTGCCTTTGTCAAGGTTAACAAGCAGCAGTTCTCTTCTAATTTTAATCTATTTGAAATCCTACAAAAAGTCACTTAAGTTTCTTCTGCATCACAAACTAGCATTGAACTCCTCAACTGTTACCTGGTTTTAACACTGGTCTGATACATTTTCCACTTCATATATGTCACAGTCATTTCATGCTTTTTATTCACATTTTCGTTACACAACAAACTTTCTTGAATTTTTTTACTAATAAGAAACATTGTATCAAACCTAATAACCAGTACAAAAAAATCACTGGTTAAAACACACCTCTTTATTTATTATTGAGTAATTATCACTCTACAAATATAATGTCATACTATATTCTCAAACTTTCACAGCTTTAACAAATAAAGCTTTCTCTTTCAAGTCTGTGCTAGTTCATGGCAACTCTTATGGACGTAAGTATAGGATTAGGATTTTCAATCTGTCTTCTTCATTTTTGGAAAAGGACTCATTCCCTGGCACAAGTTCGGAGGTTCAGCCACCTTACAATGAGAAGAAGATCATAGTTAAAATGAGTATTAAAATTAAAGATTAAAGCTGTATGGATATCAGCATAGAGTTAAGATTGTCACATTCATGTAAAACTGGTGAGAAAACTCAAGCAAAATTGTTGAACTTAGCTCAAATACAATTTAAGTACTGAATAACTTCAATTGCTTTATCACTCATTACGACTATTTATAACAATGAAAATATTATCGGCATATAACTATACTATATATAATAAATTTATGATTCTTACAATACAACATATGCATCATGTTATTAGTCTTTCTTTTTTTAATTCAATATAATAAATAAAAATACTTACATTCTTAAAGTCTAGATTGTTGAAGGTCCAGCTGGTCTATGGTCTGGCTATGTTTGTTGAATGAAGCAGAATTTTTCTGACCTTTGGTTGCTAGTTGTTTGGCTGACTGATTTATTGTTGAACTGAAAAAATAATTATATACTGAACGGCATGAAATGAAGATTGCTAGGCATTAAAATTTGTCCTACTATGCTATCAAACAAGCAAAAAGCACATTAGGATTAAAATGTTCAACGTATCTTATTTTAAAGAACAATTTATGAAGAAATACTTATTTGCTTATAAATTTATTATGGCATAATATTATTAACCAGTCAGAGTCTTTTACATCTTGTCAGTACGAACATAATTATTATAAGAAGTTGGTCGAGACGTTTTGGGAACGAACCGAAGGGTCGAGACATTTTGGGAACGAACCGAAGTGCAGAAAAAGTTGATATTTCTTTAGAAATAATTAATGACAAATGAGTTTACTTGTTGTTATCAAAACACAAGCTTTTGAAGAATGTTTTAATTGGATTACCAAGTTAGAGTTAAGTATGATATTGTTGTAAATATTTCTCTGTTTTCGCCTCGACATTTGAGTTGTTTACGTTCGACCGGAAGTGGATGCACTGCGGAATAGTCGTGAGTATATAAATCTCATTATTAAAATTCTTCGAATAAATATTGAACACTCTTTTCTTTCTGTTTTCTTTCTGTGTTTTAAATCTTTGTTGTTTTTATCAAGTTTATGAAAATAATGAACGATCACCGAATCGAGCACCTGTTGGTGCAAGTCGTCTGAAGAAAAAGGCGCCATTTAAGTGAACATTTAAAAAGTTCCAAAATCTGTAAACATCCTGCAATATTCTTCACCAATCTGAACGGATACAACGGTAAAGTGTAATTGCTTTATTTTCTTTTACTATTTTAAGGATCATTTTTGCAATTGTGATCCAGCCCTAAATGGTTTGTTTAAAAAGAAGGGAGTGATTTGTGCTGACAAACGGTTGGAAATCCTGGTCGTCAGATTTGATTTTCCGCATGCAGTTGACATATAAATTTATCTTGATAGATAGTATTACATTATTATTAATTTAATTGTTTTGAAATAATTATTTAAAGACTTTAAGATAGGACTAGACAACTGTACCAAAAGTCGGATAGACACTGTGCTCATAGTCATAAGATGGAATTATACATTACTATCTTTACTTCCCTGCTCAAAAGTACTTACTGGTTTTTATCTAAAGAGTAATATCATGGTCTTTGAAATAGAACCTTAAAGAAATAATAAGATTTTCAGCAGTTTAAAAATATGTCACAACCTTGGAATCAAATGAGGGTGCAGTCAGTTGCTTTTAGAGAGATTGGTTAGTCATCTAGTTGAATACCCAGGAACACTTGCTGAATGCTGGTATTATGTATGAGTGCAGCTGTTTAAACTGGTATATAAAACAATCAAATGTGACACTAGATAATGATCATTTTAAAAAATGTTTTATTTTTTTATTACAGTCCAATGAAAATTTCTCCTGATCTTCCATCAAAACAACAGTTTGAAGTAACTAGGACACAGAAAATCAGGAGTAAGTAACATGTAGAATGCATTAGAATGACAATAAGAATGCATTTACATACCTTTTTTAGAATGTTCAGCATCTGCTCTGTCCTCTTACAAATTTGGCATGAGGGAAACAGAACCAACAGGAATAGGTGCTGAGGTGCAGGCTCAGTACTCCAACAAGTACAAAAAGTAAAAGAGCAGCAATATGTTTAAGTAAATTATCTGGAGCTGCCCCAGCAACAAATAAGAAATATGCTTCTAATCCTATGTACATGTAGAACCAATTGACCTATGGAGCTAGGTTAATTTTGCCCCAGAATTTGTACAGACTTGATTGATAAAGATGCACTAGCAGATGCTCCTCTGTTAATATCTTTTTACAAGATTTTTAGTTTTTCCTTTATAAGTCTAGGTAAAATGAATTGACCCCTGAGGTGGGGCCAGTTCATAATATTTTCTTTGGAAAATAAAATAAAAAAAGGCACCAATGGCACTGAACAAACTGTACTGACTGTATAATATATCGCTTTAGTACAGTTCATTGAATAAACATAAAGTCTAACTAGTTCCTTTCATAAAGCTTGACACTTATCCTTGAGGTTGTGTGTTGGAGTGGTCATTTGATGTAATAAAGTATGTAATAGTCTTTCTTTTAAGAACAGTTACTATTTTGAGATACTAATTTGAACTGTACAGACATATGCTTATTCATATCAGTATGTTTTTACCACATAGATCAATAAATGCTTCAGGATTAAATTTATAATCATGGTTAATGAATGTCACACTATATTAACATTGTATAAATATTTTTGCTAATTTGTCTTATTTCTGTTTTGCAGATCTATGTTTTTTCTGCATAGACCTCATCCGATGTACATGTAAACTACAGAGTGTTAAATATAAACTATGATGAACACTGTAGACTAAGAGGAAAGAGTTGAAGAAAGATGAAAATTAAAACTTGATGCAAAATGTAATGCATAGTAGGTATCCAATCAAAGCAGACTGCTGAGAACACATTCAGACTAGTGGATCAGAAGATGGACAGAAAGTACTGAGTATTTAGAGATTTTTTTTTCAAGGAGAAAGGACTAAATACCAGCTTCTTGACCAGGATATAGAAAAAAAGTGCCAAAATCAAAAGCCAGAAAAAAAGCTAGACATCTTCATTTCCATTTGAAACAAAAAATAAAGACTAGAAGGAACTTCCTTTAGAACATTCATGCAATAGAAAAAGTGATACATGTTGTTACAACTGTGTTATTAAATCTCTAGAACTTAGTTTAGTATTAGAAGTTTATTATCTTTAACTTAATACATAAACATACTGTGTTATGCACTTAAATGAAACTGTTCATAAAGTAGTTAAAAATACTGTGGTCATTCTTTTGTCTGTGTAGATTCTGTGTTTGTATTTACACATTTTGAAGAATCAATTTTTTACTGGAATCCATTGGTGTATCAATGCTTTCCTCTGGAACTGACTGCTAGCATTTAAGGAATCATTGAACCACCTAAACGAAGTTTTGGGAGTATATAAGAGTCATCAGGTGGTTGGTCGGGCGGTCTGTTGAAATTCCCTTGTCTGGAGTATAACTTGAAAACCAATGGTCTGAATTCAATGCAACTTCATACAATGGTCAAGCACATTTAGTGATAGCTGTAGTTTAAAATATACTTAAAAACATATTTTTTCTTTATTTATTATGAAGTTTATCAACATTAAGAGGGTATTTTTTTCTTTACAGAGACTTGTATATTCATAGATTCATTGTTCAAGATGCAAAAGCAAATGTCAACAACAGATTTATTATCATCACTTTTTGCAAAAAAGCTTCCACCAAAACAAGAATAAGATTCAGTCTTCCTGTTTTCATTTACTACAATATGCTGGCCATGAGTGACAGTATATCATCTGTTGCTAGTTTTATATTCTTTTCATCATACAATGTGATTAATCTGCTATAATTGTTGTTTTGGAAGTGTAATGGAGAGAATTTTCAGACAGACTGGCACAACTTCAAATGAAAATTCTGACTACATAGGGATAGTTGTTTAATGTAAAATCTGAAATGCAACTAATTATTGTCTGACAATACTATACACAATGATCTGAATATAGTCTTAATTTTTTGCCCTGAGCAGTGTCTGAGTACTTTCTGAATACTGCCAGACATAATTCAGAAATACATGATACTTGTCTGAAAATGTCTGAATATTTCTCTGAATATAGTCTGAGTGATTTGTCTGAACGATATCTGAGTAATTCTTTCTGAATAATGTCTGAAAAAAATTGTCTGAATGAGCTTATGAATGAAGTCTGAACTGTCTGAATTATGTCTGGATTGTTCCAATTTCAGGCAATTTTCAGCATCTCAGACATTTTTCAGAAAAAAAAGTCTGAATCAAAAGTCTGATTTTTAACTGAACCGTGTTCTCAGACATGATTCAGAAATAAATACAAGGCTGATTTTTTTCTGAATTTGGTGAACAGACAAAATTCAGCTTTTGCAGTTTAAGACAAACAGAACTGATTCAGAAACTATTCAGACTGCATTCAGACAAATTTTCAGCAAAAATTCAGCTTCATTCAGACCATATTCAGACCATACTTTTTGATGAGGGTAAAATGTTACCCTACCCCACCAATTTTAAACACTGGTTTTACCATTTTCCTGCTTAGAGTACCCAGTACAAAATATCGCTAAATCTACTTAATTGAGGGGCTTTATTCAAACTTTGCCCAAATTTTCTAAGAAGTATATTGGTTGGTTGATCTTGTCGAATATAAAGTACTTTAACCATGTAGTTTTTATTTCATAGACCATGAAAATATCAGGTACCGTATTTGTTATTAAATTTAGAATTATTTGCCAACAAATATCAATAAAAATTATATAATAAAAATTAAACATTTTTTCTTTCTAAACAGGACCTGAGAGATACATAAATAAAAATAAAAGAAAAAAAGAATAAAGAAAAAAGTTGACCCTACAGGGGTTTGAACCCACAACCCTCGGTTTCCATGCACTTGACAGTAATCCTAGCCTACTTAAATACTCTTCAAGGTGGAGGTAATGTATTAGGAGTGTACTACCTTAAGTGAGAAAAGTAAATGAAAATAAGTCCTTTGTAAATGATTTAAATTTATTCCAGTAATTAGCAAGTTTCTAAGTTTGATCTGGTACACCAGCACATATACTGGTATTTTGGAACACCAAAAATCCTTAACAGTTGATAATGGAAATGATGTTATGTTATGGATCACCTCAAGTAAATTATCAACATACATATATTATAGAAACAGTATTTTAATGAGGAACACCTGGTACTTTAACTTAACATCTTTACTCTTAATTTCTAACTTTATACAATCTGATTAAAATCATATCCTAAACATTGCTATGCTAACCATAGGGAGATCATGAACTTCAGTCAGATTGAACTATATACAATTTTTAGTTGTGACTTATAAACAAAATATTACTTAAAATAACATAGATTGTGGTTGGACACTGAGTTGACACATGAGTATTTCATTTATACTTTGATCAGACTTTGGTATGTTTATAATCAAGGTTTAATTATCACTATAAGACATAAACAAAAACGTATGTAAACACCATATGACATACTTGTCTGGCTTTCTTGTCAACCTTTTAGCAGCCTCATGGTTTCTCAAAGACTTGAACATTAAAGTAAGAATTACAGCAATCGGATCAATTGTCCAGTTGTAACACGCTGGACTGGTAACCCAGGGTCGCAGGGTCGATCCCACGCTCCTCCACTAACATTACTTATTGTCTTATGAATGAGATCTTAAACCGAGGTCCCATGTATCAGTGCTGTACACCAGGGCATTAATTGAGGCCCTGTGTACACTGAGCATGCAAAAGAACCAGGGGTGTCTCAGAAACCGGATGCTTTCTGTATCTTGCACTATCCCCATAACATAAAACAACTGATCTCTGCAAGGGGTGTCGGTCATACGGGCAACCGTTCCTGATGATAAATAAACTCAGATAGATCAGTGCTGTAAACTGAGCATGCAAAAGATCCAGGATGTCTCTCGAATGGGATGCTTTTAGCCTTAAGAGTTTTTATTTGTTCAACTTTTATGACATAGAAGGTGAACAGACAAAATATCAGCCTATAAAATCGGTTCACCTTCGGAGGTAAAATATTGAGACTAGGACGCTTTCTGTGTCTTGCACTATACCGACTAATCTCTGCAGGGAGGCGTTGGTCACATGGGTTACCTGCACCGACGAAAAACTCAAACAGATAGAGACAACAATTCAGATGTTCAAAATAAGCTGAAAATCACCTAAAATGACAAACAAACATTCTTTTATACTTCAATAGTGTGAACAGTTCCTTATTTAATATGCAGCAAATCAAGTTCAACTTATTACTGCCAACAGTCAATACTGACTATACTAGGCAGGCAAGTTCTTGCAACTGCTTCCTGGGTTCATACCAGTACTCGCCGAATGTGAGGACTGTGGAATGTCACTGAAGACTCTCACCTCTGGTGGGATTTGAACCAGCAACCCCCGGATCGGGAGTCCGGCGCTCTAACCCCTCGACCACCTCAAAAAAAAAATTACTTAACTGTAAGTAAATAGTAATCATGTAAAATTGTGCATAATACATTTATATATACAATAAATATATTCCCTGATTCAACAAGAACATAAATATGTGACCTCCAAGATGTAGCCTACTGATATGAAATCATACACCAGTTTTAGCGGTATGATTAAATTTAGATAATTATTTTCCAAATATTCTCTTACATTTGATGCCATTGGAACTTTGACCGATAAGACTACTTAAAGTAGTCATTCAATCAACTTCCCGCTATTCACTGCCTAATGTCATATGAGTACTAGGGATCATTACCATGGAACCACAATTAACAAATGTCAGATTGCCCTAAGACATTTTTTTCGGATTTAATCTACTTTAATACTGACTTTTACAAATACTTATGAAAAATATGATGCTTTTATCTTACAAGTATGTTTATATTCTGAAGCGACCAACTGCGCCAAAAATACCTGTTCTTAATGAAGTAAATTGTCGAGATTTTCAACCATGAAATTTATTTTTCCCAGCTAAAGTACAAGCCAGTAAAATATATAAAATTTCAGACTTGTAAAACTGCTCTATTGGACAGTTTGGTTTAAACTTGCATGTAGATTTTAGACATCTGTTGTCATGGCAACATGATGACCGTTGAGAAATAACGAAAAGTTAAAACTTGGTAATCAGAGTTAGGGGTATCGGCAACATAATGAATGCTTCTTATATATTGAGAGGGAGAAATGAGGGGTGGGGGAAGAGAGAGGGAGGGAGAGAGACACACAGAGAGACTCTACCCTTGTAACACCTCAAAAATAGTCAAAATGCTAAACAAACACGTCTCGGTAAAAAAAATAACCCTTTACATGAAAATTTCAAAATGTCGACACCATAATTACAATTACACTTTAGGGCCTTTCTCGTGCTTCTAAAAGGATTAAAAAAAGAAAAGTGTCCTCTTCATCTAATGAAAGGATTGTTTCTTTGTGAAACACCTTGATGCATAATTATAGTGGATTACAAATTCCTGAATATTATGCTCGTCGTTTCTGTAATATTGCTGAAATTGACAGCATCTGATCTTCAAGTTATTTTATACGTACAAATTTCGTTTGATCTTTAGCATTAGCGATAATAACTTCCAATCAAATGCCTTTTAACAATTTTCCAAACCTTTTGACTTGAAGCATAATAAATGTAATTCAAAGGAATCAGTTGCTGTTTGCTTTCATTTATCATAGCGCCTGAGCCTTCGTGATGAAGTGTTCATATTTTAATAATAGCTGTTATCAACCTCCTTAATGCACTGGCCTTTTAGTACTGAATTTTTAATTTTTGCGTAACATTTAGACGGATCTGGACTACTCGCAAAAAGTTTTAAATTTCTTAAGAGCTTTGGTTAAATACAGCTCTTCAGGCATACAGCAGAGGAGTGGATTAGTTTTGTTTGCCATATTAAGGAATCTTTGAAAGCTATGCGGGAAATAAGAAACTCAAAGTATGGCTCAGAGGAATATGCTTTATTAAAAAGTACTTCTTGCTAGGAATGAAAGATGCAATACAATAAAAAGTGGAAGTTCTATGAAAAAAGAATATATCTAGTTCGTTGTCGTTTCAAAGCATAACGTTCCTACTGTGTTTAAACAACTGACTGTTATTTCTTGCATCGGTGATGCATTGAAAACAATAGATCTAAAAAAGCTATTTCTTCAATACTAGGGTTTTTCTATGGTGGCTGAATTCTGTCATTACGTGCCTTCTTGTTGGCGGGTTGCGCGCGAAATCATCACGCATCAACAACACGACAGAACGACAAACGAAACGTGGGTCTTCTTTTTTAACGTAGGCGCCCTACCATGACAAAAAAGGCTTACAAGTGTAAACTAGGTTATGTTCGTAACTCCTTTCAATACATGTATACATTGCCCATTGCTGCAAGTTGCGTTCTAAAGGGAAAATCTGTCACTGGGGCTTTCTACAAAATATGTGTTCTGAAAAAAAATGTATATGGCGACGTCCAGGTCTCTGTTTTGTTGCATGACAATGCGCCATCAAACAAATCTGCAACTGTACAGGATGTTTTTGAAGAAGGAAAAGGTTGATGTCATACCCCATACGCCTTATTCGCTAGATCTAGCACCGTGTGTCTTTTTTGTATTTTGCAGGTTAAGAACACTTGTCTGGTAGAATGTATAGCTCTAGACTAGCATTAGGGTCAGCTGTTTTCCAGTATAAGAGTTTTTAAAAATTGGACCAAACGCTTAAAATTTTGTATAGTTAACAAAGGGGAAGACTCTGAAGGCATGAAATAAACAAAATAAGTGTTCAATAAATGTAACAGATTTACAGGACCCGACAATATTGCACCTGAAAACACCCTTGTATACTTGTATAAGTATCTGACATCTATTGTATCTATGGAATTTATTTTCATTAGGACAATGTTTTGCAGTTGATTCAGATGGTCTGAACCCAGTTTTCGTTACGCAGTGACTTCATTGGATTAAACCTGAATAAGAGTGCACTAGTTCTGATAATTCCAATGGTAAACATTATGCCTACTGATATAAAATGTACGCGAGGCGGAAGTTTAAAAACCTGAAAGAAACGGAAACAAAACTATCCCATGCTTTATATTTTAATCTTACGATTAATTAGATAATCGTCAATAAAATAACTGAAACACTTTAGCAAGAAAGTAAAAGAAATCAATGTTTTGTTTTAAGATTTAATACCGGTTTCAATCAGTTCAGATTCTGATCTGTCATTTACAACACAAGTTTACACATAAAAAAAGCCTTACCAAAGTGTCCAAGCTTCACACAATAATCAAGAGTGACCTTTGATATGTATTAAGACGAATTCTCTCAATTTTCGTCGCGAATGTCCGGTTTCTGTGAAGCACAGAATAACATAGACCATCGTCAGATACCCACGTCGGACCCACACGTTATTCTCCATTCATACAATGTAGTGATAAAGGGGTTTCCGACGCCGGATTTGTACAGTCATGTGAACGTGAACTTGCTAAGAGTGTTGTGACTTACACATCGAGATATAGCCATGTGTCGGATAGCCATTATGTTTTTATTAGCATTTCAATTAAGCTTATCTTTAATAAACTATTTCAGACAGTGTTTTTGGTTAGCCCTGAGTTTAACGCCCTTTTAACAGTCAGAAACATTTTAGCCTAACAATTGTTGGTGGGAAAGACCAGTACTAGATTCTCATGGAAGAAACTGCTAAAGTTTTCACGTGGATGGTCATGACGGGTACGGGGCTCGAACCAATGACTTGCCTTCATTGAGATAGTTTTGGGATTCCAAGTAAATAACTTTTACCATTAGACCACGGAGACGTTTTTAGACAGCGAAAAAATCAGTGTTATAGGTTGTTTACTTCACTATACTAAAATAAAAGGACTAACAAGATGGAAACATTAGACATTCACCTAAAAGCCAACACTAGCTATGTCAGTTTAAAACGAATATGAATTTTGTATGCTCCTTCTGTCGTGGTATAAATAATTGCGACGTGCTTTAGAAATTTTGACGTATTTTGCAATTCGGTCAAATGAATAAAGAATGACTTCAAGAAACCAAAACATATACGAAGTCTCGCTTCATACGATTTATTCAAGAGTCTCATTTTATATGCATCAAAAATATTTATACGACTTCGACTTACACGAGTTTTCGAGATAAGTGAACACAAACTATTGCGTTTCGACTGTATTTTCCCCCTGATTAAGACGATACTTTCACAGAAGAACATGAACAGCAATTGTAATGTGTGTAAAAATGAGGACATGTAGCAGTTATTGCCACCAAGTAAACAAGAAACATTAACACAAAAATAGTAAGTATACAGTTTTGATGCCTAACGAAACATTTTCAAGATAATTCTACATTAACAATCCTAAAAAAAATGAACGATTAAAGTTAATTGAAGCTTGAATATTTCACTGACAAAGACATATTTCACACTCACCACATAACATCAAATGTGTCTGCAGAGTACATATCGATCGTCAAGCGCAAAAATTATGGTAAAACCTTCTTTAATTGAGTTGACTTACCATAGTATTACATGTGGTTATCGATATGTTCTACAAGACAGTGGAATATTCTCTACAACACTATTTTCCAGATAGCACTAATAACGAACGTTTTCATGTGTCAGCAATATCTATCTAATCATAAGCTTTGAGAATGTAAGAGAAGTGTCTTCATTTTGTACTTTTAATGTTGCTACAATGTATGCTCCATTCCTTTTGCAAAGAAATATCACGTAAATAGGTGTAAATGTAATGTTATATCTCGTAAATATTTATAAATGTATTGTCATATCTGATAAATAGTTGTAAATGTATTGTTATATCTGGTAAATAGTTGTAAATGTATTGTTATATCTGATAAATAGTTGTAAATGTATTGTCATATCTGGTAAATATTTGTAAATGTAATGTTATATCTGGTAAATATTTGTAAATGTATTGTTATATCTGGTAAATATTTGTAAATGTATTGTTATATCTGGTAAATAGTTGTAAATGTATTGTTATGTCTGATTAATATTTTTTAAATTGAATGTTATATCTTATAAACAGTTGTAAATGTATTGTTATTTATTGTAAATTGTCGTAAATGTATTGCTATATCTTGTAAATAGTTGTAAAAATAATATCATATCTCGCAAATAGTTGTAATATTATATCTTGCAAATTGTTGTCAATACAATGTGATACTTACAAGTAGTTGTAAACAGATTGTTATACCTTTTAAGGGTTGTAAATGTTGTGTTATGAACATTGTTAGATGCGAAAAATGTCAAAATATTACATAATTAAGTTACATTTACAGGTAAGATAGGTAGGAAGATCTTGCTGATTACCAGCCTTCTGTTAAAGACGAGAGAGAGCCAGTAGCGGAACTTGAACTAGTGAAACTCGGTAAGTGGTTATAGTTCACAGGTCTTCGACCCTTTATACGGGACATCCTCGATATATGTAAATCATGAAAGCTGATCAAAATGAAAAAAAGCTGGGTGCTTATTAACATATATATTAAGTCAATAAATTTTGTCAACAACCAAGAGTTGTATATTGCACCGTAGTACACATAAGTAGATTTATTCCCCTTGAGGCGCGCTGTCCGACATTTGTCACATTATCCTTCAAGTTGTAAGATCTGCTAAATACATCTTTTAGCTACATTGGCAAATTACCTATGACACATAACCTAAAGTCAAAGAATAAAAAATTTAATCAATTTCACTGGAACTTGAATAATTTAACCCGTAATCTATTCTTAATATAATATTTCTGTGTCTGGTTTTACCGCAGGCGTGGATTTACTGGAAATCTGTGACTTCGGCGACGATTTCACATTGTTTAATGGTGTAAGCTTGTCACATTCTAGGTTAGGTGGAAAGTCGATTATGATCACTTTATTTTCATTCTCATCAGTCTTTACTAATTGTTCATGATCACTTGATTCACTTGGTGCTTTTATGTTTGTCTTTTCTTCAGTAACAGATGGTTCCAAAGATTTATTTTTACCCTCACAATCAAATGAATTGCCTTTGCTGTCTGATTTGCTCTTTTGTTCGGCGCCAGAAACCTTCGAGGTACCCCTAGTAGCAGACGACACCGCCGCTCTTCCTTTATCTCTATTGTCATTTGCTGTATCGTTTTCATTTTTCTTGTTTGCAGCTAGATCCTCTATGCTTTCAACCAAAGTAGTGATAATTACAGGCTCCTCGTCTTTAGCGGTTTTACTATCGTCCAATGAAGCAAAGTTCTCAAGTTGATGCTCTTTCATTTTTTTCATAAAGAAGTCGTCAATTTTATTTCCTTCTAGGGCAGTAGATGCATAAACATTCTGTACAGCTTTTGGCACGTATCCGTACATACTTTCACTCGCAGACAAGTTGGTATACTTAGATTGTGTTTTTTCTGGCTTTGAAATTTGAGATTTCGATCTTTCTGGTTTCAAACGTTCGTATTTGTTCATTCTTGCAGAAAACATTCCGGGCGTTGCTGAATTTTTCAGTGAAACGTCACTCCCCGAATGCTCTGAGGGCGGTTTCCGGAATATGATTTCACTTAAGTAGCTAAAGTTTACATCTGCTTCATTTTCGATTTCTGTCAATTCGTTGTTTAGGAATATATCCATCACACTTGGTCGAGAATTTCCTACAATTGGTTTACTACGTTGCACTAAGTTAACACCACTGACACCTTTGTAGTCTTCAAGTTTAGGAATTTTTTCCTGGCGGATTTGTGCCGGATTTGAACTTATTCGTCTCACGCCAACGTCTGAAGTTGGTGCTTTCAAAACGACTGGTTTTTCAGGGAAGTTATTTGATACGCCTAAACGAACAGGTCGGTTGCCATTGGTCGCCGTTTTTGGTGTTGATGATACAGTATTCCGCAAAACAGTGTCGTTGGGAACATTTTTTATATTAAATTGAAAATTATTTGATTTCAAAACAACAGCTTGGTTTCCAGCTGGCTTGGTATTTTGACCTGCAGTGAAACTTTGGCTTTTTAAATACGGAGTGATTGCTTGCGGTTTATTCTTTGTAGGATTTTTACTCTGGTTGGCGATATTTGGCTGCATCTTCGTATCATTGCGTTTTGCGTTAATTTTTACAGAGCTGACTCCCAGTCGGGTTCCGTTCCTTGGGTTTGGTACGAAACGTTCATCCATCCACGGAAACGTCGTTTGAGATTTAGAGTTTTCATCCGGGGATGTTTGAAAAACATTATAAACAGTAGGGCGTTGCTTTGGTGTAAACTGTTCTCGGAATGGTTCTCCACCGGCAAGTTCGGTTTCGAACGTCGGTCTAGGTATTGCCCTCATCTGATAAGCCATTTGAGAAGCAGGGATTTCCTCCAACTCTACTTGTTCGTTCTCAAGAAGACTTCGTCTAGCCCATGTGTTTTTACTGGACTTTTTTCGTCTGTTATTCTGTCGTCTGTCACTGTGTTCATAGCGCACGCGGAACTGGCGTTTGTCGTGTTTATTGTCGCACAAGCAGCAGAAATATCGCCACATCGAGGGCATCGTTAGGCCAGTGTGTCTGGAAAAAGGCACAAAAAATTATTTCCTTTTTGCTTCACAAAGCATGTCTTTATTTATTAAGCTTTAGTGCTAGAAATGGTTTAATGAATTTCATTTCTAAACTTTGTAAATGCTTTACTTAAACGATAACTTACTGAGATTTTTCGTCATACATAAAATACAAGAAGCATCACATATAAAATAGAAAAAAAATTCGAAGGGCACTTTGTTAATAGTAGAATTAATTATGTAGATTTTTCTCTTGAGTGATTAGTACCTAAAGCAAAACCTTTAAAGACGATCCAGTTACTTCGACAACTATTGAAAAATAGGTTTACCTTAATTTGAAGGTTTGCTCATTTCAAGTAATTAAACCATTTTTAATAACAAAATTTTGTACAAACAAAATACGTGTCTATTTTTAAAGCATACAGTCTATATTAATTTTTGAAACAAACGTACAATGATTTAAAACATAATAAAAATGTTTACAACCCTTTATAGGCCAAATAACTTATTAAGTTAGGAATAATAAGTGCCCAACATAGATAAGATTGTGCTATTGAACGCCTGATTACAAAAAGATATTTGACCCCGCTTCCTTTAATGAGAATATGTTTTGATCATTTAGTTTGTTTTCGGACGGATATAAATCAATAATTTCAAATGAATTAAGAGTTACGGATCATGGACGTAAAAAGGGATCAAGTTATGCGAGACATTCTTTTATAAGCCAAAAAGAGAAAGTGGCAAAATGCCTCATTTCACACGTGTACAACTGGTATTGAATGACAGAAATATTCAGAAGACCATAAAAGGAACACCTGTGTCTTTTAGGTTCACATACGTATTGGATGCATATATTTAAGTTTGACCACTTTCATGAAGAGGTTACATGTCTGCCAAAAGAGGTACTGATATCAAAGAAGAAACTTATGAAAATCATTCAATCAATCAATCAACGAACGAACGAACGAATGAATGAATGAATGAATGAATGAATGTTCAAAGTGGAGCCCGTCTGCCATTTCGAGTAAATTCAAGAACACTGATTCAAGAAAAATGTTCGCCTTATATTTTTTCATCTAACACATTAATGCTTTCCAAAACTACCCGCTGGGCTAATTTTTTCCTGAAACGACCTTTGGAGCATAAATATAATATGTCACATTTTTTCAAGAACGGACCAAATGCTTGCAGTTACATTAACCAGAAATTCCATAAAAATTAGACCGAACAGTGATTTTTTGATAGTTTGTGATTAATGATTTAGATATTGGTTCCAACTTTGGACTGTTGATTCAATGGAATTTGATGGCTCTGAGGTTTCTAGAGCGTATCATAAATAAAGTAGCAAAATTAAAAGAATCTTACCTGTTGAGAAGTTATAAAGTTCCAGTGGTTTATGACTAGCACACGTCATTTGTTAATGGCTGTCTATATATAACTTAGCATTCAGTATTTTGTTTCATGTAGTTGATTTTTAAATAAGATTAAGTTGATATGTATCAGGCACTTTAATCGATCATCGATCACAATACTTCCATACGTGTATAACAAAGCAGTAACGCTTTTAAGTTCCGTATTTATATCAACTGTGAGAAATGAATTAATCCTTGATTCAATATTAGTTGAAAGGACATTTCGTGCGTGCACTATTTAGACAACATATTTAGGGGTTTAAGTATAGCCGTGCGGTTAGACGGATGATATCACCAAAGCTATGCAGTGGAGTTTTCTGCCTGGTCCTTCATCTTGTCCAAATTTCATCCTCAAAGAGCAAAAAAATAACCATATAATTATGTAATAAACTTAAGCTACATAATCATGTCAATGTTGAGCGGATCGAATAACTGATTCGGGGAAGAGCCTGTCAGACGAAATTTCTGTCAGACGAAATTTCTTTCGAAATGTCATTTCGTCATACTGATGCAAAGTGGGCTGATTTTCTCATAGTGTGTAAATTGTAGAAGTCAATTTTATCGCATTTTTAATATCTATCAAATGATCATTTCTAGGGCACCGGATAAACATACTCTTTAAAAAAGTTTTTATTCATCATAAGCATGCAAAGTTGTACACTCTTTGATGTAGGTCTGATGTTCATTTACCCGTTTCCTTGCCTGAGTGACTTCAAATCCACTTGATCTCTCACCGAATGATGGCCATGGGTTCGAGCCTCGCTACATACCATTACCACCAGTGAGAGAAAGCTGGCAGATTAGTATTGGTCCTTCCCCAAAACGACGGTTAATTTAACTACCCGCGTTAAGAAACTAAGAAACTAGGTTCATTTGTAATTAATGGCTATTTAATGGCTATACACTAATTAATGGCTATACACTAATTAATGGCTATACACTAAAATTGGTACAGGAACAGACACAAATAAATGCATTAAGTTTACCTGTTGAACTTAGAATTTTGTACCGACACTTTAACATCTGGTAATTATTCATTAAATATCATTCACATCTTCATGATTTTAAAGAAAACATAAGAAAAACTATATTTAAGAGTGTGCCGGTTAAATACACATATGAACTAAGTTCTACGGCTGCGCTGCAGTAACAGAAAAAAATAAAGCCATGATCAAATATGAGAACTGTATAAGCATTATAAAATTTAACATTAAACATTCGTGGGACACGTAGGTAGATAATTTACGTGAGTTTTTGAGAATCCTTTAAAACTATTTTGTCAGTTTGGATGTGTAAGCTTGTTGTCTATGTGCAGCCCAAAAAGTTTCTGAAATTTAAAAGTGGCAAAATCAGTGTTGTCTGCACATACATGTAAATTCATATTTGGTGGATTTACAAGTCTTTAAAATGTTCCAGTAAGAATCACAGGCGACTAGCATGAATACTATTTAAAAAAACTGAAGGTTTGCTGGCTGAAGATTATTTTTTGTAACATCAACTCTTTTATTGTGAGTGTTAATTGATGTGTCATCAGAAGACAGGTCTGTTCTGTTTAAACTTACTTGTTCAACGATTGGGAGGCAAGTTCTTGCAACTTATATTATAATCCCTCTCGATGACTGCTTCCTGGATTTCAAACCAGTACTCGCGCCGAATGTGAGGAATGCGGAATGCGAATGTGCCTGTAGACTCTCGTCCCTGGTAGGATGCGAACCAGCGTCCTCCGGATCGAGAGTCCGGCGCTCTAACCCATCGACTACTGCTCCTCCAGAGAAGTTTGTGTGCTACAATTTATGTCAATGTTCATACAATTTGAATCGTAGACATGCCACATGTTTTCCATATGAATTACCTGCGAACACGACAATAATGTTGACTTGCTGCCCTGAAAAAAGTCCTGTTAAAGATTAAAAAATAGGTTAGTTTTTTTTATCCAAATGCATTTCATTCGAATATTGAGAAAACATGTCGCACTAAATAAGAAAACGATCTTCTCTATATTCCCATATTTTATCTTATATTAATAGTTGTTCCTTAGGTCAGTTTACTGATCTTACTTTGTGTTTCAGTAAGATATCGGTCATTTACAGATAAGACTCTAGTAATCGTGATTTGCGAAGGGTTGGTCATAAATGTTCGATACACTCGCAAAATTCACATATGTCCATATAAGCTCAATTTGCTAACAAGAAATCATGGGACACGTAAGTAACCACAGAAGACGCCGTTTTTGGCAACTGATCAAAGTAAATTCATGGAATACAGTTCATAGAGCCGCTAACGGAAAACAAAATTTTTGGCATATCTGTTTTGGTACGCGTTTCTCTTTCTTATACAGACTTTAATCAATATCATTTTATCAAAGAAAAAAAACTGTATATAGTGTAGCATATGAAAGTTTTTCTAGTGTTTCAGACGGAAATTACCACAAGATAGACTTACAGTTGTTTTTTGTTTCATAAACTTTTAACTTTCTGATGTTTTTTTTCTTACGCGATAGTCTTTAGTCACAGTCTTTAGTCACAGTATCTTCGTTTCTAACTCATTATTCGATGTCTTTAATTTGTTTTGGCGTTCCTCTATACTTATTCCCACTCAACTTCTTTTTGATATGAAAAGAAATAAACATTTGCTAGTATTACATGCCATTTTTCGTGTTATGTATTTGTTCTATGAAAGAATGTTATGTTATGAAGAATGAAAAGTTAAGTCTGTAAGAATAAAAACATCGTTGTTTTTTGTTTAAAAAAAGAAATATTACATGAACCCCTGTCCCGACATAGACAAACGCTAAACGGATTAAAATACTTCCGGAATTTCCAATAAATCATTGAAAATTCACAGGACTGTTACAGAACAGTGATATGCCATGTAGGATTGATACTCATTCTTGCAAAGCATTATTAAAATCGGACAAATAGTTGCTATGAAATAGCATGGACTGATTATGTATTAGAAAAGAAGCGCCACAACTCAATGAAAAAAAAACTAAAACAAAAAAAGCATGGCAGTTGAATGCGGCAACAACATGCACAACTACGCTTCTTACTTATAATTCTTGCAAAGTATTATTAAAATCTGACAAATAGTTGCTAAAAAAATAGAATGGACAAAGTAAGTATTAAAAAAATTCAAAGGCCAATAATTTAGTGAAAATTCATGGCAGTGGAATGCGGCAACAACATGCACAACTACGCTTGGTACCTGTTGATCAGAAACAGTCCGGAAAAATTGATGGACAAATTGATGTGTAAATAAATATCAAAGGTCCATAACTCAGTGAAAAAACAATGAAGTATAACGTGACAACGATATGCACAACTAGGCTTGGTACTTATGGTTTTTGCAAAGTATTATTAAAGTCTGAGAATAGTTTTAAGAAATAATCCGGACAAATTATGTCTACGGACGGACGGACGGCCGGACGGACGGACGGACGTACTGACGGATGGGCGGACCGACCAACGCACGTGAATCCAATATAGCTCCCAGATATTCTATAAATCTATATATAATAAAGACTTTCTGCTTTTCAAAATCGACGTACTAGCGTTAGCTTTTGGTTTACATGTATTGTGTCCTACTTATAGAAACTGATATGAAAACTTTTGGCCAGCCCTGCTGCACTGCAATGTAATGAAGGATATAACTGTGTCTTTTCATATGTCATGAATATGAATATTCTGGGATTACTGCTGACGACCCTCTTTGGAATAAATGTTTTGAGCTTTATGCTTAATGGCGGAGAGGGTATAGCCGTTTATATAGATTTAAGTTGAATATGAGACAACTGGTATTTGGACTTGTAGAGGAGACGTGTCAGTCAATGTTGTACCAGCTGGTCACGTGATTTGATACGCGAAAAGATAAATTTATATTGTTATGACTGGGTCACAGTTCTACCAAAAAGTAGAGGTCTGTGATCTGTTCGCAAATACAAAGGCATTATTGACCAGTGACGGTTGAAACCAGTATTTATATAAGACATTTATAAGCTTCGATGTTGGAAATGTTACATATAAATGTGACGGTCATTTCTAAACTTGACTACTATCAACAAAATGGCAATTCATTCACAACACTTCGGCATTGTTTAATGACTAGATTCCGTCACCAAGTAACATTCTGTGTTTAGATGTATCAGCGCTGTACTGCTATATATAATTATTTTAGTTGCAGATACAAAGTACTGTAAAGATACCAATGCTAGCTACTGTTCTCTACTAGACTGCCAACACTTCCCGGAAGAAGCGTCAGTGTTTTGTCCCAAGACCTGCGGAACTTGCCGTATGTTGTTTACGTTAATCTTCATTCTAAGTAAAAGTAACATGTAACCTACCGAATAAAATAAATGTGACTACAAAAAAAATGTGTGTATAATGTCATTATAGGGGTTCCGTAGCACATATTCTTTTCCATTCAGATGAAAGAGTGACATGTTACCTTTTTTATCAATCAATTTTATTCCATTCAGGAATAAAAGCGTATAGTAAACATATTACAAGAATAAAGGTGTGAAAATGACATGTTACCGTCTTTGTTTGTCACATTAGTTCCATTTTAGAATAAATGAATTTAAGCACCATGTTTTGTATCAATCATAGCAAAATAATAATTCGTTTAAACAAACTACCAATTCGTTTAAACAAAAACGAAATCTTATTAAGTTTAAACGAATTGTTATTTCGTTTAAACGAAATAAAATTTCGTTTTGACGAGATGTTAGTTCGTTTTAACAGAATAAAATAAATGTGACAACAAAAAAATGTGTTTATAATGTCATTATAGGGGTTCCGTAGCACATATTCTTTTCCATTCAGATGAAAGAGTGACATGTTACCTTTTTTATCAATCAATTTTATTCCATTCAGGAATAAAAGCGTATAGTAAACATATTACAAGAATAAAGGTGTGAAAATGACATGTTACCGTCTTTGTTTGTCACATCAGTTCAATTTTAGAATAAATGAATTTAAGCACCATGTTTTGTATCAATCATATTTAGGAGCAGAGTGATTTTAGAATCATTTTATATCATGTATCTATAAAAATGGCCTAAATTTAAGATAATAAGCGTATAAGAATCATGTTACATCATTTATCTTTTATACTGTTTCTGCTAAGGAGTAGTGTAGTATAAGTACATTTTGTTACCTACCTTGTCTCTCAAATCGACGAACAAGTGGCATATTACCTTCTGGGTTGAAAACATTAAAAGAAATAAGAAAGAAAAATGAATTGCATTGATTTGAAATGTTTTTCTACTTAGTTATTTGAAGCAAACTTTTTTTAATTTCTCATACATATTTAAGTATAGAAGCCAAAATAGTACACATTTAAAAGTGTACATGTGTAGTACCATCAGTCTGACATAGGTCATGTTGATTCTACAGTTTTTAAGCCTTTTTAGGCAAACCCTGTATTCTAATTAAAACTGCAGGGGATATTTTGAATATCTTCAGGCTTTAGACTTTTCTTATAAGATTAAACCAAACAAAACTATTGTCATGAATTTGACCAAACCCAGAATAGTTTGCCATTTGTATAGTTTAGACCAGTCACAATAAAGATAGAGTCATCAATTTTTGACCAAACCAAGGAAATATCGCGATGGATTTGTTCACACAAAATCTTTTAGTCCATACTCTTATCTAGACTGAAGAATAGGTCGCTTGTTTGCATCTACTGTCATAGATTTCTTATATACTTACATTTAACTTTTTTCTCTTCAGAAATATGCGAAGATCATGTCAAAATCAACTGCACGATATTCACAAACCATCTTTTATGTACAAACGGACAGCTGCTAGGATATGCCTCGAAGTACTGTCCAAAACATTGCAATTTCTGTAAGATCACGGTTAAATTATATAAAATTCAGATATTGTCTGCCTGCAAAAAAATAAAACAGGAAGTTTTTTACTGCATTACAGACACAAAATATTTAAACACTAAATATATATAAAAACGGAAAGTTCTAACACTGAGTATGTCTAATACGAGGACACTAAAACAGGAATTGTTATGGAACACAATATACTTTTCAGTCAAAGAAGTTGAAAAAATTGCCAGTATCCTGTTTTTCAATTTAGTATATTTCAAATGCATAACAGATGTCGTTCGTCATATACATTCTGAATTCTTCCTGAAATGGAAACATTACTCTGTATGCCATATGCAGTTATGACGTCATGCTTTACACGACGGGCAGATAATATATATGTACTAGCTATTCCATCATACACAGAATTTGCAATCTGGAGAGCTGGTATATGAAATAGCTAAAATATGATCAATATAAACATGTACTTTATGGATCAAGTTTCTTAAATTGAAAATTTGTAGTTGGTAATGGGTATAATGAAATTCTGACAATGCCTGACGAGAATCAACTACCTACTGTCTTTGTGTTAGGCCTACGTGTTTTATTATAGATTCTGTATCCAGCATTAACAAAACCCTACTGTCACGGTTTTGCACCTCATTGTAAGAAGTTACCAACTTAACTGGCATTTCTGGCTAATGAAAGGCGTGTACTTTGTTATTGCAGGTAGCCCGTGCGTGGACACAGACAAAAGATGTGCAGCACTTTCATCGTATTGCAACATGCCAAACGTTGCTACTAACTGTCCAATAACCTGCGGTCATTGCAGTGAGTAAAGGCATCATCATCGTCAACATCAACAACAACAACAAAGCAACATTAACAGCTAAAATTATAACAGTAAAATTATCATTATCATTAACATTAACAGCTGCAACGATGACGAAGACAACTAAAAAAGCTAATAATAACAATAGAAAAATTATCATCATTATCATCATCGCCGCCATCATCATCAACAACAATAACGAGAACCAAAACCAAACAATACAAAAAATACTATCGCCAACATCATCATGAATGTCCTAATCACTAAAATCAAGACTTGTAATAATGATTATTGCTTTTTAAAGAAAAAAAAACATTTGCAAAATATTACACGATCGATCAGTGCCGTAAAACGAAACTAAATGTTGAATCTACATGTTGTTGATTTGGTTAAATTATCATAATGTGTATTCCGCAAGTATTTTACAAAGTGTTAAAAGCTAAACGGCATCCATTTTTGCGTATCAAACTGAAGTTAAACCTCAAGATTTGAAGCTCCCATCTTTAGAACCAGTCTCCAATAATCTTTGTGCGCATGCCCTGCTTGAAACACGAATTCAGGAAAATGAAAAACTTATCATAACATGTCAAAATTTTCGTCTAAATTATGTTTCACACGTTGAACGTTTGCAATCTGCATATTAAAGTAGCTGGAATTGGAGAAAACCGGTCCAAATATTTGGGAAGCATGACATGACTACTTAAAATATTACCGAGAAAGAGACAAATTATCGATCTAAAAATAGCTGATATACTGAATAAGATAGACATTATTTTTCAGAGCACGCTGATGAACCTCTCGCATGCTTTTTAAAAAAGAATTTTATTTGTATTTTTATTCACAGAAGCCTATCACCCACAGGAGGTTGTTAAAAAATACATGACAACATCTACTGCTACTTCTACCACGTCAGTCACTGCTTCTACAACAAATACTGATTCAACAACAACTACTACTTCTACTACAACTACTGCAACAACGACGCAGCCAACACCAAAACGTAAGAAAGGCTTGAAAACAGGATCTTGTTTAAGAAGAGGAGTAGAATTCGACTGTTAACATATATATTGAGCGTAAATTTCAATCCCTTTGACTTCCACTAAAATCTACAGATACTTTCATTTCTGTCAAAACTTTGCTATGTTCCAAACGGACCTTTTTTTTAATGAAGCACACACAAAAATTCTCAGATGTTTAAATGTCTTCTAAACCTACAGGTAAGTTATCAAAAATTAAAAAAAAAACATAACTTATACATGTTACCTGACTGACGGGAACACTAAGATGTAATGCGACAGTTAAGGAAAGTCATTGCAACCTTTAACTCTCTGCGGCTATGAAGTAAATGATAGAAAACTAACTTATTAGTTAGTTTGTGTTTTTATTACTTTTTTCGTGCTGATTTTATGTCTTAAAGTCTAATAATACTAATAATGTATCGTTATAAACATATATGTGAGCGAGCAAAAAGACACATACATAAATTTCTCAATTACGTTGATACCATTAGTGCTAATGCGAACATCAAAATTTAACATTCCGCTTATTTGAAGACTCTAGATTCCAAATAGTGTGATGATTACGGAGGTAAAATGTGTGCCTCGGCATGAACCGTCGCCTCCTATCCAGCTGGCATTCTTTCAGCACGTTAAACGCTTTGATTATATGGTTTTAACGTACAGGTTCTTAAAGGTTTCCATATGTACTCTTCTAAAAGAAAGGGATAAAAAAGAGGTAATGTTTGATGAAGAAAAACTATGTTCATCTGAGCACATCTCTGGAATAGCCAGAAAATAAGAACCACTGTTTAGACAAATGTATATGAAATAACTTCGAAATATGAATGGTATTCTGGACGTATGCTACAACAGTATCAGAAATACTCGAGCCAAATGATTCCAGCCAACACACTTTTCAAATTCGGAAAAGAAACAATCACAACAGCTAAGGAAAGGTGGTCGTCATTTTTTCATTTTTTTTTTTAGCTGTCATACGCAAATTCTTGTATTACTCTTTTCAGCCATTCCGGCGAAGGACTGTGACAAGCTTGGTGTTATATTTGAGGTAGCGAAAGGGACCAGTACAACTTATCCCGGCGTAGGCTCGTGTCCGGATAATTCACACCAGCCCTCCGAGGCTCTCGTAGAAAAATTTTGTAACGCTCCTGGCATATCTAGCTGGACCATGGGGGAAAAGGTCTGTTTGAAATAAAACTTGTCAAAGTGACTTTTTTTCAAAATTAAATACAGGTATGATTACCTCGAGTGTTTTAGTCATTTAGGCTCAGTGTAGTCCAAATAACTGTACTCTAGAAGGTGAATATAGTGCTATTATATGTTAGGTCAATAATTGTACTCTAGAAGGTGAATATAGTGCTATTTTATGTTAGGTCAATATCCCCTTCAGAGCTAAAGGCGGACAACGCAAAATATCAGATTAATAAATGGGTCCGCTTTTGAAGGCGAGTTATTATCAGATTAATAAATGGGTCCGCTTTTGAAGGCGAGTTATTATCAGATTAATAAATGGGTCCGCTTTTGAAGGCGAGTTATTGAGACTAGGCTCAGTGTTGCAATTTGAAACAGTAAGTGTATTTTTAACAAATTTTACTGATATAAAAGAGTTTAAATGTTCCCGTGTCGGTCTTGTACATGTAATATAATTGGATTTGTAAATAACCCTTTAGATTTCTGAAGACTTAGAGACCTTTAAAAAGGGTGTCTAAGCTAAATTCATTTAAGAAATAACGACGATATTGTTACACAAGAAATGAGATTATGAGACAATGATAAAGAATGATAATTTTATAAGTATTTAGAGACTCGCACTTAAGGTACTAATATTTTTATAAAAAGACCTACTTGTAAAAATTAAAGAAAAAAAGACATCTGGTTTAAAACTCTGACAGATCTCATATACTGCTAATTTTAGATACCTTTGTTAACACAGGTGCTAGAAAACTGCAGCAGAATTCCCCACTATACCCCTATCGCCGCTGTCAGATCTATTTTTGGGGGTTCCACTGTAGCTGGTGTTTTTGTTAAATGTGAAGCCAATGGATTCCAGGTATGTATGTTTATAACAAAATTTTAAACAGAGATAACTCTTTCAAACTCCAATGATGCTAAGCCTCGTCTATCAGTGGCAAAATAATAAAGACAAATATAAAAAGACCTAAAACTAATGACAAATGTATAGAGGCCTAAAACTTCTAAGGGTTGTTCAAAATTATGGTTTGTATGAAAGGTCAAGATGGTCCTTACCTTGGGTTTGGAGCGGTAAGCGAATTCGATTTCCCGCTACCCCGCTAACATCACTATTTGTCTTTCGCATGACAAGTTAAACCGAGGTCCAATGTATTGGTGTTATACCCAAAGCATGCAAAAGAACCAACAAGTGACTTTTGTATGGAATGCTTAATCTTTCTTTATCTCTCTATACCTAAAATTACTTAATTATTATTAGGGCTTCGGTTGTTATGGAAAGCTGTACCGGCGATAGATTTGCTAAGACAGATCAGATAGATAAAAAGCTAAAACAAATATCCAAAATAATTTAATAAACTGTTGCAGTGCTAAACATATTTGACAACCCTGCAGAACATGTTTCCTGCTAGCACAGACAGAAACTGTCTCGTAACCGACAACACATTCCAGTGTGTTATTTATGGTTCAAAACCTTGCGTTTATTAACAATAAAGCTCCAATAATCAAAAATTTCGCGATTTGTTTTTTCATACAAAACAACAAGGAAGTGAAATAAACATAATTATCAAGCTGTTTTACTAACAGAGAAGAGATGTCATCACGCGTACAAATGGTCCTCAATGCAATTATTTGCATCTGCAATTATCGCGACGTTACAATAATTTCTCTGTTGAACAGTATGAGCATTGGTTTCCAGCCGCCTGTGCGGAGGCGGAGAATTCACTTTTGAACGAAGAAGATAGGGGAAAAAGTACGACACTTTTTTAACTTGAATTTCGACTTCTGAGAAGTTGTTTTATTGCACAGACACAGATACTACTTAAAATGAATTATATTCAAGAATGCTAGAAATATTATTGAATCAAGCAATAATTGGATTTTGTTAAACCTGCAGTCAGCCATAGATTTTCATTTCCGCAATATGAAATTAAGCCTCAACAACCCCAGAAATTAACAACAATGCAGACGTAGTATGAAAAGCCCTAGGGACCCTCGCTGTTTGCTATGGATTTCAGTGCGAATTGACAACAACGAAACGTTGGAAAATTCGCCCTATATTGTTATTTAATGATCAATTACATTCAGAGATAAGTTTTAAAAAATATATATTGTACTCAACAACGGCAGGATTTTCATTTCAGTTTTAGTTTTAACAACTCTTGAAACTAGTACACTTTTAAGTGTGCTTATATGTTCCACCATTAAGTGCGATTGTGGGTCAAATATACGAAAAACGCTATTTTACTTGACAAAAATACGGATATATTCTGTTTAGATTTTGTCAGAGACTTGTACAGAAGTGTAAGCAAAGCAGTTAAGGGATTAACCTGAACTAACTTAATGGTAAGACCATGTCCCGAAAATATCGATGAGCAGAAACCTTCGTTTGCAAGATACTTTTTTAGTATATGTTGAGGAATGGTTTAAAAATAGGGTTAGGGTTCCGTCTGGGCGAATGGAGTAAGAGTCTTACAGAAATAATATCCGTCTGTAGATAGAACCTTGTAATATTTAAGTTGTTTATTTCTAACTTGTCAATGTCTCTGAAAACTTTAAAAATTCTTAGAATGAAAAAAGTGACATTGTAAATGCCCAAATTGTGATCTTTTAATATACATCAAGGTCACTCAAGGTTAGAATTGTAAAAAATGTTCCATTAATGACAACCACTTAGACATGTTTTATATTTGAAAACATGTGAAACTGTTCATAGTGAAAGATAAAACCATGTGAAAGTGTTATAAATGTAGTGCAAAAATCATGTGAAAGTGTAATAAATGTAGTGCAAAATTATGTGAAAGTGTTATAAATGTAGTGCAAAATCATGTAAAAGTGTTATAAATGTACAGTGTAGTGCAAAATCATGTGAAACTGCTTAAAAGTAAAGGGCAAAAACAATGTGAAACTGCTTAAAAGTAAAGGGCAAAACCATGTGAAACCATTTATAGTGAAGGGTTATCTCACAACCATGCGAACCCGTTTAAATATGAAGCAAAACCATGTGAAACTGTTTATTTGTAAGGCAAGATCATGTGAAACTGTTTGTAGTAAGGGCAGTGTGAAGATTTTTCTGACATTCAAGGCCACAGTAACCTTAAATCACATTCTGTGCTAGTATTTTGACAACATTGATGACAGTCACTTGAAATAGATGCACAGATACTTGTTACCATAAGGTCAAGATGTTAGACATAATTGAAACAATGAAAGTACTTTTTAAAACTTAAATTTATAAAAGTTGAAAATACTCTGAGCAAAACAAATAAAGAGCACATATTTCTGATGTTATATTTTGTTCTTCATACCAAATATTATTAGTATTTTACAGTACAAGCCTTTGCCTGCTGGAAAACCATGGGTTAATTGAAAATCTTAGAAAGCTCGGAGATTTAGTGCATGTTTTTTACAGAGCACCCCTGTTTAAGGTTTGGACTTTGCTATGTGCCCATTGTATGTTCTGTCCCACCCAAATTACTCTTCTGACATTGATCCAAGGTGTTCGACTTCATTTAAGCCCAGCTGATAAGGTTCGAGCCGTGCAGATGATCAATGATGGTTTTACGCAACGTGATGTGGCTGCAGTGTTAGATGTTTCACATAGCATAGTTTCCAGATAAGGTGACTGGAAAGTTCACTAGAAAAACAGGCCAAAGACAGCATTGCATTGCATTTCCTTGACAGGACTTATATCTCTGAAACCTTGAGAGAACTGCAACAGAGCTTGAAGTTTTCGTTTAATGCATGGGTACACACATCAAGGGTCATTATGGACTTCTTTGATGTCAAAGGTATTGATGTCATAGACTTGCCATTGAAATCTCTGGATCTTAATCAACTGAGCATGTCCAGAATATGCTTTCTAGGTGACAAAACCAAGCACAGAACTTCTGTAAGATTATAGATGCTCTTGTGGCAGAATGGGATGCAATTAGAAGGGGTATCCAGAGCATGCCTAGACGTCGTAGCAAGTGCTTACAGGCTAGAAGTTGCTATAAACATTATTGAAATAGTCGAAACATTTTCTTTGCCATGTTCTGTTAATTTGACTATCTTTGCACAGGTCTAAGACTGGTTTAACCACTTCAGATTTGACATACAGTCAAACCTGTGAACGGAGGCCACCCAAGGGAGAGACAAAAACTGGCCTTTGTCCACAGTGACCTTTGTTCAGAGGTACATTTGCACTAATAAATCAATAACAGTTTCTCAAAGTCTAGCCTTTATTCACAGGGTGGCCTTTATTCGGAGGTGATCGCTAACACAGGTTTGACTGTAGTTATCATTCTGGCAACTGCTACTGCTATCTAGTGATAACATTGCTTGTGTTGTATTCTTTTAGCAATATGATCGTTATTTTTTGTTGTTGTAAATATGTGTATTGATCATATACTTAGCCTAGATGAATTTCAGTGTCAAGTGTTTGCTCCTTCAATTGTTTTGAGCAGTTTACAATGTACATAAATGGTAATACGAAGATAATAGGCAAGCAAAATCGTGACTTCTAGACCAAAGACAATGTTACATTGATTGAAAATTGTAATTGTACAACTATTTGTCTGTGCCTAGTAAACACTATAATAAGGCGGTGTGCGCGCGTCAGAGTGGCATTATTCAGCATTAGACTGTGGTAGACTATAGTCTTTTTTTCTGTTTTATTTTACATCATCGTTATATTTCAGGCTGCCATACAGACGTGCCAGTCAGAGCTGAAAATCTACCATGTGACAAATACACCCACTAACGATATACCAAGTGCTGATAAATTCGTTGTTTTAGACTGGTAAAATTAAATGAGTATGAAGTTGGTATCTTTTCTACTTCCGACTACTTGTCTTCTTGATAAGCTAAACACCGATCACATTATAGATGGGTAGACACAAGATAATTGCTTGGTCAAGCATTATTTTAAATGGCCATTGATGATACAAAAATATTTGAAAGACACGAACCATTTGACAGTCGTTTAATACTAAATTGGTAGCTGATGTTTCTGTGTTGCATGAAAGATTCGCATACTTCCATAAATAGTTTTTGTTCTTTCTTTATTTCTGCTTCATGACCATTTCTGCTCATATTGTAAGGCAGTGGCCGTGTGAATTTATCTAGTTTATGTAAAATATTCAGTGACTATTTTGGGCTTTCGCAGTGGGATGGGGTGGGGGGAGGGGGAAACTAGTGGTCCGGTGGAAACATATGGGACCTGTAAACCAGGGGTCATAAGTTCACTTCCACACTCCTCCGTGCAACTAACCGTCTTTAGGAAGAAGTCATAAATCAAAGCCATATGTATCAATGCACGATGTTGAAGTTGAAATCCACATGCAAAATTATACATAAATATGTCAGTACTACAATGTCAATGTCTAAGGTCAAAGTTGAAATCCGCATGCAAAATTAAAACTATAGTTTAAAAATCCATACTGTACTTGCAAATAACAAGAAGGTAGGTAAATAGGTCAAGGTCAATGTTGGCTAAGGTCAAAGTTGAAATATGCAGACAAATTTTAACTATAGGTCTTATTTCCATTGTGTAGCTGCAAAAAAGTAGGTCAATAGATCAAGGTCAATGTTGGCTAAGGTCAAAGTTGAAATCTACATGGAAAATTAAAAGTATAGGTTAATTTTTTTTAAATGTAGCTACCAAAACAAAACAGGTCATTTGAACAAGGTCAATGTCCACTTAGTATGGTTCAAATTCCCATACTGTAGCTACAAAAACAAGGAAGTAGGTCAGTAGGGCAAATGAACATTGCCATAGACTAGGTTAAATATGTGTACAAAATGATTTCCTAGAGGTAAGGGATTTTTTTTAAAGTCTGTTTAAATTAATTGACTCCCCTGGTGGGGTAAATTTTAACCCTTAAAAGATAATTTGAACAACCTTTGTGAAAGTCCACTATGCTTCATACCAAATTTCAAAGTTCTACACCCTACGATTTTTGACAGAAGATTTTCAAAGATTTTGTATTTGTATTTGCATAAATAACTTCCCTTGGGGGGCCAGTTCTGATCCCAGGGACATAATTTGAACAAACCTTCTGGAGTTCTACCAAACAATGCTCTCCATACAAAATATCTTAGCTCTAGGGCTTACAGTTTTAGACAGGAGCATGTTCAAAGCTTTCCTTGTACAACAAAATGTAAATTAAATGTCCCCTGGGTGGGGTCGATTTTGACCCTAGGGTAACAATTGAACAAGCTTTGCAAAAGTAAGCTATACAATGCCTGGATACCAAAGATCTAATGTCTTGAGCCTACGGTTTCTGACAAGAAGATATTATATTTTACACAAATATGACCCAAGGGGTGGAATCAGTTTTGTCCCCAGGGTTATTATTTGAACAATCTTAGTAGATGACCTCTGAATGATGGTCCATGCAGTATCTTAGCCCTTGGACTTGTGGTTACAGACAGGTGATTCTCAATGTTTTTCTTGTACATCATTATGTAAAACAATATCTAAGCTCTAGGCCTTATGATTTCAGAGATTTTCAGTTTTCCCTATATAAGCCTATGTTCAATAAGTGACCTCAGGTTTGGGGCATTTAATAACTCCAGGGGTGTAAATTGAACATTCTTTACAGAGGTAAGCTAAACAATGCTACATACCAAATATCTCAGCTCTAATATCTATGATTACTGACAAGAAGATTTCCAAGATTTTATAATTTACACAAATATGACCCTCATGGCAGTGTTAGTTCTAACCAAAGGGGCACAATTTGAATAAACTTGGTAGAGGACCTCTAGGTGATGCTCCATGGAAAATATCTAAGCCCAAGGTCTAATGGTATTAGACAAGAGTTTTGAAGTTTTCCTTATAACCTATGTAAAATCTAGTGACTCCTGGGCCAGGGCCATGAAAGACCCGAAAAATCTTATTAGCGGACCTTTTGGTGAACCTGTATGCAAAATATCTAAGCTCTTGTGGTTTTAGAGAAGATGTTCGAAGTTTTTTTTTCCTTTCTGTTGCCATAGCAATCAGAGTTCTTGATGACATTCAATTCTTTGAATAATTTGGTAGAGTATCATGCAGGAACATCGGTGTCAAGTTTTGTCAACTCTGAATTTGTGGTTTAGGAGGAGTTGTTGTTTAAAAGTAAAAATGGACAACACATGGCACACACTGCACAAATGACACTGGACACACTGTCATAGAAAGCCAATCAGGAGGTCAAGGTCAAAATCTGCATTCAAAATTGTTCATTTGATTTTGATTTCATTGCTGTAGCTTCAATTCAAAATTGTTCAAGTGATTTAGATTTCATTGCTGTAGCTTCAAAAACTGGCAAGTAGGTTAGTAAGTAAAGATCTAGCTCAGCCAAGGTCAGGTTGAAATCTACACTGAAAATGGTGATAATGTGCTGCTGTCATATCTAAATCTTGAAACAACATCAGAAAGTCAATGTCAATGTCTGAAAATATTTAAACTGAAATCTATAAGTGAAACTGTCTACATGGTTTAGCTTAAAAATGAAGTAATTAGGTCAGTAAATTAACTGATCCATGGGTTTGGCCAACTTGAACCCAAATGGTACACTAGGTAATACTACAGCTCAAGGGGTTACAATTTCAGTTAAGAAGATTTTCAATGATTTACAATGACATAAGAAAAACTCTGAAATTTGGCTGGTGCTTTCTGAGAAGATTTTCAAAATTTTCCATACAGTTATTTAATGAAAATTTGCCCGACCCTCTTTTCTACAAACAAACAGGAGATGTTGTCTGAGAGAAAATGTTGATAAAGAAAGACGAATAGACCACGAACGGTCACACATTCCATTGCTTATTTTCTTTTTTTGCAGAAAAAGGCATTGGAAGACAGGCAAAGTAATAGAAGTGCATCTGAAACCTCTGATATGGAGGATAATAGTGAAAATAGTGATGAACAAATAGATATGAAAACTGTTATAGACATCAAAATCTGTTTTCAGGCTTTCAAACACAAAATATGACTACAAAGGCATGCATTTTCTTTATGAGTTTAATTTTCAATGATTATTTTGTAATAACAAACAAATGATTTGAGATCACATTTATGCTTCAAAGCTATATTAATTAGTTTTGAACAAAGGTGCTGGACAGTCAAGATGAATACTAAAATACAGTGTTAAGAAATTGTGTAAATAAGAAGTTACCAAGACTTCTTTCACTTTTAAGAGAAATAAATGAACAAATAAATTCTAGTATAGTTGTAAATGTTATTCATGACTACGGAAGATATAAAAGGTTTTTACATACCAAGTATTTATTTTTACTAAGTGAAGGTAAAACTTTCTCTCACAGTATATTAAGGTAAAAGAAATGTTTTGTTAGGTTCCAAACAAATGTATACTAAATTGTTTAAAACATTAAGGGTCACTTTGACTACTTATATGACTTTAAAGAACTGTAAAAAGGTGAGCATGATTAATTTTCAAAAAAGAGCGCCAACTATTACACTATGGTTATGACATCGGATTGCAAATGGAAGCCAGTGTACAAATGTTTCTAGCTAAAACCTATTTAACCCCTGAAATAAAATTAACAGACATGTATTTATACCAAGTTCTGATGATAAATCTTCTACTTAGAGAATAGACAAAGCTTATTTGGCATCTGTTGTACATTTCAAGGGCCATAACTAAAGAGTGCCAAGAGGGATTTGACTGATTATTTAACTTGGCCATGAAATTATGCCCATAAACATTATCATCAAGTTTGGTGAAGATCAGATGAAAAATATCTGAAAGCTGACTAGACTGATTTCACAATTTTTTTTATAATTCAATGGCCATTACTCTAAAGAGCAAGGAGGAATCTGACTGGTTATCAAACTTGACTAAAGTATTATGCCTACAAACATACTGGCTAAGTTTATGAAGATCCAGTAAAAACTCTTCAACTTGGAGCTTATGGACACCTCCTAGGTGTTCTCATAATAAGACCCATCTTTCAACTGGTGTTATAAAATTAGTTGATTTAGAAATCTACATACAGACTATAGGCAAAACACTAACTTAAGTAACTAGTCAGTCATTTTCAATTACTAGTGGTTGGATATATATATATCTTTAGATCATGTTGAAATAAAATCAGCAAATCAAATTTAAAAGTGATGAAAACTGATAAACAAAAATAATCAAACCAAATAATCCTAGATTCATTCAGATGCCAATCAAATATACTTTTGAAGCAGAAGTTTTCAAATGGCTACTCTATTTTCAAAACTTTCTGAATCTCTAATTATAAACCATGTCTTTTAAATGATACCCTAATTCTTAAACATTTGTTTACAAATTTGATTCTATTTTGATAACATCCATTTTAAAATGGTCATTTTAATTTGATAGTATCCATTTTAAAATGGTCATTCTAATTTGATAAATCCATTTTAAAATGGTCATTTCTAATTTGATAACATCCATTTTAAAATGGTCATTCTGATATGATAACATCCATTTTAAAATGGTAATTCTGATTTGATAACATCCATTTTAAAATGGTCTTTTCTAATTTGATAACATCCATTTTAAAATGGTCATTCTGATTTGATAACATCCATTTTAAAATGGTCATTTCTAATTTGATAACATCCATTTTAAAACGGTCATTTCTAATTTGATAACATCCATTTTAAAATGGTCATTCTGATTTGATAACATCCATTTTAAAATGGTCATTTCTAATTTGATAACATCCATTTTAAAATGGTCATTTCTAATTTGAAACATCCATTTTAAAATGGTCATTTCTAATTTGATAACATCCATTTTAAAATGGTCATTTCTAATTTGAAACATCCATTTTAAAATGGTCATTCTGATTTGATAACATCCATTTTAAAATGGTCATTCTGATTTGATAACATCCATTTTAAAATGACCAATTTGATTTGATAGTATCCATTTTAAAAGGTTATTCATACTGAGAACATACTTTTCAATGAAAATGTCTTATTTAAAACTCCTGTTTTGTTACCTACATGTAAAACTACAAAAGTAAAAATCTAAAAACATCCACATGTACACAAATAATCAAACAAGAGTGCAATGATGGGCCATAAGCACTCACCTGAGTATAACTGCCAAGAAAGACAAGTTCTATGAACAATGTTAGTAAAGGTCAATACTTAAAACCAACTTTTGAAAGCCTCAGCCTTCTGACAAGAAAAGTTTGTCTATATGTAAAACATCTTTACCTTAATGTAAAACATCTTTACCTTAGTTTCTGAAAAGGTTTTTAATGACTTTGCCTATGTAAGTCTATGGCATATTACCCTTTGACAGGAACTCAAAATAACCCAAGGGGTGCAATTTTAACAATGATGCTAGTGCTTCTATACACCATGCTTCATGCCAAATTTCAGAACTCTTGGCCTGATTGTTTCAAACAAGAAGAATTTCAAAACTTTCCCTCTTATATTCTAATGCCAAACACCAAATTTCAAAAGTCTCAGGTTTGCAGTTTCTGACAAGTTTTTAAAGAGATTGCCTATATAAGTCTATTTAAAACATGTGACCATGTAGTGGAGCTGACAATACTACAACCTACATTTCAGAGGCCTGGGCCTGGTGGTTTTAGACAGGAAGATTTTCAAAGTGATTCTTTCTTCTTGTCAAAGCAACTGAATAGGATTCTATGAAAAACTTCAGTACAGCTTTAAGCATGGAGCAACCCTGACAAGATTTATCAAATTTAACCTACTGGTTTAGGAGGAGATATTGCCTAAAGTAAAAAGTAGAAAATGGACAACAGACACAGGGCAATTACAACCTGTGCACAATGTGCTCAGGTGAGCTTAACACTGACAAGCTCATAAATAAATTAGTAATCTCTATCTATGCATTTCAATTGTGTTCTTGCTTTTCATAATTCTATGATATGCACAGATAATAAGTTATGCCTTCAGGTGAGTGACATTCATACACCCAAAAATATAATTATGTAATGTATTAAGTTACTGGATGTGGGCTTCTATACAGTTATATTGGTCCCTAGGTAAAGATCCAGTATGACTGTGGATAAATAAGAGGCAGAATAATTATCAAACCACTTATTAAATAACAGTTTTATTTAATTACTATAAAATGCTAAAAAATTCACTTAAATTTGAGGGTTATCTGCCCTTGAGAAATGGTGTCGCATTTTGATAGTGAGCATGTATTCCTAATTTGAAGTAAATAGCTTTATAGTAAATCTACTATTCCCATACAAACTGTCATGGGTCTCTTAATATATTTAACAGTTTAGCAAAAACATTCAATAGCAAATACATGTATTTCTAAAATGCACTGCAATCACTCTGAAAACAAAATGGCTGACCTTTCAACTTTAAGTCAATTATCTTTTTTTTTTTTCAGTCCTGTTATATGAGCCAAATTTCTTCATTTAAAGGCAGTAATAAGTGCCATAAGTGTTACTGATATTAGCCCTGTTATCTGGACAGTTTGCATTGTATTGTGAGGCCTATAACTGACACTAATAAGTAAAGCATTTCAATTAATAATTCTCTACATTTATAAGTAACACATTTAAATATTTAACTCTTCGCATGTTGAATCAACTTTTTTTCAATTGCTGTATCATTTAATATTTTTCAATTACTAAGGCATCTGATCATTGCAGTCTAGTACAGTGTATTTTGTTTGTCATCCAAACACTGCCTGTGTTTCTAAAGTAAAATATTATAACTATTAATATGTCAAGGCTTAAGCCATGCTTATTGGACATTTAAATACTTGGAAAATCTTTGTTCCTGATACTGACTGTTTTGCCAGAAATATTCTTAGAGGCATTCTCTGAAATCAAGACTATTCCATTTTCTTTAACTCTTAATCTGCTGGAACTGAAAGTGATTAGCCTTTGCCACCAGTATAGAGCCAGGCCAGCCAGGCCAGCCTGCACATCCGTGCAGTCTGACCAGGCTCTATATTGTTGGTAGTTCCATTTTTGTATTTTGATATTGAAATCCCTTAAACTTTGAATGCACTGTTCCAAATTCAAAGCTGGGCTAATCCATTAAAAAATTTCAGCATGTCAATTTCAATGATTTTGAATGAATTATTACACAATGACAAGGTGTCAATAAAAAATTCTAAGTACAACAGGTAAACTGAATACATTGATGTAAGTCTTTATATAGGGAGTTGTTGTTCTTGTACCATTCTTGGCTGGAAAGCCATTTATTCCAATTGAACTCTTTATAAGTCCCTTAATGACTAAACAAATTTCTGAACATATGTTCTTCTTTAAATTGTCAGTTATTTTTCGTTCTATAGTGAATGAGCAAATAAAATAAGTTTAAAGTTTATCATTGCTTATTTGGGCAGTATGTCCCTTTAATGTGCAATGTAATTTTTTTTTTCATTTCTTTTCTGTATTTTGAGACAACCTGAGACAGCAAAAAATTCTTTTTTTAGCAGAACAACATTCTTTACTGCTGTCTTGTAACTAAATAATAAACACATACTTTTAACAGTTATACAGAAACTTTTAAGTTTCACTAAAGCTTATTTTAACAACTGGCATTCAACCTTCTAAAAGTATAAAAATGCAGGCTTATAAAAAAATGACACACCCATAAAATGATAAAAAGTCTTGTACAAAATAAAACATCCTATAAAAAAAAATGGATATCCTTCTCTGAATAAGACTACATGTAATAGAAAAATGTTGGATTTTTATGTATTGTTTAAAGAACTTCAAACAAAATTTCAAATACGTTTTTACATGTTGTAAAAGTCACATGTAGTAAATTACTCAAAGTTAAACAAGACCTGTCCGTGGACAGCACGCTCCACTTTTCTCAGTGCTTTATAATAATTATAAGCCAAGTCAAACGAGAGGCGCAAGTGAAAAAAATTTGAGTGAGGGCAGGCAAGAACCTAGTCATATAAGATGAAAAAAAAACAGAAGAGATTTTTGAAAATAAATAATGAAAAAAAAAAAATCTGTTGGTGGTGGGGAGGTAAGGGGGGGGGGGGGGAGGGGGAAAAGTCAAGTACCTTACCTATGTATCTAAAAGAAAAATAATGGAAAAATTTGGTGGGGGAGATGGGGGAGTGGGGAGTACTGACCCATCTCAATCTCAGTCTCATGTAAGTTAAAGATTTATTTCAAAACTTAAGAAATTTTTCTTTTCTTTGCGGGGTTTGAATGAATATCTTTAACACTTCTTGAGAAATGGACATTAACAAAATGGTTAACCAAGAAATTTTAAGTTTGAAAAGGGGCATAACTTTGCAAAAATAATTTTGAGGGTTATCTGCCCTTGAGAATTTTGATAGTGAGCATGTATTCCTAATTTGAAATAAATAGCTTTGATAGTTCCTGAGAAATGGACCTAAACGAAGTTTAACCAACCCCGACACCGACAAGGAGGTCATGACAATAGCTCCACTTCTTTTCTTCGAAAAGTGGAGCTAAAAATGATCATTAAGTCAAACCACCATTGAAAATGCAAACAGACTTTGTCTGGTTGCAAGAATTGGTATCCTGCAATACTGACTCAAAAATGGCAATGTTCATGGTACATTTTAATTATTTTTGTTGGCAAGTTTCAAGTGGCCATAGTTCAGGTATATTTTACAACTTATGTATATAATTAATGACTTAACCACCAAGACATATTCATTTTCTTATATAAGCATACAAAGTTTCACTTGTTTTGTTGACAGCCTCATATCAAGGTTACTGATGCGTATCAATTTAACACGTTCTGGATCCCCCGCATTGAATACACGGTAGATATGGAAACTTTCCTTCTCTTTTTCAGCAAACTTGACCTGTTGTACTGATATTTCAAAAACTTCTTTGTCTTCTGTCAGAGTACTCTTCACTTCAATGTAGTCACTTACAATACCATCTTCACCTGCCAGGTGAACTTCAAAGTCATACGGTGACCCTGTTTCTTCAGCATGGTTTTTCCATGAATAACCGATAATATTTCCCAGCTCCTTTTGTCTGTCAAGGTACTGCGCAACAAGGGCCTCACCCCACTGGCCAATCTGCTGGTCCCCTTCACCATCGACTAATGTAAGACTGTCTATGGTACCGAGATCTTTGCCAGAACCCAAATCTTCATACATGTATTCTGTTGCCATGTAACTCCATACAGGATCCCCTAAAAAAGATGGAAAAATTGGTCAGTTATGCTACTATTGCACAGACTTTACAAGAAACCGACAACAAAATTTGCATTACAATATATTATAACACTCAGAAAGATATTGGCAGTTAACTGTTTGTAATTACAGTAGTGATAAAAGACAAAGTAACTTTCACAATCATAGGAACAAAGTATATACAAAGAAGAAAGAGCTGCTCTGTTTCAGCATTCATATATATTCTAATTACAAAACAGCTGTAGAAATCACCTTTTATAATTGGCTGCCCTCTGTTGTAATAATGGTGCCCTTTTGTTCCGTAATGTTTATTTCCTCCAGTAGGTCTGTATCCATCTGGAAAGGACAATAAAGTCTAAAAGTTTACATTCTGATATCTTAAACCCTTTAAGTCTTACAATAGCCTTGTAGTGTGTTAGAATTATTTCTGTAGTGAAGATTTATAGAATTATCTGAAATTAAGGGACTACTTAAGGGACTACATATGCAATTATTTATCAGTACCTCTCTGGCCTGGAAAGTCACATTTATTGCATTAAATGATTTGCAAGTGAACTGAATGGAGATAAGTCTGGATAGAATATCTTAACTGCAATAAAGAGTAAAAATCCTGCTTACAATAAAAGTCTATTTTCATAAAATTTCACATAACAGACAGGTCATAAAACAGAAAATGAGCAGACTTTCTTGAACTGTTACTGATTATGGTCTGCCTTAGTGTGCAAACAGAAATGGTATACAGCAATAACCAATCACTGGCATCTCTTTAAAGACTATTTCACTAACACAAACCTCCATGCTCGTATGTTTTATCTCCAGTAGATCTGTGTTGACCACTGATATCTGAACTATGCCCTTGAGCAATTTCTTCATCTCCGAATTCTGGTACATATTTCTTCTCTGCAATGATACAATGTCATAAAGAAAGAACATATCCTGAAATCTATTATTAGCATTAGATGAACAAAGGTGGCCTGAAAAATTATCAAATAAATCTTTTATTGAAACAAAGCGACTCTAAAATTGCATAGGCAGTCAATACTAAGTATTTCTATCATGCTACTGACTTGCTTGGTATTTAGCAGCATGTCCAATACATTAAGAATTTAGTTTACCTAGACATAGTTCCTTTGACGTAGTTATGAAATTCTAAATTATCTAAAAGGCTACATATATACTAATATTTACAATCACAGTATAGCATTAATGTATTGAGAACATATGAATTTCCTTTCACATGAAAAAACAGAAACAAGGGAAGAAACTACTATAAAAGGAATGCTAATCCCCTTGTCCAGGTGTGTAGTTATCAAAAGTTTCTGCACAACTAGATATACCATGTTTATCGGACTGTTCCATCTTCTGAGTTGACTGACCATCCAGCTGACCATCCAGCTGGCTTTCATCAGCATGCTGTACATTTTTTTCTGTCAAGCCATTTTGTTGAACTGAGTATGTCTTGACCCCACCTTGCTGAGGAGTATCTACAGTTCCTTGAGACTGATAATTGCCATAACCACTCTGAGACTGGTTATCACTATGACCAGGTGGCTTAGTTAGTGTTTCGCCAGCACCCTCGGCATCATTTTCACTTTCACTTTTCTCTGTGGTGTTTCCAGTAGCAACCATTCTGATATTGGATGGCAGATCCTTCACAGACTGCATGTAATTTTTAGCCTGTGGTGGTGGCCAAATATTTGAAGTTGCTCTCTCTGAAGAGTCTAAGAAATAAACAGAAATAACTTACTATTTTTATATTGCTTATAATTATATATTTCAGTTATTTTTCAAAACTACAGAAAATTAATGATATTAAAGATACACTTTCAATTTACATTTACTGGCATATCAATTAATCGGTTATCAAGATACTTTACAAAGAAACTTTCTTTTGACCTGGATTTGAAATATTTGCAATTATAGTGGGCAGGCTGTCTCCATTTCTATGACTATTTAATACTAAAAACATGTCTTCAAAGTAAACAACATTCTTAATAAAGCTTTCAATGTTTTACCATGTCTGTTGTTTATATGTTAAACAGTTACTGTTTGGTGGGGACATGACTGTTTCAGCACATGCCAATTTTTATCTAAAAACAGAAGAAAAACTAGAAAGTTTCCAAAAGAATATATTAACAATTTTCATTTTTTAAAGAAAGGCATTTTGTTATTATGGGGAAGAAACACATGACAAACCTCTTGGCAATGGTGTCTTGTTGCTTTCAGCAACTGGAGGCCATGCCTTCATCTCCAATGATCCTCCACCTCTACTGGTACTTTCAATCTCATCCTCATCATTGACTGCCTCATCTGTCAATTCTGTATACAAGATCAGTCGTTTTAATTTGTTAAACAAGATCAATTTAATGTTTCAACATCCATTTTGAATGCCAATGTCAGCTACAACATCTACAGTTACAGCACAAAACAAATTAGGAAGTACACTGAAGTAATATTGTTATTTTCCCTTTTTCTAGTAATTTGACATCCCAAACCTTCGTTAGTCTCTTACCACATCAAAGGTTTTTTTTAAATACTTAACTGTAAAATCTATTGCAAAATTTACCACCGGGATAAAAACTATATTACAGCAAGAAACAGATGGGGGACTTTTTAAAAGATCAGATGTTATGATTTACCAGTAGTTCTGTTTATTGAAATGTACCATATAGTAACCTATCCTGACCCATGCTGTTATCTTTCAACTTTAACAACTTAAAGATTAAATATGACAGCATGCTTTAAACCATTATCTCTTTATCAACTTCAATATTACATAGATCAATTTATACCAGGTTGAAATCATAAGAATAACAATGGATAGTTCTCTGAGAAATGGTACAACACATCACCTTGCTCAGACTCAGGCACATCAGGCTCGGGTAAAACTGGAGCTTCAACTATCCACCGTTCCTCTTCCGGTATTTCTATGTAGTCTGCATTGTGTCTTTGCAGGAGGGCACTAGGTGTGTCTTCTGTCTCACCGGATATGATGTATGACAGTTCTGTCAAGAAAGACCTGAAGAGCAAAAATTGGCCTATTTCAACTTGCAAGAATTATGTTTTACAATAAAACCGTAAAAAACAGCCTCTGAAACTTTGAATCTCCCCTGATTAGTTTCAAATTTTAACCTTGGCCTTAATATTAAGCTTTTAACCAAATTCCTAATATTCAAACAAGAATTTTAAATCACAACAGATTTATTTTTAGAATTACTTAAGCTAATGTGCTGAAACCAAGGTATTAGACTATAACTACAACACTTAACCTAACACAGCATTCTGAAGTCTCTAAAAATGTGGACAATCCAAATGCAAATAAAAACTGGTATCTAAAACTCCTGTATTTGCTTTGTTAGACCTAAAGGAATATATATCTCAGAAGTTTATATAACCTAAGTAATGTGCTGCAGTCCATGTTTCCAGTGCTGAAATATCTTGCCACTTCTCTGTTAATCTCCATGCGGGCATCCAGATGTTCCCGATGGAAGTAAAACTCCGGTGGATGTACAATGCACTTTTCTTGCTGTATCACATATACATCAGTTGGCATGTTTTTCAGCCAGTAACTGACCTCCAGTTTGCTTGCCTGAAAAGTTAAAAACATATTCCAATAAAACTGACAAATAAAACAGAAAAATCCTATTCTCTGACTTGATGTCTTGCCATGTTTTGATTTCTTGAAAAAAAAATTGAGAAGAAATCTTTGCTTTTACAAGAATATGATTGGCAAAAATTATACTGGTAAAATCCTCACAAACTGCTGGATAAGGATGCAACCTATACCACAACTGATACGGTGGCCAACTTACTTGTACACTACTTGGCATCTGTGACAAAACTCCCTCATTTAACTAAAGATACATGTAAACATATTTGTGTAGATTGCCCTTTACCTTTTCAAAGGAAAATGTCCAAGTCATAGCGTCATACTCTCTCATTCACATAAAAATCTAAGGAATCTTTTATAGAACTTTTTCTATGATATCTTTGGGCAAGAATTCATACAAAAATCAAACCTGGTAAAATCTGGCATCTGCCAGCATTTTTTTAGTATTCATCTGTTCTAACTGCTGATAAACCTCTTCAAATCTTGCAACAAGGTACTGCTGCACTAGTGGTACAATCTGGCTGAAATATGCCTGTAGCTGGACGCATGGCTCAATAAGTTCTGGGGTTGGCCGTATGTCCACTGCCTCACTCAGTCTCTTTATACCACACACCTCTATCACAACTTCAATCATCTCCGGCTGTGCAAGACTCTCTATTGCTATACAAAGACAATTTTTAATTGTCACAACTTTTTTTTCTAGAGCATTATTTTATACATAAAATAATTATGCATGATGTTTACACTCCTACCAAAAACCTTTATATCAGAGATAATTCCGAAGGCTAATGAAGGATCCAAAGTCGTTGTCAACCAAAGTAATTAACTTAATCGAGAATTCAATATTATTAACAGACACAAATTAATGTTCATCATGTTTGCATGAGACGTATGTCCAACTCCAGTTCAATCTTGAAGTGCTTTTTTCCCCTTTTAAACACTATATATGTCTCATTTTAGATTTTCTTACTCTTACAGGGATGTTACATGGTCTATTGTACACCTTCCATAACCTTCATGACAACAACTTATTATGTAATTCTGACATATGACACAAAGCAATATATCAGGCAACAAGAAATGCCACCATGCGCCGAAACCAGGTTTTCAACGTTTCCCCAAAAAATTTTACAAAAGAAAAATGTTTTTTTAAAGACAACTGTGAACCTGATCTTAACCCAAGAAATCATGACTGAGGACTCCTAAAAATCCATAACTATACCATAAAAACTAGAGACTATATGATTATTAAACATTTGAGCAATATGTATAATATGTATAATATGTATAATCTGCATGAAGCCATAAAAATAACTTTGAGTGCTTAAGAAATGCATGCAGGTATCAAGATGCTACAAGGATGCTATATACAAAGTATCATCAAGATCGGTCAATTTAAACCCAAGTTATCTAACGGTAACTGATTTTCTTTTTTTACTTTTTAGTAACAGTGACCTTGACCCGATTGATCCTAAATATAATCCTAAGCTAGGTTTCATGCAAGGGTGATATATACAAAGTTTGGTCAAGACTGACCGATAAATACTTTAGTTATTGACTGGAAACCAATTTTCTGTTTCAGTAATAATAACCTTGACCTTGACGAGACTGACTGCAAATAAAATCATAAGTTAGGTTTTCATGCAAGGGTGCTTTACACCAAGTTTAGTCAAAATTAGTCATTCCAATCTAAAGTTAATGACAGGAATCCAATTTTCTATTTTTAGTAACAGTGACCTTGAACTTGACCCAACTGACCCCAAATACAATCCCAAGCTATATTTTAATGCAAGGGTGCTATACACCATGATTAGTCAACATGAGTCATTTCAAGCCTAAGTTATTGACTGGAATCCAATTCTTTTTTTTTTTTAATTAACAGTGACCTTGACCAGACTGGTTCCAAATATAATCCCAAGCTAAGTTATCATGCAAGTGTATTTTATACCAAGTTTGGTCAAGAGTGACCAAAAAAACTTCAGTTATTGACCTGAAACCAATTTTCTATTTTCAGTAACAGTGACCTGACTTGACTGACCCCAAGGATGCTATATACCAAGTTTCATTGAGATTGGTCAATCCAAACTAAAGTAATTGAACAGAAATCATCAGTCTGATGGCTGCCTGCCATACCCCAATCTAATAAACAGGTTTCAACTTCACTGAAAACCTGGTTAACAGAAGTAATGTGACATGGTTACTATGGTTACAGACTTCCATAAACCCAGCAAAGAGTAGTGTATTTTTCAATTTTTTTTTAAATAACTGAGATGACTCATTAGTAACCATACACAGTTTTTCAACATAAAGAAAAAAAGAGCAGTCCTTTAAGTTAATGCCAGCTCATTTCTAACTCGGGCTCACCTTAGAAGATTCATAATTAAACACTCAAACCTTTTTGTCTCCTCCAACACATACCTTTGCTCTTAAGCCCTCGATGTATGGTAGCACCTTTGCCCTTGCGTGCAATTTTGGTTATTTTGTCTTCCATATCTAGAAAGTGTACTCCCTCTTTGTCTTTGAACATTTTCTCCCACTCTCTATTGTCAGGTATCATAGGACGGTCCTCTAGACTCACCCAGATCTGTTTGTTTGTTGGAAACACCTACAGAGTAGAAACAAACTGGACTGTAATGGAAAACATTTTTCCCTCCGATTAAAAATCACAAATTTCATACGAATTTTGAAACTTGTCTATTCCGAAAGCTGAACCCATTTTAATACTTTCAAAATTGTTGGGTTTTAATTGTAATAAACGGAATGGTTGTTACGATCTGATCTAAAAGGCCTAACAATTTATTTCATATTGCAATGAAAAATACAAAACTGTTGGATAAGTACAGTTGTTGACCAATGTTTGATTACATTTATTACAGAGCATGTTGTATTTTGTGTTGTCATGAAATGACAATTTTAAACATGCTTTGTATAAACTCTGACAAACCTTTTGTCTCTGAAGCTTTTTCTTCACAGTTGTTTTCAGAGTTTCAAGTGCCATGTTTGCCGTCTGCTCATCTGGCATGCCTTCTGGTCGTGTAACAAGTGCTTGACCAATAGTTGACAAGATGAACAAAACGTCTGCTAAGATTTTTACATCTTTGGGTAAATATGATGTACACAATAAGCCAAGAAGCTCAATGTATTCCTCCACCTTAGGCTGAGCATCCACTCTTCCTTCCTGTCTGAAGAGATCAACAACATCCTGTCTGTTGTGGTAAAATCCTAATATTGTCCGTTTATGGCAAATGTCTGAATGGAATTCTTCTAAGATGTGTCTGTATTTGTCCATTAGTCCTGTTCTGTCTGACAACCAGATTTCATTTCTACATAGCATGTGGCCACAAACAACTGTGTCCTCACTACCAATGTATGCTGTGTTTGTATCTGGGACAAAAAAGACAGGATGCTCCCGTAATAAGTCCTGGAATTCTTGGCGCTTCAGTTCTTTGCCTAAGTATGCATAAACAGTTTTCATATGTTCCAAAGATGTACAAAATGCAGCTGGTGAATCATCTTTAGCTCTTTTGCACCAATCCAATAAGTATGACTTCACTGTTTCCATGGCAACATAATTTTTAAGTTCAAGGAACTGATAAAAGGAGCCACCAGTGAGGTTTACATCCAAGTACAATACTTTGTCTGACAGAAGATTCTGAACAATAAGGGACTTCAGGTAAAGACTACTAGGTTCCTTCATAACTATTCTTGCCTTCTGGGCCACATGTCCATTCTCTGCTTTTGTTTCTGTTTCTTCAGCGGGTAACCATTTCGACGTCTTCAACAAAATACTAAAAGAGGTGTCTGTCTCTTTCAAAGTGTTCCCGTCCTTATCAAGAACATGCGTTTTACAGTATTTTGAGAGCCGGCTATCCCAGTTACGATCCAGATATGTACAAAGCTGTCTCATCTGGTTCTCGAACTCTACACCACTTGGGTATTTGTTGTTCCTAACGAGTCCCTCAAGTTCCACACTGTAGTAGTCCTGTACGATAAATTCTGGCTCTTCCTTTGGCCACAATATACCTAATGAACTCCAGTATGATTTGCCCTAAAACCCAAATAAACATATAACTTAACATACTCATTAATATTTTATCATATCAACTAAACTATACTGTTGTTCATTCATGCTATAATACCCTTCAAATTTTGATTTTGGATAAGATTTTCAGGAAAAAAAAAACCCTGTCAAATCTGATAGTAAAACTGTAGTCATCCATTAAAGATTTAAATTTCTGTAAAAATGTTAAATAGTAAAGATTTTATCTGTATCTACAAACATTTTACAGTCAATACAATGATTACAGAAGGAAAAAATATTGATTAGAATCACAAGAACCCACCAAATCCTCTCTCTTGATGTGGACATTCTTTTTCCTGATGGACAGGAAGTCCTCCACTCCTAACTTCCTGAAGAAATCCTGCCAGCTCACAATCACTGGCTGGGTACATGTGTTTGGCAGGTAACAGGGGTCTAGCAAGGTCCAATCATAGCCTGTAACATAAGGGTCCACCTATGGTTAGATTTTAGCAAGTGAATGAATAGTTGAATGTCTACAGATAAGCAATATTAACTTCCTTTTTTTTTTTTCCTTTCATACATTTGAAATTTTACACCATTAAGGAAACAACACAGTTCAGATCAATTTATTAATTATCAACATCATTTTGTATCTTTATTCCTAATAAATACTCAAAATAATATGAATCAGCTCTGAGACAGATTGGTCCTTAACATTTGTGAGACAGTGATATTTCAATCTTGATATATATACCTATTATGTATATAATATTTCATACTTAAACACTAATGTCTTGAACACTAATAATATTATTTTTTCGATTTTGACTCTTTGCTGAAGTACCTTTAAAGACCCCTTGTAAATTGACCAGATTTCCATACTGAGGAGGAAAATGCACTGGCTCCTTGCCTGGATTCTTGAAACCCTCATTAGTCATCACCACGGCAATGTCCTTGACCTCATCAAGGTTACACACCGACGTCTGCTTGTCTGTCTGTTCCTTGATGTACACCATGTAGGAGATGAGCGTACCCTGGGACTTGGACTAATGTGAACAGAAGAAGAAAGAATTCAATAAGCTTTGAAAAGTTGATCTAAGAGTCAACTTGAGAGTAAGTAGGTGGCCATGTAATACAGTAAATAAAAATTCTACTTGATATATATGTATAGTCCTGATACCGAGGTCAAACAATGACCCTTGATTAGGAGGTGAGAAACCGAATTAAAATAACTCTCCAAAAATGGGGAACATACATATGTGTAATAAGACCACTGCATTACAAGTTCTAGTCTTAACATTTAATCAGTAATATATCTATTACATTTGCATAAATTTAATATAATTTTCAAACTAGGGATGGGAACAAATACTGAAATCAATATTCGATATTAGGTTTGCCATATTGTAATATTCGATTATTGGGAGTTCAGTCAGTTATCCAAATTTTGGTAGCCAAATACTGGTACGGATTTCAGTCATGTAAACTTCTGTGTATCAAGAAATGTCATAGAAATGGCTTGTTTACACAATACATTCTATTCTTTGAAATGTGATTATCGTAATAAATACAGACTTCTGAATAAAAATTATTTATTAAAAGAAAATATTTGAGTTATTCTTTACAACTAGACAACAAAAGAGCAGTATCAGTAGAGTCAAAAACATGTATGTTTTAGTAAAACATGACGTTGATCCTAGATTACTGTCAGACAAACAATTTTCAAAACATTTGCTACATAAAAAAGCACCAATTAAAAAGAACAAAAGACAAAAAGGAATCACATTTAAGCTGTTGCAAACTGTTAATCCATCGATTGTCCCTGCCAATTATGCAATTTTCTTGATAACTGGACAATTTTTGACACACGTTGAATAAACACAACAGCACAAACAGTTTTCATTTAAATAATTTGCAAACTTAAATGATAAAATCAATGATACTTTATTTGGGAAAAAAAGCTATACAAGTTATGAAATTTCAAATTTTATTTTCAGATTCGAATATTCAGTCGATTTTTGATTATTGGTTCCCATCCCTAAAATAAAATATAAATACATGCAGTTCTTAATTTTAATAAAGAAACAAAATGAAAACAATGTTACTGGTGAATCTTCCCTCTTCTTGCCTGGAAGATTAACAGTGTAACCATTACAAAGCAGCTGACATTTGTTTTTGCCATTGCAAACATGAGATCATGATCTGCCTGCCCATCTGGTCATGATCTGCCTGCACATCTTACAATGATCAGTCTGCACATCTGACCATGATCAACCTGCACATCTGGTCATGATCTGCCTGCAGATCTGACCATGATCTGCCTACACATATGACCATGATCAGACTGTACATCTGACCATGATATGCCTACACATATGACCATGATCTACCTAAAACAAATAACCATGACCTGCCTACATGTCTGACCATGATCTGCCTACACAGCTAACCATGCCCTGCCAACATGTCTGACTATGATCCAAACTGCTTGCTATTCAGTCAGTGAATAATGGATAAGTACTTGGTAGAAATCTAATTGTGATTAGAACTAGTAGCTAAACATTAAGTACCATACCTGCCAAGCATCAGATTTTAATACTGGTATAATATGATGGTTAATGACATCAAAGGGAGACAACTGCTTGACTCCTAATCTCAACAAGAGTTTGTGAACCTGACTGTTCACTTCTTCATCACCGGTGTTGAGCAACAATGGATGCAGGCTGTTCACATCTTGCTGAAGGTAGTAAAGAGGATCTGAAATCAACGCAAATTAATACTTTTAGTCTGAATAGTTAAAGAACCCATTCATGTTCTAAAATCGATATAAGACCAGAATATATCTGAACCCAGGGTTTACAGGATATATGACGATGACACTGACACTACAACCTACGAAACAGTTTGTTAGGATGAAAACTTGAATCAATGATGGCCCTATATCATTCACCTTCAACTTTTTCATGATGATCTGGTTGAAAATATATGGGTGACCTACTTTTCTGACTGAATTCAAAATGTGGTCTCTAGTGCTGTTAGGTTTTCCCTTTGATAAAAGCCAGTGACCTAGTTTTTGAACTAGATGACTGAATTACAACTTGACCTTAAATGAACAAGACAAATATTTTGACTAGAAATGATGACTGTATTCAAAATGAGTCTTTAGAGCATTAACAAGGTTTTTCTTTTATTTAAGCCAGTAATTTATGACCAAAAGTGACTTATATTGAACTAGACCCAGAAATCATCAAAATAATATTTTTACTAGAAATGACGATGACTTGATTCAAAAAGTGGCCTCTACAGAGTAAAATTTCTTATCTTTATCCACTGTGACCTTGACCTTTGAGAGTCTGACCCCCAAAAATCTAAAGGGCTTATCCTTGATAAGGTTGAAGTCCATGAGTAAGTTTTCATGCAGGTAGGAGATAAGGAGAGCAAACTATGGTTCCCCAAATGGTTTCCTTATTCCAAGGCATCATGACAGTGACATTTAACAGTTTGCCCCTCAATCAAAAAGAAGCATCCTTGGTGAGGTTGAAGTCCAAGAGTAATTTTTCATGCAGGCAGGAGATAAAGACAGCAAGTTATTGTTCCCAAATGGTTTCCTTAGTTCAAGGCATCATGACCTTGACCTTTGATGGTTTGATCCCAAAATCAATAGGGATTATCCTTGATTAGGTTGAAGTAAATATGTAAAATTTCATGCAGGTAGATGATAATGATAGCAATTAATGGTCTGGAAATGACTTACAGATGGACAGGCTAATTCTAGTGTATCCCAGCAACTTCGTTGCTGAGGTTGTAATCATCATGACTGATTTCTAAGATATATGCCCCACAGTAAGTTGCAAACAAAATTTAATCATAATTTCCAAGTTCACAAAAAGGTTATAATTAGCATTAAATTTGGTCAAGAGTTATCTAGCTTCGTTTTTTAATGCCCTTGAAGACCTTAGTGAAGTAATTAAACAATAATCATATTTGCCTGTAAAAGTATATGCATCACAGTACATTATATTCAAAACTAATTTTTTTTTGCATGCAAAACCTTAGCTAAAATTTCTAAGTTTAAAATGGCAATAATTTACAATTAATTCTGCCAAGAATTATCTTACTTGGAGGACTGATGTCCCTTAACATCTTTGTTAAGTTTCAAGTAAATCTCATTGATGACTGCAAGTATGCTACATGCAAAACTTAAAACTAGAAAAAAAAGTGCCATAATTTGCTTTAAATTTGGTTAAGAGTTATCTAACTTCTTTGCAAGATATACTATATAAGTGGTAAAGTTCACGACGTGGAAATTTTTGCGATTTTTGCGAATTCATATAAATCACGAAAATATTAGCCAGCGTAAATTTCATCATTCAGAAAGGTATATATTTACCCATGCACCGTGTAGCTGGTACTTGTAATTTCTATTAAGAACTTATATTTTCTTATTCATTAAATTGTATGTATAAGCAGTGCATCGATTTAGTTTGCGTAGAAATAATTAGACTGAAATAGAAAGCAATTTGAAAAAAAGTTTGTTCCAATCATCACCATGTTACATTCTTCGTAATTAACAGGGAATTAACTGTTGTGTGATTTAATATACAGATTCAAGAGCTATTTGCTATTAACATGATGATGTTTTCAAACCTAATGAATTAAGTCTGGTACAGCCAGTTCATGCAACAAAGCGATGCATTGTGTAATCATAAAAGTAAATCAACCAACTAAATGCGAGTTTGTCATGTAATAAAGGAAGGTGAACATAACAAATTTTACCATGAATGTTTACAACTTATAAACTACGTTATAATTGTGTTAAAAGACTTTTTTCTATACAGTGATAATCACATAGCTCCTGCGAAATCATCAGGAAATTATGTTTAACCCTATAAAACAAAGAAAACTGTTTTAATCAGAACTAATGTATTTCAATTGGAGTCAATTGTTTAGGATTCGCAAACATTTCCACCCGCAAAACTTCTGAAATTGTGATTTAGCGAACTTTCTGATGCGCGAAAATATCAACTAATACATTATGCTTGACAGTAAGTTGCATGCAAAACCCTGAGGTGTGACATCGCCAATGCTGACACCAATGGTGGGGGGTGTGTAGATTACCTTGACTTACATAGTATAGTCAAGCTAAAAATAATACAAACCTGATACCTTTATCATTCTACAACTGAAACTATCAGGTGCTCTAAATTATACTTCATGCACTGTACTTACACCATTAATACTAATATCACTTTAATTGTGAATTTTAATTCCTCTGAATGTATCATTTTTATTACACAAAACTGTAATCAAACCTTTTCCTTTTCTGTTTATATTGGAGTCTGCGATCGGGTAAAACACCGTCTTGTCCTGCAGAGCAACCAACTCTCCGTCAGACAGGGGTAACATACGATGCGCCTTCAGCGTGGTCAGTATAGTATCATCATACTGAAACTCATCCAAGCTGCGATACAAACACGCCATCCATCTTGATATAAGGATTATATCTTCATCTTTACCTGCAAAATATTAAAACATCTGTCACTATTTAGTTCTTGGTATCACAATGACGTAAAAATGGTTTTTATTATTTAAACAGTAAAATCATAATACTGTATTAGCTTAGAATATTACCTACCACAATGTGTTCCCATGTCCACTATGAGAGCTTTACCAAGCTGGAACAGATGATCAGAGGTCAAGATCTCAATGCCAAGACAAGAGGTCAAGGCTGCATTCAACACTGCAGCTATGTCGGCATGGAGATAATAAAGGTTGAGATGTGTCTGAAGCAGGTCTGGTGTGATTACACTACGCACTAGTGGGTCTCGAACCCGAACTGTCTGAGAGGGAATCTTCCAGCTTATCACTCCTAAAGATCCAGAAAAAAAACATATAAAGTATGAGCAATGATGTTTTTATTGATTAAAGTCAAGAACTGAAGTATTAAGTATGCTTTAGGTATCTTCCTCAAATGAGAACATCTGCTGCTACTGCTTTTAAAATGTTTGTAGCCAGCCTCCATAAATATTTCAATTGCACCCAGTTTCACCAGACTACTTGTTGTTCTTCTGTTTTTATGCTGATTCAAATCTTACGAGGCTCATAACATTCTTTTCTTTACTTATTTAAAAGATATACCTGCATACATGTTAAATGCTCTGAATGGCTGTTCGATTCCCTCCAACACAATAATGTTTGGGAAAAAAACCAACAGAATCAGTGATCAAGTCCTTTAGACATACATGTATATCTTAAGAAATTCTTTCACAAATACCTTGTTTATTTGGCTGTGTAGGAATGCAAGGTTTGGCTTTCAGTTTTTTCAGAATATCAGAGGCAACAGGTTTGAAGAATTCCAACACTTCATCCTCCATAGGAACAAACTGGAGGAAGGTGCACACTGCTTCCATATTGCTGAACTCTGGATGCGTCTACAAATTTGAAAATTCAAAACTTTATCCTAACTTTATGGACCAATTTTGTTTTGTTTAATCTTTTTCGATTCCATTTGTTTTTTTTCTGTTTAATATGCTTCAGTAGTATCTGGTTAACAGCAGGCAGGCAGGATGTTGATTTAACTATTGCTCCATAAAAGTACCTGGGAAACTGGACATAAGTCTTGTACCTGTATGCTAAAATTCTCAAATAAAGAGTCAGATTGCTGGTGAAACTTGCCCTTAGTTTATCAGTGACAGATTACCTCTGACGGAAACACTCCTCTATTTTCTAAACAAGTTTATCTTTTATTGAGAAGAAAGTTATTTTAGGTTGTGGCAGATAGTGCAAACTACACACTGCATGTGTAACATGAATTACAAGATTACTACAAAGTGTAACCAAAAATTACTAATTAATAACATTTTAGCTAACAGAAAAATTAAAACACCTTGTAAATATCTATCATAATCAAGATACCTTAAATATATCTAGAGTATCAATGAAGATATTTGGAATCTCATTTCTAAGCCATTGATTCCATGGGCTGTCTCTATCTACATCTTCACGGCTAGATGGTACATCAAAGTCACCTGGAAATTACAAGGAAACAAGAACTGATGTTTATTGTTTAAACATAATTATTTTTACAACCAGGAAACAAATTTTTGCAACTTATATTTATTCAAAATGTTGCACTACAAATGTTGAATGCGGATTGCAGAATGTCACTTGAGACTCTCGCCTCTGGTAAGATTTGAACCAGCTGCCTCGTAAAACCAAGTCCAGCATTCCACACCACAACAACAGATGATCTAGATTTTTATATAGCCTAGACTTACAACATACTACTTGTCTTACTCCTGTATGACACTATTTAAAAAGTAGCTATGATCAGCTGTTCTTATTTTATTCAGGTAACGATATTAGGCTATTACAACATACTACTTCCTTTACAGATTTACACATGCACAAGATGTTTATTGAAATTGTTACCTTGAACAATAAATCTAAAGCCATAGCTTCTCAATGGCAGGAAGGCAAACACTGGCTGCTTCGGAGGCATTGGCTGAAATATATAAACATGGAATGCAATCATTATCAACAAGAGGGCCATGATGACCCTGTATCGGCCACCTGAGTACCATTGCTCTTAACACCACAGCAAAAAAAATTAAATGATCAAGCAAAATTATCCATATAGTACAAATTTCAATGCCAAAGCTTAGAAAACATGGAAATAGATCAAACTGATATTTAAATATGAATGCAAAATTGCACATATTGTCCATACAGTCTTTAAAAGCCAAGATGATTTTTAAAGTTTTTCATTCAAGTTGCCATGGCAACCGTAGTTCAGTATGAATGGAATTCTCTGAAAAGTTTTGGTTGGGCTTCATGCAAGAAACATCCCTGACAAGTTTGATTAACTTAGCCCTGGTAGTTTAAGAGAAGATGTTGCTTAAAGCAAGCACTGGATAATGGACAGAATGATATCACAGTAGCTCACCATGAGCATCTGTTCAGATGAGCTAAAAACAATGGCCACTGACTGACTGTCATAATAGTCTTCAAGCAATACAAAACTATAAAGAGACACTGACTTGGTTTCTGCTTCTTTATAGTAGGTAGTACTTAAAAAGACTGATCTGTCAGAGTTAAACTTTAATATTCAGAAGACACAGAATGTATATGGCATAATCAGTACATCCAGATACAAGCAATTAAGTCTTTTTAAGAATTAAATGAATCAATACTTTCATATTTCCATACTACAGAAGAGATCCAGTTCTAGCTAGGTAATATCATGGAACGAGAAAAGTCTGAATGCTAAAACATGCAAATTTTGAAGAAAAAAAAATCCTTGATGAAGGTTTTCTCTGGCATTTCAAAATCAGGAAAGTGTTAAACAGTATGATATATTAAATACTTTATGGTGCTAATGTAAACTATAGAAGTAGTAAATGTTCTGACCTGTACTGTACTTTTCTTGCCCTGGTTCCTCAGTGGAAATGCTAGCGCTATTTCAGTTGACTCGACCTCCACCCCAGATTTTGTCTTCAGGGAGATGTTACTAGCATCAAGGATCTTTTTTACAACCAGCCATCTATCACAACCATGTGAGTGCTGTATTTCTATAACACTGTCCCCAACATCACAGCGCTTCATTGTCTGAATGCTATTCTCAACCTTTGAAAAACATTCATGGCTTATTTTAACTTACAGAATGACTTGTAAACTGAGAGGTAAATAAATAAAATAACTGTCTAAACAATTACTAACTTATCAAATTTTAAGATATATCAATCTCTAATGCTTAGAAAATTATTTCTCAAGCACAATCTGACTCAAGTGTAGTAAGTTTCAGTCTCATCTTAACAGAACCACAGACAATTAAAGAACTTTCTTTCTGACCACTGACAAAGGGAGTAAGTATGTCTACATAACTTTTTAAACCTATTGTTCAGTGCTAAGAATCTGCGGAATAACTGATAGAAGTAAAAATATTTCTTTGTTTATGAAATTTTTGGTTTTGTTTTTTCCCTTAAAGCTGCGTTAGTGTTCAAAATGCTCAAAATGCCCAATGGTCAAGAAAAATGCTGAAAATGCATTGAATATTCAGAAACCATGTTAATTAGATGTAACAAACAGTTCCATCACTTCAAAGATGGATATAAATGAAAATATACCTTTCAGTAAAGTTGTAAATTTATTTAATGACTACGCCAATTACAGAAGATTTTGTTTTTCATTATTCAACTGTACTAAATGGGAATAAACCTTTTTCCACAATATATATGTGATATATCAAGTAAAAAGACTGGTAATGTTTGCTTTTCAACAAGTACAAATCAGTGCTAATTAATTTATTAGAATTTTCAGTCACTTTCACTACTTACATAACTTTAAATATATAATAAATTGAAATCTTTGAAAAATACCTTGTTTTCTACTGTTATCTGTCGTAGTCTGTGCAAGAACAGCAGAAGAGATGGGTGTATGTCATTGAACCTGGCGGCAAGGGTTCGAGTCTGTAACCTCATATCTGACTTCAACTTCAAAATGATTTGTGTCATCCAGCTGAAAACAATATTGAAATGTATATTTTAGAGTCCTAAAACCTCGCACACATGTTTTTTCTTCACAACTTCCAAGACCTTTTCTTGTATCAACACAATGGGACAAGAGGTGATCTCTAAAGTAATAATTTTGAAGAAATCTTGAAGTCATTATACAAAAAGAAAACATAGTCTATGAAAAAGTTGACATAAGCTAGTGGATTATCACAGAATTCACTGAATATTTGTGTGAAAGATCTTCATAATATAGTCCCACATTACCAATATAATACATGGAACTGATATGGAGAAGACACACAATCACTGTTTTACCATAAAACCTTTTCAGCCATCATATTTTGAAAACTGTGTTTTGTCTTAGAAATGGGACTATACTAGAACTCAATTTTTAAGCATACCCCTCTTGACTGATCCTGTCTTCCTCAGGAACCCAATGTGGCAGTATATATCCCATAGGTCCACTGTTCACATCAAACTTGATGTGGTAGCCATTAGAATGTACCTCTGGAGCATCAGTGATGCGAAAAACTGACTTAAACCCAATACCTTTCTGACCTAAAAGATTCCATAAAGTTTTAATATTAAATATCATAAATCCAGGATGTCAAGGTATCAAGAGCAGCCACCCATAACTTTACTAATTTATCATTAAAGTAAATTTCTGGTACATCAAATTTATTTCATAGAACGTAGACGTTTCAGCAATAAAAAATTATTCACAGCTAACAGCTTAAGTTCTTAATAAAAAGTTATCTGAAGACAGAAAGATTGGTACCAATATATCCAAATTTGTGTTTCCCTTTTGTACTCCTTCCTACATCACAAAGAGCCCTTATGTCTTTTTCTCTGAACCCAAGTTCATTATTTAGGACATAAATCCCATCATTCTCTATGACAAACTTCACAGAAGGACATTCCATGGATGTGTCACTCAAAAGGTTGCTTGGGTAACTGTTGTCATCAGCATTCTGTACTAGTTCCAGAACAAAGTGTGTATCTTTGCTGTACAGGTCTTTAGACAATCTATCCAAACTTCTTCCAAGTCTCTCTTGTTGAACCTGAAAAATAATGAAAGTTTGAATCAACCTCTTCCATCAAACAAGAACATGTTTAATAGTCAAAATGTTTACACAGAGAATTTAAACTTATAACTTGTCACATGAAAACGTAAAGCAAAGGACAACACAAAATAATCATGTTTCACATACATACAAACACAATAACCCTAAAAAAAAGGTAATTATAATAAGTGGATATTAACCTTCATAAGTCTCTGACCATCTTCATTCAAATGTACTCCAACACCAAACTCATCTCTACGTATTTGATTGACCACATCCTCACAGGTAGAAACAGGTATTTCATACAACTTTTCAACCACTGCTGTTTCTTCTTTATCATTTGTTTCTGTAGCTACAATATAAAGTTTCGACAACTGAAACGTGACTTAATGAATTCAGATTCAAGGAAATATTTCAATTCATAAAAAACAAGCAAATTATATACTCAGAAAAAAGGGCCTAAAATCCTTCAAACTAATAAATGAATATTTAAGCTTTAATCTTACATTGAAAATTTCCTATCACCAACAATTAATTGATATAAACTCACTAGACAAATAGACAAAGATGTAGTTTTTCATGTATATCTCTTTTGGATATCATAAAAAAAAAATATTTTCCAGCAAAACATAAAATACAGCCATTCCTTGACCGCTCGAACTCACTTTCTTGATGCTTGAACTTGATGCTCAGTGCCGATTGTTTTGTCCTTTTACTGTATTTCTATATTTCTATATTTAAATAATAAACATAACTCGAAGTCTCAAGGCTTGAATTAATCTGTGGCTCAATGTGTTTTTATGGTCCCAACATGTTAATTTACAATGAGGAGTGAACTATCTCACAGGTTGCCATAAATGGCACGTTTGATCAGTTAATCAATTTTCAGTTTAACTGCACTGCTTTAGATGTTTTTAACTTTAAATCTGTTGAAATCAGCAACATTTCTATACATTATTTAATTTTAAAAAGGTTTTAATTGAAATGACATAACATAGGCGGATCTTGTCTTTTGAAGGAATAAATCAAAAGCAATTTACGACTTCACAGTATAGCATCACAAGTCCCGCACAAGAAATTCACTGCAACTTACACAAAAAAACATTTCTTAAATGTTTATCAAGCAAAAATCCCAGAAAAGGTATGTATCATCATAACGATAAACCATAACAATATTCTGGGTATGTTTGCCTGTAGTGTAGCCTATCATTTCTTTTATGAGTGAATCTTCATTTTCGTTTTTAGCAATATAGGCGTATCCTTTATAAAAAATCATGAAATGACCAAGAAATTTGGGAAAGTTATAAAATAACAACAGATAAAATAAAAAAACTAATTTAGAAGCTAAATGGTTCACAAGAACGAGCCAGTATTATAAAATAACATTTGATTTTATGGCTCAAATTATTCGAAGAAGTATTTCTTGCAATCCTGACGACTTCCAGCCATCGAGGAATGACTGTATGTCTCTTTTTTAATCAAAACTGGATCTCACCCTTCGCAATAGTAACATCTTCAGCTCCAGACTTCTCAACACTTCCTGAAGCACTCACTTCTTTTTCATCTTTGGTATCACTGTCATCATAACCTTCTAAGATCTCATCCACATCTTCTTCTGTAATCTCATCAATCACTTCATATTCTTCTTCCTCCTCTTCCTAAAGAAATACAAGAAAAAACACACTTTGTTATTGTCTGTAGTCAAAAATTTTCTTAAAAACCTTTTGAAATACAAAAAAACAGCAATACATTTAATCCCCCACAGTTCACTTTTTTTTTCAAGCATAACATCTATACTTATTGCAATAAATGACTATGTTCTCAAAACCATGTGTTTCTGAGTAGCTAGAATGTCATTCAATTATAAATTTTGAAAAATATTTTTTACAGCATGTTAATCAAACATGTATGTGACAAATTTTGTGAAAGGCAAGCTGTAATGTTATTGTACTGATACAAATTCAAACTAGATATTTTCACAAATTGGTAAAACACATGTTTTACTGAACCTGGTCTTCATTTTCAAAGAAGTCCTCCACCTCGCTGGTTTCGATTTGAACAGTAGCCACAGGTGGCTGACACTTCTGATGGATCACGTCCGTCCACTCCTGTATCCCTAACAGGCAACCTAACTTCATAACTTTGTTCTGTTCTTCTACAGATCGGCACAGTTGGATAAGAAGCTGTTTGGACTTGCTTGATCCAATGACCTGTCCCAGAGGCTCCAAGAATAACTGGTTGGCAATGGCAACACAAATGTTTGTAGGGATACGCAGCAAACACTGCAGCACAAACATTGCAGCAGTATGCATTTCTGCTAGGTTAGCTAATTTCAAATGAAAAAATAAAAAACTATGAAAAACAGACAATTCCTAATTGTCATCATTCTATATTGCAGTAAATGTCAAACATTTTATACAAATCAAACAACAAATTCAAGGGGCACAACTACTTACAGATTTTTATTTTATGAACATCTTAGTAATTTTTGAACTGTGCCAAAGTTTGATTCTTTTTCACTTAGAGTGTAATCATCTTATATCCTGGCATTTTAATTTGTCCGGGAAGATTTTTGGTGTACTATATCAGAATTAATGACTAAATGAAGTTCAAGTAAAAGAAATACAGTGTACATCTTGAGATGATATTTTTCCACTAGCAGATAGAAGAAATGAAGTTGATCTGACAGACTGGTTTAACTAAATATTTACCATCTATAAACCAGTCTGCCTTGAAAAATTTGAAATGTTTATAGATATATTGAAAATTATTTCATAGATAATTACAGTTTTCCATGCTGGAGGGTTCTACTGCATGCATCTGTAGAAGTGTAGTCTTAATGTGCCCTGACAGGAGTGCAATTGGCATACTCTCTACACCCTTGTATGCAATAACCATGGAAACTATGTGACCTGCGGTTGCTATAACATCACCATTCCTGAGTGCCATAGCAACACAATCTGGAGATGTTGTGGACACAATCTTGATCATTTCTCCAGGCTTTAATTCCAAAGCCAAAAAATCAAGGGAGACTAGTTTTCCTCCTGAAAAAAGGTAAATTAACATGATGAGGCACCTTTCCCTTCAAAACAAATAATTCCATGTAAGAAGGAATAGAACTAAATGGACCAAGACATCAAGCAAAAACGTATGCAGTTAGCAAATCTCTGATTACCTCCTAACAATGCAAGAAAACATCATTTGGCAAATGTTTTTAAGGAATATGGGAGTTTACTGGATGAATATTTCACAATTCTGTTTCACAATTTCTCAAATTCCATAATCCTGCTTCAGTAGTGATTAAAATCTTGAATCTCTTAGTACTAAACTCTTTAAGCCTGATCTAGGATGTTTTATTTTTACAGACTTTGAAACTTACTTCTGAAACAGACATGCCCTAAATATAACCAAAGAAACAATGCATACCTATTTTATATGCTATACAATGATAAAATATATGATAATCTAAAGAAGAAAATATATTCAGTTATCTTAACACTTAGAAAGTGTTTATTTGGAATAAATGGCTTTCCGCCTAAAAATGGAACAACAACAACTGTCATATGAAGCCAAATATCAATGCATAAAGTTCACCTGTTGATGTTAGCATTTTTGACTGTCACACTGACATTGGGTTATAATTCATTTAATATTATTTAAAGAAGACAGAACAGATTTTGGGGTGTGCCGCTTTAATGCTAAAATCAAGACTGTTTAAAATGTTTATCCAAGAGTTACATGAACAAACATTAACAAAAAAAAATTGTTTCAGTATATTGAGTCACATATTTTTACCTTCCAGAGTTTTGTTTGTCACACCTCCATATTTCTGAACAAAGTCTTTCAGTTTCCCAAGTTCAGGTTCAAACACCAGACTCCACTGGCTCCAATCTGCAAGGTTCTCCAACAAGGGGCAGTTATGCAGGCAAAATTTAGCAGCATCTCTTGTCTGGTGTCCAAGAATTCCAACTTTTGAGTTTGAGACTGAGGAAACCCTACAGGCAAAACTATTAATTTTGTATATCTTACTTAAAGAATTGTTTTTTTTTCAGTCATGCCTCTGATACATGTATGTAACAAGAGGTCCCTAGTTACAATTCAAAAGCCACTTACTGGGACATAACTACTGTAAGCAGTGTAGCAATACCGCGTGACAAGGATGTCACTAAAGGCATCTAAATCAAGACAAAACTGTCAACATTGGCTTTGCTTGGTAATAGAAAATTACTAATAAGTATTTGATTTCTTCACTGATTTTTAAGGGACATGTGTGAGTCTAAGGAGGAAAATATAAACTTTCTATATTGCTACACTGTGAAGTGAACATCTCAAGACTGAATCACTTGAATAAAACAACTATTTTCAACTGCAGATAAATGCATAACCAGTACCAAATGAAAAGCTTACGACATTATTATTTAAAAAGAATACAATATTATTATGAAAACTAGACTGGAAATATTTCATGCACACACTTAGATGTTCAATGGTTTTTAACCAGTGGAAGATAATTGCAGGTTCCTGTTCATACAACCTCTATCAAGAATTCAGAGTTACAGTGTTACCAGTATCTTAAAGTTAAGATGCAAGGAACTTTACTCTGCGATGCAATTCAACAACACTGGAAACCTTGAATTAAAATAAGAATATCTTTGGAAATAACTCTCAGCATAAAAAAAAGCAAACCTAGCTGACTGCAGAAAAGCTGACTCATAGAATACGGTGAAATCTCCAAACATAAGCTTTTTTTGTTTATCTGCATTACTCAGCAGACGAGCTATGTTCCCATGACCTAGGTGCCGTGCCTCCTTTACACCATACTGTCTACACAGGGCCTCCTCTATCTGTTCAGCCTGGAATAATCAAAACGAAAGTTAAAAAAAAAAAATCTTTTTGTCAAGGTGATTTTATCAATATATAAAATAATTTCTCAAGTTTTGTTTTTTATGTATTTATTTTAAACAGATTATTTCCAGAGCTAATATAAAACCTCCTTAAGACAGACCTGTTCAAGATTTCCAGAAGACACAAATTTTCACTCCCTTAACTTACATGTAAGAAACACCAAAGGCAAAGAATTAAAACGGATTGAAAATACTGCAAAGTGTTCTCCATGGCCCTCTAAAACTAACCAATGAAAGACAGCATGACAAATCAGATTACAAACCTGGGTGTTTTCTTGTTGCCTGCACTGTTTGATGAATTCTACTAGATCCAACTGGTTTGGCTTAAATGATGAGTCTGCATCACCACTACTCCCTGAACCAGTGCCAAAGTTCAACCCTCCACCTTCTTCTAACATCTGTTGAAAAAAGCAAAACCAAGATTATATTTCAGAGGTAAATCAATCTGAAATGTCCTTTAATCTTACAGTTACATTAAAATCAAGCTCATTCTTTATAGTTCTGAAGACATAGGATTTTGAGTGGGTTGTTGAAACACATTTCTCTATGTTTCACTTTGTCCCATTTCCAAATCTCAGCCTGAATCTTGAGATGACCTGCCTGAACTTGAGATGACCAGCCTGAACTTGAGATGACCAGCCTGAACTTGAGATGATCAGCCTGAACCTGAGATGACCAGCCTGAATATAAGATGACCAGCCTGAACTTGAGATGACCAGCCTGAACCTGAGATGACCAGCCTGAACTTGAGATGACCAGCCTGAACTTGAGATGACCAGCCTGAACATGAGATGACCAGCCTGAACTTTAGATGACCATCCTGAATCTTAGATGACCAGCCTGAACTTGAGATGACCAGTCTGAATCTTAGATGACCAGCCTGAACATGAGATGACCAGCCTGAACATGAGATGACCAGCCTGAATATGAGATGACCAGCCTGAATATTAGATGACCAGCCTGAACTTGAGATGACCAGCCTGAATATTAGATGACCAGCCTGAACTTGAGATGACAAGCCTGAACATGAGATGACCAGCCTGAATATTAGATGACCAGCCTAAACATGAGATGACCAGCCTGAACTTGAGATGACCAGCCTGAACATGAGATGACCAGCCTGAACATGAGATGACCAGCCTGAATATTAGATGACCAGCCTGAACTTGAGATGACCAGCCTGAATATTAGATGACCAGCCTGAACTTGAGATGACCAGCCTGAACCTGAGAAGATGTCAAGGACACTGAAAGCCACATATGCTTTAAGCCTACTCAGCTGTAAGTGGGTACCAGTAATGAAACTAACTGATTGTTCTCTCTCATGTGACTGGTTCCTTTTTGAGATTCTTAAACAATCTAATATTAAAGAAAAACACACTGTATTATGGTCTTTCTACATATAAACTTGAAACATTGACCATAATTATAAATGTTTTTTTTTATGCTCATTTCCTTGCTTAAAGGTATGCCATTCCGTATCTTAAGAAAAATTCGGTATTAAAAAATTGTAAAGCCCTGACAGTGTTATTTTTGTATCATTTTATTTCAAAACTGATGCCTATAAAAATGTGAATTAAGTTTCTTCCTCAAAATGAGTCAAGCACAAATATGTCCAGCACCTGTTTTGTTTCTGCAAGCAGAAACTCCAGAAATCTTCCATATCCCATTTTACTGAATGTAGGGAAATCAAAGTCTTCCAGTAACTTCTCTTCTATACGATCCAGGTGTATGAGACTCAGTGCACCAGCATTCAAACATCTCTCAATATACTTTTTCAATGCTCCAACCAGTGCATCTGCAGTTAAACAAAATAGTTTCAGTTTTTTTAAAGATTTAAACCTGGCATCACAAGTAAGCAAAAAATGCAAGAGAATGTTCTGTGCTTGTATACATGTACACTGTCTTTTGAAAATGTATCAATTATCATCTTACTGTCAATAATGCTATGACTGTCAGACACCTGATTTCAAATACCTATAGCATTTGATGGCTCTTGTTTACCTTTGCTAAACAGCAAAATAAACAGGAGATATGTTCAAATGAACACCATGCCCTCAGAGGGGGCTTTGATTTTTTACCCCCTGATCTTCAAGTGGGTCTTGTGGGTAGAACAACTCATCAAGGTGAATATGCCTGTGAAGTTTGGAAGCTGTAGTTGGAGTGACTTCCATGTTATGGTCAAGGTTAAAGTTTTGTGACAAACAAACAAACAGACAGACCAAAAACAATATGCCCTCCCTCCAGGGGTGTAAAAATATATATATATTCATATACTGACCGGTGCACTGATTCAGTGTTTTAACCTGCTGTGTAAAAATCAGACAGGACACAAACTAATGTAAATGTGAATTTTTTTTAACCTTTTCTCGGTGGAGGTTTCTGTTGTGTTTGTGGCTCTGTGTCATCATCATTTTCATCGTCGTCGGGTGTAAACAGTTCCTTCACTGTCTCCTCAACATCTGTATTTGACATACATATTGCAAGATGAAGAATGTCCTTGCCAAGGTCATCTTGGCTCATGGCAGTGAGAAAATCCTGAAAAAACCATATCATAAAATGTTTTAAGGTGAAAGGTTTACAGTGATTTATTTTACACTAACTGGAAAATAATTCTTCCATTTCTTACTTATATTAATCCTGCTCAATGACTGCTTCCTGGATGCAAACCAGTACTTGGGCTCTAAGTGTGAAATCTGGAATGTCATAGGAGAACCTCAACCCTGGTGGGATTTGAACAGTAACCCTAGGATCTGGAGTCTGGCACTCTTTATCCTGTACCACTTCTCTTCCAAGCACTGGTGGAGATTTTGGGTTTAAAGCTGACAGGTGATAAAGACAAGACAACTTAGGCTCAGGTTTCAAAATGAGTACTTATGTGAATCTTTTGCAGGATTTGTGCTAAAATTTGTTGCAAACAGTCACTGAGAGACCTTTTTTTTCACATAGTGCCCTAATCCTACTTGAAATACTCATTTTCAAGGAAATTCATTTGACTGGTCTATTGAAACAAATGGTGAGTGAAGTGAACCTGTTCACCACTACCTGACTAGGTTTAAATAAGGTCGAAATTCAGAGGGCTGTTGAAAATACCTGATTAAAAATATATCCTAGGAAAAACTGTAACACATTTTTTTCTCAGGTCAACAGTTTGCAATAAGGGACCAAAGTTTACCTCTACAGCCTTTTTAAACTTAGTCGTCTTCCTGTGGTGTCCATCAGCATGCGTAACCAGGTGGAGTATGTTGAACTTGTCAATGATCTCCTTGATTGCGATGGTCGGCTTTATCTTCAGGTAATGTTTCCTTACCTCCATACCTTCACTGTCCCCTGCCTGCAAGATACTCACTCGGAACTTTCTGAAACATTAGAAACACATCAAAGTTTTCAAAATATATTTTTCTGCTAATAGGAAAGAATCTTTTAGTTTCCTTTGCTTATTTTAAAACAGTAATAAACAAACAAGAATTTACCTAGTATTCTTGCATCCTTTATCTGTCAAAAGAACTGCTACGTGTACGTCATAAGTCATACAAACTCGAGTCTTAAAACTTTGTTATATATTCAGTAGCACACTTGAATATCCAGTAAGCAACCAGAAGTTATTGTGGAAATTACAGATTATTTAGATGTATGTCACCTAGTATGAGACTTAAGTATTACCTAGCTATGCATGTTTAACAGTGTGGAATGCATGTTAAAGTCTGAATGTATTTCAAAGACTTTTGTGTTTACAGTACTGTATATTAACCTCTTCTTCTGTAATACTTAAAACTGAACATTTAAGAAATTTTTTACGGTCAAGGTCACTTAATGCCCGTCATTTTGCATAAGAGGGCCATGATGACCCTGCAATGCTCACCTAAGTATCATTGCTCTTAACCGCACAGCCAATGGAAGACATTCGATCTAAGTACGACATATTTAGACATTCAAAATTATGCTCACTAAATGGAAAGTTCATTAAGATGAAAAGTTAAAATGTAACATATATGTTGTTCAAATTTAATATAATTATTGACCACAGAGCAGTGTTACTTCTGACCTGCAGCCATGACTTGAAAAACTTTGGCACAGAACCACTACACAAGGCTTCAAAGCAAGTGTCTAAGCTGTTGGCTTCAAGGCTTTAGAAGAAATTACAAGTTAAATGACTGACCCCCAGAGTAGGGGAGGTGGGGATCTCTTCTGAAGATGGCCATGATGGCCCTTTATCGCTCACAAGAGTACCACTGAGTACAAACTGATTTCCAATTTTTTCCCTAATTATCTCAAAGCAAATCAGGTGTTCCATTGGGCAGGGTCAATTTTAACCCAAGGGAAATAAGTTTTACTATCTTTGTAGAGATACGCTTAATGAAGCTACAAACCAAATATCTAAGATAAGACGCTTATGGTTTCCAACAAGATGCTTTTCAAAGAGTTTATATTTTACACATAAAGGACCCCTACGGCAGAGTTAATTATAACTCAAGGGGCATAACTTGAAAATTTTTTGAAGTGGATCTCTAGAGAAGCTCCGTGCAAACTATCTCAGCTCTAGGCCTTGAGGTTTCAGACAAAAAGATTTTCAAAGTTTTTCATAAATAAGTCTATGTAAAATGTGATTCCAGGGGCGGAGCCAATTTTGACTCCAGGAGTTTGATTTCAACAATCTCCATTCAGGTCTACTAGACAAATGACACACAAAATATTTAGATTCTAGGCTATGTGGCTTAAAAGGAGAAGATATCTAAGATTTTCTTATTTATGTCTATAGAGGGCATTTGCCATTAATGACCACAGGGGTATAATCTGAACAAATATTTGTAGAGGAAATCTAGATGAAGGTCCATGCAAAATATCTCAGCTCTAGGCTTCATACGAGAAGATCTGACCATGTGACCCTGGAGTGGGGCCAATTTTGACTCCATGGACATGATTTGAACAATCTTGGTAGATGCCTTACACAAAATTTCAGAGCTCTCGGCCAAGTGGTTTCAGACAAGAATATTTTTAAATTTTTCCTATTGGTTGCCAAATAGAGTTCTGCATGGATTTGAATTCTTTGAACAACTTTGGTAGAGCTTCAAGCAAGGAACACCAACACAAAGTTTCCATCAATTTAACCCAGCAGTTTTAGAGAAGATGTTGTTTAAAGTAAAAGGTTGATGATGCATGGCAGTTGACACATGACGGACAGAGCTCAGACATAAAAGCTCATGTGAGTTAAAAATGCAATATATATTAAACTACCTATCCCCAGGGAGGAGTCACTTTTGACCCTATGGCCATGATTTGATCAACTCAGGCACAGAACTTCATGACAATAATTCAAACCAAATATCGTGAAAGCTTTATGGTTTCATAGAAGACTGAAAAAGCTAAATTAATTAAATAAGTGACCGGGTCACTTCTGATCCCAGGTCCATGATTTCAACAATTTTGTGGAGGACCACACCACCATGCCACACAGTCATTATCTAGACTCTAAGCCTATAGAAGTTTATGTGAAAACAGATCCCCCTGGAGTGAAGCCAATGGGTTATCATTTGGACTATCTTGGTAGACCTGCTTAACCATGCTTTATACCAAGGAAACCCTTTAGTTTCAGAAAAGAAGATTTCGTGTGCATTATAGTTACATTTACTTATTTCAACTCATTCAGAGTAAAACAGGAAATTAAATTCTCAGTACATCTATATCAAAGCTGGCACCCCTATTTATCAAAAAGACTTTACCTGAATGCTTCCCCTATGTCCACCTTCAGTTCATCTTCAAAATGTTGTCGGATAGCTCTATGCTTATTTCCTGTATCCCTCTGAGCTTTTTTTAACACCTGTAACACAATCAATATAGACATACCTCACTCTGACAGTTACAGTGACAGTACAAACATACTTCAAAGTGCAGAATGTGGAGTTTGATTTATCATTCATACAAGTGCCCACTGTTTTAGTAATGTTGAATAGCTATGAATCTAAAAGAAATGATACCATCATGTCATTTCACTCTGCTTCAATTTCTTAATTAAATCAGGTCAACTGAAATTTAAAATATAAAAAAAAATTCATCATGATCCTGTATGTCAAAACATTTCTGCTGGCATTCGTACAACTTTTGATAACAATCAGATTTAAAACTATGTTAATGACAACATTTATACAAACCATAAAATACGCGGAAAAAAAATGTTTTACTATCACAACTCAACAGAGATGACAACTTACTGCAACAGCCAGTGCAAGTGACCTTATCCGCACTCCTAACTGGTAAGCATTTTCAGCACTATATTTTTCAACCAAGTAGTCCATAAATGGCTCAAGTTCCAACTTTTTTGACCAAAGACCATTTACTGTCAGATAGTTATGAAAGTGATCTAAAATATCCATTGATGTAATCTCTGGAATTTCTATCTGGTCTGGTGGAAAACGGAACTGCTGGTACACAACTGGGAACCGCTGCAGTGGACCAGTCTTAAGCGATGAAAACTCTCCACCTTCTGGCCCATAATCAAGTAAAGCCTCTTTCAATTCATGGAGTGTGCAAATAGACCTAGTCTTCACAAATGCGTGGATGTAAGTATTAATCTTACAAATTAACCTATTCAGTTCATTTACACATTCTATCTGATCCACATATCTAATGCCAAGTTCCTGAATTCTATGACGACCGAATCTCTGCAACAAGAGCTTCTCAACTCTTTCTTGTGTTACAAACAAGTTGGCATCAGCAAGTACTTCAATACATTCTTGAGCTATAGTATTAATCTGTTCCTTGGGAGGGTTTCTTCCTCGTTGAACATAAACTGGTCTTATGTCTATGTTTTTTGTTTCAAATAGTTCTTTCTCGATAGCTTTCACCAAAACATCTTTCACATCACTTCTGACTGGTTTACCAGCAATTGGTGGCTGGTGTGAACTGTCTCTCAGAAGAGGGATTGCTTGATTACTATCTTTCATTCCATACTGAGTTTTCATTTCAGAATATGTTCTTCCTTGGTCCAAACCTAGAGCAGACATTCCGAGTTGATTCATTGCTTGTCCAGCAGCTGCTGGACTTCCCCAAAGTTGCATTGTTTTTTGATTTATTGATGTCCACTGCAAACCAAAAAGACTGTTCTCTGGCCCTTGTCCAATCAACATGCTTTCTGAGGAATGAGGCATTTCAGTTTCGTCTGTTCTTTGACTAGATTTTGGCTTTGCAGTTTTAAAAACACCTGAATCTGAACCTGAGGAAACACGCTTTCTGGAAGGTTCAGCCTGTCTGGACAAAGCTGGAAAATTGCTTTCAGAGAGGTCTACTGCAGCACTTGCCTGTGGCGTGTTTCTAAGAAGAGGTTTGTTTAACAAAAATTCTTTCTGACTTGTTCTACCAGACACACCAATAGTATGTGATTGGTCTTCAAGACTAGCAGTCAGGTCTATAACAGCACTTGCCTCTGAAGTGTTTCTGTGAAGTGGTTTGTTTAATAAGAACACTTTCTGATTTTTATCACCAGACATACCAATAGTATCTGACCAGTTTTCAAGAACACGGCTAATTTTATTAACACCATATTCAGCTGGTGTAAGAGCCTGTTTTGTCTCTTTTTGAACTAGTGACCACAAATCACTTTTCCTTACACTGCCCCCATGTCTCTGTAGAACACCTATAACAGTTTCTTTTAACCTTGCAAGGTTGTGCTTGATTTTTTCTCTGACATCTGGGTTCATGATTCCTGAAATAGGAAACAAGAATTTTCAAGTTATACTCCGGACAAGAAAATTGCAACAGACCGCCCGACTGCCTGCCTGTACAGTAATTTCTCTGCTTCAGAATGCCATGCAAGTCGGTCTGTAAAAACTGCTAATAACTCTGAAAAGTAATGACTTGCACACATGATTTACCAGTGATTAAAAGGCAAGTTCAAGACTAAATGTCAGAAGTTCGGTATTTCAGTTCATTAAACAAAACAATATTATATCAAACTACTTTGAATATAATGTGGGAAGCAAAGTTTCCCATTGAAATTAGTACCACTATACAGGGAAAGTGTTAACAGTGTTTTCTTTCTGTTGTTTGACTTTTCTTGAACAGATAAGATTTATGATGGTATTAAAATCAAAGATTCAAGAACTTTTAGCTGAAAGTAGCTTTGACCATAGTTGAGAAGGCAGAGTGTTGTTTTTGACCTTGGTCCACATCACTTTTCCCAGGTCAGTAAAACTACATGTATATAGTGACCTCAACAACTGTTACAGTCTTTTCTGGTATAATACTGCATGGTCAGATTTTCAGTCCTAGTAATGCCATTTAACAGCTTAACGTAATATCATACATGAAAACACATGCCTTTATATAAGCTCTAATAAACATTGAAGAATGTAAACAGTTTGTTATGTTACCAGTCACTTTCATGTAGCATAGCATTATGCTATAAGGGGTCAGATTGTGGCATAAACTGAAACAAGCATTTATCTTAAGCATTCAATTTTGATTTTTACACATACCTTGATTTGTCTGTGTTAGATTCTTAAATCTTTTAGGTCCTTGGACACTTTCTTCATCAAATGACCTTTTACGATTCTGAAACGAGAAAAAAGCATGCTTAATTAAACAGGTAAGTCTTACTGAAACACTTGTTCACAATCTTCTGAACATTTTAGTTGGCTGATATGAGTGCAGATATTACACAAAATCAGTGGATCAGTCTTTTCCTACAATATCAATTCATATCAAGTAAGTCTGACTACCCATAACCCTATTGTTTTTTGAGACCATTACACTCATTGTTTGTGTTAGTCCAAATTATTTTAGCCAGGAGTGTTGCTGACTTTTCTTTACTAAAGACAGAACAAACAACAAAAACAAGAGCTGGTTGGACCGCGTGATGCTCCCCGAATAGGTTTTGGACACAGTGTGTTCATAAAGTCTTTGCCAAATTCAGCATAAAGATATTATGTTATTGGTAGTTGCTGAAAAAGGTTAAAACTGTTTAAATATGCAATGAAGAATGTAAGACAGTTACCATTTTATTCTTTATTTTTCAGTTACCATTTTATTCTTTTCCATCAACTCAGACAGTGGCAGTCCCATCCAGACAGTGTCATGATCACTGAAGTAGGCTGGTGACAGGTAAACCAGAGGTTTTTGATACCTCTTGTAGTTTAAGAGTTGTTTCAGGAACACAGTTCAAAGTGTAAAAATGAACAAAGGGCAATAACTCAAAAATTAGGCAATGCAAAGTTATGGTTCTTACGCACTGCAAATCTACTCAATAAGATCTATCTACATACAAAGCTTCTTGTTGATACTTCTTGTAGTTTCAGAGTTATGTCCCGGACAAGAAAATGCGGATGGACAGACATACACACATATGGATGGACATACTGACGGACAATCTACCAACAAAGTTTCTTGTTGATACCTCTTATAGTTTCAGTTATGTCCCGGACAAGAAAATGCGGATGGACAGACATACATACATACGGATGGACATACTGACGGACAATCTACCAACAAAGTTTCTAGTTGATACCTCTTGTAGTTTCAGAGTTATGTCCCGGACAAAGTCGAAAGTGTAAAAATGAACAATGGGCAATAACTCAAAAATTAGGCAATGCAGAGACTGAGTCATGGTTCTTATGCACTGCACTTCTACTCAATAAGATCTATCTACCTACAAAGTTTCTTGTTGATACTTCTTGTAGTTTCAGAGTTATGTCCCGGACAAGAAAATGCGGACAGACAGACATACGGACGGACAAAGCGGCAACTATATGCTCTCCCTTTTGGGAGCATAAAAATAGCACCAACAAGTACTCTGAGGTACAACACTAAGTGTACAATATTTCACACACATATGAGCTATCTTAAGAAAACTCACACTGGTGTCAGAAATTTGGACACTTGGTAGGTTTGATCCTTTGTCTGGGGGAGGTTCAATGATAACACAGTCATCATCATCATCAAAAAATTCATCGGTTTTTGATGTTGCTGCCTTATTCTAGAAAATAAGTGAAACAAGAGGGCCATGATGGCCCTGAATCGCTCACCTGATAGACCATGAAACGATATTGTAGACATAATGAGGAGAGAATTGGTGAAAGAAGGGCATGTGTCCACACTTGCTGATTGGTGAAGTTTTAACTTTACATGAACTGTTTTAATAATTTCCAGTTTACCTCATTTCGTCTAGATGATAAATACATGGAAAATGTTAACATTTCAAAGTCATTAGACTTTCGATACATTTTTTTTTTCTTTGTAAGTTAACATGAAACTATTGTATGAAGTACAAATTGAAATATGGATATCTGAAACAGGTGTAATGTTTTCATTTTGGCTGAAGGTAGTTTCCTTCAGAAATGTACAGTCTAGAAGTGACTTTTGTGTTAGGGTATATGCTATTTTGAGACAGTATTTAAGTTACATAATGGTATGCAGTTAACCTGTGTTGGTAAATTCTGTACCAGTACAGAATTTGAGAGCACGTTATGACACACAAGATAGGTGATCCACAGACCATGGACTGTACGTACTGAACTCAGCAGTTGGGAAGACCGAAGCAAACTTTGCAGACTAAGATCAGATGGCTATATAAACTATATATAAAATGAATTGACTATGGGGCGGGGTCAATTTGACCCCGGGGATCATGATTTGAGCAAACTTGGTTAAGGTCTACTAGGTCATGCTACATGCAAAATTTCTAAGCTCTAGGCTTTCTGGTTCTGGAGTAGAAGATTTTTTGAAGTTTTTCCTATATAAACTCTATATAAAATCAACTGACCCCCAGGCGGGGTCAATTTGACCCCGGGGATCATGATTTGAGCAAACTTGGTAGAAGTCTACTAGTTAATGCTACATGCAAAATATCTAAGCTCCAGGCCTGCAGTTCTGGAGAAGAAGATTTTTGAAGTTTTTCCTATATAAACTATATATAAAATGAATTGACTATGGGGCGGGGTCAATTTGACCCCGGGGATCATGATTTAAGCAAACTTGGTAAAGGTCTACTAGGTAATGCTACATGCAAAATATCTAAGCTCCAGGCTTTGTGGTTCTGGAGAAGAAGATTTTTGAAGTTTTTCCTATATAAACTCTATATAAAATCAATTGACCCCCGGGCGGGGTCAACTTGACCCCGGGGATCATGATTTGAGCAAACTTGGTAGAAGTCTACTAGGTAATGCTACATGCAAAATATCTAAGCTCCAGGCTTTGTGGTTCTGGAGAAGAAGATTTTTGAAGTTTTTCCTATATAAACTCTATATAAAATCAATTGACCCCCGGGGCGGGGTCAATCTGACCCCGGGGATCATGATTTGAGCAAACTTGGTTAAGGTCTACTTGGTTATGCTACATGCAAAATATCTAAGCTCTAGCCTTTGTGGTTCTGGAGAAGAAGATTTTTGAAGTTTTTCCTATATAAACTCTATATAAAATTAACTGACCCCCGGGCGGGATCAACTTGACCCCGGGGATCATGATTTGAGCAAACTTGGTAGAAGTCTACTAGTTAATGCTACATGCAAAATATCTAAGCGCCAGGCTTTGTGGTTCTGGAGAAGAAGATTTTTGAAGTTTTTCCTATATAAATTCTAAGTAAAATCTATTTACCCCCGGGGCTGAACCAGTTTGACCCCGGAAGTCATGATTTGAGCAAACTTGACAGAGGTCCCCTAGATGATGCTTCATACCAAATATGAAAGCTCTGGGCCTTGTTATTTCAGACAAGAAGATTTTTGAAATTTCCATTTTAAAAACACCTTTTAGGGCCTCACAGCCATATTGTGCATTGGACCGGAACCATTTGAGCAAACTTGGTAAAGGGACATCTAAGGACCATTAGTATGAAGTTATTTTAAAATTGGGCCAGGGGTTTAGGAGGAGATGTCATTTAAAGAAAATGTTGACGACGGACGACGGACGACGGATGGACGACGGACGCCGGACACAAGGGTATCCTAATAGCTCACTCTGTCACTGCGTGACAGGTGAGCTAAAAACAATGAATTTTTCAAATATGAAACCTTGATTTCATTTTCAGAGGAAGCCGGAGATGAGAGACAGATTTCAAATGTCAAAATAAACAATACAAATTATTACAGTGTACATAACGGTTATGCAGAAAAGTTTCAACCTGTCACTTACAAACAAAAGTGTTAAAAGTGTTCTTAAAAAAAAATTTTTTTTTTTATTCAATATGTCTGATTAGTACTATCTACAAGTGGCAGATGCCATACATTGAGATGGAAAAATAGCAATTCTGAATGAGAAGGATGTTTTTCTTACATTTTTTTTCAGTTTGCATTATTGAAAATCAAGCTATTTATGATTAGTTTTTATAATTACATTTTAAAATACAAACTAATAAAAGTGATCTTCTACATGTAGAATGTAAGAATTCTGCAGCATGATACAAGTAGTAAGCCTTTCTTTATTTTACATGTTAGCATAGGTTCTCTTGTTGCTGAACTAAGAGACAGTTTAAAGAAATGATTAATACTGACACTGTATTTTCAAACCATTATCTTGTTGGTTTCAGAGAACCATATCTTAAGACTTAAATGTCTATTAACATAATTTGAGTTTCTCTAAATGGTCTTCATAATTCAAACTGTTTTATTCAGGAACCAGATTTGTTACATAACTATGTATCAGACCAATTAGCAGACGCTACTAGTAGGCTGAAACTTTTATATTTAGTGTACCATTTAGTGTCACAGTTATTCGTTACATATGCTTTCAAGTTTTGTGTCACATTTAATCATGTTCTTTGTTGCATATGTGTATCTATTGCTCTTCAATAAAGACAATCATGATCCTGAGTAAAAAATCAGTTTTACTCTCTGCACTGGCCTTAACAAAAGTGTGCATGATTGCAAATCACCGATTCAGCATGTCTGGATGAGTCTGAATAAAATAGATTTGGTGAGAATTTTTCTTCAGTTTCTTTATTCAATGTTCCAAATATAATATATATATATATATAGAATTTGTCTACTTGAGAATTATTATATTTTTTAAAAATGGGTGTCTGCTAGTCCAGGTATCTTTCTGATTCAGGATATTGGTGTATACTTTTGACTGGCCATATCCTTCATGATGTTTAAGGGACATAAACGTCCAAACAAAAATGGGTGCTTGAACGGCTGGAACATGGGTGTCTACATACAATGTCTTTAAAAATGAACCTTATTATATCTGGGACCAGAAAGTTCATGTTAAGCACACAGTCTCATCTAAATGTTTATAATGTGCCAAACAGTCTCAATATTGTGACTTCAGGGTGGATGCTGCCTTTTTTCTGAAGGCGGATATCAACAATTCAAAAAATAGCACTATATTCAACGTTTTGACTACAATTATTTGGAGTAAGTGCCAATCAGAAGTATATATAAATATCCTGAGGCAGAAAGGATCATAATCTGAAATGCATTGCTTTCCTCAGGTGAACTGTTTGTATTCCACAGAATGGGATTATTTGGTAAACAACAAAGTATGAAGTTCTCAAATTAACACTTACCATGCTAAATATCTATAATGAACTTGTCCATCTTTCAATTTTGACAGGTCCATTAACTGTTCATGGGGATGCTGATTGAAAATTTACTGACTGAATGGCGAAAAGTGCAGACCATGATCAGACTGCACTGACGTGCAGGCTGATCTTGGTCTGCACTAGTCGCAAAGGCTGTGTCAACTGGTTTTAGCAGAGTAAGGGTTAAATAGGATATATAAACTAGTTAGTTTAGATATTGAAAAAAAAATCCGCTTACTTGTCCAGTTGAACAGAGACGTATATTACATGTCTCTGAGTTGAATGATATTATCATTGATAACACTGCATACAAAACCTGAGTAGGACTTTATAACGATACAATTTCATTTGAAATTTTGTCAAAATACTAAAAAATATGTAATTATACAACCACTTATTTGTTCCCTTTTTACCTGAGTCGACATCTAGAATAAACGATGTTAGACAAGGTGTATACTAATTATAAAACAACTTTCTTCTCCATTACAAATGGCGTTAATTGAAATAAGGGAAGTAAGTCAGTAAGTACCGGATTGTTTTTAAAAGGAGACTCCGTCAATAATGCAACACGAAGTTGAAGCTGATAAAGCAACGCTGTTCAAGAAAAAAAAAATTTTCCACCATGGTATTCAATCAGCGAAAAACTGGAAAAAAATCTGCGTTGTGAACAAAGATCTGACGAGGCATTTGGTTAAAATGATTATGTTCTAAATTAAAATGTAATTTAAAACAGAGACCTTATATAAGGTCTCTGTTCAAATTGCTTTTGCATTTTTACTTCCTTATTCTAAAGTAGACTCTCTCTGTCCCGGCTCCACAATTATACATTAAAATACCCGATGTACTCTAGCCAAGATTGGTGGTGAATTATCTTTGTATTGCACGTTACTAATGTTCATATCAGTTACTCATTCACACGTTGCCTGCTATCTATCACAGATCTTTATGTAATCCATTTTCGGAAATTTGAACAAGCCTAAAACTGCTCTCTTTTTCTACAAGAAAAAGGAAAATAACAATAGACAACATGATCTTCATGTAAACAGGGTCAGTGGAAAGGAATATATCGAAGCGTGAACAGGCGTCTGAAGCTTTTCCTAACTTGTCAAACAATCAGATTGATTATATTTCTCATAATTAGTTAAATAGGGTTCAAAAATAAATGTTTCAAAGACAAAAATGTGTGTGTTTGTAAAAAGAAAAAGACAGATAAATGTATAAGCTTTTTATAGACGAAGGGAAGATAGAAATAATGGATTCTTTTACTTACCTAGATGTTAGTTTCACGTATACTGACAATGTGTTATATGCTGTAAAATCTCTACAATACCAAGCAGTAAGAGCATATAACTGTCTTATCTCCTTATTTCAGCGAGATCAATTAGGTATTTGAACTAAATTGATCCTTTTAATAGAATGCTTGTTCCAGTCCTACTGTATGGCTCGGAAATTTGGGGAGCATATAACTATAAAGAAGTTGACAAATTGCATTTGAAATTTTGTAATTATATCTTAGGTGTTAAGCCACACTCCGAACTGTGCAGTATATGAAGAACTCGGTCGTTTTCCACTTTCACTTATTTGTAGAGAAAGATTACTTAAGTATTAGATTAAAAATAATGAAAAAACAACAACAAAAAAACCCCACAAATTCCGTTCTGTATAATGTGTACATTGATAATGTTAACATTGGCAATGGTAATATGTGGGTTTCCAAAATCAAAACCAGTTTGGGTTTCAATAATATTTTTGAAGACTGTAATTGTGAATTTAGTTATATACCATTCAAAACCAGACTAAGAGACCAGTATATTCAGGAGTGGAATGTTCTTATGAGAGAATCCCCTAAACTTTATTACTACTGTAAATATAAAACTAAATTTTGTTTCGAAGAATATTTAGATAAAATTGGTTATAGTAAATACAGAAAACAACCAATTCGTTTCAGACTAGCTTCACACTGCCTTGATATTGAACAGGAGTGAAAGAATTTGTAAGCTGTATTACTTTTCTTGTGTTGAGTCTGAATATCATATGCTCATGTGTTGTCAGAAATACCAAGGTTTAATATCTGAGTTTTTAGGCAGAATATCATTTCCTGCTGTTAATAAATATTCTGATTTGATGCCCTCTAATCGTAATTTAACATTTACAAAAATTACTGTGATTACAAAAGCGATGGAAGAGAGAAGAATTGCACTTACTGATGTTACCGTTTCTTGACTTTTCAATATTTTTCCTTAAATACTTCGTGACTTTGTATCTTTCTATAAAAAGTTAGTGTTTTCATCTTTATATATTTATCTGTTTTGATAGTTTTTGCCATATTCTGTTACTTTACTGTTAATGGCCACAGGCATTATAATGCTGATTTTGCCAATAAATTTGAAAATTGGAAACTTAATAATTTCCAAGATTACATGAACATGTTACCAAGTTTACCGAGTAAAACTACTCCATTTGTGTACACAACTTTCGATTTTAGTCCAATTATTATAAATTTATGCATCTCAAAATGAACTTACAAACTCAGCCATAAATCTTGGATGTACAGATAAGTGATGTAGCTGAAATAGTTTCTAACCTCTTTAGTCTTTTCACTGGTGTAACACCACCGACACAAGACATTACAAGTCAAATCCCCGGAAATAATAAAAGAAACAAGTTTACAATATGTCCTTTGTCGGATATATCAATACACTGCCCCTTCTACATTTTCAGAAAATGATATTTACAATTTTGTTTTATCTTCCTTGTTAATACTAAAATCTTTCTTTTAACTACATGTATATCAGCTGTATATGAAATATAACTAACTTTTCATACTTTCTAACAAATTACGACCGAGATTAAGGCTATCCCAACTGTACAAGCTTTTATCAGTGGATTGAAAAAGTTTTATGGATTTTAAATGTTCACAATAAATGTTCAAGTAAGGTCTGTAGTAAAAGTCTTGTTTACTTTGTTTTTTATCTTTTACAATATTAATGTCCCTGACAAGTGCCAGCCTAGTAAAAGTCAGTATTGACTTTTGGCAGTAATAAGTTGAAGTAAGTTTAAGTTACATTGTAATACTGATAAAAAAACCCATTTAGATGTACATGCACTAAAAGATACACGTCTTAGTATATTTTATAGAGATAGTTTATCAAGTTTAAGTGTTCGTAGAGTAGAAACTATAATTCCATTATGACTCATAGTGCATGTACAGCACAAAAAGCAATCGATTTAAAGAGAAGTGGAGTTGTTGCAATTTCTGAAAATCCTGTATCAATTGTTAGGTCTAGGTCATGTTGAGTAAAGACATAACAGATGAACATTTCTATGGTGGCATATTTTTGCCGTAAGACCGCAAACGCGTTCGTGTTAGTAACATAATTCTGGTGATGAAATAGTAGCTCTGATAGTACCCAGAACTGCCACCAGTTTATTTTTAAGAATTGTTTTGCTAATAGGATAACTAGATAAAATTCGTGTTACCAGTCGATTCATAACTGAATAGATGGTTAACTAGATAGAATTCGTGTTATATGTTAACAGGCTAATTAGTTACTGTTCTTGTTAGCTGATATTGTGCTTCTTAATAACAGATATGTAGTAACGTCAATTTTATCTCGTTAAACACTTATTCTAACACTATCCGCAATTCGCCGACAATAAACAAAGAAGGAATTGAGTGTGATATATCATATACAGCATCGTCGGAAACCCACGCTCGATCCATTCCGTTTCACTCTATTTATCTACATAATGTAGTTGTGCGGAATATGTACCGGGGGTCACCGACGATGCATATACAGTGAGGAACGCTGAATAAAAGCGTGCGCCCGCTGACGTCACTGCAAAAAATATTTTTATAGCGAAACACTGTTATGGACTATATTATTTTCTTAGATGTTCATCTATGATAAAATTATACATATTTGTTTTAACGTAAATTATTGACTGATAAGCTGAAATGACCTTGTTGTTTTCATTTTCACGTGGGGAATGAATAGAGGGGTAATTTTCCTAATTAGATAACATATTATGTAAAAACACAATTTGAAACTAGAATACCCGTTAAGCAAAAATTTGTGTTTCAGATTACCACTTATTGACCTACTGAATTACTGGTTACTAGATAAGATTCGCGTCACTACTTTTCAGCTTACTTACTAGATCAAATTCACGTTACCAGTTATTAACTTACTGAATAACTAGTTAACTAGATGCAATTTGTGTTACTACATTTCTGCAAATAAGAAACAGAATAACATGAACGGCAATCTGACTGAAGTTCACGATCTCCCTACGGTTAGCATAGCGATGTTTAGGATATGATTTTAATCAGATTGCATGAACGGTAACTAGTTAGCCTGTTAAGTTTGGTTTATTTCCTTCCGTCCCACATTTTTGTCCGGAGCATAAGTCAAAGGGTATTTGAGATATCAACTTGAAACTTCATAGGTGGATAGATCTCACTAAGGAGGAACGCAGTGCACAAGAATGACACCTCTACCATTCATAATTTTTGAGTTATTGCCCATTTTTCAAGCATAATTTTTGTCCGGAGCATAATTCGAAAAGTATTTGAGATATCAACTTGAAATTTGATATGTGAATGGATCTCATTGAGGAGGAGTGCAGTGCACAAGAATTATAGCTCTAACCTTCATAGTTTTTTGAGTTATTGCCTTTTTATTTTTCATGCATAATATTTGTCCAGACCTGACCGATGCTTACCGCGAAAATAGTCCTATTCATAAACTCTTAGTTACGTAATCCATTTATAAGTTCTATATATGCGGTCAGTGCCAGCTTAAGCACTGATACATAGACACATAAAATTTTGCTTTCTTTTTCATACATTTAGAACTGTTCGGATAAAAGATAAAGGTGTAAGTAGTTCAGTTACTAGTATAACACGGTGGGGCACTGCCTCTGAGGCAGTTAATACCCCAGTGCTTGCAGCGCTTTTATTACAAAAAAGGATAATAAAAGTAGACTACATGATCTTCGTGTAAACAGGGTCAGTGGAAAGGAATATTGTCTTAACGAAGTATACTGAAGCGTAAACCATCTGAAGCTTTTCTTTACTCGTCAAACAATGCCCTAATTTCCAAGAATGTGTTATTTTAACAATTAAAACTTCACAAAGCCTACTCTATTTTTGTACACATCTTTCGATTTTAGTCCAGTTATAAAATAAAATTATGATATAAATTTATGTATTTAAAATGAACTTACAAACTCAGCCATAAATCTGTGATGTACAGATAAGTGACGTAGATGAAATAGTTTCTAACCTCTTTAGTCTTTTCACTGGTGTAACACCACCCACAGCTGTGAATCGACACAAGACATCACCAGACAAAACAGTGAAAATAATCCCCGAAAGAAAAAAAAATAAACTAGTTTAGAGTATCGGATATATCAATACACCTAATGCCCCTTCTACATTTTCAGAAAATGATATTTACAGTTTTATCTTCCTTGTCTAGTGTTTACCCTAAAATACGGGAAACTATCTCAGCTGTATATGAAATACAATTAACATTTCATAGTGTTTATTCATACCGATAAAAACAATTATAAATACACATGTGCTCTCAGTATAGTTTATACAGATAGTTTAAGAAGTTTAAACTGAAACCATAATTCCATTACGACTCATAGTTAATGTACAGCACTGCGCAAAAAGCAATCAATTGAAACAGGAGTGGGGTTGTTGCAATTTCTGAAAAATCTGTATCATCCTTTAGGTCGAGGTCATGTTGAATAATGATATAACAGGAGAAATATGAACAGGCGAATGAAATTTCTATGGTGGCATATTTTTGCCGTAGGTTCGCAAACGCGTTCGTGTAAGTAACATAATTTTCGTGATAATTATCAGAAAGAATAACTCTTATAGTATGGTGGCATATGTCTGCCGTTATATAACCAGTTCAGGTTCGCAAACGTATTCGTGTTAGTAATAAAATTTTCGCGATAATTGACTGGTTAAACTAGATAAAATTCGTTTTGCTATTTATTATATTTAAACGGGAGTAAGCGTTCGTTTTACCACTATTTTGTTTCTTATTTGCAGATTGTAGTAGCGACTAATATAAAGTTAACCACTTAATAAGTAACATATTTTGTGAAAACACAAATTGTAACTAGATAACCCGTTTGGCTTAAAATATTTGTTTCTTGTAACTAGCTAAGTTTCGCGTTAGTATTTCTAAGCTTACTGATTGAGTGGTTTCCGTAGTACGGAAACGTAGAAGGGCCTCCATTTCATGAAATGTTTTGAAGAAGTTGACTTACTTATTCTGACTTTAATCAGAATTGTTTTCAGTAGTCAATTAATTTAATTCACAAATATTAGAATTTTATAAATATTGTACCCAGACTTTTCTTGATATGCTTAATGTTTTTGTCGTGGCGATTAGATGTCTTTACGCCTAATGACATCTTTCAGGAATGTTGACAAAATAGTTTCGAAAAGGTAAATGCATTTTACATTTCGATTTGAATTATTCGGTTTGTGAGATATTTAAAAAAAAAGACAAATTATTTTTCTCGTCTCTTCTAGCTTAATCTAACAGCGGTAACAGCTGTACCAGTATCATAATATTTGAATTTTTTATTAGAGTGGCTGTTAATGATGGCGTTTTTTGCACCAAAGGTATGTATTCATTTTGATCCCAAAAGTGGGGCACTTAGATTTTCTCTTGTCCGTCCGTCTGTCCGTGTCTGTGCTAACAATTTTGGTTTATGTTCTAAATTATTTGTCAATGGCAGAATTATGAGCTGAATGTGGACAACTAGCTCATAATACGTTGTTAGACATGTTCTTTGGGTAATAGGGGTTGGGATGGGGGAATGTAACCCTTACCTGTTTATCTTATTTTTACAAATAACACTTAAATATGTGAACAATATTTGGCTTCGCCTGTCGTCACGTTATTGGGCTAAATTAGGATCTAAAACAAAAATTAGACGCTTAATTGTAACACTTTAATTCTGGACACATGAGCTTGTTGAACTTGAATAGGCGTATATCAGCATGTGACGTTGCGCATCGGCAGTTTCGCGCCCTCCTCTGCCAAGACATAAGCGTTACGGCTTTTTGTTGAAAATATGGATACTTGATTCTATAAAACCTATTGTATTGCACCGCCTTACCCGCTGGGTTTATGTTGGCTTTCGCTACCTCCTCCGCCCCTCCCTCCTATGTTCATCTGCTACCCTGTAACAGTGAAGGACTACCAAAGCGACAAAGGGGGCACACTGTGTCCTTTCGACTAGTTTAAAATTCATTCAGTGGCCTTAATTATGTAAAATACGAAAAAGGCCACTGCAATTGTTTGCATTATTTTCAGAATTTGTTTCCTTCTCTTTCAGTTATTGTTAGTGGCATTCTGTTGTTTATCCGTCTGTTTCGCGCTTCCGACGGAAACTGCAGATATTGAAAATTTAGTAAGGCACTATTTTTGCGCTGGCTACACAGGGAATGAAATAATCTGGAGTTCCTTCCTCTGACACTACGTTAATTTTTAATGTATGGAACGCTTTGTCTGTCATAGATCCAGATAGAGTAAGAACACAGACGATTAAGAAGGCGACAATTTGCAACCTGCGGTCCGAATTTTGTTATTCACATTGATGGCAACGACAAAATTAAACCGTTTGGAATCTCCATACATGGTGCGATAGACGGATTTTCGAGGAAACTCTTATGGCTTAAAGCAGCGGCAGAGTCATCGAATTAAAATCCTCATTTATATCTCATTACTCTTTGAACTTCTTGATGGAGTTGAAACGAGTCCCCAGAGTGCTGCGTTTTGATGCTGGAACTGAAAATGTTCTTATGCGTGATATTCATATTGCTTTACGCATGTATCATCAAGATAGTTGTTCTACGGGGCGATCAACAGCAAATCAGAGAATTGAAATGCTTTGTAGTATCTTAAAGAGAGGCTTTACTTCTTTTTGGAGAAAATCTTTTCATAGATATGACTGACGAAGGTGTGTTACAGAGTAATCGTTCCGGGCTGATATGGATAATTTCCCGTTGCCGAACTGATTCGGTGTTTTAGCACCGGGTTGATTCAATGGATTTATGACACACTCTGAAAAGTCGAATTTTCACTTTCTATCATCAAAAAGTATATGATATAACTAGTAACACTGAACATTACAATGTTCAGCATGTCTTCAATCAATAATATTTTTCTATTTACCGATTTGCTTTTATAGATGTAATCGAATTTTCTTGAAACCAAAATGCAAACGTCGGCACACTCAATGTAATTTTGCCTATTTTCAGAGGAATAACAGATGCATAACAGTTGTATGAGACGTCAGAAAGTCCTTACATGATCAAGAAGGTAAATTGAAACGAAGAAAAAGCCCAAAACAGTTATGTAAAATCATGGACAAAAAGTGTATGTCGGGATTTAAACGGGTTGCCAATAGATCAGGAAACGGGTTGCTTCAGCAAAAGATCCGAAACATTGTTGTACTTGGTCTGTTTTGTTTTTGGAAGCGTATTAAGAACTGCATGTGAATTTTAACTGCATAGTAGCGTTCGGTTCCTGTGTGAAAAGGTATGCTTTTGAGAATAGCTACACAGTGCCTTGGAATATCTACCTAGAAAGAAATTGAGTGAAAAGAAGCACACGTAAATTGTGGGAACTTAATTTAATTGTACTTGGCGAATTCCCGTGTTCGGCATGTATCAAAATTTTATAGTTGAGGCAAAACTACTGAAGAAGTATTAGGATAATGTTATATTTTACATGCTTGATATATGTGAATAAACTCTCATTTTTTTCTCGAAGTAACTACTTCTAGGACGGTCGCTTGACAACGCTGGTTCTGCTCAAGGCCATAAACTGACTTAATATTTGTAAGAAATTGATTTAATTTAAAATTGTTTTATCTATTGTCATATACTTTCACTCGGAAATTGTGTTTCTAAAAGATATAACTGAATGATCTCAGTGTATAAAAAAACATTCTTTGAATCATAACAGATAGTACGGTTTTGTTTGACCTCTCAACACTTATTGATTTTTCTCATAAACAAGAAAATTAAACTCGTTTTCGAAAAAAAATCGGTGTCCTAAAGTGACATAGCCCTTTTTTTCGTTTAAACGAAATGTTATTTCGTAAAATAAAATGTTATATCGCGTTATTTCGTGAAAAAGAAAAAGCGTTATTTCGTGAAAACGAAATGATGCTATTTCTTGAAAACAAAATGTCAAGATATTTCGAAAAAACGAGCTTCGTAGAGTTTGGTTATACATATTATGATTGGTTAATCGCTACTGTCCCAGTATAATTTTTTTTTATTCGCCATATTACCGGCATGCATTTACTTGAATTTTACTAGGCCAGTTCGTATTTTATTTTCGTATTCAGTCAACACCACTTACTAGTAATTGGATGTTTTTAACTATTCTTTACGTCGAACACAGGTTCACTTTGAATTGTCGATACTGGTTTTTGTTAATTTATTAATAGCGCATTCTTCTTGCTTTTATAAACAAATTAAAAATAGTATTTGGATTATTTCTAAAAATAGACACTAAATACTGACTGACAAGCTATTCATTTTATTTTGAACACTTATATACGACTTTACGATTAGCACAGGTACCCTAACAGTACTTTTCTGGTACATCAATATTGCTTTTTATTCTTTCACATAATGCAAAGTACTGGTGTAATTCATGTTATGTTTAAACAAAAATAAATCTACTTAAAACTTCTAGTGCATCAACATTATATGTAACAAATCTATATATCCAATTTAGAAGGCATACTGATATTCCATACCTGATCATTTCCGAGTCGTGACAACATCCATATTGGGAATTTGGAATAATTATTAAATAAACAACAACTAATAACACTAAAGATTTATGTTGCTTTTAACATCAGCTTTTTTCTGGACTTAAAAAAGCTCAGATATTCAGAATGGAGTCCAATTAGAAGATGAAGAAGTTTGTCACTGGGAATTTTTGACAACATTATGGTAAAAATAGGGATTTCTAGCGATGGGGAACGGGTCCCTTTACTCGGACTCGCATAGAGAAGGGGTAAAAACTGTCATAGGAAGTTAGAAGATTGACTAGTGTACATGTATTTAAGTATGTTTCTATACTTAACTGATTATTTTACTTACCACTGGGATTTGTAAGAGGAAATAGATGGTTAAGAGATAAGAAACAGTTATAAGAAACATTTTAGAAGCCTTAATTTTGTTTATAGATGGTGGACCTTGTTCATATAATAAACAGATTACATTTTGATATATAAAAGCATGTGGTTTTGGGTTTTCTCGAGTGTTAGTCAAGCACACCTGCCAATCTGTCTACAACTAGCTAGTTCTTCGAAAGTTACGGCTTTTGTATTTTATAGTTTTATATCGAAACTAATTCTAATACCAAAGTTCTCGCTGAAGTATGTTTTTTTCGCTATTTTGTGAAGCCATAATGTAGAGCTTGGCCATTTTCTACATGACTATAACTACTCAGTATGAGCAGCAGGCCGGTGCCAGCAGTTTAAACCCTGAAATCAGCCCGTTGCCTGTTTTTTCTCAAAATTGAATCAGTCTGGTGCTCCCAATATACACATGGTCATCATAACTAGACCTATTACAAATTCTTTACCTGAGACACCATTTTACTTAGAGCATCTGTGTCGCAGAATATGTCTTTTAAATTTCCAAACCGTAAAATATTGAAGAAACCAAAGATTACAATGCTTTTTTGGAAATAATTGTACCTGTTTACAACCTCTTGATCCAAATATGAAGTTGGTTTTCATATATAAACAGTTTAAATACAGCTTACATACCAAATCAAATTGTATGTAAACTTCAATATTCTTATGTTCCATGCATCTAATATATTAAAAAAGTTACTGCTGTAAATGCTTTTATTTCTTATTTTCTTTGCTCATCAGGCATGTATTCCATTTTTGCCTTAATCAGTCAGGTGCTGAAAACTCCTAATCAGTTCGGCAACGGGAAAATTATCCAAATCAGCCCGAAACGAGTACATAGATACCGTGTTAATGTGGAATGCATAGTACTTTGTTTTCTTCCAACCATTTAGAACCACTTTGACCAGTTTCTTGAAAGCTGGAACAGCCACAGAAGCTCACAGAGAAACAACGAATGTCCCACCGGATTTCCAAATATAATGTATCACCAACCTTTGTTGTACGCAACAACAGATTACTCTTTGGCATTGCCGTGCGAAACCGATGATCTGGTGGTAATAGCACTAATGTATTCACAAACACCTCCTTTTGTGGCCATTTGCTCGAAATGCTCCGATTAGCTCACGTATGTGTAAACCAACTACCTTTTGCAAGTACGCTCACCAAACGATTGTGAACAACAACTGTTTGATAATGGAATCACCAAAATTTACAGACACCTGTAAGAAGTCAAAGATGGCGACGTTTGGTTTTACTTGCTTTGTCGCGTTTCATTTCTATATATTGCTCTTATGTGTATTAAAAGTTAGAATTTTAACAAAATACATCATCTTTAATACATTGAAAAGAAGTCAGGCGACCCAAACTTTTTATATCCCTATCTGCGTGTTGTAAGTTGTACTTTTTGAATGCAAATCAAAATGAATTACATGACCTATAACCTTAACCTTGCTGCTGATAACTAATTGCAGAATAACTGAGCAAAATAGTTTACTGCAAATTACTTTCTGAAACGATAAAGGCGTAAATTAGACTTAATAATTTGTTGTTTATTTCCGGTATCTGGATGAAAAAATTATGTTGCGTAAGCCAGTAACTTTTTTTATTAATGCTTATTTTTAAAAAGTTGTTTCAGTGTAAAACAAGTGGGTACTACCCAGCAAACACATGACGTTGTATCAACGTTGGTTAGACGTTGGACTCCAACGTTGGATAGACGTTGGATTTTAGTTGTATATGAAAGTTTTTTAGACGTCAGAACCCGACGTCAATCCAACGTCAATAATGACATAAATCCAACATCTTTTCAACATATAGAACACAACTACACAACTACTTTCCAACCAATTCCCAACTATTTTTCAACGTGATTCCAACCAGTTTCCAACATAATTCCAGCCAGTTTCCAATGTTATTCCAAACAGTTGCTGACAATTCCATACAGTTTTCAATTTACATACATAGTCAAACTATGACTTACATTTGTGCAAACAATTCTCAATAAAAAGACAACTAAGAACTCTGCATATTCAAAAATGTTTTTATTCTTTATTAAAATATAATCATAACAAGCAATATAACAAAATGTAAAAACTGCTTGCTTTATCCATCAAAAACGATTTAACTAAAAAACAACATCTCATTTGTTGTCCATAACAAATAATCAAACTACTTTATTCTGTTCAAATCACTTAATAGTCTTTGTATGCTATACCAAAAAGTAGCATCTTACACTATGAAATATGTGTATTTAACTCTATATTTTTTTCTTTGAAAAACAGGTCGAGCTAAATTCCCCTATGGTGCGTTTTGAGCTTCTTGGTGGCCAAGACTCGACTTCATACCCTTTCCTCCGCGCCTGTCGGGAGCATACTTTAAGCAATTTGCAATGGCTATGCCAACATCTTGTTCTGTTGTAGTCTTTTGTTTTCATAGTACTTGCTGGATAAAAATAAATATAAATAATATTGAAGTAATTATCTATATCTATAACATTTCAGCTATGAATTAATAATATGTCATAGAATAATTATGAGTAATTACTTAGAGCTCAAATATACAATTTTATTTTATGTATGTAAAATATATGCAAGTTGTAAATTAGTGAGTCATCCATAATTCCGTTTTATTACCCCATAATTCCGTTTTATTACCTCTTAACAAAAAGAATACCAAAACATATGTACTAACTGTGCATTAAAAAAATACGAAATTCAAACAAAGCACTTTTCGTGCATATGTAAACTTGCAAAATATATACTTACGTTTTTGTTCTATAAATATGTCGTCTTGAATCCTAAGATATTTAATACACAACCGATATTCTTTCTTTACACGTTTCGAATCTGAACGGAAGCGCCTTTGTTGAATTCGAGACGGTGTAGCCTCGTTTTGAAATCGTCTTTTAAATTACGTCTTTTTTTTTTTCAATTATTTTCACAAGTTTAATGAATATACCCATTTTAAGCTGTATAAACTTGAAATATCTTCGGCTGTGTATGTAATATGGAAAAATTATGTGATGGTATTCTTTATTTTTTTGTTTTTAATCGCCACCTTGCGAGGTTAAAAAGTAGAACAAAGGGAATTAACCATGTCAAAGCTGATTACTCGAGACCCGACATAAATCCAACGTCCATCCGATGTCGGATGACAACGTCGATACGATGTCGCAAATCCAATGTCGTGTCGACGTGGAATGAAGTCATTTGACGTCGCGACATAAAATCAACTTATATCCGACGTTGATCCAACGTCAGGTGTTTGCTGGGTAATAGGAGTAAATGCTTGAAAACACTAGTTAATTTGATTTCTACCGTCATTGACCATTTATAAGGAAGAATATGCTAAAAGTTTTCTTCAAGGCCATAAATATATAGTGTCGGGGCCAAAAATATAGGGTAGGTCAAGATATTGGTAACAAATAATCAAGTTTTTACGCAATATTAGATTCTCATCCCCATCACACTCTGTAAGAATTCAAAACCTGAAAATGAATGATTAAATCTAGTATCACAGTAAAAAAATCAAAGAGCTAGGAGAACTGAAGGTCTAGAGTTGTAGGTTGCTTGATGGAAATTAACTTTCCATCAGCTTTTGAATGGGAAAAAAGCAATGTGAGTTTTTTTCAATAGCTTTGCATTTAAAAATAAAAGTAGAAAGCAACGTGTTAAGAAAAAAGTACCAGAGCAATACACTGAGTTCAATCCCTTGCTGTGAGCTTGACCTTTGACCTAGGGACCCGGGTCTTGCACGTGACACATCATCTCCTTATGGTGGTCATCTTTTTTGAAATCCAATTATGCATGCAGATGGACCAGACACAAACTCCAACTGCACTTAAGACTATATGTCAAATACACAAAGTTCAACCCTCTGCTATGACCTTGAACTTTGATCTAGGGATCTGGGTCTAACAAAGACACATTGTCTACTTATGGTGATCAAGTTAACCAATTTATTTTGAAATCTCGTCAGAAGCATGCAGAAGTTATGGATCGGACAAGAAGTATATACTTTCTCAAACACACATACACATGGACAGGGGTAACACTATATGCCCCCACCCACTACTTTATTGCAGGGGCATAAAAAACGTAGGTAAAGTTCTGACCACATGTTTTGACTACATGATCATTCCCAAAGTCGATGTTCTATTGTTTCCACTTGTATAGAACAAACATTATATAAAGTAGACTCAACTGATTTTTCTAACAGCAGTAATTTATTTGTACAAACTAATCTGTGAAGATTCTTAAACTGAAAGTTTCTAAATCTAATTTCAATTGCTGATTAATTGATATTGTTCTAGTTTTTTTTTTCAAAAAAAGAATTGTTTGAAAAAATATTCTAATCTTTTTTCCTGCTGTATTCTTTGTAAGATTTCATTTGATAGTCATTTAAATACTATTTCTTTGTTGCTTTTAAATTTTTTTCCAAGAAAAGTTTTTTTAGATGGAAGGGGGCATTTTATATTTTAGTAATACACATAAACATTTCTGGAATTATTTTTTGTGAAGGATGTGTGATGTATTTTGTTACACTTTTGTAAACAATAACATATTATCTTATTTTTTTTACAAAAGTCTTACTGCTCACAATACAGATAATTTTTTCATATCTTAAATAAAGAACCTTGAAATGTTTTTATTTTTCATTTACTGCAATCTCATTAAGGCTTAACACACATCTATGGCAACCACTGTTAAGAATTGATGATGTCTGGTCCACAACATTCTACTGATATACACAGATTGCTCAGAAATAGATTTCATTACTGGCTAATGCCCTCCTCAATTGAGCAAAATAACAACAGAAATTAGGCACATAAAGAATTTATATGTTTATACAATGAAACTAGAAAAGAGAAATAATCTTTTACTTCTCATTTATTTCAATGGTATATAACTCTGCCTGTTTATGCCATATGACTAATAAAATGGGAAAAAACAAAAACAAACAAACAAACAAACAAATAAACAAACAAACAAATAAACAAAGAGCATAATAATGCAGATCATTAATCTTTTAACAAGAAACACCATTTTTGTGTCTGATAAAAATAAAGAAAGTTTGTAATGAAATGGATTGAAAAAATATTCAACAATTTTACCTCACTTTGTCTTGTAGTTCGCCTCACTATTTTGTTTCTGAAGATTAATTGATTCTATGGGCTGACAATTTATGCTTATGTCAACCTTCTTTGAGGTTGAACAATTAAAAAAATAGCAGATCTATAAAAGAGGTTCAACTCTTTAAGCATAAGGTATTAGGTTATTTATCTTGATAAGAAAATAGTGTCTGGTACATTACAGAGAAAGTTCAAGTGTTGTAACCTATCTCAATACCCCTGTCTTGCAAATTTTTTTCTGAATCTTGTTCGAAGTTGTATGTACTTTTTTTGTACCCAAAATGACCTTAGTTGTCAGCGGGCTATAAAACTCCATTCATTCTATGCATGAACTTTTTATGGCATGAACAGTTGCTTTTTTGTTTTAGTCCTAAACTTATAATTTGAGTTGTTTCCTTTCTTTTCAATGTGTTTATAAAGTTTGATTTAAATTTTTTTTTTCAAGATTTCACAGTGTCAATTTTTACATTTCACTGAGGTTTGATTTTATGGTCAAAGCTAACAAAATGGATAATATTTGAAAAATAATTATTCACATTAAAAATGATTAAAGTAGTTATTAAATTTTTTGCTAAATCTTCCTTAAATTTCTATGGGCATCTCTGATCCTTGGTTACCATTTCCACTGGGTATCTTACTCTAGTCTTTGTCACTTCCTTTTGCACTTTAACCGGCTGTCTCCTGCAAAAATGTGTATTGTCATTAAAACATCTTTGTGCAATATTAATTTAAAATTCATTCTTACAGTGCTGACAAGCAGAAATGCATTGATGACTTCTGACATCTCGGTAATTCTATTTAAACAGCAACAGTGTTTGGCATAATGTTTATGTTAGATAATTAAATGGATCTTTAAGATAACACAAGGAACAAGATATCATGCAACTGGTAGTTCAGGCATTTGTACTTTGTATACTATATGTCCTACATTCAAATCTCAACTAGATGCTGGCAAAAAAATAAAAGATATTTGCAATATGGTTCAAAGATCAAAATTTAAACTTGTTATGATAATATATTACAGAGATGTTGGTAATACGTATCAAAGTTTGTCTAGTTTATACCAAATTTATTTTAGTTCGATTGTGTAGGAAGCTTTTAGCTTATAGACACACTCTCGAATCCGTTCCTGGAACTAACCAGTACTAAGCAATTAGTGTAAAGTTTCTTGCTCAAGGAAACAACGGCTTGCCCCTGACTGGGTTTGAACCCGTGCGGCTAGCAATACTTTGACTACTAGTCCGACACGTTAACCACTCGGCCACGCCGCCACTAAGGTTTGTCTGTTTCTGATAGCAAAATGTTTTTTTTTTCTAGTCAAACACAAAAACAAATTTTATGATTCTTATCACATGGGTAGGATGTGCAGTTCCCACAGCTCCTGACAGTACTCTCAGTGCTTTGATACTTTTGCTATCCATTAGTTGTCTACCTGTGAATTTTATCAGTGATTGGAGTGGACAGTTCATTTCATCATCATTAAATGGCAGAAGCAGCTAGAACAGATGATTTAATATTAATCTTTGCAAGAACTTGCATTTACCAAGAATGCAAAAGAAGTTTTGAATTCAAAGCACATCAGCATCAATTAATAACACCAATTTCAGTTCTGACAATAAAGACCTGCTTGTCAACCTGTATTCAGGGGTGGATCCAGGATTTCAGGTTAAGGGGGGCGCAAAATGTTCAGCCCAACATGGAATCAATAACAGATGATGTTCCTGTAAGTTTATAAATTAAATACTTCATTTTAATTCAATTTTGAAAGAAGTGCATGCAACATATTCATCCTGCTTGAAGTCTGTTTCTGGGCTCAAACCAGCACATTAACCAAACGTGTTACAACCAAACTCAGTTTTATCATTCTGGTTAGATTTCAACAAGTGAATGCCAGAGCAGGAGTCAGGTTCTCATCCCTATGACCACTGCCCCTCACAAAAATGTCTTTTAGACCAAAGAATATTGAAGTTTGTTAAATCAAGAAATAATGTTTCACTGACTTTTTTATTGAAACAAAAAGTTGTTTACCCAAGGTCCCTATGACATTGTAACATCAGTATTGGCTGACATCTTCTGCCTTATCACTGAAATAAAAGAAAAGGTCTGACCAAGTTTAAATTCTTTCACTTCTGGTATATAATAATTACAATAGTTTCTGCATGGTGATTGTATTTAAACATCTAGTTTAGTTTAAACATATTTGCTTGAAATCTATTTGGTTTAATTGATCTTAACCCTCTTTAAAAGTAAGATGTGTATCAGAGGGGCAGTTTGAGATTCCCAGTTACTGTCACACGTTAACGGTCTTGAGCATGACTAAAACACATGACCATCAATCAGTAAGAGGTTTAGAGATTTCGGCCATCTTAACCACAGAGACAGGTTAACAAAATCTTGCAATAACAATGAAAGTCTTGCAACATATAGTAATCCATGCCAATGACTGCTTCCTGGGTTCAGATTAAGTACTTCCAACATAAATGTGAATGTGTAAAGTTACTAGAGATTCTCACCTGTTGTTGGACTTGCACCAGGTACCTCAGACGTTGAAAAAGGAATCCAGTATGTGCTCTAGCTACCCATCAACCATTTTCCTTTAAAAGAAACATATTTTTAGACTTATATTTAAACCCTATGGACATTGTTTGAGTAATATTTGTAGAATTTAACAATACAAAACAATGCTACAACAGCTTCATACCAAATATCAAAGTTCTAGGGCTTATGGTATCAGTTCAAGATTTTCCAAGATTTCACATATTTCACAAATAGCACTCTGAGGAGGGACCAGTTTTGTCCCTATGGGCATATTTGAACTCTTGGTAGATATTTACAAATGCACTACTTAAAACAATATATTATCTTAGCTCTAGTACATATAGTTTCAGACAAGAAGATTTTCAAGGATTTTCCTATATAACTCAATTTGAAACAAGTGACCCTGAAGCAGTGTTACTTTTGACCATGGAAAAATAATCTGAACAATCTTTGTAGAGGTCCACTAAACAATGCTACATAACAAATATCTAAGTTCTTGGGCTTCCAGTTCTTGAGAAGCCGATTTCCCAAAACTTCAAATTTTACCCAGGACTGTAATTTAAACATTTTAGTAAAGTCCACTTGAAAATTTAAAACTCTGGACCTTGTGGTTTCAGAGAAGATTTCAGTGTTCTTTTTTTAAAACTGTGTTTGTAAAAACAAGAGACCCCTGAGATGGGGCTAACAGTGACCCAAGAAACATAATTTAAACAAACTTTAAAGATTCATGAGAGAAAACATTCCAAATATCTCAGTTCTAGAGCTCACATATTTAGAGGAGAACATTTTCTAAACAAATAGCAGGCCAGTTTTGACAACAGGGACAGGATTTGGACAATATCAGTAGAAGTCAACTTAACAACTGTTTTGTGCAAGATTAGAACTCTTGGCCCTATGGATTCAGAGAAGAAGATTTTAAAAGATTGCCCTATACTATACAATATAAACCAAGTGTCCCCTGGGATGGGGGTCATTTTACAATAGTCTAGGTAAAAGTCCACTTGACAATGCTTTGTGCACAAATTCAGAGCTCTGGGTCTAGTGGTTTCAGAGAAGATTCTGAAAGTTTTTCCTACATGTCTTGTAATACAAGTGACTCCTGGGGTGGGATTAACAGTGACCCCAGGGACATAATTTGAACAATCTTGGTAGAAGTCCACTAGAGGATATTACACACCAAACTTCAGTGCTCTTAGCCTGGTTGTTTTAAACAAGAAGGTTTTCATTCTTTTTGCCATAGCAACAAGAATTCTGCAAGAAATGGAATTATTAATTTGAACAACTTTGGTAGGGCTTTATGCATTGAACATTTTTGCAAAGTTTGATCAACTTTGAGCAAGTTGTTCAGGAGGTGAAGTAGTTTTAAGTAAAGTTAATGGATAATGGCCAACAGGCAATTACAACATCTCACAATGAACACTTGCTGCTCTGGTGAGCTTAAAAAACATTAAGCCTGTAGTTTCTTAATAGAAATATTGTAAAAATTCCACCAATAAAGACCATGCAGGACCACTAGGCAATTTGTCCTTTTTTCACCAGGATGTTAAATAAGCCTAGGGAGGGAATCGAACCCTCTTACATGGATGTTTTTTCCTATTTTCTTTTTTAAATGAAATTATATAAAATTTGGTGTTATAATTAACAAACTTAAGTACTTTTGTTCTTTTTTATTAAATAGAGGAAACTTTAAAGTTTATTTTTTATGTCTGTTATTTTAGTTTAGTTTATTGCATTTTATTTTATTCATTTATATTAAAGTTTTGGTTTAATTTAATCTGCTTTTATTTTATTGTTTTATCTTAGTTTAGCTCTTATTCTATTCTATTTTAGTTAGCTTTTATTTTATTGTTTTATCTTAGTTTAGCTGGTATTCTATTCTATTTTAGTTTAGTTAGCTTAGTAAAGTGGTTTAGTTCAGTTCTTAGTTTTTAATGACAAGAAATCAAAATGTGGACCGACAGACTCATGGACAGACAGGTGCAACACTAAATACCCTTTTGCCATTCTTTGAATGATAGGGGTACAAAAAGACTTCTTCAACTTAAGCCAAATAATTAAGTCCTTAATGTTAAGCTAAAACAATCATTAAACACATACCAAAACAAGACTTAAACATAAGCAAAAATAAACAAAACTTTTGGAAGCCCACACAATCCTTAATTTATTTACCAGTAATGCTAAAACATCCCATCAGACTTATATTGCAAGTTCTTAAACTAAAATGAATAAATGATTGAATTACATGACAGATCAGGCAGAAGAGCATGGCACAGATAATTATATGTTTTTAGATTAGGGGAAGAGAACTTGGGTCAGAATAAGAGGAACAGGGCTGCATATGGTAATGCTCAATATGAAATGTGTTGTGAGGATGATGCAGACCTTGTAAGGAATATGGGGCTCAGATTTATGAACTGCAGCCAAATAACCTGTAAAATATGTTTTGTGGATAGGCTTTTGAATTTAATGTTTGGTTTGGTTTGAGGACAACGGGAGAGAGGCAAGGCAAAGTTAGTTTGAATGCCCATGTTCAAGTGAAATGTGGTTTATGGATCAGGGTAAGAAGATAATTGTTTGTATGAAATATGTTATATGATTTTGAAAAATTATAGGCTTATACTGTGTGTGATTTGTGCCTTGTGAGTCAGAAAAGGAGGAGTAAGAGAACATGCTGGTAATGTTTAGGAAGGTGGGAGAAGGTGTAATTTTGAATCTGCTTTGTGGGTTGAGGACGGAGGGGCAGGAGAGGAAAGTTGTAATGTTAAGTGTAATATGTTATGTGGATCAGGGAAAGAGCAGTTGGGTAAATCTGAATTTAATGTGTACTGGAAAAGGATGAGTGGTTGAGGATACTAGCCATGGATGGTTAGGGGAGGTGTAAATCTGAATATGACATGTGCTTTGTGGATGTGGGAAGGAGAGGTTGAAGATTGATTTGACAAGGAAGACTGGAAGTGGATACTGATATTTTAGGGGTTGGGGTGGGGGTTATTTGAATATGGTATGTGCAATGTTAACCAGGGCAGAAGGGGTGGGGGAGAATACTGGTTGTTGGAGGGTGCTGGGAGGAGGCATAAAATTAATATGAAAGTGATATGTGTTTTGTGGATCTGGGAAGTAGGGGTTTGATAGTTTTAATGTTTTGTGAGAAAGATGATTTGTGGATCAGGGAAAGACCAGACTATGGTATAACTACCTGGTTAGGGGTAAATTCGAATGTGATGAATGTTTTGGGTTAGGGAGAATACATGTAATTTAAAAAGTAGCTGGCACATACCTAAAATGAAATATAGATGTGTTTTGTTGGAAGGTAGGACAGGGGAGGTTAGTGGTAATTTTTATGGTGAAATATGTTTTATGAATTAAGGAAAGACAGAGGGATGGAGGTCTCTGAATCTGATGTATACTTTGTAAATTTAGGAGGATAATGTTAATAATATAATGTGAAAAATGTTTTCTGGATCAGCAAAAGGGGGTGGGGTGGAGTGGAGTTTGGGGGAAATGAATCTGCTTTTTTGAATTTGGACAGGGCAGGGGAGGATATCTGCAGTTTTGGGGTGATGGGGTTTGCTTTGAATGTAATGTGTGCTTCTTTTATTATCAGGAAATTATTATTATTGGCAAATTTTAAATGCAATGTGTACTGTATGAATTTGGGAAGGAAGGATGAGGGGAGTGGTTACTTGTAATGTGATATGTGCAGTGTAAATCAGGTAAGGAGGTATGGCATAAATATGGCAGTGACATTGTGTTTTGTGGAATGTGCAAGGAGGGGTATGATAGTTGTACCATTTTGTGAGAAATATGTTCTGTGGTAAAGGGAAAGACCAGGGTTGGGTAGGTTTAGTGGGTAAATTTGAATGTAGTATTTGTTTTGTGACTTTTGGTAGGAGGGTTTGGACAAGATACTAGTAATGTTTAGGGTGTATATGGGGTGGGGGTAATTTGAATGTGATATTGCAATATGAATCAGGAGAGGAGGGTTTGGGGGAAAATTTAGGTTATGTTTAGGGAGGTTTTGGGAAAAGGCATAAATATGCAAGTGACATGTGTTTTTTCTTGGATTTGGGAAGTCAGGGTTTGATAGTTGTATTGTTTTGTGACAAATATGATTTGTGGATCAGAGAAAGACCAGGGGTGGGATCACTACCCTGCTGGGGGTAAATCTGAATGTAATGTATGCTTTGTGAAAGAAGTGCTTGGGGAATACAAGTAATCTACACATGTAAAGAGTGGTTGGTTGATATTTCAATTGAAATATAGATGGGTTTTGTTAATTTGAAAGGTGGGGCAGGGGAGGTTAGTAGTATTGTTTAAAGTGAAATATCTTTTACGGATCAAGGAAAAACATGAGGGATGGGGGACTCTGAATGTGATTAGTTTTGGGGATTTAGGAGGATAATGGTAATATTATATGTGAAATATGTTTTGTGGGTCAGGGATTGGGTTGGGTTTTGGGGGAAATGAGTTTGCTTTGTAAAAGGAGGGAAGGGTGCTTGGGGTTACTTTTAATGTAATGTGTGCTTTATATATCAGGGGAAGAGGAATTGGGGGGATGTAGGTTATGTTAAGGGAGGTTTAAAAGGGTTTAATTTGATAATTTGAATGTGGAATGTGCTTTATTGATTAGGAATGGAGGGTGGTACAGGATACTCATAAGGTAATATATTTTCGGTGAAAACGGGAAAGACCAGGGGAGTGGGGGGAAGCTTTGGGTGGTAAATTTGAATGTGATGTGTGCTTTTGAATTTGGGAAGGAGGGCTGTTAGAGGATAATTGTAATGTCTGGAGGGTGTGGGGTTGTTTTGAATGAAATGTGAGCTTTGTTAGTCAGAGAAGAAGAGGCTTGGGAAAGGGGTAAATTTATTTGAATGTGATTTGTTGATTGGGAAAAGAGGTGTAGGAGAGAATACTCATTTGGTTTACTATCAAATAAGTTCAGATGATAAGGGAAAGGGGTGGTATGGGTTTTTGGGTTGAATATGTATGTGATGTGTGCTTTGTAAATTGCGGAAGGAAGGTTAAGAGAAGACAATGGTAACGTTTAGAGTGTGTTGGGTTGCTTTGAACGTAATATTTTCCTTGTGAATCAGGGAAAGAGGGGTTGGGAGGATAATGATAATGCTTTAGGAGAGCAGACATAAATCTGAATGTGCTTTGTAGTTATAGGCAGAAGGGGTTGGAGAGAATAGTTGTAATGTTTTATTGTGAATTATGTTTTGTGGATCAGAGAAAGAACATTTTGTAAATTTGAATGAAATAAGTGCTTTGTTAACCAGGAAGAAGGAATTGGTAGCAATGAGTGGCTTATTACCTGTAAATTTGAATGTGACATGACACTGCTTTGTGGATTGAGGAAGAAGGGTAATGGGACTTTAGTCATAATGTTTTGTGAGAAATATGCTCTATGAATCGGGGAAAGATTTGGGTGGGTTGTGTGTATATGGTTGTGGAGGGGGCAAATTTTAAATGCAATGTGTAGTGTGTGAAATGGGGAAGACGGGTTGAAAGAGGATACTTGTAATGATAAGGATGAGTGTGGGGTGAGGTGGGGGAGGGTATACTTTAAATGTGATACTAGTATGGTCAATGTAAATCATGAAAGGTGGGGTGGTAAAGGATATAGGCTGTGTTAAGGGAGGTCCTGGGAAGAGGCATAAATATGACAGTGACATGTGTTTCGTGGATGTGGAAGGAGGGGTTACATGTATGATTGTTGTAATATTTTATGAGAAATATCTTCTTTGGTAAAGGGAAATAACAGAGATTGGTAGGGTGTAGGGTTAGTGGGTAAATTTGAATGTAATTATCAGTTTTTTTGAATTTCGGAAGGAGGGTTTAGAGAAAATACTGGCAGTGTTTACATTCAGTATGTGTGGGGGAAGGGGGAACTTTGAATGTGATATTGCAATGTGAATCAGGGAAGGAGACGTTTAGGGAGAATTAAGGTTGTGTTTAGGGAGGTGCTTGGAAAAGGCATAAATATGAAAATGACGTGTTTTGTGGAATGGGAAAGCAGATACTAGAATTGTATAGTCATAATGTTCTGAGCAGTGAAACACCAGGCGAAGGCTTGATTTTTGGGGTAAATTTGAATGTCATGCATGCGTTGTGACTTTGAAAAAGAGGGGTTGGAGAGGATACAAGTAATGTAAAGAATGGTCAGGGGAGTGGTTAATTTAAATATGGATGTGTTTGGTGGAGGAGCAGACTCACTGAATGTGTTGTGTCAATAAGGGAAATTGAGGCTGGGGAGGATACTGGTAATGTTTAGGGTGATGGGGACAACTTTAAATGTGATGTGTGCCTTAAAAATCAGGGAAGGAGGGATCGAGGAGGATACATGGTAAAGGCTTTGGGGAAGGGTAAATTTAAATGTGGGATGTGCATTTTTGATGGAAAATGAGGGGTGAAAAAGGATAGTTTTTATGTTCAGTGTGAAATGTGATTTGTACATTAGGGAATGCATATAGGTTGAATGGGGTAAGGGATGGGCAAATTTAAATGTGATTTGTGCTTTGTGAATTGAGGAAGGAGAGGTCTGGGAGGATCCAGGTAATATTTAGTTTAATATATGATTTATGGATCAGGGAAATACCAGGTGGTGTGAAGGTGGGGTGTAAATTTGAATGTGTTCTGTGAATCAGGGAAGGACGGTGAGGACAATTTAAGTTGTATGTTGGTAGGTTAGGGTAAGGTGTAAATCTGATATCAACTTATGCTTGTACAAATGTCTTTAAGGCACATAAGGCAATAAAAATGTAGGGAAAGGCAATGAAAAGTATGGGAAAGGCAATGTGAATGTCTGGAAAGGCCATGTTAAAGAACAGGGCTGATTATATTGTTGTTGCTTGATGGTGCACCTGAGCTATAGGTCTGATGTGTAAAGCAATTTGAAGCAATGATATGTTCAGTGTGAATTTGGGAATGTTGGGAGAAGATACTAGTACTGGTAATGCTGTGAAAAGTTCATGTGTGTCAGGATGAGGTACTTTTAGTGTGATACTGCACTGTGAATCATGGAAGGAGGGGTGGGGGAGACTTTGGGTCGTGGGATATGCTGGGAAGAGGCATAAAAATGAAAGTGAGCAGTGTTTTGTAGACTTGGGAAGGAGGTATTGGACAGCCACAATGTTTTAAAAGAAGTATATTTTGTTGATCAGGGAAAGACCTTGAGTGGGATAGGGTCTGGAGTAAATCTGAATGTCATGTCTGCTTTGTGAATAAAGGAAAGAGGGCAAGGGAGGATACTGGTGATGTTTAGAGTGGTTGGTAATTCTTTGAATGTGATGTGTGCTTTGTAAATCACGGATGGAGGGCTGGGGAAGATAAATGTTTAGGGAGGTGTGGGGAGGGGTAAATTTTAATGTGCTTTATTGATTGAAAAAAGGAGGGGTGGGAGAGGTTAGTTGGAGAATTTAGTGTAAAATACATCCTGTATATCAAAGAAAAAACCTAGATGGGATGGGGTGGAGGCAAAATTTGAATGTGACCTGTGCTTTGTGAACTGGGGAAGAAGGAGGTTGGGGGGATAGACGTAATATTAAGTTTTAAATGTTTTGTGGATTAGGGAAAGACTTGGACTAAGGTAGTTGGATAGTGGGGGTGTAAATTTGAATTTGTTTTGTGAATAAAGGAAAGCAGGGTGGAGATGATTTAAATCATATGTGAACAGGCTTGGGTAGGGGTAAATTTGATTAAAACATATTCTTGTACACATGTCTCTAAAAACATAGGGCAATGAAAAAGCTGGGACAGGTAATAAAAAGGTTGGGAAAGGCCATGTATAAGTTGGGAAAGGCAATGTGAAGATTTGAAAAGTCAGTATTAGAAAACAGGGCTGATAATATTGTTGTTGCCTGACTGTTCATATGACCTATAGGTTAGATGTGAAAAGCAATTTGAACCAACAGTTAAGTAATGGGAGCACTAAAGAAGTTATCCAGACAATGCACATTTAATACATATGGTTGTACACATGTCTCTAAGACACATAAGGCAATGAAAAAGCTGGGACAGGCAATAAAAACGTTGGGAAAGGCCATGTGGAAGTTGGGAAAGGCATTGTGAAGATTCGGAAAGTCAATATTAGAAAAGAGGGCTGATAATATTGTTGTTGTCTGACGGTTTATCCTAGGTATAGGTCAGACATGTAAAGCAATTTGAAGCAACAGTTAATTAAGTTATAGGAGCACTGAATCAGTTATCCAGACAATGTACAATGCTATGCTGTCACATTTTTGACCAGTCTTCAAGTTTTGGAAAGGGATAAAGATCTATCAAGACTAGATGTAGCTCATTGGAGATAATCTTCTCTACACATTTTTTGTGATAATTTTGTTAGGGAAACCATAACTCTGATCTTTAAAATATACTGACTTAAAAAAATTCTTAAGTAATATATTGAAATGAGCAATGAAATTGCTCCATACTATCTTAAAAACAGAGGAATCAAGGAAGAAGTATTCTGACCTTTCCGAACCAGTTTCAGACAGGCTACACATTACACAAGTGGCAACATGTAGACATTCACATATTCATGGAATGAATTTATTAAAGTTCCACCATCCATAACTCTGTTAATTATACTGAAGGTATCCTATCATTCTAAATTTATCTTCACCTGTTATAAAATTTGATAATCACAAAAGAAGTTTTTAGACCTATCCTAGTTTTAAATAGATTCTTTCAAATTTTCATTGAAACATGTTATCAAAGTGGAGACCATAACCCTGCCAGTCATATACTGCACTCCTATTGACAGTTTCACAGTACCAAATTATTGATCTTGTTTTAAATAATGACATCAGAATTATTATGACTTTCTACTCTAATTTTAGATAGGCAGCACAAATTATTCAACATTATTATTGCAGCTAATACTTTCACCTATCCATTCAGACATTAAACAGAAAAGTTGAAACTATCACTGCCAGTCGGACACTGATTAGATAATATTTCCATTGTACTGAACTATTTATCTTGTTCCAAAACAATATCAAAATGAAGTATTATGAACTTTTACTCTAGTTTTAGAGGGGCAACATTATTATACTGGTCAGCTCATACAGTGTGTGTTTTCATAATTATGGTAATATATATTGTTGTTGAAACCATAACTCTGCCTGCAGTCATGCAGACATGATGAAAAGTGTTAAAAGTTTCAGACTGACACAGGATGTGCCTTATTTCATACTTATCTCATACATCAATACTCTAAATTACAATAAAGCAACATGATGCTGTCCATTAAGGAACCATTGCTCTTACATGTTAGTTATACTGAAGAAAATACACATTTTAAACCAGATTTTCAATCTTGAATTAAAATGACAATAGCACATAATTATTATTAGATTTGTTGCAGCTTGCACATTAACATAAAATTGTTTTAACCATAACCCTGCAAGACATATAATGTGTTTTATTATACATCTTGTTCTAAAAAGATGGCACCTCATGAAATATTTTAACCTTTCTCTCTAAACTTAAGAAAGACAGCACAAAGCAGTTTCAGACAGGCTACTGAGACAATTCCTTTCAAAAGAAAAGTATCATTTAGACACTTCTGCCATCCAGTTTATGCAGTAAAGAAATCCATAACCCTGCCAACCTCCAATTTATACCAATAAGGTTATTTTCTAAAAAGCAATATGCTTTTGCTAGTTACAAGTTCCAGACAGGCTACACATAGATTAAGTGCACTGCATACTGTCACATTATCATGTTAAGAAATTATTATAGTCATACCTTAGAACACTACTCAGGCAATGTATACCATCATCCTTAATTCATCTTGACATATTGTAAAATTTGATGATTACAAAAGAAGTTTTTTTCACCTTTCTTACTTTTATATAGGCAATGCATACCAGTTACATTTATTGCAGCTCATATAAACATATTCATAAAAAGATCAGAATAGTGGAAACCATAATGCTAAGAATCATTATGACATTAGAAATCAGATTTGCTGCAGCTTGTACTTTTAAATAAACTTGCTTTAAACCATAACACTGCAAATCATATTGACATCAGAATGTATCTTATTGTAATGAAATTATCTTGACCTGTTGTATAATGATGACAACAGATGGAAGTGTTATTATCTTACACTCTATTATTAGACAGACAGATTATGCTGATCAGACTTATTGCAGCAGATTGTTTCAAATTCTAATGGAAACATGTAATTAAAGTTGAGACCATTACCCTGCCAGTCATATACACCACTCCTATTGATAGTTTCACTGTACCAAATTATTTATCTTGTCTGAAATATTGATATCACAAGTGTTTTGACTTCCTACACTTAATTTTATAGATAGGCAGCACAAATTACCCAACTTCATTGCAGTTAATACTTTCACATACATGTATTTATACGGACATCTTAAAAAATAAGTTGAAACAATCATTTCAAGTGAAACACTGTTAAGATAATGTTTTCCACTGTACTGAAGTATTTGTTATAAAATGATGATAACATTATGAAGTATTATGAACTTAACTGTACTTTGAGACAAGCATCTCAATCATACTGGTCAGCTTATAAATTGTACTTTTGCATAATCATGGAAATATATTCATTGTTGTGAAACCTTAACCCTGCAGCATAGTTATACTGGTAAGCTCATTCAACGCATTTTTGCAATGTCATGGACTGATCAAATACCAGGTAGTCGCTTAAACCATAACTCTGCCAGTCATATATAAGGAGACTGTTATACTCACACACAGGAAGTGTTTTTTTTCATACTTATCACATATATTAATACTCTGAATCACAGAACAGTGAATATTATAGCCAGAAACATGATTTCATTTATGAACCATTCCTCTTACTTGTGAATTAATGTGCCATTGACATACACAAAATATCTTTTTGAACTATTAAAGTTTATCCAGATTTTCTATTTTGAATTTAAATGATTATATCACATAATTATCAGATTAGTTGCAGTTTGCACTTTTACATTAACCTCTAATATTTTAACTATAACCCTTCAAGACATACAATGAGCCTTATTGAACATCTTGTCCTAAAATGATGGCATCATAATTAAGTCTTATAACCTTTGCTCTAAAATTAAAACAGGCAGCACAGTTTCAGACAGGCGACACAAAGAATAAGAGCATGTCACACTGTAACATAATAATGTCAAGAAATTATTATAGTCATACATTAAAACACTTCTCAAGCAAAGTTTCCCATCATTCTAAATTCATCTTGAGCTCTTGTAGAATTTGATAATTACATTAGAAATTTCCTATTATATCTATCTTAGTTTTAAATAGGAAATGCTTACCAGTTACATTTACCACAGCTCATATTAACATATTTATAAAAAGATCAGAATTGTGTAATTTATAGTTAATGCTAAGAATCATTACGACCTAGAAATAAGATTTGCACTTTTACATAAACTTGTTTTAATTAGTTTACCAGAACCCTGAAAATTGTACTGACAGCAGAATGTATCTTATTGAATTGAATTTATTTACAAATTATTCAACTTAATTGCAGCTAATCTTTTGACATATTCATACAGACATTTTGAATATAAGTTGAAACCATAACACTGCCAGGCAAATGCTTTTCAGATAATGTTTCTATTGTACTGAATTATTTATACGTTTCTTAAGTGATGATGTCAAAATGAAATTTTATGAATTTTTTCTCTAGTTTTAGAGAAGCAGCATTATTATACTGGTCAGCTCATGTATTACATGTATGTTTTTCGTAATCATGGTAAAACATAGTGTTGCTGAAACCTAAACTCTGCCAGTCATACAGGCTTGATGAAAGTGTTAAACTTACAAACACAGGCTGTGTCTTTTTTTTCATACTTATCACCTATATTATAAATACTCTGAATTACAGAGAAGCAACATGATGTTGTCAGAATCATGATTCCATCAAGGAATCATTACTTTACCTATGAATTATACTGATTTAAGACAGTAAGGCAGTACATTTTTTTTTTACTATCAGAATCCATCCAGAGTTTCAATGTTTAATTAAAATGACAATAGTTCATCATTATCAGATTAGTTGCAGCTTGCACTTTTACATTAACTGGAAATATTTTAACCATAACCCTGAAAGATGAATTTTGTGTTTTATAATACATTTTTCTTAAAACGATGGCACCGTAATGAAGTATTATAACCTTTTTCTCTAAAATCAAGACAGGCAGCAAAGAGCAATTTCAGACAGGCTACTGAGACAATGCCTTTTAAAAGAAATGTAAATTTAAACACTTCTGCCATCCAGTTTATGTATTAAAGAAGAAATCCATAACCGTGCCAACCTTTAATTATACCATTAAAGATAACTGTTTAGAAGCAAGTCTTTTTACCAGATACTTTCTTTTGATAAAAAACACCATAACTCTGTCACTCTTAACACAGACAAAAAGATATCTGTTTAAAACACACTTTCAACTGAATTAATATTCATAACCAATAGAATTTTTAAGTCAACTAATTTTGCTAAGCTCTATGTTAACTGATTTTTCCTCCAGACATTGCATTACAGTTACCTTAACCAAATTTCCCCTATGTTACAATTTTTCAAATGGCAAAAGCCTTAAGCAAGTGAGGGAGTAGTGCATGCAGTGCAAGGGGAAGGTGAAGCTTAAGACTTCATACAATTTGAAAACTTCAAGTCAAATACTGTAGAACCCTTACATACCTATTTTGAAGATAATGTCAGAGGTCAAATCAAGAAAACATAAACTGAGAGGCCATAGAGCTTTTATAATAAGTGTCTGATGGGACTGGTTTGGTCAGAAATGCTGCCAAACCTTCCTTCAAATAAATGACTTAAACCTGTCAACTTAAGCTTTACCTAAAACAGGAGCTGGCTAACAGTCCTTTACATTAATCAATATCACCTACTTATCTAAAACTTTATTCAAGTTTTGGTCAGAAATGCTGCCAAATAGACCTTACTATTGATTACATAAATCTGGTTATCTTTAACCTCACCCAAGATATTTTCATGGAAACAGGTTGCAAACAGACTTCATAAACATCATCTTAAATTGTGTCAATCTTAAATTAAGTTTCTGTAAAGAGTTGACCTAAATATGAATCATTTCACTTATCAGCCTTACGCCTAAAAGGAATAAGTTGCCTAAAAGTCCTTAACATGAATCAGATAAATCTGCCTCTCTTAAAACATACCAAAGTTTTAACCTGATTCCTATCAGATTCTTTAAAATATTGTCAAAAATTAGCTGCCATTAAGACTTTAAACACATCATCTTAACCTTTGTATATGAATCATTTGGTAAACCAATGTAAGAAACAGTATGCCAAACTGTTTCATTCTAATGAGCTGCAATACAGTCTTTATATGGTTAACTCATTATCAAAACTACCCGTAAATGACATTTTACTAAACTTTATCAGAAACAGTCTGAAATATATTTCAGTTGCAATTATTCATAAGAATACTTTGGTCAGAAATGCTGTCAAACAGTCATAAACATGAATCAGCTTAATTTTTTTAGAGAGATGCTTAAAAGTACTTTAGTCAGGAAAGAGGTGCAAAACAGACATTAAGCAAATAACATATAGCGAGCTGCCTATTTGTATGTTTATTTTAGTTTTGGTCAGAAATGCTGCCAAACAGTTCTTAATGTGAAAAACCTAAACCATTTTTTATCTGAGTCTTTAACAAAATATTGAAAATGGGCTTCTATACAGACATTTATCAGAATCTTTATCTTGGTATTAGTCAGAAATGCTGCCAAACTGGTCTTAACATGAATCATTTAAACCTTTCCATCTAATCCTTCAAGTATGTAACAGAAATGAGCTGCAAAACAGACATTTATTAGAATAACATATAGCTGTCTTTTTTATTATCATTTTATGTTTGGTCAGAGACAGTCTCAAACAGTTCTTTACAGTAATCACTTAACCTTCTCACATGGATCTTTAAGTCAGTAATAGAAATGAGCTGCAAAACAGACATTTATAAGAATTTAACATAAAGCTGCCTACCTATATGTTTATATCAGTTTTAGTCAAAACTGCCTCTGAATGTTCCTGTGTATAAATCATTTTAACCTTTTTACCTGAATTTTTAAGTCTGTCATAGAAATGGGCTGCCAAACAGATATTTATTAAAATAACATTTAACTGCCTCCCTTATCTTAAGGTTTAGTTGAGAGATGCCACAAAAATGTTTTTTTTACATGAATAACTTTAACACTTTATATCTGAATCTTAAAGTAAGTAATATAAAAGAGCTGCAAAACAGACATTTATTAGAAAAACAAAAACAAGTGGCCTATCTGCATGTTTACCTTATGTTTAGTCAGAAATGCTGCCAAACAGTTCTCAACATGAATTATTTTAACCTTCTTATCTAAATCTTTAAGTGAGTCTGAGTATCTGAATATAAAGTATAAGGAAAGAGATGTAAAACATACATTTATTTGAATTTTACATAAAACAGAACATCTTTATAATTATCTTTGTTTTAGTCAGAAATGCCATGAAATGATTCTTTACATGAATAACCTGAATCTTTACTTATTAGAATGTGCTGCAAAACATACTTATTAGAATGTGCTGCAAAACAGACATTTATTAGAATTTGACATAAAGCTGCCTATTTATATGTTTCTACAGTTTTTAGTCAGAAGGGCCACTAAGTGGTCCTGTGCATAAATCATTTTAACCTTTTTTCCTGAAATTTTAAGTTTGTCATAGAAATGGGCTGCAAAAGAGACATTTATTAAAATAACATTTAACTGCCTCCCTTATCTTTATTTAGGTTTTGGTGAGAGATGTCACAAAAAAGGTTTTTTACATGAATAACTTTAACCCCTTATAGCTGAATCTTATAGTAAGTAATATATAAACAGATATCTATTAGAATTTTGCATAAAGCTGCCTATCTGTATGTTTATGTTAATTTTGGTCAGAAATGCTCCCAAACTGGTCTTAACGGATTTAATTTAAACATTTTATCTGAATATAAAATATAAGGAATGAGATGCAAAACATACATTTATTTGAATTTTACATAAAGCAGCACATCTTTATAATTATCTTTGTTTTAGTCAGAAATGCCATCAAATAGTCCCTTACATGAACAAACTGAATCTTAAGGTATTTAAATAAGCTGCAAAACAGACATTTATTAGAATTTAACATAAAGCCGACTATCTGTATGTTTATCTTAATTTTGGTCAGAAATGCTGCTAAACTGGTCTGAACAGAAATAATTTAAACATTTTATCTGAATATAAAGTATAAGGAAAGAGATGTATAACAGATGTTTATTTTAATTTTACATAAAGCTGCACTTCTTTATAATTATGTTTGTTTTAGTAAGAATCCCATCAAATGGTCTTTTATATGAATAACCTGAATGTTTAGGTATTAGAATGAGCTGCAAAACAGACATTTATTAGAAATTAAAATAAAACTGCCTATCTGTATGTTTATATCAGTTTTTAGTCAGAAAAACAACTAAGTAGTCCTGTGCATAATCATTTTAACCTTTTTACCTGAAAATTGAGCTGCAAAACAGACATTTATTCAAATAACATTTAACTGCCTCCCTTATCTTTATTTAGGTTTCAGTGAGAAATTTAAAAAAAAAGGTTTTTTTACATGAATAACTTTAACCCTTTATATCTAAAACTTAAAGTAATATAAAAAACAGACATTTATTAGAATTTTGCATAAAGCTGCCTATCTGCCTCTTTGTCTTAATTTTAGTAAGAAATGCTGCTAAACTGGTCTTAATAGAAATAATTTAAACATTTTATCTGAATATTAAGTATTAGGAATGAGATGCAAAACAGACATTAATTTGAATTTAACATAAAGCTGAACATCTTTATAATCATCTATATTTTAGTCAGAAATGCCATTAAATGGTCCTTTACATGAATAACCTGAACCTTCAGGTATAAGAATGATTTGCAAAACAGACATTTATTAAAATTTAACATAAAGCTGCCTATCTGTTTGTTTATCTTAATTTTGGTCAGAAATGCTGCTAAACTGGTCTTAATATAAATAATTTAAACATTTTATCTGAATATTAAGTATTAGGAATGAGATGCAAAACAGACATTTATTAGAATTTTACATAAAGCTGCACATCTTTATAATAATCTCTATTTTAGTCAGAAATGCCATTAAATGGTTATTTACATGAATAACCTGAACCTTAAGGTATAAGAATGATCATTTTTACCTTTTTATCAGAAATTTTAAGTCTGTCATAGAAATGAACTGCAAAACAGACATTTATTAAAATAAGATTGAACTGCCTCCCAGTATTTTATTTAAGTTTTGGTCAGGGATGCCTCAAAAAAGTTTTTTTGCATCAATAAATCATACCCTTAATATCTGAATTTTAAAGCTGCAAAACAGACATTTATTAGAATTTAACATTAAACTGCCTATCTGTATCTTTACCTTATGTTTTTTTTTCTTTTTTTGGAAATGCTGCCAAACACTTCTTAACATGAATAATTTTAACCTTTTATCTGAATCTTTAAGTGAGACACAGAAATAATCGATTTGCAAAACAGAATATTAAAATTTAACATGCAAAACAGACATTCACAATAATTTTAATATAGAGCTTCCTATCTATATGTTAATACCAGTATTAGTCAAAATTGCCCTCTAAATGGTCCTGTGCATGAATCATTTTAACCTATCTGAATTTTTAAGTTCGTCATAGTAATGAGCCATTTATTAAAACAACATTTAACTGCCTCCCTGTATCTTTATTTAAGTTTTGTTCAGTTGTCACAAAAAGGCCTTTTTACATGAATAACTTTAACCCTTTATATCTGAATCTTAAGTAAGAAAAGAGCTGCATAACAGACATTTATAAGAAAAACAAAGCGAAATGCCTATCTGTATCTTTACCTTATTTTTATTAAGAAATCCTGCAGGATAGTTCTTAACATGAATCATTTTAACCTTTTTATCTGAATCTTCAAATGAGTCACATAAATGATCGAGCTGCAAAGCAGACATTTATTAGAATTTATCATACAGCTGCCTATCTGCATGTTCATCTTAGTTTTGGTCAGACTAATGCTACTAAACTGATATTAACAAAAATCATTCTAACATTTTATCTGAATATAAAGTATTAGGAATAAACAGTAAAACAGACATCTACAAGAATTTTGCATAAAGCTGCCTATCTGTATGTTTATCTTAGTTTTGGTCAGAAATTCTGTCAAATTGGTCTTAACAGAAAAAATAAATATTATATCTGAATATAAAGTATAAGGAATGAGATGTAAAACAGACATTATCAGAATTTTACATCAAGCTGCACATTTTTATGTTAACCTTTGTTTTAGTCAGGAATGCCATCAAATGGTCCTTTACATGAATAACCTGAATCTGTAGATATTAGAAATGAGCGGCAAAACAGACATTTTTTAGAATTTAACATTAATAAAAGCTAAATATCTGTATCTTTATCTAAGTTTTAGTCAGAAATGCTGTGAAACAGTTCTTTACAGAAATCACATAACCTTTTATCTGAATCTTAATGTAACTAATACGAATAAGCTGCAAAACAAACATTTGAATTTAACATAAATCTGTCTATCTGTTTATTTCAGGTTTGGTCAGAAATGCCACAAAATTTTCCTGTGCATGAATCATTTTAACTTTTTTATCTGAATCTTTAAGTCAGAGAAATGAGCTTTGAAACAGACATTAATTAGAAAAACTCAAAGCTTCCTATCTGTATCTTTATATCTTTACCTGAGTTTTCATCAGAAATGCTTCCAAACTGGCTTAAGATATATAATTTTAATCATTTTAACCTTTTTATCTGCATCTTAAAGTAATAGGGATGAGTTGCAAAACATTTAGAAATTAATGTCAAGCTGCCTATCTGTATCTTAGTTTTGGTCAGAAATGCTGCTAAATGTCTTTACAGAAATCATTTTAACCTATTCACCTTAAACTTAAAGTAAGTTATAGGAATGAGCTGCAAAAGACATTTATAACAATTTAACATAAAGCTATATCTTGATCTAAGTTTTAGTAGAAAAATGCCAATAAATGGACCTGTGCATGAATCATTTTTACCTTATTATCTGAATTTATTATGTCCTGGTGAAATCTGTTTTATACACATGAAAAAGACCTGTTGAATGAATCTGATTTTAAGGTGTGTTTTGGCAACCAGTTAAGAGGGGTCGGTGATGATACTAACAATGAGAGGTTTAGGAGATGTAAATTTGAATGTGACAAGAGCATCATGGATTTGAAGGTAGTCAATGTTTTGTGAGCAATATGTTGTAAGAGAAAGACTTGGGGGAGGGAGGGAGTTGGGGCGATGGATATTTGAAAGAAATATGTGCTATGTGAATTTTGAAAGAGGGGTTGGAAGATGATACAAGTAATGATAAGGGTGGGTGGGGGCGGAGGTGTTTACTTTGAATGGAATGTGTGCAATGTGAGTCTGGGAAGGATTTGTGATAGAGGATAAAGGCTGTGTTTGGGGAGGTGCTGGGAAGAGGCATGAATATGAATGTGAATTTGGAACGGAGATTTATGAAGGCATAATGTTTTGTTAGAAATATGCTCTATAACAAAGGGTAAGACCAGATGTGGAAGGGTTAGGTGATAAATTTGAATGTAATGTGTGCTGTGTGAATTAAGGAATGTTAGGAGAAGATACTGGTAATGTTTAGTGTGTGTGCATATGTGTCGGGATGGGGTACTTTGAGTGTGATACTGCAATGTGAATCAGGGAAGGAGGGGTGAGGGGAGACCTTGGGTTGTGTTAAGGGACGTGCTGGGAAGAGGCATGAAAATTAAAGTGAGCAGTGTTTTGTAGGCTGGGGAAGGAGGGGAGGATTCAGGTAATATTAAGTTTGAAATGTTTTGTGGATGAAGGAAAGACCTGGACTAGGTAGTAGGACAGTGCGGGTGTAAATCTGAATTTGTTTTGTGAATTCAAGAAAGCAGGGTGGGGGTGATTTAAATCATATGTGAAAAGGCTCGAGTAGGGGTAAATTTGATTTAATACATATGCTTGTACACATGTCTCTAAGACACATAAGGCAATGAAAAAGCTGGGACAGGCAATAAGAACGTTGGGAAAGGCCATGTGGAAGTTGGGAAAGGCATTGTGAAGATTCGGAAAGTCAGTATTAGAAAAGAGGGCTGATAATATTGTTGTTGTCTGACGGTTTATCTTAGGTATAGGTCAGACGTTTAAAGCAATTTGAAGCAACAGTTAATTAAGTTATAGGAGCACTGAATCAGTTATCCAGACAATGTACAATGCTATGCTGTCACAGTCTTAAAGTTTTGGAAAGGGTTTAAGTTCTATCAAGATTTGATGTAGCTCATTGGAAATAACCTTCTCTATATAATTTTTGTGATAATTTTGTTAGGGAAACCATAACTCTGATCTTTAAAATATACTGACTTAAAAAAATTCTTAAGTAATATATTGAAGTGAGCAATGAAATTGCTCCATACTATCTTAAAACCAAGTGAGGAATCAAGAAAGAAGTATTCTGACCTTTCCGAACCAGTTTCAGACAGGCTTCACATTACAAAAGTGGCAACATGTAGACATTCACATATTAATGAAATGAATTTATTAAAGTTCTACCATAACTCTGTTAATTATACTGAAATTAGAAGGTATCCTACTATTCTAAATTTATCTTCACCTGTTGTTAAATTTGATTACCACAAATTAAAGAAGTTTTTAGACCTATCCTAGTTTTAAATAGATTCTTTCAAATTTTCATTGAAATATGTCATTAAAGTGGTAACCATTACCCTGCCAGACAAATTCGACTGATAGTTTCACAGTACCAAATTATTGATCTTGTTTTAAATAATGACATCAGAATTATTATGACTTTCTACTCTAGATTTAGATAGGCAGCACAAATTATTCAACTTTATCATTGCAGCTAATACTTTCACATATTTATACAGACATCTTACATAAAAGTTGAAACTATCACTGCCAGTCAGACACTGATTTGATAATAGTTCCATTGTACTGAATTATTTATCTTGTTCCTAAATGATATTAAAATGATGTATTATCAACTTTTATTCTAGTTTTAGAGAGGCAACATAATTATACTGGTCAGCTCATACAGTGTGTTTTTTAGTAATTATGGTAATACATATCGTTGTTGAAACCATAACTCTTCCAGTCATACACTGTTTAGATAATATTTCCATTGTACTGATTTATTTATCTTGTTCTAGTGATGAAAATATTAGACTAACAGACATAGGGTGTGTCTTTTTTGCATACTTATTACATTAAAACAAATTGATGTTGCCAGAATTTTGATTTCATTAAAGGAAGCATTACTCTCACCTGTGAGTTATATTGTATTAAGACTGTCACTAAGACATTATATTTTTTAACCATACAAATTTATCCAGATTTTCAATTTTGAATCAAAATGACAATAGCACATAACTATCAGATTTGTTGCAGCTTGCACATTAACACAAAATTGTTTTAACCATAACCCTGCAAGACATAATGTGTTTTATTATACATCTTGTCCTAAAATGATGGCACCACAATGAAATATTTTAACCTTTCTCTCTAAACTTAAGACAGGCAGCACATATCAGTTTCAGACAGGCGACTGAGACAATTGATCTTGTTTAAAATAGTGTCATCAAAACTATTATGACTTTCTACCTAAGACTTAGATAGGCAGCACAAATTGTTTTATTTTATGGTTGCTATTTTTTCACCTATTCATACAGCCATCTTACATAAAAGTTGAAACTATCATTTCAAGTGAAACACTGTTAAGATAATGTCTTCCATTGTACTGAATTATTTATTTTGTTCTAAAATGATGATAACATTATGATGTATTATAAACTTAATCCTACTTTTAGACAAGCATTACAATCATACTGGTCAGCTGTATTAATTGTCCTTTAGCATATTCATGGAAATATAATCATTGTAGTGAAACCTTAACCCCGCAGCATAATTATACTAGTAAGCTCATAAAATGTACTTTTGCAATGTCATGGAAATAACATATACAGCGTAGTTGCTGAAACCATAACTCTGCCAGTCATATATATACCCATAAGGAAACTGTTATGCTCACACACAGGAAGTGTTTGTTTGTTTGTTTTTTCATACTTATCACATATATATTAATACTCTGAATCACAGAACAGCGAATATATAATTGTTAGAAACATGATTTCATTTATGAACCATTCCTCTAACTTGTGAATTTAAATGACTTAAGAGATTGAATAAGGCGAAATATCTTTTTGAACTATTAAAGTTTATCCAGATTTTCTATTTTGAATTTAAATGATGATTGCACATAATGATCAGATTAGTTGCAGTTTGCACTTTACACTGAACTTTACTATTTGATCTATAACCCTTCAAGAATACAATGAGCCTTACTGAACATCTTGTCCTAAAATGATGGCATCTTTAACATAACAGCTCATTTTAACATATTTATATAAAGATCAGAATTGTGGAAATTATATTGCTAAGAATCATTATGACACTTGAAATAAGATTAGCACTTTTACATAAACTTGTTTTAATAAGTTTACCATAACCCTGAAAATTGTACTGAGAGCAGAATGTATCTTAGTGTGCTGAATTTGTCTTGACCTGTTGTAAAATGGTGGCAACAGATGGATAATTTATTGTTAGATTATGCTGATTACTTACTGCAACAGATTCTGTCACAATTTTATGAAAACATGTAATTAAAGTCAAACAATAACCCTGCCAGTCATATACTGCACTCCTATTGACAGTTTCACTGTACCAAATTATTGATCTTGTTTGAAATATCGACATCAAAGTACTATGACTTTCTACTCTGGATTTAGATAGGCAGCACAAATTATTCAACTTAATTGCAACTAATCTTTTGACTTATTCGTATAGACATTTTAGATATAAGTAATGAAACCATAACACTGCCAGGCAAATGCTTTTCAGATTTTGTTTCTATTATACTGAATTATTTATACGCTTCTTAAGTGATGATATCAAAATGAAGTTTTATAGTAATTTTTATCTAGTTCAAGATAAGCAGCATAATTATACTGGTCAGCTCAAGCATTGTGTTTTTCATAAGCATGGTAATACATATTGTTGTTGAAACCATAACTCTGCCAGTCATACAGGCATGATGAAAGTGTTAAACTTACAAACACAGGATGTGTCTTTTTTGCATACTTATCACATATATTATTAAAACTATGAATTACAGAAAAGCAACATGATGCTGTCATAATTATGATTCCATCAAGGAATCATTACTTTTACCTATGAATTATACTGACTTAAGACAGTAAGGCAGTACATTTTTTTTAACTATCAGAATCCATCGAGATTTTCAATGTTTAATTAAAATGACAACAGTTAATCATTATCAGATTAGTTGCAGCTTGCACTTTTACATTTACTGAAAATATTTTAACCATAACCCTGAAAGATGAATTATGTGTTTTATTATACATTTTTCTTTAAAATATAGCACTGTAATGAAGTATTATAACTTTTTTTCTCTAAAATCAAGACAGGCAGCAAAGAGCAGTTTCAGTCAGGCTACTGAGACAATGCCTTTTAAAAGAAATGTATAATTTAAACACTTCTTCCATCCAGCAGTTTATGCAGTAAAGAAATCCATAACCGTGCCAGGCTGTAATTATACCATTAAAGATAAATGCTTGGATGCAAGTGCTTTTGCCAAAAAAAACCCCCAAAACACAACACCATAACTCTGTCACTCTAAGCACAGATACAAAGCTATCTGTTTAAAATACACGTTCAACTGAATTAATATTCATTAATGACAGAATATTAAGTCAACTAATTTTGCTCAGCTCTATGTTACCTGATTTTTCCTCCAGACATTGCATTACATTTACCTTAACCAAATTTAGACCATTCCCCTATGATACAATTTTTCAAATGGCAAAAGTCATAAGCAAGTGAGGGAGTAGTGCATGCAGTGCAAGGGGAAGGTGAAGCATAAGACTTCATACCATTTGAAAACTTCAATTACTGTAGAACCCTTACATACCTATTTTGAAGATGATGTCAGAGGTCAAATCAAGAAAACAAAAACTGAGAGGCCGCAGAGCTTTTATAATAAGTTTCTGATGGAACTGGTTTGGTCTGAAATGCTGCCAAACATTCCTTCAAATGAAAGACTTAAACCTGTCAACTTAAGCTTTACCTAAAACAGGAGCTGGCTAACAGTCCTTTACATTAATCAATATCACCTGCCTATCTAAAACTTTATTCAAGTTTTGGTCAGAAATACTGCCAAATAGATCTTACTATTGACCACATAAATCTGGTTATCTTTAACCTCACCCAAGTTATTTTTATGGAAACAGGTTGCAAAACAGACTTCATAAACATCATAAATTGTGCCAATTTTAAATTAAGTTTTTTTGTAAAGAGTTGACCTAAATATGAATCATTTCACTTATCAACCTTATGCCTAAAAGGAAGAAGTTGCCAAAAAGTCCTAAACATGAACCAGATAAATTTGCCTATCTTAAAACATACCAAAGCTTTAACCTGATTCCTATCAGATTCTTTGAGTAAGAAATTATCATAAATAAGCTGCCATTAAGACTTTAAATACATCATATTAACCTTCGAATGAATCATTTGGTAAACCAATGTAAGAAACAGGATGCCAAACTGTTTCATTCTAATGAGCTGCAATACAGTCCTTATATGGTTAACTCATTAACTTAACTACCCGTAATTGACATTTTACTTAACTTTATCAGAAACAGTCTTTAAAATATTTCAGTTGCAACTAATCATAATAATACTTAGGCCAGAAATGCTGCCAAACAGTTATAAACATGAATCTGCGAACTTTTTAATCTGAATTTTTACCTTTATGTTATGTAATGAAAGAGTTGCTTAACAGTATTTAAGTCAGGAAAGAGTTGCAAATCAGACATTAAGCAAAAAACATATAGCAAGCTGCCTATTTGTATGTTTATTTTAGTTTTAGACAGAAATGCTGTCCAACAGTTCTTAATGTGAAAACCCTAAACCTTTCTTTTCTGAGTCTTTATCAAAATAATAAAATGAGCTTCTAAACAGACATTTATCAGAATCTTCATCTTGGTATTAGTCAGATATGCTACCAAACTTGTCTGAACATGAATCATTTAAACCTTTCTATCTAATCCTTCAAGTAAGTAACAGAAATGAACTGCAAAACAGACATTTATTAGAATAACATATAGCTGTTCTTCTTTTTTATTTTATGTTTGGTCAGAGACACTCTCAGTTCTTTACAGGAAACACTTAACCTTCTCACATGGATCTTAAAGCCAGTAATAGAGTGAGCTGCAAACAGACATTCATAAGAATTTAACATAAAGCTGCCTATCTCTATGTTTATATAAGTTTTAGTCAAAATTGCCACTAAATGGTCCTGTGCATGAATCATTTTAATATTTTTATCTAAATTTAAAGTATTTCATAGAAATGAGCTGCAAAACAGACATTTATTAGAATTTAACATAAAACTGCCTATCTGTATGTTCATCTTAGTTTTGGTCAGAACTGCTGCAGAACTGATCATAACAAGAATTCATTTTAACATTTTATGTGAATTTAAATATAAGAAATGGGCTGTTTAACAGACATTAAATAGAATTTTTAAATAAAGCTGCACATATTTATGTTTATCTTTGTTTTAGTAAGAAATGCCATCAAATGATCCCTTACACAAATTACCCGAATCTTTAGATATAAGAAATGAGTGGCAAAACAGACATTTTTTAGAATTTTACATAAAGCTGAAGATCTATATCTTTATCTAAGTTTTAGTCAGAAATGCTGTGAAACGGTTTTTAACATAAATCATTTAACCTTTTTATCTGAATCTTAATCTTACTAACATGAATGAACTGCAAAACAGACATTTATTAGAATTTAACATAAAGCTGCCTATCTGTATGTTTATTTAAGGTTTGGTCAGAAATGCCACCAAATTGTCCAGTGCATGAATCATTTTAACTTTTTTATCTTAATCTTTAAGTCAAAGAAATGAGCTTCGAAACTGACATTAATCAGAAAAACATCAAGCTTCCTATCTTTATATCTTTACCTGAGTTTTCATCAGAAATGCTGCCAAACTGGTCTTAACATAAATCATTTAAACCTTTCTATCTAATTTTTTAAGTACATGTAACAGAAATGAGCTGCAAAACAGACATTTAGTTGAATAACATATAGCTGCCTCCCTCTAATCTTTACTTTAGTTTTGGTCAGAGATGCTGCCAAACAGTTTTTTACATGAATAACTTTAACCCTTTTTATCTAACTCACTAAGTAAGTAAAAAGAATGAGCTGCAAAACAGACATTTATTATATTCTGACTTAAAGCTGCCTTTCAGTATCTTTATCTACGTTTTTGTCAGAAATGCTGCCAATCTGAATTTAACAGAAATCATTTAAAACTTTTTATTTGAATCTAATGTAATAGGAATGAGCTGCAAAATGGATATTTATAAGAACTTTACATAAATCTGCATATCATTTATACAAATAATACTTATGTTGTTTCTGTCTGAAATGCAATCATACGGTCCCTTACACAAATCATCTGAATCTTTATGTATTAGAAATGAGCTGCAAAACAGAAATTTACTAGATTTTTACATAATTGTGCATATCTTTATGTTTATGTTTTAGTCAGAATTGCCAACAAATGGTCCCTTACATGAATCACCTGAATCTTTAAGTATTAAAAAGAGCTATCATTTTAACTTTTTTTTTATCTTAATCTTTAAGTCACAGAAATGATCTTCGAAACAGACATTCATCAGAAAAAATAAAGTTTCCTATCTTTATCTTTATATATTTACCTCGGTTTTCATCAGAAAGGCTGCCAAACTGGTCCTTACATAAATCATTTAAATCTTTCTATCTGAATCTTTAAGTTATAGGAATGAACTGCAAAACAGAAATTTATTAGAATTTCAGGTAAAGCTGCCTTTCTGTATCTTTATGTATGTTTTGGTCAGAAATGCTGCCAAACTGGTCTTAACATGAATCATTAAAACCTATTAATCTGAAACTTTAAGTAAGTTATAGGAATGAGCTGCAAAACAGACATTTATAAGAATTTAACATAAAGCTGCCTATCTGTATGTTTATCTAATTTTTTTTCTTAGTTTAAGTAGGAAATGCTGCCAAACAGTTCTGAGCATGAATCATTTTAACCTTTTTATTTGAATCTTTAAGTAACAGAAATGAGCTCTAAAACAGTCATTTACTAAAATTTAAGATTAAGTTGCCTGTCTGTATTTTTATCTTAGTTTTTGTCAGAAATGCTGCCAAACAGTTCTTAAAATGAATCATTATAACCTTTTTATCTGTTTTAGTCAGAATTGCCATCAAATAGTCCCTTACATGAATAACCTAAATCTTTAAGTATTAGAATGAGCTCCAGAACAGACATTTATTAGATTTTTACATCAGGCTGCATATCTTTATGTTTGTTTTAGTCAGAATTGCCATCAAATGGTCTCTTAAATGAATCACCTAAATCTTTAAGTATCAGAATTGAGCCCCAGAAAAGAAATTTATTAGATTTTTACAAAAAGCTGCACATCTTTATGCTTATGTTTGTTTTAGTCAGAATTGCCATCAAATAGTCCCTTAAATGAATCACCTAAATCCTTAAGAATTCGAATTGATCTCCAGAACAGACATTTATTAGATTTTTACTTAAAACCCACACATCTTTATGTTAATGTTTGTTTTAGTCAGAATTGTCATCAAATAGTCCCTTAAATGAATCACCTAAATTTTTAAGAATTAGAATTGATCTCCACAACAGACATTTATTAGATTTTTACTTAAAAGCTGCATATTTTTATGTTTGTTTGTTTTAGTCAGAACTTCCATCAAATGGTTCCTCACACAAATCACCTCAATCTTTAAGTATTAGAATTGAGCTGCAAGACAGAAATTTATTAGATTTTTTACAAAAAACTGCATATCTTTATGTTTATGTTTGTTTTAGTCAGAATTGCCATCAAATTGTCCCTAACATGAATCACCTAAATCTTTAAGTAAATTAGGCTGCAAAACAGACATTTATTAGAATAACATATGGCTGCCTCCCAATAATCTTTACTTTAGTTTTGGTCAGAGATGCTGCCAAACAGTTTTCTAGATGAATAACTTTAACCCTTTTTATCTAACTCACTACGTAAAGAAAAAAAAGAGCTATGAAACAGACAGTTAATAATTTATAATATGAGATAAAGCTGCCTTTCTGTATCTTTATCTAAGTTTTGGTCAGAAATACTGCCAAACTGAACTAAACAGAAATCATTTATAACTTGTAATCTGAATCTTAAGTAAAAGGAATGAGCTTCAATATGGTTATTTATAAGAATTTTACATAAATCTGCATATCATTTATACAAAAAATACTTATGTTGTTTTTGAATGAAATGTGATCATACCGTCCCTTACACAAATCATCTGAATCTTTATGTATTAGAAATGAGCTGCAGAACAGACATTTATTAGATTTTTTACAAAAAGCTGCATATCTTTATGTTTATGTTTGTTTTAGTCAGAACTGCCATCAAATGGTCCCTTACATGAATCACCTAAATCTTTAAGAATTAGAATTGAGTTCCAGAACAGACATTTATTACATTTTAACTTAAACCCTGCATATCTTTAAGTTTGTTTTAGTCAGAATTGTCATCAAATGGTGCCTTACACAAATTATCTGAATTTTTAAGAATTAGAATTGAGCTCCAGAACAGACATTTATTAGATTTTTACAAAAAGCTGCTTATCTTTATGTTTATGTTTTTTTTAGTCAGAATTGCCATCAAATGGTCCCTTACATGAATCACCTGAATCTTTCAGTATTAGAATTGAGCTCCAGAACAGACATTTATTAGATTTTTACAAAAAGCTGCATATCTTAATGTTTATGATTGTTTTAGTCAGAATTGCCATCAAATGGTCCCTTAGATGAATCACCTGAATCTTTAAGAATTAGAATTGAGCTACATAACAGACATTAATTAGATTTTTACAAAAAGCTGCATATCTTTATGTTTATGTTTGTTTTAGTCAGAATTGCCATCAAATGGTCCCTTACATGAATCACCTGAATCTTTCAGTATTAGAACTGAGCTCCAGAACAGACATTTATTAGATTTTTACAAAAAGCTGCATATCTTAATGTTTATGATTGTTTTAGTCAGAATTGCCATCAAATGGTCCCTTAGATGAATCACCTGAATCTTTAAGAATTAGAATTGAGCTACAGAACAGACATTAATTAGATTTTTACTTAAAAGCTGCATATCGTTATGTTTGTTTGTTTGTTTTAGTCAGAATTGCCATCAAATGGTCCCTTACATAAAGCACCTTAATCTTTAAGTATTAGAATTGAGCTGCAAAACAGAAATTTATTAGATTTTTTTCAAAAAGCTGGATATCTTTATGTTTACGTTTGTTTTAGTCAGAACTGCCATCAAATGGTCCGTTACATGAATCACCTAAATCTTTAAGTATTAGAAGCCAGCTCCAGAACAGACATATATTACATTTTTACTTAAAAGCTGCATATCTTTTTGTTTGTTTTAGTCAGAATTGCCATCAAATGGTCTCTTAAATGAATCACCCAAATCTTTAAGTATAAGAATTGAGGTCTAGAACAGACATTTTTTAGATTTTGAAAAAAAGCTGCATATCTTTATGTTTAGTCAAAGTCAAAATTGCCAAAAAATGGTCTCTTACATAAATCACTTAAATCTTTAAGTATTAGAATTGAGCTGCAAAACAGACATTTATTAGATTTTTACAAACAGCTGCATATCTTTATGTTAAGTTTGTTTTAGTCAGAATTGCCTTCAAATGGTCTCTTAAATAAATCACCTAAATCTTTAAGTATCAGAATTGAGCTCCAGAACAGACATTTTTTACATTTTTACAAAAAGCTGGATATCTTTACGTTTATGTTTGTTTTAGTCACAATTGCCAACAAATGGTCTCTTACATGAATCGCCTAAATCTTTAAGTATTAGAATTGAGCTGCAAAACAGACATTTATTAGATTTTTACAAACAGCTACATATCTTTATGTATATGTTTGTTTTAGTCAGAATTACCATCAAATTGTCCCTTACATGAATAACCTAAATCTTTAAGTATTAGAACTGAGCAGACATTTATTAGATTTTGACATGTGGCTGCATATCTTTATGTTTGTTTTAGTCGGAATTGCCATCAAATGGTCCCGTACATGAATCATCTAAATCTTTAAGTATTAGAATTGGGCTGCAAAACAGACATTTATTAGATAACAAATGGCTGCCTTCCTCTAATCTTTACTTAAGTTTAGGTCAGAGATGCTGCCAAACAGTTTTCTAGATGAATTACTTAAACCCTTTTTATCTAACTCACTAAGTAAATAAAAAATGAGCTATGAAACAGATAGTTAATAATTTATATTCTGAGATAAAGCTGCCTTTCTGTATCTATATCTAAGTTTTGGTTAAAAATGCTGCCAAACTGAACTTAACAGAAATCATTTAAACTTTTTAATCTGAATCTAGTAGAAAAAGTAAAAGGAATGAGCTGCAAAACGGTTATTGATAAGAATTTTACATAAATCTGCATATCATTTATACAAATAATACTTATGTTGATTTTTGTCTGAAATGCAATCATACCGTCCATTACACAAATCATCTGAATGTTTATGTATCAAAAATGAGCTGCAGAACAGACATTTATTAGATTTTTTACAAAAAGCTGCATATCTTTATGTTTATGTTAGTTTTAGTTAGAATTCCCATCAAATACCTTACACGAATCACCTAAATCTTTAAGTATTAGAATTCAGATCCATAACAGAAATTTATTACATTTTTACTTTAAAGCTGCACATCTTTATGTTTGTTTGTTTTAGTCAGAATTGCCATCAAATGGTCCCTTACACAAATCATCTGAATCTGTAAGTATTAAAATTAAGCTTCAGAACAGACATTAATTAGATTTTTATTTAAAAGCTGCATATCTTTATGTTTGTTTGTTTGTTTTAGTCAGAATTGCCATCAAATGGTCTCTTACACAAATCATCTGAATCTTTAAGTATTAGAATTGTGCTCCAGAACAGAAATTTATTAGATTTTTACAAAAACTGCATATCTTTATGTTTATGTTTGTTTTAGTTAGAATTGCCATCATATGGTCCTTAACATAAATCACATGAAGTTTTAAGTATTAGAATTGAGCTTCAGTACAGACATTTATTAGATTTTTAGAAAAAGCATATCTTTATGTTTATGTTTGTTTTAGTCAGAAATGCCATCATATGGTCCCTTATATGAATCACCCAAATCTTTAAGTATTAGAATTGAGCTGCAAAACAGATATTTATTAAATTTGTAAATCAGACTGCCTATCTTTATGTGTATGTTTGTTTTAGTCAGAACTGCCATCAAATGGTCCCTTACACAAATCATCTGAATCCTTGAGTATAAGAATTGAGCTCCAGAACAGAAATTTATTAGATTTTTACAAAAAGCTGCATATCTTTATGTTATGTTTGTTTTTGTCAGAATTGCCATCAAATGGTCCGTAACATGAATCACCTAAATCTTTAAGTATTAGAATTGAGCTCTAGAACAGACATTTTTTTAGATTTTTATTTAAAAGCTGCATATCTTTATGTTTGTTTGTGTTAGTCAGAATTGCCATCAAATGATCCCTTACAAAAATCATCTGAATCTTTAAGTATAAGAATTGAGCTCCAGAACAGATATTTATTAGATTTTTACAAAAAGCTGCATATCATTATGTTAAATCTTTAAGTATTAGAATTGAGCTCCAGAACAGACATTTATTAGATTTTTATTTAAAAGCTGCATAGTGTTATGTTTATGTTTGTTGTAGTCAGAATTGCCATCATATGGTCCCTTACACAAATCACCTGAATCTTTAAGTATTAGAAATGAGCTGCAGAACAGACATTTATTAGATTTTTACATCAGGCTGCATATCTTTATGTTATGTTTATTTTAGTCAGAATTGCCTTCAAATGATCCCTTACACAAATTTTCAGAATTTTTAAGTATTAGAATTGAGCTCCAGAACAGACATTTATTAGATTGTTTACTTAAAAGCTGCATATCTTTATGTTTGTTTTAGTCAGAATTTCCATCAAATAGTCCCTTAAATGAATCACCTAAATCTTTAAGAATTAGAATTGATCTCCACAACAGACATTTATTAGATTTTTACTTAAAAGCTGCATATTTTTATGTTTGTTTGTTTTAGTCAGAACTTCCATCAAATGGTCCCTCACACAAATCACCTCAATCTTTAAGTATTAGAATTGAGCTGCAAGACAGAAATTTATTAGATTTTTTACAAAAAACTGCATATCTTTATGTTTATGTTTGTTTTAGTCAGAATTGCCATCAAATTGTCCCTAACATGAATCACCTAAATCTTTAAGTAAATTAGGCTGCAAAACAGACATTTATTAGAATAACATATGGCTGCCTCCCAATAATCTTTACTTTAGTTTTGGTCAGAGATGCTGCCAAACAGTTTTCTAGATGAATAACTTTAACCCTTTTTATCTAACTCACTACGTAAAGAAAAAAAAGAGCCATGAAACAGACAGTTAATAATTTATAATATGAGATAAAGCTGCCTTTCTGTATCTTTATCTAAGTTTTGGTCAGAAATACTGCCAAACTGAACTAAACAGAAATCATTTATAACTTGTAATCTGAATCTTAAGTAAAAGGAATGAGCTGCAATATGGTTATTTATAAGAATTTTACATAAATCTGCATATCATTTATACAAAAAATACTTATGTTGTTTTTGAATGAAATGTGATCATACCGTCCCTTACACAAATCATCTGAATCTTTATGTATTAGAAATGAGCTGCAGAACAGACATTTATTAGATTTTTTACAAAAAGCTGCATATCTTTATGTTTATGTTTGTTTTAGTCAGAACTGCCATCAAATGGTCCCTTACATGAATCACCTAAATCTTTAAGAATTAGAATTGAGTTCCAGAACAGACATTTATTACATTTTAACTTAAACCCTGCATATCTTTAAGTTTGTTTTAGTCAGAATTGTCATCAAATGGTGCCTTACACAAATTATCTGAATTTTTAAGAATTTGAATTGAGCTCCAGAACAGACATTTATTAGATTTTTACAAAAAGCTGCATATCTTTATGTTTATGTTTGTTTTAGTCAGAATTGCCATCAAATGGTCCCTTACATGAATCACCTGAATCTTTCAGTATTAGAACTGAGCTCCAGAACAGACATTTATTAGATTTTTACAAAAAGCTGCATATCTTAATGTTTATGATTGTTTTAGTCAGAATTGCCATCAAATGGTCCCTTAGATGAATCACCTGAATCTTTAAGAATTAGAATTGAGCTACAGAACAGACATTAATTAGATTTTTAATAAAAGCTGCATATCTTTATGTTTGTTTGTTTGTTTTAGTCAGAATTGCCATCAAATGGTCCCTTACATAAAGCACCTTAATCTTTAAGTATTAGAATTGAGCTGCAAAACAGAAATTTATTAGATTTTTTTCAAAAAGCTGGATATCTTTATGTTTACGTTTGTTTTAGTCAGAATTGCCATCAAATGGTCCGTTACATGAATCACCTAAATCTTTAAGTATTAGAAGCCAGCTCCAGAACAGACATATATTACATTTTTACTTAAAAGCTGCATATCTTTTTGTTTGTTTTAGTCAGAATTGCCATCAAATGGTCTCTTAAATGAATCACCCAAATCTTTAAGTATAAGAATTGAGGTCTAGAACAGACATTTTTTAGATTTTGAAAAAAAGCTGCATATCTTTATGTTTAGTCAAAGTCAAAATTGCCAAAAAATGGTCTCTTACATAAATCACTTAAATCTTTAAGTATTAGAATTGAGCTGCAAAACAGACATTTATTAGATTTTTACAAACAGCTGCATATCTTTATGTTAAGTTTGTTTTAGTCAGAAATGCCATTAAATGGCCCTTTACATGAATAACCTGAACCTTAAGGTATAAGAATGATTTGCAAAACAGACATTTATTAAAATTTAACATAAAGCTGCCTATCTGTTTGTTTATCTTAATTTTGGTCAGAAATGCTGCTAAACTGGTCTTAATAGAAATAATTTAAACATTTTATCTGAATATTAAGTATTAGGAATGAGATGCAAAACAGACATTTATTAGAATTTTACATAAAGCTGCACATCTTTATAATAATCTCTATTTTAGTCAGAAATGCCATTAAATGGTTATTTACATGAATAACCTGAACCTTAAGGTATAAGAATGATCATTTTTACCTTTTTATCAGAAATTTTAAGTCTGTCATAGAAATGAACTGCAAAACAGACATTTATTTAAATAAGATTGAACTGCCTCACAGTATTTTATTTAAGTTTTGGTCAGGGATGCCTCAAAAAAAGTTTTTTTTGCATCAATAAATCATACCCTTTATATCTGAATTTTAAAGCTGCAAAACAGACATTTATTAGAATTTAACATTAAACTGCCTATCTGTATCTTTACCTTATGTTTTTTTTTTCTTTTTTTTGGAAATGCTGCCAAACACTTCTTAACATGAATAATTTTAATCTTTTATCTGAATCTTTAAGTGAGACACAGAAATAATCGATTTGCAAAACAGAATATTTAAATTTAACATGCAAAACAGACATTCATAATAATTTTAATATAGAGCTTCCTATCTATATGTTAATACCAGTATTAGTCAAAATTGCCCTCTAAATGGTCCTGTGCATGAATCATTTTAACCTATCTGAATTTTTAAGTTCGTCATAGTAATGAGCCATTTATTAAAACAACATTTAACTGCCTCCCTGTATCTTTATTTAAGTTTTGTTCAGATGTCACAAAAAGTCCTTTTTACATGAATAACTTTAACCCTTTATATCTGAATCTTGAAGTAAGAAAAGAGCTGCATAACAGACATTTATAAGAAAAACAAAGCGAAATGCCTATCTGTATCTTTACCTTATTTTTATTAAGAAATCCTGCAGGATAGTTCTTAACATGAATCATTTTAACCTTTTTATCTGAATCTTCAAATGAGTCACATAAATGATCGAGCTGCAAAGCAGACATTTATTAGAATTTATCATACAGCTGCCTATCTGCATGTTCATCTTAGTTTTGGTCAGACTAATGCTACTAAACTGATATTAACAAAAATCATTCTAACATTTTATCTGAATATAAAGTATTAGGAATAAACAGTAAAACAGACATCTACAAGAATTTTGCATAAAGCTGCCTATCTGTATGTTTATCTTAGTTTTGGTCAGAAATTCTGTCAAATTGGTCTTAACAGAAAAAATAAATATTATATCTGAATATAAAGTATAAGGAATGAGATGTAAAACAGACATTATCAGAATTTTACATCAAGCTGCACATTTTTATGTTAACCTTTGTTTTAGTCAGGAATGCCATCAAATGGTCCTTTACATGAATAACCTGAATCTTAGATATTAGAAATGAGCGGCAAAACAGACATTTTTTAGAACTTAACATTAATAAAAGCTAAATATCTGTATCTTTATCTAAGTTTTAGTCAGAAATGCTGTGAAACAGTTCTTTACAGAAATCACATAACCTTTTATCTGAATCTTAATGTAACTAATACGAATAAGCTGCAAAACAAACATTTGAATTTAACATAAATCTGTCTATCTGTTTATTTCAGGTTTGGTCAGAAATGCCACAAAATTTTCCTGTGCATGAATCATTTTAACTTTTTTATCTGAATCTTTAAGTCAGAGAAATGAGCTTTGAAACAGACATTAATTAGAAAAACTCAAAGCTTCCTATCTGTATCTTTATATCTTTACCTGAGTTTTCATCAGAGATGCTTCCAAACTGGCTTAACATATATAATTTTAATCATTTTAACCTTTTTATCTGCATCTTAAAGTAATAGGGATGAGTTGCAAAACATTTAGAAATTAATGTCAAGCTGCCTATCTGTATCTTTATCTTAGTTTTGGTCAGAAATGCTGCTAAATGTCTTTACAGAAATCATTTTAACCTATTCATCTTAAACTTAAAGTAAGTTATAGGAATGAGCTGCAAAAGACATTTATAACAATTTAACATAAAGCTATATCTTGATCTAAGTTTTAGTAGAAAAATGCCAATAAATGGACCTGTGCATGAATCATTTTTACCTTATTATCTGAAGTCATTATGTCCTGGTGAAATCTGTTTTATACACATGAAAAAGACCTGTAGAATGAATCTGATTTTAAGGTGTGTTTTGGCAACCAGTTAAGAGGGGTCGGTGATGATACTAACAATGAGAGGTTTAGGAGATGTAAATTTGAATGTGACAAGAGCATCATGGATTTGAAGGTAGTCAATGTTTTGTGAGCAATATGTTGTAAGAGAAAGACTCGGGGGAGGGAGGGAGTTGGGGCGATGGATATTTGAAAGAAATATGTGCTATGTGAATTTTGAAAGAGGGGTTGGAAGATGATACAAGTAATGATAAGGGTGGGTGGGGGCGGGGGTGTTTACTTTGAATGTAATGTGTGCAATGTGAGTCTGGGAAGAATTTGTGACAGAGGATAAAGGCTGTGTTTGGGGAGGTGCTGGGAAGAGGCATGAATATGAATGTGAATTTGGAACGGAGATTTATGAAGGCATAATGTTTTTGTTAGAAATATGCTCTATAACAAAGGGTAAGACCAGATGTGGAAGGGTTAGGTGATAAATTTGAATGTAATGTGTGCTGTGTGAATTAAGGAATGTTAGGAGAAGATACTGGTAATGTTTAGTGTGTGTGCATATGTGTCGGGATGGGGTACTTTGAGTGTGATATCAGGGAAGGAGGGGTGAGGGGAGACCTTGGGTTGTGTTAAGGGACGTGCTGGGAAGAGGCATGAAAATTAAAGTGAGCAGTGTTTTGTAGGCTGGGGAAGGAGGGGAGGATTCAGGTAATATTAAGTTTGAAATGTTTTGTGGATGAAGGAAAGACCTGGACTAGGTAGTAGGACAGTGCGGGTGTAAATCTGAATTTGTTTTGTGAATTCAAGAAAGCAGGGTGGGGTGATTTAAATCATATGTGAAAAGGCTCGGGTAGGGGTAAATTTGATTTAACACATATGCTTGTACACATGTCTCTAAGACACATAAGGCAATGAAAAAGCTGGGACATGCAATATAAACGTTGGGAAAGGCCATGTGGAAGTTGGGAAAGGCATTGTGAAGATTCGGAAAGTCAGTATTAGAAAAGAGGGCTGATAATATTGTTGTTGTCTGACGGTTTATCTTAGGTATAGGTCAGACGTGTAAAGTAATTTGAAACAACAGTTAATTAAATTATAGGTGCACTGAATCAGTTATCCAGACAATGTACAATGCTATGCTGTCACATATTTTAGCAGTCTTAAAGTTTTGGAAAGGGTTTAAGTTCTATCAAGATTTGATGTAGCTCATTGGAAATAACCTTCTCTATATAATTTTTGTGATAATTTTGTTAGGGAAACCATAACTCTGATCTTTAAAATATACTGACTTAAAAAAATTCTTAAGTAATATATTGAAATGAGCAATGAAATTGCTCCATACTATCTTAAAACCAAGTGAGGAATCAAGAAAGAAGTATTCTGACCTTTCCGAACCAGTTTCAGACAGGCTTCACATTACAAAAGTGGCTACATGTAGACATTCACATATTCATGAAATAAATTTATTAAAGTTCTACCATAACTCTGTTAATTATACTGAAATTAGAAGGTATCCTACTATTCTAAATTTATCTTCACCTGTTGTTAAATTTGATTACCACAAATTAAAGAAGTTTTTAGACCTATCCTAGTTTTAAATAGATTCTTTCAAATTTTCATTGAAATATGTCATTAAAGTGGTAACCATTACCCTGCCAGACAAATTCGACTGATAGTTTCACAGTACCAAATTATTGATCTTGTTTTAAATAATGACATCAGAATTATTATGACTTTCTACACTAGATTTAGATAGGCAGCACAAATTATTCAACTTTATTATTGCAGCTAATAATTTCACATATTTATACAGACATCTTACATAAAAGTTGAAACTATCACTGCCAGTCAGACACTGATTAGATAATAGTTCCATTGTACTGAATTATTTATCTTGTTCCTAAATGATATTAAAATGATGTATTATCAACTTTTATTCTAGTTTTAGAGAGGCAACATAATTATACTGGTCAGCTCATACAGTGTGTGTATTAGTAACTATGGTGATACATATCGTTGTTGAAACCACAACTCTTCCAGTCATACACTGTTTAGATAATAGTTCCATTGTACTGAATTATTTATCTTGTTCCTAAATGATATTAAAATGATGTATTATCAACTTTTATTCTAGTTTTAGAGAGGCAACATAATTATACTGGTCAGCTCATACAGTGTGTTTTTTAGTAATTATGGTGATACATATCGTTGTACTGAATTATTTATCTTGTTCCTAAATGATATTAAAATGATGTATTATCAACTTTTACTCTAGTTTTAGAAAGGCAACATTATTATACTGGTCAGCTCATACAATGTGTGTATTAGTAACTATGGTAATACATATTGTTGTTGAAACCATAACTCTTCCAATCATACACTGTCTAGATAATATTTCCATTGTACTGATTTATTTATCTTGTTCTAGTGATGAAAATGTTAGATTTACAGACATAGGGTGTGTCTTTTTTGCATACTTATTACATTAAAGCAAATTGATGCTGCCAGAATTTTGATTCCATTAAAGGAAGCATTACTCTTACCTGTGAGTTATATTGTATTAAGACTGTCACTAAGACATTATATTTTTTAACCATACAAATTTATCCAGATTTTCAATTTTGAATCAAAATGACAATAGCACATAACTATCAGAATTGTTGCAGCTTGCACATTAACACAAAATTGTTTTAACCATAACCCTGCAAGACATAATGTGTTTTATTATACATCTTGTCCTAAAATGATGGCACCATAATAAAATATTTTAACCTTTCTCTCTAAACTTAAGACAGGCAGCACATATCAGTTTCAGACAGGCAACTGAGACAACTGATCTTGTTTAAAATATTGACATCAAAACTATTATGACTTTCTACCTTAGACTTAGATAGGCAGCACAAATTGTTTTATTTCATGGTTGCTATTTTTTCACCTATTCATACAGCCATCTTACATAAAAGTTGAAACTATCATTTCAAGTGAAACACTGTTAAGATAATGTCTTCCATTGTACTGAATTATTTATTTTGTTCTAAAATAATGATAACATTATGATGTATTATAAACTTAATCCTACTTTTAGACAAGCATTGCAATCATACTGGTCAGCTTTATTAATTGTCCTTTAGCATATTCATGGAAATATAATCATTGTAGTGAAACCTTAACCCTGCAGCATAATTATACTGGTACGCTCATAAAATGTACTTTTGCAATGTCATGGAAATAACATATACAGCGTAGTTGCTGAAACCATAACTCTGCCAGTCATATATATACCCATAAGGAAACTGTTATGCTCACACACAGGAAGTGTTTGTTTGTTTGTTTGTTTGTTTTTTCATACTTATCACATATATATTAATACTCTGAATCACAGAACAGCGAATATATAATTGTTAGAAACATGATTTCATTTATGAACCATTCCTCTAACTTGTGAATTTAAATGACTTAAGAGATTGAATAAGGCAAAATATCTTTTTGAACTATTAAAGTTTATCCAGATTTTCTATTTTGAATTTAAATGATGATTGCACATAATGATCAGATTAGTTGCAGTTTGCACTTTACACTGAACTTTACTATTTGATCTATAACCCTTCAAGAATACAATGAGCCTTACTGAACATCTTGTCCTAAAATGATGGCATCTTTAACATAACAGCTCATTTTAACATATTTATATAAAGATCAGAATTGTGGAAACTATATTGCTAAGAATCATTATGACACTTGAAATAAGATTAGCACTTTTACATAAACTTGTTTTAATAAGTTTACCATAACCCTGAAAATTGTACTGAGAGCAGAATGTATCTTAGTGTGCTGAATTTGTCTTGACCTGTTGTAAAATGGTGGCAACAGATGGATAATTTATTGTTAGATTATGCTGATTACTTACTGCAACAGATTCTGTCACATTTTTTATGAAAACTTGTAATTAAAGTCAAACAATAACCCTGCCAGTCATATACTGCACTCCTATTGACAGTTTCACTGTACCAAATTATTGATCTTGTTTGAAATATTGACATCAAAGTACTATGACTTTCTACTCTGGATTTAGATAGGCAGCACAAATTATTCAACTTAATTGCAACTAATCTTTTGACTTATTCGTATAGACATTTTAGATATAAGTAATGAAACCATAACACTGCCAGGCAAATGCTTTTCAGATTTTGTTTCTATTATACTGAATTATTTATACGCTTCTTAAGTGATGATATCAAAATGAAGTTTTATAGTAATTTTTATCTAGTTCAAGATAAGCAGCATAATTATACTGGTCAGCTCAAGCATTGTGTTTTTCATAATCATGATAATACATATTGTTGTTGAAACCATAACTCTGCCAGTCATACAGGCATGATGAAAGTGTTAAACTTACAAACACAGGATGTGTCTTTTTTGCATACTTATCACATATATTATTAATACTCTGAATTACAGAAAAGCAACATGAGGCTGTCAGAATCATGATTCCATGAAGGAATCATTACTTTTACCTATGAATTATACTGACTTAAGACAGTAAGGCAGTACATTTTTTTTAACTATCAGAATCCATCGAGATTTTCAATGTTTAATTAAAATGACAACAGTTAATCATTATCAGATTACTTGCAGCTTGCACTTTTACATTAACTAAAAATATTTTAACCATAACCCTGAAAGATGAATTATTTGTTTTATTATATATTTTTTCTTAAAAATATAGCACTGTAATGAAGTATTATAACTTTTTTTCTCTAAAATCAAGACAGGCAGCAAAGAGCAGTTTCAGTCAGGCTACTGAGACAATGCCTTTTAAAAGAAATGTATAATTTAAACACTTCTTCCATCCAGCAGTTTATGCAGTAAAGAAATCCATAACCGTGCCAGGCTGTAATTATACCATTAAAGATAAATGCTTGGATGCAAGTGCTTTTGCCAAAAAAAAACCAAAACACAACACCATAACTCTGTCACTCTAAGTACAGATACAAAGCTATCTGTTTAAAATACACTTTCAACTGAATTAATTTTGCTCAGCTCTATGTTACCTGATTTTTCCTCCAGACATTGCATTACATTTACCTTAACCAAATTTAGACCATTCCCCTATGATACAATTTTTCAAATGGCAAAAGTCATAAGCAAGTGAGGGAGTAGTGCATGCAGTGCAAGGGGAAGGTGAAGCATAAGACTTCATACCATTTGAAAACTTCAATTACTGTAGAACCCTTACATACCTATTTTGAAGATGATGTCAGAGGTCAAATCAAGAAAACAAAAACTGAGAGGCCACAGAGCTTTTATAATAAGTTTCTGATGGAACTGGTTTGGTCTGAAATGCTGCCAAACATTCCTTCAAATGAAAGACTTAAACCTGTCAACTTAAGCTTTACCTAAAACAGGAGCTGGCTAACAGTCCTTTACATTAATCAATATCACCTGCCTATCTAAAACTTTATTCAAGTGTTGGTCAGAAATACTGCCAAATAGATCTTACTATTGACCACATAAATCTGGTTATCTTTAACCTCACCTAAGTTATTTTTATGGAAACAGGTTGCAAAACAGACTTCATAAACATCATAAATTGTGCCAATTTTAAATTAAGTTTTTTTGTAAAGAGTTGACCTAAATATGAATCATTTCACTTATCAACCTTATGCCTAAAAGGAAGAAGTTGCCCAAAAGTCCTAAACATGAACCAGATAAATTTGCCTATCTTAAAACATACCAAAGCTTTAACCTGATTCCTATTAGATTCTTTGAGTAAGAAATTATCATAAATAAGCTGCCATTAAGACTTTAAATACATCATATTAACCTTCGAATGAATCATTTGGTAAACCAATGTAAGAAACAGGATGCCAAACTGTTTCATTCTAATGAGCTGCAATACAGTCCTTATATGGTTAACTCATTAACTTAACTACCCGTAACTGACATTTTACTAAACTTTATCAGAAACAGTCTTTAAAATATTTCAGTTGCAACTAATCATAATAATACTTTGGCCAGAAATGCTGCCAAACAGTTATAAACATGAATCTGCTAACTTTTTTATCTGAATTTTTACCTCAGTTTTGTAATGAAAGAGTTGCTTAACAGTATTTAAGTCAGGAAAGAGTTGCAAATCAGACATTAAGCAAAAAACATATAACACGCTGCCTATTTGTATGTTTATTTTAGTTTTAGACAGAAATGCTGTCCAACAGTTCTTAATGTGAAAACCCTAAACCTTTCTTTTCTGAGTCTTTATCAAAATAATAAAATGAGCTTCTAAACAGACATTTATCAGAATCTTTATCTTGGTATTAGTCAGATATGCTACCAAACTTGTCTTAACATGAATCATTTAAACCTTTCTATCTAATCCTTCAAGTAAGTAACAGAAATGAGCTGCAAAACAGACATTTATTAGAATAACATATAGCTGTTCTTCTTTTTTATTTTATGTTTGGTCAGAGACACTCTCAGTTCTTTACAGGAAACACTTAACCTTCTCACATGGATCTTAAAGCCAGTAATAGAATGAGCTGCAAACAGACATTCATAAGAATTTAACATAAAGCTGCCTATTTCTATGTTTATATAAGTTTTAGTCAAAATTGCCACTAAATGGTCCTGTGCATGAATCATTTTAATATTTTTATCTGAATTTAAAGTTTGTCATAGAAATGAGCTGCAAAACAGACATTTATTAGAATTTAACATAAAACTGCCTATCTGTATGTTCATCTTAGTTTTGGTCAGAACTGCTGCAGAACTGATCATAACAAGAATTCATTTTAACATTTTATGTGAATATAAATATAAGAAATGGGCTGTTTAACAGACATTAAATAGAATTTTTAAATAAAGCTGCACATATTTATGTTTATCTTTGTTTTAGTAAGAAATGCCATCAAATGATCCCTTACACAAATTACCCGAATCTTTAGATATAAGAAATGAGTGGCAAAACAGACATTTTTTAGAATTTTACATAAAGCTGAAGATCTGTATCTTTATCTAAGTTTTAGTCAGAAATGCTGTGAAACGGTTTTTAACATAAATCATTTAAACTTTTATCTGAATCTTAATCTTACTAACATGAATGAACTGCAAAACAGACATTTATTAGAATTTAACATAAAGCTGCCTATCTGTATGTTTATTTAAGGTTTGGTCAGAAATGCCACCAAATTGTCCAGTGCATGAATCATTTTAACTTTTTTATCTTAATCTTTAAGTCAAAGAAATGAGCTTTGAAACTGACATTAATCAGAAAAACATCAAGCTTCCTATCTTTATATCTTTACCTGAGTTTTCATCAGAAATGCTGCCAAACTGGTCTTAACACAAATCATTTAAACCTTTCTATCTAATTATTTAAGTACATGTAACAGAAATGAGCTGCAAAACAGACATTTAGTTGAATAACATATAGCTGCCTCCCTCTAATCTTTACTTTAGTTTTTGGTCAGAGATGCTGCCAAACAGTTTTTTACATGAATAATTTTAACCCTTTTTATCTAACTCACTAAGTAAGAAGAATGAGCTGCAAAACAGACATTTATTATATTCTGACATAAAGCTGCCTTTCAGTATCTTTATCTACGTTTTGGTCAGAAATGCTGCCAATCTGAATTTAACAGAAATCATTTAAAACTTTTTATTTGAATCTAAGGAATGAGCTGCAAAATGGATATTTATAAGAACTTTACATGAATCTGCATATCATTTATACAAATAATACTTATGTTGTTTTTGAATGAAATGCAATCATACAGTCCCTTACACAAATCATCTGAATCTTTATGTATTAGAAATGAGCTGCAAAACAGAAATTTACTAGATTTTTACATAATGGTGCATATCTTTATGTTTATGTTTTAGTCAGAATTGCCAACAAATGGTCCCTTACATGAATCACCTGAATCTTTAAGTACTAAAAAAGAGTTATCATTTTAACTTTTTTTTATCTTAATCTTTAAGTCACAGAAATGATCTTCGAAACAGACATTCATCAGAAAAAATAAAGTTTCCTATCTTTATCTTTATATATTTACCTCGGTTTTCATCAGAAAGGCTGCCAAACTGGTCCTTACATAAATCATTTAAATCTTTCTATCTGAATCTTTAAGTTATAGGAATGAACTGCAAAACAGAAATTTATTAGAATTTCAGGTAAAGCTGCCTTTCTGTATCTTTATGTATGTTTTGGTCAGAAATGCTGCCAAACTGGTCTTAACATGAATCATTAAAACCTATTAATCTGAAACTTTAAGTAAGTTATAGGAATGAGCTGCAAAACAGACATTTATAAGAATTTAACATAAAGCTGCCTATCTGTATGTTTATCTAATTTTTTTCTTAGTTTAAGTAGGAAATGCTGCCAAACAGTTCTGAGCATGAATCATTTTAACCTTTTTATTTGAATCTTTAAGTAACAGAAATGAGCTCTAAAACAGTCATTTACTAAAATTTAAGATTAAGTTGCCTGTCTGTATTTTTATCTTAGTTTTTGTCAGAAATGCTGCCAAACAGTTCTTAAAATGAATCATTATAACCTTTTTATCTGTTTTAGTCAGAATTGCCATCAAATAGTCCCTTACATGAATCACCTAAATCTTTAAGTATCAGAATGAGCTCCAGAACAGACATTTATTAGATTTTTACATCAGGCTGCATATCTTTGTTTGTTTTAGTCAGAATTGCCATCAAATGGTCGCTTACATGAATAACCTGAATTTTTAAGTATTAGAGCTGAGCTCCAGAAAAGACATTTATTAGATTTTTACAAAAAGCTGCACATCTTTATGCTTATGTTTGTTTTAGTCAGAATTGCCATTAAATGGTCTCTTAAATGAATCACCTAAATCTTTAAGTATCAGAATTGAGCTCCAAAAAAGACATTTATTAGATTTTTACAAAAAGCTGCACATCTTTATGCTTATGTTTGTTTTAGTCAGAATTGCCATCAAATAGTCCCTTAAATGAATCACCTAAATCCTTAAGAATTCGAATTGATCTCCAGAACAGACATTTATTAGATTTTTACTTAAAAGCTGCACATCTTTATGTTTATGTTTGTTTTAGTCAGAATTGCCATCAAATAGTCCCTTAAATGAATCACCTAAATCTTTAAGAATTAGAATTGATCTCCACAACAGACATTTATTAGATTTTTACTTAAAAGCTGCATATTTTTATGTTTGTTTGTTTTAGTCAGAACTTCCATCAAATCGTCCCTCAAACAAATCACCTCAATCTTTAAGTATTAGAATTGAGCTGCAAGACAGAAATTTATTAGAGTTTTTACAAAAAACTGCATATCTTTATGTTTATGTTTGTTTTAGTCAGAATTGCCATCAAATTGTCCCTAACATGAATCACCTAAATCTTTAAGTATTAGAATTAGGCTGCAAAACAGACATTTATTAGAATAATATATGGCTGCCTCCCAATAATCTTTACAATTTAGTTTTGGTCAGAGATGCTGCCAAACAGTTTTCTAGATGAATAACTTTTACCCTTTTTATCTAACACACTAAGTAAGTAAAAAAATGAGCTATGAAACAGACAGTTAATAATTTATATTCTGAGATAAAGCTGCCTTTCTGTATCTTTATCTAAGTTTTGGTCAGAAATACTGCCAAACTGAACTAAACAGAAATCATTTATAACTTGTAATCTGAATCTTAAGTAAAAGGAATGAGCTGCAATATGGTTATTTATAAGAATTTTACATAAATCTGCATATCATTTATACAAAAAATACTTATGTTGTTTTTGAATGAAATGCAATCATACCGTCCCTTACACAAATCATCTGAATCTTTATGTATTAGAAATGAGCTGCAGAACAGACATTTATTAGATTTTTTACAAAAAGCTGCATATCTTTATGTTTATGTTTGTTTTAGTCAGAACTGCCATCAAATGGTCCCTTACATGAATCACCTAAATCTTTAAGAATTAGAATTGAGTTCCAGAACAGACATTTATTACATTTTAACTTAAAACCTGCATATCTTTAAGTTTGTTTTAGTCAGAATTGTCATCAAATGGTGCCTTACACAAATTATCTGAATTTTTAAGGATTAGAATTGAGCTCCAGAACAGACATTTATTAGATTTTTACAAAAAGCTGCATATCTTTATGTTTATGTTTGTTTTAGTCAGAATTGCCATCAAATGGTCCCTTACATGAATCACCTGAATCTTTCGGTATTAGAACTGAGCTCCAGAACAGACATTTATTAGATTTTTACAAAAAGCTGCATATCTTAATGTTTATGATTGTTTTAGTCAGAATTGCCATCAAATGGTCTCTTAGATGAATCACCTGAATCTTTAAGAATTAGAATTGAGCTCCAGAACAGACATTAATTAGATTTTTACTTAAAAGCTGCATATCTTTATGTTTGTTTGTTTTAGTCAGAATTGCCATCAAATGGTCCCTTACATGAATCACCTTAATCTTTAAGTATTAGAATTGAGCTGCAAAACAGAAATTTATTAGATTTTTTTCAAAAAGCTGGATATCTTTATGTTTACGTTTGTTATAGTCAGAATTGCCATCAAATGGTCCGTTACATGAATCACCTAAATCTTTAAGTATTAGAAGCCAGCTCCAGAACAGACATATATTACATTTTTACCTAAAAGCTGCATATCTTTTTGTTTGTTTTAGTCAGAATTGCCATCAAATGGTCTCTTAAATGAATCACCTAAATCTTTAAGTATAAGAATTGAGGTCTAGAACAGACATTTTTTAGATTTTGAAAAAAAGCTGCATATCTTTAAGTTTAGTCAAAGTCAAAATTGCCAAAAAATGGTCTCTTACATAAATCACTTAAATCTTTAAGTATTAGAATTGAGCTGCAAAACAGACATTTATTAGATTTTTACAAACAGCTGCATATCTTTATGTTAAGTTTGTTTTAGTCAGAATTGCCATCAAATGGTCTCTTAAATGAATCACCTAAATCTTTAAGTATCAGAATTGAGCTCCAGAACAGACATTTTTTACATTTTTTTTTTAAAAAAGCTGTATATCTTTACGTTTATGTTTGTTTTAGTCACAATTGCCAACAAATGGTCTCTTACATGAATCGCCTAAATCTTTAAGTATTAGAATTGAGCTGCAAAACAGACATTTATTAGATTTTTACAAACAGCTGCATATCTTTATGTATATGTTTGTTTTAGTTAGAATTCCCATCAAATGGTCCCTTACATGAATAACCTAAATCTTTAAATCTTTATGTTTATGTTAGTTTTAGTTAGAATTCCCATCAAATGGTCCCTTACACGAATCACCTAAATCTTTAATTATTAGAATTCAGATCCATAACAGAAATTTATTACATTTTTACTTTAAAGCTGCATATCTTTATGTTTGTTTGTTTTAGTCAGAATTGCCATCAAATGGTCCCTTACACAAATCATCTGAATCTTTAAGTATTAAAATTAAGCTCCAGAACAGACATTAATTAGATTTTTATTTAAAAGCTGCATATCTTTATGTTTGTTTGTTTGTTTTAGTCAGAATTGCCATCAAATGGTCCCTTACACAAATCATCTGAATCTTTAAGTATTAGAATTGTGCTCCAGAACAGAAATTTATAAGATTTTTACAAAAAACTGCATATCTTTATGTTTATGTTTGTTTTAGTTAGAATTGCCATCATATGGTCCTTAACATAAATCACATGAATTTTTAAGTATTAGAATTGAGCTTCAGTACAGACATTTATTATATTTTTAGAAAAAGCATATCTTTATGTTTATGTTTGTTTTAGTCAGAAATGCCATCATATGGTCCCTTATATGAATCACCCAAATCTTTAAGTATTAGAATTGAGCTGCAAAACAGATATTTATTAAATTTGTACATCAGACTGCCTATCTTTATGTGTATGTTTGTTTTAGTCAGAACTGCCATCAAATGGTCCCTTACACAAATCATCTGAATCCTTAAGTATAAGAATTGAGCTCCAGAACAGAAATTTATTAGATCTTTACAAAAAGCTGCATATCTTTATGTTATGTTTGTTTTTGTCAGAATTGCCATCAAATGGTCCCATACATGAATCACCTAAATCTTTAAGTATTAGAATTGAGCTCCAGAACAGACATATATTAGGGTTTATTTTAAAAGCTGCATATCTTTATGTTTGTTTGTGTTAGTCAGAATTGCCATCAAATGGTCCCTTACAAAAATCATCTGAATCTTTAAGTATAAGAATTGAGCTCCAGAACAGACATTTATTAGATTTTTGTTTAAAAGCTGCATATCTTTGTTTATGTTTGTTTAGTCAGAATTGCCATCATATGGTCCCTTACACAAATTACCTGAATCTTTAAGTATTAGAAATGAGCTGCAGAACAGACATTTATTAGATTTTTACAAAAAGAAGCATATCTTTATGTTATGTTTATTTTAGTCAGAATTGCCTTCAAATGATCCCTTACACAAATTTTCAGAATTTTTAAGTATTAGAATTGAGCTCCAGAACAGACATTTATTAGATTGTTTACTTAAAAGCTGCATATCTTTATGTTTGTTTTAGTCAGAATTACCATCAAATGGTCCCTTACATAATTCGCCTGAATCTTTAAGTATTAGAAAAGAGCTGCAGTACAGACATTTATTAGAATAACATATATATGTCTTTCTTTCTTTTTTTATCTTAGCTCTGAGATACTAACCTTATACACTAACCTTCTCAAACATAAATCTTTAACTCAGTTGTAGAAATGAGTTGCAAAACAGACAGTCATAAGAATTTAATATAAAATATCTGTATGTTTATTTCAGTTTAGGTCAGAATGCAACCAAATGGTCCTGAATATGAATCTTTTTATCTGACTCTTTAAGTATTAGAAATTAGCTGCAAAACTGACATTTATTTGAATTTAATGTAAAGTTGTCTATCTTTATGTTTATTTTTGTTTTAGTCAGAAATGCTGCCAAATGGTCCCTTTGATATAGCACTTGAATCGTAAGTATGAGCTGCAAAACAGACATTTATTAGAAATAACATGTACCTGTCTTTCGTATTTTATTTTATGTTTGGTCAGAGATACTGCAAAACAGTTCTTAACAGGAATCACTTTACCTTCTTCTACGTATCTTCAAATAAAAGAAATGTGTTGCAAAATAGACATTCATTAGAATAAGATATTGCTGCTTTTTTTATCTTCATCTAAAGTTTTGGTCAGAGATGCTGACAAACAATTCTTAAGATAAATTACCTACAAGCGAACCTTCTTTTCTGAATCTTTAAGGTAAAGAATTAAAATGAGCTGCTAAACAGATATTTATTAGAATATCATAAAGCTTCCTGTTTATCTTAGTTCTGGTCAGAAACAGTGCCTAACATGAATTACTTAAACATTCTTATCTGAATCTTTAAGAAAGTAGTGACATTAAGATGCAAAACAGACATTTGTTGCATTACATTAATAAGCCTATCTGTATTTCTTAAATTTGGCCAGAAAGGCTTCAAGACTGTCAATACTGACATGAATTATCTTAATTTGCATCACAAACATGTAAAAACCTTTTTACAGTTTATTGGAAGAATCTCCTTAACCTACTTATCTGAAACTTGACAAGAAAAGCTGCCAAACAGACTTGCTCAAGTGGATCTTTTATTTAGGTTTTACCATACATTAGGCACTAAACAGTCCACAATACTCCCTTTTAAGCTTGATGTTTGATAAGAAATGCTGCCATAACATAGTCCTTAACATGAATAAGCTTACCTTGCCTAAACTAAAGACTGCTTAGATAATGAAAGAAGTTGACAAGTGATGGATGTGGGGGCAATTTCAGATTACTATCTTAATGTTTTGAGATGAGGTAAAGGGATATAGTGGAACACGTGATGGGTGTGTCACCTGTTTGGGGGCAGATTAAGATTACAACCCTGATGTTCTGAGATTAGGTAAAGAGATATAATGGAATAAGTGATGGGAGTGTCATGTGTGTGTGGGTAAATTCTGATTACTACCCTAATGTTTTGAGATGAGTTAAAGGGATATAATGGAATAAGTGATGGGTGTGTCATGTGTCTTGTGGGCAGTTTCAGATTACTACCCTAATGTTTTGAGATGAGGAAAAGGGATACAACTGAACAAGTGATGGGTGTGTTATGTGTTTGGGAGTAGTTCAGATTAATAGAGTATATACCCTGCAGCACTTGTTAATGAGCATTCATGGAAGTTCAGTGAAAATTGTATGGGAAATGTAGGAGGAGTCGAAGACACAAGAAATATTAAGTCTAATTAAACAAAGGCTAATAACTCTGACAAAAATAATTGAATCACAAAAGCTGAAGAAAATGCACTGTGGCACATGATAACAATCATTGTGTGAAAGTCTGGTGAAAATCAAATGAAATTTTAAAAGGAGTTGCGCACAGAAGATGGGATGGACAGACAGAACAAGGACAGACAGTGCAACTACAGTATATGCCACCCTTCGGGGGTATAGAAATAATACAAAATATCAAAACATAAACAACATTATTCAACTAAATATACCAAAAACATCAAACTACCGATCAACAAAATATAATGCAAAACAGTATAAATTAAACAACAACATACCATTAAATATATAAAAATATCACATTACCAATCACTATATTACAGAACACAGGTAAAAAAAATACACAAAGTTAATTTATGACATAAACAAGATTATACAACTAAATATACAAAACATATCACATTACCTATCACTCTATTATAACACACAAGCAAAATACAATAAACTCAACCAACATCATAGAATGTACAACATTACACACAAAAAATAAAAAACACCCCTTAACAAAATTTAACATACAAGTAATAAACAATATACAATCATAACATAAACAACATTATACAACTTAATATACCAAAAAATATAACATTCTCAATCACCATATCATAAAGCACATGCACTTAAAAAAAATCAATACAAAACATTAATCACATAAAGAACAAAATATACAAAAATATAACATTACACATCACAAAAACATAACAAACAAGTACAAACAATACACAACATTAATCACAGAACAACAAAATATACAAAAACATCAAATTACACTTCACAATAATATAACACACAATTAAAAATAATAGACAACATTATAACACAAACAACAATAAACAACAAAACATATCACACTAGGCATTATCATATTATATTGTACACTAGCAAAATACACAATGCACACATGTTATAATATATACAACATTATACAACTAAATATATACAACATTATACAACTAAATATATACAAATTTTTTTTTTTTTTTTTTTAATTTTTTTTTACTACTACTACTACTACTACTCTACTTACGAGTTTACTGCAACTTATACCACTACTATTATTACCACTTCTACCACCACAAGTACCACCACTTCTGTTGCTACTTCTTCTTACATAACTACTGCAACTTATACCACCACTTCCATTTCTGTCACCACTAGTACCACTACTACTACTACTACTACTAACTAAATATACAATAAATATACAATATACTAGGCGGTGGGGGCTTGGACTAATCATAGGACTGGGTTCCCCACTTTACCTGCAACCTAGAAGGAGGTCGACGATTCCTACGGGAACGACGAAGACCAACAGACTGACCTACTGGGTCATCACTTGCTGTAACCAATCCAACCTCCCCTCCCAGAGAGCCCCTCTCTCTGGTATTCCCTATGGTAACCTCAGGTAGCACTGGCAAAACCAGCTCCACCTCTGCAACTAACAGACCCTCCTCGGGTATGGGACCCACCTGGACCTCCTCAGGGTGGAAAACCAACTCCTGAGGAACATCAAACCCAATACCTGTGACATCAGAGACGGGCGTGTCCTCTGGGACTGCCTCCATGTCTTCCTGTGGACCAAGCCCCTGGTCAGCTGAAAGCGACTCATCCAAAGATAGGTCTGCTTCACTGACAGCCCTAACATCGACCTCCTCACCACTAGCCAGTGGCTCCCTGAAGACCTCACGTTCCACCTCACCTGAAAATAGAAAAAAGGGTCAAACTTTAGTTTTGTGAATTTTATAATATCTGGTCTTACATAACACTATACTTAAATTTACTATTTTTAAAGAAACAAGTAACTGTACCAGTGCAACTATTATTCTCTGTCTCATTCTTTGATGCTTACAATCTGAAATTTTCTGACATTTTATGAAAAATGACTGAAACAAGAGGACTAAATGGTCCTCAGTTGTTCACCTGAAAAATGGCTAGCTAGTGTCAGATGAAAGGATAAAAGGAATTAGGAAATGCTACATCATATATATCTTTAGGCTCTAGGTCTTTAGCAAGAAGTTTTAAAAAATCTTCTTATATCTCTTTCTTATATAACTTTATGTAAAACCAAGTGACCCCTGGGAGTGGGCTAATCTTGGCCCAGGGACCATTATTTGTATCAACTTGCCAATTACAATGCCACACAGCAAAACTGTAGGCCTAACAATTTAAGACAAGAAGATTTTAAAGTTTTTCTTATATAAAACTATTATAATGAAATGAAGAGACCACAAATTCTGACCCAAATGAAAAGATTGGTGAGATTTTGATAGAGGTCTACAAGATGACACTATATACAAAAAAAAACAAACAATTAAGCTCAGGTCTTGTAGTTTCAGACAAGAAGATTTTTAAACTTTTTATAACATAACTTTATGGTAATCCCTGGGCCAATTTTCACCCAGGGGCCATGATTTAAATAAACTTAGTAAGGACAGGTTAAACAATGGTACAATTCAAATACCTAAACTCTAGGCCTTAAAGTTACTGAAAGAAGATTTTAAAAAGTTTTTCATAATTATAAAAGCCTATATAAACTAGAGCTATCATTAAATGTGATTAATACCACTGCAAGACTGGTTCGATACTGAGGAAGTTATAAATCAAATTCCAACCATTAGTTTTCAAGTTAGACTCCAGACAAGCAACAAAGGGCAATTACTGTGCAAATAGTGAAGATAGAGTTATAGCTCTTGTACACTACACTTCCTCTTGTTGTATTTGACCATCGTATGAAGTTGCATTGAATTCCAACCAGTAGTTTTAAAGTTATGCTCCAGACAAGGAAAAATCACTTTGTGCTCAGATGAGCTAAAAAGGAGGTAATATTTTTTGGGAGAGGGATACAATATCTAAAAGATAACAATAAGATTTAAGCATTTCATTAATGCTAGGAGAAATACAACATCATGATTTCAGAGAATGGGGAAAATGACATTTCTTGACTTCTCCCCTTTGTCAGTGACACTACTTGAAATACAGGGTTCATGCTTGTTTCTTCATTTTAGGTCACACACCATCCCCACAGTATCCTAGCCCCACTGTGGTTTCAATCTTCCCTGTGAGCACATGACATAGTACGAGATCAAGATTTAATACATAATTTTACATTTACTTTGAGTTGAAGACATACATATAACAGGAGCGCTGCAAGGCGGATCAAAATACCCCCATCAATTGGGCAATTTGTTTCAATAACATCTATCCACATCTATTAAGTTTCAAGCCAATAGCTTTGATAATGTAGGATATGGTCCAGACAAACATCAAGTACGAATATTGAACTTAGGTGAATAACTCCAAAATCATGAAGTGTACAATGACAATTCTTGCGCACTGCACTCCGTCTCAATGAGATCTATCCACCTGTGAAGTTTCAAGTCAAGCTCTGATAACGTAGGAGCTATGCATCAGACAAGAAAATTAAACAAAGGGGCATAACTCCAAAATCATGAAGTTCAGAGTTATGGTTCCTGTGCATTGCACTTGTCTCAATAAGACGTATCTATGTATCAAGTTTCGGAGTCAATAGCTTTGAAAGTGTTGGAGTTATGCTCCAGACAAGAAAATTATGCAAAGGGAATAACTCCAAAATCAAGAAGTGCAAAGTGATGGTTCTTGTGCACTGCACTCCGTCTCAATGAGATCTATCCACCGATGAAGTTTCAGTTCAATAGCTTTGATAGTGTAGGAGTTATGCTCTGGACAAACATCAGGACACTGCCCGTCCACCCGCCCAACCCGCCATGGGTGATCCCATAAAACGTCCCGTCTTTGACGGGTGTATAATAAACAACTTGCATTTTCACTAAATAGTGTTAGGAATATACATATATTTAAACAAACACATAACTTGCAATTTTATAGAATAAGCTGTACTTAATTATATACACATGGTTTTGTTAAATGACCTAGTCACAACCAAATTACAATAATGGGCAATTCTATTACCTTTTCCAGTATGCAATGTACTTTTTCTTAAAAACTTGAAGATGGTTCACATTTCTCAAAAAATAGCATTTTTTTACTTCAGTCATGTGTAACTCCAAAAGTATTACTGCTAGAGCCATGAAACCTTTTAGAATAGTTATCAGCATGTAAACTTATGCACCTCGGTATTCTGATGCAAATTTATTACAGATCAACAGAGTTATGCCCCCTGATTAAGCAAAAATAGCATTTTTAGACTCCTTAATCTTAAGGACAATGTTTATAAGCACCTGTAATTGTACAGGATTTTTGTCACAATACAGCGGAATGTGAGGGTATCAGTGTCCTATGGACACATCTCTAGTTTAAGAAGTTTTTCTTTTTGAGATTTCCAGTTCAGGTTTTTGTCAACATTAACACCTGACAAATTTTCAGAACTGGTTTTAGTTAGAGATTCATCACAAATGTTTAATCTAAGGCTGTGGGTTTCAGTCCTTGGACTTGGTGAGATGCCCAGTAACAGTCATCACTTTAGTTTCTTTGAGAATTTATCTTCATTATCCCAAACTAAATAAAATTTGAGTAAGTATTTTTCATCACATTGTTAGTTGTACTCTGTTTAGTGTAAATACAATTCAAAGTCAGGCAATCAGTATTTGAGAGAAAAATGAGAAATGTGTTCAAAGGACAAAGGTGCCTTTCCTTACCTTGTGCCTTTGTCAGAGAGAAGATACAGACAGAGTCATGGGTGAACAGACAAAAGCAAATATTATTTGCCGCATGCTGTTTAAGTGGGAACTTAAATGTAAGATTTTATTAAATTTCCTGTTTTTACTATTCAAAGGGCCTAACCCAGATGCACAACAACTCATTCATAGAAGGTTACATAATTTCATTTCAAATACTTTAGGAGCTATGCACAACACAAACTTTAAAATGCCCATTTTTACTATTTCAAGAGCCATATCTGTGGACATACTTGGAACAGCTGAAAACAAAATGCCAGGCACACAACAACTCACCATGGCAAACATTCATGGAAGGTTTTTCGTATCATTTCAAATACTTAATATTTAAGTAACACAATTTTTAAAATGCACAATTTTACTATTTACTGTAGCAATACTGTGATGAGCTGCAAACAAAACTCCAGTTGCTCAATAACTCATCAAGGCAAACATTCAATGAAGGTTTGGTGATCAAATTTCAAATACTTTATAAGTTATGCATGACAAAATTTTTAAAATGCCTACTTTTACTACCGGTATATCAATTGCTGTAACTGATACTGTGATGAGCTGCGAACATAACTCTAGACGCACAACAACTCATCATGGCAAACATTGATGGAAGGTTTTGTGATTCCATTTCCAATGCTTTAGGGCGCTTATACTGTTTTAATTAATAATGAATGTGAATATTAATAGAATTATGTATGTTAATGTAATGTGTATTATGATGTATATAATATTATGATGTATAAACAATGGATGTAAGGTATGATGGGATGACCCCAACCCTCTCATACCTATTACAAGGTGAATAAACGTTATGCTTCTTGCACTGTGCACTCCACCTCACACCAAGATCTATCTACTGACAATGTGTAAAGTCTGTAGTTTTTTAACCTTTTAGAATAATTGTTCAGACAAAATAAATATATAAACATGTCACTATGACCTTGACCTTTGAGCTAAGAACTTGCATTCTTTCATGCAATATGCCCTCTCATCAAGGTGATCAAAAGTGCCAATGTTTTTAAAAATCCATCCATGCATAGAGAAGTTATAGCCTGTCCACAGGTTAAAAACCTTTAAGCCGTCACTGTTACCTTGACCTTTGAGCTGAGAATCCGGATCTTGCACCTAATACACCATATCACTAAGAAGAACATTTGTGCCAAGTTATTTGAGAATCTCTCTACCCAGGACTAAGTAATAATATCCCCTGACAATTTGGACCGATGCAAGTACTAACACATGCATGCAATCACCAGACACTGTGACAACTCCGTTGAGCTTACTGGAAGCTGGCTTGACAACAATAACCCCTGGATTTGGATAATAGTGACCTTAAGGATATAATTTGAATAATCTTGTTAGAAATTTATTAGACAAAACTACAACTCAAGTTTCAGAGCTCTTTGGCTGGTGGTTTAGACAAGTAGATTTTTAAAGTTTTTTTATATTCAGGTTGACATAGCAACCTGAGCTCTGCATGGATAGTTATTTGAATAACTTTGGCAGAGCTTTATGCAAGAAACATCCCTGCCAAATTTCATTAACTTTAGCCCAGTGATTTCTGAGCTGCTGTTTGAAGGAAGTTGTGGATACTGGATTGAATGGTTTCATGTGCCTATTAAACGGCTCAAGAAAGAAATTCTTCCAATTCTTATCATATCTTCATAAAGTTCTAACCTGTGCTCAAGCTCATAGTTACTTATTCAAAGCTTTTTAACCAAACTGTATAAATTTATCCAAATGATAAATAAAATTATTGCTCAATAAGCATAATCATCAATCAAGCAAGCAATTAATTCATTATTTAATTAATTTATCAGTTTAAGTCTTTCATGATTTCTCTGTAAGAATGAAGCTTAAAACAAGAGGGCCATGAATGTCCTCACCTGAGTATAACTGTTAAGTTATGTATTGATCATCAAAATAAACAAGAAATCGGTAGAACCGATGGATGCTCCCCAAATAAATGCCTATTCCAAAAGGGCTATTGTTTAATATGTATTTTTTTTAAAGTATGAAAAATAACACAGGGCAATAACTCCTAAATTATGCAAAATAGAGTTACCGTTCTTGCATGCTACACTTCTCCTCAAAGAGATCTATCTACCAAAAAAGTTTCATGTTTATATCTCTTATACTTTGTGAGAGACAAAAAATAAGTACGAGAAATTTCAAAAGGCAATAACTCAAAAATTAATAAAGCAAGAGTCATGGTTCTTGTGCACTGCACTGCTCATCAATGATATCTATCTACTTATAAAGTTTCAAGTTGATAACTCTTATACTTTGTGAGATATGCCCCGGACAAAAAATAAGTATGAGAAATTTCAAAGGGGGATAATTCAAAAATTAATAAAGCAAGAGTTATGTTTCTTTTGCACTGCACTGCTCCTTAATGAGATCTAACTACCTATGAAGTTTGGTCTTGATATCTCTTATAGTTTTGTGTTATGCTCCGGACAAAATTATGACGGATGGACGGACAAACAGACGAAAGAATGAATGGACGGACGGACAAAGCGGCAACTATATGCTCGCCCTTCGGGGAGCATAAAAAAGACTTAAACTAGGAAAATAATTTGAATGATATCAGCTGAAGTCAACTCTAGGCAATGTTTCAAACCAAATTTCAGAAGTCTTAGCCTTTTAGCTTCTTATAAGAAAATTTATGAAATTTGTATACATCTATTTAAAACATCTTGCCTCTTGGGTGAAGCAAAAAAATGATCCCAGGGATAAATTGTGAACAATCTTATAGAGGTCTACTGAACAATGTTTCTAAATGTGTATTTAAATGTTTCAGTGAAGAGGTTTTTAAAAAATTCTATACATTTCTTTGTAAAATATGCACACCAATTTTTAAATCAGTAGCCCTAGAAGTAGTTCTTGTTGCATGGGCCATAAAACCACAGAGCGGGAAATTGGCATGCATGAAAAACATGTTATGCAAATCTACACTTACTCAGGTTAACATGCATACTCAATAATAGAAATGTGATCGTAGTTCATGTCACAAGATTTCTTCAACAGATTGATGGACCAAAATAATGTAAGATGACTTCTATATAGCACCAAAAACAGTCTGGTGGGGGAATAATAAGATTTCTAAAATTGTCCCATAACGACAAAGAAAAAATAAGCCCTGTGAGCTCTGCCAGCCATGTTTTTTTGTTGTTGTTTTTTTTTTGTTGCTGTTTTTTTTGTTTTTGTTTTTTTCAAACAGTCATCCAAGGATGAATTGGACCTACATTTCTTAAGAAGATATTTACAATGTCCTATGTAGACATTTAAGGAAATTAAACCCTTTCCTGGCGACTATGTTTCTTCACAGATCACAAAAAATTCACAGTTTTTATAGAGGGTCACCAACAGAACAGAACTTTGAACTGCCATAGCAACCAGAGTTCTGGAAGGAAAGCAATAACTTTTATATAGAGGGTCGCCAAAGGAACTTTTTTTGCCAAATTATTTTTTTATTGGACCTGCAGTTTCTAAAAAGAAGATTTTTAAACTTTTCCATGAAGACAAATAAAGAAAATATTAGCCATGTTACTGTGAATCTTTTTTTTCATGCAGCAGAATAAATTTCATACTTTTTAATTCAAATTCACCAACAGAACAGCTGTGCAAAACTCTAATCAAATCTACAAAGGGTTGCCGAGGAGAAGAGCTTTGAAGGTTTTCCTTTACGTTCCCATAACAACCAGAGTTCTGGATGGAAAGCAGCAGAAAGGGGCCATAAAAGGAACATTCTGGTAAATTAAATATCCTGTTTGAAACAGGCTATGTGGTTTCAGAGAAGTTATCACATACAGCAAATAGTTGACATACAGATGCCAACAGTATTAATTTGGAAATTTGCGCAGTCAAAGAACAAAGAAAACTGCCATTTATTATGGTATAAGGCAACAAATCACTTGTTCCTTATTTAAAGAAAATAAAATGTATCTTAATGAACTTCAACTTACATCCTGTATTGCCCTGTATCCCAACAGGAAGATTTGTGAGCCTTTGTGAGCATTTAATAACTGAACTGATAGACCAACAGTAACAACTGCACCTTGGAAGAACCAGTACTTAAAGCACTACCCACCATAACAAAAACTACCAACTTTATGACATAAATGGTACAAAGTGGGGCTTGCCCAAATGACCTTCAATCAATGAGAGATTTAGTGATTACAAGTCACTGACCTTGACTGCATGGCCACAGAGGAAGGTCTGTGAAGCTACCATACCTGCCATACGTCCCGGATCGTCCGGGATTGTCCCGGAAATCGAGGGCCCGTCCCGGAGTCCCGGAAAGACATCCGATGTCCCGGAAAACATGAAAAACGTGCATAACTTTGATTAGGCCAGTCAAATTTTTGACACGCCGCTAATCCTTTAATTATTTGTTATGATAATATGTTCCAATTCGGTGAATACACCGCATGTCATTGATAACCAATTAACAAATGACCGCTATCGGCTATCGATTTATTGACGCGGTGCATTAATTAATTTGTAAGATATCTGCCCCTTTCAAAGACTGTCGCCGCGGTAATTGGTGTTAACAGAGATGCTACTTAAAATTAAATTTAATGCAAACGCGCATAAAACTCATGGTGAATATTGTAATGTTCGATCAAATCGCGCCGATAGTTGTAATACGAAGCATAGACGACGCTGTCATCAAACGCCCGTGATTCAACTTGATTTCGAGTTTATGATGTTAATTAATTAATGGCACACAGTTATTATTTTATGATTACTGCTACACAGTCGAGAACGAGTGACAAAAATTTCTACTCGTCCTGCATCACCATCACCAGTCCTGGTGACCTAGGAGAAAAACGATTAAATTAAAAAAGGCACAGTGCTCCCCCTTACTCACGCTTCTGGTTTCGTTTTGATAACGTGTTACATGGAGAATTTACTGTCGGTAAACTGTGACGTTATGATATACACATCCATCGGTATATTTCTTGCGGTTTTTGCACTCGTTCTGCAGATGGTTCGATCAAAAAATTATACTCGTCCTCCTACCTTCTCCGCTCGAAAATACGAGCGAACGTTTTTTTTTTGAAGTTGTTGAGAGGGGTGGGGGAATAATCGTCGGGTGGTCGGACCGATTGAGCTTGAAACATTTCTGCAAGCCTGTCAATTACTATGCTCTTGCAACTAAAATAAAAACTAAGAAACTGATGGTACTGATGTGTATTTGTAAGACGTGCACGGCTTTTCCCGCCAAAAACGGAATCCCGTCCAATTTTGTGTGCTGCCAACGGTAGGGCAGTGAAAGTATATATGAATAGTTGTATGTCCCGGAAAATCGGCCCAAATCCCGGAAATTCGATATCAAAATCCCGGAAATGGCCAGAAAAATTATGGCAGGTATGGAAGCTACCACTGATAAATTATTTGCAGGTTCCACTACTCTGCTCAGCATGTTTCTTTTCTTAAACTTGACAATAAATAGCTAACAGAAATTTAGCCTATAAATAAACTCATACAGAATGTGATGCTTCAGCAAGACATATGACCATTTGAAATCTGAAGTTGATAATTTTAAAGAATTTTTAAATTTTAGATACATATATATTAATTAAAAATAAAATCTTGTAATTAAATGTGTAATATTCCAATAGTTTGATAAATAATAATGTTTGGTAACTTAATACACAATTTCACAAATATTTCAACTAAAATCAAATAAAATCGTACCTAATATATTTTATTTGAATTATTCTGTTTTAATTATAATACTCATTTGTCATAGATTATGTTGTTTGTTTTTCAAATTCTTTTAAGTATTCATATTTGTTGATATCTATAATATTTACATTTCATAATCTCCATATTGCTATCAATTCTCACATCCAGATTTCATGACCTCTTCCACTAACAGGATCCAGATTTTCAAGACAAACCTAACCTAACCTAAATAACTTCCATGATATTGCTATCTAACTAAGCTGCTACCAAAATTCATCAGCTAAGTTTTTGTGCTCTTTGATTTCTGTTGCAAGTTCCTACAAAAAGACAGACAGTGAGACAGATTGAAATATCTGAACTAGTGTACCGATAGTATCAATACTGCTTATCCATCGAGCTTGTACAAGGAACCTAACATCTATACTTTAATATCTAACATACAGAGAATAAACCATATTTTCAAGACAGAACCAAGCTGCTTTTTTTAAATGTGTTTAACTAAGTCAAACCCCTTCAAAAAGTCAAGCTAATATTGGGAAGGCAGCTAACTCAACCACTGTTTCCAGGAAGAACCAGTATGCTCTCTGTATTAAGAAACTTTCTCATTTAAATGGTAATGGTCGGTAGTGGGGCTTGAACCTATTGAACTATTGCAGGATTCAATTTTATCTGCTTGGGAGAAACATAATTTAACTGAGACAAAAAACCATAACTAACAAGGCATTATGTATTACAGGCAATGAATTTTAGTTCAACACTTAAAAGACTGGTCAATAATAGTGTGACAACCAGACAGCTTAAAGTCTAAATTTACCAGACATCAAAGTAACAAACATGAAAGTTCATAATGCTATAAGAGCCACACTGTACATGTACTTTTACAACTTCTGCTTCCATTGCATCCAAAAATAAGCCCAACAACACATCAACACTAATGTATGCATAGACTCGATAGGGGTTGAAATCAACCTATATGCCTGGTTTGATGGATCTAGCTAGTGTCTGTCAATTTATAGCAAACTTTCTATGTTCAAACCTCTATTAATCCTTTAACAAAAGTTTATAACACAGCTAGCCTCTATACATTTTTGCTAATCAAACAATCCAGATTTTGAGGACAAATTTTAGGACAGACAGTAAAGTCTTCTCAAATGAAACATCTGTAGGTGACTGACAATGCCTGTATCAGAATTACCAGCAGGTAAAATTGCCTATGGCAACTAAAATTTCAGAAATTATTTGAAATGACATATTTTTTTTACTTATTCTGATTCAATTAATTGAAAAAAAGATGTTTTTTTGAAAAACTGGAAAATTTGACTAGCACCAACTGAACAATGCTGGTCTAATTAAAACATACCAATCGTTAACTAAAGCTGACACTGAAAATTAAAAGAAAAACACAAAACAACCTCCACTTTCAACCTTGTTGCAAGAACAAAGCAATAGGACATTCAAAACCTAATATCAGCAACAATTGCATACAAGCTACAGAAACACCAAACGCCTGCCTAGTATAGTCAGTATTGACTTCAGCAGTAATAAGTTGAAGCTGAAGTTCATTGCATTACAACATTCTGATGTGAAGTTACTGATGAAAATTATTTTTCAATTACTTTGCTACAGTGATTTTGGCCTTGACAACAAAAATCCAACATGCTAAATTTCCAAACATGCTTCCTACAATTGAAGTTCCATTAAAGAATGGCAACCCCTTCACTTTGTATCATTTAGAATAAGAAAAAAAAAGAGGGGACAAACCTATCAACAGATCAACCAACCGACTGCCAAGCCAACTCCTAAATTCCAACTTAAACATAGTTTGTGGTGTATAAATACAGTTCCTGCTTCTATCAATTTCAAGTAACGGCGGTCATTAAAATTGTTTCTTTAAAGTTTCTTCTTTCCATATTTTGTCTATCACACAAGTTATGAAACTGAAATTAAATATCTGATACTAATTGATTACAGCCCAAGCTTTGAAAAAGATTTGAATGGAAAACTTCTGAAATCATGTCACTATTAATTCCATACTTAATTAGGCTTTTATGATATCTGTCTTTAAAATAAAGAATTTCACATGTTTTTCTTGAAAATCAAATTCACCACAGCTTTTTAATTCAAAGTCTGCTCGAGCCAGAACAGAGTAGGCATAAAGGGAAGTCCCTTATTTCCAGTAAACCAACTGACAATTCTTTTTCTTGCATGCTGACCTAAAAGATTTTTTTCACTCTTTTTTTAACTTCACTTTTGTGAGCTTTCATTTTCATCAGTTCTCTGTATTTTCAATACTTGAAAAGCATCAAGTCTCAGTGTAAATGACATGCAGTTAAGCTGGGTCTTCCCTGAGTTAAGTAACAGATAACATTTCTGTTGATTTTTTTGTGTGTGCAATCACTGCTGAAACTGAACAACATTTTTCTATTATCCTTTAGATAATCATATTAAATAAATTCAAAGAATGAATACCACAATACTTAAGGGACATAGAATGGCCTAGCTAGAATTTAAGAAAAGCTGTCATTACAACAATATAAACAAATACCTGTATTTTTTTGGTTCACTTTCTGTAAATTTCTCCAAAATTTCACATTTATTAAAGATCATGTCACACTCATTTTTACTGCATAATGTAATCAATATTATTTTTTTTTATAAATTCATTAAATCATTTCATAGAATCAATGGTTTGATGAAATCTTCCCATGACTTTTTCAGCATAAACCATGACTTAGTGTTTTTTGAAGTTTGATCACCATAGCAACACATTTTTTTTAAGTTTCAAGCATCACCAAGACCCTTCACCCTTCCTTCACTCAGTTGTAGGAAATCATGTAAAAACTAAATTACTGTTTTTTTAGTTTTCCTGTTAAAATTGCTTTTTTAAGCTGACTTCAAATGTAATATTACATAAATAAACATACAAAGAAACAATTTTCAATCAAAACTTTGCTGCAAGCTAGTTGCACTGTTTTACAGTACTGTTAACAACTGTATAATTTTCAAAGGCAAGTTTTCAATAAGTAAGTACTGTCTCCTATGAATCCAGACTCATTCCACTCAGACTAACGTCTTATGTCAATGTCAGGGAACAGGCTCTTGTAAAAGTTAGAAAAGTACATATCATAATACAGCCATAAACATGAATGTCTAGGTCCCCATCAGGGGTTTGACATTAATGGAAGATAGATAGATAGTTTCAAAGAATAAACATGAGTGTTTCAAAGAAATCACGGCCTTAAATTAGGGCAATGACATAATCAAACAAATGAGACATCTGAATTCCAAAGCTGAAAATTGTGCGTATCACACAACAATACTGTACATACTATCATTTCATACTGGGAAAAACAGGTCCCAGTTTCATTGAATCAAACAATTCAGACATCTGAATCCCAAAGCTGAAAATAGTGCGCTTTTATGCGCCAAAATATCAACTAAGTGAAAATATAACGAAAAACAACTTACTCCCACCAGTGAAGCTCTGGGCAGGGGAACGAAGTCTGCCCAGAGCACGGCGAAGGAAGCCCACCACACGCCTAGCCACACTCACAACAGTACAGGCCATCGAACTCATGACTTTGTATAGTAATAGTTACAGTATAGATCTCTCTAAGCTAAGCTATCTAGGAGCAATAAGTGCCGAAAATGCATTGTTTACCTTCCATTTTATAGTGAGCTAAGAAAGGTGCGAAAGGATTAACACTGATCTCAAGGTTCGAAGGTCAAAATCTACCAGAAGTTACTCAATGGGCGGAACAGTTATGCGAATACTGCGATGCTATTGGCGAAGCCTCGTGAACTTCATGCTTCGTCACATCTGAGCATATACAAAGCGCCCGTTTCGTGCAAAAATCTGTCTGCGCACGAACGTCCGTGACCTTTTAAAATGTGTGTTATAGCAATTTACAAACTTTTAATCGTTTGTCGCACTAACAATACCAAACGAATTTTTTAACCCTCTCAATATTAAAGGAAGATTGTGCTCGGACTTCATCTATTTTGCGTGATCCGCTAGTAAATAAAGTCTCCCCAGTTGATGAGTCTTAAACTATAGCGGCATCGTTTTTTGTTTGTTTTGTTTTGTTTTTTCGTTTAGAAAGACTGTCATCCGCTCGAATCGGATAGTAAATGATGCAGCTATTCTTTCATAAATGATCCTCTTCTTCGCATCTATATTATTAAAAAAGGAATGGACCGATTGTGGAAAAAACTGCAGAGATTTAAAAAAAAGGACCGGAAACTTCGAAAAACTTTGTGTGGTTTCACTATTACACGGTCCTTAGTCTCACTATATCGCCTTCGAACGTGAACCGATTTTATGGGCTGAGGTTGAACAAGTAAAACATTTCAGATCTATTAAAGAAGTTCAACACTTTAAGCATAATGAATTAGGCTATATGGCTCTATGCGCTTACTATACTGCGAGATTCCCGTGCTAATGCCTCTAAGAATAGAAAGTTCACGTTTTGTTCAAAGAAAAAATAATGTCTCTCTAGAAAGAACAATTTTGCAAGTTTAAATTTACGTCGCTTTTATTTATGCTGCATTTAAAAATTTCACCTAATAATTTTAACTCTATTTAGTAAGTGATTTGCTTTTCACCAATAAGCTTTTTGACCTGGGTAGCTTTTATGGCATGCACACATTTCTCTAAATCTGTTTATTCCCCCATTTATGTTGTTCTTTTTTTAATGTTTCACCTTTTGGAAGATAACTGTTGTTTTGCCGAAGAGAGCCAATTCACGATGGTGCCATTGTTTCAAGTACTATTGAAAAGCTTCAGCTGTTATTGTATGAAAGTTGTTGAGTTTTTAAGGTTTTAAGTACTTTTTGCACAGCCTGGTGTCCAGTGAAACTACATGTATTTTACATTACATTTGTCTAAAGAACTTGCTTTTAAAAGATGACATTTATTTTCGTTGAATTTTAAACCCCAGAATTCCAAAATGATCTAAAAACAACTGTTTCCAAAATGCGTCATCAGCGAATAACAAGTAGGCATTTAGGAGCGTTTTATACATTTTCGCAGAGAAAGAATTCTAGAAATGCTTGAGTTTCTAATGAAAAGGCTATTTAATAAAATATCAACATAATGGTAGTCATAGTTATTTTGCGTGTGTTATTTAACATAAACATAACGCATAGTTTTTTCGACATTTCAATGCACATATGTAGTATGCAAGGGAGATACTCTATACATTTACCGATAAAACAAGGCGGACTCTATTATCTCCCTTGTATCTCGTTATTCTAGTATCAATAGAGGTAGTGTCTAGAGGTACGGATCGACAATACTTGTAGAATTGTCTAGGGATACGGACCTTATTTTCCGATAGAATAAAGCATTAATTTACTTTAGAATTAACTCAGATTTAGTGTTTTTTGTATCCAGCCGACTTAAATTACCTAAGAATGACGGATCCGTACCTCTAGACACTGCCATCAATAGATCAAACACGTACTGTGCGTTCTAAATATTTGAGATACTGTACTCGAAAAAGAGCGACAATGAAGTAATATTGAAATATCAGACTTTCCATTTGAGTTGTATTGAATATTTAGGCAAAGCACAGACTTTATATCGTCGGTTAAACACCAGAAGGTCTGAATAACAAGTTTGGACGAAAATGACGTTTTATGCTCCCGAAGGAAGGCATATAGTTTTTGAACTGTCCGTCCGTCCGTCCGTCAGTCAGTCCATCCAAATACTTTAACATTGGCCATAACTTCCGTATTAGTAAGTGGATTTACTTCTTAATTGGAGACAACAACGCTTGGGACAAGACCTTCCCACTGACCTATATTAATTTGACCTTGACCCCTGAATGACCTTCACCTTGCAGATCCACTTGTCCAAAAACTTCACCATTGGCCATAACTTTATATAAGTAAGTGGATTTACTTCATACTTGAACACAACAACTCTTTGGACAAGATCTTCCCACTGAATTATATTTTTATGACCTTGACCTCTGAATAACCTTCACCTTGCAGATCCAGTTGTCCAAAAACTTTAACATCTGGCCATAACTTCCATATCAGTAAGTGATTTTACTTCATACTTTGACACAACAACCCTTTGGACAAGTCTTTCCCTTTGACCTATATTTTTGACCTTCACTCTTGAATGAACTTCACCTTAAAGATCCAATTTTCCAAAAACTTTAACATCTGGCCATAACTCTCATATTAATAAATGGATATACCTCTTACTTGAACACATCACCTCTTTGGACAAGGCCTACCAATTGACCTATACTTATTTGACCTTGACCCCTGAATGACTGGTCCTCAGCTCAAAGGTCAAGCACCACTTGGGGGGCATTGTCATCTTACAGTGACAGGTTTTGTTGATTTGGGTGATATCTTCGTAAGAGATGAAAATGGAACATATATTTAAATTTTGACAAGAAAATGACAGGTAGTTTCATATGATCATTCTGCAGTTTACATATTTCCCCACTGCTGTAAAAATATTTCATATCTATTAAAGGCAAATAAACACAAAGGCATTGGTTTGACCCTCCCTTAATATTTTTGCGCACCTACTCTTTATGTAGATAATGTGTACAAAGTTTCATTTCAGGCGTGAAAACTGGTGAAAAGAGTTAACTGCACAAAATTTCCTGTTCAGCTATATGATTAATTTTTATTGACATCAGATACATAAAGGAGTAGTTAACTCCAGAATATGCTAGTCAATCCTTGTGAAAATTTGCTATGTACACAGACTGTAACTGTTGATAGTGTGCAATTGGATGAAACTGTAGGAGGTGTTAACAGTAAAGAAATTGCTAAGATATATTCAAGGGCAGATAACTCAAGAATGCATAGGAGCAGATGTGGTCCAGTGGTAACGCTCTAGACTGGTAAACCAGGGGTCCCAAGTTTGATCCCCCGCTCCTCCACTAACATTACCAATAGTCTTTCAGATGAGAAGTTAAACCGAGGTCCCATGTATCAGTGCTATACACCGAGCATGCAAAAGAACCAGGGTTGTCTCTGGAATGGGATGCTTTCTGTTTCTTGAACTACCCCCACAACATAAAATAACTAATCTCTTCAGGGGGTGTTGGTCATATGGGCAACTGGAACCGACTATAAATAAGCTCAAATAGATAGACAGATCAAGAATGCATGTGTCTACAGCAAAGAAAAAAGTCATGCATATCTCCTCTTCTTGTAGATATCTGGATAATTTGTACCCAGTTTCATTTCAAGAGGAACAATATGCGCCATACCATCCCATCGGTCATATGATAAAAAAGGAAGTCCATGTATTGAGAAGTTTTATTTTACAAAGACTAAAAACAATAATATTTTGTTAAAAGTAAGAAAATAATTATCTTTTGATATCACAGCATTTTCTTCATAGTACATACATGTTCCTTATACAAAAAGAACCTCTTTGAAAATAAGAAACAAATGGCTGGCTTAACAGTGAAATACAAAAGAAACAATAAAGAATCTGGCATTGTTTCTACTGCCAAGCTTTAAAGACCTTATAACAAACAGTAACAAACACATTAGAGAAAACACATTAAACTTGAAAGCTTATGACTTATTAAAAACAGTAACAGACAATAAGAAAAACAAACAAAACTTCCAAACTTGAAATCTATTAACAAACAGAAACACACTATGAGAGAAAACAAACAATAGCACTTGAAAAGATTGTCATTCCATATGAAGAAAAGTTTCTGAAAATCATAAAAACAAAACACCTATATTACAAAAAGGTCCAAACTATAGCTGGAACAATACAACATACATGAGATAATGATTATTATTGAGTACACTCTAATGTACAGATGCTCTTATATGACACCTGTTATTATTGAGTACACTCTAATGTACAGATGCTCTTATATGACACCTGTTATTATTGAGTACACTCTAATGTACAGATGCTCTTATATGACATCTGTTATTATTGAGTACACTCTAATGTACAGATGCTCTTATATAACACCGGTTATTATTGAGTACACTCTAATGTACAGATGCTCTTATATGACACCTGTTATTATTGAGTACACTCTAATGTACAGATGCTCTTATATGACACCTGTTATTATTGAGTACACTCTAATGTACAGATGCTCTTATACGACATCTGTTATTATTGAGTACAGTATAATGTACAGATGCTCTTATAAGACATCTGTTATTATTGAGTACACTCTAATGTACAGATGCTCTTATACAACACCTGTTATTATTGAGTACACTATAATGTACAGATGCTCTTATATGACACCTGTTATTATTGAGTACACTCTAATGTACAGATGCTCTTATATGACACCTGTTATTATTGAGTACACTCTAATGTACAGATGCTCTTATATGACACCTGTTATTATTGAGTACACTGTAATGTACAGATGCTCTTATATGACACCTGTTATTATTGAGTACACTATAATGTACAGATGCTCTTATATGACACCTGTTATAAGTATTTCAGTCTTAAATACTGAAATCAATAGCTTTATAAAAGTCTTGTTATTCTTAGCTCTACAGTGGCTGACAAGTTTCCAATTTTACAGTACGTAAAGTAATTCCTATTTATAATTGTTTAATGGAGACTACATCTTCCTCAAGTACAATTATTTTGCAATTTTCAAAACAGTAGCATTTTAGCCAAGAGCTTTATAGCCAAGTAGCAATAAGAGTTTCATAATTTCTCACAGTTATGGAAATACATTTGTATATGTACCTTAAAGACAAAATTCTTGACACTTACCTTTCAATTTACATGACATGTACTGATAAAAAATAGAACAGTGAAATCATGATCACACAGTGTGCAAAGCCAGATATACGTGATTTATGGGAGGATTTTAATGAATAAAGGTGTAGGATCAAAATCCTTCTGCTGTGTTTTGCAAAGACATAACTATTGCATGAGACTAAACTCCTACTGAAATCATGCTAGTGATTAAAATTTCAACCAATAACAATATGAAATAATAAGAATAATAAAAAAACATTAAAATAATATTAGTATTATATGCAGACAATTACAACCAAATGACCCATAGTCAAACATTTGTGTACACTGATTTGTACAACAATAAAATATACATGTACAAAATACAAACTCTTTATAATAGCAAAAAGAAACAATAACAATGCACACCCACACACAAAACAAAACAAAAACACACAAAAAACCAATAGTACAGTCAACACTACACACTCGTATCAAACTGTTAAATGATTCTAAAATTATAATAATCAAATACAGAACTAAAATTGTTAACCAGCTACTTGTAGTGCACAGAAAACAGTTGAACTCTACAGAATTTTGAACTAGACAAGATTTATGCCAAAGACATTCAGTTATTTGTAAAAACAACAGATCCTGCACACAACTTTCTATAAACAGCAGCATACAGTAAGAAGAACTTACGTCTTGTAATATATACATGAAAAGCATAAAATAATAGTTTGTCTCATCAATAATAGTTTATTTTCTATAACAAAAAATGTAGCAAAAGTGGAAAACAATCTAGATAAGAATAAAATTCAAAACCCAAAACTAAGATTATTGCTAATATTATATGTAATACAATGTTCCTATTTAAAAATAAAATAAAATAAAATACGGATGACATGAAAAACAACTGTTCTGCATGATACACAAAAATTGTTTTACTTTAAAATAAACATCATTGTTATGCTATTCATTAAAATTAAGACTGCAACTCCTCAACTTACCTGACAAACTCTATTATCTAAATAACAATACACAGTTTAACTTGTTTTGTTGACAACCTCATATCAACGTTTTTGATGCGTATCAATTTCACACGTTCTGGGTTTCCTGCATTAAATACCCGGTATATGTGGAAGTTTTCTTTCATCTGGTTCGCAAACTTAACTTGTTGCAGTGATATTTCGAATGCTTCTTTACTGTCGGATACAGTACTTTTCACTTCAATGTAATTTTTTTGGAGATCATTGTCACCCATGAGTTCTATCTCAAAGTCATATGGACATCTCGATTCTTCTTCGCTGTTCCTCCACAAGAAATCCTTAATATTTCCTAGATCCTTCTGTCTTCGAAGGTAATTTGCAACAAGTTCCTCTCCCCAACGACCTATCTCTCGATTATCGGCCTCTTCTTCCAAGACAATGCCAATCACAGCACTAAAGTCCTTGCCAGACCCTAATTCATCATAAGTGTATTCTGTTGCCATATCACTCCAGAAAGGCACCCCTTAAACAAAATTTGATGCTATTCGTTAAAACCTAGGATTGGCAAATATCAAAAACACTAAGACATGTCCCACTCAATCTCGGACCTTGGATGTTAATACATATCCCGTCATTCATAAGCATATTAATAGGGCACAACGCATTATTAACAAGATGGTGTGCTATCACAAACTGAGACAAAAGCAAATACATGCATAACTACAGTAGAGGACTTAATTTTGTTTATGATTAGGTTTTAAGAGAAACATTTCTAAGGGGGACAACCTGTCCTGACACCATCTTCCTGAAATTGTATTCTGTCAGTTTGCCATTTTTTATTGCAGAAAATTTAATTATGAGACCTACTTTCAAGAACAATACTTCTTGACTTATTTTATTAGATAAATATCATTTCAGAAAAAAACATAATACAATTTACAAACGAAAATAATGGGACTGTTACATTTAATTTTATTAATAATAAGACAAGTATTTTGAGAACTGATAAAATGATAAAACCTGTTATAACTGGTTTTCTGTCACGTAACTGCTGATCACTGGTTTTCATTTGTGTTACATTATCACTATCATGTATATCTGTTTTAAATGAGAAATAATCATTGCTGTTATTCTCTTAAAATTTTCAATGCAAAACATAACATAAATTATTTTTTAATTAGGTTTTCAGTAAGTGTTCTAAAGAAACCAGTTAGCATTGAGCATATTGACATGCACTTCGATCATTAACAAAATAGTGTTGAATTTATTAATCAAGCATCCTCTCATTAAAATAATGTTGTTTAAAATCATAAAAAGAGTAATCACGTTGACAAGATTTGTATATACATTTATTCACCATCAAAACCCAACTGTCAAATAGATATTGATAAAAGCAAAATACCTTGATCAGACAAATATTTATATTTTGTATATACATTTGATACTCTAAATTATCTGATAAATGACAATTACTGGGTAAATACAATTTTCAAGAAGAAATTATTAAAAATTACATCGTTTTGGCATTTTCTTTTGATTAAAGTGGAACTTCTTTTATCATTTAGCTATTAACTGTTCATCATTTATGATATTTATCAAATATGCAGAACTATTGTATTGTTAATTTTAGTAATTGAATGCATTATTGAAAGATGGATGTTTGGTATTCTTTTATCTATTTCAACTCAACAAGTTTTTAATTCAAAGGTATAACAAAGATCCAGTTTTACAGATGCCTCTTTTTTTAAAAAAAAAATACGATATGCAAAAACACTGGACATGCCTTTTTCATTTTTAAAACTTGTATTCCTTTCATTAGTTGACTGAGGAAGACCTTCTGACCTTAGGTGTTCTTCCGTTGTCGGTAATTTTGTAGAATTGTCTTTCTGGTGCCCTTAAAAAAAACAGAACCAGTAAATAGATGACAAACTTGTTGATGAAAATATGAAAAAAATTTCCAGTTCAGATAGAACTACTATCTGTAAATCTTCTGTCATTCAAGTATACCGGTGATATACTAAGTATACTTTAATAATTGTTTCTTCTCAATAAATGTGAATGCACCATGTCTTCTCGGCTAATGCCTTTCAAATAAAGCAATTTTAAAAGGACATATGTATGTACTTACTACCAAGATCTTGAATGTGTGAGTCTGTGGAGGATGCCTGTTGTGTCATATACATTGACTGTACCTCGGTACTGTTTGATTTGACCTCTCTGTTCATAGTCTCACTGTTTTCATGATCAAATTTAGCATTGTTGGTTACACATGCAGCTGACAAATGACTTTGAGCCTTCATTTCACTTTGTGTATTAAAAAAGAAGTCATTTCCACTAACTCCTTGCCCTGGCATGGAGACTTGACCAGCTGCAACCCCAGTTTCAACATTGACCAGCTGTTCAGGATTGCTTTCCTTTGAACTAACACCCCCAATAACTATATTTATGTCAGTTGGAAGTTCCTTCAGTGATCTCATATAATCTTTGGCTGCAGGCGGAGGCCAGATATTTGACACAGGTATGTCTGATGTACCTGAAAACAGGGACATGTAATTACATAACCATATACTTCGTTGCAATACAAACCGCAATAATTAAGCTTATTTTTGATTTCTTCAGAATGAAACAAGACCTGTCACACAATGCAAAAGATGCTCCAAAACATTATTGTATGGAGAATAACATGAACTGACTGAAAATATTTGTCTAGTATTTTGAGTAGATTTAGGGGTATAAATCAACATAGTTAATATAATATAGAAAGGTTTAAAAAAAGCTTGCCATAGGTGCATGCACTATCACAGAAACATATCTGAAAGACTATCATTTTGAATAGTCGTGAAAAAAACTAGATATGGCAGGGAATACATAGATGGAAAATGGAAATAGGTAAAATATGACTTTTGATCTCATGTTTGACCTTGACCTTGGACAAAGGCAAACAATTAAAACTTTCTGCTCGTTGTTTGAACGTAACTCACATTTCTAAAAGGAAATTTGAAAACTCTCAAAATATTTAAGAGATATGGAGCAGTCGCGAAATGGGGGAAAGATGCAACTTTTGATCTCATGTGTGACCATGAATTTGGATTGAGAAACTTAAGCATATGTTCTGCCCATCTTGTGATTTTACGTAATATTTCTACGAAGTCATCAAAGTCAGGAAAACTGTCTTACCTCTAGACTGGCTTCTGTCAGAATTGGCCACAGGAGGCCACATTCTAATTTCAAAAGGTCCATCTTTCTGAGCAGTTACTTCTGATGCACTTGCATTTTCTGGAACATTGTCCTCTGAAAACAGTTGGGCATTATGTCTTGATATTATTACAATAGATTTATTTGCATTCAGTCCATTCTAATGTTTTGTCATCATGCCTTTTTACATACTGTATATATATTTTTTTCTTATCTTACAAACAGGAAAGTCTATAACAGAAAGATACAATGCATCTTAGAATACACAACCCAGAGCGGGATTCGAACTCCGATCTTAGTGCATTGAAGACCAACACTCTAACCACTGAGCCAAAGAATCGATTCCCTGACACAGTTGTCAGAGGTTGTATATATACAATTACAGGAAAGTATGCATTAGACTGTAACACAAAATGAACTGAAATGCTCGAACATTGTCCATTGCAAACTTGTACAGAAATGTATATATGTTTAATTGTTAAAATCAAAACAATGGAAGCTATAATATTAAATTATAATTTTTTCAAGAACTCTTATTTCTACAGGAAGATTCATACTGAACATAAATTTATTGGAAATATCAAGATTATTGATTACACCATTTCAATAAAAAATACTGAAGAAAAAATCGTATCTTCTATACACGAAAGAAATAACAAAAAACTCTTGCATTCACAAAGAATTTAAATTTACAGAAAGCTGACCAGACACCAAAATGTATTCACCTGGCTGTTGATCCTTCGGTTTGTCTGGTTCTGGAAGGACAGGTGCTTTCACCACCCACTGCTCTTCTTCAAGTATTTCAACATCATCAGCCTCATGTCGCTGAAGCAGTCCTTCTATAGTATCCTCATTCACACCCGATATAATACAAAACATGTCTGTTAAGAATGACCTAAAACGGACAAGTACATTTATCAATGTAAACGCAGTCAATTAGATACATAACATATTATTATGTTGTACAGTACTGTACATGATCAGCTGAAAATCTATGGAAAAGAGCACATGTACAACTGGAGGAAAAAAACGATTTCATCTCACTCTTATCAAATGACGATAACCTATACAATAAACTAAATCAGTTGTGTCTCTTACTGCAGCTAAAACCTATAGTGTGTAGCTGTCAACAACTTAAAGGAAGTGAAACCTACAGATGAAATTTATTTCTTGTCTTACTGCTACAGTAACATTTCAGTAATCTTGATTTTCTGGCGAGGTATTAACATTGGAATTCTTCTGAGACGTCTTGTAATAAAATGGGTACCTTAATAAGTTGTTACAGTCAGTGTTGCCCTTACTGAAATATCTGGCAACCTCTTTGCTTGCAACTTCCCCCAGTGCCGTAAGATGGTCCCGATGGAAATAAAATTCCGGCGGATGTATCACACATTTCTCTTGCTGAATGACAAATGTATCCACAGACATATCTGGTATCCAGTAGCTTACTTCTAATTTTCCAGCCTAAATAGGAGTATAACAAATCATTTTTCATGTTCAAAAATTAAATGTCATAATTCATTAGAAATATAAGTTGTAAAAATGAATATCAGCCTTTTTTTTTTAAAGAAGCTTCTTCGGAAGTTTGTGTGCGTAACTTACAATAATGCAATATGATTAATATAATTCTACAATGATCACATCTAAATTCTACTATTTTTCAATTGAGTCTGTCTTTCAGTCTGATTTCAGAAGAATATTAAAAAATCTGTTATTTAGTTATATCACAGGCACATACATTTTTTTCTAAATCATATATGTATTTGTAATAATATTTTGCAAATTAAAGATGATACTAAATTAAATAATGTGTATTGATCAAACAGATCCCATGCTACACCTACATTAACAGTAACACAGTGTATTTTAAGCATTTTGTGATAAAAACACATACCTGATAAAACTTGGCATCTCGAAGTATCTCTTTCATCTTTAAAGGCTCTAGAGACTGGTAAGTATCTTCAAATTTCGCCACCAAATACTGTTGAAGAGCTGGTGTAACCTGACTGAAGTAATCCTGGAGCTGTAGACAAGGTGATATCATTTCAGGAGTTGGCCTAACGTCGACTGCTTCACTTAGTCTCTTGATACCACATACCTCAATCACTACATTGATCATGTCTGGTTTCACATGACTTTCAATAACTGTTTTTGAAAGAGTAAATTTCAGTTATTATTTAAGGTGGCTCTTGTAAAAAAGTCTTATTTTTTCTTATTTTTGTATGTTATTTTGTAATCTGTAATTTCACCATGTCAAAATCTGTCAAAAAAGACATTTTAAAGAAAACTGAAAACAAAGGATTTGAGATAACTGGTCAAATATATAAAAGATGATTCATACAAGGAAAATTAATTTTTAAACTGACTTTTACCTTTATTTGTATTTGCTCTCACCAGACTACTGCCTCTTGCTTTCCGTGTGATCCTGGCCATTTTGTTTTCCATATCAAGAAAATGTACTCCCTCTTTGTCGCAGAACATTTTCTCCCACTCCCTATTGTCAGGAATCATTGGACGGTCCTCTAGACTCACCCAGATCTGTTTGCTTGTGGGGAATACCTGGAACGAAAATTTATTGACAGTCAAGTAAAATATTGCATTTGGCATGTATTTTTAAATTGCTTTCACACATTTACTGCTAATTCTGAAAAGTATGACTATGCATTCTGTTTTGGAAGCGCTGACGCTGAAGTAATCAACCTCTTTTATTTTGTGTACAGGTTTCAAAAACTCCCTAATGTAAGTGGTGAGTATCTTACTGTGTATCAGGTGAAAAATGGTATTTTACGGCTTAACCGATATCATCGATGAAGTATCGGAAAAAATGAAAATATTTTTAACTGTCGAATCCATCTAAACAGCTGTCCAACGTGTTGCTATTCAGGCAATCTACGGTCATTCTGAATCTGTATTCTTGACATACTGTCTGCCAAGAAATCTTTTAGATGCTACAAATGTTTTTAAAATGCAGATGCAATACAGACATATGAGCTTTTAATCTATTCCTATGGTGTTGAAATGAATTAAATATAACAAACCAGAGCAGTAAACCACTGATGCTTCATCATTTCTCATTAATTTTGTTGATGCTTAATATTAAATATTGGTAAGTTAGCATCAAAACAAATATCAAATTGATCATTTCAATTTGTCCTCATCTCTATTGCTCCTATTTTAAAGAAGCTAAACTTAAAAACTATCCCAAATGGATACAAAGATATTTTATTCAATTAATCCCTAGAGAATGTTAACTATATAAATATTTGTTAAATTTATCAGACTTTTATTACCTTTTGCCTCGTGAGTTTTCTCTTCACAAATGTCTTCAATGCTTCGAGAGCAATATTAGCTGACTGTTCTCCTGGCATACCTTCAGATGTTGTAATTAGGATTTCACCAATTGTTGAGAAGATGTAGAGAACATCTGACAAAATGTTTCCATCTTTCGGGGAACTTGTGTTGCACAACAAGCAAAGTAATTTAATGTATTCATCAATTTTTGGGTGCATATCTAATTTGCCTTCTTGTCTGAAGAGTTCAATAATATCAGGACTGTCTCTGTAAAATTCAGCAATTGTTCTCTTGTTACAGATCTCTGAGTGGAATTCTTCAAGCAATGACCTATGCTTAGCGAAAAGCCCTGTTTTATCTACCATCCAGATTTCATTCCTGTTCAGCATTCTTCCAGGTACTGGCTGTTCTACTCCAATCATTTTATTTATTTGAAATCTGTCTGGAACAAAGTACACTGGTTTCTCTTGCAACAAGCTGCAGAAGTCTTGTCTTGTTAACTGTGAACCTAGGTACCGGTAGACATTTTTCATATGTTCAAGTGTAGTACAAAACTCGGCCGGGGTATCCACCTCCTTCCGTTCACTCCACTTTGACAAGAGATCTTTCAAGGTTTGTATTTCAATGGAATTTCTGATGCCCAGAAATTCACAAAAAGAACGTCCAGCACTGTTTGCATGTAGGTAAAGCACTTTATCATACAACAAGCTCTTAATGATGTCAGATTTCATGTATAAATCTGATGGTTGTTTCATCACAATGCAGATGTCTCGTTTCAAATAACCATTGATGTTTTGTGTTGTTGTCTGGACAGCTGGTAACCATGACGAATTTCGTAACAAAATACTGAAAGAACTGACAGTCTCCTTTAATATTTTGCCATCTTTTCCAAGGACATGACACTTGCAGTACTTAGAAAATCGACCATCCCAGTGCCTATCTAAATAAGCAAATAGATTTGACATCTGTGAAGCAAATGTGTCACCACTAAAATGATTCTTTGTCAACAGTCCCTCAAGTTCAGCACTGTAGTAATCTTGTACAGTAAATTCCTGTTCCTCCTTTGGCCATAGTACACTCTCATTGCACCATAATGATTGCTCCTGTAAAATTATACTTCTTTATTACATTAACTCCCATCATTCAAGTTATATTCTACATCATGACCAATCCTCAGATTCAGATAATTGATGCAATAATTGATATAACATGACATTCAACTAAAAGTTCATCACGAGGATACAAAATCACTATTGCTAATACATTATCTGTAGTATCTTTAAATTATATATCAGATTCTACAAACCAGTTCATCTCTTGTAATAAGCACATCCTTTTTTCTCAATGAAAGGAACTCCTCGACTCCAAGTTTTCTGAGAAAGTCTTGCCATGCAATGACCATAGGTGGAGAGCAAGGACTTGAAAGATAGCATGTGTCAAGAAGTGTCCAATCATATCCTGAAATTTTCCGAAAAGTCATGTTACATCATCACAACACAATTTAAAACTCTCTATTTTACAGAACAAACATCAAATTGAAAATCAAGTTGTATCAAGCCAGGTTATTAACGAACTATTTACCACTGAAGACATCTTGTAAGCAGATGCGATTTCCATATTCTGGGGGAAAATGAACTGGTTCTCTGCTTGGATTCTTGAAACCCTTATTGGTCTTCACCATGACAATGTCCTTGACCTCTTCTATATTGCAAACAGATGCTTGTTTCTCCACCTGATCTTTTATGTACACTAAATATGAAATCAAGGTCCCTTGAGATTTTGACTGAAAGAAAAAAGTCCTCTTCGTCTCAAAAGTAACAATATAATTATTGACTATATTGTGATATATAATAACTTTTTGTTTAAATTATACCATCTAGATTAAATTCTAATTTCTTCCTAACTCGGAGATGCTTTAACGAAAATATCTTAATAGAAAAAAGTACTGTTACCGATTATGTAATGCTTATAGACTATGTGTTATTCATATCAGAAGTTCCTGTAGTGTCTAACAGAAGACAGACTCTGAAACTATGGCAACTTGCTTGCTTACAGCACAGAAAGTCAAAGGGTTCAACGAGACTAAACTAAAGCTAGTAGTTTTTTGTGTAATATCAACAGATTTAAGCATGATGTTTAGCAAATAAAAGTATATCATATAATTTGACGCCTATATAATAATGATCTATCTTACCTTCCAGTCATCAGACTTTAAGACTGGTATTATATGATGATTTATGAGATCAAAGGGTGATAACTGCTTGATTCCAAGTCTCATTAAGAGTTTATGAACCTGACTATTCACCTCATCATCACCAGTATGCAGAAGCAGTGGGTGGATACTTCTAATGTCTCGTTGTAAATGATAGAGTGGATCTAAAATGTAGGTGGTAAAATGTTCTGTTTCAATGGGAGTATGTGTCTTAAATTTAAGTTTCATTATAACTGGCTTCATTCAATGTGAAAGTTGTTGATAAAATGAACATGTCTATCTTTGTCTATGAAAATAATACATGTCATGAATCATGGGTCCATGTTAAATAAAAAATTAGCTGTAAATATATGTAAATTTCCGAGAGGACAAACATATTTTGAAAAACAACTGATAAACTGATATAAAGAAACCTTTTCCTTTCTGTCTGTCCAGACTGGAGTTTACAATTGGAAAGAATATGGTCTTGTCTTGAAGAGATACCAGTTCGCCATCAGATAGGGGAAGCATACGCTGAGGACAACATCTTCGTGTTTACCTGTAATACATCAGACAAATCTTTCAATACCAGGTGTTTCATAAAAAGGTTGATTTTAATTTGGAAAGCGTATTTTATCATGTGAAACCCGAGGCTGCAAAAGTAATAATGTAAGTATATTTAATACTAGGATATTTGTACCGGTACATTAAAATATTAGAATCTGCAATTCCACTTACTACAGTGTGTCCCAATTTTCATAATCAAAGCTTTCCCTAATTGAAACAGATGATCCGATGTCAAGGTTTCAATGCCAAGGCAAGATGTCAGGGTCGGGTTCAACATGGCTGCCACATCAGTATGCAAGTAGAACAGGTTGAGATGTGTCTGGAGCAGGTCTGGTGTGATTACACTACGCACTAGAGGGTCTCGAACCCGAACTGCCTGGGAGGGGATCTTCCAGCTAACAATGCCTGGTAAAGCACAAGATAACCATAATTCATTTCAAATGAAAAGGTATATCCAAATTAAAAGCAAGTATCTGATGCTAAAGTTTAACTCTTTTTGCTTTCATTATAACATTACAATGGTTTAGCTTATTATCTACAGAAAAAATGCTATTTTCAAATTATGAGTGAACAATACCCGGTATGTCTTCTATTTATGTTCTTAACAGCAGTAATGCAGGTTCATGTATTGTGTCAGTGTTGTTTACAATCATGAGTCTGAAAATAAAGCAATCACACACATTTCACTGTTGGTTCTTTTCGATATTTCATATTACCTTCAGAATCAGGCTGGGTTGGAACACACTGTTTTGCCTTCAGTTTTTTCAGTATGTCAGAAGCAACAGGTTTGAAAAAATCAAGTACTTCATCCTCCATTGGAACAAACTGGAGAAATGTGCAGACTGCCTCCATGCTACTGAAGTCTGGATGAGTCTAAAATTTGTTTCAATACAAATCAATTTATGAGAATTCCGAAAACCTGACAAGTATCGAAAGTGATTCAAGAAATTTGTATTAGACATTTTTACAGAAAACATTAATGCTAACCCATTTATTTTACCTCTTTAGAACTTTTTAACAATAGTTTATATATATGATAATAAGAGGGTCCTGTATGTTGCACTGAACAGTTGGAAGCAACAAATCAATATTACAAGATACAGCGACACCTGTAACAGACTTTCACTGTTTACCACATCGGTAATAATATTCACAACTTCTGCTTTTAGGGATAGCACAAACAACATAAAACAAATGCACAAATTTCACTATTTTATCCAGCAATTCATTTTTTAACAAATATTTACTAAAAGAATCTTTTGTAACTTTAAGCCTTAACAATTTTTGTCAAAACCCTAACGTTTCATTCCTAATACGACTATATAATATTATAAACAAATTTTCCCGCTCTCAGGAAAAAACATGAGATGATTGCAATTCATGAATAAATCCGAAATCATGAAATACAAGAATATATTGAAATATACAAAAACCTCATGGGTAAGGAGCAACCCGAGCTCTATTTCATCAGGAGTAAAATAATTAAAACTGTTAGAAGCAAATCTCCTCAACAAAGGTTATATAAGTTCAGTTACTTTCACGATCGTCGTGACAACACCCAAATGTCTTAAAAACATCTAAGCATTATAACTTCTTCAATTACAGATAATTCCACTGTATGTGACAATGACAATATATGTGATACACTGTTACAGTTTGTGCAATCTATATGCAGAAAGCTGAGTTTTACCTATACAGGAATATGTAAGGTATTAAAGTGTTATAGGTGTAGTAGAATCACTCAGTTAAATACCTTGAAAGTATCAAGGGCATCAATAAAAACAGTGTGAATCTCATTTCTAAGCCATTGGTTCCAGGAGCTGTCTCTATCTACATCTTCACGGCTAGATGGTACATCAAAATCACCTATCAACAAAGTGGCATTCATTTTTACACCACACCCTTCTTATCTGACATTCTTAATGCATCATATTAAGTAAATAAAATGGAACTGTTAAAAACGAATCATCAACTAAACTTATTATAATTTAAAAACTTTAAGACCATTCAGACATGCACTGTAGAAAACATTTCTGAAAGTCTATGAACTTAAACAGTAAGTAATATCATAAAAATGGCAAGAACAAGAGATGTGTCCATAGGATACAGATGCCCCATCATTCCGCTGTATTGTCACAAAAAATCCTGTACAAGTACAGTTGATATAAAGTCTAAAAATGCTATTTTTTAGCTTTATTTGGGTGCATAACTATGCTTATCTCCAATAAATTGTGGTCAAATACCCAGGTGCAAAACTTCTCATGCTGACAACTTTTCTTAGAAAGTTTCATGGCTCTAGCAGTTGTACATTTCGAGTTACATGTTACACAAGACTAAAAATGCTTTTTTTGCTTAATCAGGGGGCATAACTCTACCAATATCTAATAAATTTGCATCAAATACCCTGATGCATAAGTTCACATGCTGACAACTATTCTTAGAAAGTTTCATGGCTCTAACAGTTATATGTTTGGAGTTACATGCAACACAAACTGTTCTACATACAGACAGCAGGACGGCGTGATAGTGGGATAGCATGACAGCAGGACAAGGGCAAATCTATAACCCCCCTACGCCCAGTGTTTGGGGCATAAAAAAATGGTGTTTTAAATGCGTGTGTATACAAAAAATAAAATTATGATGCTTCTGTAATCAATAGATTCAGACATAAACTAATATAATAGGCTTAAAAGCAATGAATGTGTTTCAGGATTATGCACCCTAATTCTGTAAAATGAAGATGCATGAGAAATAGAAGTGTCTTGTAAATTTTGTACTATACCTTGAACAATAAATCGGAACCCATAGCTTCTGAGTGGTAGAAAAGCAAACACAGGTTGTTTTGGAGGCATTCTCTGCAAAGTAATATCATCCATTGTACAATAAATAAATGCATATCCATTGACAATTAATCCTCATGTAATATTTGGATATGTACATCTTTTCAAAAGTGAAACAATTTTAGGAAATTTTGATAGTAATACTCTTTGTTAATCCATTTCCTTTAACAATATTTCTCTAACTGGTTAGAGAAGAATACTAGGATCATACACGACCCATAGTGGAGGACTTCGTTTTCCCGTCACAAGGCCAAGAGGGGGTTGGAGGAACTGAACATTCTTACATAGGCCACTGTGGAAATTTGGAATCGACCATCACAAAGCAAAGCAGGAATATAAGAAACTGAGCTTCAGTGATGTTCCAACAGCCTCTGCTTTCCTAAGAGATGGGAAATCCAAATTCTCAATTGTGAGTCATGTAAGATCATTTCTCTTGCATACCCTTAAATAAACATATTTAAATAAGTATTCAATATCTTTGTGTTTCCATGTTTCACTTTGTGTATGAATGTTTGTACATATCTCAAGTGTCAGAATATAGTGCTTTACTGTGTCCTTCACTACTGTGAACAAATTACAGAAATGTAAAATGATCAAGTTTCAAAAAGATAATTAACTTCCATAATTAAAATTTCAAATTAACTGAAAAACAATAATAAATATTCTGCCAAGTTACTGTTTTTGCTAATTAAGTTAATTGTGGACAACTTTACATTGAATGTATCAAAAGAATAATGAAGACTGCTCATTGATGGCAAAAAAAGATGGTGTATATGGTATCTGTATACTTTGAATTTCAAATAAAACAATAAACTTTAGTAAAATTGTGTCTTCCTAAAGTACCAAGAACTACACAATAACTGTTCACAATCAAAGTTCAACTTAAACCATAATAACAGTTCTGTACGAAAGACATTCTAGCCAATTTCCAATAAATACTACTACTAATAATAAAGACCTATAAAAGCAGCTTATTTCTGCCTGCATCTGTTTTACAAAGAGTCTTCTATTTTTCAGCATAGTACTTCCAAAATGAGAAAACTTTAAAAAAAAAGACTTTGGTAAGAATGCTATAAGTAATTCAAATGAGTTATCTCTTCAAAGACTTTGGTAAGAATGCTATAAGTAATTTAAATGAGTTATCTCTGTAAAGACTTTGGTAAGAATGCTATAAGTAATTCAAATGGGTTATCTCTTCAACTTCAACTTATTACTGCCAAAAGTCAATACTGACTATACTAGGCATCTCTTCCAAGCAACTGGGCAGACAAAGCAGTACTGTAATCATAGGGTATGCAAGAATGATAGTTTAAGAGCAATATTTCATTTTCTTTTATCATATATTCAAGGTTACTGTACCGACATGCTATGACCTGAATTTGAATATATTAATTTGCAACAAAAATTTGAACTACCCATTAACATTGTACTTAATATTTAAAACACTATGTGGTATATTTGGAAGGGATAAGAAACTCTTTCACTGACTTAAAAAGTGACAGATCTGGATTATAAAACAAAGACAAATTGTAAGTTTTAAACTGCATTACAGTTTTCTTGCCATGTTGCTTAAGAGGGAACGCTATGGCTAATTCTGTCGACTCTACTTCCGCGCCTGACTTAGTCTGCAATGAGATTTTACTAGCATCCAGCATCTTTTTAATTACAAGCCACCTGTCACAGCCATGTGTATGCGTTATCTCAACAACATTCCCACCAATGTCACGCCTCCTCATTGTCTCCACTGTATTCTCAACCTTCAATATACCACAATTCCAATCTATGATAACAATGGAGGAATGAAAACAAAAAGAGTCTTTTAGCAATTTCACTCAGTTAGAATCTTTGTGCTTTCAATCCCAATTGAAATGTTCTCTCTTTTTTTTAGCAGTGGCATCTACATTTCATTACAAGGAAAACTATTTAAATATCACAGAAAAAATAAATTTTATATCCGTTTTAAGCAGAAATAGTTCTGATACTATTTGCAATCAAAGCACTAACATTTAAGAATGAAAATTTAATTCTCCCTAGATGCAACATCAAACGTAATTTATGTACAGTTGGACCAGTATTATATCAAATCTCCGTTACAATCTCTATCAGTAGCCTTGTTTTAATGACACCACTTTAACATCAGCTAAAATGACAATCTTTTTGTAGAAGAAATCTATTTTCAACAACAACAATTATGTAGAGACAAACGTATTTTCTTAATACTGAACAATTTATAAGCTAACGTAGGACAAGAGACAATTACACCTTTAAGTGATCTTTCATTGAAATATCATACCTAAGCAGAAGCAATTATGTAACAATCTCTTAGCTTTGAGTCAGTACCTTGTTTTCAATTGTAATCTCCCTCAACCTGTGCAGGAACAACAGAAGAGACGGGTGTATATCATTGAACCTTGCTGCTAAGGTTCGAGTCTGCAATCTCATGTCAGCCTTTAGCTTTAGTGTAATCTGTGTCATCCAGCTTCAAAAAAAGAACAAGTCATGATTACCACATTATTAAAGTTAATTAATCTTTTCCCAATTTTTTTTTCACTTGTCGATGTAAAACCAAAGACCATAAATGTGTAAAGAAACATAAGCTTGTACATATAGGTCATTGAAAATATGCAAAGTGATACACGAGAATACATACAAAAATACATGTTGATAAATAAACCTGTTAGTTTTGAAACTCACTTGTTTTGGTTAACTCTTTCCTCCTCTGGGATCCAGTGTGGTAAAATGTACCCCATTGGACCACTTCCTACATCAAACTTAATATGGTATCCATTTGAATGCACTTCAGGGGAGTCTGTTATTCGAAAAACTGACTTGAAACCAATACCTTTTTGACCTGAATAAAATGTATTAGACATGAAAGCAATCTTTACTACAGAGAAAAATATCTAAAACTTGTCTGGTAGAGCAGTTGAATTACATTTAATATTTAGTCATATCATTTAACGAAAACAAAAATTATAAATGAAAACATACCTTTGTTAAAAGCAATAAAGCTTACATGACAGTTAGCATTTCTTTTGTACCTATATATCCAAATATGTGTTTTCCTTTTGTACTTCTTCCAACATCACACAATGCCCTGATGTCCTTCTCTCTAAATCCAAGTTCATTGTTGTAAACATGTATCCCATCATGTTCAATAACAAATTTTACTGAAGGACATTCATCTGAGCTGTCATTTAAAAGGTTGTCTGGGTAACTGTTGTCATCAGCATTCTGTACTAGTTCCAGAACAAAGTGTGTATCTTTGCTGTACAAGTCCCTAGACAAACGATCCAAACTTCTCCCAAGTCTCTCTTGTTGCACCTGAATGGGGAAACTAAAGTTGTTTTATATTTAACTGGCTATCATTAAAAACATTTTGAAAATCATTTAAACTTTTATTTTTTTTTTAAATCTTGAAATTTATATTATGTCCTTTCTATAACTTGTTTAATATTAAAATCTGTTTGCATATCACCTTCATCAGCCGTTGTCCATCCTCACTAAGCTGAACTCCAACACCAAACTCGTCTCTGCGTATCTGGTTGACAATTTCTTCACAAGAAGTGATTTCCTTTTTTGCAGAACCTACACTAATGGTCATATCTATCTCTTCATCAGCTTCTGTATTATAAACCAATTTCATTCCATTATTAAAACTGCTGGCTACTGTAAAATTTCAGTGTACATGTCAACAAATAAAATGTTATGATACAAGAACTTACACTAATATTTTTAAAAGAAATGACAGAATCTAATCCATTATGGTTTTTTACCTTCTGTTTCAGACAGTTCCTTCTTCACATCTTGAACTTCTGTTAGCTCATTGTAAGACGTTGCCACTTCTGAACTGTCCGAATCACCAGTAGATTCACCTTCTAAGATTTGGTCAACATCTTCAATGTCAGAATGTTCATTCATCTCTATGTCATCACCTTCCTACAGAAATTGACACAATTATTATTTTGAATGACACTTAACTATATACAGAAACAGACAAGCTGGACATGGCCAGGTCTCATTTGACTGCAGCTTATGCAAGCAACTATAAAACACATACATTTTGCTTGCCTTAGGTTTTATGTTTTGATTCATAAAAGAATATTCAATAAGATTACATAATTATGTTAAAAAATGCAAACAGATTAATTGTCCTAGTTATTGCATATCCAGCCCCAACACAGAGATCTGTGTCTTAATATGACGTTTCAATAAAATCCTTTCCAAAGTTCTAGTGGTATGTTGCATACGGTATGTTGCATAAAAAGGGGAAAAATTCACAAGCAAAGTGAGGAAGAGTTGTTGGACTTGAACTCACATTGTCTTTTATCACTGTGACACATTTAACATTTTAACTGATGGTGTTCAAGATTAATTGCTTAGCACAAGAAAAAGAAGAGAAGAGAAACTCTTTGAATTGAAAGCTAGACTTATGGTCATGAATCTCTGTACTCTCTCATTATGTCTGGCAACACCTCTTTTAAATGTTCTCTATCAAACCATACAGTCTGAAGGTTAACCAATTAAAATGATCAATTGCTTTGGATAGGAAAAGTGAAAACTGAAATGCAAGTACAATTATGATGTCTCAGTATAGAATTATATTCTATGCACTCTGTCATGGAATTATCATTTATTAAAATATGCTCTAGACAAAAGTAAGACAGAAGAAAGTACACACTGATAAACGAACACACAACAACTTTTAGTAACTTTCCATATGCCTGTTCAATTCATTTTTTACCTGGTTCAGCTCATCAATTTCAAAGAATTCCTGAACTTCAGCGGGAAGTGTTTGAACTGCTGAGTCTTGAAGCTGGCAGTTGCGCTGAATTACATCAGTCCATTCTTGTACTCCAAGTAAACAACCTAGTTCTAACAAATGACTTAGTTCTGCTTCAGTTTTGCATTGCTGCACTAACAGTTGCTTAGACTTGCTTGAACCTACAACCCGTCCAAGGGGTTCCAGGAACAACTGATTTGCTAGGGAGACACATATTTTGACTGGAATCCGAAGAAGGCATTGCAGAACAAATTCAACTGCTGGATGTCTAGTCAAAGTGTAACCTGAAAAAGGTGTTAAGTATAAATAAACTGCGTAAGAATAAGTTATCATACTTTAATTGCTTTAATCAAAGTAACTATAGTCTTGCAGAAGGCACAAAGAAATAAAACCTTTGTACTGTGTAGAATAATATATAATCATCTTACCCATGTTTTCTCCAGCAGGTTCATTGGCATGCATCTTGATAAGCGCTGTTGTCACAAGTCTTGATAGCAAAGCTAGCGGCATGTTCTCCACACCTTTGAATGCAACTGCCATTGAAACCAAATGACCAGTGGTGGATAAAACATTACGCTCTTCAATTGCTGTTGCAACATGTTCTTGAGAGGTTGACGACACTATCTTGACAAGTTCTCCTGGTTTTATCTCCAAGGCCAGAAAATCAAGAGTAACGACTCTCCCACCTGTTGATCAATTCAATTCACATTTTTCAATAAACAAGAAAACAAAACACAACAGACAATTGCCTTTTGTTAATTTTGATCTCTTTTGATCTTTGAGTAGGTAAAGAACCATTAAACATGACTAAAACCTGTTGGCTTTTATTTCAAGTTGTACCAGAAAATTTTTGATAAGATCCTACTTGCACGTAAAGCTGCACAAGCAGAGAAGTCAGATAAGCAAAGCAAGATATTGCACAAAACTAATCACACCTTCACGTAACATTTCCATTTCTATGATATTGCAACAGTTGACAAATATTAAGCAAAGAATGGTGTTTATTGCCTGATACTTTGATTAGATTTTATCAAAGCAAATGGTACTGGCCTGAAATATATCTTAACAAATATCTATCAACTGATGCATTGCTTTATATATTGATACAACTATAAAGTACAATGTACTATATGTCATTTTGGTGCATGTGTCCTCTCAGGCTTTTTAACAAACTAATGCTTGAGAAATAAAATCTTGAAATCGAATCACCTTCTAATGATTTTGTAGAAACGCCTCCATACTTCTGCACAAAGTCTTTCAACTTCCCATGTTCTGGTTCAAAAACCAGACCCCACTTGCTCCAATCTGCCATGTTCTCCAGAAGTGGACAGTTGTGAAGACATATCTTTGCAGCATCTCTAGTCTGATGTCCTAGGACACCAACCTTAGAGAATGAACCCTGTGAAAACCTGCAAAAAAAGAAGATACATAAGCTTACACGTTCTTTTTCCCTTAAAGGTCATGTGACACAAATTTTTGAACTTGAAATTTTCATATGAGTGAAAAATATATATCTAACTATGACTGTTTTACAAAATTCCGCAGGTAATTTTCATCTTAAAGATGTTTTTATTGCAAATTAAAATCCATATTTTACGCACTTGGTCACGCGCACCTGTCACGAGCGAAACCGGAAGTGACGCACATTTATCTCTTGCCACTTTACACAGCTGCCTGGATTGTTAACAAAAACTTTAAATTTATGATGGAAAGTGAAAATGTAGACTGAATATAGTAAAAAAAAATCAAAATTGAACAAGTTAAGCTAACATCATGAATATAGTATCATTGAAGATTTTTTATATAAATAATTTGAAATTTTGATGGAATTATAAAGCCAATGAGCAATATTAGAAAGAGGCTAGTTTAATCAGGGTTACAGAATTAAAAGATACATCAGTGAAAATATCTAGGCTAAGAGATATTTTTCAAGTAACTGATCCAAAAAGATTTTGAACATGCTTATTTTTATCCGATGCTGTTTGTTGGAAGACTTGATTAACTAACTCCAATTGAGAGATTTTTTTCTATAAAAACATTCTCCTTACAGTGATGTGTTGCTTATTTGTCTGTGGTATATTTTGCCTGAGGTACGTTTAAGTAATCTTTTACTAGATCTATATTTTTTTCATTATAAATGCATATCTTTATTTTTTTTTTTTGGCTTATTCATTCTACATATTTTTGGAAACAAAAAAATAATGATCAAAGAACAAATAATATGAAGAAGCCCTCAAGAAACTATGTCAAAATCATAACACAAACACATTGGGGTTTTTTTGTTTGTTTGTTTTTGGGTTTTTTTGCTTTTTTTAAAAATAATTTGGTCACATTTAGAAGTCGAATTATTTTAATTTTCATCATAAATAGATCCATTACAGTTAATTATCTAATTAAAATATGTATCTTCATGGAAGCTTCTTAACTAAAAATCATTCAGACATGTTAATTGGAACAATCTATAACATAATGTTTTCACAAGTGTGACTGATCAAAAGTAATACAATCAATTTGTAAGATCACTTGCCATAAAATTTTGCTATTTGTCTCAACTTTATCATTGATGGGGTCATAAAAAAGATAATTGCTTTGTTTTGACAGCTATGCAGAATATACAAGGGTCCCATTTGGGCAGGTTAATTTGCATAAATCCCACAGTATAAGGCGTGATTTATGGATCTTTGACATTTCATTGGATATTAATTCATAAGCAGACACAAATTTCTACTTGATGGACATGCCATATTATTATATTTCAAACAATATCCCAACATGAAAATAAGCCCGCCCGCTTAGCTCAATAGGTAGAGCACTGGATTAGTAATCCATCGGTCGTTGGTTCGACCCCTGGGCAGGGCAAAATTTCTCCGTGACAATTGTTCTCAGACATTGTGTCTTATGTTCATTTGTCTCTCACCGCTGATTCAGAGTAGATCATGTGGGAACAGTAGTCAGTCACTTGCGGAGAAATTGGCAATTACTGGTTAGTTATCCAGGAAAACCGGTTAGGTGGACTGACCGCCGAGATATAACAAATGTTGAAATCGGCGTTAAACCCCAAAACAAACAAACAAAAACGTGAAAATACACTGTAGTGTGAATTTCCATTCCAGTGAAACAAAATGTTAACACATTAGATATCCTATATTCACTTCAATTTTACTACACTTAAATGAAAAAGAATTTTTTTATGACGTAAACATCAAATTAAGAAGTGTTACGCAGCATGTAAAAACGTGGAGGAGATAGTTTGATATAGAACCACAAAATGGAAGAAATTGGAATATTTATTGATATTTATTAAGGTAAATTACAACCCGTTCTCCCATCACAAAGTTTGAATTTACTTATAAAAAGCTAGAAACAATCACATTATTTTATTTAATTCACAATTAATAGCATGTTATTTTTATAAGTGTGCCTTTATCGTGTTTCTTGTACTTGTGGTTTAGTGTTATTTTTTCATTTAAAAACGGATCTGTTATGAGCAGTGATATTCTGCACTACTGCCTGGTACAGTAGGGATAAATCTACGTCACTGCCAAAAATTGCGGCGGAAACTACCGATGTCGAAGCTGAAACAGCCGATCATCAAAAACACGTTTTTTCTTATCAAAAGCAATATTTTCATAATTTCGCAGTTAAACCATTTTAATCAGTACATTATGATTATTTTGAATAGACAAAGTTGCTATAGTCGTGTCACATGACCTTTAAAAGATTAGTTATATATATAAGTACATGGCTGTATACCTAAAATGTGTAAATGCATATCAAATATATATTTGCTAAACAACAGAACTATCTGTTAAAATCAGCAAACTTCTCAAATCTAAATGAGTTTCAATATTTTCTAGAAAGATCATTCCTTACCTAGAACATCTCAATAATGCGGGCTCGTATAAAACAGTAAAATTGTCCACTATGAGTCTGCCATGTTTCTCTGTGTAACCAAGTAACCTTGTCATGTTACCATGACCAAGATGACGCACATCCTTTACACTGTAGTGTGTACAAACAGCCTCTTCTATTTCCTCTGGCTAAAATGAAATGAAGCACATTGTCAAAATTAACAAGAAACCACATTTCCGTCCCACCAACCCCTCACCTTCAACTTAGTTTAGATAAGAAACAGAGATCCATAAGACAACTTTTTCACAATACAAGATTTAGCTCATGAAGACATTTTTTCAATTATGTTGAAGCAGATTGTGTGTTCCTATCACCTCAGTAAAGCTTTTAAATCTGATAAGATTTTATACCACTCACCTGAATATTTTCCTGTTGTTTGCACTGTTTAATGAACTCTATTAAATCTGTGTGATGGGGCTTAAATGTCGAGTCGCTCTCTGTTCCCCCAGAACTCGAACCAAGCTGAAGACCACCACTTTCTTCTAATGTCTGAGAGAAAAAAGAAATTTCAATTCTTAAGTATGTGTTGAATTTAGTCCTGTAATATCACAACAGTCTCTGCTTGTAATGTACAATACTATCAACTTGCGTAATATAAATATATGTTGCCCACCCAGCTAGCTCAGATGGCATGTGCTTTACATGAAACAGAACTTACTTGTTTTGCCTCCTTCAGGAGAAACTCTAGGAATCTTCCATAACCCATCATACTGAAAGCTGAGTAGCCAAAATCTTCCAACATTTTCTCTTCAATACGATCAAGATGCATCAGACTGATTGCACCGGCATTCAGACAACGCTCTAGGTAGGTCTTCAGCGACTCAATTAAGGCACCTGGATAAAAATCAACTTACACATGTACAATATCCATAGAATGTCTATGTAATTTCTATAACTGTGACTCCTGTTTTATGCAATATTTTTGCTTCAAAATGTATGAAGACAACTACATGTATTCAACCAATAAAATGCTGATTAAACCTACCAATCACTCTTCTAGAAATTGTTTTCATCTATTTATTTATTATTATATTTTTATTTTTTATTATATATTATTACTTATTCATTAGACTTTTCCTCCTTGAAAAAACAAACAAACAAAACCAACAATTCGTCATTCAGTAAATTCATGTTTCTAAAAGTTGGTAAACAAGAACAGGTTTGTCACTGTGGTCAGTATAATTTAAGGTGTGTATTAAAAAGAATATTCATTCATCTTCACCATAAGAAAATGAAAAAGTTGTTAATGTTTCCAAAATATTTCTTGGAAGATGGTGTACTTTTTCTTGGAGGTGGTTTATGCTGTTTCTCCTTCTTGGCATCGGCATCCTCACTGTCGATATCCTGAGCAAATATCTGTTTAACAGTCTCTTCCACAGCAGTATTTGACATGCATATTGCAAGGTGCAAAATGTTGCGTCCTAGTTCATCTTCTTTCATTACATTTAGGAAGTCCTGCAGATTAAATAAATTCCTGTTAAAAATTGTTAAATAGATCTGGCATTATTTAATAGAAATATTAAAAAATGATCACAGATACATTCAAGCAATATATCATGTGTCAATGTTAGGTTAATAAAAGTATCTATATTGTTACAACTAAAATACATTTTCAATATCTCATATATGTAACAGAGAACTATGCCATACTTTACCTCAATAACCCTTCTTAACCTTAAAGGCCTCATAAATCTATCTTGCGTAATCATCAGAAGCACATTGAACTTGTCAACTATCTCCATAATGGTCAGCTCTGGTTTCATCTTTAGATAGTGTTTTCTCACTTCCATACCTTCACCCTCTCCTGTATGAAGAATGTTGATCCGAAATTTCCTGCAAAACAGGTTTACTTAAAACATCATCAGGAGTATAGGTAAAACATGACAACTGACATCACCGATGAGAAAAATGGTGAAAAGAACTGTTACTGTTTAATCTAACACATGAAAAAGACACTGTGTTCAGTACATTCACACTTTTAGCAAGGCATACCAAATGTAGCCTACATCTTCATACTTATTACAACAAGAAATGTTTGTAAAACATACATGCCCCCCAGCAGCACCTAATTGCTTGTGGTTGGGCCAAAGCGTTCTCTAGTTATTGATCAGAAACCGTTTTTAGGATCAAGGTCCCTGTGGTCTTGACCTTTGACCTAATGACCTCAAAATCAATAGGGGTCATTTACTGGTCATGACCAACCAGCATACCAAGTTTGGTGAACCTAGGTCAAAGCATTCTCTAGTTATTGATTGGAAACCGTTTTTAGGATGAAGGTCCCTGTGAGGTTGACCTTTGACCTAATGTCCTCAAAATCAATAGGGGGTCATCTACTGGTGATGACCAACCAGCATACCAAGTTTGGTGAACCTAGGTCAAAGCGTTCTCTAGTTATTGATCAGAAACCGTTTTTAAGATGAAAGTCTCTGTGATCTTGACCTTTGACCTAATGACCTCAAAGTCAATAGGGGTAATATACTGGTTATGACCAACCAGTATACCAAGTTTGGTGAACCTAGGTCAAAGCGTTCTCTAGTTATTGATCAGAAACCGTTTTTAGGATGAAGGTCCCTGTGAGCTTGACCTTTGACCTAATGACCTCAAAATCAATAGGGATCATCTACTGGTGATGACCAACCAGCATACCAAGTTTGGTGAACTTGGTCAAAGTGTTCTCTAGTTATTGATCGGAAACCGTTTTAAGGATGAAAGTCTCTGTGACCTTGACCTTTGACCTAATGACCTCAAAGTCAATAGGGGTCATCTACTGGTGATGACCAACCAACATACCAAGTTTGGTGAACCTAGGCCAAAGCATTCTCTAGTTATTGATCGGAAACCATTTTTAGGATGAAGGTCCCTGTGAGCTTGACCTTTGACCTAATGACCTCAAAATCAACAGGGGTCATCTACTGGTGATGACCAACCAGCATACCAAGTTTGGTGAATCTAGGTAAAAGCGTTCTCTAGTTATTGATCGGAAACCGTTTTTAGGATCAAGGTCCCTGTGATCTTGACCTTTGACCTAATGACCTCAAAATCAATAATGGTCATCTACTGGTGATGACCAACCAGCATACCAAGTTTGGTGAACCTAGGTCAAAGCGTTCTCTAGTTATTGGTCGGAAACCGTTTCTACCTACAAGGTCAATGTGACCTTGACCTTTGACTCCTTGACCCCAAAATCAATAGGGGTCATCTACTGGTGATGGACAATCATCCTACCAAGTTTGATGTTCCTTGGCCTAAGCATTCTTTAGTTATTGGTCGGAAACCATTTGGTCTACAGACCAACGGACCGACCGACAGACAGACAAATGCAAAGCAATATACCCCCACTTCTTTGAAGAGGGGGCATAATTACTTAGTGAGATGGAAAATAGCTTAGGCCTTTCCTTGTACCTGAAAGCATCTCCGATTTCTGTCTTCAAGTTTTCTTCAAAGTGCTCTCTGACTGCCCGATGACAAGAGACAGCATCCCTTTTTGCTTTCTTTAGAACCTGGTAATTAAAGTTTATAACTTTGATAACACGCAAAGCATTTCTTTTAAGGAGTTTTAGCATAAGTAAAAGAATACTTACTTCTGTTATGTAATACTTTATTTGAAATCTGCTAATGCTTAAGTGTAATCATCACATTGTTTATAACCCCTTATGACCACCATGGACTATGCATTTTTTACTTTGGATAATAAACTGTCACAAAGAATAAATCAATTCTATAAACACCATCATCAAAACACGGGAAAAAATGATCCAAGAAATATGGATAACTACAACTGTATACAGTGGAATTGTGGTTTAAAAAACTGAAAAATATGCATTCAACTTGGGATTGAATACATACCATAATTGCTAATGGCAATGACCTTATTCTGACCCCAAGCATGTAGGCATTATCTGCGTTGTACTCCTGTACCAAGTAATTAATGAACGGCTCCAGTTCCAATTTAGTACCTGTCCACAACCTATTATTTGTCAAGTAATTGTTGAAATGATCCAGAATATCCATTGTTGTAATCTCTGGAATTTCGGCCAGGTCTGGTGGAAAACGAAACTGTTGGAACACTACTGGAAATCTCTGAAGAGGTCCAGTTTTAAGCAAAGAGAAGTCTCCTTTGTCGGGCACGAAGTCTCTGAGTGCTTCCTTTAATTCATACAAGGTGCATATCGCTCTTGTTTTCAGAAAGGCTGTTACAAAGGCATTTATTTTGCAAATAAGTCTGTTCAGTTCATAAATACAAGGAATCTTATCGATGTGGCTAATCCCTAGATTTTGAATGCTTTCGCAACCAAATCTCTTTTTGACTAATTGTTCTACTCTTTCTGGGGTAACAAATTCATTTGCATCCGCTAGCATTTCAATACTTTCTTTTGCAACACTGTCTATCTGTTCTTTAGGAGGTAGTTTACCTAATGGAACATAAACTGGTCTGAAATCAAATTTCAATGTTTTTGGAAATTCTTCTTTGTTGATCGGCTTTGCTGTTAGATTTACAATATCTTCAGAGAATGGCTGCCATTTCTCAAGACCAGACTTCTCAAGTGTGTTCATCACAGGCTGCCTAACTGTATTACCGAAAGCTAATTTGCTTTGATCTTGAAACCTGTTTCCTTCACAGACTGGAGTGACAGAAAGAGTTTGTTTGTCATACTTACTCCAGTCTACAGATGGTGTTCTGTTTGGATTTTGCTCTGGAACTGGCATTGACACAACAGTTTGATTTGTGGCAAATGATGGTTTCATTTCTTGCCCGAAGTTCAAAGTCATTGGAGATGGAACTCTAACTTGACCAATATCAGGCCTTTGTTTCGCAATCTGTGTCCAAGAGGGAATCGCTTTAATTGGTTCTTTTTGCCCTTCTTTCTGTATTCCAGAATGGATAAATGCAGGTTGCAGCAATGTTTGACCTACATTGGTACTCTGCTGAGACAAAGCTGGCATATGTACAACCTGTAGTGGTTTTTCAACATGATGAGTACCATAAGGCTGCATCTGTACTTGCAATTGCCTAGGATCTTGTTGTGAGGTCCAGGCTGGAAACGGCTTTCTCCTTTCACTTGACACCTGTGCTTGTACGTTATTACAGTTATTATTAATGGAAAATGTTCCTGTAGTTTCATCAACTTCAAACTTGTGTGTTCCAGACCGAGTTGCATCACAGATATCTTCTTCTTTGCTAACAGCAAGGGATGCCCCTTGTAACTGACCTGCTGCACACTCTGACATTGTCAATGGACTTAATGTTTCTTCTAAAGAACTAACAGAACTTGTTCCTTTCAAACTCAACATATTTGGAAAAGATATATGGGGTGTGTTTGTGTTCTGTGTCTCAGCTGTCTCATCAACAGTTGTGTCAACTACGAATCTTTTGACATCTTTTGTTTCTGTTGTGGGAACAGTGACCTGACTGATTGGATCTGCTGGATGCCCCATCTGCTGAGGAGCAGAGGGAGCTCTAAACTGACCTACAAAGGGAACAGGCATTCTGAATGATAACGGCATTCCTAACAGTGGCATTCCAGCCTGGTTTGGTAAAAACAATCCTGACTGGTTAAGCCCTATCGCTGGCATAAAAAATCTATTCATATCTTGTGGAGCAAATGCCATATTTCCCAAGCCCGGTGGCATCATTCTATTTTGAGCTGGGATTCCATGAGGCTGTGGCTGTGGCAAAGGTATGTTCATCATAGGCTGCTGAATGGCTTCTGTTGGTATTCCAGGTGGCGCACCAAATGATGACTGATTTGACTGTCCTTGATATGGAGCTGACATCACTTGATCTTTTTTGTCTGCTTGTTCTATTCTTTGATGTTCTGGTAATGCTGACAGGCACTGCTCTCCTCTGGGTTTCATTTCCGTTTTGGACTCTGAAATGCTAGAATTAACAGCAATATGCATCCAACTCTGATTTGATTTTTGTCCTTGCAATTTATCTTTTCCAGTTTCTTTGCTGTCCTCTAACAAACTATCAATAACTGACTTAATTTCTGCTTCTTCTCCTTCTGAAATATTATTACTGTCTTCCTCAAAAGCCTCAGAATCAACTTCGAAATCAAAATGAACATTTTTTCTCTGATTCTCCAACTGGGCATCAGTATCACACTTTCTCTGCTGCATCAGGCTCTGTTGAAAAATGTCTTCTGAGTGTGTCTGTTTCGTCTCTTTCTCATAATTTCTTTGATCAACCTCTATATACAGTCTCTTCGAATTATCTGTGATTTGACTTGTATCAGTTAAGCTATCTACTCTTTGACTCAGAAATTCTACATTACCATTATCTGTTTCTGTCTCTTTTGTAATAAGTTTTTCATTCCCTACACCACTCTGGCCTTCTCTTAAAGGCATTTCCTGTTCACATATAAGGAAAAGAATTTCTGCTTTTGCTGCTCCTTTAACTCCAATAACATCAGACCATTTTTCAAAAGCATGGTTCATTTTTGAAAGACCATAATCTTTTGCACTAACTTGCAATCCTGTCTCCTTAAGAACCAGATTCCAGATATTGCTTTTCAGCACTCCTTCAGGCTGCTTCTTCAAAATACGGATGACAACGTACTTTAATTTTTCAAGTTTTGATTCATGATGTCCCTTTGACTCCTTCTGTTTCTTCTTGCCTGCAAGAGCTAAACAAGTTTCAAAAACGAGTTAACTTCATATATTTTTCTAGTTACAGGCTTGATAAAACAGTAATTTTGGTCATTTGGTGGTCACAATTTGGCCTTCAGATGGAATGTACAATTATGTTACATTATTTCACCTAAATGTCCATATCACGAGTTATACACCTCGTTTATGTTTCTTTGGTTATTAATTTAATATTCTACAATTAAGGTGGTTGTCCCAAATACATTGTATTGCCAAAAAAAGTCCATGCCTTGAAGAAAAAAACAAGAACTGTCACTGTAAGATGACAATGCCCCCGAAAGGTGCTTTGACCTTTGAGCTGAGAACCAGTCATTCAGGGGTCAAGGTCAAATAAATATAGGTCAGTGGGAAGGTCTTATTCAAAGGGGGTTGTGTCCAAGTATGAAGTAATTCCATTAACTAATAAGGCAGTTATGGGCAATGTTAAAGTTTTTGGACAATTAGATCTTCAAGGTGAAGGTCACTCAGCAGTCAAGGTCAAACAAATATAGGTCAGTGGAAGGGGTGTTGTGTTTAAGTATGAAGTGTATCCATTTACTAATTCGGAAGTTATGGCCAAATTTTAGTTTTTGGACAATTGGATATTCAGTGGTCAAAGTCAAATAATTAAAGGTCAGTGGGAAGGTCTTGTCCAAAGGGGTGTTGTGTCCAAGTATGAAGTAAATCCACTCACTAATAAGGAAGTTATGGGCAATGTTGAAGTTTTTGAACAATTAGATCTTCAAGGTAAAGGTCATTCAGGGGTCAAGGTCAAATAAATATAGGTCAGTGGGAAGGCCTTGTCCAAAGGGGTGTTGTGTCCAAATATGAAGCAAATCCACTTACTAATAAAGAAGTTATGGGCAATGTTAAAGTTTTGGACAATTGGATCTTCAAGGTAAAGGTCATTCAGGGGTCAAGTTCAAACAAATATAGGTCAGTGGGAAGGCCTTGTCCAAAGGGGTGTTGTGTTTAAGTATGAAGTGTTTCCACTTACTAATTTGGAAATTAGGGCCACATATTAGTTTTTGGACAACTGGATATTCAGGGGTCAAGGTCAGATAATTAAAGATCAGTGGGAAGGTCTTGTCCAAAGGGGTGTTGTGTCCATGTATGAAGTAAATCCACTTACTAATAAGGAAGTTATGGGCAATGTTGAAGTTTTTGGACAATTTGATCTTCAAGGTAAAGGTCATTCAGGGGTCAAGGTCAAATAAATATAGGTCAGTGGGAAGGCCTTGTTCAAAGAGGTGTTGTGTCCAAGTATGAAGTAAATCCACTTACTAATAAAGAAGTTATTGCCAATGTTAAAGTTTTTGGACAATTGGATCTTCAAGGTAAAGGTCATTCAGGGGTCAAGGTCAAATAATATAGGTCAGTGGAAAGGTCTTGTCCAAAGGGGTGTTGTGATTAAGTATGAAGTAAATCCACTTACTAATAAGAAAGCTATTGCCAATGTTAAAGTTTTCGGATGGACTGATGGACGGACGGACGGACGAACAGTTCAAAAACTATATGCCTCCCTTCGGGAAATATATACATTTGTATATATATATTCAGCATAAATCCTCAGCCATCGAAATAGTTCTTCTGACAAACTTCTTATCATATTTCTTCATATTTCTATCTACCTTTCATCTGACACATTAATGAACAGTTGTAAAATGCCTTTTAAATCATGCTTAGCCAACAAGGACGTGTTGAAACATAGTTATAAGTTATCTGACAGATCATTTAACTGTAAAACCTCTACGTCTGCCTCTAAACTGAGACCTACAAATTCCCAGCCCCACACATTGATGGCCCTATATTGCTCACCTGAGTACCACTGCTTTTAACAGCAAGACATTCGGGTAAGTACAGCACACTCAGATACCTAAAATTATGTTCACTGAATGGCAAGTTCATTCCCTGAACCCTGACCTGTACCACCTGACCAGATTTTAAACTGTGTGAGTATTATTCTGATTAGTAATTAGTGACCCCTTGGATGGAACCAGATTTAAATTTTTTTTTTCTGTAACTTCAACAATTAGTAATGTAGTAGGACAAGTTCACCCATGGTTTAAGTTGAAATTTATGCACTATCACAGTGAACAAGCATACAGGCTTCTATTTACCAAATAAAGTGATTTTCTGGTCATGGGTGCAAAAAAAGAGAACGGATTTGGATAAAAAAGGGTAAGTTCTTGAATTAATACTTTCTCAGACTTTCTTAATATATGTTCTTATGCCTAAAACTTTTCAAATTGTCAGCCTAGATCAAAATATAAGATATAAGATCCACCTGTTTAATTTCGACAGTATTTTTGTTAAATATTACTCTTTGTAATAATATGTACTTTATATAAACAGAAAGTAATGAAAATGCATATATATGTTACATCTCCTGTTAAGCAAGAAAGTTGTGAGAAGAATGCTATTATTGTGATGCATTCCTAACCTTATACAGCATGGCATGGTCTACAAACGTAACAAATCCTGTTTGCATACTAAATACATGGACAAATGCTGAAATTGTTTTGTTGACAATGGTTCTTGTTTGTTGTAACTTGGTTAAACATATGTTGTTTTCTTTTTCAGACATAATAGGAAAGGAAAAAAGTCAAATTAATGACTGCATGTACCCTCCACCCCCCGACCACAAAAAAAAATTGTAATGAACAATGCTTTGTAAAATGCACCAAATGCTACATCTAAGTTGTCTAAGCATGAAACAATTTTCCCATTAAGCATTATGCTTAAATGACATACAAGAAAAGGAATAACCGTGTCTCCATAAAAAGGAAAAATATATCATTCGACAGTAGTTCTTTTGAGAGGACTGTTGAAGAAAAAATAGCCATATAACTTGATGTTTTAAAATGGTTCATAAAATTTTGTCAGCTAGTGAAACCCACTTTTCAACTGTTATTGGATGTTACCAAGTGTTATTTACTAAACAAAGAAGTCATCAGACGTTTTGCCTTCACTTTGTATCTATTCATCTTAGAATATTTCAATTTTCAATCATTAAAAATCTTTAAACAGTATGGTATGCATTGAATTTTTCTCAAAAGCAGTCCACATGAGGTGAAGCATTAAAATAGCAAATTTTATCTGTACTTTCCATTTATTTGATCAACAAACGTTAACACGCTGCGTTCCCTTGTTCTATGCTAAAAAAGTAAATGAAAGGTTATAAATAGGATATAAGCATTTTTACACATTTTTCGAAAAAAGCCCTCAATCTGTCTGTCTGTCCATCTGTCTGGCTGTTCGGATATCTGGATCCCATGATGACATAAAAAAATCATATAAGTTGTTGATGAAACTTAGTAAATGATTAGATGGCAATATGGAGAATATGCACGTTGCTTTGTTTTTTCCTGATATCGAAATTCTGGTTGATATGGTTGTTAACCGTAAGGTTGGTTAATTCATCGCTATATGAAGAGATGTCTTCTAAATGTGTACAAATTAGTTAAAAATATTTAATAAATGAGCACAGTTGAATAGAAATACTAGTAGTCAATACCTGCTGCCTTCGAGGATGTTGACTTTGATTTTGGTATGCCTTGCGTGGAGTCACCAAATTTTCTTTTCCCCTGGAATACAAACACAGACATATTAGCTAGAAAACCAAATTGTCCAAGGTAGCCGACCTGAAAAGGGGCTATTAAACAATGGTGTGTGGGGTGTGTGTGTGTGTGTGAGGGGGGGGTTGGGGGTGAGATGTCAGATGAAAGGAAATACATGAATATAAAAAGTGGTTGTTTGTTTTAATGGGGGAAGCATAATAGTGGTCATGGCATATGATCTTCAAAGCCCAGCCTGTTCAAATTTCACAATTTTTGTAAAGCCCCGCCCCTAACAGTCATATTTTTTCATGGTTCTGTTTAGATTTTATAATTTTTATAAAGGATCACCAAAAAACATCTGTGCCAAATAACATTTAAGTCTGCCAAGTAGTTTCAGAAAAGAAGATTTTGAATGTTTCTCCTCTAGAAACTTAGGTCAAATAAACCTCAACCTCATGCATCCATGTTTTTTCACAGATCCTTATAGATTTCACAATTAATATAAAGGGTCACCCTAAGCACACATATGAAAAAATTAATTTCAAATCCGGCCAGCAGTATCTCAGAACAAGAGCTATCACTAAATGAGATTAATACCCCCGCAATACTGCCATTGATAATCCTAGAGATGTAAATGTAGTTCATGTCACAAGATGAGGGCCGCAGAGAGGGCACTGGTTTGCATTACCAATGCGCCATGCACATCTTTACTTATTAGTGATCTTGCATACTAAGTTTCAAAGCGACAGTCCCAGAAATATGGAAGTAGGTTAATTGCTTCACAAGATTTTTTTCAAAACCACAAGATGACTCCAATATACATGTACAGGCAAAAAATAACATTTGTAAAACTGTCCCATAAAAGTCATAAAGGAAAATAGGCCCCACTCCTGGTGGCCATATTTATTCATGGAAAGCAATAAATTTCATAATTTATATAGAGGGTCACCTAATGAACATTTGTGCAAAATTATTTTCAAACTGTATATATATACCACCAGTTTCTGAGAAGAGGATTTTTTAAAGTTTCCGGAAAAAAAATCCTGGTGGCCACGATTTCCATGAGCCCAAAACATGTGTCAATTATTTTCAAATTGGACTTGCAGTATCTAATAAAAAGATTTTTAAAGTTTACCATTAAGACATAATTAAAGGCAAAATAAGCCCCCTCCCCCGAAATTCCTTTTTTTTTGTTTTACATGATTTTGAAAGAGGACCATCAAAGGAACTTTCCTACGAAGTTTGGTCGAAATGTCGTCGGACAGACGATGGACAACAGAGATACCAGATATGATCTTTGGTCAGGTGAGCTAAAAATACCCGTTTGCTGAAATAATATAACACTAGTAAAGAAGGCAATCACTTGTTTTAATGTATGAAGTTTGTGACAACTGAGTAGTCAACAACTTAAAAAGATTATTACAAGGTTAACACGCATCGATCCTCTAGGAATAACTTACCTCTTTCTCTGCCATGATTCCGCCCTTTTCCTATTTCTTGTAGTCTGTCATTACATAAGTTAACATATCTCTTGTCATTCTCTCAATTATCACGACAATGACATCAGCCTATTGAGTCCACTCAAACTATTCGTTCAATCATTAATTTACCGGCTAATAAACAATAGGTCCCCTTATCTGAAAATATAATTTGTTTACATAACTACTTCTGCTTACTGCAGTATCGATACGAAATGACGCAGTTATATTTTCTGAAAATTAAACTTCCTTCTTTAAATCATTATTATTATATAATGCGATAGTCGTTTATGAAAACGAAACTAAATTCAAATTAACCAAATTTGGCAAATGCGCGTTCAAATTAAAGGGGAGTAACCTTTGCCCTGGGTTCTGTGCAGAATTCGACATAGTTACTGACTGATACAGCCACAACTAACACTGGATAAGTGTTGGCTGGTCGTCACTGCAATTTTTGTTAATCAGAACGTAAAAAAAAATTGCATCCCCAATATTTAACGGGGGATAATGGTTTTAAACAGAAATAACGTTACTGGTATGCAACAGCACCTGGAAGAGGAGGTCGGGTTACGTTTTATCCGATAGCAACTGTATATAATTTCTTATGACTCATTTAAATTATATCTGTACGGGAACAGTTGACCTGAACCTTGACTTTATGTAAGACATGCTGTTTGTATAATTGTTCACTGCTTTGTTTATGTAGAACGTAACAGTAACTTGATCCTTGTTTATGTAGGCAAATCAATATCTAAACAAAAATACAAGATAAATTCCAATGATATTTTGCGGACTGAAGTTTTAAATCCTAAGTCAAATATTAAAATTACGGAAATGGCAAATATCCCCTTGAAAAGGAATAACAACAACAAAATCATAACAATAACAAAGCAACAACAAAACAACTTCAAGCAAAATCAAACGTGTTTTCTAGTCTAAGGAAAACTCCTAATTCGAAATTAGCCTTCCTAGACGACCTCCAAGATACTGGCTAGATATGTGTCTTTCTCTGTAAACTTTTTAAATAAAAAAACAGTGTGAGTCTATCTATTTTAGTTTTTACCTTCCGTACTGGCTTCCCTTATGACCGACACTCGAAGAGTTTAAAGGTTTTAGAGGTCCCATGTAGCGGGGCTATTCTCTTTGCATGTAAAAGAAACAAGATGGGACGTTTTCTGTACTTTGGACCATCCTCCACAAACTAAAAACAACTATACGCTTCGAGGGGGCGGGCGTCGGTTGTATGGGCAACCCGACCAACGATAAACAAAGTAATAAGTATATACTGATTAAGTGAATAATTCAAATTATTGAAACTGTCTAGTTGGAGAACCAGTTCATCATAATAAGAAGACAAACAACCTAATCAACTACCAGTAAATGTATATATACTTTTGTCCACAAATAAACAAGAAGATTACATAGATTATCTAAAAATTTATCATTTTTTGTTTTTCATTATCTGAAATGTACAAAACTGTACCAAGTATGACTGTTGAAAGATAACATGTATTTGTCACCCGCGTCTTTGAGTTTATTCATGGTCGGTACCGGTTGCCCATATGACCGACGCCCCCCTGCGGGTGCATCGATTAGTTGTGGGGAATTGTGCAAGATGCATAAAGCATACCATTCCAGAGACACACCTGTTTTTTTGCATGCTCATTGTATAGCACTTATACATGGGACCTCGGTTTAACATCTCATCTGAAGAGAATTAGTAATGTCAATAGAGGAGCGTGGGATTGATCTCGCGAGCCCTGAGTTACCAGTTCAGCGCGTTATCACTGGACCACTTATTCGCTCCTCGCCAGCGTCTTATCTGCGGGTCAATTCTGTCACCTCACGTTTCCATGTAAGAACTAGGTATGCGGATGTGGTTCTCGTCTGGCTCTTACGAATAACTTGTTTTGATGTATATAAATGCTCCCTTTAAGTTATTGATATGATATTTTAATTGGTAGGACTTTATAGTTCAAGCATGCAGAGGCCGATGCTTTATTTCCCAGTTAATAAAGACGCTTAGATGTGGGTGTGTGTGTGTGTGGGGGGGGGGGGGGGGCTAGCTAGCTCATATCACTCAGAATTTCACATACACATACCACGCGCACGCACGCAACGCACGCACTACCTACTCACACATTACAAATACTCAGTAACAAGAGGGCCAAGATGAGAACCATTGAAATTGTTTGATGTTTTTCCTCGCTGTAACTGCCAAAATTAGAAAATAGATCAGTATTGCAAGGGTAAAAACTGTTTTCAAAATTGTCCAGGAGTTTCAAAGATTTGAAAAACAGGCCAGCAAGTTACCAGAGCTATCACTGAACATGATCAATATCCCCGCAATACTGCCTTGCCTTGGAAAAGGCGAAATATATAAAATGGTTACGCACATTAGACTTGTTGGTGATCCTGCACAGTTTTAGAGATGTGGAAAAAGTCCAAATCACAAGATTTTGCTATGACGGGCAATAAATCTACAGAGCGCATACTGGCCGAACGATAATTGCGTCACGCTAATCTGCTTTTATTTGAGAGCATGCACAACAAGTTTCAGATTGATAGTTTAAGAGATGTGGGAGAAGTTCGCGTCACCAGATTTTGCTCGTAAAACTACAGAGGGCGCAGTGGCAGCACGATAAAGGCGTCACGCACATCTGCTTTTATTTGTGAACTTGCACATGAAGTTTCAAACCGACAGTCCTAGAAATGTGAATGTAGTTCGCGTCACAAGATATTGCCGCAAAGTGGACATTTGTGTGCATGAAAAACATGTTATTCACATCTACACGTATTGGTGGACAAGCACACATAAATAAAAACAAACTAGAGCTATCACTAAATGTGATTAATACCCCTGCAAGACTGCTTCGGAACTGAGAAAGTTATTAGTAACAGAATACTTTGTAAAAGAATTGAAAGTTATGGTTGTGGGCAATTAAAGATAGATGTGGTTCTTGAACATTTCGTTTCATGTCATTGTGCTTGACCATTGTATGAAGTTGCATTAAATTCCAAGTATTAGTTTTCAAGTTATGCTACGGACAAGGAAAACCAAAGAAGGGCAATAACTCTGCAAATAGTGAAGATGGAGTTATGATTTTTCAACAATGCACTTCCTCTTATTGTGCTTGAATATTGTATGAAGCTGCATAGAATTCCAAGTAGTAGTTTTCAAGTTATTGCTCCGGACAAGGAAAACCAACAAAAGGCAATAACTCTGCAAATAGTAAAGATGGTGTTATATCTACTGTATACTGCACTTCCAGTCATTGTGCTTGCAGTGATCATTCTATAAAGTTGCATTGAATTCCAACCAGTATTTTTCAAGTTATGCTCCGGACAAGGAAATCAAAAAAGGGCAATAACTCTACAAATACTGAAGATGGAGTTATGATTTTTAAACATTACATTTCCTTTCATTGTGCTTGACCATTGTGTGAAGTTGCATTGAATTCCAAGTAGTAGTTTTCAAGTTATGCTCCGGACAAGAGGAACACCAATAAAGGGCAATAACTCTGCATATAGTGAAGTTGGAGTTATAACTCTTATATACTGCACTTCCTGTTATTGTGCTTGATTATCGTATGAAGTTGCATTGAATTCCAAGTAGTAGTTTTCAAGTTATGCTCCGGACAAGGAAAACCAAAGAAGGACAATAACTCTGCAAATAGTGAAGACGGAGTTATGGTTTTTCAACACTGCACTTCCTCTCATTGTGCTTGAATATTGTATGAAGCTGCACTGAATTCCAACCAGTAGTATTCAAGTTATGCTCCGGACAAGGAAAACCAACAAATGGTAATGTGATGCACCGGTTTTCAATTCACAGAGTTTTCTAGGTATCTACGTGTTTTGTGAATTATATTGGGCAGTCACATCTTATTTTTTGTGTTACTGATGCATCTCTATGTTGTTGTTTTTTACTTTTCCCTACAATTTTTACCAGTATTTAATTATTTGTTTGATTTGTAATTATGAGAAATGCTCGGTTTTAAACCCGGAAGTGTTTACAGTCCGCCATATTGTTTAGCTCATGCCTTATAACACGTCACTTTGTTTTGTTCACGTTCATATTCTCTCGTTTTTTTGTGAGTGCTCAAGAGGGTTAAATATTCAAATGCTTGTTTGTAAGTGCTGAAAATTCGCATCAAGTGTACTCCCCCCTCGTTACTATGTACTTTATTTATTGTATCATTATTTTTTTATGAATTATAGTGGCGCTTATTATTCTAAAAATGTGATATCATTCTTTATATTATTTGTTAGCAGTGTTAGCAAACCCGCGAGAGCCCCTTTGGTTAAATCCTCTTACAAACTTACACTGTTAGCAAACTGTTAGCAGTTACATTTAAAAGTACGTGCATTTGCAGGAATCGGGACTCCTCAGACTTTTAACTTAGGTTCTTCTGTGAAAGAATTTTCAAGTAAATTATTTTGAAGTGAAATTTATTCAATATTCATTTTTTAGTTTAATTTATTCAAAACTAAAAGGATAAAATATCCAGACTTTTAAAATACAGTTAAGAGATTTCCAGGTTTTGATCTTTACCTTAATACAAGATTTTATAATAAATTGGATAGTACTTAACGTTTATTATGACTTACCACTAAGTTTTGGTATTTAGTTAATAATTTATTGTTCGGTCGTTGTACGCCAGTCGCTATATGAAACTTTGTATTTTCGAATCATTAAGTTTTGAATTTAAAATGCGAGTTGCCTTTATCTCGTTCGAAATATTGTTCTTTCACAAATAGATTATTTTAAATCGCAAATGTTTTGGTTCTAAGTTTGTTCTTTTATTCTAACTGCGGACTCAACGTTTTGTGACACTCTATGTTCGTCCATATGTCTGTTCCCCTACCTTATTACATTTGCTGTGGTAATCTCTGAGAAGCTTAATTAGTCTTCTATGTGAACACTGATCTAGAAATTGTTCGAAAAAGGCTGGTGTTAAATGAACTAGATTCCATATTTTAAATAAGCTTAGTAATTCAATTGAAATACTTTACTCGTGTAATAACTCTACTTCCTGTGCGACTTATCTTGAAACAGAACAGCCCGTCAGTACAGAGCTTAAGGTACCGGCCATCGAAGCGCAACATAAATTTGGTGCCAGAAGTAGGATATGTAAAATACCGCGTATCCAGTAATACAAACCCAGCACCATATATCAGCAAAAGAAAACAGCTTGAAGATAAGTTTTCCCTGCACTAACCAGGACAATAGCGAAATCATTTTTTAACAATAGAGACGAAGGATCAATCTCTTATCTTTTGCGTGTTTCTAGTCCAATCAATTATAGCTCAAGTAATCAATGCGATGATGCTATGGATTTGGTATCAGAGGCATCGTCCGAACCAACACAATACCAAGAGGCAGCGGTTAATACTTCAGTTCAACGTGATACACCGGGAGTTGATCAGAACATAAAAAATAGTACAGGGGTGCTAAGAGATGTAGTGCAGGAGCAGAAAATGTTAAAGAACAATAATCAAGATAAAAATGAACAGCAGGAGAGGGGTGCAGAGAGATATTCTGAGCAGCCGCGACGCGCTTATAGCTTCGACGAAGCACCTAGCAATTATAATTTCAATTCAAATACTCCTTTAACCAGGGGTGTACCGGCTAGATGCAATTATGCAGTTGTAGCGGGGACCATTACAACACAGAAGCTTATCAGTACCAGCAGCCTTACAGACCTCACACAATGAGTCATATTAAGATTCAACCCTTTACAGGTAAAGAAGATTGGCAAGTATGGATATCAAGGTTCGAAACCCTAGCCATGCGATTCGGATGGACTGAGGATGACAAGCGACCAGTTGCTTCTCGTATTGAAGGGTTGGCAGGACAGTTTGTTTTCACACAGCTTCCTGTTGGTATAGTTACAAAATACAGGGAGCTGATAAAAGAACTGAATAACCGTTTTAGAAAGATAGAAACGGCACGCTCATTCGCGGCTAAACTTAGCAGAAAAAATTAAAGGGCAGATGATACTGCCGAAGAATACGCAGCAGACCTGAAACTTTTGTATGATAAGGCGCACAGTTACCGCGATCGACGCACCAGGGATGAAGACTTGGAACGAAGATTTTTAGATGGCCTACGTGACGAAGAGGCCAGTTTTGAGGTGGAATTTCACAAGAAACCGTTTACAATTGATGAAGCCGTGTTCTATGTGGTTAATTTCATTCAGACTAAATCCCGAAACGACAATGAACGGAGGGCGCATAAAGGAACTAGGCGTGCTACTAATGACTATCAAGTAAGTGACAGAGGTAATGAGAATACGTATCATTAGCCAGAAGTAAGTTGCTCGCGGGTGACTAAAGGTAACTGGAGTAGCAAAGAAAAGGGAAGTATTAAGCCAAGTGAAAAGAAAGTCATTGATGCAATGAACCAGGTCGCTGTTAGTACAGTACAGTCTGCAGTTTTCCAGAAGATATTAAAAAGATTAGAAAAAAAGGAAGCAATCACATCAAAAGAGGTCAGTAAACCTAAACACCCGAGATCACGTGCCATAATTGCTCACGCACTGGTCATTACGACCGTGAATGCCCAGAAAAGCCAAGTGTAAGTTATATTATCAGAAGGCCAAACTCGGACAGTGTTTAATCAAAAAACAACAAACAACCTTTAAACTACCAGGGCCCGTCTCTCGTGGCCAGAGGGGTGGGTGGGTGGGGGCGGGGTCCGACCAGAGGAGAAATAAGGCCATTCGAAAGAGTTGTCTGGTGAGCAAGTATCTGAAGAAGCAAGAAACCAAAGTTGTGCAACGGAGTATATATACATGGTAGTGTGGAATATATACCTCTTGTATTTACTGCTGATACAGGTGCGTCCAGAACTATAATTTCTTTTTTATCCCCCCGCCACAGGCGGAGGGGATATTAGAAATGCCCTTCGTCCGTCTGTGCGTCCGTGCGTCTGTGCGTACGTGCATCCGTGCGTCCGAAACAATTTTGTCCGGAGCATAACTCCAAAACTTCTTGAGGGATTTTATTCAAACTTCATACACTGACAAAGCACATTGGTAGGTAGTGCAGTGTGCAAGTGCAATAACTCTACCTTGCCTATTTTTAGAGTTATTCCCCTTTATCAGAATTACTTGATAAATTTGGCCGGAGCATAACTCTAAAACTACTTGAGGGATTTTATTCAAACTTCATACACTGACAGAGCACATTAGTAGGTAGTGCAGTATGCAAGTGCAATAACACTACCTTGCCTATTTTTAGAGTTATTCCCCTTTATCAGAATTATTTGATAAATTTTGTCCGGAGCATAACTCAAAAACTACTTGAGGGATTTTATTCAAATTTCATACACTGACAGAGCACATTGGTAGGTAGTGCAGTGTGGAAGTCCAATAACTCTACCTTGCCTATTTTTTAGAGTTATTCCCCTTTATCAGATTTACTTGTTTACATTTTAAAAATCCCAGCATATACATGTATATCTAATTCTTGAATTCTTGAACTTATTATCCCCCCTCCAAAGGCGGAGGGGATATTAGAAATGGTCTCTGTCCGTCCATGCGTCCGTCCGTTCCAGTTTTGTCCGGAGCATAACTCCAAAAGTACTTGAGTGATTTTCTTCAAACTTCATATACTGAAAGAGCACAATTGGAGGAGGTGCAGTGCGAAAGAATAATAACTCTACCTTGCCTACTTTTAGAATTATTCCCCTTTATCAGATTTAATTGAAAAACTTTGTCCGAAGCATAACTCCAAAAGTGCCTGAGCGATTTTCTTCAAACTTAATACACTGACATAGAACATTGGTAGGAAGTGTAGTTTGCATGAACAATAACTCTACCTTGCCTATTTTTTGTGGGATTTTCTTCAAACATTATTACATTGAGTGTTTGAAAGAACAACCTCCAGGTAGCTTCTTCCCGGCGGGGGGATTAACCATGTGTAACATGGCTCTTGTACAATTTACAATTGAATAAGTATTTACAATCGCCCAGAGTTGAGCAAATCGAGTTGCCTTAAGGGAGCCAGTGGAAAACCAATTAAAGAGTTTGGAAAGGCTCAGTTAAAACTGAAGTTGGGACCTTACGATATTACAAAGGAAGTGACCGTTGCAGATATAGAAGATGAAGCACTACTTGGAATTGACATTCTCTGTGGTAGTGAAAAGGGCCCGGCCGATATTCTTTTGAGCAGAACAATCATTGTACTTGATGGTGTAGAAGTACCATGCTTTCGGATTGGTAATACAAACGAGGCAAGAAAGGTGGTCGCCGCAACTGATACTACAATTCTTGGACAATCAGAGTCATTATTAGATGAATATGTGGATCGATAAGAGGAAGATGACTATGACGCTGAAGCTAACTACCTGATTGAACCATCTGAAAATTTCAAAGAAAATTACAACTTGGTTATGGCTTCAACTCTTTTAGATATCAATAGAGGAGCAGTCGGTAAAGTCCGTATTTTAAATCCTTATCCGAGTGATACTATAGTGACACAAGATGCGGTGGTTGCATGTGCAGAAAGAATTGAAAGAATAGTCAGCGTGATAGCAGAAGAAGAAAGTCAAGAAAAAGCAAATATCAGTGCTGTTCGAAGATTATGTCCATCAGAAACAGAAAACAGAGGTTGTTTGACAAAACTATGGAAAGCGAGTACGGACAAAATTCCAAGGCACTTACAGGAGCTGTTCGAGAAGTCAACAGAGGGGAAAACGCCGCTTGAAAAGAATAAAATCTGTGGCCTGCTGCTGAAATATCAAGAGTAAATGGGATTTGGGCCTAACAGACTTAGGTGTACACACAATTGATACCGGAGACGCCCCGCCGATTCGACAAAGACCAAGATGCGTGCCGCTGGCTCAGGCAAGTGAAGAAAAACAAGCCATAGAGGACTTAATAAAGAAAGGAGTTATCGAAGATAGTAACTCACCTTGGGCTAGTCCGATCGTTTTGGTCAAGAAAAAGTCCGGCGAATTGAGACCTTGTGTTGATTATCGAAAGGTTAACGCACTCGTCAAGCCTAGTGGATTTCCACTGCCAATGGTTCAAGACTGTCTACATGCAATGGCCGAATCAAGCCTTTTTAGCTCATTCGATCTTACTAGTGGGTATTTTTAAATCCTCCTCAAGAAAGAAGATATACCTAAGATGTATTTTGAATATTAAGGAATGTTCTGGTATTTTCTTTATGTCTATAAAATCAAAGAATTTCAAAAATATATTTTAGGTAATCTTTGGTCATAAAAATATTGGATTAAATTTTCATCAGTGACAGTTAACTATTACCAGAATATTTGGAATTATTTTTCATTATTCTTCGTGAGGAATTAATTCAATTTTTCAACAATTTATGGGATTATTCTACTTAGTTATTTGGGAAATTTGTGGAAAATACTTCAACAGTAATTTAGACATTAAAATTTTCATCAGGATCAGGATTATTAGTTTATTTAGAGCTGCACTTAATCGAGGCACTGTAAAACATTTGTCGTATATTTGTGTAATTGTACTTTAATAATTCATTAATTTGTTTTAAGAATAATTTTTTATTGTTTGTTACTGGTTATTCTTTCTGTTACATTTTAAAACGGTCCTGATAATGTTAAAAATTATTACCAGCACGGTATCCGCACCTCACTACCCATAGGTCTGGCTAACATCTTCACATTAATGGACAGGTGTGTAATCTAATGGGCAATAACAGAGGTTGCAGCGTAATTCATTTCTTTTTTATGGGAGCTAAAATTGCGGAAATCAGATGTCTTTAACTGGATGGAACAATAATTAATTGGTAGGTATTCATTTTTAATAGTCTCTTTATTTGAATGTCTATTTGATAGCACCAAGTATGAGCTACACTCAGCTTGTCAGATTTAGAATGCTAGGAGAAGACTGAAAGTTTTCTTCAAGTGACCTTTTCACATTAAGTAGAAAACAGAGCAGCGATAAAGATATTATAGAAAATTGTTTCTTGTGGTTAGAAGCAATGAAGTTATAGTGTATAATAAAGGTTTTCTGCCTTATGACCTTTGCGTTTAAATAAACAGTGAAAACCTAACTTGAAATTCAAAATAAAGAACAAAGATTAATTTGTCCCGCCAATAACTTGTTCGATCTTTTCCTAAAGTTTTTAAATTAATCAGCTGATTGTAGTTTATACAAGAGGTAATTGAAATAATTACCAAACAATTAATTGTCTCTTTTTGTAAAATAAAAAGACACTGATTTCCAACATTTTGCACATATATGACATCAAAACCTCCCTTTAAAAACTGCTATAAATGAATGGTGAGAACTCTAAAATATACTGTCACTTTTAAAATAGGACTCGTCCAATTTTAATTTATTTCCATTTTTATATACACTAACAATTCAAGAGAAACTTGGTCAACATTCTTGTTCACATACAAATTCTATTGTGATTAATATTCATGCCAACAAACAAATACTTGCATGTATTTTCACCACATGGTTTTCTCACAGAATGGACCGTATATTGTTATGAGTATGTTCCAGCATAGAGCAACTTACAATTAATGCATGTCTGAACATATCTGGATGTTTTAAATACAGTCCACACACAATCTCTCCATATTATCCATACACATATTAACCTATGTACCCAGCATTACTACATTCTCTTTAAGACAAATCTTTTCATACTGTACTTTTATGAAAGGACACAAATACAGTCAAACTTGTGAACAACAGTTGGCTAAGGAAAGATAGAAAAATGGCCTTTGTTCGGAGGTGACCATTGTTTGGAGGTAAAAGGAACTGACCATGCTGGGTCTGATAGAGCGACAAAGGTCATATTTAGACTGTAACTAACTGTCTAATTATCATAACAAGAACATGCTCTACATGCTCTTTAACAATCAAGCTTTCAAAAACACACCTATTGCCATATCATAAATAGTAATAACTGTGCTTGTTTTAGCACCTTTCAAAGACAACTTTCCATGTCTCTCCTTACTTAATGATGATTATGAATGGCCATCATTAAACAATCCACTGACCATTTCTTACAGCTCTTAACTAGCCTAGGATGGTTTTTGGCTGACCGCTGGCTGCGGTCAATAGGTGACTGTTATTCCCAACCTATTTTAAAGCATTTTTGATTGGGAGGAAGTCAGATCGACCGTTGTCCACAGGTGACTGCTATTCACAAGTGCCAGTTAGCACAAGTTTGACTGTATTAGCATGTTCTACATTAATTAGCATGTTCCTTATACACATTCTTTCATCAACAAACAACCTAAGAGTCTGAAACATTCAATACACAAATCTCAACATTTTAACACTTACCTGCACATTGACCTAATTTCATATGATTATCATAAGCAAGGCTTAGACATTTTACGTAATATTGATCATAATGTCACTTTTTATGCTTTGTTCAGCAAATTGTTTATAGTTAATAGTACTAAAATTTATCATTCCATGACAGAACAGAATTAATCACGCAGTCTATTTTTCAAGTAAACCAGTCTGAGAGACTGGTTCTTTCAAAACTGATAACATTAAGATAAACAAATAGAATACAAAATACCTCAAAAAGAAAAAAAAACCTCAAAACGCCACCTGAAAAGACAGAAGTAAGAGTTGTCCCACCAATTTCATACAAAAATCAGATCAACATGCAAAGCCTCACTTGTTTTGTGGAGAGCCTCATATCTAAGTCTGTTATACGAATCAACCTTACTCGCTCCGAGTTACCAGCATTAAATATGCGATAAATATGGAATCTGTTCTTTTTCTCATCAGCAAACTTGATCTGCTGTACTGAAATATGAAACACTTCTTTATCACTTGATTTTGTGCTCTTCACTTCAATATAGTCCTTATGAACTCCATTTTCATCTTTGACCATTACTTCAAAATCAAACGGCTCCCCAGCTTCGTCTTGATCATTTCTCCACTGGTAGCCAACAATATTACCAAGTTCTTTCTGCTTATCTAGATATTGTGCAACAAGCTGTTCACCCCAACGCCCGATGTCAGGGTCAACTTCCCCTTCTTTCAAGGTCATTTTCTTTGCTGCTTCAAGGTCACTGCCTTTTCCTAGCTCTTCAAATGTGTATTCTGTGGCCATGCTGCTCCAAATTGGGTCACCTGAGAAAGAAGAAAACAGCACTGTATCTATTAAACTCAGTGTGCATCAGTATGTTTATTAAAATCACTTAAAATGTTACAAAGAGATCTATACCCGATTTCACAGATTACTTCTATAAACCGCAACTATATTGGTAAAAAATTATTTTTGAGAATTTTTTACCATTAATACTCAATGTACTCTGCTTATACTATCTTAATCATTGAAACAGAACTATGAGATCTGTACAAGTAATTTACAGAGCTTTTAAAAACCGCAACTATTTTGGCTGGAATACTTTTGGAAATCTTTACCCTTTATACGTCGCCTATGCTGATAATCGTTGTCGTTATGTCTATACTTTGACCTTCGTCTGTCTCTATTATCTGTAATGAAATCAAAGATAATCCTTTATTAAAACTGCTCCTTTTCAGATTTAGAAAAAAGTTTCTTTTAAGGGTCTGAAAACATACATGTATCTTAGTGTAGGGAACATTAACATAAACTAATGTTGGAATACCTGTAGGTCTTTGACACAGCTTTAAGCTTTGTAGTTGCTTAAAATAATGATGTCTTATGTAGACAGAGAAACAGAACAGGGAGACTACAAAAAATTAAACAATAAAATGAAACATTGTGGTGGATTAAAGAAACAGTAAATGCCCTGGAATTCAGCGGAATAATGGCTGCATTTTCCTGACATCAAAATGAAAGAAACTGGAAGGATGACATGTTCTGCTATTGAATGGAAACTAACTGTAGAAATCAACATATAATGCAAAAATATTGGGCAGTTTTAAAAATAAGATGTCACGACATTCAGAAGTACTGGATGAAAGGTGATGACCCAGTAATGGCTAAATGCAACCTTTCACAACACAGGACCAATAGGAAAAAGTGCAGTACCTTCATCATCACTAGGCTGGAACCGATTATCTTTTCTAGTCTTGTAATAATCATCATCATCTTCAAACCTACGTGGACCACCATCTTTGTTCGATCTGTTTGGTCTTTCATCATCACTTGAATCAGGCAATGCTCCTGGGTAAATAAAGATGAAGGCAATGCAATAACATGAGTTCAGAAACTGTCAGAGAAGCAACAAAATATGTAGCAAAAGAACTTCTATCATATGCAAATAAAATAAAGAAATTCATAGTGTTATGGTCTAGTGCACACCTTCCAATAATTGTATAAATACAACCTCTGACAACTGCATCAGGAAATCGATTAAAGTTTGAAAGAAGTAGTAGAAATGTTAACAAGTGTTGCCTGAAGAGGGGATGGGTGGTGGTGTCAGTTTCCAAGGCAAGGGCTAGGGCATGCTGTCAAGGTATCTTTAAATTAACCGAAAACCCTAGGTGTGCAACCTTACTTGCTGGTATATAATCCTGTAAAGTTTTATGACCTTGGGTGCAAAAGTTTTGGCTAAGTGTGTAACACAAAGTTTTTGGTACGATTTTTACTAAGTTAAGTGCCATAACTCTGCTGAGAAAGATGGAAATGAAAAAAATAAGGTGCACAACTTCACTTGCTGATATATATCATCGTAAAGTTTCATGACCCTGGGTGCAACAATGTTGACTTAAACATACCTTCATCATCATCTGATCCATCACTACGATCTTTCTTAAACTGTTTCTTTGGACTTATTTCTTCTCCAGCACTTGATTTCTTCCTCTTTCCTATAAAATATATTGGAAAATCCTTTAAACTGCCAAATATATATTTAATATCAACCAAAATTACCTTTCATGTAACTGAAAAACATGGTTTAATTCAACAATGCAATAGAACTGCAAGTACTGACAAAAAAAAGGAACAAAAGATGACGCTCAGAGTATCAGCGAAATACAGGCAATAAGTAAACACTGTGGTATCAAGACATTTCCCAACTGAAGCTAATATTTCTATTAAAGTGGATTAAAGCTATTCTTTCAGTTGACCTACTTTGTTTCATTTTCTCAGACCCTGTCTCTGCATCTACGGATTTTGTCCCCGGCTCTGCAGTTTCCAGTATTTCCCCTTCTTCCTCACCTTCTGTCTTCTTAATCAGTCGTATATTTTCTGGAAGCGATCTCACAGACTTCAAGTAATCTTTGGTTTCTTGTGGAGGCCATGCACCAGCTCGTTTATTATTGTCTTTATTCTCTGAAAAGTTGTAAGTACAACACCACTGTACAATTACTTCTAAATCAATTTAATTTATTTATCATACTAATTAATGGCCATCTGAAAATTAACTTATTACATTTTAATGCATCAGGAAAATACCACCCTTATGTGGGTCATGGGTAATATGAAAAACCAAAGCTACGGATCGCTGGCAGGCTTTAACCAAAGACCCCATGGGTCAGGTGTCTACAGCTCTACTCTATTTCACCTTTAATATAATCTACGTAAAATGCTTATTTACAATCCTATTTCAAGTGTTAACAACACAGTTTTAAATTTTTATTGTTGTAGCTTAATTCTTTTTTTCAAAAAACAATATGGAACAGATTGAAATTTCAATTAAATATATGCAGAGATAATCATAGCAAAAGTTTGTTTTATTCCAGATACCTCTCTTTTTGCCTCTGTTGTCAGATAATGTTGGCCAAATAGGCAGCTCTAATGGTTTTTGTGTCGATTCCTCAGGTTCTTTCACAGATTCAGTCTGCACTGTTGCTTCTGCAACAGAAATAAGGATACTGGCTTCAAATGCATTCAACTACATTAATCAAACACTGAAAAGCAAATACAATTATTGCCTTTTAGTAAGGTCAGTCTGGGGTTTATCAACCTTGAAAAGTGATACTGACTAAGGGCTAGGTTGATAAATCCTCATATTGAAGGAGACTAAAAGACAATAATTGTTTTATTTTTTCAGCAACCACAGACCATTCTAAGCAAGTAACTGCATTCTCACTTCTTAGGCTGGACTGATGTTTAATACAAGTAGCTGGAAAAAGACATCACTTTGAAATCTTGTGACATGAACCCTTGCACTTGGCTTGTGATTTACTTTGGGATGGTTAATACATGTTTTTAGCTCTGCCTTTGAGTCAATACATTGTTTTATATATGAATCACATAACTTTTTTTAGCAAATGAGGAACAGTCTATTCATAGATTTAATAATAAAAGAACATATAACCATTTTTACAGAATGCTATTTTTGTAAAATTCTTGCAGAGAACAGATGCATTCTCTTAGTCCTAATTTTCTTTCCAGGTTTAATCATTTTGCCAATTTTCTTGTGTAGGGCTTAAATGTCAGACAAAACTTAGATTTTTTTCTATTTCCCAGACTTTTCCTGGACTGAGCAAGCTGCATGACATATCCAGCAAAAGTAAACTATATCTGAATATGGCTGTCTATTAACTACCTCGGGAGTATAGCTACTCTGATGCATTCTGAGGATATGGCCTTCCATGGCAGTTACTAAAGTTTAGCATGAGCACATGTATCTGACCCCTGTGGCATTTTGCAGCCCATTAGTTATTTCCCAAACATTTAGGCATTCTTATTTGTTTTAACACAGTGATATGAAAATAAATTGTGGTTAAACAGTCTAATATGTTACAACTGTTTTCTGTATGAACAAAGTTCTTCCTAACAGTACGTGCTGAGCATTCCTTTGTGTGGATATATATGCATATAAATCCATTTTGACAGAATGTTATATTGATGTTAATTGTACATGTACAGATCACATTGCTTCCAGGTTGTTCTTTCTTACCATTAATCATAATTTTAATAACAATGTCATAACATTAAAAAAAATATATTTTGGAAGTAGAGCCATTTATACAAAAAAAGTCTTTACTGATGGCAATGTGAAATGATTTTCATTCTTTACAGATAACTGTTTTTTTCTGTTTGATTAAGTTACTTTCTCAGTCCATATTTTTCTCAACCAACTTGAGATTTTCATTCTATTCATACAGAGGCAGGGTGGTAGCTTTACACATACCATGCATTAGAACAGACTGCTGATCTTAAGGAATAGCTAGCTTTACACATAAAAGGTGTCAGAATGGACTGCCGATCTAAAGGAATAGCTAGCTTTTACACATACCAGGTGTCAGAATGGACTGCCGATCTAAAGGAATAGCTAGCTTTTACACATACCAGGTGTCAGAATGGACTGCCGATCTAAAGGAATAGCTAGCTGTACACATACCAGGTGTCAGAATGGACTGCCGATCTAAAGGAATAGCTAGCTTTTACACATACCAGGTGTCAGAATGGACTGCCGATCTAAAGGAATAGCTAGCTTTTACACATACCAGGTGTCAGAATGGACTGCCGATCTAAAGGAATAGCTAGCTTTTACACATACCAGGTGTCAGAATGGACTGCCGATCTAAAGGAATTGCTAGCTTTTACACATACCAGGTGTCAGAATGGACTGCCGATCTAAAGGAATAGCTAGCTTTTACACATACCAGGTGTCAGAATGGACTGCCGATCTAAGGGAATTGCTATCATTGGTGTTTCTACCATCCATTTATCTTCCTCTTTCACTTCAATACCGTCTGCTTCATACCTCTGTAGGACCTCGTCAACAGTCTCCTCTGTTACTCCAGACACTGAGTTTGCAAGCTCCGACAAGAACGATCTGTAATATATACAAGCAAGCTGCAATTCTCAAGCTGATTATTCATAATACTGAGTGATTTTAAAGGCCCCCATACTTGTCATAAAACAAATGAGTGCATAAATCTCTGTATCCAGTATGCAATTGTTACAATTTTTAAAGTAATACTATTTTTTCATTAACACATGATGAAATGTTAAAAATTTTCTTCAAATGTAAAGTAAAAGAGTTTAGAAATGCCATCTTGTTTTAATGTGCTGGTGACACATTATGCAACAATTTATAGTAGATTCTGTGAAAATATCACCTTGATGTGCACTGTACTAGATACAACTGCATCACTGTGGACTGCATAATATTACATAATTTTTATAATGCGTTTATTAAAACACTTTCTACTCCAGTATGCAAAATCTCCTGTCATACTGAACAACGTAAGTTACTGATATAGGTACTTCTAAAAGAAATTCTTCTGAACTGAATAACTGACAAAAATTAACAAACACTGCAAACCTTAATGACATCATACAATCAATGTCTCCACAACTGAAATATCTTGCAACTTCTTTATTTATCTCACTTGTTGCATTTAGGAAATCTTTATGGAAATAGAATTCTGGTGGACTGATATTACACCTCTCTTCTTGTATTACAAAGGTGTCCTCCACCATCGTGGTCAACCAGTAACTGACCTCAAGCTTGCCAGCCTACATAATAAACAATATCTTATCACTTAAAAAAAAAAATTCGCTCTAAGTTCAACTTCATTTTTCTTCCACTATCCTTAAAATATATCTATAATCATTTTCTAGTGTTGCACTAGTCAAGAAAACTTTTAATCTCATTATGTTAGTGGATGGGAATGCCATTTGTACAACTGTAATAATGATAGAAAATCTGGTTATTTAAGCACTTTATCCACTTGGTCTGAAGACTTTATTTTTCTTCCAAGCTGATGTATGTTAAATACAGATTAGCACTACTTTTCAGTAGCTACAATATTTGAATATTTATACAAGATTAAAAGTGATTGTTCATTTAAAGAACAAACAGAAGACAGACAGATATCTTTATTTTTCCCAATGTCTGTATTTCACAATGTGGGGAAGATATACTAGATGAAATTTACATAAAAAGGCTGGGTAACATTGAAGATGGCTGTCCAAGAGCATCACCCTGCAATCCCATGTCAAACAATAAAAACAAGTAAATTTGTGAGCTAATGCTCACTAGTGATACCCCCGCTATCAGAAATTTGACTTTCATAATGTAATTTGCATTTGTCATATGTATAAAGAGTGTCAAATTTTTCCGAGTATTTACCTGAATTTAATACAACTTCATCCAAGGCACAGCTAGATGGATATGAAAATGGTCAGAATAATGAACAGGTATTACATAAAATCGCTTTACACCATATGGGACTATAGGATAAAGCAATATGCAAAATATCAGGCTGCTGCATCTTATAGTTGCCGAGAAAACTGTGACGGAAATTGTGAATGTATGTCAACTATGTGTAAAAATCTAAGTATTCAGTAAACAGGAAGTAGATGAGCAAGGAGCATAAAATCGCTTTACACCATATGGGACTATAGGATAAAGCAATATGCAAAATATCAGGCGGCTGCATCTTATAGTTTCTGAGAAAACTGTGACGGAAATTGTGAATGTATGTCAACTATGTGTAAAGTGTCAACTATGTGTAAAAATCTAAGCATTCAGTAAACAGGAAGTAGATGAGCAAGGAGCATAAAATCGCTTTACAACATATGGGACTATACGATAAAGCAATATGCAAAATATCAGGCGGCTGCATGCTATAGTTGCTTAGAAAACTGCGACGGAAAATAAAGATGTCGTTTGGTTGATGTAATGCACCTATATAGTGACAAAATCTAAAAATATTCAGTAAACAGGAAGTAGATGAGCAAGGAGCATAAAAACGCTTTACACCATATGGGACTATAGGGTATAGCAATATGTGAAATATCAGGCTTCTGCATGTTATAGTTGCTGAGAAAACTGCAACGGAAATTTGTTACGGATGGACGGACGGATGGACGGACACACACACGGACAAGGGTAAAACAGTATACCCCCCCTTCTTCGAAGCGGGGGTATAATAATACGAGAAGACACACTTCAGAAGTCCCCATGCATAATATGTTTGGAATCAGTTTGCAAACAACCAATTGTACCAAGACACTTTATATGCCTTTCAAAAATTATGTATCAGAAGGATCAAGAAAAATTAGATACAGAATTTATCTCACCTGGAAAAATTTTGCACCTTTGAGCATCTCTTTAGTTTTAATTAGTTCAAGTTCATGGTAAACATCACCAAACTTTGCCATCAAATACTGCTGTAAATATGGCATTATTCTACTGAAGTAAAGCTGGAGCTGTTTACATGGCTCAACTATGTCTGGTGTTGGGACGATATCAACAACTTCACTAAGCTTCTTTATTCCGCACACTTCAATCACCTCATCTATCATTTCTGGCTGTATATGCCTCTCAGATGCTATAAATAAATATATCATCAAGCGAATATTTTAAATGATATCACTTTATTCCTTAGAATTTCTTATCTTGGCCACACAGAAATAAGTATCAAAGCTGCATTTCAGATAAAAGTAAAAATTTGCAAGAAAGTGCCAGTCATACTTAAATCTGGAAACATTCTTTTTATGCTTACTATAACATTATAAATGATGATTATAGATCCAGTCACTTTATTTTTCAATATCTGATGTAAGATCAAGGATCCCTTTGGAAATAAGTCTATGAACTGTAAGTGTTATCCTGTGTACAATATGTCATTAACTATAATCATGTCTGTGATATCTATATCTAAGTGCAATATTTTCCTCTCAATGACACTTTATGTTTGTTTAAGTCTAAAATACTCACAGTGATGTGGGACTACAGATTCAAGTTGATTTAAGTATATTCAGTAAAAGTACCAAGTAGAAATTTTGCTAGATTATAGTAACTTTTTTGACAATCTTACTGGTATTTTAAAAATTTTCCGAAGTTAAGAGATTAATTATATGTTATATTACTGCGCTCACCTGTACGAAGTATCAATGTTCTTGTTGCTGAAGGTCAGTAGAGTACATAGAGAAAGTATTTCAACATTTCCATCCTTCATACTGATTCTCAATACTCGGTATGAATTTAGTTACTAACAACCACTCAGCCGCTTTGTGATTAAAAGGCAGATAACTCTTGCTTACAAATTTCAAAAAATACTTCAGACAACATTTAAATGCATACTTCCTTTTTTCCTTTCTTTCCTGGATTTTGATTTTTTCATCTTCACTCTCAAGATCTTTGCTACTTCATCTTCCATATCAAGGAAGTGAACTCCTGGTTGATTTATGAACATCTTTGCTAAGTCTTTGTTGTCATTTACTAAAGGCACATCATCCAAGCTAACCCAAATATGCCTACTTGTTGGGAATACCTGTAAATATGCAGCAGAGGACTTTTAGCTTGTTAGGCTAGCTGTGTTTGATTAAATGCCCTCCTACAGTACTTCCATTATATGCATGGGCAGTTTATATAAACAGAGGCCCTTGGAAAAAACAATTTCCTCTACAAACTCAAAAAGAATTACATGTAAAGTCAGGTTCCTGTGGAATCTGAATATATGCAATTAATGCGCTATTCACAAGTCTACAATTTTAACAAATTAAATGCTTTTATTATAAAACTAATAGGATTTCAGAGCTACTTTGTATCATTTTTTGAAGTTTTGGAAATCGTACCTTTTTTCTCTGAAGTTTGGTCTTGACAGTTTGTTTAAGCTCTTCAAGCACAGTACTTGCTGTTTGCTCTTCAGAAATGTTGTCTTGGAGGCTAAATAGTGCTTGTCCAATTGTTGAGTAGATGTACAATACATCAGAGAGGATCTTTCTATCTTTAGGTGTATAGGTACTACACAGGGCATACAGAAGTTCTATATACTCTTCAACTTTTGGCTGGGTGTCTAATCTTCCCTCCTGTTTGAAGAGTTCCCAAAGCTCACTGTTATTGCCATAGAAACCTTCAATAGTTCTTTTACCACAAATCTCAGAGTGGTAAGCCTCCAATATTTGTCGATGTTTCTCAAATAAACTAGTCTTATCTGACAACCAGATCTCATTCTTGTTCAACATCTTACCTTGGACTATTTCAGATTTATCCTGAATGCTGGATGCTTTTTTGTCTGGCACAAAGAACACAGGCTTATCTTGAAGCAGTTCTTGGAATTCCTTTCTTTTCAGTTCCTTGCCTAAATAGGCATATACATTCTTCATATGTTCCAGAGATGTGCAAAATTTTGAAGAGGATCCATCCTCTGTCTTCTCACCCCATTTTAACAAGAATTCTTTCACCGTTTCAACAGAAACTGTATTTCTAAGACCAAGGAATTTACCAAAGTCCTCCCTTGTACATTTCACACTCAAGAACATGACTTTGTCAGACAAAAGTTTAACAACTGCTTCTGTGTCTATGTACACACTAGATGGTTCCTTCACAACAGTTTTAAACTCGTGAACAATGGAACCATCAAAATCTTGACTGGTTTCAGTTTGTCTTGATGGCAGCCATTGGGAGGTTCTCAGTAATATACCAAATGAAGTCTCAGTCTCCTTCAATATTTTCCCATCTTTGTTATGAACCTGGGTTGTACAGAACTTACAGAATTTATCCCAGTGTGTGTCCAAATAAACAAAAAGATGTTTCATTTGTTCTGCAAATGCATCCCCACCTTTGGTCTTGTTGTTCAGAATTAGTCCCTCTAGCTCAGCACTATAGAAGTCATGTATAACAAATTCTGACACCTCCTCTGGCCACTGTAAACTTGCTGAACTCCAGAGTGATTGAGTCTGAATAAATAAATGATATACAAGAAATAAAAGAAGTGGTTATACACACACAAAAAAAGAGAAAGTTGTTAAAGAAATTCTTGCTTTCACATGAAATTCCTTGCTTTCAACAATGGGTCATTCCAGTTTTCAGAATTTACAGAACTGACTTTAGAAACAAGCCAGAAATTATCCACAAATTATAACATCATTTATGAAAAACTGATATTAACTGAAAGTCTGTTTCTATAGCATACCAATTCTTCTCTTTTCAGATGCACCTCTTTCTGTCTGACAGACAAGATCTCTTCAACACCAAGCTTTTTGAAAAATTCCATCCAGCCTTTAGTCACAGGTGGAGAGCATATTTCTGGTACATAGCACACATCAAGTAGAGTCCAGTCATAACCTGAAGTATTTTGAACATTACATAAATTTGCATATTTCCTGCAGTTTGCTTTAAGTCAATTTTTTTAAATAAATATATAAGCCTAAACCATAACAGCATTTATTTCATTAACCTTAAAATGATGCATACTTTACATATAAACTTGTAACTTTTGAAATTTCAACCAGTCGAAAGATGCAAAATCTCAAATGCTAAAACATCCAACATAAAACTTGAATAAAAGATAAACTTTAAAAGATACTACCACACACACCAGTAAATGTCCAATCAGCAATACTATCATTTTACTAAAAATACAACTAAGATTTACCAGAAAATGTTTCTTTCAAATTGATCTGGTTCCCATATTTAACAGGAAAGTGAACTGGTTCCTTGCTGGGAAATTTGAAACCATGATTGGTCTTCACTACAGCAACATCCTTGACCTCCCCTAGATTGCAGACTGAAGTTTGTTTATCTGTCTGTTCCTTGATATAAACTACATAAGCAATCAGCGTTTCATCAGACTTTGTCTGCAAAACAGTTTTGAAAATGTTTTATTTGTAGAAGCTGAAACCAACATCAAATTGTTTCACAATATGTTGTTGTATATTATAAAACTGAACAAAAACTGTGCCATGAAGCCCTTTAAAGCACTGCTACAATAACTAATAAATGAAAAATCCCCATCTTAAGCAAAGGTGAATCACACTGAACAATCTGCATACAAATAATCATCTACTTCAGCCTTTAAATATTTTTTTCTGAAAAGAATAAGGAGAACCAAATCCTATATATTACTTTTCCGAGAACAATCAAAGTTAACTTACCACCCAGGAGTCAGACTTCATGACTGGGATAATATGGTGGTTTATAACATCAAAGGGAGACAAATGCTTGACACCCAGTCTCACCAGGAGTTTGTGAACTTGACTATTCACTTCATCATCATCAGTGTTAAGCAACAAGGGATGGAGGCTGTTCACATCTTCTTGGATGTAGTAGTTAGTGTCTGAAAACAAGAGAGATGTCACAAAAACTACAAAAATTAAAGGGGAGTTTACAATACTGTTTTGTTTTTTCTGTCAATAAACCTTTTCTTTCAGGAGAAGAAAGGAGGTAATAAGAAAATAATCCTTCCACCTTGTTGATACATAGTTTACAATACATCTCAAAATGAAGAATATCAACTCTAATTAGGTGGGCTTTAGCAGCTGAACACTTATTAAAACAAATTATGAATATCCTGAATTAATAATATCTGTTTACTAATAATCAGGGTCAACAGGACATTTCAAATCAGAGGAGAGCCTGGTTATTTTTTCATAAAATAGCATTTTCATTAAAAGCAAAACATATCTAAGGGACAGAAGTATGCTTTCATAGTACACCACAAATCATTTGCAATTTGTTCGATCACATTTTGACCCCATTAAATTAAGTATAATAAGGTTGACTAACTTAACACTGAAGGCAGTATTATTCTGACAAAAGTTATCTGCAGATATTTCAAAATGGAGAGATATAACATCAGTGTTATATTTCTTTGGTAGCTACATGAAGAAAAAAAACAAAACTATTCTTCAAGTAAATATATGTTTTCCCAGGCAGTTTATAGCTCTTGTTCATAAAACAGTGCTTACTGTTCTTTCGAATAAGTAAAACATGCAAGCAAACCTTTCAGCCTCTTTTTCTTCTTTGATGAACTTGGTTCATCCAGGGGAAAGAACACTGTCCTATCTTGCATGGCAACAAGTTGGCAATCAGAAAGAGGTAACATACGATGTGTCTTTAATATTTCCAGTATTGTATCTTCATGGTGAAACTCATCTAGACTCCTGTACATACATGCTAGCCATTTAGCTATTAGCTCAATGTCTTCTGGTTTGGCTGCAAAAATAAATGGATACATTAGGAATGTCCATTCCAGATTTCTAGATATTTTTTTACAAGACCTGATGAAAACCCTTTCCAGCAAGGGTATGAAAACATGAAGTTAAGTTTGTCTTACCTTTCTATTTTCTTTCATGCTTATTTGAAAAATTAAAACAAACAATTTTTTTGCCTTTAGGGAACAAATATGAGAATAAGTAAAAGAGACTAAATAGACATATACCAGAGCCAAGCAAATCATTACTCACCAGAATTCCCCATGTTTACAACAAGAGCCTTGCCAAGCTGAAACAGATGGTCAGAGGTCAAGGTCTCAATGCCAAGACAAGAAGTCAAGGTCGGGTTCAACATGGCTGCCACATCAGTATGCAAGTAGAACAGGTTGAGATGCTTCTGAAGCAGGTCTGGTGTGATCACACTACGCACTAGTGGGTCACGAACCCGAACTGTCTGGGAGGGTATCTTCCAGCTTATCACACCTACACATACACAGATTAATGATAATCTATAAATTGCACTGAAAGTTTTTGTTTCCTTATATTTTTGTCTTTTTACACACTTAATTGTAAATGTCTTTTTGTAAACTTAGCCTAAACCTTATCTCAACAGACCAAATAAACTGCAAGTCTAAGGAATAAAATGACTCAAATATACAAACTAAATTTGGACTGGTTCTCTTGATTGCCTTTTGTTTTCTCAACATTTCTAATCTGAAGAAATATTATTAACAGCAGACCTGAATCATAGTAAAACCTTTAGGCTTTAAGTTATTGCTTTAAGTAATATATTCTTTTGTTGAAGACAAAAGGCTAAAAACAGAGTGGTGAGAGTATTATGAAAACATTAAAACATTCAAAATCAACTTATTTCACATATCCAAAAAGATCATATCAGTTTTTTAGAGTAATTCATACCTTGACTGTTTGGCTGTGTCGGGACACAAGGTTTGGCTTTTAGTTTTTTCAGTATGTCTGAGGCTACAGGTTTGAAGAAATCCAGCACTTCATCCTCCATAGGAACAAACTGGAGGAATGTACACACAGCCTCCATGCTGTTGAACTCTGGATGTGTCTATAAACAGATAGTACATTGGAATTAATGACATTTTACCAATGGTTCATTTCAAACTATCAAACACACAATACTGTCTGAAAGAAAAGTTGATAACTGACAATGCCATATTATTTTTAGAGAGTGTAAAATACCATGACAGGGTACTGGTGTTCTTATCAGACCTGTTTTACAGGTCACAGTAACTTTGTATTATGTGTAGAAATTTATGGTTAACTTACAATTTTGTTCAAAAAATTTGTTTTGTAATAAGATGTCAAAACCCTTTTCTTGAAAAGAAACTTAAATGTAATGAAAACTGCACATGAACAAGAAAGGCTGTCATTGTAAAAAAATGTGTTTTCATCTTGTTTTCATGTCTTAATAAACCGTTTAACTGAATGTAAATTATTTTAAACTGACCTTGTGCAAGAGATAAAACACATAAAAACCATGAAAGCAACTGAAATCTTACTCCAGCCATGTGCATTCTCACCTTGAAGACTTCTAAGGCATCCACAAAAGCCTGGTGTATTTCATTTCTCAGCCACTGGTTCCAAGGACTGTCTCTGTCCACGTCCTCTCTGCTAGATGGAACGTCAAAGTCACCTGTTTGACAGTTTAAATCATAATAAATGAACCAAATAGAAAATTTTCTAAAAAATACTTTGAAATGATTTCCAAGTCTTTGTTCACAAAGCATGTTTTTTACCAGGTCAGACTAACTGTTCTGAGCTGCAGGGTCCACCAGTGCTTTTATAAAAGGACAGCCTAAATTTGATTTAATTGATATCAGAATGAGAAATGAAGTGTTTGTTAATATTCCAGGGAGAGAAAATAATAAAAAAGACTTAAACCAATGATCTTCAAAAAAGTAGTCAGTGTTTATTTTCTCTATTATAAACCAAAAGTCTGTGACAAATTCAAAGCCAAGAATCTTATGAGAAACTTGAGTTTTAGAAATATTACCTTGAACAATAAATCTAAAGCCGTAACTTCTCAATGGCAGGAAGGCAAACACCGGCTGCTTTGGGGGCATTGTCTGAAAAATAATGTTACATCAGAGTATACCGGTACACACTCATACAAACTTTCTGACACAAAATTCCCTGACATTTCTCGGACACTAAGTTTTGCTATGGCTAATTTCAAAATTCCCTGACCTTGAAAACATTATTTCCCCAAGTTATACTTGATACAAAGACTTATATAGATCCAAATGTTTCATTGTAAACTTTATGTATTAAACCAAGAAAAGAGTCTCCATTTCTTTACATGTTATTTTAGTAAGCCTTTTAGGTTAGAAGGGGATCAACCTAAAACAACTCAATTCCAAACTCATCACAGGAGCAGACAAGAACTCAACAATGTGTACAGAACAAACAACCTTTAAAAAGTTATTGAGCAGATGTTGACAGACAGTGTGTGACTGTCAACAGACTCTTCAGGAAAAAGACAATCTCCCTAACAACCATTCCTTGTAAGAACAAGACCTCTTGCTTCTACAAGTGACTGTAATCATTACCATGGTTACCAAAGCTACTGCAAAAGGCAACACAGATTTCTAAGACTGCAACTTGACCACTTCACCACAGAAGCAAACCTACAGATGTATCAAGTATGCACTTCCATAACCTAACCTGGAAAGTAATTTTTTGTCCCTGTTGCCTTAATGGGAATGCGAGAGCAACTTCTGTAGATTCCACATCTGCCCCTGACTTTGCCTGCATGGAGATCTTTTTAGCATCTAGGACTTTTTTAACAACAAGCCATCTTTCACAACCATGTAAATGTTGTATTTCTACAATACTGTTCCCAACATCTCGTCTTCTCATGGTCTGAACACTTTTCTCAACCTACAGAAAATGCACAAATCTTATTGAACAGAACAACAAAATCATTAAAAACTAATAGCAAATACAAACGTAGATGTTTCATAAAGATTTGTGAGAACATTTTCAGAAATGTTTTCTGTAAATACTGAATGAATAAAAAATAAATGGTTAAATATCTTTACCTTGTTTTCTATGGTGATCTCTCTCAGTCTGTGTAAGAAGAGAAGCAGGGATGGGTGTATGTCATTGAACCTAGCGGCTAGGGTTCGTGTCTGTGCCCTCATAGCAGGCTTCAACCTCAGTATTATATGTGTCATCCACCTGTTAAAAGATATGCAGTCAATGTCAAGAACAGTGTAATTTAAGCAGGGTAATCAGTTCAGAGTAGCTTTAGCTGGGTTATCATTTTCAAGTAACTTTAGCTGGGTTATCACTTCAGAGAAGCTTTAGCTGGGTTATCACTTCCGAGTGATTTTAGCTGGGTTATCACTTCTAAGAAGCTTTAGATGGGGTTATCATTTTGGAGTAACTTTAGCTGTGTTATCACTTCCTGGCAGCTTTACCTGGGTTATCACTTCTGAGTAACTTTAGCTGGGTTATAACTTCTGAGAAGCTTAAGAGGGTTATTACTTCTGAGAAGCTTAAAATGGTTATCACTTCAGAGAAGCTTTTGCTTGTTATCACTTCAGAGTAGCTTTAGTTGGTTTGTCACTTCAGAGTAGCTTTAGTTGGTTTATCACTTCAGAGAAGCTTAAGCCTGGTTATCACTTCAGAGATGCTTTAGCCTGGTTATCAATTCAGAGATGCTTTATCCTGGTTATCACTTCAGAGATGCTTTATCCTGGTTATCACTTCAGAGATGCTTTAGCCTGGTTATCACTTCAGAGATGCTTTAGCCTGGTTATCACTTCAGAGTAGCTTTAGCTGGGTTATCACTTCAGAGATGCTTTAGCCTGGTTATCACTTCAGAGTAGCTTTAGCTGGGTTTTCACTTCAGAGAAGCTTTAGCCTGGTTATCACTTCAGAGATGCTTTAGCTGGGTTATCACTTTAGAAAAGCTTTAGCCTGGTTTATCACTTCAGAGAAGCTTTAGCCTAGTTATCAATTCTGAGTAGCTTTAGTTGGTTTATCACTTCAGGGTAGCTTTAGCCTGGTTATCACTTCAGAGTAGCTTAGCAGGGTAATCAGTTCAGAGAAACTTTAGCAGTGTGATCACTCTGGAGTAGCTTTAGCAGGGTAACCTCTCAAATGTTTTCTTGGCAGTGTAATCATTTCAGAGTTGTTTCAGCTGTGTTATCACTTCAAAGAAGCTTTGGCAGGGTTATAAATCAGAGAAACTTTAACAGGGTTATCCCTTTAGAGCAATTTTAGCAGTGTAATCCCTTCAGAGCATCAATTCAGGAAAGCTTTAGCAGAGTTATCACTAAAGGAAGCTTTAAGCATTAAAAGGGGTATCACTTCAGAGAAGCATTAGTATGGTTACCACTTCAAAGGAAGGTTTAGCAGCCTTATCACTGAAGAGAAGCTTTTGCAGGGTTATCACTTCAGAGAAGCTGTAATAGAATTATCATTTCAGAGAAGCTTTAGCAGGGTTGTTATCACTTCAGAGAAGCTTTAATAGGGTTGTTCACACTTCAGAGAAGCTTTAACAGGGTTGTTATCACTTCAGAGAAGCTTTAGCAGGGTTGTTATCACTTCAGAGAAGCTTTAGCAGGGTTGTTATCACTTCAGAGAAGCTTTGGCAGGGTTGTTATCACTTCAGAGAAGCTTTGGCAGGGTTGTTATCACTTCAGAGAAACTTTGGAAGGGTTGTTATCACTTCAGAGAATCTTTAGCGGGGTTGTGATCACTTCAGAGAATCTTTAGCAGGGTTGTTATCACTTCAGAGAAGCTTTAGCAGGGTTGTTATCACTTCAGAGAAGCTTTAACAGGGTTGTTATCATTTCAGAGAAGCTTTAGCAGGGTTAGAGATTCTATTTTTACCCTGGAAAAAGATCTACTCAGGAGTACTGATTCAATGTTTGGTTTTTACTGTTCTGTAGTTCTGGATTAACACAACATTCCTTTCTTCAGATTAGATTTCTACATAAAATTGAAGAACATCCAAAACATGTAAATTTTTATGATGAATGGAGACAGTTTTTGAGACCTTCATTTAATGCCAAGTCATTAATTCTTTAATGTGAACACTTAAATGCTAAAACTACCTTTAAATTGCTTATTGAAAATTCTTATTTGCAAAACTTGACCTCCACTATATGAACCAATTTATTTTTTATCTATTTGCTTTATTTTTCTGAAACAAATGGCCAACTTTAAATTCTTTCTGATAGGATTTTCTTTAAAATAAACTGTACACAAGTTTAAACATACCCATCTTGTTTGATTCTTTCATCTTCTGGTACCCAGTGTGGTAGAATGTATCCCATTGGTCCACTGTTCACATCAAACTTGATGTGATAGCCATTAGAATGTACCTCTGGAGCATCTGTTATTCGGAAAACTGACTTGAAACCAATTCCTTTTTGACCTGTAAATGACAAGGAGTGCATTGTTACTGCTATAGGGTATATTACAATGCATTCTTTTAGTTTTTTTCAAAGAAAAAAACATTAAGATAAGTAATCAGCAAATATAATGGGGTGGTGTGGAAGGTCCAGTTTCCAATCAATATCTGCCTTTCTTCAACTTTTACAATGCATCTTCCTGAAATTGGTCGAAAGTCTTATTATAAAGCAAAACTGCAGCACTTTTAGTTTTTAACAGTCAAATAACTAAGCTTCATCTAGCCTGTTTTGTTAGAACTACTTTTTTCAAACTTGACTATAAAACTATACACACTAAACCTTTCAATATACAAGAACATTTATATGTACTGATCTTCTTGTCAAGAATTAAAAATGTTGGTGTCTTTTCTGTTTTTACTAAAGATGGTTATATATAATGGAAAGACTTTAGTCTGTAGTCTTTTTTGAAGTCCAATGGTATGCAGAGTACGTATTTCATGGGTCTCTAGTTTGATCCCCCACACATCAACACTACCGTCTTTGACAGGATGTAAGACCAAACTCACATATATCAGTGCTATACAATAAGCATGTTGAAGAAACAAGAGTGTCTCTGGAACGGAATACTTTCTGTATTCAATACAACCTAATGTAATTTAACTCTTCAGGGGGCGTCACTCATATGGGAATCTGGTATCAATGATAATTAATCCTAAATAGAGTGAATCAATCTTCTTCAAAGGAAACTTTCAATCCAAAGCCTTCTTTCAGCATGAAGGATGCATTTGTCATGATCTTAAAAAGTTGTTCAAGTGATCACTGATAAAATGTTTTTAGACAGCCAATGGATAAGAATTACCAATATATCCAAATTTGTGTTTCCCTTTTGTACTCCTTCCCACATCACAAAGAGCCCTGATGTCTTTTTCTCTGAACCCAAGTTCATTATTTAGGACATAAATTCCATCATTCTCTATGACAAACTTCACAGAAGGACATTCCTTGGATGTGTCACTCAAAAGGTTGTCTGGGTAACTATTGTCATCAGCATTCTGTACTAGTTCCAGAACAAAGTGTGTATCTTTGCTGTACAGGTCTTTAGACAACCTATCCAAGCTTCTTCCAAGTCTCTCTTGTTGAACCTTTAATAAAAAAAAAAAAACATCCATGATAGTTTAAATGCCTAGAATAAATTATCAAAATGCTTTAACAGATAATTGTCATGGAAGCTACATTTTCAAAAGGTGTTTGCTAAATCAACATTTCCAAATCTTTACTAACCTCATACAATCAAACAAGACAAGTTCAAAAACATCAGTATAATTTCTACAATTAACCAGTACATGTAAAATATTATGTATATAAACATTTTGTGGCCATTTTACACCTCATTTTCAACAAATTTTCTCTTACTTCAGTATAATTTCTAGGCTTAAGCTAACATTATAATGTATTTTTAATCAACAAACTGAAATTCTCCCACACCAGAACTTGTAGGTGTATGAATATTATGTTTAACAGGCATCTGTCTGGTCTAAACGTCCCAAAGCAAACTTATCAAGTTTGGCTGCTGTAAAGTACATGTAAATGCCAAAATATTAACCCAAAGAAAATTATGGAAGCACATTCATGTAAGATTAGGCACTTACTGAGAAATACAGATTGACAAAAAAAAAATGCGCATGAATTACTAACTGACCAGACAAAGAACAACATGTAATACTTAGCCCATTCAGAGATCAAACGAAATCTCTTATAATTGAACGGATCAAGCCAGGAATTAATTACCTTCATAAGCCTTTGTCCATCTTCACTGAGGTGCACACCCACACCAAACTCATCTCTCCTTATCTGATTTATAATATCCTCATGACTCAAAACCAATGATTGCCTGACCCTCAACTCTTTACTTGCCTCTTCTTCCGTGGATGCATCTTCCATTTTCACTGAAATACATTGGTCAGGAATAGAAATCTTAGTTAAAACTTTAAAGAAAACTAATCATATCATCTTAAAATCATTTCTTGTTGTAAAACTAACTGAAATATTAAGGTGAAATAAATAATATCTCTCCAAAGTGTACAATTGCCTGTCTCAATATATAAGAAGTCTGTAGATTCTCAAGATCTTAATTTCCATTTACCTTCAGTCTCTGTCTTTTCCTTATCAACTTCAATCTTTACTTTACTGACATCTACGTGTTCACTTTTGACTTCTGCCTTTACTTCCTCTGAAGTTTTTACACTTTTATTTTCAATGTTTTCAGTTTTAACATCCTTTTTCTCCATATCATCAGGAATTAAATTTTTCTGTTCCACATCTTTAGAGTAAGAATCTTCCTCCTTTTCAGATTTTATATTTTTCTTTTCCACAGTATCTTCTGTATTTTCTGTATTCCCTTCATCTCTGTCCACATCTATGACCAGTCGACCGGCTAAAATTTCATCCACATCTTCTGTGCCATCCTCTTCAAAGATTTCCATGTCCTCTTCCTCCTTTAAAATACAGGTTTATTTTTCATTTACACATTTATTGTACATATTAAGATCTACATACATGTACCTACAGTTTTTTTAATAACTTTACCTATGTGTCTGTTCTATATGTATGTATTCTGGATTTGATCATCAACCTTTGAAACATTTACCATTATGACATTTTATAGGCCATTCCATAAGCATCTATAAAATTTTTCTCTTTATCTATCTAAATGGGTTCAACAAAAATGAATCTTCTTGATGTTAAATTATACAACAAGAGCTCCGTGGAGAGGCGCCAATGCCCGTCTGTTTTATGCCGACAATGAGGGCCATAGTTATGGTTCTTGTGCACTACTCCTGAAGGAGGTCTATATACCTCTGATGTTTCATGTCAAGATGTTGATATTGTTCATATTGATACCTTTGATCATTCAACTTAATAAGCAATTTTGACAAATACTGTATGTTAAAAAGGGACATAACTCCAAAAATATACCTTTCAGAATAATGCCCCTTGTGTTACAACTGCCTCTTGTCATGATAAGTAAGCAGTTTAAGTAAGCATATCTTTGATAGTTTTAAAATCATTCAACTTAATAAGCAATTTTGACAAAAACTTTAAGTTAAAAAGGGACATAATTCTAAAAATATAGCTTTCAGAATAATGCCCCTCGTGTTACAAATGCCTCTTGTCATGATAAGCAAGCATTCAAAGTTTCATACTGACACCTTTTAAATTATTTGAGTAATAGACTACATTAATTTTTTTTTGCACTACAGCAATGACGACAACGACAACACAGCAATCATAATAGCTCGACTTTTTCTTCAAAACAGACTAGCTAAAAATGAATGGTAACTCTTATGAACCAATCATGAATATTTCCTAGAACATATACATGTCCATAGTATATCTAGGCCAAAACAGTCATTTCTCCAAATCATTTCTTCAGCATACTTTTATGCTACAGCATAAACAATTCTTAGAAGAGAAAAAAACACTTTTAACACTCAGGAAGATATTTTTACCTGTTCTTCATTTACCTCCCCAAACAACTCTTCAGCATCAGGAGGTATAATCTGTACAGCTGAATCAGGAAGTTTACATTTCTGCTGAATCATATCAGTCCACTCAGGTATTCCAAGTAAGCATCCAAGCTGAATGAGCCTGTTTAGTTCTGACGAGATCCTGCAAAGCTGTACAAGTAACTGCTTGGACTTGCTTGAACCAATGACCTGCCCCAAGGGTTCCAGGAATATCTGATTAGCCAGTGATACACAGATTTTGGTAGGCATATGAAGTAGGCACTTTAAGACAAATGTGGCTGCCTTGTGCTGGTCAGACAACTGGCTTGAAACTCCTAAAACATAACACAGATTATAAAATTATTCTAATAGTATTTAAGATTTACTTTAAAATCAATATTCAGATACAGGACATCTTAATGTCACAGGACCGATATAGGCGATATGGTTACTAACAAACTATCAACAGCCCGGGTAGCTCAGTTGGTAGGGCACCTGACTTGCAAGCGGGGGGTTGCGGGTTCGAGTCCCGCCCAGGGTAAATGATTTTTCTGACCCCGGGACATTGGGGCCCAACATTATTTCAATTATCACTAGAAAAAGCAAACACCTCATGTATAATGATCAAAAAGTGAACAAGAACTACTCCAATTTTTTTCCTGGACAGTACCAATATAAAGTTAAAATGATACTGGCAGGAGCCAAATAAGGAACAATTGAAAAACATGTATCTGACACCGGGGCAATATGACCTTTGTTATGTATTATCCAAAATCATGCAAGTTTAGAACACTAGTAATGTTAGTTCTACAAGTGGTCTCAATAAAATAAACATTTGACCAACATTTCATAATATCCATCTGGAGGTTCAAGAGATAGTGGACAAAATGTGTCTGAAACATGTATTCTCTGAAATTGTGCAACTACAGTTGTGCTCGGCTGTTGGTGTTGGTTCTGCATGTTGCCTTGATGAGCTAAACATCAGCAGACACAATTGTTAATGGTACAGATGGTTAGATGGACAGGAGGACATTGTATGTCCCTTTGGGGACATAAATAAATAAACTCACAATTAAAATATACCAACCTATGCTATCCAGTGCTGGTTCCTCAGCATGCATCATTAACAGTGCCGTCTTCACATGCCCTGACAGGAGTGCCAGAGGCATACTCTCTACACCCCTGAAAGCTACTGCCATGGAAACCAGGTGACCTGCCACAGACTGAGCATCATGATCCTTCAGAGCAGTGACCACATGCTCGGGTGATGTCGTAGACACAATTTTAACATACTCACCTGGCCTTACCTCTAAAGCCAGAAAATCAAGTGTGGCAAGTTTTCCACCTGGAAAACAAAATATAAAAGATAAAGTTTAAAAAGAAAAAAAAAACAGTTCCAACGTAACAGATGTACATTTAAAAATTACCTTTAGCACAAGGTCATGGGGATTTCAAGTACATGGAGGAATTTGATAAATGAGAACTTGGGTTGCTTATCTATCAAAAATTTTCTGAAAAAAAAATCTTGAATCATTTAAAATTATAAAGAATTGGGTTTACATTTTAATCAAGAACTTTGGTTTTCATTTGATTCAAATTACCTTCCAAAGTTTTGTTTGTCACACCTCCATACTTCTGAACAAAGTCTTTCAGTTTCCCAAGTTCAGGTTCAAACACCAGACTCCACTGGCTCCAGTCTGCAAGGTTCTCCAACAGGGGGCAGTTATGTAAGCAAATTTTTGCAGCATCTCTAGTCTGGTGTCCAAGGATACCAACCTTTGAACCTGTGCTCGAGTGACATCTGCAATTAAATTTAAGGATTACACTACGTAAGAGTCACAACTGAAAATGAAATACATAAATGTGGATAAAAGTAACCTACAACAGTAACAGGCTTGCACAATGATATTTCTTCCAACCAACATTGTTTTCAGATGAAAGGAATTACCAGACACTTACTTTTAAACTTGGAAAATAAAAGCAAGGTCCATCTACTACTATATATCTTTTTCTACAATCTTCCTTAAACATGACACTATTATAGTATACAAATGTACTTACATGAGAGCTTACTGTTTATGTTTACAATACAGTCCTTTGTATTTTAGCTGAATTGTTGAGTGGATTCAGTCAAAAAGACTACTTAAACTGATCACAACTCTTGTAAAGCAGGGTTAGTCCATCATCAGATACCCAGGGTACTTCATTCTGTTATCACTACATTTACCGCCAATGAATGGAGAGTAACGTAATGAGTCGGATGTGGGTATCAGACAATGGGGTAAGTCTTGAGTAGTTCCAAAAGGGATTTAAGTTCACAGGATGTGTAGTGTCTTATATTCCATTTTGGGCACTGATTTGGATGTTTATTATGTACCCTGATGAATATTGCCAATCACAAGTACATATCAATATTCCAAAGTGTAAAAGATACCTGGACTAAAAGTGCATTCTACTTCCTAGTACCACGAACTATTTCAAGATGGTCCATAGTTGCAAACAGAGTGAAAATGAAAACGTGGACAGAAAGGTGCAGTATGGGATATATCATATTTATACATGTATGTGTACCACAGGTGCTTGAAACATGAACTGTTTGGTTCTCTATATATGCTTATCACTTCTATAAAACTTATATCTAAGGAATACATATCAGACTTTGAAAATGTTATTCATATCCTATGGATTCAATATAAAATCACTGCTATTAAAAAGCAGTGGCCCAGTCCTTTCTTAAGCAGCCTGGGTTTTTCAATTTCAAATTCTAAGAGTCAATTACTTGATGATCAGTAGAATTAAAACTTTAAATTGTTCTACTCTGGTCAAATCAAGGCCTGGTCTTCCAAAGCCTCACTTTTACAGACCACCATGCCTCACTTTTGACACACCACAATGTCTCGTATTGGATTGCAGTCTGACCTTATATGTCTTGGATTACCTTTGACAGTGGTTATGTCAATGCCAGCTGGCAAATATCTAAAAAATGGCAATGTCTTGCTACTGCGATTGCCAGTAGAGGGGGCCATATGTGTTACCGACTGTATCAGTGAAATTGCTCTGACCAGTCAATTACAATTCAACCTTTGTAGCATGTTGTGACCATGAAATTCTGTATTATTAATCATCAATGCCTTAAAAAGATCAAATATATGCAAATGAAATTGTTCTTTTCTAATTCTGAGTCACATTTAAATGAAATGTTGTACAATGTGTGCGAATGAGGCATTTGTTTTCCTCACCAGTTTTGTTAGAGATGTTAATTTCTGTCTTTCGTACATGCAAAATGAAACTAATAAAAGGCATACATCTGCCTTGCTTTTTTCACTGCAATTACTGAAGGAAGTAATTGTTACCTATACAAACAAGCCACACCACTTTCTGATTTAAATAAGAACAGATGTCAACAGTATATGTCTGCAGTTGCAAAAAAAAAAAAAAAAAAAAAAAAAATCTAACACTTACCCTGTAGGGCTGACCAGTGTAGACTCATACAATACTGTCAACTCTCTATAGGTATGCCTGCTATGTTTATCAGCATAGCTAAGCAAGCGGGTAATATTTCCGTAACCAAGGTGACGCACTTCCTTCACACTGTACTGCTTACATAAAGCCGCCTCAATTTGCTCTGGCTTCGAAATCAAGGAATGAACTTTTTTTCAAGTGTTTGATGAAAAGATAGTTAGGTGATGCCAAGAAATTATTTCTTTTATAAAATAAGAAAAGGAAAATCCAAAATGAATCCCATGGAAAGCATAAGCTACTGCAGCAAGTACAAAATCAGTTTTCATTCATCTAATCTCTTTAAGTACTTTTTTGTTAATTAAGATGTCATATTTAGTAAAACTTGGCATCTTAATATTACCTGTATCTATAAAAAAAAACAATAACTCTGCAATTAATGGATTGTGCGAGTATTTAACATTCATGATTACGTATCATTATACAATACTACAACTTGTAGTTTTTGCAGCTCTAACAAACAGAAGAATGGACAACAAAGAAACAATATCTATCCACTAACACCCTCAGCAGTGACTGAACACATAGTCATTAATACACAAAATGTGATTCCCTGAAATGGTATAAGCCTAAATTTTTTCTGTAGAATCACATTTTTCTTTGAACAACATCTTTCTTTCTGAGCAAAATGTACAGAAGGGATTGAAGAATGCTTCCATAGTACTGTGAATTCATTTTTGTTTACGTAGGACAAAATTTTGTGTATTTTGTGCTAGAAACGATGCTAGAACTTAACATTTTTGCTGTTTGCTTGAAATTTCATCCAAGCAAATTTTAATGATTTCACAGTACACGCTTGTTTTGTTTTGTCCTTATTCATTCTAATGTATTTAGACTAAATAACATTATAAATACAGACCTGTGCAAGTCCACACTCCCTGCACTGTTTTATGAACTCTAGTATGTCTATTTGGTGAGGTTTGAACGAATCAGATTCAGTACCTCCAGAACCTGTGCCAAGAGACAGTCCCCCACCCTCTTCCAGCAGCTAAAAAAATCAGATTAAGTTAGTGGTGTATCTTAAAAACTTTTAACTTTAATATACAATTTTAGATTTGTTGAAGTATCGGACTAGAATCAATTCTTTCATTTGTTACACTAAATTCAGAACCATATTTTGTTACACTAAATTCAGAGCCATATTTTGTTACACTCAATTCAGAACCATATTTTGTTACACTAAATTCAGAACCATATTTTGTTACACTAAATTCAGAACCATATTTTCATTAAGCAGGGATGCTGAACATCATTAAAGTGACATTCCTTCATGCATTTGTAAGTTTATGTAGATAATATTAGCAAAAATATTGAAAATTCACATTTGATGTGAGTGCAAATAAGATGTCTGAAATTAAAAGAAACCAATGCATAAGTGCCTGAAGTGGATTTTATGTGAATAATAACCTAATGAAACTATTTGTCTCAGTAAAAATTGTTTTCTAGAAATAGGAGAGCTGAAATATACTCACAAACAAGGGTGTAATGAATACCCTATATCACTCACCTGAGTACCATTGCATGAAACATCTAAGCCAATGAAGATCATTCAAACATAACTTCAGCGTACTCAGACATAAAAATGGTCAAAATTGAAGTCAAAATCAAACTTAAAATTTATATGCGAAACTATACAAATAATCCAAATTTGAAGCATGTAGATTAAAACAAGGGCACTTTGGTACAAACCTGCCTCAGCAGCAGATTTCAAAGAGTAGTCAATAGTATAAACATTGCAAACCTGGCTATGACATTTTTTTTCCTTACTGAAAGAGTCAACCAAAGCTTGGCTTCTAAAGCATTAACAAGGATTTTCACTGATTTAAGCCAGTGACCTACATTTTGACCCCAGCTGACCAATATTCAAACCCGGCTTAAAAATCACCTACACATACATTTTGACCAAAATTCATTATGACTGAATTCAAAGTACTGCCTCTAGATGGTTAACAAGATTTTAATTTGATTCAAATTAGCGACCTAGTTTTTGATCCCAGGTGACCCATCTTCGAATCTGACATAGAAATCATCAGATAAACTACTTGACCAACTTCCATTTCATGTTAATTGGATGAAAACTTTTTCTTCTTGAGTATTAACAAGCTAAGTAAAAACAGACAAACACTGACTACAGACATAATTATGACAGACATCAAGCCACCATAACAGCTCAATGTGGAATGAGCACTTCATGCTCAGATGTTCTAAAAACCTCAGACTTCATCATTGTGAAGTTTGATCTTATTCATCTCATCTTGACATCTTAACAGAATGTGTAATATGTAAGCCTTACCTGTTTCATCTCCATAAGCAAGAACTCAATAAATCTTCCATAACCCATTGTACTGAAAGCTGAGTAGCCAAAATCCTCCAGCATTTTCTCTTCAATACGATCAAGATGTGTCAAACTTAAAGCACCAGCATTTAGACAACGTTCTAGGTAGGTCTTTAATGACTCAATTAATGCATCTGAGTTGAATAAAAGATGTAGTTGTAAATTACAGTTCAGAAATTAATTACAAGATAGACAAAGAAAAAGTTGAGTTTTTCAACAAAACCTTACATGAATGGTCACTTGAGTATGTGTTAAAAGAAGGTAAGAGAAGTGTAATTTACTCATTTTGATACTCATGAGACTTAAAATTTTGACATTAGTATAATTTATTCCTAGTAAATGATGCCCTTTATCAATTTTTTGAAGACAATTCTTTTATTCAATCCTGAAACTTCTACTCAGAAAGTTAGGCATCTATGAACAATACTATCTACTTAATATTGAAATCCATTCCTAAGTCATGCAATAAAAAAACAAATTCATTTTCTAACGACCACACCTTTACGGGGTGGGGGTTTGGCACCAGAAGCATTTTGTTCCCTCTCCTCATCGCTATCTAGAACTATCTGTGGTGTTAGAAGTGTCATTGCCTTCTCCTCCACAACAGTGTTTGTCATACATATCGCCAAGTGCAGAATGTTCCTGCAAAGATCATCTTCCTTGACTGCCATCAGGAAATCCTGCAAAAACACAAGGAAACCCATTTTAAGTTGTGACAGTCAAAATTGCAAGGAGCCATACTGTTAATTAGATGACATTCTGAAAAGATCAGACTGCCTTTTATATGACAAAAATAAATGAGGTACAACTATATTTGATTTTATGCTGAACTGCTTTTTTTTCAGACAAGCACAGCTCTGTTAAATATTTTCAAAAGAAAAAAACAATCAAACAGTATTTGCATGTAATAGAAAAAAATATTTCTTTTTAATACATTGTAAGTGATCTGATAAAGGTGCATTTATTTGTCACAGGTCAGTTGTATTTATCTCAAGGTCTAAGGCCAAGGGCCAATACAGCTGTTCTGAGGATAAATAATAAGTACTATACGACAGGCACTATTAAATTATTACAGACCTAATAAGTATTATTCCTGAAAAGTATGTTTTGCCTAAGTGTAAATTGTAAGACAAATTACTACAAATAATTCCCCTCTGACTGTGAATACAAGGACTTCAACTATAGTGAAATCATTTCAATTATCATTTCGAATGTTAATAAATATACCTGGTATATACACCTTGTAACCACTTCTAAAACAAAATGGTGGTCATTTTAACACATTTCACTTTTTTTTTGCCCTGTTGTATAACCAAATCAAATTGCTTCATATTAGGGCAAATAAAAAAATACTACTTTTGCATCTCATATCTTCTTTTTTCTTTATCTTGATCTAACATACTGAATCTACCAATGATGGTCAATTTTTTCTGTACACTCTTGTACTGAGTTCGCAATATAGGATTATATATTTAAAAAAAAACAGACTTTTAACTGTATGACCATAGGAAACTTTATCAGTATGTATACACATGCAATACTTTCTGTCTTTTGTCTGTCTTCTTTAGAGTTTTGAAAACATTTTCAATGACCTCTTTGTCATGACCTTTTGTTCATTGGAATGCATTTACCATGAACACTAAAAATATGATACCTCAACCAATCTCCTTAGTTTTGCTGCTTTTGTTGTTGTCCTATCACCAACTTGAGTAACCATAAGAAGGACATTAAACTTGTCAAATATCTCCATTATTGCCAGATCTGGTCTCATTTTCATGTAGTGGCTCCTCACTTCCATTCCTTCTTCACTTCCTGTCTGCAGGATACATGCTCGGAACTTCCTGCAAAGAAAAAGTTATAAAAAAGGATACTGAAAAAAATACAGTGTTCTTCCAAAAAAATCATTTTTCAAAGGTGTAAAATTTACATACCAAAATCCAACTACATAGGCCCAAACAGAAAGAAATACCACTAAAGTCTTAAGGCAAAATTTTTAAGCATACTTTTAAGCAGAACCTATGGTCTGGCAAAGAGTGTGGGCCTGATTAGAATTTAAAGCCATGGGTCTTGGGCAAACATAAATGCCTCCCCTAGCACCATATCGCTATAGCCATAGAAGTATAGGAAGGTAGAAGGAGAGCTTAGACTTGTGTCAGTACATTAAGTGGAGGATGCCAGGGGCTTCTGATGTCATAAACTATTGGCCATGGCAAGCAGATGAATGAAAGGAACTGTAGATTATGTCAATGACACTTCGGTTATAAAATGTATAAAGTTCAATTACTGGAGGACACTAAAGAGTACAGGAACTGCATGGGTAGGTAGGTAGGTTGGAGAGTGGGTAGGCAGGAAGTTTTGAGGCAGCAATGCCCAATAGTTCTCTAAATGTCAATCAGAATCTGTTTTTCTCTTTATAGTTTATGACCACCATTAACTTGACCTTTAACCTAGTGACCTCAAACACAGTATGGGTCATCTCCTGTACAGACCAACCTGCATAGCAAGTCTCAGGAGCAAGGGCCAAGGGTTCTCTAGTTATTGATTGGATACCATTTTTCTGTTAATGGTCACTCTGACCTTGAACTGTGACCAAGTCACCCTAAAAGTAATATAAGTCATCTACTGGCCAATATCAACCTGCACTGCAAGTTATAGGACCCTAAGTACAAGCATTTCTAGTTATTCATCAGAAACCATTTTTCAGTTAATGATCAATGACCTTGACCTCTGATCTAGTGACCCTAAAAACTATAGTCATCTACTCGCCATGACCTACCTGCCTATGAAGTTTTAGGAAGCCTTGGCCAAAGTATTCTATAGTTATTGATCAGATAATGTTTTGCTTTTCAAGGTCACTGTGACCTTGGCCTTTAACTTAGTGATCTGAAAAACTACAGGGGTCATCTAATGGCCATGACCAACCTACACACCGAGTTTATGGAATTTGGACCCAAGCATTATCTAGATATTTATTAGGAAAGGTTTGGTTTTTCAGGGTCACTGTGACATTGGCCTTTAATTTAGTGTTCTGAAAAACTATAGGGGTCATCTACTGGTCATGGCTAACCTACAAACCAAGTTTGAGGAACCTGGGCCCAAGGGTTCTTTTTACTGATCGGAAATGGTTTTGCTTTTCAAAGTCAGAGTGACCTTGGCCTTTCACCTAATGACCCAAAAAAACTATAGGGGTCATGATCAACCTACAAACCAAGTTTGAGGAATGTGGATCCAAGGGTTCTCTTGATAAAGATCAGAAACGAAGTGTCTACCAACCAACCGACTTAGTGATTGACCAACTGACATTTGCAAAACAATATACCCCCTCATCCTTGATGGGTTGGGGGGTGGGGAGGCATAAAAATGTGTCATGCACATCTTCACTTATCAATGAACATTTATACCAGTTTTCAAATTGATAGTCCTAGAAATGTGGATGTCATTCATGTCACGAGATTTTGCTAAGATGGGTTGTAAATCTGCAGAACGCACATTGGTGAACAAGAAAAATGTGTCATGCATATCTACACTTTTGGAGAACATACACACCAAGTTTCAAATTGATAGTCCTTAAAATGTGGAAATAGTTGGTGTCACAAGATTTCTGCAACAAACTGGATGACTGCCCAACAAACAGACCAACCATAAGAAGACTCCTATATACCCCCACAAACAACATTTGGCTGGAGTATAAAAGTCTGAATAATCAGTTCCAACTCTCAGTTCCTTCACCATAACATGTATGAGGATAACTCTTGCATAGCATTGCTGAACAGGAACAAAAAGACACATGGCTACAAAAAGGTATTAAAGTACTGACAAAGATCTTCCTGAAAATAAGCAATAACATCATTTTTGGTGATTCTGACAAAAAGGCGATTTCAATTAGCAAGCAAGCATGTAATCTGTATGCTTTAAATTTCCATGGTGACTTACTGCATAGTTACAAAACAAAAACAACCAACCTGAATGCATCTCCAATCTCGTTTCTAAGCTCATCCTTGAAATGTTGCACAATCTGCCTGTGATGACAACTGGAGTCTCTCTGTGCTTTCTTTAGCACCTGTAAATGAACAGAAACTGGAAATTGAACAAAAGTGAACACAAGCCATGCAATCAAATTATATGCAGACACAAAAGGGTTGTTCTGACCTTTAGATTATAACTTTCATAATTACAATTATGTACCTAAAGATTTTACATGGACAGAGCCATGTCTATATACCCTTTTATACTATCTTCCAAGACATTGATAAAATATCAAAGCTGCTCCTAAATTCAAGGATAAATGTGACTGTATGCTTTTTTGGAATTTTCAACTTTTCAAGTTATTAAAACCTAAACAACATTACTTTTTAAAATACAATTCTATCTAATCTAAACATATTCAACTTACAGCAGCCGCCAGCGGTAGTGACTTAATTCTGAGTCCAAGCTGATAGGAGCTATCAGCATGGTACTGCTCTTTGAGGTAATCCAAAAACGGTTCAAGTTCTAGCTTCTTATGCCATAACTTTTTCACTGTCAGGTAGTTGTGAAAATGGTCCAGTACATCCATACTTGTTATCTTTGGAATTTCCGCTTGCTCTGTAGGGAACCGGAACTGCTGGAACACAACAGGAAACCGTTGCAGGGGTCCCAGTTTCAATGAATCAAATCCTCCTTTTCCTGGAGAGTAGTCTTTTAGTGCATCCTTCAGTTCATGTAGGGTACAAATAGATCTCGTCTTTACAAAAACTATAATATAAAGATTGATTTTACACAGCAAGCGGTTCAGGTCATTGATACATGGCAACTGATCTGCATACTGAATTCCAATTTGTCGAAGATTGTAACAGTCGTATCGCTGACAAACAAGCTTCTCAACTCTCTCCATAGAAACATTCTCATTTGCATCTGCTAACATGGCAACGCATTCCTTAGCAACTGTGTCAATCTGCTCTTTGGATGGTAATGTACCATATGGTACATGGACTGGTCTCACATCTATTTGTTTTCTCTCAAATGGTGCTTTATTTATAGGTTCGATAGTAAGATCAACAACATGGTCACGAAACCCTGGTAATGATGGATCCTTCCTACCAAACATGAAATTTTCATCTAGTGTCACTTTCTGAAGTGGTGCTGGAGAAGACAGAGTGTGTAATTTTGAAGGCTGCCCTTCACTGTGCAGTGGTTTAAGTAATTTCGATGGTACTGGAAAAGCTCCAAACTTGCTCATTGGTGATGCTTGATAAGTGGGTTTTTTGTTATGAGCCATACTTGTGGGTGTTCCAGACAGACCTGAACCAAAAATTTGAGAAACTGGCTGTGTCATTTCTTTGTCACCAGTCAAGTCAATGATGTTGGCCATTTTGTCATGGTTGCCATCACCAAAACTCTGGGTAGAAGACTTTGTTGCTTTCTGATTCTTTCCAGAATGTGCTGAAGAACTCCAATGCTGAGACAATTTTGTCATTAATGACATGGCAGTAGGAGGTTCTGGGTCTTCCAAATTCTCATCTGCTTTAGCTTCGTCTTCATGTTTTAAGTTCACAAATATTGATTTCTCCGTTTGCTCTATGTCAACAATGTCCAGAAAATGTTCGGCTAGGAGCCGTTTAAAAACGTTTGGCTTGAAGGATTTAACTTTGTAATGCTCTCTTAATCTGTGCTTTATAAATCCTCTCAATTTTGAAAGTTTACTTCTACCATTCCTATGTGGTTCCATCAAATATTCCAAAATCCATGATCTGATATCTGATAGCTTTGTAAGTAGAAAGTCATGATTACTAGTTCCTTCCTCATGTTCATTGCTGTCAATGATTTCACAATCTTCGTCTTCATTAATAATTTCATATGCCTTTGGAATCTTCCTCCCATCATCTTCTTCAGCACTAACACTAGGTTCCCTTGTCATCCTTTTATCTGTAGACGATGATGCTGATTTTTCTACTTTTTGAACACGTTTCTTTATTTCTGCTAATAGCCCTACTGTGGCTGGTTCCACTTCTTGCAGTTCTTTATTTTCAGGTAAGCGGTTTTTCTTCAAAAATAAAACATCATCTGGCCAACCTTCCATCGTGATTTCATCAGTCCATTTTCCGAGGACATCGCTCATACGGCTAATTCCATACAACTTACAGCTAACCTCACGTCCTGTTTCTCTCTGTACCATGGACCAGAGGTCCTTTTTCTTCACACCTTCTGGGTGCCTCGCCAGTACATGCAGAACATCTTTCTTCAGCTGAGCCAACCGAAAGTCAATGTTGAATGGCATGTGTGATAGAAATGCCATCTTGCCTGAAAAAGAATGCCAACAGTTTGTGTACAATGCATATCAAAGTCAATAACAAAAATTCAAAGGTAAGGTTATTACTGCAGTTATCTTGGTGATACAGTAAAACTGATTTCAACTACACTCTGCTTAATCCATCGACTGTTTTTTTATCAAATTAAATTTAGTTTTATTTATCATATTAATAGTTTTGCCATTTTCAAGATGCCTTTTCTTGTGATGACAAATCTGATTATTACACTTGATTCTTATTGAAATTTCTTTTTATTACCATTCTTTTTTATTTTATCATTGAAAACATTTATGTAGTCAAAATAATAATTTGGTTGGGTATATATTTATATATATATTATCATAATTACAACTTGTTTTCACTCATCAAAGTTTATCATCCCAACAGCAAAGTATACTAAGTAACAAATTAACCTATTCTATAAATACAATATTATGTAATTTTGGTACCATATATGCTTGCTTATATGAGGCCCTGGCTTATAAGTAGTATCTCCTGAATTCAGATTTTTGCATTGACCCTCTTTTAAGACACAGCATGAAATGAAGAAGAATCGAGGCATTGTTATTGGATGTATACAAATTCTGGCAACATCCGCACTCTCATTCTGCTTCTGCAATGATTTCAACCACAAATTATTAGGTTGCTTTTGAAATTTTAAAGATATGTTGGTTGTCAGCAAGTCATTTTTTGGACGAGAGTGCAGATGTGGCCAGAATTTGTATAAATTACATTTATATCATCAAATAACAATGCCTAGAATCGTTTTCATTTCATACTGTGTATTTTAAGAGGGTCAACGCAAAAGGTACAGATTTTAAACCTGAATTTAGGGGGAGTGTCTTATATGGGAGGGCTTCTTATATGCGAGTATATACTTACAGAATAGACAAGGCTAAATGGGCACGACTGGTAATCAAACTTGGCCAAGTTATTATGCTCAAAAACATTATCAGCAAGTTTGGTCTGATGAAAAGTCTTAGACTGAAGGAGCTGACAATGCTAATTTCACCAATTTTGGGTAATTCAAGGGCTATTACATGTACTTCAGTGCCCCATGTGGAATTATTGAACTTGGCAAAGATATTGTGCCCACAAACATATTTAGCAAGCTATGTGAAGATCAGATAAAAACTATTTGACAGAGCTGACAAGGATAATGTGGCCAATTTCAAATAATTCAAATACCATAATTCTGCAGTTCCTGGCTGGTTGGCTGGTTATGGCACTTGGCCAAGATATTCTTCCCACAAAAATATCACCACAAAGTCTGGTGAATATCAGGAGAAAACTCTGTGACATAAAGAGAGCTGACAAGACTAGTTTGACAAATTTCAGTGATTAAGGGCCACATTTTAAACTTGAGGGATTCTGTTAATTATCGAACATGGCCAAGATACTGTGCTCAAAAACATTATCAGCAAGCTTGGTGAAGATCTAATGAAGAATATTTGTCTTAGAGGGCAAACAAGGCTAATTTGGCCAAATTTGGATAATTCAAGGACCATAGCTATTGAGCAGGAACAGACAATAGCCCACTGGGACAATAGCCCACTAGGACAATAGCCCACTGCTTAATTTGGCAGGGAGAACAATAGCCCACTGCTTATCAAAAAGGGTGCAGATGTAGTAAACTAATAATACTGATGTTTAACTGTTTTAATATTCACATCTATAATTACAAATTTTAAATACAAATTCAATCCTTTGTCTGCATTAATTTTCATATTCAATTTTACAGTGAGTTTTTACTCATTTATACCCTGTGTCTACCAAAAGTATAGAGCTGGTACAAAATCAATTGGATCTGGATTTGCTGTTTATTTTAACAGAAATGTCAGAATTAAAAACAATAGTCTATACTGTTGACTTATGAACACTTATACTTTGAACTCATTACTTACTCAATTTCTTAATGAAACTGCATAATAATGCAAATAAGTGGGCTATTGTCCTAGTGGCTGTTGTCCCAGAAGACTATTGTCCTAGCAAGCTATTATCAACTTTAGCCAAGATATGAAAAAACATCATTGTCGAGTTTTGTAAAGATATAATGAAAGGCGAGATTTAGAATGGACAACCTGTGGATGACACCTAACCAACCAACAGAATCTCCATTGCATCAAATATTAAAAAAAAACAAACAAATAATACAGAATTATTACAACAACATTTTTGTTGCTAGAATTTTATGCACTGAATTTCTCACATTTAATTAACAAAACTTAATTAACAAGAAATGTTTGTAAAACACAAATGCCCCCCGGCAGCACCTAATTGCTTGTGGTTGGGCCAAAGCGTTCTCTAGTTATTGATCAGAAACCGTTTTTAGGATCAAGGTCCCTGTGGCCTTGACCTTTGACCTAATGACCTCAAAATCAATAGGGGTCATTTACTGGTCATGATCAACCAGCACACCAAGTTTGGTGAACCTAGGTCAAAGCATTCTCTAGTTATTGATCGGAAACCGTTTTTAGAGTCAAAGTCTCTGTGAGCTTGACCTTTGACCTAATGACCTCAAAATCAATAGAGGGTCATCTACTGGTGATGACCAACCAGCATACCAGTTTGGTGAACCTAGGTCAAAGCGTTCCCTAGTTATTGATCGGAAACCGTTTTTAAGATGAAAGTCTCTGTGATCTTGACCTTTGACCTAATGACCTCAAAGTCAATAGGGGTCATCTACTGGTGATGACAAACCAGTATACCAAGTTTGGTGAACCTAGGTCAAAGCTTTCTCTAGTTATTGATCAAAAACCGTTTTTAGGATGAAGGTCCCTGTGAGCTTGACCTTTGACCTAATGACCTCAAAATCAATAGGGGTCATCTACTGGTGATGACCAACCAGCATAATAAGTCTGGTGAACCTAGGTCAAAGCGTTCTCTAGTTATTGATCGGAAACTGTTTTAAGAATGAAAGTCTCTGTGACCTTGACCTTTGACCTAATGACCTCAAAGTCAATAGGGGTCATCTACTGGTGATGACCAACCAGCATATTAAGTTTGGTGAACCTAGGTCAAAGCGTTCTCAAGTTATTGATCGGAAACCATTTTTAGGATGAAGGTCCCTGTGAGCTTGACCTTTGACCTAATGACCTCAAAATAAATAGAGGTCATCTACTGGTGATGACCAACCAGCATACAAAGTTTGGTGAACCTAGGTCAAAGCGTTCTCTAGTTATTGATCGGAAACCGTTCTTAGGATGAAGGTCCCTGTGATCTTGACCTTTGACCTAATGACCTCAAAATCAATAGGGGTCATCTACTGGTGATGACCAACCAGCATACCAAGTTTGGTGAACCTAGGTCAAAGCGTTCTCTAGTTATTGGTTGGAAACCGTTTCTACCTACAAGGTCAAAGTGACCTTGACCTTTGACCCCTTGACCCCAAAATCAATAGGGGTCATCTACTGGTGATGGACAATCATCCTACCAAGTTCGAAGTTCCTAGGCCTAAGAGTTCTTTAGTTATTGGTCGGAAACCGTTTCTACCTACAAGGTCAATGTGACCTTGACCTTTGACCCCTTGACCCTTAAATCAATAGGGGTCATCTACTGGTGATGGACAATCATCCTACCAAGTTTGAAGTTCCTAGGCCTAAGCATTCTTTAGTTATTGGTCGGAAACCATTTGGTCTACGGACCGACGGACCGACCGACAGACAGACAAATGCAAAGCAATATACCCCCACTTCTTTGAAGAGGGGGCATAATCAAACAAACATGAATTGAAAGAAAAGTTATAATTGTTTCAATCCTGTCAGATATACAAAAAAAATAATGTATGCTTGTATCCATCTGGCATTGAAACATATCACTTAAATAAAGTAAAAAGCTGCTTATTCATTAAACACAAACACAACTTTATTCTTAAACATGGATACTCATTTTTATCTATAGGACAATGTAAGCCATGAGTTAAAAAGGTTTCTGTAATTCCTTCAGAATTAAACATTTTTTCGTAATGTCACAAAATCATATGTGTTTCAGAAAATCCCAATATTCAGGATTGCTTCCAGCTGTCCCAATTTTAATCTCAAAATTGTGATTTTCTTATAAAGGAAAAACACCATGTCCCATCATTAAAACAATAAATTTTTAATAACAATAAATGAAGCTGGCACAGTTCATTCCTTGGACTACTCTTATCGCTGTCTTTCACACCTTTCAACAGCAGGCCTAATTGATAAACTTAAGTGATTCCCATTACCTCATGCAGTTACCAGATTTGGGTTGACTGCTTGTTTACATAATTTTATGTGTGTGCATCACAGATTAAATGTGATCACTAATAAGATGGATTAATTCTGCACCTTGATTTTACACCCAGTCCCAAAAGAAATCAACAAGTGAAGTGATCATTTTCCTACAATCAGTTGGTTAGAAAAAGTATTAAAGCATTTGTTCAATTGATTTCCTGATTCCAGTGGGGTTTTTTTTTCAGTTGGGCAGGGAAAAATAGAATATAAACGTCTTGAAAGAGGAATTTTTGGTTTGGTTAAAATGCAGTCAAATGGTGCTGTTTTTTTAAGCCTTTTAAAAGTTTTGAACTATGAAAATGAAACAAAAGTATTGAAAAGGTTTAAAACTTTCACTCAAATTTCAATGTAATTTCATTTCACATTTCATTTCAACATTAACATTTTCTGAAAAGCATAATATATATTATTATATAACCTATTAATAGCTTTGAAATGCCTTTCTCTGATAAGTTGCAGGCGTAACTTTTTGTAAAAAAATAACGGTAAATATCAGAGCACATTGACCTTTTTTTTCAAAAATAGATTTCCTGGAAATCCTATGCATCTGTTTATAATTCAGGCATTTCCGGCAAAAAGACTCACTTTCAGAAAATGACGAAAGTTGTTTCGGCAAAATCTGTCATATGCGCCACCTGACAGGATGTTGTCAATTATGACGTTTTCGGTGTGTTCGTTTGACAGCAATATAAGAAATGGATAAAAAAATGTGCCATATGAAAGCTATTTATAGATTATAATAAATCAAATATGGACTTTTCAGATGGTAAATATGATATGATATGTACCTAAAAAATTAATATTGACCGAGGTGATATCACTTCATATTCACCAGCTAAAGAGTCCATATCTGTATATTAAGCAAATTATGCAGTACCTTACAAAAAGTTTTGTACCTTTTCTTTTAAAATTTAATCATCAAAAGATCACTACCTTTGATATTTTTACTATGTTATAAACACTAGTGAAATGAATTCTATTATTGTGTTTGCCAGTATTTAGCTTGTTAAGTAGTTTTTAGTTTAGTTTATACCAAATATATTTTAGTTCGATTGTGTAGGAAGCTTTTTTAGTTTATAGACAAATGTGTGTCAAGTTTCTTGCTCAAGGAAACAACAGCTTGCCACTGACTGGGTTTGAACCCATGCAGCTAGCAATCCTTTGACTACTAGTCTGATGTGTTAACCTATTGTCCTTGCCGCCACATTAAGCTTGTTAAGTAAATAAATTAAATTACAAACCTTTTAGGTATTCAAACTAATTATGCAACTCATTATTACAAACACACTTGCAAATAATTTACAAACATAAATGATAAATCTGAACAAGGCAAACAATCATTATTAATTTGTCCATTTCACCTTCAAGGGTCTCCTTAACAACCTGAGCACACAAGCAACAACACACAAATATCTTTTCCAGCGTTTATTATGATCATTAAGCATAATATACAATTTTTTAAAATAAAAATTGCAGCATTAATAGTTATGAAATAGGGGTTGAACTGTCAAGTGGGCGAGTTGTCTTCATTTTTTTTAAGAGTGGTTGAATTGTCGAGTAGTCTGACAGCCTTCGTAAAACAGAAGACAGATAAAGTAAAACTTAAAAGAAATATTGTGAAGCATGAATGAGTGCATAGGCAGTTAAAAGAAATGCTATCAACTATCAAAATTTAGCAATTTTTTTCTCTTGCCAGTGGGAAATTTTTGTAATTTCTTGAGGAAAAAATATATACTCTGACAGGTGGGGAAAGGGGCCGAGTATTGCCGAATATTTTTGCCCAAAAAACATTGAATTGTCAGGATATTTTGACATGTATAACCAAAAGTACCTGCTGTTCAACTCTTGCAATGAGTAAATGAATAAAGTAAATTCGGTCATAATCCTAATAAAGTATTACATGAAGCAACACTTTCCAGTTTTTACATTGCTGTTTTCTTGTCTTTCATCAATAGAAAAAGTGTCTGTGAAGTCAATAAAAATAAACCAGTTTTAAAGGCTAACATCAAGCTGAAAATCCAGTTTTGGAATGCTAAGTTATCACATATATAAGCTTGATGATCAAGTTACAAATTTACAAACAGAAAAGAATCTCTGTTTCCCCCTTTTTAACAATTTTACATATTCAAGAAGAAATGTTCTAACTGAACATATAACATTCAACACTTCATATATCATAATATTATGTAGGTATAAAAGTAATAGAAGTTTTCTCGGTACCCGGCTGATTTGGACCTTGGCTGATTTGGCCCAGGCTGATTCGGCCCCGTTCTGACTGATTTGGACCATGTTCTTGGCTGATTTCAGACCATATGTCTGGCCGATTTATAGGACCACTTTCTTGGATGATTCGGTCTACTTGTTGCAGTCAACACTGACTCAATTTTCTCATATTAAGCTTAATGGCATTAAACATAGATAATTGGCATGTGCGTAATTTATAAATTGAAATTATTTAATTATTTGTTATTTCAAGTTATTGTGCTATAATTAATTAATTTTTCACATTATTACAATTAAATGACAGACAGATCAAAGTCAGGCATTTAAACTTACTGTTACTTTATAATGTGTTGATTAAAGAGCATATAACTAATAAAGTAGTTAGTTTTTCACACACTGGCTACTAATTTTGATGACTTCAATATTTAATTGTATATCTTCATGTAGATGAGATAAGTATCAAAAGTTGGAGGTTGCCCACTGAAAAAAAGTTGTTAAAAATGACAAATAATTTTCAGTTAAGTGGTCAGAATCAGCCAGAAATATTGTCCAAATCAGCCAAGAAAGTGGTCCGAATCAGCCAAAGTGGGGCCAATCAGCCTGGGTCCAATTCAGCCAAGGTCCGAATCAGCCAGTATTCATTTTCTTATAGTTTTATTTAACAAATCTTTTATGAAACAAAACCAGTTGTTTTACAGGAAAATATTTTAATCAGTCAATGACAGTTAGAGGTATTTAACAAAGTAACTCTGCACCAAAATGACTTAAAACATTTCACCTTCCTATTTTTCCCACTGTTTATTTTTAAATGTATGTAATATTTCGTATATGTCTTTGTTATTTCACTTTCAACACTTCTTAGTGGCTTGATGTGCCAACTTTCTACGACCTCGCGAGTGGTTTGACAGAAAAGGTAGATAGATGAAGGTTTGAGAAATGGTACTCATACATGTTGTGTCACATATATTCATCCAACTGCATTATGATTTGTTTATAGCGACCGATTCACAAATGGGCCGACAATGAAAAAAACGAAAATGTTTACAGATCTAGAAATTCTAGCTGTAATTGTGAAGAACATATCAAAATAAAGTAATTGACCAATTTTTTGTTACAGAAACACATCACAGTATTGAGATTTACAATTTTTTATGGGTAAAAAATTTACCCCGTTAGTCACGGGGTAGCCCAACAAATTGTGCGCCAGGGCTCTTTATTATATTGACGACGGTCGCCCTTCTATATAATATATCTATGTAAAGGCTGACATCTATGTTATATCAGTTTGTAAATCGGTCGGTCTTGCAGTCGAAATATTGAGACTAGTCACGGGGTTGATACTTTGGTTATAAATTTAATTTTCACTAATAATATCCAGTCTCTGTGGCTCAGTAGTGTAGATCATTGCTCTATATTTTACTGACAAAAAAGCACATGGGTTTGAGCAAAACTTTTTTTTCAGTTTTCATGGTGTATAGAAACATAATATTATGTTTTCCTCCATAGTATATAAACTTCCCTTTATAGCTAAATTCTGTCAGTCGCTTCAAATTGTTTATTTTCTATTAATTTTGTAGAGATTGTCTTAATGTTCCTATATAAAGACCAGAAAATGTTCCTCTATAAAGAAGGGAAAAAACATTTGACAACAACACAAAATTTTGTCGATTTTCAAAACGGGTCGAAACGCATTGACAACGAATTCATTGTGTTAGAGTTTCTTTGAAAATCTGAAGTTGCGCCTTTAAAACGATTATACTGTTCCGCTTAAGCGTTACATGGACAACTATTGCTTCATGGTCATATTTTGCGTCTTAGTCTATGATATCTCATGCCCCTCTCTACAATGAAATTCAGAAAATATTATGCCTGGCTCCACATGATTTTTGCGACAAAACAACACTTATTCCTGCATATTCATATTCCAGTAACGAGTTCAGTTACTAATTCACCATTATTGGTACCTTCTTCTGTGAAACACGGCTTGTCACAGGTATCCTACAGCATCAAAATTGTTGTTTTCTGCTCCCGTCTGAAAACAGCATGGCCGGATTTTCGCAAAATATTTCGCTATTAAAGCCGTGCCGTGTCGTACCGTGCCGTACAATAACGGTCTAAACATGTTACCAACTGCGTTCAAAGATAAATAAAAAAAGGTAATTAAAATAATAAAAAATAGAAAGGAATTTCAAATATTTAAAAGACCACACTTTTTTCAAATAAGGGAATGAACCAGACATTAGTCAGACACCAGTTTGATTACAGTTCTAGTTCCGAAGTAGCCTAATTAATTTGGAGTTGACGGTTTGAATGATTCTACAGACATCTTTTTATTAACATTATCAAACCATTGAAAAAGAATAGATTTTCTTGATGTCTCTTCGACAAGTCTGATTAGTTTGACTACTAGGGCTGTATACCATTGGAACCACTTACCACCTACTGCTTCCTTTCTCCCTACCCCAGAGCAGTTCAGTGCAGCCATATCTAGTATTGAACATGTCTCACCCTAGTTGTCCAGCCCCCTGATTTGAACATTTTCTTCTTTTATCTTCTTTTAAATAACTGTTTTTAACCTTCTTGCGATCTCTGACACGAAACATGTTTACTTCCCCGCGAGGAGTTTGAGATTATTTGGAAATAGATAGATAGAAGGGAAACAAACTGGTTTAGGACCTTCATATATAGGAACTACTAAGAAGAAACTGAAACAGAAAAAAATAAATATCAAAATGCTCATTTTATGTAGGACAAATTATTAGAAGTAACTTTAGATGCAACAACTATTTATCCTTTAGTTTTAGCTTATCTGACCAAAGGTCAGGAGTAGTTTTTAGTATGCTGTTATTTCTGTCAATGGTCCATCATTTACAACTGACTATAAACAACATCTCTTTCTATACTACTGGGTCAACTGCAATTAAACTTTACAGAAATAATCCTTGTGTGGTCACTCTTTAAAATTATATAAAAAATGGAAGTCCATCCAGAACTGTTATTTCACTTTGTACTGGTCTCCCCTATTATGCTTCATGCAGCGTCATGCAGTTGAAAACTGTTTCTTAGTGTCTCTAAAATGGGATGCTTTCTGTATCCCCCACAGGCTGAAATGAATAAAATCTTTGTTGAACAGCTTGGCAACTGGTACCGATGATAAATAAAAGCAACTTCTAAGATAGAAAAAAAGAATGTCGTTTTCATGTCTCATTGAATGGAATATAGAAAAAAAAGTCTAGTTACATTTGTGATGTTTCATTTAAATTTTAATGATAGTTTCAGCTGTGGCAAGTGTTCCTGGATATCTTAACAGTTAACTAACCAGTCACTCTGTAAATGTTAGTGTGAAGATTTGCCCAGTTAATTTTATTTCATTTTAAGGTTTTAGCCTATTCCAAAATAGCACTAATAGTGTAGTGATTTTAGCATCAATCTTGTATGTAGCAGACTGAGTGTTCAAATCTATCCACTACGAACCATATGAAAAACAAATGTACTACCATTAGCACTCGTGCTCTATGCAAAATATTAACAACTGCACTGAGGCAAGGGGTTTAATGGGGAGGAAATATGACATCTAGTTGTGATGCAGAACAATTTATCCAAGGGTTGCGAGTCTTATTACCACTCCTCAACACTACCTATTATATGGCAGGTGAAATGGTAAGAAAATCTACGACTACTAAACTTGCACTTCAGCTCATGTCAGTGCTATGGTTCGAATGAGGATCGCACATTATTGCTGTATATTCAACGATCTTGGGGTAGGTGAGTTTTTTTTTTCCATAATTATAATCAAGACAAGCATTGCCAAGACATTATAAACAGTATGGCCCTTATTGGAATAACCTTTCAGTCTGGAAAGGAGTTTCCCTAAAAAGATCGCCAGAATGGCTAAGATTTTGTTTTTTTCCCTTGAGCTTGAGTCAGAATCAGTAAAAATGACAGTAAATCATTTGTTTCTTTACAGTTTGACAAATGTTACTACATTTTAAAGCATTATTCGATCAGATTTAGTTATAATTACATAGGAAATTATATCAAACTGTTTTATAGGTACATTGTATATTCTACAGTTCGACTGTTGCTACAGTTGTGAGCCGGGGACTAGGGATGCAGAAGAGAATATTGCACATTATTACATACACATTTGTACATGGAAGAAGTGTGCAAATTTTATAAAAGATTATTACAAGTTTCTACCATCTAAATATGAATCTGCATTTTAACGAAAGGCTTAAAGTTGGTGTTTTCTTTATTAATCACCCTACAGAGCTATTTTTTAATTTAAATCTAATGTAAATCAATAACTTGGCATAGCAATGAGCTTGTTATGCTGTTTCATCTCTAGATATGTAGTCTTTGGCATGTAAAATCTGTTTATTTCTGAATTGTTCATTGAACTAAAACTGCAAGTTGGCAATCTTTCTATTCAGACAAATTTTAGATGTTACAAAACAACAGAAATCACCTCCCAGTGCATGTTTATCATGACGCCATAGATCAAATGGACTCTGTAGCCATGAGTTCATTGGTAACAGGTTTAGCTGTCCATTTTTGAGGAATTTAATAGACAGTGTGGCAAAATGGGGCTGTCTGATTGTAAATATTGAAATCTTGTTTCCAGATGAAAATACGACTAAAAATAAATAATTCTTCGATCATGTTTTTGAATTGTCTTATATTTATAATGTATATAATTTCAGGGAAACATCCTGCCAGAGGAGTGGAACTGTTTTCTGGCAACGTTTTCCTTTGATTTTCATGACTGATACATGTGACATACTTTCATATCATTATTTTTCTTGTTGAAATACACTCACCTCATTTGAACTGTAGCACAGAAGAGTTGAGGTATGTGTTTAGCATGTTTAGTAGCCACTGTATCACTGCAATATACTGATCATGTAAAAGAATTGTTTCTAAAATGGGATACATGCTTTATAATGCACTAACCTTATAAAACATTTAATAAGTATCGGTCATATGCAGCCAGTACAAACCATACATTAATGCAAAATGGATAGGAGAATCAACTGAAGAATGCGATTTTTTTTACCAGCAATATACAAACAAGAAATATATCTTTCAAAAATTTATTTAAATGTTTTCCTTCATACCACATTCATAATACTTTAGGTGATAAATGGCAAAATGCATGTGTTTAGCCTTACACAGTTTAGAGGTAGTCACATTCTCAGGATTTCACTTGACTACTGAAATCCTCCACTGCTAGGATTATTTTTTATCAATGTTCAATCAGGGAAGTATAAAATATACATGTACAGTATAATTCTGAGGTTCAATTACTTTCTTTACCTATTTCTAGGGTATAATGTGAACTGATATATCAGCCAGTAAGTGTATAATCTACATAATAAATACAACAACTCATATGTATGTATAGCTCAACAATGTGAAGGGTTTGAATATCATATCTCTGGCCCTTTCAGCAATCTGTCATTTTTCATTGACTCAGCGATACACCCTTGAACTAGAACTATCGCTGAATGCGATTCATACCCCCACCAATGTCCTTGACAGAAGACGACATGGAAAGGTGGTTAAGGGAATAACTTAACTGGCACAAATACATAGAGGATATTTGTTTGTTTTTGTGGAAGATGAGAATTTATTTCATCGAGTGAACACCATATGTGTGTTCACGAGATGAAATAAATTCCCATCTTCCACTAAACAAGAGGGCCATGATGGCCCTGTATCGCTCACCTGAGTATGACTGCTTTAAACAAAGTTGCTATGGACCTGGTTATTTGACCCCAGATGGCCCATATTCAAACTTGACCTAGAAATTATTGAAACAATCTCTTTGACAAATTTCAAGGTTATTTGTACTGAAAATGTTATCTCTAGAGTGTTAACAAGATTTTTTCCATATTTGGGCTCTATGACCTAGTTTTTGACCCCAGATTACCCATATCCAAACCTGAGCTACAAATCATCAAAACAACCTTTCTGACAAATTTCCAGGACATTTGGACTGAAAATGTAGCCTCTAGAGTGTGTACAAAGTTTTTCAATATTTGGGCTCTGTGACCTAAATGTTTTGACTTCAGATGACCCATATTCAAATTTGACCTAGAAACCATAGAATTATGCTTTCTGACAAATTTCCAGGTTATTTGGAATTAAAATGTTACCTCTAGAGTGTTAACAAGTTTTTTCCATATTTGGGCTCTGTGACCTAGTTTTTGACCCAAGATGACCCATACTCCAAATTGAGCTAGAAATCATCAAGAAAACCTGTCTGACAAATTTCCAGGATATTTGGACTGAAAATGTAACCTCTGGATTGTTAAAAAGTTTTTTACATATTTGAACCATGTGACCTAGTTTTTGATCCCAGATAACCCATATCCAAATCTGAGCTAGAAATCTTTGAAACAATCTTTCTGACAAATTTCAAGGACATTTAGACTAAAAATGTAACCTCTAGAGGATTAACAAGGTTTTTCTACTTTCGGGCTCTGTGACCTAGTTTTTGACCCCAGAAAACCTATATTCAAAACTAAGCTAGAAATCATCGATAGAACCTTTCTGACAAATTTCCACGTTATTTGGACTGAAATTGCTACCTTTAGAATGTTAACAAGGTTTTTCCATATTTGGACTCTGTGACCTAGTTTGTGACTCCAGGTGACCCATATTCGAACTTGATCTAGAAATCCTCAAGGCAACTTTTCTGACAAATTTCCAGATTATTTGGGCTGAAAATGTAACCTCTAGAGTGTTAACAAGGTTTTTCCATATTTGGGCTCCGTGACCTAGTTTTTGACCCCAGATGACCCATATTTAAACTTGACCTAGAAATTGTCAAAGCAACCTTTCTGACAAATTTCCAGATTATTTGGGCTGAAAATGTAACCTCTAGAGTGTTAACAAGGTTTTTCCATATTTGGGCTCTGTGACCTAGTTTTTGACCCCAGATGACCCATATTTGAACTTGACCTAGAAATTGTCAAAACAACCTTTTTGACAAAATTCCAGATTATTTGGGCTGAAAATGTAACCTCTAGAGTGTTAACAAGATTTTTCTATTTTTGGGCTCCGTGACCTAGTTTTTGAACCCAGATTACCCATATTTAAACTTGAGCTAGAAATCATCAATAGAACCTTTCTGACAAATTTCCAGGATATTTGGACCGAAAAAGTAGCCTCTAGAGTGTTAACAAGGTTTTTCTATATTTGGGCTCTGTGACCTAGTTTTCCAACCCTGATAACCCATGTTCGAACTCGTCCGAGATATCAATGAGACAAACATCCCGTGCAAGTTTCATGACAATTGAGGCAAAAATGTGACCACTAGAGTGTTAACGAACTAATTGTGGACGGACGGACGGACGGACGGACGACGGACAAAAGGTGATCAGAAAAGCTCACTCTGTCACTACGTGACAGGTGAGCTAAAAACAAACAAATTTTCTTTTTATTTTATGCCAACACGTCAAAAATGGGTATTTTATGACATTTTACTCAGGGCCTTCAATAAATTCCCCATGGTGAGCCCCAAATCAGTTAATGCGTACTTTGGTCAAACCGTTACTCCGCACAAAAAAAAAGTGCAGACAATCTCCAATACATATGATAACTTTACTTCTGCTGAAATAAACTGAATACTCTTTCATCCAATAACATTTATTTTTCTCTACACAGTTTATCAATATTTATTGAATTTTAGCCATACATACTTTAATTATAAAAGCGGATTAATACTGAGTAATATTGAATCAATTGAATTGAAAGTCGGCCATACTGGATATTGTCCATGTGAGTTATGTAAACAAATCAGACATTTTAAATAACTTATGGCGAATTTCATCATTGTTCACAACTAGTTAGGCTCAGGAATTCAATATTATAACTGGATTTAACAAGGTAAATAAATTTCACTCGCTGTCACTGTCTGAAATACAGCGGATTTAGATTTGCTTCCCTTGATAAAACATTAGTTCCGGCACAAACAGTGGATTATCAAAATGGTAATTTCACTGATTCAAAACAGTGGATTATCACTTTTATCTCACTGATATTTCCCTATATTTCATTGGTAGGCATAAAATAAATATACATAAAAAGAAATTATCTCTGTTGAAAAAAACAAACAAATTGTACAGGTAAAAGTATAAAAATATATTGTCAAATCATGTTCGAAACAGTTAAAAATAACCTTTCATTTTCGTGAATATCTGTTCTAGTTTCAGAAACATTTAAGTATTAATGGTTATATCACAACATTTTCTAAGCCTAAAACGGGCATAACTTGTGTCATAATTCAATGGAATTGTAGAATTTGCGTCATCTGAGCTTGCTTGTAACCATTCATATAAATTTTAAGTTTCAAGTAAATATCTTTTAAAGACATAAAAATGAACTTAACTTTGTCAAAATACAATACAAAGTTATCCCCCCCCTTCCCCCCCCCCCCCCCCCCCCCCCCCCCCCCCCCCACTTTTTTTAGTTATGAAACTTGACCTGCATATCTTACTTGCGACACTTCGTATATATTTGAAGTTTCAAATGATTATCTGTTCAAGTTTTAGAAATATTCAAGTACATGTTAAAATTTCAGAACATTTTCTAAGTCAATTTTTGACCTTCAAGTGTGGCCTTGACCAAAAGCTGGCACAAGGGTAAGATGGGTTCTGCACATTGCCCAGTTGGGGTCAAGTTTGAAGAAAATCCTTCCATTAGTATAGAATTTATAGAGTGGACACAACATATTGTCTAGTATTGATTGTAAGTAAATTAAAAGACTTAAAAAGGGGCATAACTTTGTCAAAATGCAATACAGAGTTATGAAACTTGACCTGCATATCTTACTTGTGATACCTCATATATCTTTTAAGTTTCAAGCAAATATCTGTGCTAGTTTCAGAAATATTCAAGTACATGTTAAAATTTAAAAACATTTTCTAAGTCAATTTTGACCTTCAAGTGTGACCTTGACCTTAAGCCGGCACAAAGGTAACATGGGTTCTGCACATAACCTTGTTGAGTTGAACATTTGAGTAAAGTTTGAAGAAAATTCTTCCATTAGTATAGGATTTATAGAGCGGACACGACATATTGTCTAATATTTGATTGTATGTAAATTTGAAGACATAAAAAGGGGCATAACTTTGTCAAAATGCAATACAGAGTTATGAAAATTGACCTGCATATCCTAATTGTGACACTTCATAAATATTTTAAGTTTCAAGCAAATACGTTTTCTAGTTTCAGAAATATTCAAATACATGTTAAAATTTAAGAATATTTTCTAAGTCAATTCTTGACCTTCAAGTGTGACCTTGACCTTAAGCCGGCAAAAGGGTAACATGGGTTCTGCACATCCCCTTGTTGAGGTGAACATTTGAGCCAAGATTAAAGAAAATCTTTCAATTAGTGTAGGACTTACAGAGCGGACACAACATAATGTCTAATATTTGATTGTTTGATATTTGACCTTCAATTGTGACCTTGACCTTGAGCTGACACATGGGTTCTGCACATCCCCTTGTTGAGGTGAACATTTCAGCCAAGTTTGAAGAAAATCCTTCAGTTTGTATAGGATTTATAGAGCGGACACGATAATGGAGACGGACGGACCGACCGACCGACGGACGGACGCGACAAAGCGAATCCATTATAGCCCACCCCCCCACATTTTGTGGTGGGGGTATAACAACTGTCTTGAGCTTTCTTCACCAGTGTGTTTAAATGCACCCAATCAAACACATGCTTTGCTAACACTACTTGGGCAAGTTTATTTTTCAATTAAAATCTTTTTTCGGCATATGATCTGCAGCCGAATATCTTATTCTTTTATTTAGTAACCCTTAAACTCATTTATTTTTATTTTAAAAGTACTATTCAGTAAGCAATTCAAATGTTTATGGCAGTCCATGAACTCAACATTTTGTTGTTATTATTTGCTATTCTCCATTCTATAGATTCTGATGTCTTAAATTCTGCATATCAGGTATCTTGAAGAAGAAAGTCACCAATCTCTGCCATCATCTTTGATCTGAAACACCAATTAATGTTTAAATGTTTATATAACTAGTACAGATGCTTTATGCAAAGGAAAATTCTTAAGTTAGGACTCTTAACTCCATAGTATTATATAATTATCTACCTGTAAAAATATTTCTAGACTGTTTTGTTTACTTTTTTTTAAAACTTTACTCCTTTTCACATGTATGTGTATGAAGAGCTGTTATAATTTTTCCTTCTACAAAATACAGTCTTGCTAAAGAATCCACCAGAGCTAACCTGAAGGTTTATTACAGCAGGAACTTAAAGTACATGCACTATGAACATAACACTGCTGCCATGTGACTTTGTCTTCTTACCTAGATAATAACTTCTGGTTTCAAGTTTGTCTTGGTGTGTGTATGCATTCTAAAGTTGTTGTTTTTTTTAATATATAACAGCAAAAAAATATTACATTTGGTTACATGGGTCTGGAAATTACCTCCTATTTCTCCAAGATACATCCTTGAGGACATATTCAGGTAATTTGTACACATCATCCTAAAAACGGGAAAAAAGGCAGAATTTAATATCATCTTAAATTATTTATTAAGGAAGTCTTAAGAATACTGAAAAACAATTTAACAAAACTTTTTTTTATGATGACTTAAAACATCTTCAATTATTCAAACAGGAAATCAAGTTGTTTATTTCAAAATTTGTCTAAGTTTTATTTTGTCTATCAAACCAAACAAAAACATACCATATCTCGAACTATTAGTCTACAAGCATAACACAAATTGGCTAGAACTTGCTCTGGACTTGGTCTGAAGGAAAAAAAAATTTTTATGTCAAAGCATAATATATTTTAGCAAGAAATATTACATTGGTTCAATGCAGACCATAACATTTGGGAAAACTTTGCATTAATACAATACTCACAACTATTACTGAAGAAATCATATACAGTAAATCAAATTGGTGAAAAACAGCCTTACAAAGTGTCTAATTCTCTCAGTCATAAGATTCTGAACATAAGCAAATAAAAATCATTAAATACTTGTATTTTATATTGAAAATGTTCTGTCTGTTGAATGCTTATCATCAATAATATCTAAGACATTATTAGCCAAAAACCAAAATACTTACAGTACCACAGAACAGTACTGTACTGTACTACAAAAGGTATCGCAGAAATCTGGTAAATCTTGTTTCAGTATTTTGTTTTAAAGGCTGATCATTAATTTTGTCTTTCTAGAAAAGATCATATAATAGACCTCTTCTTTAAGAGACAATCAACTTTTTAGCAAACAAAAAAACTCATATCAGTAATACGGCCTAAGCCCACTACCTTTACTAAAGACCAAAGATTTCCATGGAGTGAATAAAATTTCATTTTTACCTGTGAATTGCAGCAGATTGACTACTGCCATCTCCTTCCCCACAGCACTGTACAGCCTGACAGGAGTTGTCTTCCTGAGTTTGACCTTTCTGACCTCTGGAGATTTTCTGGGAGAACTCAACAGCAGACAGGGCAGAAGAGGCACCAACACTAGTGTCAAGTGGAGCCTGCAAATAGAGGATACACTTTTAATAGAAACAAGAGATATCACTAAATGTAATGAATATGCCCAAATACTGCCTTGACACAGTAATCTGATCAATTTAAGATAGGAGCTATTGCTCAAACTATATGTTTCAAAAAATCAAAAGGCCATAAACCATGTGAAAAATCATATAGTGGAATGTTCCAACAACATGCATAACTAGGCTTGGTACTAATGATTCTTGCAAAGCATTATTAAAATCTGAATAATAGTTGATGAGAAACAGTTCAGACAAACTCATGTGTAAAAAAACCAACAAAAAAAACCAAAGGGCCATAACTCAGTGAAAAGACATTGGAGTGAAACGTGACAATGACATGCACAAGTAGGCTTGGTATTATAATCTTTGCAAAGTATTATTAAAATATGAATACCGGGTAATAGTTGCTGAGAAACAGTTTGCACAAATTTTGTCTACGGTCAGCCCCATGACTGACCAATGGACAGACCAACACACATGAACCCAATAAAGTCCTCAGATATTCTATCAAGGAATGTAATTATAATGCTTTCATTACTGTTACCGTCATAAATTCAAAATTTCAAAACAAAGTTACCTCCCTTGAATTGTAGATATTGTCTTGTCTTTGGGATGAACATATTACAATTGCTGATCTTCAATCATTATCAGTTCATATATTTCCATTATGTGTTTATGAAGAACTAAACCCACTTAATGAGTTTTGATTATGCCAAGTATTTCCAAGAGTGGAAGTCAAAATGTGACATTTTTCTTCTAAATAAAAGGCAGTTTCTGACATCAAAGGATTATACACACTTTTTGCCTGTTAAACTCCAGAAAATATCTGACCCTTACAGCGATAAATTTATCTAATGGACTTGTCCATACATCTGTCTGGACAGACACATTTATCATGTAAAGGGACAAACATAGAAATTTATTGACAGGACAACTGATCATGATAAGATTGCTCAGAGACAAGAACAAGTAGAGATTAAATGAGCATGAAAGCAACCCTAAGTGGACATGTTATTTAACTACTTTCATTCTATATAAGTTTTATGGTAGACACTAATCTTACCAGGTTTAAATGTGTAAGGTCTGTAATTTGAAATTTACCTGACACATAGCACAGTGTTTGTCAACTTTCTGGTCTTTACTGGGGTCCAACTTTTCACCAGTTCTGAAATAATTCAATACCACATTTTTTCAGTGACAAAAGGGGACATTTTGTTGACATTTTAAACCTGCCTTTTCAGGAATGAAACAAAGATTATTCCATGAAATATATACTTTAGTACTTGTTGTTTGGACAAATTTAGATGGAAAAATTGCATTTTTGTGGCAATCTGAAGAAGCCAGTTTATTCTGCTCTTTGCAATATTATATTTTGTGATGCAATCAAAAGATACCATATTTCCATTGGACTCCTGCCTCTACAAGGTAATATTTTATTGCGTAATGAATCAAGTTCATTTGCAGGGTAAAAAGTGGTCCAGGGAATAGATATCTGGATATCCATTCTGAAGGTCTCTGGTTTGAAACCCAACAAAGGTGAGAGTCTCATGTGACTTTCTGCATTCCACACTTTCAGTGAAAGTACAGGTTTGAATCCTGGAAGCAGTCATCAAGCTTGATAAATATAAGTAATAAGAGCTACTTTCTCAGCTGATATAGAACACTGCCACAGACTATATCAATGTTTTTGGTTTTACATACCTCATAATATTACTGACAGTTGAAGGATAGTCTGCCTGAAGTCCAGTGACAAAACATTCTGTCAAATGTTCTATACTGGCATTCGTCTCTGCCTGCAACAGTGGCATGAACAAGATTTACTATGAAGTTTCTTTGAGGCATCTATTAAATGTTTTTGTATTTACTACAGGCTGCCTGATTTCATTTCTAGTCAAATATTACTTTTAAGGTAAAGAAGGATTTGGGTTTGAATCAATGAAGAATCTAATATTTGAAGGAGCTCACTTAGTGCGAATATGAAACTGGTTGATGTATTAGAGAAATAATGAATAAGGAACTGAATGTCCAAATCAGTATTTTATTCTAAATAAGATGTCATGCCATAAATACTCTCAAGCTTGCACTCAATAAAGAACATACATGTACTCTTAAAATCTAAGTTTCACTGATGATGCAATAAATAACGGACCAATTTTTATGCAGAACTTGTTTAACAAATTGTTTTCAATCAAAAGAACTGATCTTACCTTTGTAGTTAATGTTGGGATGAACACAGTTTCTACATTGTGTATAGCATTGTACATTGCCACTTCTTTTGAGCTAAAGTCCCTGTTAAAATATTAATATCAGATGTTCATTTGACATGCTATTTCAAATAGATTGAAAACTGAAACAAACAAAATATATTTTCTAAAACAAGCTTAACTGCTTTACAAATCTGTCAATTTTAGAAGGTAATTTCTAATACAAGGTTTAAATCAGCAAAAACCAAAATGGGCATGTTTAAAGTTATTAAGTACAAAAAGGTTAATAGACTTGACAGACAGAAAATTAATCAGAAACAATGACAAGAACTGACAGCCTAATATACATTTCCATCATTAAGGGCCAAGAACTAATCATGGAACTGGCCATAATAATCTATTTCAGATGGCTAAGACAGAGAAGAGGAAAGGTAAAAGATCTTCATTTAAAAATACTGGTGTGCTCTGTTTTGCTCCTTTGCCTTAAAGCTGATTTATTTAACATGGTTTTGTCAATTTAAATCAAGATTGTTTAAAACCTATAATATTTGCATTACCTCATTGGTCTGAGAAACAGTATTTCATCATTTCTTCTGTCTGCAAATGCCTAAAAAAAATTCTTTTGATATACCAAGACATTAAATAAAAAGTTAATTTAAGTTAAAGTTAAAGTTCTGTTTATTCAAGCCTCATCCTTGTCTTATATGATGCTTAAATCATGTTCACCCTAATATTTATCATTTTTGCTGTTTAAAAGACACATACAGACGACATTTTTGCACTCACGTTTCCCAACAGGTCTGCTTATACAGAGGTGATTTTTGCTGAATTTCATTTTGAGCACAAAAAAAAAATAAATCTTAATTCAATCAACTGAAGAAATGAATTCAAGGTTCCTTCTCCATTTGAAGGAAATCAAAAGTGTGTTATAAATTACAAAGATTTAGATTTTTTAAGTATTTGTTGTAAACTAACAGTTTCCATAGCTGCATGTGCTCCCCTTCCTGTAGATATATCTGTAAGAAGTCGAACAGCAAGCTGGGTACCACAAGTTCCCAGCATCACCTTGGAATATCCACAATGCATTGCGACTTCCAGCAGTATTTTGTGTCTGAAAAAGTACAAAGAACATGTGACACACTGAACATTTAATCTAGTTGGTTAAGGTTGAAGAGTCCAAGGTAAGCTTTCAAACAAATCCTAGTCTGAATTTTTCTGTAATATGATTTTATAAGATAATTATTATGTAATGTATTTTCAGGCTTTTATTTTCAAAAGAATGATGATTTCTTTTCCCTCTTCAAAATAATTTTAAAAGAAACTGAAATGGGTCACTTTATTTAAACCATTTCATTTAAATGGATTATTCATTTCTGTTGTAAAGTCCATAATCTACTGACTGATACAGAAACTAAAACTGTGTCCATAGGACACGGATGCCCCCACTATGCATAAGTGCTCATAAACAAGAGCATGTATATCCTGTATGTAAGATTTTTTCTGTACATATACCTAAAATGATCTACAGGTAACCTTATGTACATGTTAAACTAAATTACAAATGTAAAATTTATATGTTCAATTATTTTTATGGTATATAGTGAAAAAATCAACAAAGGGCCATAATTCTGTTAAATATGGTCACAGCAAAAATTCCTTCCTTTACTACCATCTACACATTAAAGCTGTTCATCCCTGGTAGTTTAAGCAAAATCTGCCATCCGGTTTAAGAGGAGTTGCGTTCACAAAATTTCTATATGGTATATAGTAAAAAAAATCAACAAAGGACCATAATTCTGTTAAATTTGGTCGCAGCAAAAATTCCTTCCTTTACTTCCATCTACACATTAAGGTTGTTCATCCCTGGAAGTTTAAGCAAAATCTGCCATCCGGTTTAAGAGGAGTTGCGTTCACAAAATTTCTATATGGTATATAGTGAAAAAATCAACAAAGGGCCATAATTCTGTTAAATTTGGTCGCAGCAAAAATTCCTTCCTTTACTACCATCTACACATTAAGGTTGTTCATCCCTAGAAGTTTAAGCAAAATCTGCCATCCGGTTTAAGAGGAGTTGCGTTCACAAAATTTCTAGTGAAAAAATCAACAAAGGGCCATAATTCTATTAAATTTGGTCGCAGCGAAAATTCCTTCTTTTACTACCATCTACACATTAAGGTTGTTCATCCCTGGAAGTTTAAGCAAAATCTGCCATCCGGTTTAAGAGGAGTTGCGTTCACAAGATTTCGGGATGTACGGACAGACGTACGGACGGACAGACGTACGGACGGACGGACAAGTGCAACGCTATATGCACCCCACTTTGTGGTGGCATAAAAATGTATACGTGTACCAGATGAATTAAAAAACATACCTGAGGGAGCGGATGAAATCTTCCTTTGCTGTCAGAGATTTCATGCTTCGTAGTGTTTGTTTTAGGTGCTGCTCTAGTTCATCATATATCTGGTATTTACTCTGTGCACCTTCCATCCTTAATGACTCTACTGAATCTGCACCATCTCTTTTTAAGCAGAACTAATATATACAATAATCTCCACACCTCTTATATAATGTTATGATAAATGTACAAGACCAGCTATAATGCTATATTATAGCTCGAGAAGAGATATTTAGCTGAGTGAAAAAGTTACATGTGAAAATACCTTCTTTTGTATTCTTGAATGAAATGTTTTTGTACTTTCACCAAAACGAACAATTATTCTCTGTGATAGAAAATGAGCAATGATTACTTCATACTTCATAAAAAAAGTCATTCTAGCATACCTAAAAGCTGGACTGGTACTAGGACTCAAGTCTGGAAGAGTCACACTAGCTGTCCCTGAACTATATACACTATTGGTATCACAGTCTATTGTTGTACTTCCTTCAACAGGAATTATGGGAGATTTGTCTCCCAAGGCTGGCAGTGTATCAAGATTAAAAGCCTGTGAATATACAATGAAATGATGATCAAACTAAGCATGATCAATGCAAATGTCATTAGCACTAACATGCATTTATTGAGAAAAAAAAGGAAGTTAAAACAGTAAAAACTACACAAGCAAAAAGGCAGAAATTCTAAGTGCTATACAAGAAATGCTAACAGTATTTGTACATGTATTTTCTTTCCATGTCTACAAAACTTACCTTACCATGCCTGTGTCCACTGCTGTAATGGAATTATGAGCTTTTTGAAATTCTAAAGCCAAAGATTTTACGAGCCCACTCACCTCCTCTAGAGCTTTGATATAACAGGGGAATCCTGAGTTTCTCATAACTGATTGTATTCTTTCACAATTTGCCAGTCTCTCCTCAGGCCCATGCCCAACAACTGCACCTTCTGTAAGAAAATTAACATACAGAAAATTTATTATGACAAACTGGGCAGTTGAAAAGCCTTAGGATTTCAAACTGGCTAGTAATGGGATTAACTTTCATTAAAGCAATCAGAAATTCTGAAATATGAAATTTCAGAATAAACTACTGACAAATATTACTTAGGTCATTTGCACCATAAGAACTCAAAGACTGTATGTTCAAGTGAGATGATCCAATCAAATAGAGTTAAATAGCAAAGATTTAAAGATTGAATTTTGGAGTATCTCCCATATTCTGTGCATTTTCAAAGGTCCCAGCTAAATAACAATCACCTTACCTATATTTTTCATGAAATTTTTCAAATCTTCATAATCTGATAGATCAAACATGTGTTTTGGTTTATACTCTTTCACTTAACTGTTTAATCCTAGGACAGCATTTCACATCACTGTTGTGGATGTCAACACCTTTTTAAAGATTTGATTTAATATATAAGCAGTATCCACTGAGGCATAAAATAACACTGTGTTCAGATTACTATATAGGGGCATACTTTTTTGCTTTTTCATAGTATACCGATTATATTGCAAATGTGAAAATACAATGACCTTTTTTTCAAGGCCTTATTGGTGTTTTAGCAACTGAACAGATACTGAAATCAATGATAAGATTTGTGATAATCTATGTTAGTTTCCTCACTTCTCCACACTTCTTGGAATATTGCAATTTTACTGTTTACCATTCTTTTCTAGGTTCCAGTCTACAAAACTATTGTTACCAGTAAACCCAAATATTAACTCAATTATTTTGAACACTCATACCTTTCTGTTTGCATGCAAAAATGACAGAGTGAAGGGCCATAACTGCCATAATAAAATCCATGTGTACACAATTTGACAAGCTGATCAGTATTCCAATTTTTCAACACTTCATTGTTTTTCAAGTTTCTTACCATCAATAAATATAATCCCTGGCTTAAAACGAAGTTTCTTGTGTGCTCTTTGGCTTAAACCCTGAAAAAAAAGAAATAACTCATCTTACAATGTTATCACATGCAAATTATACTAATAACATGACGTGGCTGTGTCGGACAAAATATCTCCACAATACAATACTCCTAGTTCACATAACCTTCAAATACCCATTTAACAAAACAGATACAGAAATAGTAAAAGAACACTGCACAACTATCCCTTGTTTGGGTTTATGAGGCAGAAATATACATGAATGTCATGTGATTCTGCTTGGGATAAGTATCTAAGATATTCCAAGAAGAAAGATTGCTATAAAAGACCTTTGAGGTTTTACATGTATGTAAAGTCTATCAACAGATTACTGCTCTGAGATAAACACTGCAACCAGGGACTTACAGTGTTAAGTCATGTACTAAGGGCAGTAAATAAGTTATACACCAAGCAGTAACTTATACACAACAAATACACAACAAAAACAGGAAGTCAGTTACATGTATCAGAATTTTAGAAAGGAGAACCTGACTGCTTTTGCTGAGAATTAACAAAACAGGAATACTCTGCTAGAAGGTTTAAGTTTAAGCTCATGTCCGAAACTTGCCTAACCAATGCACTCCCAAATTTGTAAAATGGACTTTTCCATCACTCAATCTGGACAAAACAACATATCATTCATAGAGATGAAGAGATTTTATCTGAAAACTTACTGACTGAATGACTTATAGTCCATGTGAATTCACTGGATAAACTGAATGTCAAACAGCGCTGAATGCTAAGGAAAATGAAAAGCTGCTGACAGTAAGGTAAAGCTTAAACTACACCTGTATGAATGGATCAGTTTGATTTACATAAGAGGAAAAGTAAATCGTTGAAGTGAGCATACCTCTTGTATCAGACTGAGTAAAGCACTAGATGACGGGCCTCCTGAGTAAGCAACCAACACCATCTCCCCATCTCGTACAAGCTTTGTTTTACCAATAGCTGCTCGAAACTTGTGTGTCACATACACCTGGAAGCATGCCCTGGAAAAAATAAAATCCAATTAGAGATATCATGTTAATTTCACTTTGTACTAATTTATCTATTTATATTCTTACAAACATGAAAGTTGGTAACAGAAAGATGCAATACATCTTGGACATGACAACCCAGAGCAGAATTTGAACTCAAGTTATCCAGCATTGAAAACCAATGCTCTAACCACTGCACCAAACATTTGATTCCCTGACACAGTTGTCAGACGCTGTATTTATACAATTACAGGGCAGTGTTCACTGGACCCATCCACTCTTGGGAAATTCATCACTTATGATGAAAAATGGTGTGATCAATTTCTATATAAAAAATCTCGAAAGATTTTCTTGTTATTATTACTATTACTAAGTCCTGGTGGGTTTTTCTGGATGAGTCCCATCTTATGAACATTACAGTCTGTGACAGGAAGACACAATTCCTCTTAAGAAAGACCACTCAGTGCAGGATTGGAAAATTCTGGTTTTCAACAGCGAAAACCTATCTCTAACCACTGAGCCAAAGAATTGATTTCCTGGCACAGTTGTAAGAGCTTGTATTTATACAATGATGGGCTGGTGGTAGGCTCTGTGATTTGACATAGTAAAATTTGGAGCCCTAAAAATAATCATTTACTTTCAATGATCTGTTTAGAATTTTTGTTTAAAGGCTAAAAATGTTTCAAATGGTTCTTTCTCTTATCAGCTTGCTACTATGAATTAAAACTTTTTATAACAAACATTTTACTGGTATATAATACTTAACTGATAACAAAAAAATCTTATCTCTGTAATCTTAGACAGTCAAGAACCAATGGGGTATGAAAATGTATTTTGAACCCGAAATACTATACCTTATTCAATGTTACGCCTTTTAAAAAAGTAAATATTTGAAAACAATGCTAATCACTCTACAGAACACCTTTCTAGTGATAGGTTTAAAGTCTGTAATTTGATTTCTTTGTTCTCTTAATTCCTGCTGAAGCAAGAAATTTTGCAATATCTTTAATTCATCTAACAACAAGATTTTCTTCTAATGTACATTAAAATTAATGACATGAAGTACATTCTAGTAACACCTTAATCATGGTATAATATCAATTTGATCTGTTTTGAAAAATAAGGTATATTGTAAAATTTTGTTACAGCAAATATCTCTTGTTTTACAGTAGTGAAATGGAGCATGCCTGGTAACTAGGCAGTTAACTGAATGAAAAAATTGTTAAACAAGCAAAACATGTGATGAAGAACTGTTGTAGAAAAACAGTGATTACATTACGCATGTTCTAGAACTGAAAATGGAATAAACTATCACAGCTATCTAGAGCAAGGAACCAGGAACATTAAGTTTTAATTACCTACAAAGCTGTATAACACAAACTATGTAAATGAGTGTACATTCGGTGCAATACTACGACGTACAAAGGGTGCTTGAAAGAATGGCGAGCAACAATGTCAGGCCTGCAACGAGCACGAGGCCTGGTACAAGCATCAGTCTACTACCAGACTTGTCTCAACATCAAACGAAACTTGATCGAATGCGGGAATACACTTCAGTGCTGTCAGCAAAAACAGCCCGGGCTGCTTACACTCCAGCTCTCATAGCAATGCAAGATGTAAAACCAAAAGCTTCCAAGTCACCGACCCCTAGTCTCTTCAAGCCACAGAAGACAGCCAAGTCGATGAGCACAGAAATATACTGTGGACCATGTAGCAGAGATAACTTTCACCATGAGGCAGCAGGGTACTGTATAGAATGTAGTGAATACTTCTGTGAAACTTGTATCAAACATCACAAAAATCTCAAAATTACCAAGTACCATACACTGAGAGATCGCAGACAGATGCCCAAGGTGAAACATTATATACAAGAAGATGAGACTGTGGAAATCTGTGAACTTCATCTCGGCGAACTTCTTCGGTACTTTTGCAAGACCCATGATGAGGCCTGTTGCTCCATTTGTGCCACCCTGGATCATAGACAATGTGAGGACTTAGTCTACATACCAGAAATTCATGCTAAGCAAACCAATAAGAGCTGCTTAACTATGATCAAACACATGGTAAGTTTAACCAGCCAGTTTGAAGCAGCAAGGGAAGGTACAGAGAAATGCATCAAATCGCTCGACATGCAAAAGAGCGATTATCAGCAAAAAATTACAAAATTACATCAAGACATTCTTGCCCTGCTTGAAACGGTTGAGAAAGATGCAAGTACTAATATGGAAAGTCTGTATGAGGATGAAAAAGGTTACCTTACTGCTCGTGTCCAGACATGTAACGATGCTATCAGATCTTTACAAACAGCCAGTAGCAACCTCGACATGGCTAAGCAGAATGGTATTGAAAGTAAAATTTTCCTCCAAATGAAAAAACTTTCAAAGCAAGTATCACATTTTGAACTTCTCCTAGCTGATATTCGAAGGAAAAACCATTCACCTTTAAAATTTTCATTTAAACAAGATAGCAAAATTAAGGAGTTCAAGACTTCATTAGAAGTTTTAGGAACAACAGAAATTAAGAAAAAACCACTGCGAAGTGCTACACTTTTAAGTCAGTTCTACGTTAAGTCTCAAAGTGACAAATACCAAGTTTGTGACATTACTGGTTCATGTGTACTAGAAGATGGAAGAATAGTTCTTGCTGATATGTACAATGAAAGTCTGAAAGTTGTTGACCCAAACTTCCACTTGGTAACTCAAACAAAACTTTCAAGTGAACCATGGGACCTTTGTGCAGTATCAAGTGATCAGATTATCGTTTCTCTGCCACGGGAGAAAAAACTTCAATACTTCACCATCAGTTCAACCATTCATCCAGCAAAAAAGATTGGACAGGTGCCCTACTTGAAGAGTATCCAGTACTATGGTGTAGCATATCATCAAGATAAACTTTATGTGACATGTCCGAAAGAAGAGCCCCCATGTATTAAAATTCTTGATATGCAAGGTGCTACACTTCATGAAATCTCAGAAACCAGTCAAGACCAGGAAGAAAGCTTCTTCAGTGACCCACTGTACATTGCTGTGAGGAATGATGGGAAAATGCTGTATGTTTCTGACAGTGGTAACCAGTCAATCATCAAAGTTGACTTGAAAAAAGGGGGAACAAACCTTGTGTATGCCATGCCACAAGCTAATCCTCCAGGTGGACTCGGTGTTCAAATGGATGGAGATGTATATATTTGTGGATTTAAAACAAACAATATTCATGTCCTTAACGCAAAAGGTGAATTTCAAGAAGAAATCATTGGCAGTGAAGGAGGACTTTACAGTCCACAATCATTGGCATACTCTGCCATGAGGAAGCAACTCATTGTGACCATGCAGAAATCTGACATGGTCAAAGTTTTCCAGCTTTCATAAGATTCCAGACCAGTTTATAAGTACAGAATAAAATCAGCTGAGATATTATAAGACCCTATAGAAACTGTTTACTAGTGAACTTATAAGTAATACAAGAATTCCTCATGTAAATTATTTTGAGTATTTTCATACAGCAAGTTATATCACACTGAAATTATACATTCTTAAAAGGATCTGTGAAATATTTACAATTTTAAAAGCAAAATGTTTTTAATCAAAATTCATTTTCAGCCAACAAAAAACAACTGACAATTTCTTTAATTTAGGAACAGGTAAAGCATATGTCTTTAAAAAATAAAAAAAAGGAAGTGTTAATTTAGAAGTATCTTAATGATCCTTGTTCAAAGAAAATATTCTTTGACTTATTAATATATAACAAGAGGGCCATCATGGCCCTGTATCGCTCACCTGAGTATGACTGCTTTTAACAAAGTTGCTATGGACCTGGTTAATTGACCCCAGATGACCCATAGTCGAATCTGACCTAGAAATTATTGAAACAATCTCTCTGACAAATTTCAAGGTTATTTGTACCCATAATGTTACTTCTAGAGTATTAACAAGGTTTTTCCATATTTAGGCTCTATGACCTAGTTTTTTAACCTAGATGTCCCATATTTGAACTTAAGCTAGTAATTACTGAAACAATCTCTCAGAAAAATTTCCAGATATTTGGACTGAAAAAGTAGCCTCTAGAGTGTTAACAAGATTTTTCTAATTTTGGGCTCCGCAACCTGGCTTTTGAACCCAGATAACCCATATCCAAACCTGAGCTACAAATAATCAAAAAAACCTTTCTGACAAATTTCCAGGACATTTGGACTGAAAATATAGCCTCTAAAATGTTAACAAGGTTTTTCCATATTTGGGCTCTGTGAACTAGTTTTTGACCCCAGAGGACCCATATTTGAACTTGACCTAGAAATCCTCAAGGCAACCTTTCTGACAAATTTCCAGATTATTTGAGTTGAAAATGTAACCTCTAGAGTGTTAACAAGATTTTTCTATTTTTGGGCTCCGCAACCAAGTTTTTGAACCCAGATGACCCATATTCGAACTTGAGCTAGAAATCATAGAAGCAACCTTTCTGACAAATTTCCAGATTATTTGGGCTAAAAATGTTACCTCTAGAGTGTTCACAAGGATTTTCAATATTTGGGCTCTGTGACCTAGTTTTTGACCCCAGATGACCCATATTCAAACTTCACGTAGAAATTGTCAAAGCAACCTTTCTGACAAAATTCCAGATTATTTGGACTGAAAATGTAACCTCTAGAGTGTTAACAAGATTTTTCTATTTTTGGGCTCTGCGACCTAGTTTTTGAACCCAATTGACCCATATTTGAACTTTACTTAGAAATCATAGAAGCAACCTTTCTGACAAATTTCCAGATTATTTGGGCTAAAAATGTTACCTCTAGAGTGTTAACAAGGATTTTCAATATTTGGGCTCTGTGACCTAGTTTTTGACCCCAGATGACCCATATTCAAACATGACGTAGAAATCGTCAAAGCAACCTTTCTGACAAATTTCCAGATTATTTGGACTGAAAATGTAACCTCTAGAGTGTTAACAAGTTTTTTCTATTTTTAGACTCCGCGACCTAGTTTCTAAACCCAGATGACCCATATTCCAACTTGAGCTAGAAATCATAGAAGCAACCTTTCTGACAATTTTCCTGATTATTTGGGCTAAAAATGTAACCTCTAGAGTGTTAACAAGGATTTTCAATATTTGGGCTCTGTGACCTAGTTTTTGACCCCAGATGACCCATATTCGAACTTGACCTAGAAATCGTCAAAGCTACCTTTCTGACAAATTTCCAGATTATTTGGACTGAAAATGTAACCTCTAGAGTGTTAACAAGATATTTCTATTTTTGGACTCCGCGACCTAGTTTCTGAACCCAGATGACCCATATTCCAACTTGAGCTAGAAATCATAGAAGCAACTTTTCTGACAATTTTCCTGATTATTTGGGCTAAAAATGTAACCTCTAGAGTGTTAACAAGGATTTTCAATATTTGGGCTCTGTGACCTAGTTTTTGACACCAGATGACCCATATTCGAACTTGACCTAGAAATCGTCAAAGCAACCTTTCTGACAAATTTCCAGATTATTTGGACTAAAAATGTTACCTCTAGAGTGTTAACAAGGATTTTCAATATTTGGGCTCTGTGACCTAGTTTTTTAACCCAGATGACCTATATTCGAACTTGACCTAGAAATCATCAAAGCAACCTTTATGACAAATTTCCAGATTATTTGGACTGAAAATGTAACCTCTAGAGTGTTAACAAGATATTTCTATTTTTGGGCTCCGCGACCTTGTTTTTGAACCCAGATGACCCATATTCGAACTTGAGCTAGAAATCATTGAAAGAACCTCTCTGACAAATTTCCAAGATATTTGGACTGAAAAAGTAACCTCTAGAGTGTTAACAAGGTTTTTCTATATTTGGGCTCTGTGACCTAGTTTTCCAACCCTGATAACCCATGTTCGAACTCGTGCGAGATATTAATGAGACAAACATCCTGACCAAGTTTCATGACAATTGAGGCAAAAATGTGACCACTAGAGTGTTAACAAACTAATTGTGGACGGACGGACGGACGACGGACAAAAGGTGATCAGAAAAGCTCACTCTGTCACTACGTGACAGGTGAGCTAAAAATCAGGATGTAAGTTAGTAGGTCAAGGCCAAGATCATCCACGGTCAAAGATTTAATCTGCATGCAAAATTATCTAATGTTTCATTGTTGTAGCTGAACAGAACGTCTTCTAAGAATAGGCCCTGTGACCTATTTTTTGACCCTGGATGACCCATATACAATCCCATCCTAGATTTTATCAAGACAAACATTCTGACCAAATATTAGGAAAATCAGAGGAAAATACAGCTTCTATCGCATACACAAGCTTTTTCTAAGATTGGACCCCTTGACCTAGTTTTTGACCCCAGATGACCCATATACAATCCCAATCTAGATTTCATCAAGACAAACATTCTGACCAAGTTTCATAAAGATCCAATGAAAAATACAGCCTCTATCGCATACAAAAGGTTTATCTAAGATTTGACCCCATGACCTAGTTTTTGAACCCAGATTACCCATATTCAATCCCAACCTTGAACTCATCAAGACAAACATTCTGACAAAATATTAGGAAAATTGAATGGAAAATACAGCTTCTATTTTATACACAAGGTTTTTCTAAGATTTGACCCCTAGACCTAGTTTTTGACCCCAGATGATCCATATATAAGCCAAACCTAGATACCATAGAGACAAACATTCTGACCAAATATTAGGAAAATAGGATGAAAAATACAGCTTCTATCACATACACAAGCTTTTTCTAAGATTTGACCCCATGATCTAGTTTTTGACCCTAGATGACCCATAAACAATCCCAACCTTGATCTCATCAAAACAAGCATTCTGACCAAATATTAGGAAAATCCAATGGAAAAGACGGCCTCTATCAAATACACAAGGTTTTTCAAAGATTTGATCCCGTGACCTATTTTTTGACCCCTGATGACCCATATACAATCCCAACCTAGATACCATAGAGGCAAACATTCTTACCAAATATTAGGAAAATCGGATAAAAACAAGTAAATTTGTGAGCTAATGCTCACTAGTGATACCTCCGCTATCAGAAATTTTACCTTCATAATGTAATTTGCATTTGTCGTATGTATAAAGAGTGTCAAATTTTTCCCAGTATTTACCTGAACTTAATACAACTTCATCCAAGGCACAGCTAGATGGATATGAAAATGGTCAGAATAATGAACAGGTATTACATATTACTGTGATTTCTGATTCATCGAAGTCTTTATTTACAAAAAGAGGGCCATGATGGCCCTGTATCGCTCACCTGAGTATGACTGCTTTAAACAAAGTTGCTATGGACCTGGTTATTTGACCCCAGATGACCCATATTCGAACTTGACCTAGAAATTATTGAAACAATCTCATTGACAAATTTCAAGGTTATTTGTACTGAAAATGTTACTTCTAGAGTGTTAAAAAGGTTTTTTTCTATATTTCGGCTCTATGACCTAGTTTTTGACCCCAAATAACCCATATCCAAACCTGAGCTACAAATCATCAAAACAACCTTTCTGACAAATTTCCAGGACATTTGGACTGAAAATGTAGCCTCTAGAGTGTTTACAAAGTTTTTCGATATTTGGGCTCTGTGACCTAGATGTTTCGACTCCAGATGACCCATATTCATACCTGACCTAGAAACCATAGAATTAAGCTTTCTGACAAATTTCCAGGTTATTTGGAATTAAAATGTTGCCTCTAGAGTGTTAACAAGGATTTTCCATATTTGGGCTCTGTGACCTAGTTTTTGACCCAACATGACCCATACTCCAACTTGAGCTAGAAATCATCAAGAAAACCTGTCTGACAAATATCCAGGATATTTGGACAGAAAATGTAACCTCTGGAGTGTTAAAAAGTTTTTTATATATTTGGACCATGTGACCTAGTTTTTGATCCCAGATGACCCATATCCAAATCTGAGCTAGAAATCATTGAAACAATCTTTTTGACAAATTTCAAGGACATTTGGACAAAAAATCTAACCTCTAGAGCATTAATAAGGTTTTTCTACTTTCGGGCTCTGTGACCTAGTTTTTGACCCCAGAAAACCTATATTCAAAACTGAGCTAGAAATCATCTATAGCAACCTTTCTGACAAATTTCCAGATTATTTGGGCTGAAAATGTAACCTCTAGAGTGTAATCAAGGTTTTTCAATATTTGGGCTCTGTGACCTAGTTTTTGACCCCAGATGACCCATATTTGAACTTGACCTAGAAATTGTCAAAGCAACCTTTCTGACAAATTTCCAGATTATTTGGGCTGAAAATTTAACCTCTAGAGTGTTAACAAGGTTTTTCTATTTTTGGGCTCTGTGACCTAGTTTTTGAACCCAGATGACCCATATTTGAACTTGAACTAGAAATCATCGATAGAACCTTTCTGACAAATTTCCAGGATATTTTGACTGAAAAAGTAGCCTCTAGAGTGTTAACAAGGTTTTTCTATATTTGGGCTCTGTGACCTAGTTTTCCAACCCTGATAACCCATGTTCGAACTCGTCCGAGATATCAATGAGACAAACATCCTGACCAAGTTTCATGACAATTGAGACAAAAATGTGACCACTAGAGTGTTAACGAACTAATTGTGGACGGACGGACGGACGGACGGACGGACGGACGACGGACAAAAGGTGATCAGAAAAGCTCACTCTGTCACTACGTGACAGGTGAGCTAAAAATATCAATATATGTATACCGCAATGTACTGCAAAACTTTTTACGGAAAAATATACCAGTAAGAAGAGATGTTACAATCTGAAATTTTTTCATTTTTCTTTTGTTTTCTGAAAAATATTGAAAGACATCCCCATTCTTTCAATGACTTCTTTTTTTCTTTTCATCTCATATATGAACCGAATCTCTTGTTGCAATCACTTCCTTTGTCAAAATACTACTGACAGAAAAATCAAGCAGGCTATGAGTTTGATTCTCTGTTAGTAAGATTCTCGTATAGCGTCAAAAACCATGCCTCACAAGAGCCTAGTGTTGGTTTCACCAGCTGGAACTTGATTAGCAAAAGGTAAAAAGTACATATGATCAAAGAATGTTTCTATAGTTCACAAGTAAATCTATCATAATATAATGAAGCACATTGAATACTTACTTGCAGAAAGCATCATTTACTCTGGTAACCAGCACTGCAGGCTCTTTCTTACACTTCATGCACAGTCTATCTAACCTGAAACAAGGACAGACTAACACTTCATACACAGTCTATCTTACCTGAAACAAGGACAGACTAACACTTCATACACAGTCTATCTTACCTGAAACAAGGACAGACTAACACTTCATACACAGTCTATCTTACCTGAAACAAGGACAGACTAACACTTCATACACAGTGTATCTTACCTGAAACAAGGACAGACTAACACTTCATACAAAGTCTACCTAATCTGAAACAAGGCCAGACTAACACTTCATACACAGTCTATCTAATCTGAAACAAGGACAGACTAACACTTCATACACAGTCTATCTAATCTGAAACAAGGACAGACTAACACTTCATACACAGTCTATCTATTCTGAAACAAGGCCAGACTAACTCTTCATACACAGTCTATCTTACCTGAAACAAGGCCAGACTAACTCTTCATACACAGTCTATCTAATCTGAAACAAGGCCAGACTAACTCTTCATACACAGTCTATCTTACCTGAAACAAGGACAGACTAACACTTCATACACAGTCTAACTAACCTGAAACAAGGACAGACTAACACTTCATACACAGTCTATCTAATCTGAAACAAGGACAGACTAACACTTCATACACAGTCTATCTAACCTGAAACAAGGACAGACTAACACTTCATACACAGTCTATCTAATCTGAAACAAGGACAGACTAACACTTCATACACAGTCTATCTTACCTGAAACAAGGACAGACTGACAAATAATGACAATTACATTAATGTACAGTAATGTAATGTTGCTCATAGCCTGTTGGTAGCAATTATTAAGATTAGCACTGTAGCAATTATTAAGATTAGCACTGAGAAGTAAAATATAGCAATTTTCCCATCTCATCAAAAACACACTGTTATTTTAAAATAATTTTACCAAATTTCGTGAAAATAGGCATCAGTTTCAAACAATGTCAAAAATATAGGTAGCCATTTAATATTTCGGATATCAGTAATGCTTCATTATTATTCCTTTGTGTCCCTTACAGAACACAGAAAGACTGCAAATCTATGCACTCTAATCATAGCATGCAGTATTCACTATTTCTATTAAATGGAAAATTGGCCATCCAAAACTAACTGAAGAACAATTCCACTGTTACACAGCTCTCCTTCCAACAAACATCCACAGAATATTATGTAACAGACTTTCCCTGAATTAAAACCATTTGAGCAGTATTATGTGTTGTGTCAACCACCGTAACAAGTCAGGGCTTTTTTTCTTTATATAATTGAGGCCGATAATGGGTGGCTTCCCAACTGAAAAAACCCTTACTTTTTCCCCATTTTTTGTCAGCAAATTTCCCAAAATAAAGAATGTCTTGAGTACATTCTTGAGAATTTCAATGTCGGACCACTCAACAACTGGATGTTCTAATGAAAATCAGTGCCTACTCACTCTAGGATGAATTTATGAAAAGACTGTTGACCTCATTAAGACCTTTAACTTAAATTAAGGATAAGCAGCCTTTTTAATAAATGTAGTACTGTAGTACTGAATGAAGTTCTTTTTGTTTGCTTATTAAAAGTCATACCAATTTCTCCAATTTGTCAACATATTGGGCTTGAATTTCCAAAAATGAAAGGCTAAGGCCTCTTCCCAATTTCTGGGAAAAAAGCCCTGAACAATGAAAACTACTCCAAGTCATTATCAAGGCCTTTATACACAGTAATTGTGTTTGAAAGGTAACTGAATTCAATGCTTATTACAGTATAAAGTACTTACTAAATATAATTATGCTATTAAATGACTGACAACTCATGACTCTTATTATTAACATGGTGTGATGAAGGTATCTCCATGACCTGGCTTTACATTTCACAATTTTTCCAAGATAGAAATCTGCTTCTTTCACAGGAAAAACAGAAGCAGTAACGGTAAACAAGTACATAATGTAAGTGGTACAGCAACCTCTGAAGTATTATAATTTACATTTTAGTTAAATTTTTATTTGGCCAAAATCTGTGACAGTTGAAAAGACAAAAACAGTGGTGGAAATCCCAAAACATTATTTATTGATTTTTCATAACACAAAATGTCTAAAAAAAAGCTTCTACTACCTGACTAGGTTAAAAAAAACCCAATGATTTTCAACATTTAAGTATGTTTAAATGCAGTAATCTCCAAGTCAGAACATCGCGGGGACGCGCGGCGTTCTGTCACTGCGACACGCAGTGATCATACCCCTCAGCGGTTGTCGCGGTGGTCATTTTAGCGGACACCTGAAATTTCGGGTGTTCAGTCCAGCATGACTGGCCACCTGGAGATGATACCGGCCCCCGCGACAATGTTAACAATGTCAAAGTCCACGCTGCGTGTACTGTATTTACCACCCTCTGACTGTCAAAGTCCCTCTTATATTATATACGTGAATCAGACTTAGTTGCATAGGCACCTATCCCACCCCCAGACAGTATCAGAATACACATCATATGAATTGACATGATGTAATGTATATGAAATATTAAAAATGAAATAATTTTTAATGTTAAAATCACCAAGACAAATATGTTATATGATCTACTACATTGACTTCTCTATATAAATAACATATGGTGTACATAAATCGGAAGAATAAACTCCAGTTCAGAAACAATTTGATGAAATTTCGATGACAAGTACATAGCTCTATACAGAACCTAAGAAATTATTTTATCCAAAAGTTACACTATCCGAAAACTACAGATTCTATGAACATGACATCTATCATTCTACGACAGCCAACTTATCGGTTTCGGACAAGCGTTAACAAAGACTACTACCTGTGGTCAATAACCGCGCGTTTAAGGGGTACATCGCCGTCCTGGACACTGCACATCGTTAATAATTCGATTCTGAAACACACATGAAATACACAGGTTTGGACTAAGTTTCGGACGATTACTCACTAAGTGCCTAATAGATCAACACCCGAAACGTAATTCCTAACCGATTTTGTTCATTCCAATAATCAAACATAAAATGACAAAGTCTCATTAGTAAAGAATGAAAAAAAAACAACACTAGAAGTACACGAGTGTATATCAAAATCCCCTTGATCATAATCCCCTTGGTTGAAAAATGACATAGTGATCGAAATCCCCTCAACAGAAATGACAGGGTGTTCATAATCCCCTTGATGGATAGTCAAAATCCCCTTGGCAAAAATGATGGGGTGGTCAAAATCCCCTCAACTTGTGAAAAACAACCCCCTTTACTCAATATTCTTTTTCCTTTGATCTTTTGTCACTCCAGCTAAACTATTGTGTTACATAAAGAAATGTTGCAAACAGCAGTTACATTGAGTAGAGGAAAGAGTATGGAGTATACTTTAGCAATAAAATATTTGGAGACCGTGATTGTATTGATTAGGGGGAGCTGATTAGGGGATCAATGTGTCTGCTTTTGTAGACTTTTGCGATGGAGACAATAAAGATCTTTCTAATACATAATTGGTCTGGGTAAGATGTATTTTAAAAAGGATTTCATTTCCTGGTTCCTTCATAATAAAGTTTGAACATAAAAATAAAGTTGACCTCATGTTGGTGCAAACATGTTGTTTTTCATTCAGCATAAAATATACATTTGTACTTCAATATTTGTCTATTTTTTTTAACCAATGAATTTAAGAAAACATGGTACGAATATATATCAATTTTTAAATCTCAAATTTCTTTATAATACTCCAATGTTGTCATTTTCATGTTAATATAAAGCTCACTGATGTAATTTTCAGACAGAAACATGCCTATAGAAACATAGGCCTAAAACCAGATCTAAAGCTAGTGTGCAACAAATTTGCCTTTAAAGGTGTTTATCATTGCAAAGATTAATTGATTGTTTGTTACATATAACTATAATTGCAATGATTAATTATAATCAACTATCATTTATTTGTTTGTATTTTACAATTTTCTCAGCAATAATAACATCAATAAGGGGTGTCATTATTAACTGGCTGTGACAAACATACACCTTTTAATTGTTTGTATGCTTTTCTCTTTTTTTCAGCAATTCTTGAAGCAGTTGGTTCTTAAATTCATTGAACTAAAAAGAAAAATAAGAAAAAAATCTTAAGAAATTTCCCAACCATTTCACATTATTTGAGGGGATTTTGACTACCCACTGAGGGGATTATGACCACCCCTTTATTTTTGCCAAGGGGATTATGATAACCCTGTCATTTCTGTTGAGGGGATTTCGATCACTATGTCGTTTATCAACCAAGGGGATTATGATCAAGGGGATTTTGAGCGTCCCCCGAAGTACACTAATCGACTTAGTAAATACATAGGGATTTGATATTACAGTGATGGATCCAGATTTTAGCATTGGTGATCTCCCCAATCCATTTTTTTTTGTAATTTCATTAAAAATTGTTATTATCAACGTTATTCAAAAGAACACTTTTGCATTAAAGAAGTACTTCCTTAGTGCTGTTCAACATCTGTGTCTCTTTCTCGCATACATCAATGACCTACCAGGAAGTGTCAGGAGCCGGGTGCGTCTATTTGCCGACGACACCATAGTTTATTTAACAATTAAATCACAAGCATCTGCACAAACCTTACAAAATGAGTTGCACAACCTTGAAATATGGGAAAAAGAATGGTCAATGGAATTCAACCCTGACAAGTGTGAAGTACTCAGAATACACAGGAGAAAGAAACCTGTCATCTTTCCCTACACGCTACATAATACTAAACTGAAAACCACAGTAAATGCTAAATACTTAGGAGTTACAATAAGTAGCAACCTAAACTGGTCATCCCATATAAACAATATCACAAACAAAGCAAAAAACAGCTTAAGATTCATCAGACGAAATGTCAAAACACAAAACAAACAACTCAAAGAAGCAGCATACAAAACTTATGTAAGACCACAAGTTGAATACTGCTCAACCATATGGCATCCATGGCAAAAATATCTCACACACAGAATAGAAATGGTCCAGAGGTCAGCTGCAAGGTACGTTCATAATGATTACCACTATACAAGCAGTGTAACAAACATGATCAAAGAACTAAAATGGTCAATTTTAGAACAAAAGTGAAACCATGCCAGCCTGGTCACGCTACACAAAATAAAAAACAATCAGGTCAATGTCGATCACAATCACCTTACAAACACAAGAAACAGCAAATTCCTCATCCCACAATCAAAAACACAAAATCACATGAACTCCCAAGGACTCTACGACTCTGGAACGAATTACCAACCGAGATTAAGGCTACCCCAACTGTGCCAGCTTTTATCAGTGGACTAAACAAGTTTTATAGATTTTAAGTATTTAAAATAAATGTTTAAGTTAGATCTTCAGTTAAATCTTGTTTTCTTTGTTATTATCTTTTATAATTTTAATGTTCCTGATACGCGCCTGCCTAGTATAGTCAGTATTGACTTTTGGCAGTAATAAGTTGAAGTTGAAGCTGAAATTAGAAATTCTGAACTGGGAGGTCACTACAGGCCCCTATAGAATAGGAGGTAATATCTTTACTGTTAACAGGGTCTTTCCTATTTGGAAGACCCTGCTGTTAAACATGTTTTTTTGTTGTTATTTTTTTAGTTATCATTACTATTATTTATAATTAATGCATCTATCTTCCATTAATGTCAAACCCCTCACAGAGACGTAGACATGTCTGCGCATCAAAATCGCAAGAAAGTTAAAAGAGCTGTTTAAAAGAGGATAAAAGAAGAATATTAAATATGATAAAAACAGGGGGGCTGGAAAACTAGAGTGAGACATATTCAATGCAAGGTATGGCTGCACTGAACTGCTCTGGGGTAGGGAGTAGGGCAACTGCAGGTGGTTCCAGTGGTATACAGTCCTAGGAAAGAAGGAGAATTTTTAATAGTCTGAAGTTGCTGTGAATAACCTGTAACACAGGATGGCCATGACTCAATATTCGGAAAAGGGGTGTCACATATTCTTCTATGGGGATAGCAACCAGACCACGGTGAATCTTGGGGAAAAGGGATAACCTAGCATCTATATGTCTGAGTTCCAGTTTTCAAAGCTTAAGGGAGTGAAGCAAGTCTGTGATGCTAGAGGTCTGACCATAATCTAGCTTGATCCATCAGGCTGCTCTTCTTTGGACATTTTCAGTTTGATCTATTTGTATTTTGGTGTGGGGAGACCACACTTTGGAACCATATTCAAGCTGGGGTTTGATTAACGTCTGGGAAGCAACGGACTTAATGGATTGGGATTAAACCTTTATGTTTATGTTCTTATTACATTCTTATATTATCTTTTTTTTGCATTGAAAAGCACATTCATACATTTAATTCAATACTCTAAAATTTACAATACATCTGGGACTTACTATTAACATACGGTCCCTGAACACATTAACAGGACATCTGCATTTGTTAAATTATAGATATATATACCTGATAGGCTGTCTCTGAGGTTGCTAGTTTAATTCATTATGCTTGAAGAGTTGAACTGCTTTTTATAGATTAGATATTTTTTAGTTGTTCAACCTTCAAGCAGGGACTGTATATTAATAGTAAGTCCCAAGCTTCAAGAGAAAGAAGGTTAACAACAATAAGACAGCAAACCCTAAAATTGGTTCACCTTTGGCTGCTATGGTTCAGTGCACACTGGTCTATAACTGTATAAATGCAACTTCTGCATCAGGAATCAATTCTTTGGCTCAGTGGTCTAGAGCATAAGTTTTCAATGTGGGAGGACCCGAGTTGGAATTCCACTTAGGGTGGTCTTTTTGCAAGACACATTACATCTTTCTGTTACGAACTTTCATGTTCATAAGAAGGTGAAATAGTAAGACTGCAAGTATGTCAGCTCACATCCCAATTAATCTACCACTTAATCTTCATTTGCATGGATGGATGGATATTTTGGAAACAATTACAAAATGGTAGCAATTATCAGTGAATGGTGTTTTTCTTCATCACAGTTAACAAGAAAAACAAGAGGGCCATGATGGCCTTAAAGCACTCACCTGAGTATTACTGCTAAGAGAGACAAGTGCCATATAAGTAATTCATCAGCAAAATAAAAATGAAAGAGCTAAACAAATTGCAATACTTGTACAATATTGGTTGAGGTTGAAGTGGTCAGTGGCTGCATGCCTGATAAGCCCTGGCTACTGGTGGAGTTAATGCTGAGAATGTATGATGAACATTCAGTTAGATTAGTTACTTGTTGTTTAGTCTTCTGCGAGTTCATAGGTATTCATCAAATACCATCACGTGTTTGGGTCTAGTCTTATTCCTGAAACAATTCAGGATCTGGTTTAAATATAAACATAAAACAAACATTACACAGGTCTTCTATATTTTTATGTAAAAAATGTGACCCCTGCGGTGGGACTAATTCATGTAGTAACCCAAAGGATATAATTTAAACAAATTTGATAGAGCTCCCCTTGATAATGCTACACACCAAATTTCAGAAGTCTCAGCCTTGTGGTTTGACACAAGAGGACTTTTTAAGAATTTGAACAGGGACAAAGTTTGAACAATCAGTAGAAGTCCAATAGACAAGGCACTGTGCAAAATTTTAGCACTTAGGGCTTGTGGTTTCATAGGAGGAGACAAATTCTCTATATTTCTATGTAAAACATGTGACCCCTCCGAATAGGCCAATAGTGACCCAAGGAACATTATCTGAAAAAAAAACTTGGTAGAGGTCCAAACAATGCCACACACAAAATTTCAGACCTATGGGTCTAAAACGTTTTGAAAGAAGATTTTTGAAGTTTTTCATTCTTGTTGTCATAACAACCAGAGTTCTGCATGGAATGTAATCCTTTAAAAATATCTGGTACAGCTTCATGCAACAAACATTCCTGCTGAGTTTATCAACTTTCACTTTTTGCTTTAGGAGATGATGTTTCAAGTAAAAAGTTGAAGGTGCACAATTCATGCAACACAGACACAGGGTCATCACAAAAGCTCAAATTGAGCGTTTGCTCGCGTGAGCTACAATGTAACAAGAGAAAGTTGGTTTAAATAAAACATTCTTCTGTTAAATCTATTTTCATATACACATCATCACAAATTCATTCTTTCTATCTATCATAATGTATCACATTCTGAGCTGTCCTTTCACAATTTGAAAGATAAGTATTTCTGATTATATTACTTTATCCCAATACACTTCACCGTCATATTCCAGGAATAGCATTGTTGATTCTCACTTGGGTCATAGTTACTACAAAACAAATGTCTACTTCTTTATGTCACACTGTGTAAAGCATTATTAACAGACTACTCACTTAAGACACAAAGCATTATTAACAGACTACTCACTTAAGACACAAAGCATTATTAACAGACTACTCACTTAAGACACAAAGCATTATTAACAGACTACTCACTTAAGACACAAAGCATTATATTCTATCTTCATATTTTACACTGAGAAAACCTTAGCATGATTACCAGTCTAAAAGCAAATATGATTAGACACAGTCTATCTAATTTCTACACCAAGACTTCCTTTTGCCTCTTCTGCAATTTTCTCATGAATTTCATTGACCTCATCTTGAGTCATTGCTTTTTCCATGTGTCTGTATGTTAGTCTGTACATGTGACTGGTTTTTCCTGTTTTCTTATTTTCAAACACATCTTTGAGTTCAACATTTTCCACAAGATCTCCACCCACAGATCGTACTATGTCATAAAAGTTGTTTTCCTGGTAACTGGCAGGAATCCAAAAAGAAAGGTCATTCACAACAGGTGGGTGTTTACTAAATGGCTGAAAAGGAAGAAATTATTAACATGAAATTAACATTTCACCACACTGGTTCTGTTTAAGTGTATATATAGTAGTTCACTTGTATGTGTTTAGAAATCATTTTCTGTGTCAGATAAATTTCTGTATTTGTTAATCAGTGAAAACGATTTGGCAGAAGGTAAATTACTGTCAGTAAACAAAAGCTCAGCGAGTTTATACAGTTTTACATGGAAAACAGAATGTGAAAAATGTATTTTGACATTATATTTGAACAAGACAATTTGCAAGTGTAGTGTTTGTTAGAGTAAATCTTTAAATATAAGCAACAGACATAAACTTTTTAAAGCATTATTTTATGAAAAGCAACAAGAATACATAAAACTCCGAAGTACCTTGAATGTAATTTTTGTATATGGATCATCTACATTAAACTGTTTAAAAAATCGTGGGTCTTGACTCCAGAAAAGTCGTATATCTGGAATGTCATATAGCTTCATTGCAAGACGCTCCAGTCCCATACCAAATGCCCACCCTACCTTCTCTACGGCACCAGCTGGAATTGTTGAAAAATGTAATTACTAAGTTATCAAAAGCAATTACATATGATTAATACATTTAATATCTCAGGGATATAAGCACAAAATACATGACACACAACATTTTACAAAACTTTGTAAGGAATATTTTCTCAAGGCTTACTCTAACAATTTGAAAGAGGATTTTTATGAAAGGAAAAAACTTAATGATATATAAAACAGTTTTAACATTCATATAACTAAATACCTGATTAGACATGGTCTAATATAGTAATAATATTGCCATGATAAATAAACAGATTTTTTAACGACAGCATCTGTCTATTCTATGCTTACTTGTTTCAGTTTACCTAGGTTACAGTTACAGTACTCAAACTTTCAATTTTGAAAGTAAATTCATATTTCTTCACACATTACTTATGACAGAACAAATCACTTGTGGCAAGGAAGCTGATACCCTTCAGCAACTGGTACCCATTCACAGACAGTTGGACTGAGAGACTTTTATATTCTTTGCTAAAGTCCACCCCAGGCACAGTGGTGAAAAAGCAAACACATAACCAAGCAAACTGCCAACAAGTACTCAAATACTTAATTATCAAGGTCTCTTAATTCTAAACCCTTTAAAGACACTTGCATTGAATAACCATGAGAAGACTTTTCATAAATAACTTTTTCATTTTCATTACATCATTATAACTGTCATGACTATGAGTTACTCAGGTCAGACAGGCAAAGTGAATGCTGAAATTGTATTGTAAGTTACCTTTCTTCAGAATCTCCTGACGTATAACACCACAGCCTAGAACTTCTATCCAATTACCTTGGTACATGATTTCCAGTTCCCAGGAGGGATGTGTGAATGGAAAGTATTCCTCAACCCATCGGTACTCAATATCTAGATAAAAACAACAATTCTGTATCAAATATACATGTATCTGAGTGGGGAATATAAATCTCTGATAAATAAATTAATTCATGGTGTATGAAAAGCAACATTATAGAAGCAACAAGCATACAAGTATGTCCTCTCCTGAAGGCTTATACTTATTCTGGTATTATTAAGATAGGTATAGTCAACGGACTATTATCATCTGTGAAATATGTGTAGAGAACAGCCTGGTATGGTATATCACAGCCATTTGACTCAATGACTTCAATTTATAACAGGTTTCAACTGCAACCTAACTGTTACTATAATTATGACATGGATTTCAACCAATTTCTCTATGAGACCTTGACTTTTCAATAACTGACCCCAAATAAAAATTGGATTCAACTGTAGCCTTTAAATTGCAACTCATTAGCACTCAGTCTTAACAAACAATACCTCGGACTGAAAGCCTTTAAGCCATCCTCAAGTGTGACCTTAAATCTAATTTATGAATATTCAAGAGCAAACAGGTGCTTTGTAGTGATACACATGTATTTTGACCCGAAATGGTTCTTAAATAAAATTTACCATAAAGATATTGAAACGTACAATTGATATCTGGAGAATCACATACCTTTGCCAAACAGAGACTGAGCAAGGTTTTGAAGAGTGGTTTTAAGCTCGTTTGCCACACCAAGTGCTGCCTCTAGGGTGTGTACATCCTGCTTCAATTCTGTCTCCTGTCCATCTTCAAACAGGTTCACAGCATCAATGTCAGCCACATTTCTGAATAACTGAAATAAAACATTTTTTTTTCTGAACACCCAAGAGTAAAACCTTTAGCCTGCTGGTGGCCACTGTTTTGGTTTTTATGACCATTTCAGACATCTATCAACCTGAACAATAATGCATTCTGATGTGGTCTGCACTGTATGACATTCAGTCAGTAAGTATAACAGATATGGTAAACGGTAGTGTCCAAACTGAACAGTGGACAAGTCCATTTAAATTATGTAAGAGGGTAAAGAATTTAAAATTATGTTTTTCTAGTTTCATACTTCTGTTTTTCTGTTTGAAAGTCTTTATAGCTTGAAATCTTCACTGTATTTGTATCTCTGTTAAACTCCAAATCATTTTCGAACATATCTTCTTATAATTTCATTTCATTAGCCTATACATTCTACTGTATCTATTTAATTACAACCTGATCTCAAATCAGAAAGCTATTACATACAATCAGTATTATATTTGAATGACCTTTAATTAGTTCTATCCACACATCATCATTTCACACCATCACTTTTTGCAAGATGATCCTAAATAAACAAAATGGATAAGAATTACTTGCCTACCTCATGTTTGGAGAAAAGACGAACACCATCTAACTGATGGAAAGCTGGATAATGTGTTGAATCCACTGAGTCTCTTCGGTACACATCTCCCACTATAAGAAAATTATTCAGACCGCTTGTTATCAGGTCTCGCTGATGGGCAGTTGTGTGTGCTCTCAACATATGCGTGGAATTTAAGTAGTAGCTATCAGAGGGTTTGCGGCTGGGATGGTCTTGAGGTACCAGCAAGTTATCATAATTCTGCTCTAATGTTACAACTGGGCTAATACTATCATAAACAGAAAAAATTGGATTTCCACTACGTTTCACATAATTTTTGTAGAAGAAATTCTGTATCTGAAGTCTAATAAGTCCAAGAGGATGATGTTTCTGTGTATGAAGGTTGGCTCCCAGCTTTGCCAAGATTGAAGGAGTCACGTTAGTCCAGGTGTCAACTGGGTATGTCTTTCCAAGCACCTCTGTAACCTCCTTTGTAGCAGGTTTGATGCACAAACATCTGGCATGTACTTGGACGGCATGTGCTTTCAGCAGTACACTGAAGATAGAATAGACAGGTAATTAAGAAGATTCATTCACATTTTATTTTCAAAACTGGCCCATTCAATTTCAAGAAATAGAATACTTATGTTTTCACTTTTTTACACTCACTTTTTTACACTTCTGTATGTCAGTTATTGTTCCCATTTAAAATATCTAAAGCTAGCATACTTGTGTCCTAAAATGTTAGCAATTTAAAGTGGGGGTAGGGGTACACGATGTTGAAGAACTAGCTTTAAAACACAGGAATTTTATCGAAATTTTTTTTCTTTTTATTTGTGGAGTCTGAATAAGGAAAGATGATAAATAAGATGCAAGAAGGGCCATGATGGCTGTAAATCATGCACTTGAGTATAATTACCCTTAACAGCAAGGCAAATCAAAGAACAGAATTGTTTTTCCTGTAACTCAGACATCCCCAATATTGAATAATGTTCACTTAATGGCAAGTTTGTTACCTTGAGTCTGACCTCTATCAGCTGATCAGACAGAACTGTAACTTTAACAAGAAAACAAATCAGAGGTCAAAGTCAGTCATAATCAAAGTTGAAATCAGAAGGAAAACTATACCCATGGTCAAAATTTTACCTCTGTATTCAGAAAAAAAGTCAGTAGGTCAGATACTGAAATTTGACATACACCAATGCCTTGCCTTATCAGTTTGCTTGCTTAACAAACTTCCCAGTTTACAAAATAAATAGATAATTAAATGATCAGTTGATAATACAAGACCAACAACCAATTCACACAGTGTTAATACAATGTTCCATTAAAGGCCAATTATTCTTTATCCACCTGATAATCTTCAAAGGTGTATTTTAATTAGGAGACCACCATTAAATTGTGTAAACACAGACATGCTCTGTAACAGCTGCTTTCATTGGCTTAAAACTTAACTTTACACCATGAAAATTTATGACAGGCAAGATTATGGCATTGTGTAATTTGCAGATGAAAGTAACAGATAAAATCATGCGCTTTCTTGCAAGTTTATGAATTCTTTATCTTCTCTTGAAAATGGTAGATTTGGCACTACTGTTGATAGGACCAGTAGGTACATTGAAATACCAGTAGATTTTATCTACTGTGGTAGAGTTCACATAAACGGTGGAACAAAGGCTGCTGCTTAGGTTTTCTTTTTTTCCTGGTAAAAAAGATCTAGAAAATACATTGTCATTTTTCAAGACTGACTATCTTTCAAAAAACATTTTATCTATTGTTACAGTCTAGTGCTCACCTTCTGATAATTGTATAAATACAACCTCTGACGACTGCATCAGGGAATCGATTCTTTTGCTCAGTGGTTAGAGCATTGGTGTGTCACGCGGGAGATCAGAGTTCTAATCCCGCTCTAGGTTGTGTATTCTAAGATGCATTGCATCTTTCTGTTATGGACTTTTATGTTCGTAAGATGGGGGCTCGTCCGGGATGACCTATCCTATACTTCGTTATAAAAAAAATGATTCTAAAATAGAATCTTTCAAGATTTATGTCTGATCCATTTATCTACAATACACAACACCATTCATCATCATAAATGATGACTTTCTCAAGAGGGGATGTGTTACGGTCTAGTGCACACCTTCTGATAATTGTATAAATACAACCTCTTACAACTGTGTCAGGGATCGATTCTTTTGCTCAGTGGTTAGAGTGTTGACGTGTCACGCGGAAGATTGGAGTTCGAATTCCGTTCTCAGTCTGGTTTGTGTATTCGAAGATACATTGTATCTTTCTGTTATGGACTTTCATGTTCGTAAGACTATTTTCAATTGAAGGATGGGAATGACAGCTTCTAGAGACATTCTCCATCGTAACAGCGAACAGCATTTATAAAGCACAAAATATGAACTTTAATGCAATAATTTGGGAATTGTGGGCTATGTTTCATACTTTCTAGAATAACATTAAATTCTCTGTTGAAAAGACACTTATATGGCATAATATGCAGCATGCCTAGTGTTTTTTTTTTTAAATGCATAACTTACAATTAAAAAAGAAAGTTAATTGTCTTAATAATCTGTCTGACATAAACTGCATAATTTGAATATATAGATACTACTTTAATACTGAGGGAAAAAAATGTTAACAGTTTGTTATAGATTTCAACTTATTACTGCCAAAAGTCAATACTGACTACAGTAGGCAGGCGCGTGTCAGAAACATTAAAATTATAAAAGATAACAACAAAGAAAAGAAGATTTAACTGAAGATCTTACTTAAACATTCATTTTAAATACTTAAAATCTATAAAACTTGTTTAGCCTACTGATAAAAGCTGGCACAGTTGGGGTAGCCTTAATCTTGGTCGGTTATTCGTTCCAGAGTCGTATAGTCCTTGGGAAGAATGAGTTCATGTGATGTTGTGTTTTTGATTGTGGGATGAGGAATTTGCTGTTTCTTGTGTTTGTAAGGTGATTGTGATCGACATTGACCCGATTGTTTTTTATTTTGTGTACCATGACCAGACTGGCATAGTTTCGCCTTTGTTCTAAAGTTGACCATTATAAATCTTTACTATCAAACCGGTTCAACTTTGTAAGCAGAATGAAATAGGCTGCTATCGGCCCGTAGGCTAATGCTTAGAAGCTGAACTGTTAAGTCAAACCTATAAGGATTTTTTGGCCAAAATATGCACACACAAAAAAACTCGAATGAATGAGTCGAGTAGTCGAAAATGCAGACCACTGAACTCTCGTACATGAGAGTGTAGAGAGGGGAGATAGTAACCTTCGTTTTTTGCCACTTTCATTTTGGAATAAGTTTTTTGAACTTGAGCTTCTGTGTTGAAATCCAGCTCTATGCAAGAGTATCTATCCGAATTGCAGAGATTTTTTTTACCTGCAATGCTTCAGAAAACTCGGCATGTTATCTTTTCTCTTTAGCCTAAAGGCAGTAAACTTCGGTTAGAATATTTGACATTCAGAGCATGGGGGCTGCCATTTTTGCCAAAAACTAGCATTTATATTGACGACATTGATTTGTCTGAAAAGTTTAAATTTGATTTCTGCTTGAGACTTTATTCATATTCAAGCATGAGATAGGCAGGTTCTTCTTATCCATATTGAAATATATTACATAATGTCGTTATCGGCAAACGGTGATATACATAAAAATTCATCCAAGAAAAATTATCATGGCAGGCACTACAAGAGTAAAGGCACTGGCCCTGTACAAAATGATTTTACGAGAAAGCAAAAAGTTTAATTCTTATAATTTCAGGTATACAAGAGTTTTGCTGTTATTTTTTTTATTAGAAATGTTTGTCATGGTTCTAGTTTGTAGATCATGGTTTTGGCATCAACAATTGCTTTTGTGAAGAGCTGAGAGGTCATTTAAACCTTTAGCTTTGTCAGTGATCCCCCATTAGCCCTATGCATATGATAACTCATTTTATCGTCTGTCAGTGGAGTATACATCACAGTATACAAACACTACATATGGTGTTGTTTACTGAAACTGAAAGGTGCCGATTAGTGGTACAGTGGCAACACACTGGACAGGTAGTCAAGATCAAGGGGTCATGTGTTCGATCCCCTGCTCCTTCATTAACTTTACTAATTGTCTTTCAGAAGGGATGTTTGCAGAGGTCCATTTATTGATGCTATTCACATAGGTATGGTTCACTGGTACCAATGATAAATAAACTAGTTTTTGTAACCCCTCTCCAAAAAATAGATGTCACCCTTTACAAGGTTAGTGTAACCTTGACCTTTGTTTTACCGACCCTTAAAACTATAGGGGTCTTCTACTCAACAAGGGCAACCATCCTAGGAAGTAAGAAGGCTCTTGGTGAAATGATAATCCAGTTATTGAGCTGAATTGAGTGGAGGAAGTGTGATGTAGGGATCATTGAAGAACACCTGACTTCTAATCCAGCGGTTGTGAGTTGAATCACAGCAGAGGTGAGATTCTCTTTGGACTCAAACAATCCACACTGCTGTGATTATTTGTTAAGACACCCAGGAAGCAGTCATCTTCCAAAAAATAAGGGTTTGACAGTAATGGAAAAATGAAACTGTTTTCAACCATTTGTGACTTTGACCTTTGACCTACTGACCACAAAAACAATATGGGTCTTCTACTTAATAAGGGCAAACATCCTATGAAGTTTGAAGGCTGTTGGTCGAACAGGACTGTGGTTATTGAACAGAAACTGTTTTAAATTCAGGATCACTATGACCTTGACCTTTGACCAATTGATCCCATAAACAGTAGGTTTAGGGCAGTCATCCTTTGAAGTTTGAAGGTTTTGCATCAGACAGTTTAGAGGTTTAAGTTTACATGATCATGTGACAGAAGGACAGACCGGTAAGTACCCCCCAGGTAGGGGAGACATAATAACATTGTTTATCAAACAGACTTTTGAATGAGTTATGTTTTGTGCTAATGATGGGCCACTGACCAAAGGTTTAATTGACCTCTTGATAAGCTTCTTTGAGCATGTCAACACACTTACGAAATCAAGCTAAATTGTGCATAATTATTTCATGCAATCTTGTGAGGTGTTGAGATAACATGGCAATATCTCTATTCAAAATACCTGGATAATTGAGACTGTTTTGACAAGATTGTTATTGCTGAACTTAAAGTAGGATATTTATGCAAATTACTGATAATATCTTGGAACTAAGGAGAAAACATTTTTCTGTCAAAACATGTAAAATTATTAATTTCCACCTCAGTTAAACTAGGGAGAAAGTAGGAGTTCCCATGGACACTTTGACACTGTGTGCATTGAAATACCATTACAGTTCTGTTTTGTTGTTATCTCCCTTTCATTGGTCTAGGTAGTAATTTTGCTGGTACTATTCAGCAAAAGCCAGTTACACTGAAAATTTAATGTATACTAAATAATGTATTAGGATTGCAGGCCAAATGTGAATGATTACTCCAGATTTAGTTTTGTTCCATAGCAGAATCACACTATTACCTATATATTCAACTCAAGAGGTTTCCTTGATTTATGAAAGTGTCTATTTTTCAAATACACTACTGCTTCTGTCTACACAGGCTACTGTAAAGTCATGGATACAAATTAAGTTACCTTTCAGGCGAGCAAGAAATTGTAAATAATAACTCCATGCTTGATGTAGATGAAGATTTAGATGACTAGGTTTAAATCAAAGCCTTTGGTGAAATATTCAGCCACAAGTAATACTGATGTGAAATAGTTCAGTTTAAATGTATTGTGTCAACAAGAGTAGTGACAGGGAATGAATGTATCTAAAAATACACTTACAAGATTTACAAAAAGCTGAGGAGCGGATGTGGTCCAGTGGTAATGCGCTGGACTGGTAAACCAGGGGTCCCGACTTCGATCCCCCGCTCCTCCACTAACATTACTAATAGTATTTTGGATGAGACATTAAACCAAGGTCCCATGTATCAGTGCTATGCACTGAGCATGCAAAAGAAGCAGGGGTGTCTCTGGAATGGGATGCTTTCTGTATCTTGTACTACCCCCACAGCATAAAATAACTAATTTCTACAGGTGGCGTCGGTCACATGGGGAACCAGTACCGACGATAATTAAGCTCAAATAGATAGATAGTTACAAGAAGCTGATTGTGTTTGTTTATATATTTATTTTTCAGAACGTATGCACTTGAGAAGACAAGACATGAGTACCGTGCAAATAAAGACGTGACAGATCCCAACCAGGTAGCATCACTGCTGAATAAGGCCCAAGAAAATCTTGATATTATAAAGCGACAGGTATTTTTAACCAGCAGTTTGATTTAGTAATGTTGACACAAGGCTGTGATTTGTCATGTTTATCAGTTTCTCTGAAATTAGGTGTTGCAGATGGTGATCTACTGTAATGTAAATTTAGAGATATAGTTATCATAATAAAATCAGTGAGGCAGTTTCTTCACTCTTTTGGTTGTATGATGAATATAAAATGGTACAAACATTATATGAGCATAGTAGTAGACTTGATACATTACCAGGCATTGGTTAATTATTCTTTAACAAGAATTACTGTTAGTGGTCATCGTAGATGTTGAGTTTCCAGGTGTAATTATGTTAAGACATTGGTAACCATATCATTGAGTGGACTTCGACAATTGTACTAGCATTGTCAGGGTAGTTGGGTGTAGCTTTCTTTTCTCTGTTGTCGTGTGCATTGAAGAAATAAAAATCATTAACTGTTATTCATATGATTATTTAAATGTTGTTTTACACAAATTTATTCACTCAGTTTTGAATTAAAGTGTATTAAAAAGAAATTATTGGAAAGTCAAATATTTCACTCTTGGAGATAAAAATGAATGTTGAAGTGTCTAATTACTCTTAAATTAGGTCTAATCACTCTTAGTTTTAATTTAAATATAAATGTAATCTTTTTCTTAAATTTCAGGTTTTAATTGGACAGATGTACGGTGAAGGTCATTTAGTCATTGAACATCCAGAACATGGAAAGAAAACATGATGCCAGTTTTATATTTAGTTTTATACAGATTTAAACAATTTAGTGAAACAAAATTGCTAAGTGTTGCCTAGTTGAAAACATGTACTTAAATATGGAATGATTATCGTATCTTTTTTGTGTCCTGGTCAGTATTATAAAGCAAGATTCAGGTCGGTAATGCCAGACTAACTTGTGTTGTAAGAAAACAATATGGAGGACCAAAGTAATCTTCAAACATCAGATGATTTTGTTATTGAAAATATAGGAAAATATTGAAAGAAATTTGCTGGAAACAAGAGATGATTTTGAACAAAACTATCTTCCACTATATGACCCTACTAGCTGTATTTAGTCATTTTGACATTGACTTATGTAATATTTTGAGTTTTAAAAGGAAAATGAACAAATAAACTCACATTTCTTAAAATAATTATTTAGTATGACGTGCTGTTTGTTAGCTATTGTCAAGGCTCTGCTAAGATATATTTTTGTATCATACGATTTTTCAGTCCAAAAATCATAATGGTTTTGAAATTATTTTTTATGTTTCCATGCATAATCAAGATATACTAGTTTCTACATTTTGAGCACCAGTGCTTGTGGGGTGGGGATTTAAGAAGTATGTCTGACAAGACATGAGATTATGTTCTAATTTTCATATACAGAAACTATAACATCTGTTCATTTCTCTTGTTAAATGCAGTGCTTGAACTAACCCACTTGTCCAATGCTCGCAACAAGTAAATCTGCTATTGGACAAGTTAAAATTAAAGGTGACTTATCCGAAAGAAGAAGTGATGGAAGCAAATACTATTTCTTGTTTGTCACTTAATCCTGAAACTGAATGTCCAAAACTAGCGGACAGAGAATAAAAACCATTTTAATATTTTGAATTCTCAGTCTATTGTTATTTCAGATCTATGGAATAAATATTGTTTAAACCAGTGGAAACAAACAAGATAATGTGAATATAAACATTCACCTTTTTTTTTTGGACAAGTAAAATCTGTTTCAGACTAGTGTTTGTTCCATTCTACTTGTACAAATGGACAAGTGTTATGAAAAAAATTAATTCAAAGACTAAATGTGTAACTTTTCTAACATTTGCCTGTTTATAAGAAAAACTTCTGAGTGGATTGATAATAACTTGTAAACAGTAATAATTTTACATCTTGTTGTCCTCATTTGCTTGCTTCTCTCGCAGCTCAAGTCACAAACTTACACTGTGGGTTTCAGTTTGTTTGTTTAATTAGGGTTTAACTCTGTTCAGGTCATATTCCAACAGTCAGTCCATGTAACAGGTATTCCAGGTTAACTTACCAGTTTTCTAACCAGTCTCTCCACAAGTGACTGTCTGCTTCCTCATTTAAATTAGAGGTGAGTTACAAATGGCCTTTGGATGTATTTTCCGAAACCAATTACCGGTATCACAAGAAATTAAGCCGGTCCTTGTGGGGTGAATTTCAGTATAAAACATAGGTGTTTCATTCCGATATGGATGAAATCATCAATCCACATATTTATATGCTACCTCTTTGTATAGTTTGTGTTCTTTTACTGTATTTTAGAAACAAAAGTGCAGCTTCCTGTTTTACTTAGAATATAATTTATGATCTGAAATGCAATTTAAAGTAATTTGATACTATTAAGCAAATAATGACTAATTACAGTACATCTTACAGAATAATAATCTTACAGTTATTTACAGAATTAACATTTCTGTAAAAAATACTTTGTAAATGAGAATTTTAAAAATAATATTCTTTCATCAGATTTCATATATTAAAGTTTGTAAATTCTACCATTTTGAACAGGAAGGCAGCTTTTTGAGGTGTTTTTGTTTTAGGACAGAGGAATGGTCTCTCTTATGACCTGGTGTTTTGTTCATTTACCCATTTTCCTAGAATGAAATGTAAACTTAAAATTACATCAACATTCTCATGTGCTGATAAACAGAAACATTTGAATAATGGCTTTTAACTCATCAGAATTATTTGAGTTACACAGCAACTGCAGTATGTACATGTATGTGAAAAAAAAACATTCTTCCACTTTAGTATTCACTTTGAACATGATATTACTTGTTAATAAACTGAAATATTTAAACTGCTTCGCTTTCTTTTTAGTCTTACACCTGTATCGTTTTTTGTACAGGGCTGAAAAAGTCCCTTAATTAGGGCTTTGGCATTCAAAAGACCTTAAATTGATCTTGGCCCTAAAAAGTCATTGAAAATAGCATGGATAGCAATCAGGGGCCCTTAAATTATACAATACGTCCAGCTGATACTTAAAATGTAAATATGACAAACTAGATACTTAAATGGAATGCAGAAACTTGCCACAGTCATTTCATTGGTAGTTTAAGAGTTACAAAGTTTAATCAAGAACAATTGACTAAGTTTCAATTTTTAGCTCACCTGTCACGTAGTGACAGAGTGAGCTTTTCTGATCACCTTTTGTCCATTAACAATTGGTTTGTTAACACTCTAGTGGTCACATTTTTGCCTCAATTGTCATGAAACTTGGTCAGGATGTTTGTCTCATTAATATCTCGGACGAGTTCCAACATGGGTTATCAGGGTTGGAAAACTAGGTCACAGAGCTAAAATATAGAAAAACCTTGTTAACACTCTAGAGGCTACTTTTTCAGTCCAAATATCCTGGAAATTTGTCAGAAATGTTTTAATGATGATTTCTAGCTCAAGTTCAAATATGGGTCATCTGGGTTCAAAAACTAGGTCAATTAGCCCAAAAATAGAAACATCTTGTTAACACTCTAGAGATTACATTTTCAGCCCAAATAATCTGGAAATTTGTCAGAAAGGTTGCTTTGATGATTTCTAGGTCAAGTTCAAATATAGGTCATCTGGAGTCAAAAACTTGGTCACAGAGCCCAAATATTGAATAACCTTGTAAACACTCTAGAGGTAACATTTTTAGACCAAATAATCTGGAAATCTCTCAGGAAAGTTGCTTCTATGATTTCTAGCTCAAGTTCAAATATGGGTCATCTTGGTTCAAAAACTAGGTCACAGAGGCCAAAAATAGAAACATCTTGTTAACACTCTAGAGATTACATTTTCAGCCCAAATAATCTGGAAATTTGTCAGAAAGGTTGCTTCAAAGATTTCTAGCTCAAGTTCAAATATGGGTCATCTTGGTTCAAAAACTAGGTCACAGAGCCCAAAAATAGAAACATCTTGTTAACACTCTAGAGATTACATTTTCAGCCCAAATAATCTGGAAATTTGTCAGAAAGGTTGCTTCAAAGATTTCTTGCACAAGTTCAAATATGGGTCATCTTGGTTCAGAAACTAGGTCACAGAGCCCAAAAATAGAAAAATCTTGTTAACACTCTAGAGGTTACATTTTCAGCCCAAATAATCTGGAAATTTGTCAGAAAAATTGCCTTGAGGATTTCTAGATTAAGTTCGAGTATGGGTCACCTGGTGTCACAAACTAGGTCACAGAGTCCAAATATGGAAAAACCTTGTTAATATTCTAAAGGTAGCATTTTCAGTCCAAATAACATGGAAATTTGTCAGAAAGATTCTACGGATGATTTCTAGCTCAGTTTTGAATATAGGTTCTCTGGGATCAAAAACTAGGTCACATGGTACAAATATGTAAAAAACTTTTTAACACTCCAGAGGTTACACTTTCAGTCCAAATATCCTAGAAATTTGTCAGGTTTTTTTGATGATTTCTAGCTCAAGTTGGAGTATGGGTCATCTTGAGTCAAAAACTAGGTCACAGAGCCCAAATATCGAAAAACTTTGTAAACACTCTAGAGGCTATATTTTAAGTCCAAATGTCCTGGAAATCTGTCAGATAGGTTGTTTTGATGATTTGTAGCTCAAGTTTGGATATGGGATATCTGGGGTCAAAAACTAGGTCACAGAGCCTAAATATCGAGAAACCTTGTTAACACTCTAGATGCTACTTTTTCAGTCCAAATATCCTGGAAATTTGTCAAAGAGATTGTTTCAATAACTTCTAGGTCAAGTTCGAATATGGGTCATCTGGGGTCAATTAAAAAGGTCCATAGCAACTTTGTTAAAAGCAGTCATACTCAGGTGAGGGATACAGGGCCATCATGGCCCTCTTGTTAGTTATTTAATGCACCTTAAAACCAGTGTTCCAAAATGTTATTGAATCTATTGATACAAAAAGAAGATAGGGACCTCTAATTAGTCTACATAATAAGACGAGTATTATACGTTAGCATCATAGACCCCAAAATTGTAAGACTAGCCTTAAAAGTCCTTAAAAAGTCTTTGAATTTCTTGCTTCAACTGGTTCGTGTATGAACAATGTGCCTTCTTTTTGGATACACTAGACAAGTTATGTCATCCTGAATTGCTTGATACAAGTGGCTTGAAGATTATGAACTAACAACAAGGTTCAATAGTTTAGAACTTTTATTGAAAACATAAGAAAAAGTAGCACTTTTAGTACGTAAGCAAAAAAGATTCACAGCAAAATTAGTTAAAGCACTTTAAATGATATTACAAGTAGTACTGATATTACACAACACACACCCATGTACAAATAATATGCATATTTTTTTTTTATTGTAATTTTTAGGGATGGCAACGAGTAACCGGTTAACCGAGTACTCGATCGAACGTCCGAATATCGGTTAACAAAACTGATATTCGATTACTCGGCAAAAATATATAATTTCTATTTTTTTGCGATTTAGAAAGGTTGGTGTATTCAATCAGTTCAGAAATTTGGAGATGTACATGTATCTTCATAAATACCTCTTAAATGCAATCAAAACATCCTTGAAGAGGTGCGAAAATGATATCGTTAATTTAACGAGGCGATCAATAGTTTGACACGCGCATGGGATTGAACACCGGTGTCGCTTACGTCATTCGGCCTCTTATAATATTTAATTACCTTTAATTGTGTAAGAGTTTGTAGCCGAAACTTGTTTTAAGGTATATGTTTTGAAAACAGCAAATGGCCGGATTGCTATTATGAATGTTAGATTAAAGGTAGTATATTAGACCCGATTAAGCGTTTGTTTTTCTTTACTCAATAAAGGAGAGTAACTCCCTTTTCTTCTTTACGCATATAAATCCAGAAATATCATTAACTTTTTATATATTGATAAAGTTTTTGTTTAGAATAAGATATTAAAATTTCAAGAGTCAAAGTGCCGTCTGCGAAATCTAATGCTTGGAAATATTTCAAACGCTGTGCTGATAGCATGACTATTAAATGTACATTATGTAGCTGTGGAATAACGTATACTGGTGGAACTACAAATATGTTAAATCATATACGCTTCAAGCATCCTTCTGAAAACAGACCAGTCTATATAATTTCAAGAAGAAAAAAAGATATATGAACTGTTATACATGTTTTAAACTTGATATTGCATTAATTAAAACGTTATAAAATTAAGAAATAATAAGTATCCAGGCGTGGTGTATCGTAGAATAACCCACGTTTAGAGTTCTTATGCGTAGGAATATATCACGAAGGCCGTAGGCCTAAGTGATATATTGTTTCGCATAAGAACAAAAAACGCGGGTTATTCTACAATAAACCACAACTGGATACTTGTTATTTCGATTCTAACACGACCAAACAATAAACCACATTGTGAAATAAGTGTTTACTACTTGTTACGATCGTAAAAACACTTGCGCGGTACGCCCCTGGGTTTGGCCGTTAAAATTTCCTCCCTCGATATATGTAAGAGTTGGCTGCTACATTATAAGTTGATCAATCCAATAAATGAAAAAATAAACAACACACTTTTCATCAGTTGATAATTTCTTTTTTTAATTTCGAACTAAAATTGCAATTTACTAATAAATTAAATGTTCAAACAAATAAAAGATGTTCATGTTCTCAGATGCTAAAACTAGCATACTGGTTCAGTATGTAAAACGTCACAAGGTCGCTTACACGAAAATCGGCATACGTGTGTGAATTTTAATGTAGACACAAGTAACATTTACATGGATTATTGACAGAAAACATTGCTCGGCTATTATGATTTCACAAATTGTGCCCATTCTAAGTAAATTGGCTTTTTTGTGCCATTTTGCAGCCGAACTTTGTTGTTGTACGTCGGTAATTCTACGATTCCTACGGTAGTAGTCACGAGACAAACCGACCAGACTATAGCCTGGGTGACGTCATACCACCTGTATGACGTCATATCGTTCTCATCTCATAATATGTTCTCAACTTGTACAGTATAGTTTGTTTAGTTGGCTTTTATTAGGTTGATATGACTATGTGTGGTTTTAAGTATATGCCCGAGAGGTACTTTTGAGGAAATGGCATTTGGTTGTAATTTTATTTTCATGTTAAATTTAAAATTACAAATAAAACGGTTGGTTTGTCTTAGTGACGTTTATTTACTCAAATGGTATTTACAAACATCACGTGACTTTCATAAAAATTTATACGTGGGGTGACGGCGGTTCACGGAACAGCCAAAACAACAAGCGCGCGAGTGGTATACTGCAGAATAACCCCGACTTTATTTTCTTCTTTGTATATATAGGCTATTTTTAGATCGTGTTAGAATATAATTAGGAAATAGATTTTAAGTTTGAGTGATATACCGTCTGATATATCACGGTGTCGAGTTCAGATGCGTAGTAATTTAATCACGAAGGCCGTAGGCCTGAGTGATTAAATAACTACGCATTTGAACGAGAAACCGTGATATATACGACGGTAGATCACAAAAATGTTAAAATCTATTTCCATTCTAACACGTAGGTATATTTATAAGGGGCGTAAGTATGTGCACTATTTAACAGTAACGTTCGCAGTGACGTCAGCGGGCGCGCGCTGGTGTTCAGCGTGCTATACTGCCTATGATATATCACGCTCAATTCCTTCTTTGTTTATTGTTGGCGAATTGCAGATAGTGTTAGAATGTTGATTTAATTTGTTTGATGGTTATTCTAAGTTACCTCCCTTGCAGTCCTATTTATAGTTACACATCTATGAATTTAAATAGAAAACGAAAGTAGCATGCAGACGGTGTTAATATATTGTGATAAAACTTTGAAGATCATTGGAAATCATCCGAGTAACCGAGTACTCGATCGGAAAAATGACCGAGTACTCGAGTATTGATTTTGGTATTCGTTGCCATCCCTAGTAATTTTTTTCAACAGTATTAAAACATTAGGTAAAAAGAATCACAACTGCATAATTTCTAACATCTTTACAACAAACAAATTTAGTGATGAGATAAAGCATTTATATTCTGTTGTTTTAAAAAAGTGTTGCTTTTTTTCTACCAAAAAAAAAAAATAGGTCTGCTTATCTCCTAGCAAAACAAAATCCTTTTTACATTGTGTACAAAATCATGTACAAAACACTGAAGTGAAATGACTCGCCAGTATGAAATGCATTACAAAATTACTTTGTCTACAACACCCCCACTGAATGTTTTAAAGTTCTTATGTTTTAAAATAAAGACAAAATATTGTTAAGTTAATCAAAATACAGCTTGGCAAAAGATAAAACTAAGCTGTCATATGTTTTCAAAAACACTCTTTTTCTAAAAAGGTGGAAACAAAATTTCTAAAAAGGCGGAAAAATATAAACATTTTCTATAAAATCCATCACCAAATGGCAGAAAGAAGTCCTATGAAAATACATGCTGTTCTGTCTAAAACAGTCCCGTTTTCTTATGATTTAATCACATGTACAAATTCAAAATAGCCATGATTTAAAACTGTAATAGTACTAAATGCACAATCAACATTCATGATTAATTCTTACTGTCAAAATAGCAGTTTTTGTGTAGTCAAGCTGCCTGAGTAATATGCTTGTTGAATTCACCTAGTTTAGCATATTCTAAAATAAAAACTCGGACTTAAGGCACATCAATGGTATAGCTTTAACCTAGCTAACATCTTTTTGTAATGATAAAATGATAAAGGACAAGGCACTTACCAAACGACAATGAAAAAGAAATAATCTAAAAAACTAACACAGCTTCTAAATTTATATTTCTCTTTCACATTTGCTTATTTTGGATAATGTTATTATTGCTGTCAGCTTATCAACTTTAATAAAACCTCTTGTTGGCAAAAGCCTTGACAACTGTGTTTTGTCAAAATTTTTGCTAAGTTTATACCAAGGTTACTGGGCCTTACTGTACAGTTTCTGAAACTGAACACATGCGCACACACACATAGTTTATCACTATCCCTTGCTCAGATAAAGAAATGAAAACTTCTATATTCAGGATTTTTTTTATCTATGTACATTTAGAAAAATTGTCAAAATGGGATCTAAAGATATAATGAAAGTGATAACTCAGTAACAGAAATGTATTTTATCTCATGTATACATGAAATATACATGTATATACCAACAGTCTTGCTTATCAACTTAAAGCAGATCTAAACAAGATCTTTTTTTTAAGGCAATATATGGTGACTTTTCTTCTGCAAAAATAGTGCAAAAAGGTTAAAGATGTGTACAATAGTAAAAAACAAAAACATAGAAATATATCACAGATCAAGCTAACGCAGAATAAAAACAGGATCTATAGACAGCACGCTCCACTATTTTTAGTGCCGGATAATAAATTATGAGGGGAGGGTGGGGAGGGGTTTGAGGGTGGATGGGGAATCAAGTATCTATGTATTAAAAAAAGAAATTCGGGGTGGGGGAAGAAAGGGTGGAAGTGTCCCATGCAGGGGGTGGGGGAAGTACCTACCCATCCCATATAAATAAATAGTTTAGTTCTAGGCTAGGGAGTGGGTTTGGGTTACTCATGTGTGAAAAAAGGAATCTGAAAAGGGGGTGGGGGGTCAAGTACCTATGTATTTTAAATAGTAATGGAAAAAATAATTTGGTGGGGGAAGGGGGATACTGACCCATCTCATGTAAGTAAAAAGTTTATTTCAAAGCTTTAGAATTTCTTTTCCAATTTAGGACAAATAAGAATTTATTTTTTTTGGTGGTGGGGGGAGGGAAAAAAAGTCAAGTAAGTTACCTACATATTAAAAAAAAAAATTTTTTTTTTTTTTGGTGGGGTCATCCCCATACATTTGGGGGTGGTGGGTGGGGGAGAGAGAGAGTCAAGTTCCTCTTACCCATCCCATGTCAGTTAACAGTTTATTTCTAGGCGTAAGAAGATTTTTCTCCTATATATAAGTAAAAGCAAAATCAAGTGACCCCTGGGGTGGGGCTAACTTTGACCCCTGGGACATGGGTACCAACAATCTTCGCAGTGGTCTTGCTGGTGATCAAGTATTCCAAGTTTGAATGGAATATCTTTGAGAAATTGACATTAATAAATAATAAGAAATTTTAAGTTGAAAAAGGGGCATAACTTTGCAAAAATAAAATTAAGGGTTATCTGCCCTTAAGAAATGGTGTCGCATTTTGATACTGAACACATATTCTTAATTTGAAGTAATTAGCTTTAATAGTTTCTGAGAAATGGACCTTAACAAAAAAGTTAACAAGTGCCTGACTAGGGGGTCATGACAATAGCTCCACTTTTGTTCTTCAAAAGTGGAGCTAACAAGATAAATAATATTAAGAATACATATAAAGCGGAAAAAAGCAAAAAAATAGAAAAAGATGATTTTTTCACTCAATGAGTTAGAAACTAGCATCTCGGAACTTAAAAATGGTAAATCGCTGGGTTTAGATGGTTTACCAGCAAAACAGTATAAAGCTTTTTGGTGTCTGATCAAATTCAATTTTCCAGATATGATAACTGAAGTTTTAGGAAATTCATGCCTAAGTATATCACAAAACAATGGTGTTTTGTCGTTGTTATATAAAAATGGGGAGAGAGAAGATTTTAAAAAAATGAAGACTACAAAATAATTGCCAAATGTCTTGCAAATAGAATCAAGCCACTTTTACCCAAATTATACATCCAGATCAAAAGGGTTATGTTAAAGGCAGAACTATAAACACAGCAAATCGATTTATCCAAGATGTAATTTCATACTGTGATACAGAAAATAAAGAAAGGATAATATTTTTTTATCAAACCGTAAAGCATTTGATAGGGTTGAATGGAAATGGATTGATATGTGTCTGGAAAAAATTGGCTTTGGTTTAAGATTTCAAAAGTGGGTTAATATGCTATTTCAAAACTCAAAAATATGTATTCAGAACAATGGCTTTACTTCAGACTTTATATCATGTTCAGTTAAACAAGGCTGCACATTAAGTGCCTTTACTCTACATCATACAAGCAGGGCCAATGGCCAGCTCCATTCAAAGCAAAGGTATTCAGCTTCTGTATTTAAATTCCAATCATGGGGCAAAATTAAACCAGTTTGTTGACGATACGCAATTTTTCGTACAAAATGAATGTAACATACCTGAGATATTCATTGTATTAAGTATGTATGAGCTTGCATCTTGTGCCAAAATTAACAAGAAAAAACCAAAGCACTTTTTATCAGCAGGTTAAAAAATAAAAGACCCACATATTGTTTAGACAAAATGATTATGTAAAACCTTTGGGTATATGCAATGGATATAACATTAATACTGATGCACTATGGTGTGACAAGATAAATAAAATAAAATCCTGTCTGCAAATCTGGAAATTGAAAAATCTGACTATTAATGGGAAAATTTTAATAATCAAAACATTTGTTTATTCAACAGTAAACTATGAAGTAGAAACAGAGTACCAGACAAACAGGCTAAGGAAATTGATAGGATGATTTATATATTTTTACGGGATGGAAAACAGCCCCTTATTTAAAAAAAGAAACATTAAAAAGGAACAAATCAAAAGGTGGAATGTGTTTATATGATATTGTCGAGTTAGTGCTAGCACAAAATATAAAGATATTATATAGAATTATTCATGAAAACACCTTGACATGGAATGTTATAGGAAAACATTAGCTGAAAATTTTAGACCATCTCTATGCAGAGGACTATTTTATCTGCCATCTAACCTGTGTTGATGAAATGAAACTTTTGAAAAAAAAACCTGCTTTTTATCTTAATGGTGTAAAAAATTCGAGAAAATTTTTGTACAGTTTTAGTCCAAATACGAAGTCTTAGTTTAGATTGTTATTTATTTGGGAACAAATGTATTACATAAAGAGGTAAACCACTCATTTTCAAGACTTACAAACAGTAATATTAAATACAATGTATGATTGATGACATATAGGATAAAGACTCAAATGACTTTATAACCAAAGAGTTATTAAGAAAACATAATAACTGCGATCTAGAATCTAACTGGCTAAAGGTAATACAATGTATTCCCAATTCTTATATTTACACCTTAAAAATGATAATTTGTCTCATGAAAATAATTCATTTAGTTTAGTGACAAGGAAAGGTGTCACATCGTTCAGTATTAGAAAACAAAAAAATATCTTCACATCAGCTAACAACAAAATTTATCACATCTATAGGGAAAACTTCGAAAACTGAAACAAAATGGAGCCAAAGGCTAATTAACGAAAACATAACATGGTCATCTGTAAACACAAATATTTACAGCAGCTTCTGCTCAGCAAAAGCAAAAAAATTTCAAGTTTAAATTTTTTACACAATGCAGTATTTAAAGAACACAGACTTCAGATTTTGGGTCTATGAAACGGTCTTTGTTTTAAGTCACAGAGAAACACTGCAATATCTCTTTTACGAATATTGTAAAGTAAAGCTTTTTAAGCAAAGCTTTAAATATAATAAATTTGCTTTCTTTTTACAATGAAAATCAAGTTTCTTCTTTAAATTTTTCCAATGTTGTTCTTGGATTCTGCAAAAAGTGATTATCAAATCATGTAGATTCTATTATACACATGAAATGAAGTTGGCAATATGGAAATACAAAAGTGTAAATGAGTGTAAATCTGACGATAATGTATATTGTGTAACTCACTTTGTAAATGTTATAGAGAAAAATATCAAATTTGTTTTATGCATGACTGATTGTTGAAGAAAAAAAAATACTATGTGTAGACTTGAAAATACTGACTTTCGATTATATTTTGCTGGTTTAAAAAGAAACTTATTTGAATGAATGGATATTATGCATTTTGTAATCATTGTCACTACTATTCTCATGCTATATAAAAATGTGAAAAAAAAAAAAAAAAAAATTACAAGAAGTTTTCACTGACATTTTACAGTTGCTCTAAATTCAACCAGTTTTTAACAGTTTTATGGTTGAGCTACTTTGATATGAAAAAAGGTAAAGACAGGGTTATATTTCTAAACATAACCAGAAACCAGTGGAATCGAGTTATGCTTCCCAAAGTGCTCTCATTCATAGGATTTAGAACTAAGTAGAGTCAAACAAAAAATAAAAATTATGGTACTGAAAGGAATCTGAATGGGATTGAATTTAATAAAGGGTCCAGAAATGGATGGCACCATTTTTAATCAAAATTTATGATATTATTTACATTAGTTCATATAAAGACACAAACACACAAATGCTTGCCTTTATATATGTTTTAGAAAATCATGTAAATCATGTAAACAAATCAATTTTGAAAAGTAACAACATATATACATTAATAAATAGGCCCAAAAGGTTTTATATAGGGTGTATAAGTTATGGTCCAGATAAACTTAAGTATGAAAATTTACAAATAGCAATAACTAAAAAATAGAGACAACAGAGAGATAACGTTCTTGCACACTGCACTTTTCCTAAATAAGATCTATATACATATGAAGTTTCAAGCTGACAGCTCTTATAATGTAAGAGATATACTCCAGAAAAAAACTAGAACTGCCACTGTCCTGCCACTGTCCTGGCACCAACCGATTGCAACTGCACTTCTTGAGATCTATTCACCTATGAAATTTCAAGTTGATAGCACTTATTGCCAGATAAACTTTCTCACATTAAGACACTAACCTATTATTCTCTATATAATTTTCTATGAATTATTTTTCATTTTGTAATGAATGAGCCAATTAATTGATATACAATACATACATATCATCATTTTAAGGTATGCCGCTTTAGGTATAATGTGTTAAACATAAGAACAACAACAGTAGCTCTTGTAACATGATTTCTTTACAGAGTAATGGAGTAGATCAAAAGTGGAAATAAGCTAGGCTGAGAATCCATGGTCACCTATTTGTTTACCTATTCATTTACTTATACACTCCTCAAATTAATTAAAGGAGCACAAATATGTTATGGCATAAATTGCCCACCATACTAGATATTCGCTGCAAATTTCGTTTGTAGGTATCAATGGTCAATATCCTCAAGAAACGCGTGCACTTTACAATAAATTTACAAAGCATGGGTATTTTGATTTTCTTGTGTAACCCCCAAATAAGATTTAGACTTTTGCTTGTGTACAGTTCATTCACGATAGCACATTTGACAAAATGAATGTTTTAGTGCAACATTTTCACTGTATCTGCCCTTTTGACAACGGTCCAGGGTGTGCGACGTCATTTAGCAACTACTGCATGCCAAGACGATGCAGAGACTGCCTAAATGCCCTAGGCAGATACACTCATTACTGTCACTGACTATGAAACATTTCCAGGCCTGAATCCGCTTTTACAGACATTGCTTGTTCTCCTGTAAGACCACCATTTCAAAGTTAATTTGATAGTGTTCATATCCTAGACACTGTCTCTGTTCAGGAATGTGCCTGTTAGCTGTGAAAATTCTGATTTGTTTTTGTAAAAAGAACGATTTTGTTCTTTCTGTAAAAGATATTCATAAATCTACTCAACGCGTATTATATTTTATAGATTATATGGGTGCTCCTTTAATTAATTTGAGCAGTGTATATCAAACTCTTATTTGACTGTCTTTCTTCATATTTATAAGAAATAGCAGACCTTAAATCAGTTTGGAGAATGGCTTTCATTCTTTTTTAAACCATTCAGCCATGAAGATAAAACAGCTTTCAGCCTTTGCTTCTGTCTGTCAGTGTTAGTGGGCTGACTGGTTGGGTCCATAATGCCCTGACTGTCAGGAAACCATCAGTGGTGTGTACTATCAAGAACTACTGTTGCTGACTTAAGTTGTTCTCTCCTCCCAATAAACTTAGTCACATAATCACATTCTCTTCATTGTGACAATACATATCAATGGATGATAGCAAAACTAAAGTACTTAGAACATAACTGGGACCCTTGATATTTGTTTGAATGAAAATCACAACTTATCTCTACTTTTCAAATGTTATGACTATATGTATGTCTGTATCTACAATGTATATGCATAACAGTTAGTATAAAGTTATGATTTTTTATTGAAATGCATTGTCCTAGTTATGTTTTTAATACCTGTAAAACTACTAAATTGTATTGTGTTACTGTAGTAAAATATGAATCATGCAGCCAACTTACAGACCACTTCTTTGTTGAAAATACATTTTGTATTGCTCTAAAAAATTGTTAATTCACATATAAATAAAATGCAATGTCTTTAAAAAATCACTTCTAAAACAATATTCTATATCTTTAACCTTTTTCATTTCAAAAGGGAAAAGGAAATTTCCTTGATAAAGTTTAAAATTTTGTCTAAAGTAATTCAATCGTTTTGATCCATTAATTTTAAAAATTTTAAAGCAAATAAAGATTGCTTAAAAACATGATCTTTTATATATATATATATATATGACATTTTTTCTTCAAATTTTACAAATTACAAATTTTACTTCATGTTAAAAATACTCACATTAGCCACTCTTTGGCTACGAAGTAAAAATCTTAAGTACTTGTGTCTTAATTAACCAATGCATGTGCAAGACACAGCTCTAGCCCCATTGGGTGCTGGAAGAACTATGAAAAGTACATAAATGAACAAACTTTGACTGATACATAATGATAGCACTAAAACATAACCTACATGTAAATAATAACAGAATGAAACAAGCATCTTGAATAGTTCATTAATAATTTTCATTCAAAATCTTCAACAATTCCAACTGTTATCTATCATGATAAGGTAACATTTTATTACAAAAAATACATAACAAAATACTTAGAATATAAGATAATGAACTAACAACTTTTAGTTAAATCAACAATGAAGACCATCAGCTAAAGGTAATAATTTCTAATACAGATTTAATACAAATTCATACTAACTTTTAGACAGCACATGTAAGATATTGAAAAATTTCAATCATTACAACTGCTTACCAAAGTTTCATGAAAATATACCTTTAGAATATTGTAGATTTTTGAGCAATACATTGTACTTGTGCAAAAATAATGGGTATCCAAATTCCAATGTTTCCAAATTGTTTTTTTATTTTTTTATTTTATTTTATTCTTTTTTTTTAGGCAAATCTATAATAATTGCAAAACCTCTTAATAGTATTTGCTATTTAATAAATATATCAAAATATTTCTTTTCTAGTTCTTAAACAAATACTGTGACTGAGAGAGAGGGATGAGTCTATATAGATGCCAAAGGGAATAACTCAAGAGAATTGTTCACAATATTTGGATCGGGCAAACAGAAAACTAATTCAATAATCTTGCAAAATTAAAGGAAATGGAGTAAGTTTGAACAGATGGATTGCTAGTTGTTTTCAGAAATAAGGTTACTCCACTCTCTTTAGAAATTTTGGTACTGTTTTCAACAGCATTACATTACTTTCTTACAACAGGGCCATGATGACCTTAATTCACTCATCTTCGTACAACTGTTCAAAGTGCAATGTCATCAAAATTCATTAAAAAAGAAAAAAAATACCAAGAATACATGCAAAATATCAAACCTCTGCTATTTGGTATATGAAAAAAAAAAACTTCTGAAGGTTTTCCTAAATATTTCTTTAAAAGCATGATCCCCTTGCTTGAGCTAAATTAACAAGCTTTGGGGCATGGTCAGAACAATCTTGGCAGAAATCGACCAGACAACACTTCAAAACAAATTTAAGAGCTCATGGCATTCTGGTTTCAGAAAAGATTGAAACTGTTTTCTTACACATTTCCTTTGAAAATGCCACACCAAGGTTGAATATTAAAATGATCCCAGGGAAATACCTAATTAGACATGTGGCCATAGGACATAGGGCATAGGCCCCCGCAACATGAGCTTTCAGTTGGCAAATATTAGCGTTATCTTTTTTTAAGGTGTATGTAATATACAGGTCTACTAGAGGATGCCTCAGAATCAAATTACAAAGCTCTGTATCAAGGAGTTTTAAAGAGGAAGATTTTTCAAGTTTTTCCTTTATAACCATATATAAGCCCCAGGGAGGGGCAAATACTGTATTGACCTTGGAGGTCATGATTTGAACAATTTTGCCAAAGGTCCACTAGACAATTCTACACACCAAATACCAAAACTCAAATTCTTATGGTTTATAAATAATCAGCTACATTAAAGGTTTTGTACAATGTTGACAACAATGACTCAGTAACCACAATAGCTCCACTTTTTCTTCAAAAAAAGACAAGTTAAAAATGGCATCCTCTACTTATGGTGGTCAAGTGTGACAACTGATGTTGAAATACCATCATGCATGCAAAAGTTATGGACCAGAGACATATACTAAGTTTAATCCCCTGCTGTGACCTTGACTTCTGACCTAAGCACCTGAGTCTTGCATGCAACACATTGTCTTCTTACTTTGGTCATGTGTACCAGTGCAAATTTATTTTGAAATCTCGTCATGCATGCAGAAGTCATTGACTGGACACGAACTGAACTTAAGCCTATATGACAAATACACTAAGTTCAATGCCCTACTGTTCCTTTACCTTTTACCTAGGGACCTGGGTCCTAAACGAGACACATTGTCTCCTTATGGTGGTCAAGTGTACCAATTTATTTTGAAATCACATCACGCATGCGAAAATTATGGACTGGACATGAACCCCAACTGCACTTCAGACTATATGACAAATACACAAGGTTTAATCCCCTGCTGTGACTTTGAACTTTGACCTAGGGACCTTGGTCTTGCATGCGACACATTGTCTACTTATGGTAGTCATGTGCACCAATTTATTTTTAAATCCCATCATGCATGCAGAAGTTATGGACCAGACAATGTAGTATATACTTTTTATAACACACACACACGGACTGGGGTAAGACTCTATGGGCCCCCTCCCCCATTTTATGGTGGAGCATAAAAAACAAACTTGCTGAAAATCCAATCTCACATTTCAGAACTCTGCTTTGTGGCTTAGAATAAGAACTTTTTTTACAATTTTTCCATTGCAGTAGTCAATAGCCTATCTGTATTACTTAGCATTACCTTCAATGAATGGTTCACCTTCTAGAAGGAATTTCTAAAATTCTAAAGAACTTAATTACCCAATTCTTTCCAAAGTCATCAGGTTTATAATTGCAGCACAAACACTGAATTCCTCTATAAATTAACAGCAGATTTAGTTTAGTGATATTTCCCTGCCATATCACATGTCATCAATAAATGGTTTTTCAGAAATTTTCGTTCCTCACTTTAGCACAAATTTGAACAATCTTAGTAGTATGCACTACACTATGCTACATACAAAATTTCTCAAAGAACTCTAGCGGTTTCAGACAGAAATATTTTTTTCTTCTAGTTGCTGTTGCCATAACAACTAGTTCTGTATGCTGTGAAATGCTTTGAAAAATTTTAGTGCAGCTACAAAAATTTTAGTGCAGCTACAAAAATTTTAGTGCAGCTACATTCAAGAAGCATCCATGCCAGATTTCATCTAGTGGTTTAGGGTGAAACTTTTACTGAATAAATTGTAGAAGCAAGATTGACAACCGACAAAAACCCTGATCAAAAAAGCTGAGCATGAGCATGTTGAGCTCAGGTGTTCTAAACAACTCCCTTTCGTTTCAAAAAGCTTGTTAAATATGCAATCTGGGAGTGTTACTTAACGTCTTGCCAACTTATCAATATAAGACTGAATTTCAGATTTCAATGTCTCTCCCTCTCTCTCAACAGAAAATGCAACAAAGAGAACATGAATCTGGATACCCTTCACTATAGCAAGTGATCAACTTCTTTGTTTTTGGAGATCAAACAGTCCCTCTCAGTTTACAGCTGACTCATCATTGTTCTCCTCAACTTTGTCACCAAATTCAAATTCAGACTCATCTGTTGCACCTGCTTGTTCCAACTCATGACCTTGAAAATCAAAAAAAAAATTGTATTCATTCTCTCTTAAAGTGGTTAACAATTTCAAAATCATTTTTAACTTGTAACAAGTACCTGTTAGCAATCTTGGTATCTAAAAAAAACATATGAGGTACAGTAGATAAATCTATTTTTAGCCTCCATGACCTTTAACCTAATCTAATAATTTGACAAAGCTTGTTAAAGCTTGCTTCATGCCAAATTTTAAAATTCTAGGCCTTGTGGTTTCAGACTAGAAGATTTTTAAAGATTTCTTTTTTTACATATTAAGGGCCCCTGGGGCAGGCCAACATTTAAACAATATTGGTAAAGGTTCATTACACAATACTCAACACCAAATATCTAAGGTCTAGACCTATTTGTTTTGGAGAAAAATTATTTTTCATGTTTTTCCTATATAAATCTAGGTAAACCAAGAGAACCCTGGGGAATGGCCAATTTTGACCCAGGGGACATAATTTGAACAAACTTGGTAGACATCCACTAGACAATGCTACATATCAAATATCTAAGCTTTAGGCATTGTGGTTTCTGAGAAGAAGATTTTTAAAGATTTCCTATATAAGTCTATGTAAAATGAAGTGACCCCTGGGGCAGGGCCAATTTTGACCCCAGGGAAATAATTTGAACAATTTTTGTAGAGTTCCATTAGAGGATGCTAAATGCCAATTATCTAAGCTCTAGGCCTTGTGGTTTCAGACAAGAAGATTTTTAAAGTTTTTCCTTTAGGTTGGTATGGCAACCAGAGTTCTGCATGGAATTGATTTCTTTGAACAACTTTGGAAGAGCTTCATGCAAGGAACATCCATGGCAAGTTTCATCAACTTTGGCCCAGTGGTTTCAGAGGAAATATTGTTTGAATGAAAAGTTTACGGACGGACAGACGGACGGACGGACGCTGGACGGATTGCGATCACAAAAGCTCACCTTGTCACTCTGTGACAGGTGAGCTAAAAATGGCAGATTGCCCGGTCCAGTATGCAAGGAATTATCTATAGTGATCATCAACTTCAGTGAAAACTACCAACAACATCCATTACTAGCTATTTATACATAAATATAAAAAATAGGAATATTCACTTCTTTATCAGTCAGTATTTGTTAACCATAATTAGCCTTACCATTCTGTGATACATTATCAGCATGATTTCCCTGTTCCTCAAAATCAGAAGGGTTGACTTGATTTTCCTGAAATTGACAAAATCTAGCAATGTTAATATGCACAAGAACTCTCACTGTAAACACACCTTCTCATAATGTTCCTTGTTCATGAGTATGCATACAGTAGTAACAGTATATTTCCAGACTAAAATGCATGCCTCAGGGTGAACATTACAAATTTTCATTGCTCCAAAATCTCTCTAATGAACTGGTGACAAAAACCTCATGTGTGTCAAAGCATAAGCTTTGCCTCGTGATGTGCATGTCTCATGAGTCAGTAAAGGTTAAAAAAATTTGACTGTCAGGTTTTCTAAAAAAAATTTCTATGATGATGGCCCTGAATCATACACAAGTTTAACTGCTCAAAACAATAGGTGTTATAATTTCTATATTAGATATGACATCCCCCTCCCAAAGTGATGGGGCTATCAAAAATAACCCAGGAGGGCAGAGTTAGAGCAATCTTAGTAGAAGTATATTAGACAATGCTGGGAATATAATTTCAGAACTCTTGGTCTTGTAGTTTCAGACAATAAGAGTTTTCAAGATTTATTCCTATGTAAAGTATGTAGAATGTAACCCACATAACAGGGTGAGGCTATAATGATCACAAGAGCATAATTTGAACAATCTTAGAAGACATCAACTGGACAATGCTTCAAACAAAATTTAAGAAATCCGTATTAGTCTGCTATTTAGACAAAAGGATTTTAAAAATATTTCCTTTATTCTTTGTTATTAGTATGAACAGTCATAAAAGAAGTCCTCCAGACAATGCTACACATGAAAATTTAGAGCTCAAGGCCTTTCAGTATAAAACAATCAAATTACGGCTTTGTTAGATCTTCAGGCAGGAAATAACCAGGCATAGGTTCATCAACCTCAAGCCATCCCTCAACAATGGACAAGAGACAAAAAGCTCACCATGAGCATGTTCTGCTCTGGTGATCTAAAAAGTAAAAGTTGTAAAGTAAAATCTTGATCCTAACATGTATATGTACAATGTCAGTGAATATTAAACATTTGCTTCAACTTATTTTAATCCATAACAAGAAAACTGATCCATTAAAAGTTCGAGTATTTAGCCTGACCTGACAGACCTGGATCATATTCATGACTCACCTCAAACTACATGTATGCTGAATATTTATGCCAAGTAATTTTAAAATTCCTTCCTGCTGAAGAAAACTATGGGCTCTGGCATGAAATAGATGTCAAGTAAGTCCAACTTTAAACTGAGAGACAAAAGTTGTGTTCAAGACACAAAGATAGGTTTAGGTTGGAATCTTTTGCAAAGTAATTTTAAATTTCCTTCAAGTATGATGAATCCTGGCTAAGTCAACAATCGGTCTACCTCAATGCAGATGACAGCAAATGAGGGACAAAGTTATTCCTAGTATTTTCCATCCTATGCAGACTACACAGTAAGCATGGTCAACAATAATTTCCTACTTGCCAAATACCATTTGAAGCACTTGACCTTTGCGGGTTTCAAAATAATTATTTCAAAATAATTTCTATGTGAAAAATGTGACCTTACAGGATAAGAGAGGGAGCGTGATAATCTAGTTATAGACCAACCTCTTGTTGCTCCAGCTGCTGGCATCGTCTCTGAACATCATCAATGAACTCCTGGCCTTTATTGCATTTGACAAAATGACATTCAGGAGACCATCTGGCATGCTCAAACCAGGGTTCATCATTAACTAACCACTGCCTCAAGCTTATGCCACAAAAGAAGCATCTGGTACAATCACCATACCCTGAAAGTTGAAATAAGAAATACAACAAGAGGGCCATGATGGCCCTAGATCGCTCACCTGAGTATTTTGGCTGTAGGTTTGCTGTTGAGCAGAACTTCATGTTTTAATTGAAAATATGTAAGTAATGTAAATACATGTATAAATATGTAAACATGTAAAATATCAGTCAATAAATACAGGCTCTATGACAAAAAGTAGAAATATCTATCATAAGCTATGGTGACCTTGACCTTAACCCAGTGACCTCAAACCCTACCCATGGTATATAGGATCCATGCAGGGAAAAATTTGCCTTAGCTTTAAAACAAAAAAGGAGGTCAAAAATATAGGTCATGCTATGATGTTTATGAAATCGGAACAAAAAACTGTACACATGGTCCAAATTTCATTGCCATAGTTCCAAAAACAAGAAGTAGGTCAGTAGGTCAAAAATATAGGTCATGCGATGACATCTTTACAATCGAAATGAAAAACTGTGCATACGGTCCAAATTTCATTGCTGTAGCTAAAAAAACAAAACAAGAGGGCCAATGGCCCTTTAGCACTCACCTGGGTTCAAAAATGAAAAAAAATGACGAAGCTTTAAAACAAAAAAGTAGGTCAGTAGGTCAAAAATATAGGTCACGCGATGACGTTTTTGAAATCGGAACAAAAAACTGTACACATGGTCCAAATTTCATTGCCATAGCTCCAAAACCAAAAGTAGGTCAGTAGGTCAAAAATATAGGTCATGCGATGACGTTTTTGAAATCCGAACAAAAAACTGTACACATGGTCCAAATTTCATTGCCATAGTTCCAAAAACAAAAAGTAGGTCAGTATGTCAAATATATAGGTCATGCGATGACATTTTAAAATCGAAACGAAAAACTGTGCACATAGTTTGCCATAGCGAAAAACTTAAAAAAGGGGGGGAAGTGACCCCCACAGAGAAGGGATGATGACCCCACTGTAGTCTCGGTGCATACTACCAAATATCTAAGCTCCAGGTCTTGCAGTTTGTGACAAGAAAATTTTAAAAGTATTTTGCTATACAACTTTATGTAAAACATGTGACCTCTTGGGCGGGGCCAGTTTCCACCCAGGGGCCATGATTTGAGCTATCTTGGTAGAGGTCTACTAGACAATGCTCAACACCAAATATCTAAGCTCCATGCCTTGTAGTTTCTTACGAGAAGATTTTTAAAGTTTTCCCTACATGTATATAACTCTATGTAAATCAAATAAGCCCTGGGCGGGGTCAGTTCTGACCCCAGGGTCACAATTTGAACAATCTTTGTAGAGGTCCACTAGATGATGCCTCATACCAAATATCTAAGCACCAGGCCTTGTAGTTTCTGACAAGATTTTTTAAGAATTTACTATATAACTCTATGTAAAACATGTGACCCCTTAGGCGGAGCCAATTTTGACCCAGGGGCCATGATTTGAACAATCTTGGTAGAGGTCTACTAGACAATGCTCAACAACAAATATCTAAGCCTTATGCCTTGCGGTTTCTGACAAGAAGATTTTTAAAGTTTTCCCTATATAACTCTATGTAAATCAAGTGTCCCCCAGGGCGGGGCCAGTTCTGACCCCAGGGTCATAATATGAACAATCTTTGTAGAGGCCACTAGATGATGCCTCATACCAAATATCTAAGCTCCAGGCCAAGAAGATTTTTAAAGAATTCGCTATATAACTCTATGTAAATCAAGTGACCCCCAGGGCGGGGCCAGTTCTTACCCCAGGGTAATTATTTGAACAAACTTGGTAGAGGTCCACTGAACAATGCTGCACACCAAATATCTAAACTCTAGGCCTTGCGGTTTCTGACAAAAAGATTTTTAAAGTTTTCTCTAACTCTATGTAAATCAAGTGACCCCCAGGGTGGGGCCATTTTTGACCAGGAGCCATGATTTGAATAAACTTAATAGAGGTTCACTGGACAATGCTGCACACCAAATATCTTAACTCTAGGCCTTGTGGTTTCAGACAAGAAGATTTTTAAAATTTTCCTATATAAGCCTATGTAAAATCAATTGACCCCCCTGGGCGGGGCCAAATATGACCCGGGGCATAATTTGAACAAACTTGATAGAGGTCCACTAGACAATGCTACATACCAAATCTTAAGGCTCAGGGCCTTGTGGTTTCAGACAAGAAGATTTTCAAAGTTTTTCCTTTAAGTTGCCATAGCCACCAGAATTCTTGATGGAATTGAATTCTTTGAACAACTTTGGTAGAGCTTCATGCAAGGAATATCCCAGGCATGTTTCATCAATGTTGGCTCAGCGGTTTAGGAGGAGATATTGTTGACGACGCACTACGCATGCTGACGGACACCGGACATTCAATGATCCCAAAAGGTCACCCTGAGCAGGCTCAGGTGAGCGAAAAATTAACGATAAATGCTGTAGGCTAGTGAAAATTTTCAAGTACTCTCATATAGTTGCTTTGTGTGTTTTTATTCCAAAGTTTGCTCCCTTAATTGAGGTTATGGTTTAAGAAAAAATATTCAAGGAACATTTCCAATGCTCAGGAACAACTGGAGCAAGAACATTGCAAGGTGGAGCTATTTTGTTCCAAGGAAAGGGCTGAAAAAAAGCATATCACTCTAAAGAACATCCATTATCTTGTGTTTACAAATACTACCTAAAACTGGTAACTTTACATTCATAAGACTCTTCTAAATGACATACAGCAGAGCTGACAAAGGTCCGTAAAGAGCTTTATCCTGTCAATTATTTCATATCCGACCCGATAAAGGGGGGTCGTATAAATTTTGCTTTATACGGCACATGCTACGTCATCACCGGTGACGTCATGGACAACTTTTGTGTTTATAATCAGAAGAAAGTTATTAAATGGTTGTTATTACAAACAGAGACTACTTGAATAAAAAATAAATATTTCAGTATCTAGATCTTATAATATAGCATGATCATTTAAGGAAAAATATATCGAAATTTTTGAACTATTTTTTGTGTATATGTTCACCTGGCGGATAACCTTGACATTTGAAACACTTTAAAGATAGGTTTTCAATATCATAGTAATTTATTGACAAATGCCAGATGTGACAGGATAAATAGAATAATAGGTTAGTGTCTTAAATGAAAAAGTTTATCCGGCTCGGCTGCGGAATTTATCGGGTTCGCCTTCGGCTCACCCGATAAATTCCTACGCCTTGCCAGATAAACTTTCTCATATTAAGACACTAACCTATTATTCTCTATTTCTACTCAATCTATTAAGTCTGTGATTATACTGTGTGCTGTACAGTCTTTAGTAAAACATTTTTAACCTAAAGGCCCAAATACTGCTGAAAGGTAAGTCAAAATGAAAAGTTCTGAATCACAAATATTTCAAGACTTAAAGATCAGTTTAAGCGTGGTGCTTTTTTACACAAAATTATTTCAAAATCAAATCATGCCAAATGAAGTTATGGTCTAGACAAAGAAATGCTGAGAGACAAAGACAGGTGGACAGATGAAAAGAGACAAGCACAAATAGACACTCAGGTGAATTAATGAATTGTATCAATATCAAATTAATATGAATCAAATCTCTAGTTGTTGAGACATCGGATCCTTGAATAGTTATACCTAGCTGCAAGAGTGATAATCATGAAGGCAGCTCTTTATGAATATATTTTACCATAGTGAATGGCAATGTTCTTTGTTCTTTGACTTAGTTTACTTCTAATATAATGTGGAGGTATATCCAGCTGTGCTGTATTTGCAGGATTTATCACAGCACACCCTTCGTGACCTTTACACAGGTAAACTAATGTCACTATTATACACTAAGGTACATTATATCTACAGCAACTTTTCTCTGATATTCTTTTCCCATTCAGTTGACTGAAATGTCTAGTGATACATGTATATTTCATATTTACTTACTCTACTTATCTTCTTTTTTCAGGATGCCTTATATTTTGATCCATAACATGTTTTGACAGCTGAATTAAGAATGCAAAATATCATTTGTTGCTCTCATGACCTATGATCTGTACTAGCATGAGTTATTGGGTCCCAATCTTTAATTGGTTTCTAAATATAATATATGACCTTTAACATTGAGCGGAAGTAATTTTCTAAAAATTCTCGCAACTGATATTCAAATTACATCCCTTTTAAGCTCCAGACACCACATACTCTTAAATGCTGGAACTACATCTCATGTATTCAAACCTATTTTTTTATAAGTTACACCAGGCTTTTTGTGTGAAAATCGATTTAAGAATGTTTATTGAATAGAATATCTGCCATATTTAGGGTGATTTTTATTTAAACAATGTTGACCGAAGAAGTTTGATTTTGTATCACTCACTCATTGATACCGAATGCATGAAACGGGAGTATTAAACAAGAGGGCCATGATGGCCCTGTATCGCTCACCTGAGTATGACTGCTTTTAACAAAGTTGCTATGGAGCTGGTTAATTGACCCCAGATGACCCATATTCAAACTTGACCTAGAAATAATTGAAACAATCTCTTTGACAAATTTCAAGGTTATTTGTACTGAAAATGTTACCTCTAGAGTGTTAACAAGGTTTTTCCATATTTGGGCTCTATGACCTAGTTTTTTAACCTAGATGTCCCATATTCGAACTTGAGCTAGAAATTATCAGAACAATCTCTCTGACAAATTTCCAGGATATTTAGACTGAAAAAACTACAGTGTTAACAAGGTTTTTCGATAATTAGGCTCTGTGACCTAGTTTTTGACCCCAGATAACCCATATCCAAACTTGAGCTACAAATCATCAAAACAACCTTTCTGACAAATTTCCAGGACATTTGGACTGAAAATGTAGCCTCTAGAGTGTTTACAAAGTTTTTCGATATTTGGGCTCTGTGACCTAGATCTTTCAACTCCAGATGACCCATATTTAAACTTGACCTAAAAACCATCAAATTAAGCTTTCTGACAAATTTCCAGGTTATTTGGACTGAAAAAGCTATCTCTAGAATATTAACAAGGTTTTTCCATATTTGGACTCTGTGACCTAGTTTGTGACCCCAGATGACCCATATTTAAACTTGATCTAGAAATCTTCAAGGCAACCTTTCTGACAAATTTCCAGATTATTTGGGCTGAAAATGTAACCTCTAGAGTGTTAACAAGATGTTTCTATTTTTGGGCTCTGTGACCTAGTTTTTGAACCCAGATGACCCATATTCAAACCTGAGCTAGAAAGCACAGAAGCAACCTTCCTGAGAAATTTCTAGATTATTTGGTCTAAAAATGTTACCTCTAGAGTGTTAACAAGGTTTTTCAATATTTGGGCTCTGTGACCTAGTTTTTGAACCCAGATGACCCATATTTACACTTGACTTAGAAAACCGTAAAAGCAACCTTTTTGACAAATTTCCAGATTATTTGGGCTGAAAATGTAACCTCTAGAGTGTTAACAAGATGTTTCTATTTTTGGGCTCTGTGACCTAGTTTTTGAACCCAGATGACCCATATTCAAACTTGAGCTAGAAATCATAGAAGCAACCTTCCTAACAAATTTCCAGATTATTTGGTCTAAAAATGTTACCTCTAGAGTGTTAATAAAGTTTTTCAATATTTGGGCTCTGTGACCTAGTTTTTGAACCCAGATGACCCATATCTGAACTTGATCTAGAAATCGTCAAAGCAACCTTTCTGACAAATTTCCAGATTATTTGGGCTGAAAATGTAACTTCTAGAGTGTTAACAACCCAGATGACCCATATTTGAACTTGAGCTAGAAATGATCGATAGAACCTTTCTGACAAATTTCCAGGATATCTGGACTGAAAAAGTAGCCTCTAGAGTGTTAACAAAGTTTTTCTATATTTGGGCTCTGTGACCTAGTTTTCCAACCCTGATAACCCATGTTCGAACTCGTCCGAGATATTAATGAGATAAACAACCTGACCAAGTTTCACGACAATTGAGGCAAAAATGTGACCACTAGAGTGTTAACAAATTAACTGTTAACGGACGGACGGACGACGGACAAAAGGTGATCAGAAAAGCTCACTCTGTCACTACATGACAGGTGAGCTAAAAAAGGAACACTGCCCACTACAAATAAACTGAGAAACTGAAACTACTCAACTACCTGGCATCTTGTTAATCAACTTAAATTGCTGTGATTTACTTACTTTTGAATCTTAAATCCGTGCCACACATGCATTAATCCACTCACTAACTACAAATGACAAACAAACTGCAAAAAGATACCTAAATCAAACCTTCAAAATACAGACAAATGCATTTGCAAAACACTGTATGTTCTCGATGAAGGTTTTTTACATGTACAAATTTTATAATGATCACTTTGTAACATGCTGAAAAAGGGAAATATTTTGTCAAAACTCTAGTGATGAAACTTAAGAATCTTTGCAGGAATGCTTTACACTCTTTAAAATGTGGCAATTGTAGGTCATCTTAAAACACAGAGATTTAGAATATTGTTTCATGGAGAAACTCCATGGATTTCTTCAACCATGATCGCTGAGGAAGCACAAAATTTGTACAAATCAAGCGAGATGATCAACCTTCCCATCAAGTTTTAGATGCCTAGGCCCAAATGTTCTCCAATAACTGACTGGAAACCCTTTTGCTTGTCAATATCACTATGACCTTTTATCATCTTTTACCTACTTACCCCTTAAACAATAGTGGTCATCAACTTGTCATGACCAACCTGACTATAAAGTTTGTGGAAGCTGAGTCCACTTTCCAGAATCTGCTCTCAACATCTGTCAACCACTTTGTAGTCCAAATGGCATACACATGATTCAAATTATGCAGAAAAGCTTTGACCTTGAGACCCAAAATTGATATAATGGGCCAACTACACATCATGAACACTGTGTAATGCAAGTTTTAAGGTTCTATGTTTTTGCTTCAAAAGTCATGGAGTGGAATCCAGTTTCAAAATCTGGCCTACATTGGGGTCAACAACACATCATAGACAATATGAATGTATGAATAATAGAAAGTTTGATGTAGGCCAGAAAACTAACTAGCTTGTGTGGTTTTCAAGATTCAGAGTTGAAATTCTGTTGGTACTATAGGCCCCTTTGACCTTAACCTTTAACCTACTGACCCAAAAATGTACAAGGGTCATCTGCAAATCATTAATAACATCCTGAAAAAGAAGATAAGTAGAGTAAGTAAATATGAAATATACATGTATCACTAGACATTTCAGTCAACTGAATGGGAAAAGAATATCAGAGAAAAGTTGCTGTAGATATAATGTACCTTAGTGTATAATAGTGACATTAGTTTACCTGTGAAAAAGGTCTGATGATGTTTGGTTTTGTATTTTACAAGTTATGAAGCAAAAAGCAAAGTTCAGACATGGTAAAATTCAGCTAGTCAAGGGCAATAACTGCAGTAAATATCACTGAACCAGAGAATGCCAACAACATGCTCAAGTACTGTTTACAAAAATCATTCATATAAACTTTGGTTTACATCTGTCCAGTAGCAGAGAAGGGGTAGTGCAAAAATCATTAAATTAGCCAAATCAAGGACAAAAACTTTGGTAAAAATCAAAGAACCATAAAATGTCAATGATATGAGCAAGTACTCATTACAAGAGTGATTCATATGAAGTCTGGTTTAAATGTGTCCTGTAGGAGAGTAGCAGTGCAATTATCATAAAATTAGATGCCTCAAGGGTGGTTACTCTGGTTAATCTGGTTCAATTCCAAGCATATAATGAAACTGACTTGTCCTGTTCTGCATATATTCAGGGGTACTTACTTATCCAAAAGGCAACACCTTAAATTGGAAATCATTTTGTCTAGACTTTTTTTTTTAAAGAAACAAGAACTGTCACTGTAAGATGACAAACCCCGAAATTGGTGCTTTGACCTTTGATCTGAGAACCAGTCATTCAGGGGTCAAGGTCAAATAAATATAGGTCAGTGAGAAGGTCTTATCCAAAGGGGGTTGTGTCCAAGTATTAAGTAAATCCACTTACTAATAAGGAAGTTATGGGCAATGTGAAAATTTCTAGACAACTAGATCTTCAAGGTGAAGGTCATTCAGGGGTCAAGGTCAAATAAGTACAGGACAGTGAGATGGTCTTGTCCAAAGTGGTGTTGTGTTTAAGTATGAAGTATATCCACTTACTAATTTGGAAATTATGGCCAAATAATAGTTTCTTGACAATTGGATATTCAGGGGTCAAGGTCAAATAATTACAGGTCATCGGGAAGGTCTTGTCCAAATAGGTGTTGAGTCCAAGTATGAAGCAAATCCACTTACTAATAAGGAAGTTATGGCCAATGTTAAAGTTTTTGGACAACTGGATTTTCAAGATGAAGGTCATTCAGAGGTCAAAATCAAACAAATATAGGTCAGTGAAAAGGCCTTGTCCAAAGGGGTGTTGTGTCCAAGTATGAAGTAAATCCACTTACTAATAAGAAAGTTATTGACAATGTTAAAGTTTTTGAACAATTGGATCTTCAAGGTGAAGGTCAATCAGGGGTCAAGGTCATATAATTATAGGTCAGTGTAAAGATCTTGTCCAAAGGGGTATTGTGTCCAAGTATGAAGTAAATCCACTTACTAATTAGAAAGTTATTGCCAATGTTAAAGTTTTCGGACGGACTGACGGACGGACGGACAGTTCAAAAACAATATGCCTCCCTTCGGGGGCTTTAAAAGCACTATAACTCAGTCAAAACTCACTTGACTGTTCAGCCCTGAGAATATCAACAACTAGCGATGACAAAGATCACTTCTCTGAGGTTTGGTTAAAATGTGCCAAGTGGTTTTAGAGGTTATGCAGACAAACTTTGTGACATCCATCCTGATGGCCAGCACAAAATCAAAATGTCCTCCCAAAGGTAGTGGAAGGAAGACGTAATAATTCATAGCAAATACAAACAGACACTATATTATGTTATGAAACACATTCTTATGTACCTAGGAAAAAGAAGCCCGCCTGAGCTAATCTTTTTGGACTTTGCGGTGAGGTCTTTGACCATGCTGAGAAAGATTCCTGCCTTGCAGAATATTCAGAATATTTAGGAAATGATGGCCTGTTCCTTTGAAAATAGTTCTCCCCTGAAAAAATAAGAGCAAAAAGTATTTTCACAACTTCATATTTTTCTAAATCTAAGTGAAACTCAGAGATACAAAATTTAACTGATTCTTATTCGTCTACTTTTGATTACCTACATTACAAAGATTTGCCTAATTCAAGTAGTACACGTGATATAGTTTTCTACTGGTCTTTAAAACTACTTTCTTCTTGCAGAGTAAAACCTTCTTATATACTGCATTATTCTCATGAAGACAACAACAACATTCTATTGAAGTCTTTTGTTTTTAAGCACTTCTTAAATAACAGTTACCTATTCAAGCAATTTTTAAGGCTTTTACTTCAGATATCTATTTGAGAAACAACATTAGGTATTGTGACAATTACATAAAACTGATTAACTCAAACTGATCAGATATGTTTGTAAATAATGTAAAAAAAGCACTGAAGGAAGTTACTGATGGGGGCATAGTTTGATAAGAATTGTGAATTAAATGGTTTTAATTTAGACTTGAGTACCTTAATCAAGCATCAGAAGCTAAACCAGTTCTTACATTGTCATAGGTGATTTCCACACCTGTATGTTCTGGACAGTAAAAACTAGCGATGTAAGTGAACGTTAAAATGTTTGGACCCAATGCCGAACGTTCGATTGTATTTTTGGCATTCAAATGCTCAGAAAAAAATTCTATATATTTTGTTTTCATCACAAAATTAAATCATAAAGAGTTGAAGAAGTATGAAAAGTGTTGTAAGTAGGTGAATTCACACCTATTGTTCCTTTAACACCCCTGTTAACACCTCTGGTCAGACGACCATAATTATGCGTCAACTAACATTGGTGGCCTGTGCTTTAAGCAAGTGTTACCTACAGTGGGTAAGACAAAAGATATTGGTATATCCGTGTCAGAGTGTCGAGTTAGGGGTCAAACTTGAAGACAGAATGACTGTTTCACAGAAAAAAGCTAATACACAAATGTGTCAGTCAGTTATTGCCGCTAACTTTATTGTACTGGCTAGATTTTTGGTTGTTTTATTCTCTCGTAAATTCTCTAACAGTTCACGCCTTATCGCTACTATTCAGTCAAAATGTAAATGATGTTATACCCCTTATGAACATAGGAAACTTTACAATGGCCATAAATTCAACCTAGATAGAACACAGCTTCATCAGACATCATGACGTTCTTCCATATGCCACCACTCAATTTCTGGTAGAGTTTCCAAGACCGTTGGCATCGTTTTGTAATATGGGCAGAGTCGAGTTGATGGACTCTGCACTTTTTCAGTAGTTTTGCGGTAAGTACCTGGCAAATAACACGACTGGCAGTTCCAAGTGATACATTCAAGTTAGATGCCATCTCATGTTGCAATGGCAGACTGACTTTGTTGATTATAATAGAGATCTTTTGTATGATGCTGGATTTAGCCACAGATGGATGTTTTTTTTTAATTTTATAACAGAAGGCTGATATGGATTTATGTTTTGTTGTAAGCCATTCTGATGATGAATATTATTAATTGTGCCCAAAGAAACACTGAACCTAAGGTCATTCACTATTTTCATGATGCTTCTATAGCTATGTTTTATCTTCAAAAGACCAACTACATGTACTCAACCTTCTACTTTATCGCTTATTTTTGTATGTACCATTGTTGTACTTTCAATGGTATGGCAGTACAGAGTGAAGGTGTTTTTATATTTATCAATAGGCATGTAAACACTTCCCAGTGTATGCACGAGGAAATTGAGGTCTTTATTATGTTCAAATATAAGTTGAACACCTCTCATACCAACAAGAGAGCCATAAATTTTGATAGGCCCTATATTGCTCACCTGAGTATCAATGTAAATATTGTTCAAAGTTCATTGCTTTAACTTCAAAAAAATATAGTAGGTCAAGAAGTCAAGGTCAGCCATGGTCAAGGTAGAAATCTGTATTCAAAACTATGTACAGCTTTCAATGATAAAGCTTCAATATGAAGAAAGTATGTCAGTAGGTCAACTGACCCCTGGGTGGGGCCAACTTGAACCCTGGGGTATGATTTGAACAATCTTAGTAGAGGTCCACTAGACCATACTACAAACCAAATATACAAGCTCCAGGGTTTAAAATTTCAGACAAGAAGATATTCAAAGAGTTCATATTTTACACAAACAGGACTCTGATGACAGAGCCAGTTCTGATGGAAACTTTTTTTTTAAAGCACCATTAGACAATGCTGCATAGCAAACATCTAAGCTATGGACTTTAAGGTTTTGAACAAGAAGATTTTTCAAATTATTCTTATATGTCAATGTAAAACTTGCTGTTGGTAGCAATGTTTTTTTTTCAACATGAATTAAAGGAACCTGAAAGATGGTCACCTAATTAACATTTCTATTAAATCATCACATCAGTTGTTTCTGAGCAGAAGATTGTCAAATTTTACATATAGTTTTATAGTGAAAACTTTTACAAGCTAACATGACTGAAAGGCATCTAATAAAGGAAAATTTGAGTGAAATTATTTTACAAGTGGACAAGTTTTCTCTGAGAAGTTTTCAAAGTTTTCCATACTGTCACAGAGTGAAAACTTGCCTAACCCTCTGTTGGCCATGTTTTTTTTTTAACAAACCAATGTAAATTAAAGGAATTTAATACTGAGCCGCCTAAGAAACATCTGAGTGAAATTATTCTGAAATCTAGCAAGCTGTTTCTGAGATTTTCAAAGTTTTCCATATTATGCGTCATGTAGTGAAAACTGAACCTGCCTCTTTACAAACCAACATAACTTGAAGGAATTTGATAAAAGACCACTTAAAGTACTTTTCTATGAAATTGTTTTAAAATCAGGCAAGCACTTAATGAGGAGAAATTTTCTCATTTCGTCTTTCCTTTCAGTTAAAACTAAAACCATTTTATTTCGCGAATTTAAAAGAGGACCAATTAAGGAAGTTCAGCTGATATTGGCCCAGTGCCTTCGGAGGAGAACTCCTTAGAGGAAAATGTTAATGACGGACAGACAAACTTCAAACATCACAACAGTTATCCCCTGCACTTTTTTGTGATAAGGTGAGCTAATAAACATATTCTTCAGATATACTGAGAGAAAAGAAATACCATGCTGGTCTCCATTAGAATTATTTTGTGCTGTAATTGCAAGCTGACCACTATCTGAAGGCTGGCTTTCCTGGCAATTCTTCTCCATTTCCAGTAAAATTTTCATCAGTTTTTCTGCTGTCTCCACTATAAATTTAAGTACACGCATGTTACAGTTTCCAAAGCTTTTTTTTTTTCGAAGTTGAACACTTATAATAATTAAAATTTACTGATAAAACCAAAAGTAATCGTGTGAATATTATAAATATGTTTCAATATTCAAAAGAAATATCATTATTTTGCAACAAACTTCAAAAGTGGTTTTAACAAAAACTATGTGTCAATGGGCATTTATCATAGGTTCTCAAAAGAAACAAGTCGGAACAGAGGCAGTATGTTGATGTCAAAGAAAACTAGAGCTATCACTAAATGTGATTATTACCCCCACAAGACTGCTTCGGAACTGAGGAAGTTATAAGTAAAAGAATACTTTGTAAAAGAATTGAAATAGAGTTATGGTTGTGGGCAATTAATGATAGTTGTGGTTCTTGTACACTGCATTTCCTGTCATTGTGCTTGACCACTGTATGAAGTTGCACTGAATTCCAACCAGTAGTTTCCAAGATATGCTCCAGACAAGGAAAACCAACAAAGGGTAATAACTGTGCAAACAGTGAAGATGAAGTTTTGGCTCTTATACAATGTACTTCCTGTCATTGTGCTTGACCATTTAGAAGCTGCATTGAATTCCAACCAGTAGTTTTCAGGTTATGCTCTGGACAAGGAAAACCAACAAAAGGCAATAACTGTGCAAACAGTGAAGACAGTGTTATAGCTCTTGTACATTGCACATCCACTCATTGTGCTTGATCACTGTATGAAGTTGCATTGAATTCCAACCAGTAGTTTTCAAGTTATACTCCAGACAAGGAAAACCAAGTAAGGGCAATAACTCTGTAAATATATAAGACTGAGTTATGATTCTTGAAAACTGCACTTCCTCTCATTGTGCTTGACCACTGTTATAATGAAGTTGCATTGAATTCCAACCAGTAGTTTTCAGGTTATGCTCTGACAAGGAAAAACCATCAAAGGGCAATAACTGTGCAAATAGTGAAATTGGAGTTATGGCTCTTGTACAGTCGACTTCCTCTCATTGTGCTTGACCACTGTATGAAGTTGCACTGAATTCAAACCATTAGTTTTCAAGTTATGCTCCGGACAAGGAACAGATTGACCGACTGCCTGACCAACCAACCACCGGGTGACTCCTATATACCCTGAAACTTGAGGATATAATGAGAGCTGATGAGAGAAAAGATCATGGTTCTTATGAGAGCACATTTGAGACCCAGTGCCATCAATGTTGTTATACATCCCAAGTTAATGAAAGTTCTGGTCAGCCCATTGTGTGTAAAAAAAGTCTTTTGTTGATCTTTTAAAAACCATTGCCAATGTTTATGCAACAAAAACAACTAAGCAGTGTTTCAAGTACCAACTTTCATTTACTTTGGTAAATTTGAAACATATCAAAGTAACAGGGAAACAACCATCTATAATGGCTAATTTTATTATGCTCCTACAAAGGAAAATTTACAGCAGTATAATATTAAATACATTGAGGTACTTACCATTTGCCTGCCTGTAAGTTCTAGAAGCAGCCTGCACTTGTTCTAAAGGGTAGCCAGATTCTATACATGCTAACTGAGCAACACTGATACTGTTCATCTGTTTAATCTGACAAAAAAATAAATATATTAAGAGGGCCACCATGACCTGAAAGTACTCACCTGAGTATAACTGCTGTGAAAGAACAAATGCCATAAGGGTTTTCATTTGACCCAAGGTCTTGGATTTTGAAGCATTAAAATGTCAGAATACTCTCAAATGAACTGCACTACAATCATCTGACATGCCAACTCTGACTTGTGGGGATTTCTGCTTGTAAATCATGCTTCACATCTAGCAATAACCAGTGAAGCTATCCAAACACCTGTCCAATAGTTCTCTTTCATCAACCATCAAGCATGATCAGCAGGCAGACCTAACTAAAAGCTAGGCTAATTTCAGCCAATAAGCACTTGGCATGCTCACGATCACAATGCCGTATCTCAGTAATTACACATCTCAGTAATTACACGAATCCATAGGCACTGGTTTACAGGACTGATAAGGAAAGTGTAAATCACATAAACAATAATGTACATGTATTGTATTGTATACTACTCAAAATTTGATAGGGATCACTTTTTATTTCATAAATATCTTTTTTATGATAACCTCAAGATAACTGATTTTTTCTCATACATGTAGTTTATTCATATGGCAAAGCCGATCTGTCCAGCAGATTTTGATTGTTTACTTGTACATGGCTCAAGATGCACGGGAAAAGCGATACCCCTGGAAAAGTGATGCACAGCGGGCATGTACCTTCATGTACACATCCGTTTTACTCAGACTGAGTAAATGAGATAATGATCACTATTTGAAAGTTTGGTGAAAATCAATTGAGAATTGCAGGAGGAGCTGGGCACAGAAGATGGGATGGACTGACAAAGAGATGGAATAATGGATTGACAGTGCCACTACTATATGCCTCCTTTCGTGGGCATAAAAAACCTGACTGATTCAGGATTTAGTGGTGAAAGTAAATGTGCTTGTGATAGTGATCTAACAAACAGTATGGCACTAAAACAAGAACTGTCACTGTAAGATGACAATGTTCCTGAAGGTGGTGCTTTGAACTTTGATCTGAGAACCAGTCAATCAGGGGTCAAGGTCAAATAAATACAGGTCAGTGGGAAGGTCTTATCCAAAGCGGGTTGTTTCCAAGTATGAAGTCAATCCACTAACTAATAAGGAAGTTATGGGTAAAGTGAAAATTTCTGGACAATTGGATCTTCAAAGTGAAGGTCATTCAGGGGTCAAGGTCAAATAAATACTGGACAGTGGGACGGTCTTGTCCAAAGTAGTGTTGTGTTAAAGTATGAAGTATATCCACTTACTAATTTGCAAATTATGGCCAAATAATAGTTTTTGGACCATTGGATATTCAGGGGTCAAGGTCGAATAATTACAAGTCAGTGTAAAGGTTTTGTCCAAATGGGTGTTGAGTCCAAGTATGAAGTAAATCCACTTACTAATAAGAAAGTTATGGCCAATGTTAAAGTTTTTGGACAAATGGATCTTCAAGATGAAGGTCATTCAGGGGTCAAGGTCAAACAAATATAGGTCAGTGGGAAGGCCTTGTCCAAAGGGTGTTGTGTCCAAGTATGAAGTAAATCCACTTACTAACAAGAAATGTTTGTAAAACATACATGCCCCCCAGCAGCACCTAATTGCTTGTGGTTGGGCCAAAGCGTTCTCTAGTTATTGATCAGAAACAGTTTTTAGGATCAAGGTCCCTGTGAGCTTGACCTTTGACCTAATGACCTCAATATCAATAGGGGTCATCTACTGGTGATGACTAACCAGCATACCAAGTTTGGCGAACCTAGGTCGAACCATTCTCTAGTTATTGATCGGAAACCATTTTTAGGATGAAAGTCTTTGTGATCTTGACCTTAACCTAATGACCTCAAAGTCAATTGGGGTTATCTACTGGTGATGACCAACCAGCATACCAAGTTTGGTGAACCTAAGTCAAAGTGTTCTCAAGTCATTGATCAGAAACCATTTTTAGGATGAAGGTCCCTGTGAGCTTGACCTTTGACCTAATGACCTCAAAATCAATAGTGGTCATCTACTGGCGATGACCAACCAGCACACCAAGTTTAGTGAACCTAGGTCAAAGCGTTCTCTAGTTATTAATCGGAAACCGTTTTTAGGATATAGGTCCCTGTTAGCTTGACCTTTGACCTAATGACCTCAAAATCAATAGGGGGACATCTACTGGTGATGACCAACCAGCATACCAAGTTTGGTGAACCTAGGTCAAAGCATTCTCTAGTTATTGATCGGAAACCGATTTAAGAATGAAAGTCTCTGTGAGCTTGACCTTTGACCTAATGACCTCAAAGTCAATAAGGTTCATCTACTGGTGATGACCAACCAGCATACCAAGTTTGGTGAACCTAGGTCAAAGCGTTCTCTAGTTCTTGATCCGAAACAGTTTTTAGGATGAAGGTCCCTGTGAGCTTGACCTTTGACCTAATGACCTCAAAATCAATAGGGGTCATCTACTGGTGATGATGTCTCGAATATAGCATGGTATCTCGTTCAGATGCGTAATTATTTAATCACTCAGGCCTACGGCCTTTGTGATTAAATTAATACGCATCTGAACTCGACAGCGTGCTATATTTGACGGTAGAACACTCAAACTTAAAATCTATTTTCTAAATCTAGTATATTTGACGTCATGGAGAAATTAACGTCAATGTTGTAAATTAATCAACAATTTCTGCAAACACACAGTAATATTTTCTGCCTCTTCTGAATTATCATAAAGTGCTGTCTTTCAACCAACACCCATCTGTTTTATGCAATTTTGACAAAAATTGTAAGTTAAAAAGGGACATAACTCCAACAAGAGGGCCATGATGCCCCTAAATTGCTCACCTGAGTCTAACTGCTCATGTCACAAGCATCATTATTGGTTGTTATAGGTGTTCGTTGTTTGCAAGTTCGAATAAGTTTGCAATCAGTTTGAAGACTCTGGGTGTACTGGTACTCAAATTTTTAGCAGAAATAGTTTCATTCTACAGGTCCCTGTGAACTTGACCTTTGACCTACAGACCCCAAAAACAATAGGATTCTTCTAATATAACAAGACTAGAGCTATCACTAAATGTGATTAATACCCCCAAAACACCGCTACAGAACAGAGGAAGTTATCAATTTAGTAACAGAATACTTCGTAAAAAATTGAAAAAGAGTTATGGTTGTGGGCAATTAAAGATAGTTGTGGTTCTTGTACATTGCATTTCCTCTCATTGCGCTTGACCATTGTATGAAGTTGCATTGAATTCCAAAAAAATAGTTTTCAAGTAATTCTCCAGACAAAAAAACTAACAAAGAACAATAACTATGCAAACAGTGAAGACAGAGTTAAAGCTCTTGTACACTGCACATCCACTTAATGTGCTTGACCATTGTATGAAGTTGCACTGAATTCGAACCATGAGTTTCCAAATTATATTCTGGAAAAGGAAATTCAAGGAAGGGCAATAACTCTGCAAATAGTGAAGATGGAGCTATAGCTCTTACACAATGCACTTTCTCTCATTGTGCTTGAGCATTGTATGTAGTTGCATTGAATTCCAACCAGTACTTTTCAAGTTATGCTCCGGACAATGAAAACCAACAAAGGGCAATAACTCTGAAAATAGTGAAGATGTAGTAATGATTCTTGGACACTGCACTTCCTCTCATTGTGCTTGACCATTGTATGAAGTTGCACTGAATTCCAACCAGTAGTTTTTAAGCTATGCTCCGAATAAAGAAAACCAATAAAGGGCAATAACTCTGCAAATACAGAATTTGTAGTTATGATTCTTGAACATTGCACTTCCTCTCATTTTGCTTGACCATTGTATGATGTTGCATTAAATTCAAACCAGTAAATTTCAAGTTCTGCTCCCTACAAAGGAAAAACAACAAAGGGCAATAACTCTGAAAATAGTGAAGATGTAGTAATGATTCTTGGACACTGCACTTCCTCTCATTGTGCTTGACCATTGTATGAAGTTGCACTGAATTCCAACCAGTAGTTTTCAAGCTATGCTCTGAATAAAGAAAACCAATAAAGGGCAATAACTCTGCAAATACAGAATTTGTAGTTATGATTCTTGAACACTGCACTTCCTCTCATTTTGATTGACCACTGTGTGAAGTTGCAATGAATTCCAACCAGTAGTTTTCAAGTTTTGCTCCATACAAAGGAAAACCAACAAAGGGCATTAACTCTGCAAATGGTGAAAATGAAGTTATGATTCATGGACACTGCACTTCCTCTCATTGTGCTTGACCATTGTATGAAGTTGCACTGAATTTCAACCAGTAGTTTTCAAGTTATGCTCCGGACTAGGAAAACCAATAAAGGGCAATAACTCTGAAAATAGTGAAGATAGAGTTATGATTCTTGGACACTGCACTTCCTCTTATTGTGCTTAACCATTGTATGAAGTTGCACTGAATTCCAACCAGTAGTTTTTAAGTTATGCTCCGGACAAGGAAAAACCAATAAAGGGCAATAACTCTGAAAATAGTGAAGATGGAGTTATGGCTCTTGTACACTCTAGACGTCCCTGTGAACTTAACCTTTGACCTATGGACCCTAAAAACAATGGAGTTCTTCTAATACAATTATCCTATAAAGTTTGAAGGCTCTGGGTGTTATGGTACTACAGTTTCTCTGCAGAAAAACTTTTCACTCTACAGGTCCCTGTGACCTTGACCTTTGACATACTAGCTTCAAAAACAATATGATTCTTCTATTTGGTAAAAGCAATCATCCTATGAAGTTTGAAGGTTCTGGGTGCAGTGGTACTCCTGTTATTGAGTGGAAATGGTTTCCACTCTAGAGGTCCCTCTGACTTTGACCTACTGACCAAAAAAACAAAAGGTTTTTTTTTCCTACTCAATAAGGGCAATAACCCTGTGAAGTTAAAAGGCCTTTGGTCAACTGGTACTCAAGTCACTGAAAGGAAACTAAGTTTGACAGACAGACAGACAGACAAACAGACACCCATGAACAGGGCAAAACCAATTTGTCTCCATCAGAAGGTTGCAGGTGGGGTGTGGGGTTGGGGGGGGGGGGGGGGGAGAGGGGGGTGGAGGAAGACATTACAATGATCAACTGAAGGTCTAGCCCTTGGTGTTTTTGAGCAGCAGAATTTTTAAGTTTTCCCTATAAAAGTCCGTAAAATCAAATGACCCCCCCCCCTCGGGTGGGACCAGTTTTGATCCCTGGGTCATGATTTGAACAAACTTGGTAAATGTCCACTAGACAATGCTGCACCAAATATCTAACCTCTAGGCCTTGTGGTTTCTGTTTTTCGTATATACATCTATGTAAATCATGTGACCCCTTGGGCAGGGCCTTTTTTGACCCAGGGGCTATGATTTGAACTTGGTAGAGGTGGTTCAAAAGACAATGTTGTACACCAAATATCTTAACTCTAGGCCTTGTGGTATATGGAAAGAAGATTTTTAAAGTTTTTCCTAAAAAAACTCTATGAAAAACATGTGACCACAGGGGCGGGGCCATTTTTGACCCAGGGGGCATGATTTTAATAAACTTGGTAGCGGTCCTCTAGACAATGCTACATACAAATTATCTAAGCTCTATGCCTTTTGGTTTTTGATGTGAAGATTTTTTAAACTTTTTCCTTTTAAACTCTATGTAAAACATGTGACCCCTGGGGTGGGGCCATTTTTGACCAAGGGGTCATGATTTGAACTAACTTGGTAGAGGTTCTGCTGGACAATGCTGCACACCAAATATCTAAACTCTAGGTCTTGTGGTTTCTAACAAGAAGATTTTTAAGTTTTCCCTATATAAATCTATGTAAAACATGTGACCCCGGGGGTGGGGTCAGTTTTGATCCCAGGGTCATAATTTGAACAAACTTGGTCCACTAGATGATGTTTCATACTAAATATCTAAGCTCCAGGCCTTGAGGTTTCGGAGAAGAAGATTTTTAACAATCCAACTTTTAAAATCTTTTTTTAGCTCCAGTGAACCAGAAATGCAATAGACCAGAACCATTTGAACAATCTTGGTAGAGCTTCAGGCAAGGAACATCCCAGGCAAGTTTCATTAAATTTGGCCCATTGGTTTCAGAGGAGATGTCGTTTGAATGAAAAGCTGACAACGGACAAAGACTGATCAGAAAAGCTCACCTTGAGCACTTTGTGCTCAGGTGAGCTAAAAACTGAGTTACTGGAGTAGAGCCAAAAATGACCCCAGTGGCAAAGTTTGAACAAACTTGGTAGAGGTCCACTAGACAATGCTTCTCATTAAATTTTAGATCTCTTGTTCTTTTGGTATCAAACAAGTAGAGTTTTAAAGATCTTTCTCTATATTTCTATGTAGGTTACCCTAAGACTGGGCCAATAATGACCCAAAAGACATAATTTCAACAAACTCGGTTGAGATGTGCTACAATTGCTACACAATGAATGAAGTTTCAACCTTGCAGTTTTTGACATGGAATTTTTTCAGGAGTTCCATTATGGAAGTCAGTGTTAAATATTTTGCCATTAAGGTGAAGCTAAAAATGACCCCAGGAGCAAAGGTGCAACAATCTTGGTACTATGCAATGTTTCATGCCAAATTTCAGAACTCTGGGCCTTTTAATTTCTGTTAAGAAGAAATTTTAAGATTTTTCTTCTGACTTCTATGTCAAACATGTGAAGGGCCAATCGCTACCCAAAGAAATAATTTGAATAAAGTTCCTAGACAATGCTACAAACCAAATTTCAGATATCTGGGCCTGATGTTTTTAGACATGAAGAGTTTTTGATTTTTGTTGCAATTGCAACCGGTGTTCATCACTGAATGTAATTCTTTGATCAACTTCAGTAGAGCTTTTATATGAGGGAATTTTATCAATTCTTACAGTAATTTAGGAGATGTTGTTAAAAGTAAAATATTGGCAACACATGAAGGACACACAGCAACCACAAAAGCTAACCCTGAGCTGAATGTGCTCAGCTGAGCTAATAATTAAAAATATCACTCACTTTCTTTGCTTGTAGCTTCACTACACCCAGTAGATTTTCATTCTTTTCCCCTAAATCTTGACATGTTCTCTGGTATGCAATATTGTCAATTTTCAGAATGTAATTTTCCTTTTCCAATTTGCTTTTCTTGTTTACTAGATCACTTATCTTCCTTCGAGATGACCTCATTAAGTCCTTTAAGCGGCCAGACAGGTATTGCTGCTCTCTCTTAAGCTGTTCAAATTGTGAAGGTCTCACTGCTTCCAGGTCTTTCCTAAGACTTCTTATTTCTTCCTCCTTGCGCTTTATTATGGCTTCAGCCTCTTCCCTAAGCCTTTTTATTTCTTCATCCTTGCGCTTTATTATGGCTTCAGCCTCTTCCCTAAGCCTTTTTATTTCTTCATCCTTGCGCTTTATTATGGCTTCAGCCTCTTCCCTAAGCCTTCTTATTTCTTCATCCTTGCACTTTCTTTTGACTTCAGTCTCTTCCTTCTCCTCTTTGATCTTATTCAACTGCTCAGTGTTCCCCTTTACCTAAATTGAATATATACAAAGTTTTTTTTTAATCACAGTGACTAGCCAAAAGATTCTTAAAAATACTCTATTTACCCTAATAAACAATTTATCATGACAGTCAATTATTTTACCATTACCTACAAATGTTTGTGATTTCCAGCCTTCTTAGATTTGCTAAATCTGTCAAAGCTTTCCCTATCTAGAATAATGTTCACAGGACACGGGTGCCGGCTATTAAAGATGTGGGTATAGGATAGAAGTGCTGTATAAACTTGAGGGTTAGGTGGGGGTTGAGCAGGTGGGAGGGGGGTGGAGGGGAGGAGTGGGGGCAGGCATGCTATTCAAAGTAGGTGAGGACATAAAAACCAAGACACAGAACTACATGCTAACATATACTTCTACAAGGTTTTATTGGCCAAAGTGAACTAAAGCTATTAATGAAACAGATAAATACTCCCTGCATAGTTCTTTGTCACATCAACTGCTTGTATTACTTATTTTCATTTTGTAGATACATGTATTCCATGTAAATAGAGAGAGTAAGGTATTAGAAATGAAAAACGCTCACGCTCAACTTTTTTTCTATTTCCAAAGGCAAACACATTAGAGGAAGCACATTCTGGGGAAGGCATTTCAAATGAAACATCATTTGGAAATACAGTCCAACCTTTCTTAAGCAGCCAGCCAAGGGAAACAGTAATTTTGACTGCTTAAGCAAGGTGGCCGACTATTTAGGGAGTAATGTCGGCTCGCACTTGTGGTTATTTTTAACACAGAATTATAAAACTTTGTCAATTGCTTTATACAAATGTATGTTTTTTGACTTTTAATATCTTAAAAGACAGAAATTAATATTGATTTGATTTTAAGGCGAATAGCAAAAATCGATTCAATACATGGTTAAGAGTTCTTTCCCTTCCGTGTAATCGGGATGATTCGCACAAGAAGGTGTTCTCCTAACGAGCCGAGATATAGAATAAAGCATAGTATTACTTCGTTTTCTTTACTCCGTGACAGATTTGAAATAGAGTTCAATTAAAAAGCATGTTTGTACCGTGCTTATATTTACTTTAATTTCCGTTAACCGCTGAAATCAATACCTTTTGTAATTATAAAACAAATTTCTCAACACCTAATCAAAGGTTAAATCGACCGTTCACTGTGAGAGTCTATTGTTATTTTGGTAATTAAAATACAGTCAATAAAATACAGTTAAGCAAGGTGACCGCCTATTTAGGGCGTAATGTTGGCTCGCTTTCTTTAGTACTAGTAGGCATGTGGTTACTGTAAACACAGAATAATAACACTTTATCAATTGTTGTATCTTCATTAACTTTTTAATATGATAATTCAAGTTCAAAATACAATCCAAATAGTATCTTGCAGTCATTTAAATTCTTTTAGATATCATCGTTGTTATCAATGACTTTCTAATCGCAGCACGAGCGGTCTCATATTTACTCCAAGAAAGTCAAAACATTTGTTTCTTAAGTGCTATCTCAAGTAATGTACAACTCAGTAATAACATGTTCGAAAATGTCTTTGTTCTAAGTTTACATTTTATCTTTGAAAGTAACAAGACATTCTTAAAAGATAGAAATTAATAATGATTTGATTTTAAAGGGGCTGTGCTCCAGATGACACAAAAAAGAAAGTTTTCTTGTATTATAAATTTCTTGTGATATTTATGACTAATGCTTAAAAAACTGACTTACTGACAAAAATAAGTCAGGTAATCACATTATAAATTGGGTTTTTTCCTTTAATAGTGCTATACCGTAACGCGACGGTATAACTATATTGTATAATGTTTAAAGTAAACAATATTTATTTCACATGAGGCGATAGTGGTGACAGTTAAAGCGTTGTTAATATTTTGTTAACATGAGGGTCCAGAGTTCAAATCCAGCTGGAGCGAATATATTTTTTTGTTCTATTTTGACTTTTATAATCAGTTTTGAAGTAAAATATCATGTTGTTATAATCACACGGCATCTAGATATTTAATTTAAGTAAAAATTTTTTTTATTTCAAATCTGGAGCACAGCCTCTTTAAGGCAAATAGCTAAAATTCATTCATTAAGAGTTCTTTCCCTTCCGTGTAATTGGGATGATTTGCACAAGGTGTTCTCCTAACGTGCCGAGATATAGAATAAAGCATAGTATTACTTCTTTTTCTTTACTCCGTGACAGATTTGAAATAGAGTTCAATTAAAAAGCATGTTTGTACCGTGCTTATATTTACTTTTATTTCCGTTAACCGCTGAAATCAATACCTTTTGTAATTATAAAACAAACTTCTCAACACCTAATGAGATCAAAGGTTAAATCGACCATTTACTTTGAGAGTCTATTGAAACACAATATAATGCATGCGTAACAAATGGTTGCCAAATTAACACACTGATACATTCAAGCACTGTGTACTGTCATGTGTTTGCCTTCGAGGGTTTATTCTAGGGCTTATCAAAATATATTCGCACCTTGAGCAGACAATACATGACCACTAAACTGGGTCGATTTTGGGAAATTGGATGCAATTAGTTTGGCCACTGGCCACAGAGGTAAAGTGACCGTTTAATTAACGTGTTATTTAGAAGGATTTTCAATGGGAGCATCACAAAATGACCGTTGACACCAGGTGACCGCCAATATAAGGTGTATATAACTGTATAAATATCAAATTCATCCACACATCACAAAGTTATGGCCAATTTTAGCAACATTCAGAAATTTGACCTTAAGGGTCAAGGTCAAGTTTAATTTAACCTTCTTTGGAGGTTTTGTCTAAAAGATAGTTATGTCAAAGCATGAAGACACTATATCCATTCATAACAAAGATATAGCCAAGTTAAGCAATGTCGAGGTCATTTACAGGTCAAGGTCATACTTGAAATGTTCAACACATTTGTTTTATTCTCAGGGTTATTTTGTCCCAGTATAGATTGAATCTGCCCATAAATAACAAAAATTTGGCTATTTTAGCAAAATTCAATAATTTGACCTTGACAGTCAAGGTAATTTTAAGTTCAAGGTCATACCTGAATATTTTAACATGTAGGTTTTGTCATAAGTGTCGTTTTGTTTAAGTATGAAAGAAATCCAAATAAAATAACTGGACACTGAAAGTCCAGGTCATTTTAAGGTCAAGGTCATTCTTCATTATTCAACCTGTAAGTTCTGTCATAAGTGCTGTTTGTCCAAGTATGAATCAAATCTGTTAATTGGTAAAAATATTACAATATAAGCTAAATTCAATCATTTGACATTGACTGTCAAGGTCATTTTAAGGTCAAGGTCATACACGAAAGAATCATATTGTCAGATTTGTCATAAGTGTTGTTTTGTCCAAAAATTAATCAAATCCATAAAAAAATAAAAAAGGTATGACAATTTTAGCAAAATTCAATAACTTAACCTTGATTGTCAAGATCATTTTTAGGTTAGGGTCACACCTGAGTTATTCAAAATGTTGGCTTTGTTAAAAGTGTTGTTTTGTCCACGTTTGATTCAAATCCAACCATAAGTAACAAAGTTATGGCCAGTTTTTAGCAAAATTCAATAATTTGACCTTGATCGACAAGGTCATTTAAAGGTCAAGTTCAAACTTGAAATAATCATAATGTCAGATTTGTCAGATTTGTCATAAGTGCTGTTTTGTCCAAGTATGAATCAAATCCATAAATAAATGAGAAAGTTATGACAATTAAAGCAAAACTTAGTCATCAGACCTGGATGGTCAAGGTCATTTTTAGGTCAAGATTATTCAACATGTCAGTTTTGTCAGAAGTGTCATTTTGTCCAAACAAGAAATTGGTAGAACTGATGGATCCTTCCCGAATAAATGCCAATTCCAAAAGGGCTATTGTTTAATATGTATTTGTTTAAAATAACAAAGGGCAATTACTCCTAAATTATGCAAAATAGAGTTAAGGTTCTTGCACGCTGCACTTATCCTCATAGAGATCTATCTACCAATAAAGTTTCATGTTAATATCTCTTATACCTTGTGAGATATGCCCCGGACAAAAAATAAGTATGAGAAATTTCAAAAGGCAATTACTCAAAAATTAATAAAGGAAGAGTTATGGTTCTTGTGCACTGCAATGCTCATCAATGACATCTATCTACTTATAAAGTTTCAAGTTGATAACTCTTATACTTTATGAGATATGCACCAGCCAAAAAATAAGTATGAGAAATTTCAAAGGGCAATAACTCAAAAATTAATAAAGCAAGAGTTATGGTTTTTGTGCACTGCACTGCTCCTTAAGGAGATCTAACTACCTATGAAGATTGGTCTTGATATCTCTCATAGTTTTTGTGTTATGCTCCGGACAAAATTATGAGGGAAGGAAGAACGGATGGATGGAAGGACAAAGCGGCAACTATATGCTCGCCCTTCAAGCATAATAAAATCCAACCATAAACAACAAAGTTATGGCCAATTTAAGCAAAATTCAATAGTTTGACCTTAATTGTGAACGTCAAGGTCATACGTGAAAGAATCATAATGTCGGATTTGTCATAAGTGTAGTTTTGTCCAAGTTATGGCCAATTATAGCAAATTTCATTATTTTGACCTTGAAGGTGAAGGTCATTTATGAGTCAAGGTCAAGTTTAGTCTGGTGTACTTGAAGGTCTTGTTCAAAGGGTTGTTGTGTCCAAGTATGAAGACAATCCATAAAGGAATAAAACAAGACATGCCCACAGGCAGAATGTCAAGCTCGCTCGTCTTAATTCAAACCTGAACCTATAAGCTTCAGATCAAGGAGAAAGATGTATACATAGGTAAGATGTGCGCAGCACATTCTCTTTATACCCAAGGCAAAATCTTGACATTGCATCATCTTAGGTGACCTTGACCACTGACCCGGTGACCTGGTTCATGTGCATGACACTAAGTCTCATGATGAACATTTGTGCCTAAAAAACTCAATTCATGTTATTTGAACATTTTGATATTTTTATTTGATCTTTGATCTCTTGTGACCTTGACCTTCATTTTGCGCAAGACAACTCAACTCACTATGGAGAACATTCGTTATAACTTATATAAAAATCCATCCATGTATAAAGAAATATGCTCATAAATGGATATTTTACCTTTTATTTGACCTTTGACCCTGAAGTAAGACCTATCTTTACCACAGACACCTGAATTTTTCGCGCAACACTCCATCTCACTATAGAGAACATTTGTCCCAAGTTATATTAAAATCCCGCCACGCATGTAGAAGTTCAATCTGGACACGGGTATTGAGCTGACCCTCTAAGTGTGACCTTGACCTTTGAGCGGCGGACCTGGGTTTTGCGTGTGGCACACCACCCCATCATGGTGAACATTTGTATCAAACTATTTTGTAATCCTTCAAAGAATGAGCAAGATATAGACCGGACAAATTTAGACAGACACACTGACTGACGGACGCACATACACCAAACCACAAAAAGTGAAAAGCAGGAACTAAGTTGACCTCACCACAAGGGGGCTCAACAATTTCAAAATCCTCTGACCACTAAGCATAATACTTTACAGCATAAGCAAGATACAGCACCAAAAAAAAACAAATTTTAATATTTTTATTTGACCTTTGATCTCTTGTGACCTTGACCTTCATTTTGCAAGAGACAACTCAACTCAACATGAAGAACATTTGTGCTAAGTTATATTAAAATCCATCCATGTATATAGAAGTTACACTCTCAAATGAATGTTTTATTTTGTTATTTGACCTTTGACCCCTAAATGTGACCTTGACCTTTGCCACAGACACTTCAATTTTTCAAATCCTCTGACCACTAAGCATAATACTTTAAAGCATAAGCAAGATACAGTGCCAACAAACAAATTTTAATATTTTTGATCTTTGACCTCTTGTGACCTTGACCTTCATTTTGCGCGAGACAACTCAACTCAACATGGAGAAGATTTGTCCTAAGTCATATCAAAATCCATCCATGTATATAGAAGTTAAACTCACAAATGAATGTTTTATATGATTATATGACTTTTGACCCCTAAGTGTGACCTTGACCTTTGCCACAGACACCTGAATTTTTCACGCGACACTCCGCCTCACTATGGAGAATATTTGTCTCAAGTTATATTAAAATCCCTCTATGCATGTAGAAGTTACGCTCCAGACATGGGTTTTGCGCTGACCCCCAAGAGTGACCTTGACCTTTGAGCGGCCGACCTGGGTTTTGTGTACGACATACAAACCCATCATAGTAAACATTTGTACCAAATTATTTTGTTATCCTTCAAACAATGAGCAAGATATAGCCTGGACAAATCCGGACGGACGGACGCACATACACCAAACTATACGCCAAAAGTGGTGACTAAGTCCAGCTCACCGCAAGCAAGCTCGACAAAAATTATGATCAATGTAAAAGTTTTCGGACAGCAATGGCAACGACACCATTACTGTAGCAAAAACTAAAAATCGTTAGAACCGATGAAAACTCCCCGAATAAATGCCAATTCCAAAAGGGATATTGTTTAATATGTTTTTGTTTTTCAATATTAAAAATAACAAAGGGCAATAACTCCTAAATTATGCAAAATAGAGTTACGGTTCTTGTACGATGCACTTCTCCTTATAGAGATTTATCTACCAATAAAGTTTCATGTTAATATCTCTTATACTTTGTGAGATATGCCCCGGACAAAAAATAAGTATGAGAAATTTCAAAAGGCAATAACTCAAAAATTAATAAAGGAAGAGTTATGGTTCTTGTGCACTGCACTGCTCATCAATGAGTTCTATCTACTTATAAAGTTTCAAGTTGAAAACTCTTATACTTTGTGAGATATGTCCCGGACAAAAAACAAGTATGAGAAATTTCAAAGGGCAATAACTAAAAAATTAATGAAGCAAGAGTTATGGTTCTTGTGCAATGCACTGCTCCTTAATAAGATCTAACTACCTATGAAGTTTGGTCCTGATATCTCTCAAAGTTTTTGTGTTATGCTCCGGACAAAATTATGATGGACGGACGAACAGACGGACGGACAAAGCGGCAACTATATGCTCGCCCTTCGGGGAGCATAAAAATGGCTGCTAAGCATGGGGCTTATTTTCCTTGTTGGTCAATTTGGGAAACTTAAATAATATTCTCCTTTGAAACTGTTGGCTTGTAAAATGAAAATTAAAATATAATGAAGACTGAGATTACCATCATATCTATTTCCAAAAAACCCTTATGAATATCTTCTTGCTCTGTCTGCATTTTTTTCTGAAAAAGAGGAATACATTTTTTTTTGTACTTATAGGAAATGGAATAATACCATGCAATACAACATCCTCTTTCAATTGGACAATCCAGCTCTTGGCTACTGCATTTGGCTGCAGTATGTGTATTTTCAACCCCACTGTTCATTAAACAAAAGAACACAAGACATTTTTTATTCAAACATTTAATTATGTAGGGTTTTAATTATTCTTTTATATTGTTTGGGTTTAGTTACCAATTGCTTAGTTAGTTTTTAACTGCTCACAATTGCAGACAATCATTTTAGTTTTTTTCTACCGACCTTTTTCAAACAGTTACACATTTTAGCCTTTTTGTAATGTACAACTGCTGAAAGGAATCAGGAATTCATGTTTTTACACCATTTCAAATTCTGGTGAGTACCAAATTATACCTGCATTAATTACAGTGGTGATCCGTTGTGGATCGCATTATGGTTCGGCAAACTTGCGTGTGACAAAATTTCATGATCTTTGTGGGTTTCCCCTGTATTAACATGGCCTGATTTGACATACAAGACAGCAAATGGGTGGCACATGCCACAGTCTCTTGCCCTTTTTGAAAATTGTGTCAAGTTTTACTTAATGAAATCAATGAATGTGGAAGCAGACATATAGTGTGACTATAAATAACAGTAACCCCCACCAATGTTTGAGTTCTTGCTCAAGCATATGTCTTGTTGTTGCATGTAGGACACTTACATGCAATAGTGGGCAATTTTGTGATGTTATGGTGGAATTAATCTAAGATTTTAAAGTTATGCAGCATACAAAAAATACAGGAGAGAAAGATGGACTGACATGAAACATTTCAGAAGATGCTCATTCTTATAATCAAAACCGATGTCACTATTTTTATTTGTTTGGGAAGTAACATGCAGTTCACACTACAGGGCCAGTAGGTTTCACATCTCAATAGAGTCCTGACTCAAGGCAGAAAAGCTCAATTTAAACTGAAATAATTCAGAACTTGAAATGTGTCAAAAGGACACAGATGCCTCGCTAAATGACACTGGACACAAATTAAATGAACAGGTAAGTGGTGCATTTACAAAGAAAACTTCAGCAGTCTCTAACAAGTATAAAAACTTCAGTCTCTCTAAATCTATAAGAGATTGCATCAAGGCAACAAAATTGTAATCGATAAAACCTACGTAGCAATCTACTGTTATTTCTGTTGTGACCATATAATAATTATATCAAGCACACTTACATGCAGCCCATTACAAATGTCTATTACATTCATGTATGTTCTTTGTCGCTCACCTCCCTTGTGTGCAAATTCCATGTTCAACATCTGCTACCTTACTAAAATAACACAATGAGCATGCTGAAAGTGTTGAAATTATGGGCAAGAAACAAGAAATTATCATGGCAGGGATATATCTTCATGATATGATAACTAGACGTTTTTGTAATAAAAAGCATCATTGAAACAGAGGCACAGAACAGATGAGAGAGGTCACCTAGCAACAGAATTGTGAACTGGAGAATAGGAAAGAGTGTGTTGGAAAAAGGCCATTGTATAACAAGGAGTACTATTGTTGCTGAAGATAAGGTCACTATGATCTTGACCTTTGATCAGCTGACCCCATAAACAACAGGCTTCTTCTACTCAACACGGACAATCCTATGCAGTTTAAAGACTCTGGGTCAAATAGAACTCAAGCTATTGAGCCAAAACCATTTTCAAGTTTAAGATCAATGTGAACTTGACCTTTGACCAGGTGACCCCTAAATCAATAGGCTTCTTCTACTTGTTAAGGATAACCATCCTAAGAAACTTACAGACTCCAGGTCAAATAGAGCTCAAGTTATTGAGCGTAAACCATTTTCAAGTTAAACATCACTGTGACCTTGACCTCTGACTGGCTGACCCCAAAATCAATAGACTGCTTCTACACACTGAAGACCATTATTATAAGAAGTTTCAATACTCTGGGTCAAATAGAACTTAACTTATTGAGAGGAAACCAATTTTTACATATAAGGTCACTGAGACCTTGACCTTTGACTGGCTGACCCCAAAACCAATAGACTTATGTAACTAAATAAGGACAGTCTTCCTATGAAGTCTGAAAACACTAGGTCAAATAGAACTCTAATTATTGAGTGGGAACCATTTTCACATTTAAGGTCACTGTGTCCTTGACCTTTGACCTACATATCCCAAAAACAATAGGCTTCCTTAACTCGAAAAGGGCAATCACCCTATGAAGTTTGCAGACTCTATATGAAAAGGTACTCTTGTTATTGTAGGGAAACGAAGTGTGACAGATGGGTATACAAACGGACAGTTTGATGGACAGGGCAAAAAAACATGTCTCCCCCAGACAGAGGGAGAAGTAATAAACACATTTTTTGGGGAAATCCCACCATGCATGAGAAAGTTATGAGCCGGAGATGAACACCTTTTTCAGTATATCCATATAAGGAATTAGCCAAAACTTAAAGCGTTCACTGTGATCTTGACCTTTGAGTGAGTGACATGTTTCTTGCACAGGACATGCTGACTTTGAGTGAGGGACACATTTCTTGCATTCTTGAAGGCAACACGTCATCTTCATATGATGATCACTTATGCCAAATTATTTCAAAATCCAACCATGCACAACAAAGTTATGAGCCGGACACGAACAACTTTTTCACTCTATCCATATAAGGAATAAGCCAAACTTCAAGTGCCCACTGTGATCGTGACCTTTGAGTGAGCCACATTTTTCTTGCATTCTTGCAAGCGACACATCATCTCCATTTGATGATCACTTATGCCAAATTTTTGTGAAATCCAACCATGCACAATAAAGCTATGAGCCAGACACAAACATCTATTGTATATGTGTGCGTGCACACACACACAGACACACGTTAACACTATATGCCCGCTCGCCATTATCATGTTGGGGGCATAAAGGTCCACATATCACTTAAATGCCCAGATAATAAGGTCCAAACTACCGTACATGCTGAGAGAGCAATGCCTATTTCCTATGAGCTTTCTGCTGACTCACTCTTAACTACTACAAAAACATTCTATTTTACAAAAGTATATAGAGACACAAACAGACACAAACCTGAATGCAACTCTTAACAAAACGATCGCCTCTTCTTGATTTAAGCAAGTGACAACTTGGCTTTTGTTGGGCATGGTAATCATCTGGGTCATCTCCTAGCTGAAAGTTCGCTAAAGAAATACCACAGCCAGTACAGGTGATTGTATCCTCAGGTCCTGTAAAACATAGGTTTTTCAAAATTCTACATCATAAACAATGTGAATATATGTATATTCTAGATTTACACGTAGCAACACTAGTTAATTACAGCATTTTAATCTAGCTGGATGTATAAATAGTTGAGGGAAGCTTTAGTACTCCAAACAAGGGAAGGGGAACACATCAAATCAGAATGAATATTCTATGGAAAATATGCCTGCAATGAAGAAAAGTTATTAAAAAAGACATTTTGTACCTTCATAGCGATAACCTTTCTCAGCTAGCTGCTCTTTAGGCATAAAGTCTTCATGTTTCCATCCTACAAAAGTCTGCAAGAGTGAGTCTTTGTCTTGAGCAGTCCTCCCATCTGCTGATTGCACTAAATCTTGGGAATGCTCATCTAGGTCATTTGCTCTCCTAACACCTCTCTGCTCCAGACCATTTACTTGTTCTTCTTGAAACAATGATGGTGACTTTGACATCTTTTGGTCTGAAATGGTATTTAAAATGCTACATGTATCATTATATACATTATATCATATTAAAAAGTTTTGAAAAAGAGTCTCCTATTTTATTTCTAGCTCCATCTACTACTCCGTCAGTACATCTTAATGTTTATAAGAACATTTACTTTTGATCTCACTGAGACAAAATTCTACGGCATTGTTTCAAATTCAAAATAAGAGCTGTCACATGATGCCTAAAGAGCATGGAAGATTGACTGAAAATGTTTGTACATACCGTAAACGCTCAAATAATACTGACATAATCCCCTTCGGACAAAATCCCCTTCGCATACCCGGACAAAATCCCCTCCATGGGTGGACATAATCCCCTCCATGTTTTTGCAAAGCTGGACAAAATCCCCTTACCTATCCGGACAAAATCCCCTTGTTTCATAGGTTTCTAATGTATTATTATGCTCCATAAAAATTGATGAATAATGAACTTCTGTTTTTTGATTTAAAATCATGTATCAAGATAATCTTAATAGTTATATAAGCTTGATAAGACATATTTTTTTTATTTGTTCAGATCAATTATCAACCAAATTATCATTAAAAAACAATTTAATTAGTTTAGAAGTGTTCATTATAATTGTGGTAAATTATCAACTGCATAACAAATATATTTGATTAGGCAATTTCTTTAACTGAACTGAACTTTAATAGAACTGATGTTGAAACCAGTATTCCCGAATAAAGTACTAGCAATCACCTTACAGCATAATGCAGTATGTCGCTCTCATACCCACTTTATAACAGAAAATTCACCCGAGGGGGATTTTGTCCTAGGTAGCAATTTTATTGAGGGGATTTTGTCCACTTCAAAATTTCACACATGAAGGGGATTATGTCCACCCTTGGAGGGGATTATGTCCAGATATACAAAAATACATGAAGGGGATTTTGTCCAAAGGGGATTTTGTCTGACATTCATAATAAATACTTTTTTTCAAGAATTTTCAGTATTCACAAAGGGGTGTGTATTATACACAAGGGTGGGCCGTCAGACAATTTTTTTTCAGCTTGAAAACCCGTTAAATACCGGCCAAAAGTCAATAATTTCTGTCCAAATGATCAAGTTTTCTTTTTTGGTGCACCTTCTTTTTGGAGAGCGGTATTAAGAGGAGAAAACCAATTTCATCAGTACTGAAAGTACAGTATCGTAAAAGCCGTTACAACGCCATTTTTGTTTGTTTGTTTGTTTTTTTTTTTTCTCTCTCTCTAAATGTTAACTGCTAAAGATTCAATCATATAACCAATGCTTACCAGTATTATGCCTGTCAATATTCGCACCCACACAATTAGCAACCAATTAATTTGATAAAGGAGTCGTCCGTATATTGTTAAAAACATAATAATTAGTGTCGTTTGATGTCGCCATAATAACGAGATGTTTGTTAACACATCCAAAAGGTATTGAGAAGGTGTTGACACTTTGAGATAATGCCATGTTTATTCGATACTTCCGAAAGAAATAGTTTCTAGCGCTAATTGTCCTTAATGAAATAAATAGTTAAATGCAACCGTAGCAATATTCACGCGATGTAATTGTTACGCGCACCGACAATGGCCGCTTCCCTAATGAAAAAATGGACAAATGGCAACTCTATTTCCAGATGAAATTTGTGTGCGTATTATATTCCAATGCAAGCTTTTTTCCAAGATCTTAAGGCCAGAGAAGGAGTGCGTTTTATACACGCTAGCGTACAATATTCGAGTGTTTACGTTATATCAGATGATGTGAACACTACTTTTATCATTCAAATTCAAAGCCATGAATATTTCTTATTTTATCCGAATATTTATTGGATGCTGAATATAAAAAGTATTCATTTATAACAAATCACTGAGTACTTTTCAGCTTAAAATGTATCTTCTAATACAATATAATTAATATAAATCTATAAATACTTATTCAATTATAAATCATTGGACACTAAAATTAATCAAGTAATATATTTCAAAATAACTGAAATATCTATCAATACATAACCTTTATGTGGTACACAAGGAGACAAAAGTGGTACATAAGGTCCCGACATTCCTTTATTACTCATAGCAATAATGGTATCATGTTCTTTTTCACAATTTTGAGAGAAAGAAACCCATGTCAGAATTTTGTGAAAATCCAAAGGCAAGGGAAAACTGGATAGAAAAGCACTAGATCATGTTGAACTGCTTATATCCCGAGATCATTGCATGACCAGTATGTATGACCTTTGTGAGCTGCACAAGTAATGCTGTTAATAAATGGCTTGATAGTTGTTGCATCTCAACCATCAGAACTCCGTTATATACGAGTTCAAGTGACCTCCAGGGTAGAGCCAGTTTTCACTCAAGGGGCATAATTTGAACAAACTTCGTAGATGACCTCAGTCTAGCTGATGCTCCATTAAAAATTTCTAAGGTTTTGTGGTTTCAGACAAGGAGTTTTTTAAAGTTTTGCCTATATAAGCCTATGTAAAATCAATTGACCCCTGGGGCAGGGCCAACTTTGACATCAGAGGTATAATTTGAGGTAGAGGTCCACTAGACAATGCTACGTACCAAATCTTAAGCCTCAGGGCCTTGTGCTTTCAGACAAGAAGATTTTCAAATTTTACCCTATATTTAATATAAGCCTATATGTAAAATAAATTGACCCCCAGGGTGGGGCCAAATTTGACCCCAGAGGTATAATTTGAACAAACTGAGTAGAACTCCACTAGACAATGCTACATACCAAATCTTATGCCTCAGGGCCTTGTGGTTTCACACAAGAAGATTTTCAAAGTTTTCCCTATATTAGCCTATGTAAAATCAATTGACCCTAGGGTGGGGCAAAATTTGACCCAGGAGGTACAATTTGAACAAATCTGATAGAGATCTACTAGACAACGCTACATACCAAATCTTAAGGCTCAGGGCCTTGTCGTTTCAGACAAGGAGATATTAAAAGTTTTCCCTATATAAGCCTATGTAAAATCAACTCACCACCTGGGTAGGGTCAGTTTTGATACCAGAGGTATAATTTGAACAAACTTGGTAGAGGTCCACTACACAATGCTACATACCAAATCTTAAGGCTCAGGGCCTTGTGGTTTCAGACAAGAAGTTTTTCCTTTCTGTTGCTAAAGCAACCAGAGTTCTTAATGGAATTCAATTCTTTGAACAACTGTGGTAAAGCTTCATGCAAGGAATATCCCAGGCATGTTTCATCAAAGTTGGTATAGTGGTTTAGGAGGAGAAGTCATTCAAGTCAAATTGTTGATGACGCCCGACGCACGCTGATGGATGCTTGACAATCAATGATCCCTATAGCTCACCTTTGAGCACTTTGTGCTCGGGTGAGCTAAAACAAGGGGGCCATGATGGCTCACCTGAGTCTCACTGCTCATGTTACAAGTATCGTTATTGGTTTTATGGGTGTTCTTTGTTCGCAAGTTTGAATATAATATAATTAATATAATCACCCGTTTTATTTCAATAACAAGAGTACCATTTCACACAGAGCCTTCAAACTTCATAGGATAATTGCTTTTACTAACAAGAGGGTCCATGGGACCCTGGGTTGCTCACCTGCCAACAACTGCTCAATGGTTGCAAGAGTCAGTGGATGCAAATACAATTGCCAATTGACTCAAAGGGTGCAGGCAATTATGACATCTTTGGTAGAGTTTCACTAGAAGTCGTGCGTCAACAGGATTGTTAAAGCACAACGTGGACTATAATGGACTGAGCCTCATAAAAAATATATCAGGCACGTATACATATGATACCTAACATGTTTTAAGTTTAAAAGCAATATCTTGAAAAATGTAGAAGTTTGTGCCGCAATATTTTTTAAAAAATCCTGTCGTTATACAAAAAACTAGGTTGCTGTGAACTGAATGTTGGAACACCGTTCCAAACAGGGATTATGTACATGACACATGTTCACTCTATTGCCAATTCTGCTAATTATATTAAAATCCAACCATAGATGCAAAAAATATATGGGCAAGACACAAACTATCAGCAGTAAGGCCTATATAGCAGAACTTACTAAGTTCAGAGGGTTGCTGTGACATGGATCTTGGAGGGAGGAACATGGGTTTCGAGTGTAACACATACTTATTTTAATTTTTGGTTGTAAGGGTTGCAGAGACTTTCAGTCTTTAAGTAATGTTATCTATAATACTAGAACTTTTATTAAAGTACAATGTACACAATTATAAAGAAAAAGATTCATAACGGAAAAAATGTGTAAATGCAATCTTTAATAAAATAGAACAGTATTAGCCCTTCAAAATTATTTTTCCCTGACTTTTCTGGATTTTTATTTTTCACTGACCAATTTTCAAAATTCCCTGACAATTCCCTGACCTTGAAAAAAAATCAAATTTCCCTGACTTTTCAAGTCCCCTGGCAACCCTGCAAGATCTTATATTATCTCAAGTATTGTACAAGTCTGATTAAATTCAAATCAAAAATGAAGCTGCTATTGTGCAGACAAGGTCTATATAGTTAATTTTGGCACTTTCAGGGGCCATAACTCTGGAACCAATAATTCAATATGGATATTTAAAGAAAGGAACTAAGATCTTATGGTAATGAAAGTGAAGATCAGACCAAAATTAAGACCACTAGAGTGGAGAAAAGCTTTTATCACAACTTGACCTAGTGACCTAAATTTCAAAGTCACATGACCTAGTTTCAAATTTGACCTAGATATCATCGAGATAAACATTCTGACAAAGCTTGAAGAAGATCGGAGCAAAATTAAGACTACTACAGTGCGGACAAGCTTTTTCTATAATTTGACCTAGTGACCTAGTTTTCAAGGTCACATAACCCAGTTTCGAACCTGACCTAGATATCATTGAGATACACATTCTGACCAAGCTTGAAGAAGGTGGGACCAAAATTAAGACCGCTAGAGTGCGGACAAACTTTTCTAAAATTCGACCTAGTTACCTTGTTTTCAAGGTCACATGACCCAGTTACGAACTTGACCTAGATATCATTGAGATAAACAATCTGACCAAGTTTGAAGAAGATCAGACCAAAATTAAGAGCGCTAGAGTGCGGACAAGCTTTTTCTATAATTTGACCTTGTGACCTAGTTTTGAAGGTCACATGACCAAGTTTCGAACTTGATCTAGATATCATTGAGATTAACATTTTGACCAAGTTTGAAGAAGATCGGACCAAAATTAAGACCGCTTGAGTGCGGACAAGCTTTTTCTATAATTTGGTCTAGTGACCTAGTTTTAAGGGTGAGATGACCCAGTTATGATCTTGACCTAGATAATATTGAGATTAACATTTTGACAAAGTTTAAAGAAGATCGCATTAAAATTAAGACCGCTAGAGCGTGTACAACAATTGTGAACAGACGATGGACGGACGACGGATGAAAGGCGATCACAAAAGCTCACCCTGTCACTATGTGAAAAAAAGACAATCATCCTATGAAGTTTAAAGGCCTGGGTAAAATGGTACTCCAGTTACTGAGTAGAAACAATTTTTACTCTAGAGGTCCCTGTGAACTTAACCTTTGACCTATGGACCCTAAAAACAATAAGTTTTCTAATACAATTATCCTATAAAGTTTGAAGGTTCTGGGTGTAATGGTACTACAGTTACTCTGCAGAAAAACTTTTCACTCTACTGGTCCCTGTGACCCTGACCTTTAACATACTAGCCCCAAAAACAATATGTTTTTTCTTTTTAGTAAAAGCAATCTTCCTATGAAGTTTGAACGCTCTGTGTGAAATGGTACTCCTGTTATTAAAAGGAGACGGTTTTCACTCTAGAGGTCCCTCTGACCTTGACCTCTGACCTACTGACCCAGAAAAACAAAAGGATTTTTTCTTCTCAATAAGGGCAATAATTGTGTGAAGTTTGAAAGCTTTGGATCAGCTGGTACTCAAGTTATTGAAAGGAAACGAAGTGTGACAGACAGACAGACAAACAGACACCCATGGACAGGGCGAAAACAATATGTCTCCATCAGAAGGGTGGGGTTGGGGGGAGACATAACAATGAACAATTGAAGGTCTAGCCCTTGGTGTTTCAGAGCAGCAGACTTTTTTAAGTTTTCCCTATATAAGTCCTTGTGGAAAATAAATAGCCAGTTTTGACCCCTGGGTCATGATTTGAACAAACTTGGTAAAGGTCTACTAGACAATGCTGCACACCAAATATCTAAACTCTAGGCCTTGTGGTTTCTGACAAGAAATTTTTTAAAGTTTTTCCTATATAACTCTATGTAAAACATGTGACCCCTGGGGCAGGGTCTTTTTTGACCCAGGGGCTATGATTTGAACAAACTTGGTAGAGGTCCAATAGACAATGCTGTACACCAAATATCTTAACTATAGGCCTTGTGGTATCTGAAAAGAAGATTTTAAATTTTTTTCCTAAACAACTATATGTAAAACATGTGACCGCACTGGGGTGGGGTCATTTTTGACCCAGGGGGCATGATTTGAACAAATTTGGTAGAGGTTGTCTAGGCATATGCTACATACAAAATATCTAAGCTCTATGCCTTTTTGCTTCTGATGTGAAGATTTTTAAAACTTTTTCCTATATAACTCTATGAAATCAAGTGACCCCCGGAGCACGGCCTATTTTGACCCAGTGGCTATGATTTCAACAAACTTAGTAGAGGTCTACTAGACAATGCTACAAACCAAATATCTAAACTCTAGGCCTTGTGGCTTCTGACAAGAAGATTTTTAAAACTTTTTCCTATAATAACTCTATGTAAAACAAGTGACCCCTGCGGCCGGGCCATTTTTGACCCAGGGGCCATGATTTGAACAGACTTGGTAGAGGTCTACTGGACAATGCTGTACACCAAATATCTGAACTGGAGGCCTTGTGGTTTCTTCCAAGAAGATTTTTAAGTTTTCCCTATAAAAATCTATATAAAATCAACTGACCCCTGAGGTGGGAGTCAGTTTTGACCCCAGGGTCATAATTTCAACAAACTTGTTAGAGGTCCACTAGATGATGCTTCTACCAAATATCTAAGCTCCAGACCTTGATGTTTCGGAGAAGATTTTTAAAGATCCAACTTTTAAAATCTATTTTTAGCTCCAGTGAAACAGAAATGCAATGGACCAGAACCATTTGAACAATCTTGGTAGAGCTTCATGCAAGGAACATCCCAGGCAAGTTTCATTAAATTTGGCCCTTTGGTTTCAGAGGAGATGTCGTTTGAATGAAAAGTTGACGACGGACTGACGGACGACTGACAAAGACTGATCAGAAAAGCTCACATAAAGCTAAAACTGGAAGTTAAAAGTGGCATAATTCTAAAACAAGGATATCGTTGGAAACGAAGGTACATGGAAGTTGGATGAATGTGTAACTGAGGAAGGTTTAGGTGGAAGGAGGTTGGGTAGCATGTTGTGCAGTTATGATATTGACTGTTGTTCTTCATTTCACAGAAATAAAATCAGGAGAAAATAATTAATTTATTTTACTACATATTATTATGACCAATGTCAGTAGTGAAAAGTGGTTAATCAAATATTGCAGTTGTTGCCAGAACCAGATTACATAGAGGATATTTGTTTGTTTTTGTGGAAGATGAGAATTAATTTCATCGAGTGAACACCATATGTGATATTTTCACGAGTGGCGCAGCCACGAGTGAAAATATCAACATATGGTGTTCACGAGATGAAATAAATTTCCATTTTCCACTAAAAAACAAACAAATTTTCTTTTTATTTTATGCCAACACGTCAAAAACAGGTTTTTTTTATGACATTTTTAATCAGGGCCTTCAATAAATTCCCCATGGTGAGCCCCAAATCAGTTAATGCATACTTTGGTTACTGCGCACCAAAAAAAGTGCAGCTTCCAAATGAGTTTTAATGAATTCTAGTCAACAGTTGCTGAGGAATAGCTTGGACAAAAATTACAGCTGAAAAAGTATCAAAGGGGTATAATTTTGTGAAAAATCACTGAACTGGAACATGCCTGTAATATGCAAACCTCCTCTTGGTAATAAAGTTACCTATTGAGTTATAGTGAATTGCATTTAATAGCTGCTGAGAAATAGTCCGGACAAAAATTGCAGCATAAAAAGCATCAAAGGGGCATAACTTTGTGAAAAATCACTGAACCTGAACATGCCTGTAATATGCACACCTCCTTTTGGTAATGAAGCTTCCTATGAAGTTTTGATGAATTCCAGTCAGTGGTTGCCGAGAAATAAACCGGACAAAAATGTCAGTTGAAACGGCATTAATGGGGCATAACTTTGTGAAAAAAAACAATGGACCTGAACAGGCTGTTGATATGAAGCTCCTCTTGGCAGTGGTGCTTCCTATTAAGTTTTAAAAAATTCAAGCCAGTGGTTGTTGGAGAAATTGTCCGAACAAAATTTCGGGACTGACGGACGGACAAGGCGATGACTAAATGCATCCCTGTTGGGGAGCATAAAAATACTGATACAAGCACCCTACCCCAGAGTAAAGCCCTTTTAACATAAGGAAGTACACTCAACAAAAGAATTATGGGTAAAGGACTTATGACAGCAGTTCTTAAAGACATACCTTTTTTACTTGCTGAAGTTTATATCCAACAAAAATTCATTATATCTGTGACCAATTTAAACTAAAAGTAACATGTGTTTCACAAACACAGTAGCACGATTAATCCTCAAAGACAACCCCTATCAGTTTTAAAGTGTGTGAGATTTGGTGGGTGGAGTAAACACAATGCCTTATTATAAGAAATATGGAAACCAGTTAAATTTTAGAAACGGGTATGACCTCCTCGTGCTCAGACAACCTCTTTGACATGGGACTGGAAGCTGCGAATGAGCTTTTTGATGTCCCTTTGTGGTATGAGGCCCCATTCCTCAGTAAGGGCAGCAGCCAGCTCATTTCTGGTTGATGGCTGACGTTGTTGTGCGGAAACACAGCACTGCAGCATGCCCCTGACATGTTTTACTGGGTTCATGTCTGGAGACCTAGCTGGCCATTTCATATGTTCAACACCTTGGTCATCAAGGTACTGACTGAAATTTCGCGCATGGTGAGCTGTAGCATTGTCATCCATTAACACGAATTTCTGGCCGATTTCACCAGCATATAGAATGACATGATTGTGGTCGTAGAATCTCGTTAATATAACGTCTGTACACCAGTCATAAGAAATGCCCACCCAAACAATAACAGAGCCACTACCAAACTTGTCATGTTCGAATATGCAACACTCACTGAAGTGCTCATTTCACTGACGCCATACAGGCCGAGGTCCATCATGGAAGTCCAGGCAAAATTTGGACTCATCAGTGAATAGCACATTACGAAAGTGCCTAAACTGCCAATTCACGTGATATCTGGCCAACTCCAGACGGGCCGCACGGTGTCTTGGCAATAAAGGAAGACGTACCACAGGACAGCGAGCACGTATATTAGCGTTGTGGGTTCTGTTACGATATGTTTGTGCCAAGATTCAAACACCAGAAGCAGTTTGGAAGTCTCTATTTAGAGCAACAGCCGAGTCAAACCTATGGTGTTTTGCCAGGACAATGATGGCACGGTCTTCACGAGCAGATGTTGACCTTGGACATCCACTCTGAAGACGTCTGGCAATGGCGCCTGTGCCCAGGGACTTTTGCCAAAGTCGTTGGATTACACTTTAGCTAACAACATGCTTATAGGCCACCTCGCGCTGCGTTTGCCCAGCCAGCAGACGACCGACTGTTCTGCCTGCCTCAGCCTCCGACATGTGACCTCTAGGCATCAGAGATTCTTCACACTAACCAGTTCTAGAGTGTAACAGATGATTCTGTTCAGCACATTACCACTGGACAACTGACCTGCTCCTTAACCTAATTTGGCATTAAAGGTTTTACCCATTTTATAGAATTTTTTTTATTATTGTCAAACTGTTACGTCTAATTTCAACCATCATTTTATGCATGGAAAATTTAGCAGCAATACTGCAGGTGGTTTTGGTCTATTTTTTCTGTTAAAATATAAATTAATCTTCAATTTTCACTAAACATCGAAATAACATATATTTAATTACTATTCTAGTATAAAAACTTCATTAAAACCTGTCGCTCTAATGTCACCATAAAAATAATCATGCCATGAAAACTAGTGTAAGAAAATCACTTTGTCTTAACAGTAATGATGGAGTTCACTTATAGGAAATAATTTTTTTTTTCTAATGTACAGTTATGGTAGAGTGACTATTTGGCCATATGGAAAGGTGGGGTGGGACTCGTCTGTTAACAAGGCATGTTATATACCAAAATACTCGTAAGGGTCTGTAGTTTTTCAAAATGCCTGGCTCTTTTGCCGCAGCTGGTGGCATTTCGAGAAATCCAAGATGGCGTCCAAGATGGCCGCCAAGAAAAATTCTTCATTCTTGTATTTAAAAATGAAGAAAGACATTTCAAAATAAATATGTATGTATGCTTTTAAAAACTTTTCTGTAAAAGAAATGTTTAGTGTATGCAATAAAACAAAAATATCATTTCTTAGTACTCATAAAAAAAATTTCTGAAGGTTAAAAGGTCAAATTTAGCATAAAAAATGTGTAAGTGGTGGCTGACAATGTTAATGTTGCAGAGTACCATTTATTTTTATTCTTATTTTTAATATTTTGATGTAAAACAGAGTCTGTACAACAGGTATGTCTCCTTTAAAATGAATAAAATTACGTATTTTTTTATAAAACGAAAATTTTGATGAAAGCCCTATGTGCGACAACGCATGCAGTGTTCTTTGCGTGAAGAAAAGATGTGGATTATTTTTTTAAAAATCTATTAAGTATAAATGTTTTTTTGGTAGGTACTTATTTCTTGTCTCATGATAATATTATCCAGGTCTAGTCTTCCAGAAATAATGTTCACAACCCATTCTAAAAATTACAATGCTAAAATTTATAGGACCAATTTCCTGAGGCATTTTTTACATAAGCACCGAAAAGTTTTTGTGGCTCTAAATTTTAAATGTCACCAATGTTAACATAAGAAATATTATGTATTATATTTAAGATACAGGTAAACAATTATTTAAAGATATAAACTACCTGATAGTATTAATATTTATACATAAATTATTATTTAAAAGTGTTTATTCCACAATATTCAAACATGTTAACAAACAGTAAAGTGTTGATAACCTTGGTCTGTCAGTATTTTTGTTTTCTAGTCTCTTTATGGTAATTTACTGCAGAGAAAGTGTGAAAAACTAGTCAGACATTACAAATATTATAAAATACAGATACCAGTAATTTAAATAAAAACTTTTAATTCATAATAAATAAAATGGGTTTGTTTAAAAAAAAAAACCCGAAAATCTGGCATATGGGATCTAAATTTGTATGCCAAAACAAAACTGTTGCCCTTCTTGTTTGCTTTCAATCACACTGTCTATTCTAAATTCATGACTTACCAAGTGCTTGCTATGAGGCGTTTACCTGAACCGTTACAAGAGTTTTTTAACAGAGGTCTTTTTGTGACTAAACTAACAGGTGGTTCTTTTAATGCAGTATGGAGTGATTATGTCCTTGAGGTCACTGAAAAGGTCACTTAAAATCTTCTGGTGGTATTATTGGCATAACTCATATGACAAGGCTCTGGGTCGATGGTTTCTGTCACGATCAGGCACAGCTAGATATTCTGTAGCATACAATTCTAACAAAGACCCTACAAGTCTGACAAAGAAGCACCACTCTGATTCAAACTTTCATACACAGTCATACAATAATGCAGTGGACAGCATGCTTGAATTGTTTGATGAAACTTTCATTGATCCCTTGACTTACAAATCCTCCATCAAAATTAGTGAACTTTGCTACTGGTGTTGAAGTCACTGAAGATGTTGAGACAAGTTTGTTAAACTGTCATGAGATAGGTAAAGAAATGCTTCTTAAGTTTGTTTCTGAGCGACTGACACCTGAAGCAGAGAAAGGCTTCTTTGAACCTATGGCAAGACCCCGTGTGAAGACAATGACCACATCTTCAGTAAGTCTGTAGTAAAGGCCAAATACAAAGGTATTCTGATCAATGGGGAAGAAATGTTTTTACGGTTGCTAGCAATTAATGCTTTCAAAAAGGTGCCTCTGGAAAGGGTCTTGTCATTTGAGAACTCAACAGTTTCTCTTAGTTTGTTCACTGATGATGGTGTTATGATGTCAACAAAAAAAAAATCTGATTTTCTAGAAAGACTAGAAAACATTTCTGGTGCCCCCTGCAGTGTTAGTAGTGTTGAACAGCCTGACTGCATTTTGTTTGATGGCATGGCCATAGTTCAAATGTTGCAGCCTACACCAGGGGTCAAGCTGACATTCTATGACATGGCTTCTAAGTTTTTGAGATTAATACCACCTTCACGCCAGTTGTTGCGCAGTATAATATGCCAATTCCTGACTGGAAAAAGCTGTTATCCAGTAGTAGAAGCAAAGCAGAATTAACAAAATTGTACAAATGTTACTTGACAGAGAACTGTCATAATTTTTTGACTGACACTCAAGAAATCTACATTTCAGGTGGGCTAGGTGATCATATTCTTAAAGTTTCTCCTAATGCCATCTTTTTTTCAAGGTACATCAAATCAGGAGGAAGCAGTCACCAGATTGCTACTCAATCTATGCATGTATGGAAAGTCTACAGGTTTAAGAAAGGCTGTTGTTTTCAGTCCAGATACTGATGTGTTGGTGTTGCTTATACACCATTTTCCGAAATTTGACCTGGACAGTCTTTATTTTAGGACTGGCAAAAAATCTGTTTACACAGATATGACAAGATACATTCCAGTTCATGTCATATATAAACAACTGTTTCCTGCCATGAGGAAGGTCCTGCTGTCTTTATACTGTCTCACAGGTTGTGACACTTGTTCATCATTCTTTGGTGTTGGTAAGAAAAGGGCTTTTCAAATCATGAAAAGACATTCTGACAAGTTTACAGAGTTAGCAGACCTTGGTTCAAGTCCTCGCCTAACACAGACAGTTAAAGCAGCAGCGCTGACATTCATTGGGCTATTGTATGGCTGCAGCTCATGTATATCCCTGAATTCCCTCCGAGCAGGATGGTTGTTGAAAGGTCCAAAACTAAACCTCGCAGACTTCCTCCAACTGATAACAGTCTTTTGCTACATCTGCTTTGCTGTCTGTACCAGTTGATGATCTGGAGATCTGCACTAGAGGCAAATGTTGTTTTGCCCAATCCAACAGAGTTCAGGTATGAAATTGATCCGAACAATGGGATGTATGTTCCCCAGATGATGGCTCAGTCTGCTGCCCCACCTGAGCTGTTAAGTGACCTGCTGTGCAAATGCAGTGATGACTGCCAGCTGGGCAATTGTGTTAGCTCCCAAAATGAACAGCCATGCACAAAGGCATGTATATGTGAAGGTTCTGTTGACAGTGATTATTTCTGTAACAATTTGTTCACAACACTGGCAACAATTGATGATGTAACTTCTGAGGATGACACATGTACATTCCAGTCTTGAGATTAGCCCTAACAGTATGCCCTTGTGGGTTCCTTTCATGTCAACAGTTACTGTTCTCCACAGATAGTCGATTCCTAGCAGGCTCTAAAATTATTTTATTTATCATTACTTTCTGATAATGGTAATGGATGAAAATGATTTAATTATTATGGAAGTTATACAGAAGTTATATGGAAATCCATTGAGACCCCAAATGTTCATTTTGCATATTGAAATGTAAAACATACATGATTACTTAAACTGCCGAATTTGTCACTGTAAACTGTTTGTTGACATATGTTGCTGATGCACTATATTTTCTAATGATTTAAATTTTGTTGGACGTAGAATGTTTTTAGAATACCAACAAAATACATGGCATATATTATTTTACATGCTGTGTTGTAAATGCAATTTTATCTTTTAACTGCATTCATCCCATATGAGTAACTGACATCGTCCACCGATTAGACTCTCATACAGCTGAGTTCACCCTAATGAGTAATGATATATAATAATTAGTAGATACATGTTTAATGTTTTGTTTGTTTGTCTGTATTATATAAGTATATAAAAACAAACAACCAGCATATACTGTTAATATATACAGTTAAATGTATATACAGTGTGAATGAAGAAAAGAATATACCCTTTCAAACTGTCTATTTAACAGAATCGCTGCAAATTTCTGACTTATAGTATACACATTATATACTTTAATTGATTTAGAACATTACACATCTTAAACAGCTTAATTAAAGTTAATTTCTGAAAATATTTGATAAATATCTGACTCATGTTAAAGTTAAACAGAATTCATAACAGACTGAGTGGTAAGAGTTTGCCTGTCGGGGGATGAAAAATATCCTTAATAAAATTGGTGGGTGGGGTAATTATAGCATGGACTGTTTGAAAAAGCATTTCATGCAGTTAAATGAAATTCTTTGCTAAATATGTGTAGCCAATGAATGCTTGTGAAATACACTGTCAATTGTTTGTGATTTAAATATGCTCTTTTGGAAAAAGATCACAGGAGTACGGAAGCTACTCCAAAATCTAAACTGCCATAAAGCTGCAGGCCCAGATGAGATTCCGACCCGGTTCCTCCATTTAGCTGCTGATGAACTAGCACCAATCCTTACCCGTCTCTTCCAGTTTTCCCTAGACTCTTCTGAAGTGCCTCAGGACTGGAGGGATGCAAATGTAGTGCCCATCTACAAGAAAGGAGACACACACATCCCAGCCAACTATAGGCCTGTCTCACTTACATCGATTACCTGCAAGATCCTGGAACACATTGTCCACAGTAATATAATGTCACACTTTGACACCAACCATATACTGAGGGACAACCAGCATGGATTTAGGAAACGTCGCTCATGCGAATCTCAACTATTAATAACAATCGACACCATCGCCAAACAACTCTCAGCAGGTAACCAAGTAGACGCTATTCTCCTCGACTTCGAGAAGGCGTTCGACAAAGTTCCACATTCCAGACTCCTCTACAAGTTAGGATACTATGGCGTGAGAGGTCCCTTGAACCAGTGGATCAAATCCTTCCTGAGCAACCGCAAGCAACAGGTAGTCCTCGAAGGCACCAAGTCTGACCAGGATGATGTAATATCTGGCGTTCCCCAGGGAACCGTATTAGGTCCACTATTATTCTTGGCCTACATTAATGACATGCCAGACTGCACATCGTCCGACATCCGACTCTTTGCGGACGACAGCCTCATGTACAGGGTCATCAAGAGTACAGATGACAAATCAAGGCTGCAGCAGGATCTTGATGCATTGGAACAATGGGAACGAACCTGGCTGATGAGCTTCAATGCTTCAAAGTGCTATGTGCTCCACATCTCATCAAACAGAAAGATGGTCAACCAACACCAGTACATGCTTCATGGTCAAGTAGTTGAATCAGTGGATCACAGCAAATACCTTGGTGTTACTGTCTCTAACAACCTCTCATGGGACAAGCACATACAGAATGTAGCTGCCAAAGGAAATAGAACACTAGGATTTGTGAAGAGAAACCTGAAAGACTGTACACCACAACTGAAAGCAGCAAGTTACTGCACCTTTGTACGCCCAGGACTTGAATATGCAGCAACAGTTTGGGATCCTCATCTGCAGACACACATTGACGCACTGGAGCAGATCCAGAAAAGGGCGGCCAGATTCGTCACAAACGACTATAAATCCAGAACACCCGGATGTATGACAGAAATGCTGAGGAGCCTGGATTGGAACACCCTCCAACAGAGAAGGAAGGAAGCAAGGTTAGGCATGCTCTACCGCATTCAGCATGACCTAGTAGACATCCCCAAGGACAAGTACCTACCATTGAGTAACCAGTCCAGGAAGAACACCAGTGACAGTAGAACACGTATACGTTTCTACCAAGAACGTACCACTGGCAGGATGTACACCAATACCTTCTTCCCCAGGACAATTGTCGATTGGAACAGCCTGGCATCAACAGTCACCGCAGCGGAAACATTGGATGCTTTCCGCGCGCGCCTGCCGGCCTCCATCTAAATCCGCCACATTACAACTCTGTAAATACCTTTTTTATCAGATTTTTCTTCAACTTTTATCGTGTAGCGGAAGAGTGTTCCATCTCACTATGTACATAGTTTCGCAGAGCCTCAGTACGTTCCTTTTGGATCCCGGCTCTTACACCGGAAGAAGAAGAAGAAGATAAATAAAGTGCGATGCAAGTTTGCAGATTTTAGCATTTTTTTCTATTTTGACCTTGAATTGACCTTGAACTTGTAATTCTTGTTTCCCAAAGTTAAACATTTTTCAAAAGCTGTATGTAGGCTATAAAATTATTGCACTGTATTTCCAATATCTCTTGAGTCATGTCTGCCAAATTCATTTGTTTAGTATAATGGTAATGTTTCAAAGGTGGCGGCCATCTTGGACGCCATCTTGGATTTCTCGAAACGCCACCAGCTGCAGCAAAAGAGCCTGGCATTTTGAAAAACTACAGACCCTCACGAGTATTTTGGTATATAACATGCCTTGTTAACAGACGCGTCTCACCTACTCCAAAAATAGAGGACTTATTATTAGATTGTCACCCTACCATTATGATCTGTAAATATTTGTGTATTATTTACTGCTTATTTTAATAAAGAATATAGGGAGTTAACAGCTTTCAATGTATTTAATTTAGTGTTAATTATAAACTATACCTGACAAAACCACAGTTATCTGGATACCTCTATTATACTGTAGCTAATGTTTACCTATGCACCGTATAACTCATTCCAGCTAAGGGGGGTATCAGGAGGGCCTCCCCTAAGAAAATTTTCTGAAAAGGTGTAGTAAATGGCTCATTTTGGTGCATTTTAGGTTTAAAAAATGAAATTTTCACACCTTTTTCACCTCTCAAAGCAACTGATCATGGTCAGCAGACGCTCATTTAACAACTTTATCAAATACGTCAAGGTTAATAGACGCTTGAAAACTATACATCATGATCAGTCTGGAGAACTTGGATAATCCATGCCATCAAATATACAGTATTGTATAATATACACGGCTATAAAGATGTGAACTCTTTATCAGTTGTTACCCAATATTGCATGAACGTTGCAAATTGAAAGGTTGATTGTGTTCTGTTACGAGCTGAAAAAATGTTTAAGAGTCTATGAAAATGAGGCCCTTTTATTCTTTTTATGATCGGGCCAGCTGGGGAGTGGGGGGGGGTGTGCCCCTTGAGCCCCCCCTCCCACCCCCACCCCCCAGTAAATCTGTGTCTGTCATTCCTCCCAAAGCATGCTAGTTATTGCTCCTGACAACTTCTAACTGAACATTTTCTGTGCATAAAAATGCAACTTGTGGTCGGACTTGGAAAAATACATTGCCTGTCAAAAATTTTCTTGATGTCTCTTTGACAAGTCTGCTTAGCTGGACTAATTATTACCAGACACGATTCTTATATTTATTCCAAGTGTCTGTAACTTAGTAATTCTATACCTGTCATTTATAATTAGCTCCAATAATGCAGTATCTTTGTACTCTATGATAGCAGCATGTAAAATGAGTCTAGAAGTCAGACAGTTTGGATTAAGATATTAACAAGTTTAGACATAATCACCGTGTCCATACGTTACCGGTGGAGGTGGTGCAAGTAACGTTGGTGTGTGGTATATAACGCTGGTTTTGTGGAGGAATTGGGACACACAGGTAAGAAAATTAAAACTTTTATGCGGTAGTTTATTAAGTTTTGTATCGAGACTATGCGCAAGATGATCTCATATTATTTACGAATTCTCGTCTTGGTTTGCTTTCTCCCAGTTATTTTCCGTTTTCTGTATCATTCGTGAAAAAGACGATCATTTATGAGTATGTGCAGAAACATGACATTGAAAAGTGTTGAAAATGCAGTGATAGCGACCCCACGAGGAAATTTCAGCTTACCTTAACTAGAAAATTCCAACTGACACTAATTTCGAACCTAGTTTACTTCATTCGACAAGTAAAACTATCGGGAAAGATGTTTCCAGGAGAAAATATATGGTAACGATGGTGTAGGTGGTGCACTGGCTGACCATGCCTGTAACGCTGGTGGCATGGTGGTTTACTAAAAGCGCCTTTCTTTACAGTTTTCGATATTGAATAATCAAATTATAGGCCTGTCAGTCAGTTATTGTTAAAACGAAAATTATTTTACACACTCTGAGTGGATCACCGTCTTTTCGGATGAACATTGGAGCTCTAAGTTGCTGTTCCAGAGTTTGCTATATAGTATCGTGTGTGTCTGCTTTCTCCAAGATCTTTGCAGTTAAAAATTGATAGTAATCTCGATTGGTGTCACTTTTGCAAGATCAAATCTATCTTAGTGAGATACAGATCAGGATTTGGATGTAGCATGGTTTGGTTTTACATTCAACAATTTATCGATATAGACTTATTTTCGGGTGTTAAACCTTTACACGGACAAGCGTGTACTAAAACTTATTATGTTTTGCTTTGAGTTAACACAAGTTTTTTGTATGTCAATCTGAAAACATGCTCATTTTTTTTCTTATCTCGAAATATGGCGTAATTTCTTCCAAATGATCCTGATCTGGCCTATAACGATTTAATTGATATATGAAGGTCTTTAATTGGCTGTCTTGTACACAATTTTCCGATATTTTGGAAAAAAATAATTCCATTTTAAATGGTTTTTTTTGGTTGTTGATTTTAAGTAACGCTGTACACCTTGATATATTCAAGTATTCATTCTTTGAAGTATAAGTATAACAGAAATCAATTCATATACAATAATTATAAAGCAGCAAGAAATAGAGTTGGAAGTCTATTGAGAAGATCTAAGTACAAATATGAACAGAATATAGCAAACAACATAAAATCTAACCCTAAAAATTTTTGGAAATATATCAGATCTAAATCAAAAACCACCTCGAGAATAAACTCAATTAAAATAAACGGGAGACTGACCTCTAACAACCTAGAAATAGCTGAGGAATTTAATAGACACTTTATATCTGTGTTTACTATTGAAACTGAACCCATTCCGGAACCACATAAATCAGTTGAACCAGCCATCTATGATACAGAAATAAATGAACAGATTATACTGAAGGCCATTAAAGAAATAAATCCATCAAAGTCACAAGGTCCAGACGATATTCATCCTAAAATTATTTATGAATGTAAAGATTCTCTTTGTAAAATAGTGACTACAATTTTTAGGAAGTCGCTTGATGAAGGGAAACTACCAAACGAATGGAAAGATGCTTTAGATCATGGTTATGATGTGGATGTTGTTTATCTGGACTTCAAATCTGCTTTTGATAAAGTCCCACATAGAAGGTTACTTAAAAAGATCTGGAGTATTGGAGTCAGAGGTAAAATCTACAAATGGCTGGAGGATTTTCTTAATAACAGACGCCAAAGAGTGAAAATTAATGGTCTCTCTTCAAAATGGCAAAAGGTTACGAGTGGAGTTCCCCAGGGTAGTGTGTAAGGTCCTGTCTTGTTCTTAATTTTCATCAATGATCTGCCGGACAATCTTAGTTGTGCCCTTAAGCTATTTGCAGACGATACAAAATTATACTCAGTAATCAAAAATCCAATGGATGAACAAAACTTACAAGACAACATCTTCTGCGCATGTGAATGGGCAGACAAGTGGCAAATGACTTTCAATATCAAAAAATGCAAATCCATTCACATGGGAAAAGGAGCTACTTCTGAATACTTCATGAAAGATAAAGTCAACATACTATTACCCAAGTTTCAGAAGAAAAAGACCTAGGGGTTTTTTTCTAAAGTTTTTCCTTTAAGTTGCCATAGCAACCAGAGTTCTGCATGGAATCAAATTCTTTGAACAATTTTGGTAGAGCTTCACGCAAGGAACATTTCTGTGAAGTTTTGTTGAAATTGGCCCAGTGGTTTAGGAGGAGATGTTCTTTAAAACAAAAGTTTACGCACGCACGCACCGACGACGGACATTGACTGATCACAATACCTCACCTTGTGCACTACGTGCGCAGGTGAGCTAAAAACAAGCAGTAGTTATCGAAAATGTACAGAGACAAGCCACAAGACTCTTGAAAGAGTTACATGGTGAATATGATGAAAGACTCATCCAATTGGGTATACCAACACTGGAGTATAGGAGAACTAGGGCAGATATCATTCAGGTCTATAAACTCTTGTACAACTATGACTTAACAGCAACTAACATACTCACTGTTAGGGAAAACTCAGTTACTAGGGGGAACAGTCAGAAATTATTTAAACCTAGAGCAAGAATGAACATTAGGAAAAAAGCATTTAGCCATAGAGTAGTAGACAACTGGAATTCACTTCCAACAATTGTAACAGAAGTAGATACATTAAACAGCTTTAAAGCTAGGTTAAACAGGCTTTGGGTTGGAGATATTAAATTTAAGGCAAAGTGTTATAGTCCCTATTAATGACCCTAACAATACTATTCAATAAATTTTATTATAATTTACCAAAAAATGTAAAACAGTAATTACTATGCCAGTTGAAATCAAATAATACCAAATTGGGAAAACATATCCCAAGCAAAACAGAACTGCCTATTTAAGCAGTTCTGAAGCAGTTTCTAAGCAGTTATGTCTTTTTTAGTAGTTTTTAAACAGTCCTTAGCAGTCAGGCCTCTGGCAGTTTTTGAAAACTGTTTAAATGCGTAATGAACTGCCTGACAACTGCTAAGAAAACTGCTTGCTTAACCTTATACAGTTGTGCTATTAGCAGTTCAGCCATTACTTCTATTTCTTAGCAGTCTCAGTAAAAAAGTCTAGTAGTTTCCAGTAGCAGTTCCCAACATTATGGAGAAGAGTACGTCAGAAATGTTTGCAGTTTAATTGATTGTATGGTTATGTCAAAATGTATATTTAAATAAATATAATATAACGTTTATTTGTGAAAGACCTAAAATATATGTTTTAAGTGTTTTCATAAGCTGAAAATAATTTGCTGAATAAAATATAGTAAATATATGACACTTAAAACTTTATTATTTCCTGATTGTGAATATGTTGATCAAGGAACCGGAAATAGCAAAAACAGATTAACATTATAAATTTCAGTTTGTTAAATTTGATTGGGAAATTGAATAATATGCATGGCACATTTTGGGTTACCATTTTGTTAAGTGTGCCTAACCTAATTATTACCCTAATAACTTCATATTTAATCCTTTCTGACACAATTACATTATACAAATATAAAAATTTAATTGTGTCCTGTCAGACTTCAAGGGTTTTGATTCTCATAAAAACAGACAATTATAGAGATATCCTACTAAGTATACAATATAAACCATGGCATCACATGCAATGATAAACTAAAATAATTTGCTATCAAAGTAAATAAATGTTTTCTAAGTGAAGAATTAAGCCAAACAACAATGGTATGAAGTGTATAGAGTCTGCAAATGACAGAAAATCTATGGTCTGTTATCCTGGCTAACTTCCTTCAAGCTTAATTGCATCAGGGTCATTCAAATAAAACATCTTGATTGCAAAATGCTGATAAGCCTTCCAAGTTGCAGGGGCCCTCTGCAGGTCATGTCTGATATTAAGGCTTATCTGTAACTAGTGTTCATCAATAATTTTCAATAGTTGATCCTACTGCAGCCCCCTAACTTCAGCTAAGATCATACCAATATATCTTAAGCCCAGCTGTAACTGGCCATTTTGTAGTTTCAAATTAAAAAGGAGTTTCAACATGCCTGTATTGTTTAGAATGTGTATGAGTGTGTAACAGACAGTGAGTATATATATTTTATCAGCAAGAAAAAGGAGTTAACTGGATTTAAAAATGCTGAATTTAGTTTTGCTGAAGACAGATCGCTGAAATAAGAGAATTGCAGCTGAAACTTTGAAAAGAGAACTATTCATGAAGCCATCATTAATGGAAGAGGTAAATACATGAATATTTATTGTTATAAATGTTCTTTAAGTAAGATTGTACTTTGAGAAAAATGTTGAAATATCTGTGAGCTTACTATAAGCTAATCATCACCATAAACAATGATAAAATCTGAAAAATAAATAAATGATTTTTTCATTATTATATTATTTTTTGTAGAAAATTGAAATCTGAAAACTTTAGATCAGAAAGAGAAAAATTAAGAAACACTTTTAAAGCAGTCTGGCCTTTTTTTCAGAAAACATAGGCATCAGATTAAAGGAGACCATATATGAATGAACACTGGCCATAACCAAACTTTTCAACTAAAGGAGAGGTTCCTGAGGGTGAAGCCAAGGGTTGGAAGGGTTTGTGAAAAAGTATACAAACCAGCCATATAGACCACTTGGATAAAATTACAGTTCTGAGAAGTATGTATATTACTATTGGGATCAGCAATGCATTAATACTGAAGAAGCAGTTTTAAGGATTATACACTGTCTGAACTGTATTTCTTAGCTTTCTCAAATTTGCTGTGATTAAGATTATATCATTGCAAGGGTCAAGTTTGAAACTGGAATAAAAGATAAAGACTGTGAGACAAAAGTTTTATGCTGAAATGTAGAATTTTGGTTATTATAAAGGCTGCAAATAAGCTAACAAATATATTTCTGGACTCAGTATCATTCATTTCTGACCATAAGTATCTACAGTAAATTGTCATGATATATTACATATACAGATGTAGAATTGTCTGAAATATATATCAGCAGTTAATTGTCACTGGCTACTGGTTTCCTTCTTGCAAGACAATAACTTGAACTGCATTTATAAATGCAACTGTGTTTCTTAGTAATACAATGATACTTAAAATTATACTTTTTTTTCAGAATATGTGACAGTTTGTAAGAAGAACAGTCATGAAGAATGACATTTCCAGGGAATCATATTGCTGTGAATGAAAAATTTGTGAATGCAAAGAATGTAGAAAAGAACTAAATGCATGATTTAATGGATAATAAACGACTGAAAATGAACATGACTAAAATTGGTATAAACTGTAAAAAGTTATTTTTAGTGATTTATGTTTCCGTTTAGCATGTGAAAAGTGAACACTTGGTGATTGTTATGTTATGTTAAGGTGAATTTGCTGCAAACTAAACCTAATTGAAATCACCAGCTCACTCTGTGTTTACCACAGCCATTAACCTCAAGGTGATTTTTTTCTGTATCTTATATGTATGTATAAGAAAGCACTGTGATGCTATTTGCTTATTCACATTAGGAATAAATTTCTGAATGTATTTATATTGTTTCATATTCTGGTTTAGCAGTTTTTAAACAGTTTCTTAGCAGTTCATTTAAACTGCCAATTGATCATGTGACATTTCCGGATGTGTCTTTGACCATATACAGAGATAGCCAAGCAGTTCCTAGGCAGTTATTTGGAACTAATTTGCATTTTTCGGCAAAATAACTGCCTAGGAACTGCCGGAAAACTGCCTACGAACTGCTCAATTACTGCTTAGAAACTGCTTTCAAACTGTGATGGCTAAAAAATGCCCTTATATCCACTATGCTACCTGCTTGCTCCCGAAGGCTAGTGAACTGCTAAGAATAAGAACTGTGAAGGCTTAAAAACTGCTATGATACTGCCTTACATTTTGACAAATGGGCCGAAGAAGCTGTTTAGCTTAACCTCATATATGTGCTGGCCTCTACAACTATGTGAACTTTCCACGGACAGTCTACCTGCGGAATATGCTTCCATGGAATGTAGTCAGTGCTGACAAAGTCTCCGGATTTAAATCAGCGCTGGCTACATGGACTGCTCCATAAATAGCAAGCTATGGTTTTTATTTTTAACCTTACTAACTTCCTCTTCTGCACAAAACCATGTAGGCCTACGTATTGTAGTAAACTAGGGCTTTTAATGTTTTTTTAAGGTGTTAGGTTTTGCACCTTTTTTTATGCACGTTGTTAGGTCACTCCTGGGTGGACTGGGAGCAAGACAGTTAGACCCCTTGACAATTAGACCCCTTTCAATTTCAGATGACACTTAGACCCCCTAAGACACCTAGACCCCTAATCTGATTTTTTTAAAAAGACACTAATAGACCCCTTATTTAAGGACTGTTTAATTATATTCAATTAGCCATGAGATTGATTTTGTTATTATTAAATTTGATATTATGACCATAAAGTAATGATTTTTGGTAAAATTTGATTGAAAAGGATCAAGAACAAAAAGAAACTTAATTTTATGGGGAAAAACTATCAGGAGAGTTGTTAAAGATTATAGTAAGTATTAAATAATTAATGTTAAATTACTGCATATTTTTTAAGTGTTGCATAATTTGCAAGACTAGATCAAAGTGATAGTCATTTCTTTATTTGATAGGATTATTTAAAGTGGACTGGTGTTTGCCAGATTGCTTCAAACTTGGAAACACCACCGTTACTTTGAAGCCAATTGATCACCTATACTAACTGACTGACTGATTAGAGTTGTTTATCCTTGGAACCGGCCTAAGCCATATGAGCGGGCGCGACTTATAATAATTAATTTAACTTAGATGTTTACAGTCACATGCAAGAGTGCAAGACTTAGAAGTGTATACAATAAATTATTGATAATCTCTTTTAATTACTTTTTCCGTATATTTTGGATTGGATATATATGCCATATGTTTGTAAAAGTAACTTTTCTTTGTTCTAATTTTGAACTATTCAACCTATTTTTATCAAATTTACCATAAATTTTTAATGTAGATCACCTATAATTATTTGTTGTTTCTTTTAGATCTATAAGAAATATTAACAAAGGGCTAATCGAGAAGTAATTAGTTATTATATCACTTTTCCTAATTTAATTATTCATATGTTAAATTATATTTCATTGGTAAATGATGGTATCTCATTTAAGAACTCAGTTGCAATGACTTTTGATTGGTCTTGCTTTAAAAATTAACAACTCATGTTTATTATAAAAAAAAATGCATTATTTCTTTAATTCATTCCTTGTCTCTATGCTTATTGAAATTTTTGGTACTTTGAAATTGAATTTTTGGTATCACTTTAATTAATATTTTGGATTTCATTTATTAATTATTATAAGTAAATAATCATCAAACTGATAAAAATAACATTCCCTAACAAAAAAAATTTATTTCGAATAGATATGAGAAAAAAAATCATCAAACATACTTTATATTGTCAAAATTCAAAATAAGGGGTCTAAGTGTCTCAAAAAAATAGGGGTCTAAGTGTCTTCAAGGGGTCTAACTGTCACCTTCAATTTAAGATTTAAAGGGGTCTAGGCGACAAGGGGTCTAAACCACAGTCACTTGAAGTTGTGATCTCGCCCCCGCCTCCCGTTTTTACTGCCCTTGCACAAGAGTTTTGTAGCGTAACTGCCCTTGTACAAGAGTTTTGTAGCATAAAAGTCATGAATAACAGCAACATACAACTGTTCCTACTGTTATCTGTTACAAATGAAGCCTTTTCAAAAAAGGCCAAACCCACTCACCAACACTATAATATATACAAGTTATGAAACATTGGATTTACCGACAAATCGGTAACACGACAAATCGGTAACATGATTTTACATAGTAAAAAAAGGAGAAATTGGTAACAATAGAAATATTGTATGTACCAATAAAGGTGATTAAGTTGGTGTGAAAAGGCATATTGGGGTACACTGCTCGTCATAGAAAGGTGCTAACGTACATCACGTGTCGGTCATTAAAGAAGTTAGGCCTATTAGTTTGTCTCAGAAGGTAATTATATATAATTTGCGTTTGTCATGCAATTATCATTATTTAAATTATTAAAGTTGATTCAATAATATTCTAATCAAAGTTACTTTTAGGATGAAAAGAAAAAAACTTTGTGATAGCGCTTTTATGTTTTAAAGTAAAGAAGTATGTTTTTCACTTGTTTCCATCAAAGACAGATTTTTAAATAAAAACTGTCTGAATAATATCCTCCATTACTCTTTTGACTAACCATGGCAGAACACCACTTAAAGTATCGTGGTCTTACCGTCTTTCGAACCCCTAAAGATTTGACAACAATTTTTAAATAATTTAAAGACTTACGAAAACAATAAACATTACAATTATTTGGAAAGGTCTTTTTTACATACCTCTGGAACTTTAAGTAATCATATCATTCCTAAATAATCCTGAAACCAACTAGTATTCCCCACCACCCAAGCCTATAAAACTGTCATGGCGGCCAGAAAACGAGCACCTGCTTTCGAACCTCTTCCACTATTTATAGTACAGTTCAAAAACTTTGATCCAAACAGTTAAAAATGTCAACATTATAAAAAAATGAAGAAACACTAACAGTTTAACATTTCTTATATTTGTCTTATTCCTCAGTGTTCTGTTGAGTATGACAAGGGCAGATGAAAACATGATTACGCCTAATAACCTTTTCTTTGCAGCAATAGATCAAATGTGTCCAATGTCTGCATCCTGGAGAATCACACTGAGCCCATTTTGTGAAAACTAAAGACACACAATTTTGAAGCTGTTTTGGTTGGAATAATTTACAAACACAACATTTATCTGTTTCAGACATTTCATCCTCATCAGAACTATCAGTATCTGTATCTGGTAGCAGGTTTATGTGTGAAGGCCCAGGAACAGGGTGGGAAGAGGAACTGGTTGGTTTTGACTTGGTGGCTGGTTTTGTTTTGGCTTTCAAAAGAACTTTTGTTTTATTCTGTCTGGATGATATTTTTGTGGTCTGAATGACCTTTGGTTGGACCCTAGCCACTATTTCTTTGTGGACATTAGAACTGGTAATTTCCTGACCAGAAACAATGTTACTTGTATAGTTCTTTGATAAAGCCCTGTGAAATTCTTTCTTCTTTTCAATGACATTCTCTGCTTCCTGGAAATAAGCATCAATGTCAGGCTGTGAATCGGGAACAGAAAGTGCCGGTTCAGGTGTACATGTAGGCGCAACATAAGGGTCAGAGGGTTTGAAGACATCAGGGTTGATGACAGTTCTGTTAAAGGGGAAGATTCCAGTTCTATGGAAGGCTGCTTGCAGGTTTTTATTTGATAAAGCTGTGATGTAGGAACTGGATGCAAGAGCTGCAACATTGTACCTTGTAATTTTTGAAGATGGGTGTTCCCTCAGAAATTTGTGACATGTGTTGTTATAGATCTTCTGTAGGGGTCCAAAGCACCCAACATCAAGTGGCTGCAGAACATGGCTGGTATGAGCAGGCAGCACAAACAGAATTATATTGTTCCTCTTGGCCCACTCTAACACAGGAATGTTGATGTGAGACTTATGACCATCAAATATAATAAGAATAGGTTGTTCAGGGTTTGCTCTTTGAATGTATTTCATAAAGTGATTTTCCAAATAATCATGGAAAATAAATGAATTTGACCAACCAGATTTGGACACAACACCAGCTGAACCATAGGTAGCACCTTGGAGCAAGTCCTCATTCATTCTTTGACCTTTGAAAACAAAAAACGGTGGAACTTGGGTGCCTAGAGCATTACCACAACCTATAATTGTAGTTACAGCTGATCTGGATGATGTTATAGCAGGCACACTTGATTTCCCACTAACTATGTATGGTGGTGAATGTTCAGTTTGAATTCCCTTCTCGTCAATATTGAAGATGCATTCAGGTTTATCATTCAAGTTATTTTCATTTAATACAACCTGAAGGTTTGTGAAATAATTGTCAACAGCCTGCTGAGTGGTTGATTGTGCTCTGCATTTTGATAAAGACCTTGGCTTCACAACAGATAGTTCTGGCCACCTCTTGCGGAAACCACTGAACCATTTCACAGACAGAGGCTTGTCTGGAGTCCGCTTCTTCAAAAATGTAGCATAATCACTTGCTTTTGATACTACTTCACTTATTGTGAAACCATAACCAAGATCTGCCATGTATCTGATGTGGTTCACAAGTTTCACTTCTTCTTCTTGAGTGAAAAGTGGGCCTGGTCCAGTCATCAGCGTTTCAGGATCAACCCTCCCTTGAACTCTGTCCCTCAAAGTGTTATGTGGGACTCCATATTGCCTGGCAGCAGTTTTAATTGGAATACCAGTATCTTTCACAAGTTTATATGCGTTCATAAGAGCTGATGGAGAGTACCCCTTGTGTTTAAATGCTCTTTTCTGCGGATGCAACTGGAACAGAGAATGTTAAAAGGATTCAGTATTGTTAGCAAGGAAAGGGAAGACAAAAATATATCAGCAAAACAAGTAGAACAGACTATCTGAACTGTACGCTACTTTAATGTAATGTCACATGATTTACCATGGTCACGTGACCTTGCAGCAGCCGAACAATCTGGGTCATCTGTCAAAATATTTTATGCTCAAAAAATCATGCTTTATGATGAAATAAAAAATGTTGTATTCTCAGTTCGAAAAAGTAATAACAATTTTATTTTAAAAATAACTTATAAATACCTGTTTCCGCCGCATTTTAGCGGTTGACAGCGACCAGCGTGTTGTTTGTAAACAAAGCACTGTACTCACGAACCGATGACGTAGTACGCATTTGCGCATGCGTAAAATATACGAAAAACCTAGAGGTCCGAAAGGAGGTGAGGTTCGAAAACAGGTACCATGACGGACAACTTCTGAATGTGAATTTTGCGGTCCCACGTTTTACCGGAATCGACCATTTTTACCGGAATCTACCGGAATCGACTTTGCATTACCGGAATCGACCTATATTTCATACATAAGCCAATTTTTTCAAGATATATAACATTGTTTATTAATATATAATATAATTAACGTAATTACAAAAGGAATTTGAAGTATCTTCGAGTGGAAAGATTTTACATGAGGAAGAAAATCGGCGAGTTGCGGCAAATTTGCGCATACGGATATACGCCGGAATCGGCCTGTAATTCATACATGAATTGTATTTAAGTCGTACAAAGTTATTTTTTTCCGGTAAAAATTGTCGATTCCGGTAAAACGTGGGACCCAAATTTCGCGTTCTTTTTTTGGAACCGTTATATTTCTTAATTTATAATATTATTCACATATAACTTTCATTACTTAACATGGCAATAAATGGATGGATTAACTTACCAATAATATCCAGTTTTCACCAAAACACACAGAATATACAAAATGAAAAACACGATGTGCTTATCAGCTGGTTCCGCGGAAGACTGGTTCCACATTCAAGAATTGTCCGTTTTGGTACGGGAAGACGGGAGGTAGTGTTGCCGCTGTCATTATTTCTCGAAAGAATATGTGGCGGCGAGTAAATTTTGAGTGTTTTTATTGAATTCCAATCTTATTCTTTCACCTAGAATGGCGAGACCGACATTGATGTGTAGAATAATTACTGCTTAATTGATAGACACCACCAACAATTTCCAGACCTTTGTTTTTATTGCAAAAAACAAGGAAAAACATAGGCAGGTGATGTGATTTGAGGCGCGATGTTTCATAACTTGTGTATAATAATATAGTGTTGGAGAGTGGGTTTAGGCTTTTTTTTGAAAAGGCTTTATTTGTAACAGATAACAGTAGGAACAGTTGTATGTTGCTGTTATTCATGACTTTTATGCTAAAAAACTCTTGTGCAAGGGCAGTAAAAACGGGGGACGGGGGCGAGGTCACAACCTCAAGTGACTGTGAGTAGATCTGGAGCCCTAACACCTATCTCTTTCCCTAACCCCCAACGCATGGCCATAATATATCAGTAAATGAATGTTAGCCATTACAACAGAAGAAGAAGAAGAACTTCTCACCTGCTCTTCGATTTTCCAAGCTTTCCGAAGGAGAGATTCACAACTAGATATATATCTACGTCACCTGTTTATGTGTATCACGTGGGGACCCATCACGCGGTAGATACAAGATACAAGAAGATTTATTTAAAGTCGGTATTATACAAACATGATAACAAGATTAATTTTGATGCAAAGCATCAAAGGCGGCGCACATTGTTTTGAAATAAGATAAATAATAAGTGTATAACATTCATTCTTAGATAAAGGGCACAATCACGAATTTTGACTGTCCTTTGAAGTGCTTCTACTTAGAAATGCGAACAGCTCGTTTAAGAACATACCAAAACAAACAGTAGGTAGGTATGTAAAAGACTTAGAAAAAACTTGAACTCTGTTTGAAAAAATTCTGTTCAGACAGAAGTCTGAATGATACAGAATGAGATAAAATTTTCTGTCCCAAAGCACAGAAAGTATGTTTGGAGACATACTCTTTTAAAACTACGAATTCAGAGTATGCAACAAAATGTCTTTTGTGAATGGGAAGGCTTGAATTTGTGTTCAGCAGCATTTTTCTTGTAATTTCAACTTTGGAAAAAATTTAGTTGATATCATTCCTTTGTCCTTTCTGACCGAATAAGATACGTTATACTGCCTTAACTAAAACATAATGCTAATCAGTGTTTACAAAAAACAGTGTTAACTCTGTTAACTTTTCCATAAATAACCACTTCACACAATAAAAGAAGACTGAGCTCAATTAATAAACTATATTTTGCCAGAAAAGCCATTCAGTGACATAATCTGGGTTTCTTATTTTTTCTTCATAAGAAACGTTATACTAATTTTTTAAAATTCTAAAAACTGTTGTGAAGTCTTTAAAAAAATACAGGTATGAATGAAAACTCATTAATCTTTTTTTCATATATTTCGAAATTCACACTTGTTCTTCAATATTTCACTTAACTAAAAGCATTTAAAATATTTAACAAAGGTACGTTTCTTGAAAGGAAAGTCCGTGTAAAGAAAATCCGTGCAAAAACATACATTGCCTTGTCTCTCAAATCAATTTTGATTGTTGGACTTAATAGTGAAGACCTGTATTAAGGCTATGAAGCATAGAGTCTAAAGCAAATTGTGGAATTGATTACTTCTTTTACTCAAGTCAGACATATTTGCAGAAAATTAAGTACTATTTTAAATGTTTAAGAGTTTTGAGAGTTTTAATTGTTTCAGTAGTTATATAACTTTATTTGCTTTATATGTAGTTAAAAGGTTATTAATTGCAGTCGAAAATGTCTTCTTTTTTATATCAAGTTGTTTTCGCTTAAACAGGATAAGAAACGTTACTTAGATCACACACTTTCATTGATTGTGTCTGTTTCTTTTGTACGCATCAAATCTTTTCCTCGGTAAAAATTTTGCGTAAGATACTCATCAGCAGACCGGTTTAAATGACAGTTAATTTGTTTTTATATGGAAAAATATTAGATGGTGTGTATTTATATAGTTTTAAAGTCACATAGTTATTCTGCTTTAGCATTTTGCTGTAAGGTCATTAAGTGGTAAGCCTACAAGTACTTTTGGTGGTTAGCACGCTGTAACAGTTCGATATTTTAGGGTTTTTTATTTAATATTTTTTTTATGTTTTTATACTGTTGAGAATTAGTTTCTGTAGATATTTACAGATAACAGAAAAACTGCATAAGGAACGTTACGTTACCTTTATACTAACTTATGACAATAAATCGTCTCATAAACTGTAAAAAAGTGCATTGTTTAACGGTTGTCTACCTATAAAATGGATTTCGTTTATTAGTGTTATTTTTCCTCTGATATGTTTGGTTAAGCTTTTAAAGTTATTCAAATGTTATAGGACTAATATGCTAAAATATCGGAAAAATATATATTTAAAGGATAACATTTAATTCCTTGACTCCGAAGTTTCATATGTTTTTCAATTTTAAAAATATTTACTTAAATATGAATAATAAAAATGAAAAATACATTTAAATAGTTTCAGATGTTGTGACCAGTAAGGTACTTTATGACTTTTCGGTTTAAATAAAGTGATGCTGTCCTTTAGATTTCATGGGCCAACTTATTTAAGAATGAAGCACTTCATTGCTTTTAAACAACTGTCGAATTTAGTGCGTTTTTCAGGTAGAATGAATAAGTTTTAATAAAGATATAATAATAAGAACGAGCGTGAAAATTTAAAAACTGTTTTTTTTTTGTATACTCGCTGTAATATTTTCTTGCAGAAAACCAAAAATAATAAGGTGATACTCGAAGTTAAGAATTTTACGTGTTGTTGAATAAGTAACCATTTAGAGCTCGTAGTCTTTACATACATGTATACAGTATCTAAATTTTAATTTCGTAGGATTGGACATATAACGTATCTTATCGCCCTTTTGGGTGTACATTTTTAAACAGCTGCATCTTTTAAAGTAAAGCCGGTTTGGGTCCACTGAATGTTGTTTTATATTGTTTAAATGTTGTCAAAATAAAATCAGGAGAAAAACAAGGATTTCTTATCTATCGATTTTTCACACCTTGTTTTTTGAAATGTGCCCTTTATCTAAGAATGAATGATAAATTAACCTAAACAATTGTACACGTGTGTAGTGCATGTTGTACATTTTGATGATTTAATCAAGTTATTTACAGATGGGATGTAAAAAAGATTTTTAAAGGGGGACATTTGAATTATATCCAAGTTTTAATCACTTTTATTGAAGATGTGAAATCATGTGAATTCACTTTTCTTCAACAAAATGACCAGATATGTATATTCTCATAAAAGATCATTTGATCTTTCACTTTTTATGAAAATTGCATATTGTCTCCCTTTAAAATTAAAAATTGGGATAATAATCAAGTGTTATTCGTCTGCGACACAATTCAGCACTTGAATATTCCAAATGTCTACTTTTGCTTTATTTCAACAATCTATACCCTTTTAATGATTTTAGTCTGTTTAAATCCTACTGTTTTGTGTCTTTTTCTGTTCTATCCTGGTCGCGCAACCATGATAGACAGGATATAATCCAATTTTTACAAACTCAGATTTTCAATCTATTTCTTGAAGAAATGTTATGTTTTCATTGTTTATATTGTATGTATGAAGAAAATACCATCACATATGCACATGCAGTGGTCATAAGCCTTCAACGTACATTAAATACTATACTTTATATAGATTTGTTGCGATTGACCAAGGAACATTTTGGAACCATCGATAGCACATTAAGTAAATTGAAACAAGGATGACTTCAGTGATCGGAAAGTTTGAAAAGGGTTGCTAAGTTTACTGTCCAAAGTTTCTAGGCAGCCCAAGACATGTCAAAATTTCAAATTTAAACCTTGAATGACAATTCCAAGAATATGTTTTTCTTCTCACAGAGAATGAGAATTTGAGATCCATGGACGGTTATTTCTGTAGAAGAGAACTGTAGAAGAGAATGGTCATTATAAATTATTTAAAATCACCTCGTAATCTTGCTTTTTCCCCGGTCTGTGTTTAAGAGAAAATTATATCGAAGGAATTACCGTCTCTGGTAGGAAACGGGAAACGAATTTTTGTGTAGCAGTAGCAGTGTGAGTGTATTTCTGAAATTGGAACAGAGAGCTGCCGACCTGACAGTGCTTCCGATAGGTAATCAACTATGGAGTACACATTCTCCTATAATAGATGAAGGGCTTTACTACTAAATATTTTCTTGTACGCATAATATTCCCAGATTTGGTGAAAAATATACCAAGATACTTGTCTCTGAAGGTGTGTCCTCGATTTTGAAATAACAATTCCTATGTTATCGACATCCAAAAAATAAAATCTTACATGTAACATCTTTGTTCGAATTCCACATTTCACAGTATGATATTACATCATTTCAAATATTTTGTAATTTGTCTGCACTAGATAACACCCGAAGAACAACTGGTACTCTATCAGTATTCATGGTTTAACGGTTTAGTGGCGTAGTGAATAGATATGTTTTTTTTGTAACTATAACGACTGAATTGACTCCAGCAAAGTAAGAGTGTTCTTCAAATTCATCCTTGTGTCTGTATACATAAAGACAGACTCATTCTTTATTATTGCATTAAAACGACAGATTTTGTACAATTTCTATTTTCAAGTTAGTTTATACAAATCAATTTTATTTCGATTGTGACGAAAGCTTTTAGCTAATAGAATCATTCTCAAATCCGTCCCTGGAACCAACCAGTAAGTAATGAGAATAAAGTTTCTTGCTGAAGGAAATAACCGATGCCGACACGGCCGCTGACGGGGTTCGAACTCGTGTCTTGACCAGCTATCCTTAGATTACAAGTCCGACCTTTTAACCACTCGGCTTCACCTTTCTTTATATAGCTATAGTTGAAAGAATTAACAAAGATTTGCATTTCAGATTAAGTAGCAACACACTGCTAGTTAAATGCAGTGAATACACAAGTACTTGCAGCGCTTTGATTTGTTTTGGGAAAAGTCATTAAATCTGTAATTTTTGCATCAAAAACTTTTAATTAAAAATACGAACTTACCTGATTTGGATCAATTTATTTTTAAAACTAATAAATACGATTTATAAAGTGACATATTTTAAGTGATGTACAGAATAATTGGATTTTTTTACATTGATAATGATCCACGATTCTCCCAAATTGATTACGTCAGCGCATGGTACAAAATGAAACACTATTCCAATATAGGCGTCGCCGTTCTCGGCGCCGCCAACAATAGTTTATAGCTATTTTCCGACTATATAACAAAAGACAATTAACATAAAACGAATAACAGCTCTGAAAGACAAGAATGTTATGCATTTATAAAGTTATACTATGATAATACAGTTGAGATTATTTAAATTAATTAGCAACTAGGTACTATCTACAGCAAAAGATAAGAGCAAAGAGGACAACTAAAAAAAAACACGTGCATGATACATACAGAGTACAACATACACAATACAATTAAAAACAAAGGAAGATACATAATTATGCAGAGTTGATCTACATAAAATTAAGCTTAAAATTTTAAAAATCTAGTTACAGCCTTAAGACTAGACCAAGAGAAAGCAGAATAATAAACATTCATAATACATATGTTATACCACAAAGATAAAAAGGCATACTAACATAGCAAGCAGAAACTAAAAACAGGGATACGAACATTAGGGTACATTAAGCGTTGCAGTGCATGCACAATAGAGGTACTAAGAGAAAGTTTAAAGTTAATGCAGGTGTAACATTAAATTTTGACCCCGTTGAAAATTGACCCCATGGGTCATTTTTCAACGAATTCGTGATCAGTTTTCAACGTTGAAAATTGACCTGTCCCGTTAATTAATGACCCAACCACACGTAAAATATTGACCCCCGTTGAAAACTGATCAACTTTAGGCAGGAAATATTTGAATGTTGAGAACTGATCCCAATAATCTTACGCAATATACCTATTACCATACAGATGAAAGATTAATATTTCTGTATTCTTTTCATATTTTAAAGTGATAAACATTTAGTTATTCATTCAAGCGCGCCTCGAGCTAATAAGACTTTTAATTACTTGCCAAATTCATCGATAATAACTCTGATACTGGTCAGAAATAGAAGTTAAACCCTTTTTTGAATGCTTATTTACAAACTGATCTACTTCAGTCGGGTTATATTTCAATCTCTCGTCAATTTTGGGCCGTTGGTTCGAATGACAGGTGGTTGTTTATCATATGTTACAATACAACTGATAAAAAAAGCAGAGCAATTATTAGGCCTTAGGTTACATCAACAGTCATAAATTCTCCTATATAGCCTAGACCACACCAGAATATAATCTCTGCAGATTGTTCAAGTACAGTATTAATATAAAATAACCAGATAAAACTCCGAAATAAATTCCAATATGAATCATGGAATCATGTCAACAAATCCACAGGTCCTTAATTGTATTTTTCAGGTATTTGTTTTATTCGAGTTGGTCTTATGTAAGTGTCTACAGCAGTCATATTTTCAATACATTGCCATTTTGCACAGTTTGATCACTATGACATCATCCTGACTATTTTGTGTACGTATGACACATTTTCTTCATATGTGTGATATTTCTGCGAAATTCAGATCCATCTACACATGATTTGATTAAAACGCTATTTCCTTCCTTTTGATTTTTAATCATATTTTATTGTTTGAAAACTTGTACATGTAATATAATAAAGTACATCAAATAAAAAACAGACTACAGTAAATACAGAAATGGAAACATGCATGTTAAATATTTTGAAGCAAATTTGTTGGGTCACAAGTTTTACAAACATGAATGAAGGCCCTCCCCTAAAAGAATTTAATAACAAAATACCCAGCTTACAAAGCATGTTAACGTAATTAATGTGTAACTTTAATATAAAATGTAAAGACTATGAAATAAAGAAAATATTTTAAGTTTTTAGTACAGAATCAACCTTCCTTTTTGAGAACAGTATACATATTCGGACTAAACAGTGTGTCCAATTTGTTAGACTTATTTTGCTTAACACGAACTGGGTCTCCTGAACTAATGTTACTTTCTTCCGGGCCCCGTTTTTCGTCAGAATATATTTTGTCCTTCCCATCACGGTCACGTATGACGAAATAATGAGATTTCAGAAATTTTGGTTCTTATCTTGCGACCATATCCTTTCAATGGCCATAGCGTAAAAAAAGTAATCACTTCCGTAGATTCCATAACAATTTCCCAAACTTGGATGCGGTCCCAACATTAAAACATATACATGGCATATTACGGGATGTTACATGATCAAGGTCAAGGACGAATTTTTGACACCGCTATGTCCATTTAAAAACGTGTTTCCGTGCGAGTTTGACCAAATTGAAAATTTGATTTCTACCGCGAACACATGTTTCTGAACAGTTGTCTGTCACGTGACTTTTCCTGCCAAAATGCTATAGTTTTCGAAAAGTTAAATATTCAGGTAGGAAGGGAGACAAAGTTATGCATGCAGGAGACTTCCAGTATGGGTCTCCACTTCCGTTTATTTTTCGGCAATAAGAATTCTAGTACCTCGGAGTACCAGACAGCCTGTTGTACATTACTCATCATTGATTGCTATATATGGCCTCAATTGCTAAATCTTAGGCCACTCATTAGACAATATGCATTCGCGAACAGCACTCACTTCATTATTGCATCTAGACTGGCGCTTCGTCATAGCACTAGGGGTCGACTCCCTTGCTATAAATTTCACATATGAGTATGTTTGATCAAGAAGTCCCGATAACGCGTCGGCAATATTCTGTGAGCTCTTAATATGCCGTATTTTGAACCGGTAGGGTGACAACCTGAGAATCCAGCGTTCCAATCTTGCACTTGGCTTTGACTTAGCTGAATAGATGTTTTCTAAACTTTGCAGTACGTACAAGGCTTGAACTCAATACCATACAACCATGGATGAAAATGCTCCAAACCGGGATAGAAAAAGTAACAAAGCTGATAACTTACAATTTATTCAAAACGGAATTTGAGACCGAACAATATGTCAATTTGAGTATGAAAAGAAATGAACGATCGCTTCTTGCCCAGTTAAGGTGTGGCATTCTACCACCGGACGTCATATTGGCAAACGTGTAGAAGATAGACTCTGTCGTTTTTGTACAATTTTGTAGCAAAGTGCTCATTTTATAGCCTGATTCAGAAAAATTAGTATATTTGATAAACAGCAAATCTTGAACGCTAGCCAAATACATTGTCAAAGCATACTAAAGCATTTACAGATAACTTTATTAGATAAATCACAATCACATGAACTGTAAACTGAGCGAAGATTATATCCATTTTATTATCGAATGATGATCCATGTTAAATGCAATTATGATAGATTCTCTTCATATTTCTATCACATTTTGCCTGCGAGTTTGGCAATTGAGCCTGTAAATATAATAACTTGCGACTTTATGTAAATATTTTATGTTTATTTAAGGTGACGTATAGGCCCATTGGGCCGGGTGTATTTAATATGTTATTAAATTTGAAAACACATGTCACTATACATTAATTACTTACTTACTTCTAAAACTGACATTTATCTCCATTGCTTTGTAACACTAATAACACCTGATACCATGCATGTTACTTATCACAGGGACATGGTACGCATATACATGTACAACATTCAAGTTCGTAAAATGGCCATAATTATGAGTTATGGTAGGAAAAGATGCTTCCTGTGTGGAAGTCTCGATGTGCATGTCGAACTCCGACCACACACACCCATCCATCGGAAATAATTCTGTTAAACTGTCGTGAACAGTTCCCTGTCCAACACATGGACGACCTTGCCTACCTCAGCGAAGTTGTCAGTTTGAGTCAGGGTTCGGCTTTGTGAAATCATTTTTAAGAAGCTTTCCTAGTGTTTCTCTACCACAAACAGACGATCTCCAACGTTTAAACTAACCGTTAAAAAATGACCCCATTGTTGATCAAAATCTAACGACTGATCAGGTCTCAACGACTTTTTGATCAAAATTTAATGTTGAAATGATGGCAGTGTCAGTTCTCAATGTTGAAAAATGACCTAGGGTCAGTTCTCAACGTTGAAAAATGACCCATGGGGTCAATTTTCAACGGGGTCAAAATTTTATGTTACACAGGCACAGTTTAAGCATCAATAGATAAAATACAGAAACTAAACATATTAGAGCTGCACATATAATTACAAGCAGTACATATTTACAGTAAGCAGGTTATACACCCAAAGCTAAAAGTACTAGCTACACACAGAGCACTTACAGGTTGGGCCACTCCATGTCCGGATCAATCTACCAAACTCCTTGTAATTTTCTGCTTGGCGTATGTGATTTGGTAGATTGTTCCACACCTGGGTGGCCTCAAACCTGAACGAGTTTTTACCATATGTTGTGGTTCTAACAGTCGGTACATCCAGTAGGTGAGTATATCTAAAAGAATAAGAAGAGTTTTTAAAATTACAAGTTCATGAAGATAAGGTGGGTTCAAGTTATAAAGACATTTAAAAGTTTAACTAGCTATAGTTTTCATTCAGTTAAGATGTAGGCTAAAGAAGGCATATTTGCTCTCTGTAAAAGATGATCATAACGAGAATTAAAGTCGTTAAAAACAATACGAAGAGCTTTAAATTGCATTTTTTCAAGTTTATCAGAGTTTGTTTTGCTGCAAAAATGCCATACCAGTGGGCAGTAGTTAAAATTTGATTTAACAAAGGATTAATAGATAAGAATTTTACAATCGGCGTTAAGAAATTATACGAAATAAAACACTTAACTGACCGGCAGCTTTCTTACACATTCTAGAAAATTGTTGATCAAAGTTGAGTAAAAAAATCTATTTCAATGCCTAAAAGTTTTACACTGTCTTCACAGTTTATAGTGAAATTGTCAATGTTAAAAGTTTTAATACACTCATGAGATTGTTTACCTATGTCTATGGCTTGAAACTTATCAGGGTTTGCCTGCATCTGGTTAGTTTGGAACCACCCAATTAAGACTTTGCTGTCATTTTCAAGTGTGGTATTTTAAAATATCTACATTGTTGTGGCAAAAAGACAACGTATTGTCATCTGCATAGTTATAAAGAGAAGACCTATTAACAAAGTAAAACTTGTCGTTCATAAAAATATTAAAAATCAGTGGACCAAGAATCGAACCTTTAGGCACCCCCTTGATAGTCTCACGCCATTTACTATGTTCGTTGCCTATCTTAACTAATTGTTTACGATTTGTTAGGTAGTCAAGAACTAGATCACAGGCGCTGTCAGACAACCCATACGCGCGCAGTTTGAGGACGATGAGGTCATGGGGCAGACAATCAAACGCCTTGGATATGTCCATCAGGATTGCTGCTGCATGCTGATTCTGGTCCATTGCTTACTTCCAGTCCTCAACCAGGCGCAACAGGGTTGTCTGGCATATAAACAGCAACACACAGACATGTAATCAATTAATTCCCAGACCAATTACATGATCTTATCTTTTATCAAACTTACATCCCTGCACATTTCTTTTTCAAGTGTAGAACATGTATTGAGGCAGGGTGTGAAGAAGACATCATTGTGTCAATTGATGAGGGCAGGTGGTATGAAAAGAAAGTAGCATCTTTTCTGCAACAGTTCCGTAAAGAAAACAGAGAAAAGGAAAGAGTCCCCTTATTACCAACAACTGGTTGGCAAGATGTTCCTAGCTGCACATTACCAAGAGGATTCTGCTATGGAAACATTTATGAACATATAATAACAAGTGCAAGAACCAGCACTCTCAACCACCAAGACAGTGACAGTGACTCAGATAATCTAAAAAACTTTGGCACGTCAAAGCCAATGTTGAAAGGCCGTCAGTATTTCAACAGCGGACATGTTAAAAATATTAAACACCAAATGAAAGGAGAACATCATTTCTTTAAGTGCAATGTTATGGCATCATACACAGCAGGAACAAATTACCATGCGTCATTAACATTGAAATGCCCCAGTGGAAATGTGCTTGACGCATCCTGTTACTGTAAAGCATCTTCAATGGGTAGATGTAACCATATTTGCATCTCTGTTAATTGCCATTGAAGACTACATTATGAATTTTGGTGTCAATGTTGCTCCCACTGACAAACTGTGCAAATGGAACAAAGGAAGGAAAAATAAGCGCGACCCACAGTTATGCCATAGTGCACACTACAGAAAAAAACTTAAAGCAGACAGGATGATTGATTTTGACCCGAGATCTGAAAAACCTAATGACAGTGACAGGTTTATTAATAATTCTATCGTCACATTGCCAGCCATCCAGTCGAAGAGTATGCTCGAGCAAGTGTTAGAAATTAAATATGATGATTACACCGTTGATATAGAAAATTTGCGAAAAATGACCAAAATGGCAGTTGACAATTTCAAATCTACATTTACAGCAGCAGCACCGTATGAGGTAGAAAAAACGAGAGGGCAAACAAGCACCCCTACATGGCATTTCAGTCGAAGTTTGCGTATCACCGCATCTATTGCGAAGGAGGATGCTTCAGTTAAAACAACTCGGGGGAAAGTACCACCTCTTAAATAAACATTTGTGGGGAAATGGCTTACCCGAGTTAAAATCTTTGCGATACGGAAAGAGTCATGAAAAATAGGCATTTGAACAATACAAATTACACCAAGCTCAAATGAACAATGAAATAAATGTAACAACTTCCGGTCTTTGGATAAATCCTGAATACCCAGAACTGGCCTCCACACCAGTCCTGACGGACTTTTATCAACTCAAGTGGAAAACTAACTGGAGTAGTGGAAATCAAATGTCCCCTAGTTCTTGAAAATTGTAACCCGTCAGATGTAGCATCACTAGTACCAAGACAGCAATATAACTTGTGTTATACAGTTGAAAATGGAAACATGAAAATAAAGCGCACACATCAGTACTTTTATCAAATCCAAATGCAAATGGCTGTATGTGATGTCCAGATATGTGACTTTGTAGTATGGTCCCCAAAAGGAATTTTAATTGAATGCATACATAGAGATCTGGTATTTTGGGACGATCTCCGACCTAAATTAACTTTAAGCAAGTACTTTTGCCAGAATACATGGAGATGAGAATTCCCAGAAAATTGATGCCTGTGGATCTTGGAGAGAAAATTGAAAATGACTGATATGGTACAACTGCGCAAGTGGTCGTTAAAGTCTTCAGGTGTTCCTTTTTTGGGGGCAGATAACAATGTCACACATCTGTAAATCACATTCAGCCATATGCTATGAAATTTCCATGGAGCATGTGTCCATGAGAAATAATAATAACTCTTTATCATATCATTCAGTTTTATTTAAAAAAATAGACTCACAATACACTGATTTTTACCATACTTTGACTATTCTGAAGATGTGTCTTAAATATTTAATGTTTTGTATGTCATTGTGCCGTTTCTCTCCGTCAGCAGCCCTGATAGGCGATATGGGCTGGCAACCAACTTTCAGTAGACAGATGATAAGTGTTTCTAATTTTTGGCACAGACTATGTATGATGCCTAGGTCGAGAACAAACTACAAAGTTTTTATGTATGCTAATTCAGTTGGTAGTACAAGATGTAAAAACTGGTGTTTCAGAACAAAACAAATTTTTAATGATCTTGAATGTACAGAATTTTGTGATATTGATAATATGGTATCAAAAAAAGCTATGTTAGAAAAAGTTAAATCTAGAACAATGCAAAGGATTATTGCAAAGTGGAATGTTAATGTCACATCTGAAAGAGGTAGAAGCGGGGTCGGTGGCAACAAACTGCGCACATATAGGCAGTTTAAGACAACTTTTGGAACTGAGGAATATTGCAAAATCATACTTCCGCGTTGCCACAGGTCCGCTTTTGCTAAGTTCAGATGTGGAACTGCACCACTAAGAATAGAGACAGGTAGATATGAACGCCTACCAGTAAATGAAAGGCTTTGTCCTTTTTGTAATGACAAGGTAGAAAGTGAATTTCATGCTGTAATGGAATGTTTTATGTATGAAGATATTCGTGTAGATCTATTTGAAAAAGTGAGTGTCAAAAACCCACAATTTCACACAATGACAACTATGGAGAAGTTTAATTTTATATTCTCAAATACGAGTTGTGTACGGTATATTGCCAAAACCTGCTTTGACATACTTAAGAGAAGGGTAACTTTCCTTTACATATAAGAACATACAAATTGCTCTCTTTTTCCTTTTTGTAATGTGTCTTTTTATATGTTTTTATTTTAATTTAAATTATGTACATTGTATATAAAAGAATAATAGGTAAATGTTTTTACTAGAATGTAGGTTTCAAGATAAATATTTTAACCACACTAAGACTGTGGTCTCACATCGTTATCAATTTTTCAAAAGTGAATATTATTTTATAGTTTATATAGTCCTAGATAAATTTAATTGGACAGTATAAAAATTTATAATAAAACAGTCTTAGTAAATCTTATTTGGCAGGATATGGTTTTATAAATGTCATTAATTGACCTATATAAGTTTTAATGGCCATATTTATTACATATTGGACAAATGTATGTTGCTTCTGTATAAAACATCCATTGACTAGGCCAATATATTGTATGGATAAAACAGGTCTTCATGTAAATTATGTTGAAGAAAACAAATCGTTTATATACTGAAGTTAGTAATGTTTTGAGATTGTAAAGTATCAAGTGTAATAGATGGTATACTTTCCAAGGTTAAATGATATATAACGGTCAATTTTTCTTCTTACCATTTTCATTTAAACATTTTAGTATCGTTTTATTCATTGTACCACAATGTAACCTTCTGTAGGAAAAACATGCAATAGTTTGAATATAGTGAGGTCATGTTTTTGAAATACAACAACCTCTTAATGAATGATAATGATTATACGAAAATTGTGTACCCAGGGGGACAACTCCTCAGTGCATAAAACAGTAAACTGCTGTGATATGGTCTGTGGAGTTGTCTCCCTTAGAGGTAAAAATAAATAAATATAAATAAAATAAATAAAATAAATATGAGACTGAAATAAAGACATTATAGCTAATTACCAATTTTTGCACATATTTATTTAAAATGCATAAAACTGTTCACCTACCTGTCTTTTAGTTTTCATTGAAAATCGAATTTACCTAACAACAAGGGGCTCTTGATAGTTTAACAAGAGACCAATTATTTTGAAAGCTTGCGTTGCTAATGGCTTGAAACTAAGTGGCATTGTTGAACCAATGATTTTGAATTTTTTTATGCGTTCTATAGCACGTTCAACATGTATCCTGACACGTGCAATGCGCTTGGTCAGTATTTCCTCCTGAGGTGTTAGCCTGTCTCGACCACTCAAGAATGGTGGAATGTTCAAAGTTACTTTATATTTCTGCAAAATATCCTCTGTTATGCCACATTTTGTTACCCCACATTTTTATGTCAATTTTTGTGATAGTAAATAATTACAGAATGCCTTATTGTGTTTCAATAGAGATTCTTAAAAAGAATTGAGAAGTTAGATTTTTCAGAATAATTTCAATTTCATTAAAATTGTATTAGCCATAATGTAAAAACATGCCAAAAGTTAAGCTAAATCTCTTTTTAATCTCAAGCCATGAGCTAAATCTGCCAGGCTAATACTGTATTTCTTCTGTACACCTTTTCCAGACAAGCCATCGCCTTTTATATAGACTTCAGTTATCAAACTTCCTTTTTTTTGTTCAAACATAAATGATTACCATGTAAAAAAGTGTTAAACTCTATCAATTAGTCCATTAGGCAAACATCCTGTGGCTTCCAGCTGGACCTGGACTGGAAACTATTTAAGGAACAAAACGCTTCCAACTTCATCCAGCCCGCCCGCTTAGCTCAATAGGTAGAGCACTAGATTAGTAATCCAACGGTCGTTGGTTCAAACCCTGGGCAGGGCAAAATTTCTCAGTGACAATTGTACTTATGTTCATTTGTCTCTCACCGCTGATGCAGAGTAGATCATGTGGGAACAGTAGTCAGTCACTTGCGGAGAAATTTGCAATTACTGGTTAGTTATCAAGGAAAACCGGTTAGGTGGACTGACTGCCGAGATATAACCTATATATTGAAATCGGCGTTAAACCCCAAAAACAAAAACCAAAAACAAACAACTTCATCATTCATAAGTTGGATTCATACAAATAAATTTTATCACAGGTATGTTAAACTACTATTTATTTTATTTTCTTTTTTATGTACCTTTATTTTTTAAGTGTATTTTTAGTTCTAACAGAAATCTTAAGTATTGGACTTATCTTTAGTATTCTTTATTATACAAGATGAACTCAACTTGTTAATTAAGAATAATTTTTGAAGATACTTGAAATATAGAAGTACACCATATGTACAGATTGTAAATTGTTTAAAGTAAATCTTTTTCTGAAACTTTCTTGGGAGCTTTTTGTACATATTGTTTTTAATATAGTTAATATAAAATTTATTGCTAAATTTATGAAAAAAAATTGGATATTATTATGCCCCCCCCCCCCATCGAAGATGAGGGGGCATATAGTTTTGCAAATGTCGGTCCGTCGGTGGACACTTCGTTTCCGATCAATAACTAGAGAACGCTTTGACCTAGGTTCACAAAACTTGGTATACTGGTTGGTCATTACCAGTAGATGATCCCTATCGATTTTGAGGTCATTAGGTCGAAGGTCAAGCTCACAGGGACCTTCATTCTTAAAACGGTTTCCGATCAATAACTAGAGAACGCTTTGACCTAGGTTCACCAAACTTGGTATGCTGGTTGGTTATTACCAGTAAATGACCCCTATTGATTTTGAGGTCATTAGGTCAAAGGTCAAGCTGACAGGGTCCTTCATCCTAAAAACGGTTTCCGATCAGTAACTAGAGAACACTTTGACCTAGGTTCACCAAACTTGTTACACTGGTTGGTCATCACCAGTAGATAGCCCCTATTGATTTTGAGGTCATTAGGTCAAAAGTCAAGCTCACAGGGACCTTCATCCTAAAAACGGTTTCCGATCAATAACTCGAGAACGCTTTGACCTAGGTTCACCAAACTTGGTATGCTGGTTGGTCATCACCAGTAGATGAACCCTATTGACTTTGAGGTCATTAGGTGAAAGGTCAAGATCACAGAGACTTTCATCCTACAAACGGTTTCCGATCAATAACTCGAGAACGCTTTGACCTAGGATCACCAAACTTAGTATGCCGGTTGGTCATTACCAGTAGATGACTTCTATTGATTTTGAGGTCATTAGGTCAAAGGTAAAGCTCACAGGGACCTTCATCATAAAAACGGTTTTCTGATCAATAACTAGAGAATGCTTTGACCTAGGTTCACCAAACTTGGTATGCTGGTTGGTCTTCACCAGTAGATGACCCCTATTGACTTTGAGGTCATTAGGTAAAAGGTCAAGCTCACAGAGACTTCCATCCTAGAAACGGTTTCCGATCAATAACTAGAGAACGCTTTGACCTAGGTTCACCAAACTTGGTATGCTGGTTGGTCATTAAAAGTAGATGACCCCTATTGATTTTGAGATCATTAGGTCAAAGGTCAAGCTCACAGGGAGCTTCACCCTAAAAACGGTTTCTTATCAATAACTAGAGAACGCTTTGACCAAGGTTCACCAAACTTGATATGCTGGTTGATCATTACAAGTGGATGACCCCTATTGATTTTGAGATCATTAGGTCAAAGGTATAGCTCACAGGGACCTTCACCCTAAAAACGGTTTCCGATCAATAACTAGAGAACGCTTTGACCTAGGTTCACCAAACTTGGTGTGCTGGTTGGTCACCACCAGTAGATGACCCCCTATTGATTTTGAGGTCATTTGATCAAAGGTCAAGCTCACAGAAACTTTCATCCTAAAAACGGTTTCCGATCAATAACTACAGAATACTTTGACCTAGAGTCACCAAACTTGGTATGCTGGTTGGTTATTACCAGTAGATGACCCCCTATTGATTTTGAAGTCATTAGGTCAAAGGTCAAGGCCACAGGGACCTTAATCGTAAAAACGGTTTCTGATCAATAACTAGAGAACGCTTGGCCCAATTACAAGCAATTTGGTGCTGCTGGGGGCCATTTATGTTTTACAAACATTTCTTGTTTTCCTTTCATTTTAAATAATAAGACGTCGTCATATCTCCATTTAGACTAAATAAAGCGAGTGTCTTTAAGCTATTTCCCCCCATTTTTCGAATATATTTGTATTGTTTCTATAATTAATTTTTTATCAACTGTACACTTCTGAAATTTGAGTACCTTGCAGATTCAGTATAAATTTATGACCTACTATACAATTTTAAAAAAATCATCAATTCATGATTTTAATTATTTGTGTACTTTGCAGTTTAGTCTGCTGTACTCCCCATATTTAATGGGATCATAAATGACTATTTTCATGATTTTTTGATTATGTATTTTGTAGTGTCATTTGTAATTTGATACTATTGAATCTTAGTTGTATTTTAACTTGTATTTCATTTGTATTTCATTTGTATATCATTCGTTGTTTAGAAGTTGGATTCATTCAAATAAATTTCATCACAGGAAAACAAAACAAGAAGGCCAATGACCCTAAAGCGCTCACCTGGGTTCAAAGATGAAAGAAATTTTTATGATTGTAATCCAGAAATGGACCAATGCAATTTCATTGCTATAGCTCCAAAAACAAAAAGGAGGTCAGTAGGTCAAAATATAGGTCATGAGACGACATTTTTGAAATCTGAACGAAAAGCTGTACACACAGTCCAAATTTCATTGCCGTAGCTTTAAAACAAAAAAATAGGTCAGTAGGTCAAAAATATAGGTCTTGATATGACGTTTTTGAAATCGGAACAAAAACTGTACACATTGTCCAAATTTCATTGCCATAGCTCGAAAAACAAAAAGTAGGTCAGTAGGTTAAAAATATAGGTCATGCGCTGACATTTTTGAAATCGAATCGAAAAACTGTGCACATGGTCCAAATTTCATTGCTGTAGTTAAAAACAAAAAAAACTAGGTCAGTAGGTCAAAAATATAGGCCAAGTAATAATGTTCTTGAAATCATCTTGAAAAACTGTACAAATGGTCCAAATTTTATTGCCATAGCGAAAAACTTAAAAAATGAGAAAAAAATTGGGGCGGGGGGGGGGAGTGACCCCCAGGGAAGGGGGATGACCCCACTGTGGTCACAGTGCATACTACCAAATATCTAAGCTTCAGGCCTTGCCGTTTGCTATATAACTCTATGTAAAACATGTGACCCTTTGGGTGGGGCCAGTTTTGACCCAGGGGCCATGATTTGAACAATCTTGGTAGAGGTCTACTAGACATTGCTCAACACTAAATATCTAAGCTCCATGCCTTGTAGTTTCTTATAAGAAGATTTTTAAAGTTTTCCCTATATAACTCTATGTAAATCAGTTGCAATTCCTATGCCAAAACATTACATTGACGTCTGTTTTACAATTGTTCCGGTAATCCTATTACAGGTGTTAAAACAGTTTTACAAAAATAATAAATGTCATTACGTGTAAATAAAGTTAATAAAACAAAGACATTTTGTTTACTGTTTTTTTTTTCATTTTCCTCGTGGTCTTTGAAGTATATTTCCCGCCAATACGTACGTGCTTTATGTCTAAGTGTCTAACAAAAACGGCATGCGTCTGGTTTTTTTGGACATTGTCTTTTTTTAAAATAAACTATGTAATTTAGAAATATCATTTCAAATCACCGTAGATCAAAAAGCTGTTTTATTTGCATCCTTAAGTCTATGTCACATTATCGTCTTTTGTAGACCGGTACATGTATTTATGCAGCTTACGTGACTATGTGAGCGCCAACAAAATAAGACAAAACAATGATTTCAAATGTGTTAGAAATTTTAAATAGATTTAATATTTTTGAATGGTTCAAAGTTTTTAATGCGAATGCTCTAGAAAAGAATGATTGTTTGACGCATTAAAATCATAATGCTTGTTTAGCAAATCGTTGATTGGTTACATCATTTGAGTAATCACATTTTGATTGGACATTCTTTTATTAGTCTTGCGTTAAAACTATCATAGAATTATTCGTGGAAGTTACCGTGAAACCCTTAATTGGCAAAAGAGGCAAGATACTCTAGTATAGGTTATTTGAACACGATGGATTAAAGTAATTGTTACACAATGGGATGTCCCGTTAGGTCCCAGCAGTTTGCAAGACGAATAAACACTTTTAGGGTGATCTCAATAAACCAATCAAGTGATATGCCGCGGGCGGTCAATAGACGCGATTATGTTTAGCGTTATGAAATTGCCGAATTAATTTTGCCAGTGTTTGAATTTTTTTATCAAAGTTAAATTTCGCTGGGTTTTATTATTATTATTATTATTATGTAAACGAATATTCGGATAGGAAATCCGTATCTATCCGGACATCCCTAAATTCAAGTAAGCCCTGGGCGGGGTCAATTCTAACCCCAGGGTCATAATTTGAACAATCTTTGTAGAGGTCCACTAGATGATGCCTCTTACCAAATATCTAAGCTCCAGGCCTTGCAGTTTCTGACAAGAAGATTTTTAAAGAATTTACTATATAACTCTATGCAAAACATGTGACCCCTTGGGTTGAGCCAATTTTGACCAAGGGGCCATGATTTGAACAATCTTGATATAGGTCTACTAGACAATGCTCAACACCAACTATCTAAGCTCCATGCCTTGCGGTTTCTGACAAGAAGATTTTTAAAGTTTTCCCTATATAACTCTATGTAAATCAGGTAAGCCCCGTGCGGGGTCAGTTCTAACCCCAGGGTCATAATTTGAACAATCTTTGTAGAGGTCTACTAGGTGATGCCTCATACCAAATATCTAAGCTCCAGGCCTTGCGGTTTCTGACAAGAAGATATTTAAAGATTTTCATATATAACTCTATGTAAAACGTGTGACCCCTTGGGCGAAGCCAATTTTGACTCAGGGGCCATGATTTTTAATCTAGGTAGAGGTCTACAAGATAATGCTGAACACCAAATACCTAAGCTCCAGGCCTTGTGGTTTCTGACAAGAAGATTTTAAAGTTCTTTCCTATATAACTCTATGTAAAACATGTGACCACTAGGGCGGGCCGGTTTTAACCCCAGGGGCCATGATTTGAACAAACTTGGTAGAGGTCTACTAGACAATGCTGCATACCAAATATCTAAGCTCCATGTGTTGTGGTTTCTGACAAGAAGATTTTTGAAGTTTTTCCTATGTAACTCTATGTAAAATCAAGTGACCCCGAGGGTTGGGCCAGTTCTGACCCCAGGGTCATAATTTGAACAATCTTGGTAGAGGTCCACTAGATGATGCCTCATACCAAATATCTAAGCTCCAGGCCATGTGGTTTTTGAGAAGAAGTGTTTAAAGGTTTTACTTTTGTTTGCCATGGCAACCAGAGTTCTGCATGGAATTGAATTCTTTGAACAACTTTGGAAGAGCTTTAGGCAAGGAACATCCCATGCAAGTTTCATTGAATTTGGCTTAGTGGTTTCAGAGGAGATGTCGTTTGAATGAAATTGTTGACGCCTCACGACGCACGACGCACACCGGACATTGGGGTATGACAAAAGCTCACTCTGGCACTGTGCCAGGTGAGTTAAAAACGGAAGTCGTCCTCTATTCTTCTTGTCTCCTGCGCCCTCTCCTCCATACTCCAGATATTGTAGCGGCCCGGAGAGTTGTCAATACGGCATTAAACCTTTATAAGAAAACCTCTGTCTGCAATTACTAGATCACAAGGTTCCAGTATGTCTGCAAATTTTGACTGGATGACAATTTCCCGATCACTTGCACTTCCTTCATACACATCAGACAAGTATGTAATAGCACCGGTGGGTGAATAGCCAACTAGGCACTTTAGTGTACTACGGTTCTTGTATGCTGAATACAGGTTGCCCAGCTCAGCAAACTCTCCAGATGATTGTAAAAATATTTCAAAGCATTCTATTATTATTCTTACATTTTTAAAAGACCTGAAACAAGCAGGTAAGTGCTTACGGATAAGGTCTCGCGAAGGAAACATTTTTTTCCCACAAAGGCTCTGTGCTTTTATAGAGATACTGTATCCATGTTATACCAATTTTAGAAACCATGATAGAGCTAGTACTAAATCTAAATGCCAAATTCTTGTTTGGGAAACTTTGTCGTCACTTGACCAATGACAACAGAAGCTGATTTTTTGGTGAAAGATTCTTTATTTTCTTTATGCTTTTCCCTGAGCCTAACCAGTACTTCAGTGTGTTTACAGAGCTTCCAAGAGATTTGAAAAGGTGTTGAAACTGCAACACAGTTATACCTGTATTAAACTGAAACAACTTTGGTGTCAGCTTTAATATTTCATATGAAAATGTGGCGTTCTGTGTTTTCTGTGGTAATCTTGCATTCATGGTCTTCTTATTTTGAAGTATGCGCTTCTCTATTTTATTTGCCAGATGATCGCTGCAGGAAAACTGTGTCTGAGTACCTCTGTCACTGGAGTGAAGTGGGGTAGCCATGTAAACTTCCTCTTCAAGTGAACATGAATGGTTACTTATCTGAAAAAAGATCAATAAATGCAAACATAATGTGCCTATGATATAATAAACTACAGTATTTCATGCATATCTATTAAGTACAAAGTTTTCAGAGTGTTAATCAGTAATTTCTTTTTTTTTTCAAAACACATTTATACATGCTGACAAAAATAGCATTTAAATGACACTTCATTACCTCGGGCATTTTAGTGGGTGATGCCAAGGCATTATTCTGATCAGTACTTTCTATTTGACTGCTGTGAGGCACATCTTGCAGCATGATCAGTACTTTCTATTTGACTGCTGTGAGGCACATCTTGCAGCATGATCAGTACTTTCTATTTGACTGCTGTGAGGCACATCTTGCAGCATGATCAGTACTTTCTATTTGACTGCTGTGAGGCACATCTTGCAGCATCACAAGAGCTTCTGATGCTTCCAATAAAGCTCTTCTAGAAACAGGGGCAGCTCTGGGAGTAGGTGCCTTCCGTTTACGAAAATACCTCTGTACCTGAAATTAAAAAAGATCATGTCATGTACATTCATGTTTATCTGATGGGGAATAATGTGCAAACAGACAAAAGATTATATTATAAGTAAGAAGCAAACAGTTTGAACAAACCCTACATTTACAGAATAGTGAGTTTAACCAGAAACTATTAGTCTTTTTTTAAATTGAAAACCTTACCTGTGCAGGAGTATATGTAGCTGGGATGGGATCTGGATGAGTTTCCGTTGGTACTTTGCCACCAACGAAATGTTTGCTACAAATATAAGTCCACTTTTTTATCCTGTCAGTTGTAAAATTTTCACGTCCACATGCTGCAATCCATCGTTTACACTTATTTTCATCACTTTTAGGCTTTGGAAATTGAATAAAAAATACTCCATGCATGTGTTCCCTGTCCATGTACCTGGAATCACTATTACAAACACCATAACAGCAATGTTTGTTGGCTCCTTTTAGTTTTTTCACAGATAAATCAGTACATTCCATGTTCAATTACATTGCTACAAATACAATCTTACACAAATAATATCAGGTCGGTCAAACCCGACCAGCAACTGTTTCGAAGATCAGTGCTTATCAGTTAATCTATTTTAAGAACATTCTTTACCTGTGAATCCCTCCTTGGTAACATTCAACCTACAAAACCTTTTATTCTCTATATCTATATTATTTTGTACCGTTTTAATTAGTAACGCTTGTTTCATTATTTTAAACATCAGAAACTTTGAAAATTCAAGTATGGAACTGGTCATATACAGTAATGACATTGGGCAGAGAATTGGTTATATTATAATAACTGCTACATATCCTAAAGAAGGTGTTTGTTTTTAAATGAATTGCCCCGAAATATGAAATAACGAAGTTACGAATGTCCCACCACAGGTTAGTCCTTCATTGAAAGATTTTTTACAGTTTTACATTTGTCGGAAAATGCGGATTTGACCAATGTAAAAAATAGCTTCAAATCCGCGGTATACGTCTAAATATTTTGGACTAACCACAGGTGACAGTATCACTGAGCATACATCATCTGGAAACGATTTTGTTTTTTTACTTTTACCACTGTAGCCTGAAATTTTATCAATAATTAACAAAGCCAAAACAACAAACAAACAAAAAATCCCCACTATATACATAAAAAACTACATTAAAAAAATATATATCAAGGGAAGATCACACTCCGACCAGTACAGTGCTGTACTGTATAGTTTATATGCATGCGTATACCGATCCCACTAAACATTGAGTAAGCCATACCAGAGGGGCACTGAGGGCCCATGCACCCCTAGACGGCAGAAAAGAAGTTACTTCTATTCACTTAGTACCAATCATGGGATCCCCGCACACCACTTACAGCAAATAATCGACCTCTGTCGGCTGTATTCGTCCGCCCACCAATGTCCAAGGGGAAACCTACACTTTCACTAGAGGGTGATACTCACTTGTAATTGCTCCCACTACTCGGCTCTCTGACGGGGCCTCCATTCACAGGAGCCTGAAATTGCTCCATTCTAAGAACTGTGCACCTCAAGTCAAAACTTTCTGTATCCAGGCCTGGGTTCGGCACTAGCAATATTATTCTAACCAGAGGCTAATACACGCGTTGTTTATGAAAAAGCTGTACTTGTGTATTTTTTAAGTGTAATAAGTGAGAAATGACAGTCAGCGTGAGGCCGTTATTTCATTAAAAACGATCGAGACCCGCGACTTGACAGGTTTGTAGGTGGACAAATGGGTTGCGACTTTATAAAAAAGCAAAGTTCCCATGTATATAACAAATTGGTTGCTTAGGGTATGGCGGAAGTTTTAAATAACAGTAAAGACATTCAAGAATAAAAATACAAAACGTATATGTATCGAACCATAACAGTTATCATATGAAACACACAGCATATGATCCAGACACAAATCAGGTGAAATAAAACAAAAATATAAATCTCGTTCACATTTACATGGCAGTTAGAATCTTTAAAAAATACTTTAATGAAATAATACACGAGATGGGTACAAATGGTACTGAAATACACTTTTATCAATACTTAAGTCAGAATATAAACAAAAAACAACAACACAACAACAACAAACACTGAGAACCTTGTATTGCTTTACAACAACTTTTAAGTGTTTTCTTTATTTAGAAGTGCTTTTCCCCTTGCCTTTTTCCTTTCTAGAACAAGATTGACAATACCAATTGTTACTTTGTTTCAAAAAAGCCTCCAGTCAAATTCACACATCCGTAGTGAAACCATTTGTCACATATGTCACCACCTATACTCTCGCCTTCAGTATCAAAAGGTTTCTCCTCACACACATTGTCACAAATAGGGCAAAAGTATACTGGTACATTTTCTAGCAAAGTTTCCGAGTCATTTACTTTTTTACTTTTCTTACTTGAACTTAATTTCGTCTTTTTTTCTTATCGTTTTTTTTTCAGGTAAGTCAGTTTTTCCTTTTGCACCACTCCCATCCTCTAAAGCTTGAATTTTAGTTCTTAAAACTTGTCTTTTCCTCCTTGGTATAGAACTTTTGAACTGTTTTAAACTGTCAACAATGGAAAGTCGTATGAAGTGTTCAGTGACAGATTGGTATAACTCTGCCAACAGGACAATTAAAATTTCATCCTCGAAATTATCGTCGTTTTCTAAACAGAATAACTTATCCAACGAGACAAAAGATTATTGTTGCTATCAATAGAATTTCTACAAAGATTGTGAATGTCATCCAAAATAAATTGTATGTTTTCTGTTGATAACAATGCCTGTAATCCCATGTGAAGTGTTTTAAAGAAATCAAATACCGCATCATTTACAACTGTTAACCCACGACTCTTATTTTGCTTGAATTCAATTTCTTACATCGTTGGGTCGTTTGGATCAGTTTTATCTTCTGATACGGAAAATAATTTCAGCATTTTTTCTTTTTTGTAATTAATCTGCCAAGTAAGTTTACTAACTTTATTTTGTTTACCCAGACTTCTTTCAACAGATTCTTTTAATATTTGTCGTATTTTGTGGACACAAACACCAGCAATGTAACGTAACTTTGATCCAGCCTCAGTTAAGGATTGCACATTTGAAGTTGATGGTCCCGACTGAGTGGTTAATGTTTCCGACTGAGTGGTCAGTGTTCACTTGAAATGTTATCCTGAATAAATTCAGCGTTTGAACTCTTCAGATGAGATAAAATCTGGTGTTAGAATTTTAAACAATTCACTTGAAATGTTATCCTGAATAAATTCATTTACATTAAAATGACAATCTAAGCGGGACAGTTCTAATTCCGGGCCTCCAAATGCTTCCGGTTCCGAAGTATATACTTCTTCAGGCGGGTCTGTAGGACAGTCTGTAAGGATGTTCAATAAATTTCCGGAACAACAAGTTTTGTCGAGCTCCATTGCCTTGAAAGGTTTTCTACAAAATTTAAAGACCCAATTGGGATGTTTCGCAAATGCAGAAGCCATATTTAAATTTCTTATGCAAAGCCCACTTTTACACACGGCTCTTCCAACGGCTACTCCTAGCTGTCCAGGTGCATAAAAGGACGAGCAGTCAACTTCTAAATGTTCAATTGTCTGTCCCTGAGCACGATGAACAGTCATTGCAAATGCCAAAATAACTGGAATTTGCGCGCGCGACGCCAATATTTTGTTCTGATTTGCATCAGCTACTTCAAATTACTCTGGTTTCATTTCATGAAGATTACCGTTAAAGTTTATAATCGGTGGATGGCCTTCAGAGAGTTTGTGAACTATGCCTCTTTGCGCATTAATTAATCCACCAGCTAGATTTTTTATCAAAATAACGGGCGCCCCTTCCTTCAGTAAAGCGTTTTAAGGACCGAGGACCGCATCAGCATATGTCTGTTTCCTGTAATATCAGACGTTATTTCAAATTTATACAAAATTTGCACTTAAAACATCTAATGCTACGAAAATTGTGAACTGAACATAATCAGAAATAACAATTAAGTAAACGTTTTGTAAGGAAATTTCATCACTTCAAATTGATGACATTGTGTGGTTTTATCCTAGTGTAATAATGTCACTTGACGTTTGAAACCTTCTAACTGTTTAAACGTATTTACAACACAATTCTATTACAACTTAATAAATGTGCAACGTTATTTGTGCGGAAAATCTACAAAACGCATAGCATTAACGGATCTGTTACATATGCCAGAGATCTATGACATTACATATGCTTTGATTTTTAGATACAATTTAATTAAAAATAACAGAATAAAATATGTGGTCGAGCCCGCCCGCTTAGATCTGTAGGTAGAGCGCAGGTCTGCGGATCGTGGGGTCATGAGTCAGACTGGCCAGGCGTATGTACTCCATCCGTGACGATTTGATAGAATACACTGTGTATAAAATCATTAGTCCTCCATCTCTGATTCATGTGGAGGAATTGGCAGTTACTTGCGGAGAACAAGTCAGTTCTGGTACAGACTCCAGAAACTGTGGTCAGGTAAGGTGCTCGCCGTTTTATAACTCGAATTACTATTGAAAAAAAAGTTTATAACCTTACCGTCGTCTTTTGCTTTGAAAACTTGACTTTCGCCCTCTAATTGATCCAACATTTCCTCATTTATGTAACGGGCATCAAAATTTGTAATAAATAAGCGTGTCTTATGCTCGTAAACAACATCCGGCCTTTCACTTACGTTTCTCAGTAAATCGCTTGTGACATTAGATGGCGAGCCGTCGCATAATTCCTCTACCGTGCTCTTTTTGTCTTATCACCTGAAAAAAAAAATTGACATTTCTTCATATCCCAGTGGCTGGAACTAAATTTAATTCGCTTGCAGTCCCCGGCCATTTATTGCATATACAGTTATAACAGTTCTTGTTTCGAATTTTCGTTAAAAGGATATTTCTGATAAATATCTGAAATGTATCCACGCTGTTTCTGTGCAGAAATTAAACCGATTTCTTACAACTATATTCTTTTAAAAGTGCATAACATTTTTAATTTTGATATAGATATTTCATATTATTGCCTTAATATAGCTGAGTAGCTTCCATTATGATGTTTCCATATATGACATAGTTCGCCCCTTCCGGGACCCGAAGACGGACAAGGGAAAGTCAGAGAAACTAACTACTCAGCCATGAACGCTTTGTTAATTTCAGTCAAAGCAAATATAGTTGTATGTATCCTTGATCAGCTTCCCGACAACTTCCTCATAAAAGTTTGCGCAGTTCGTAAATACTACTCTTCTACTACTTATACTATACACGGGCCTCCGTGGCCGAGTGTTAGAGTCGTTGTCTTCAAATAACATGCCCCTCACCGCTCAGTGTTCGAATCCCCACTGTGGACATAGAATCTTTCTTGTGAGGAAACCATCCATCTGGCTTGCAGAAGGTCGGTGGTTCTACCTAGGTGTCCGCTCGGGCCTGAAAAAAAATGCACGTAGGGGCACTTGATTTCTTCTTCAATCATTAAAGCTGGAAATTCGCCAAACGACCTACACTGCGTCGGTGTGACTTAAAGGGATATACAGGCAAAAGTTTTATGCTTTCTTTCTCATTCCTTCTTTGAATATACTATAAATGTGATCCAAATAAATACAATGATCTGTCCCAGTAACAAAAATTTCCTCTTTTTAAATGAAAAACCGGGTGGTTTCCTAACTTGACCCACGTGGGTCTAGATAGAAAATTTAGATTTCGCGCTGAATTTCGAAGTGAATGATTGGACGGTTGAACTACCTGTCACGTGATCTACGGCAAAAAAACAACCCAACAGAAACGACAATTGATTGTTTTTGCCACGTGACTTATTTGAAAATAACTCGGTGATTTCGTTCACGTTTTACTTTTTGTTAAAGAACGTTCAAATATTTACGTTCAAGCCCGCATTTCAGTACAGACATACTGGGAATTTAAAGTTCTTCATATTGAACGTGATTTGAGCAAATAATATCAGTTTTAATTGTTGGCATTCATTTGCCTGTGTATCCCTTTAACAACACAACAAAAATAAAGAAAGAACGAAATTATACTTTATATCATTTAACTGTTATTCTACAACTTGATTACCTTAGTGAGATGTACATGATGGGGAAATGCTGTGTCAAAAGTAGTACTCTCCTTCGTCATTGAGAAACCTGTTTGGGACAGGAGATAGTTGCTTGAAATCCCCGCAACCGATTACCTACAAAGACAATACTCACATATTTAAGTTTGAAAATGAGTAGCACAATAATGCTGGAAATACATTGTTTAATATGGTTTTTAAAATTTGGTTGTTTCAAAAGGCATTTATGATTACGTTTTTAACATTTTTATCAGCATAATATTGAAAACAGACCTGACATTTTATCATAAGTTCTTATCAAAGTTGACAGTAAAGAAATAGACCAGTTTCTCCATCTTACTTTACTTTCTTACTTTACAGAAAATAATTCATGAATGTTTCTACTTAAAAACGAAGCAAGATAAAAACTTTGTATACATTGTTAATAACATATAATGCGTATTTAGAAATTAAATGAACATGCTAACGTAATAACGCGACGTTTATCGCTAGGTATACTCATAGATACTCGGCTTTAAATTACTCGAAACAATCTTCTGAAACAAACCCATACTACTTATAATTTTCTGTTACGACTGATTGCACACTTCCTCGATTAGTTTAAATACAGCCTCAGACAACTGCGTCGGTGAATCGATTATTTGGCTCAGTGGTCTAGCGCGTTGGGTTTGTAAGCAGGATATCGTGAGTTTGAATCGCACACACTGCCGGATTTTTCTGATGCATTAGCATCTTTCTGATATAGACAAAAGTTCGTAAGATTTCTTTTACTAATCCCCAATGATAACTTGACGTTTATATACATGGCTATAAATAGATTATGAATAAACCAACGCAGATTTAGGGGTATGTAAGGTGTCTTTCGTACAAGATAGTAAGTTTCTAATATATACAGGTGTCAAAAGTATTTACTTACCAAACGAATTACCAGTTGATTGTTACCTAGTTATCATAAAATAGACTAGCCCTTAACATTACGCGGGAATGTTAATATCGTTGGGCATTAGTATATGTATATATCTTAATTGGCTAATACCTGTAAACCACCAAAGCATAGGTTATTCTGCTTAAAGGTCATGTGACACGACTATAGCAACTTTGTCTATTCAAAATAATCATAATGTACCGATTAAAATGGTTTAATTGCGAAATTAAGAAAATATTGCTTTTGATAAGAAAAAGCGTGTTTTTGATGATCGAATGTTTCCGTTTCGACATCGGTAGTTTCCGCTTCAATTTTCGTATGTGACGTAGATTTAACCCTACTGTACCAGGCAGTAGTGCAGAGTTACACCGCTCATGAAACATCCGTTTTTAAATGAAAAAGAAAACAAGTTGGCTTCCTTTAAAAAGTAAGCCAAAGAGAGGTCAGCAGCTGTCGTCACTGAAAGAATGAATCTACTTGTTTCCAAGATCATTTTGAATTTTGTAAACGTTCTGTGACTGAAATAATTATAAAAACTAGTAACCTAACTATTATTAATAATTAATACCTTATTAGGCAAAATGACTGAAACTGACTACAATTTAGTTATTTCAAATGTTTTATAGTGGCGTATCTATCATTTAAATAAATGAAACAAATTAAGATAACCTCATGTATTTCATACCTTGTAGAATCTTGTAGAATCCCTAAGGCTTTACTCCCCCCTCTTTTACAACAATGCATGTAGTTGTTGAAGCCAGAGCTCCCATGTTAAGCTGCTGCTTTTCTAGGCTAATTAAGTTTTGTTTTCCCTTTCAAGCTTTTATTACACCTTTCTTAGTCAAAATGTTTTACAAAATAATCAGCGATAGTATCCGTTAAGCTGGACTAAATACTAAAAGGGCGTAAATTTGATCCAAATCGAGGAAATGGACTTGTCAGAAATGCTCTGAAATTCGTAAAAGATATTTACCATTTTTTCATGACCATGGCAAAATAATAATTTGTTCAACAGGCTGATGAGTTTCTCAGAAAAAAAATGCATTTTAGAATTTGTAGTTTTTAAAAAGTAGCATGCATTATAAGAAATGCATCTCTATAATTGTATTTTTTGTGTTTAGTTAAGCGAATACAAAATTATTCTGTACGTTCTGTTCATAATGGGCCGTTTTAACCATGGGCCGTTTTGACCCGATGTTAAATTTTGGTTTCGTTTAAATAAATTCGTATTTTGATTCGGAGCATGCGCAGAACTATCTTTGTAGACTGGTTTTCATGATTTTAGGCTTAATATGAGATCATTAACTAAAATTTGATACGCAAAAATGGATGCCGCCAGCAATTAAAGCCAACACTGTGGAGAGGTCTGATGACCTCTCCAATTACACTAAACCACAAGTGCAAGAAACACGATAAAGGCACACTTATAAGCATAACACCATAAACATGCTATAAATTGTAAATTAAATAAAATAATGTGATTACTTCTCGATTTTTGTAAGTAAATTCAAACTTTGTGCCAGGAGAACGGGTTGTTATTTTTACTTAATAAATATTAATAAATATTTCAATTTCTTCAATGTTGTGGTTCTATATAAAACTATCTCCTCTACGTTTTAACATGCTGCGTAACCCTTCCTCACTTGATGTTTATGTCATAAACAAATTATTTTTCATGCAAGTGTAGTAAAATTGAAGTGAATATAGGTGATCTAATGTGTTCACATTTGTTTCACTGGAATGGAAATTCACACTACAGTTTTTTTTTCACGTTGGGATATTGTTTGAAAAATAATATTTGTTTGTTTGGGGGTTTAACGGCAATTTCAACATACCGTATGTTATATCTCGGCGGTCAGTCCACCTAACCGGTTTTCCTGGATAACTAACCAGTAATTGCCAATTTCTCCGCAAGTGACTGACTACTGTTCCCACTCTGAATCAGCGGTGAGAGACAAATGAACATAAGAGACAATGTCTGAGAACAATTGTCACGGAGAAATTTTGCCCTGCCCAGGGGTCGAACCAACGACCGATGGATTAGTAATCCAGTGCTCTACCTATTGAGCTAAGCGGGCGGGCTTTGAAAAATAATAATATGGCATGTCCATCAAGTAGAAATTTGTGTCTGCTCATATCCAATGAAATGTCAAAGATCCATAAATCACGCCTTATACTGTGGGATTTATGCAAATGGGACCCTTGTATATTCTGCATAGCTGTCAAAACAAAGCAATAAACTTTTTATGACCCAATCACTGATAAAGTTGAGACAAATAACAAAATTTTATGGCAAGTGATCTTACAAATTGATTGCATTACTTTTGATAAGTCAAACTTGTGAAAACATTATGTAATAGCTTGTTGAAAATAAAAATCATTCGACTTCTAAATGTGAACAAATTTAAAAAAGACAAAAACAAAAAAAAATGTGTTTATGTTATGATTTTGACCTAGTTTTTAGAGCTTTTTCATATTATTTGTTCTTTTATCATTATTGTTTTGATTTGAAAAAAGGAAGAATGAATAAGCAAAAAAAAAGATATGCAGTTATAATGAAAAAAATCATAGATCTAGTCAAAGGTTACTTACACGTACCTCAGGCAAAATATACAACAGACCAAAAGCAGCACATCACTGTAAGGAGAATGTTTTTATGGAAAACAATCTCTCGATTGGAGTTAGTTAGGCAAGTCTTCCAAAAAACTGCATCGGGATAAAAATAAGCATGTTCAAAATCTTTTTGGATCAGTTACGTGAAAAATATCTCTAGATATTTTCACTGATGAATCTTTTAATTCTATAACCCTGATTAAACTAGCCTCTATATAATATTGCTCATTGGCTTCGTAATTCCATCAAAATTTCAAATTATTTATTTTAAAAAAATTTCAATGTTTATTCAGGATGTTAGCTTAACTTGTTCAATTTTGTTGCTTTACTATATTCAGTCTACATTTTCACTTTCCATCATACTTTTTAAGTTTTTGTTAACAATCAAGGCAGCTGTGTCAAGTGGCAAGGGATAAATGTGCGTCAATTTTGGTTTAGCTAGTGACAGGTGCGCGCGACCAAGTGTGTAAAATATGGATTTTAATTTGCTATTAAAACATCGTTCAGATGAAAATTACCTGCGGAATTTTGTAAAACGGTCAAAGTTAGGTATATAGTTTTCGCTAATACGAAAATTTCGAGGTCAAAAATTCGTGTCACATGACCTTTAACATGTCGGCAAACATATTCGACCATCTCAAATATTCTCCTTGAGAGCATACTGATTTGGTCAATAACTAAACATTGAGCAGAAGAAATTCTTTGTCTCGCTGACAAATATTTGTACGGTGGCACAGAGGGGACATTTATGTGTTTTTATTAAAATAAGTCGTGCGCACGAGATAATCATCTGGTGCGCACGAGATATTATGTCTTGGCCACGAGTTACTAAGTCGTGCGCACGAGATAGTTAAGTGGTGCGCACGAGATACTATGTCGTGGCCACGAGTCACTTAGTCGTGGGAACGAGATAGTTAAGTTGGGCGCACGAGATACTATGTCGTGACCACGAGTTACTAAGTCGTGCGCACAAGAAAATGAAGTGGTGCGCACGAATACTATGTCGTGGCCACGAGTTACTAAGTCGTGCGCACGAGATAATTAAGTGGTGCGCACGAGATACTATGTCGTGGCCACGAGTTACTAAGTCGTGCGCACGAGATAGTTAAGTGGTGCGCACGAGATACTATGTCGTGGCCACGAGTCACTAAGTCTTGGGAACGAGATAGTTAAGTGGTGCGCACCAGATAGGCTATTAGTATTTTGCGTAACGGAACGGAACGGAACGGAACAAGTGGTGGGGTACCAAACGGGGAATGCCAGATTCTTTATTTTTGTTATTTTTGAGCAGATGATCTCGTGAACTAAAATTTGTCTTTTTATATAAGTAACATGCATCTTTCAGTATCTTTTTTTGCATTGAAACTTATTTCTTAAACTTACGAGATCTTAAACTAAAATCACTATGCATGTGTCGGTTTAATTGCATTTTATGAAGCATAAAAATTACCTCTAACTACTCGCAAGAAATAACTTTTTAGGAGGGTTGGTAGACTGGAACCGATAAGAATGGAATGTTATTTATTAATCAACATTTCTCTTGTGAATATTAAATGAATTGTTCTGCATGCTGTTGTTTCGTTCCGTTCCGCAAAATACAGTTACCCACACGGGTTACTGTATTTTACGGAACGGAACGGAACAAACTCTTTATGATTGTTGAGAGAAAACATGAACTATCAAAAGTTCATTATCAAGGGAACATTAAATAAAGTAACAGGTTGAAGCTGGTGCTATGATTGAAGTCTCAGTAACTTCTGATTTTGTGAATGAACAAAGAGCAAGTCAGTTAAGATGATCTCTTTGAAACCCCAACTTTGACCTAGATTCGTCTATCCACATCATATTTCGACAAATAAACTGCATATTTGCGTTAAAGAAAAAAGTCACCCTCAGGAATTTCAAGGATTTTCTTTTTATATTTCCCGTTTTCATATAAACCTCCGTCGATTTTTCTCTACGGCAAATCGCTATTGTTTATATGGTGACGCCATTGCCTATGGCTCTCTAATTTGAAGAAATGCGGGAAGTCGCACGCGAAAGTGCAGGGGAAAGTTTCACAATTATTTGTTGCCATAAAAACTGTTTGTAATTAAGATACTTGGACTGAAAAATGAAAAAAAAGAGAAGAAGTTACAGGATTATTGAGATCTTACAAGAATTCTTTTGAAAAAGAGAAATACACGGGTGAGTCTTAGCAATGTTCCGAGACGATTAGAATTAGCTACACGCTTGCTTAAGACCTCAATTTGGAGACGAAGAGGTATAAGATCCACTTACTTGTTAAATTCCATAATTTCCCTTTCAATGTATCCATCATTACAGAATATTCCAAATTAAATCATTATAACTGCAATGTTTAATCTTATTCACACACTATGCAGAACTCCAAATCCATATATAAAACACGAATCCAAATCAACGAGTGAATTTATCCTTGATCTTTAAAATAAAAAGTCAGTGTTGAAATTGTCAGGTACTAGCTGAACTATACAAGTGAAACAATAACTATAATTGCAGTATTTTCAAATCGTATAGTTCAAATAAACCTGATTTTACAGTTCATCAGTTAACTGAAATTCATCATATGATCCTGCTATTGACAACACATATTAATGCAATCATAAGAAGTACACACGTTCTACCCAACTCCTACACCACTAACACTGACGATTTTTGAAAAATGCGCCTCTTAACTTTACACAAACACATAGTAGGCATACTCTATATCCAATCAACTTTCAGTATGCACCCTCTAATATCTGACGTCATAATTTATCACGTGTGTATAATATGTGACGTACTTTTATAAAGGGGTATTCTCAATAATTTTAATTGCTTTCAGTTCAATCAGATCACTAGCGAACGATGGGCCAGCTTGTGTACTACTTGTTCTCTGAAAACTGGACAGAAAAATTTAATCCCCCCTTTGCAGGGTTGTTGAAATGATTGGTACTGTGATATTTAATGACACGTGAAAAGTTATGAATTTCATTATAGGGTTGTAAATATCAGTAGAACAGCATTCCAGGTGTCGTGTTTTATTTTCTGAACCACATAACTGGCAAATGTATATCAAGTGATATAAAAAAATCAAGAGCCTGTGAGAGAGAGCATGTCTTTAAAGAATTATTATTGCTATACTAAATCTTTCCCCAATAGGGCGACTGATTTATACTTGTCTATTTATATATGAGGAGGCACCGTGGTCCAGGGGTAGAGCGCAGAGCTCCGGATCCGGAGGTCGCCGGTTCGAATCTCGTCAGAATCTTCACATTCTTCACCGCTGCGCGAATACTGGTATGGAACCCAGGAAGCAGTCATCGAGCGTGGTGAATCTAAGTTGTAAGAACTTGTATCGCAACGATGTAAAATAAATGAGTCTAAACTAAAGTCTATATATGTACAACTTTACATCTGGTTTTAAGAGCTCACTTCACCAACTTCCTTTTCATGTTTGCCCATAAATTCACTCAAAAATATTTGACAGTAGAAGCTAGGCGATTAGCATAGAAACTACTGAGTATTTCATCTACTGGACAGGTAACTGTCTGAGATTTTTGGAGGTATGTTGGTTCATAAAAGTTTTGCTTTTTTATTTGCTTATTCGTTTTTGTTGTCAAATTACTATTGTCACTGAGGCCTTTAGCCTGTTCGTGGCTTTGGAAAATTTGAGCTTTTGAAAGGTAGTTACTCTATGAAGCGTTATGTTTCACACAGCGTGACGCTTCATAATTAACGCTTTTGCCGTTTCCAATTAACCCAAACAGGTGCGCGCGGTTGTTTACATCTTGTTTATAAATGAAATTGCAATAAGTGCAAACCTGATCAAAATCTTTGGCTACTAAACATTTACTTCATTTATAACACTAAATTCAAACAGTGCAAACAAAGCCATAACACATTCATGTCTCAGACCGTTTCAATATGTGGTTGAGGTGCGTGATGGCAAAATGACCAGTCAAAGAAGTATTCTCTGTAACTGAACAGTCTTATCAGCGGACCTTATGTTTTGTGACGTTGTAATGTTATCTTGTATAAACCAATACTTAAGTCTCCGGCTACTCCCATGTACAATAGACCAACAGCCAGATGCAAAGATTATACACGAATGTAATTCGTGAAGCACTGGTTATATAGAGAATATGCATACATAGGGTTGCTACCGCTTGCAAGACTGAGTTTCACGTATTCTGACCGCGGTAAAAAGTGACTTTACGATATTTATTTCAGTAGCATAATCTGTCACTTTACTGATAATCCAATCACAGCGGGGCAGTTTTCTCAGGTATAGCTGTCAATAAATCTGCGTCTTGCAATCTACCCGCAGCCAGAAAAAATGTGCCTGGGCAGCGCCAAAGTTGCTGTGTCGTAATTGTCGCTGCGTTACTATCGGAAATCTTCAGTCAATATTATTTTCATGACCGCTTTTCCATTTCGTACACAGAATGACGCCAGCATGACACTATTGACATGTAAAAGGCGGAGTTTGAAAGAAACACATTGGGCGGCGCTTTAATTGATTTTTGACAGGTGTACCGACAAGTCTCGTTCCTTACCTAACAGTGTAAACTCTAATCAGTTTTGCAAGCGGTAGTAACAGCTGTGGCATTTGTTTTACTAGGGATTTTTCTAGGAACATATCACCCTAACATCTTTACATACAAGGCTTGAATCTCATTATATAACGATTTCAAAGTCTTGAAGATGGATTTAAAGTAATCGAGGAAGTTTTAAACAGGCTAAATTCTCAATAACTTTTGTGTTGAACTTTAAGATGATTGAAATTAAGATTTAATTCATATATGAAAGTATTTTCAATGCTCTTAATTATACAAAAGTTTTCTCTCGAGTTCCGTCAAATGGTGAAATGAAATTGTGAAAATGTATCAGTTTTTTCCTTTATTGGCATATAAACACCGATTACATTTTAGTTCCCCTAAAATTTAAAGATTGCCCTTGTAAACTCTGTGCTCGTGTAAAACTTTTAAAAGAGTCTCGTGCCCTTATAACTCGTCGAAGGATGTATTTAAAATCAGTGTGTGATATATTTAAACTAAGCCATATATGTTATACAACTACATGTAACTTTATTTCATTTGCACGTAATTTTTATTTTTTAATCTGTTAATAAAGTGTTATTGTTATTTTTGTGCTCTGTAAAAATAATGTGTATAATCATGTATGAGCGAGTGGTTATCGGTGTTCAGTTGAAATAGTTTATGTACACACTTGAAATGAACTAGTTCACTTGAGCCTCCATCATACAGTGGGGAAGTTCACTTTACTAATTAAGAGTGTAATTTTAATTTTTACTTTAATTATTTTTATCCATGCAAATGCATTGACGTTTTCAATTCTTTGCAATCATTTTAATGCATGTTATATCAAATATACTTCGGATATTTTATGAGAATCGGTGTAAGACTGGTATACAGAATATGTAAATTTTCTGTGATGAAATATGTAACCAATTGAGTTCCTTTTTGTTTTTTATTAAACGTTCGTTACTCTCGTTAACTGCAAAAAATTGCCGTGCGTATCTTGTGTGCAATTTCATTTATATAACAATTTTAGAGAGATCGAACAGGTATAACTGTCTCAGAAGAATGAGATCATAGGCTGACTGAAATGTTAAGTGAATAAAATATTATGTGTAGCAGCATATTTAAACGCGCATTTAAAACAATTTACTTTTATAATTAACCTACATCACAGTAAAAACATCGCATATCTCACTATAAGATAAGAAAACAATATAATTCTCATATTTCTCTTGACAATTAAGACAAAATGTAAAGCAAACTGGAATGCAACTTCCCCCAAAATTAGTTTGAGAAGATCCCCAGCTGACATACGTATGGGCGCCGCCATTTTGAAAATACTACGTTGCGTCATTTGCATTACTGTCTATGGAGAAATTTATTAAAAGGCGAAATTTGTCAAAACAAAAAACAAGAAAGATAAAATGAAAAATGTGTCTGGAGATATTTATATTAGGAATATAAAAATGCCAATATGTTGCAGGAATTCTAAGTTTAAATGCTGTGAGGAAGGTTTCAAAATTAGGTGGGACAGACTTTAATATTTGTCTTTGTATTTAAGTAAACTGCATCTTTCTGCATCTTTAGTTTTTGCATTGAAACTTTTTTATTTAACTTGCGAGATATTAAAATAAAATCGTTATGCATGTGTCAGTTTAAAAATTCGGAGAATATATACATTATCAATAGTTTATCATCAATTGAACTCTTACGGTTTGTCAGTGTACGGAATGGCACGGCTTTATACAGAGTAGTACAAAATATTATTGTGGAAGAGTTGTTCCCCTTTGTTTTGTGTACCCCGTTTGCTGCCGAATTTTAGGCGATATTAATAAACTCCAAAAGTGGTAAATTTGTGTGTTTTAACTTTCTATTTTCGGCTTTACACATCCGGGTAGTTTTTAAAGATATATCGGTTATTGGGTGTAACTCAGATTTTATCTTTGAGCTATATGTAACTTCAAGATTAAAAAATTACAAAAACTAGAACATATAACGGCCTGATAAGTGCATTTTTAACGATTCTTATTATTTAAAGTTGTTAGGTTTCATAACAAACGACTTCAAAGTCACATAGGCTCCAAAGATAAAGTCCGAGTAACGACCGACAACCGAATGCTTAAATTAGTAAGTTACTGTTATCTGATTGGTTAATGGCTAGAATGACGTCATGCTTAAGCTGAGAATACCGTTAAACCTTACTGGCGTGGTGGCAGCTGCAAAAGGACTCTCTATCTGCTACTGAATAATTTGCGGACATTGTAGCAGACATTTCACGTCAAAATAAGTGTATTTTCACCAAACGGATAGTTCTACTCTACTTCGTAATGACAAAACACATAAACATTTACAGTAATGGTTGTCCGGTCACAAGTAACCAAGTGTACAGTCACACGCATCCCTGCATCTTCACGAGATGTCCATCATGGATTTTGTGAAGAAACATCATTGAAGTTGAAGTTGAATGGCTCAAGTACGTGCACCCAAACAATGGTGTTTGACCAGACAAGAAACTATTTAATGTCTATTTACATCGTTCGAGTCTTGGAGACAAAATAGTGCGGCAGTAAGGTTAAACGGTATAGAAACAAACAAATTTACGAGTGTTATAGTTTACTAATATCGCCTAAAGATTCGGCAGCAAACGGCGTACACGAAACAAAGGGGAACAACTCTTTCACAATAATACTTTGTAATACTCTGTATAAAGCCGTCCCATTCCGTACACTGACAAACCGTAAGAGTTCAATTGATGATAAACTATTGATAATGTATATATTATATATTCTCCTAATTTTTAAAAAGTGTTTGTTCCGTTCCGTTCCGCAAAATACAGTTACCCACACGGGTTACTGTATTTTGCGGAACGGAACGGAACAATATCATGTAGAACAATTCATTTCATATTAACAAGAAAAAAAATAATTAGTAAATAGCATTCCTTTGACCGGTTCCAGTCTACCAACTCTGCAAAAAAGTTGTTATTTCTTGCGAGTACTAAGAGGTAATTTTTTTGCTTCATAAAATGCAATTAAACTGACACATGCATAACGATTTTATTTTAATATCTCGTAAGTTTAAGTAATAAGTTTCAATGCATGATCCAGCCTGTTACTATATTTAATGTTCATTTGATAATGAACTTTTAATAATTCATTTTTTCTCTCAATAATTATAAAGTGTTTGTTCCGTTCCGTTCCGCAAAATACAGTAACCCGTGTGGGTAACTGTATTTTACGGAACGGAACGGAACGGAACAACAGCATACAGAACAATTCATTTCATATTCACAAGAGAAATGTTAATTAGTAAAATAAATTCCACTGCTATCGGTTCCAGTCTACCAACCCTCCCAAAAAGTTATTTCTTGTGAGTAGTTAGAGGTAATATTTATGCTTAAACCGACACATGCATAACGATTTCATTTTAATATCTCGTAAGTGTAAGTAGAAGTTTCAATGCAAAAAATAAAGATGTAGAAAGATGCATGTTACTTAAATAAAAAGACAAATTTTAGCTCACGAGATCATCTTAATTGACTTGCTTGTTTGTTCATTCACAAAATCAAAAGTTACTGATCATAGCACCGAATTCAGCCTGTAACTATATATAATGTTCATTTGATAATGAACTTTTGATAATTCATTTTTTCTCTCAACAATTATAAAGTGTTTGTTCCGTTCCGTTCCGTTCCGTAAAATACAGTAACCCGTGTGGGTAACTGTATTTAACGGAACGGAACGGAACAATAGCTTGAAGAACAATTCATATCATATTCAGAAGAGAAATGTTAATTAGTAAATTACATTCCATTGCTATTGGTTCCAGTCTACCAACCCTCCCAACAAGTTGTTATTTCTTGTGAGTAGTTAGAAGTAATTTTTATGCTCAAACCGACACATGCATAACGATTTTATTTTAATATATAGTAAGTTTAAGCAATAAGTTTCAGTGCAAAAAAATAAAGATGCAGAAAGATGCTGTTTACTTAACTAAAAAGACAAATTTTAGTTCATGAGATCATCTTAATTGACTTGCTCGTTTGTTCATTCACAAAATCAGAAGTTACTGAGACTTCAATCATAGCACCGGCTTCAGCCTGTTACTTTATTTCATGTTCATTTCATAATGAACTTTTGATAATTCATGTTTTCTCTCAACAATCATTAAGAGTTTGTTCCGTTCCGTTCCGCAAAATACAGTAACCCGTGTGGGTAACTGTATTTTACGGAACGGAACGGAACAACAGCATGCAGAACAATTCATTTAATAATCACAGGAGAAATGTTTAATAGTAAATAACACTCCATTGATATCGGTTCCAGTCTACCAACCCTCCCAAAAAGTTGTTATTTATTGCGAGTAGTTAGAGGTTATTTTTATGCTTCATAAAATGCAATTAAACCGACACGTGCATAGTGATTTTAGTTTAAGATATCGTAAGTTTAAGAAATAAGTTTCAATGCTAAAAAAAAAATACAGAAAGATGCAGTTACTTAAATAAAAAGACAAATTTTAGTTCAAGAGATTATCTTAATTGAATTACTCGTTTGTTCATTCACAAAATCAGAAGTTACTGAGACTTCAATCATAGCACCGGCTTCAACCTGTAACTATATTTAATGTTCTGGAATATGTTTATTGCTTTAACTTACGAGATATTAAAATAGTTTAGACAAAAGATGAATTATCAAACGTTCATTATCAAATGAACATTAAATATAATAATACATGTTTTCTCTCAACAATCATAGTTTGTTCCGTTCCGTTCCGCAAAATACAGTAACCCGTGTGGGTAACTGTATTTTGCGGAACGGAACGGAACAACAGCATGCAGAACAACTCATTTCATATTAACAAGAGAAATGTTAATTAGTAAATAACATTCCATTGCTATTGGTTCCAGTCTACCAACCCTCCCAACAAGTTGTTATTTCTTGTGAGTAGTTAGAAGTAATTTTTATGCTCAAACCGACACATGCATAACGATTTTATTTTAATATATCGTAAGTTTAAGCAATAAGTTTCAATGCCAAAAAATAAAGATGCAGAAAGATGCTGTTTACTTAAATAAAAAGACAAATTTTAGTTCATGAGATCATCTTAATTGACTTGCTCGTTTGTTCATTCACAAAATCAGAAGTTACTGAGACTTCAATCATAGCACTGGCTTCAGCCTGTTACTTTATTTCATGTTCATTTCATAATGAACTTTTGATAATTCATGTTTTCTCTCAACAATCATTAAGAGTTTGTTCCGTTCCGTTCCGCAAAATACAGTAACCCGTGTGGGTAACTGTATTTTACGGAACGGAACGGAACAACAGCATGCAGAACAATTCATTTAATAATCACAGGAGAAATGTTAAATAGTAAATAACATTCCATTGATATCGGTTCCAGTCTACCAACCCTCCCAAAAAGTTGTTATTTATTGCGAGTAGTTAGAGGTTATTTTTATGCTTCATAAAATGCAATTAAACCGACACGTGCATAGTGATTTTAGTTTAAGATATCGTAAGTTTAAGAAATAAGTTTCAATGCTAAAAAAAAAATACAGAAAGATGCAGTTACTTAAATAAAAAGACAAATTTTAGTTCAAGAGATTATCTTAATTGAATTACTCGTTTGTTCATTCACAAAATCAGAAGTTACTGAGACTTCAATCATAGCACCGGCTTCAACCTGTAACTATATTTAATGTTCTGGAATATGTTTAGTGCTTTAACTTACGAGATATTAAAATAGTTTAGACAAAAGATGAATTATCAAACGTTCATTATCAAATGAACATTAAATATAATAATACATGTTTTCTCTCAACAATCATAGTTTGTTCCGTTCCGTTCCGCAAAATACAGTAACCCGTGTGGGTAACTGTATTTTGCGGAACGGAACGGAACAACAGCATGCAGAGCGATTCATTTCATATTCACAAGAGAAATGTTAAATAGTAAATAACATTCCATTGCTATCGTTTCCAGTCTACCAACCCTCCCAAAAAGTTATTTCTTGCGAGTAGTTATAGGTAATTTTTATGCTTCATAAAATGCAATTAAACCAACACATGCATAACGATTTTATTTTGATATCCTTAGTTTAAGTAATAAGTTTCAATGCAAAAAATAAAGATGTAGAAAGATGCAGTTTACTTAGATAAAAAGACAAATTTTAGTTCACGAGATCATCTTAATTGACCTGCTCGTTTGTTCATTCGCAAAATTAGAAGTTACTGAGTCTTCAATCAAAGCACTGGCTTCAGCCTTTTATTATATTTAATGTTCATTTGATAATGAACTTTGTTAATTCATGTTTTCTCTCAACAATCATAAAGAGTTTGTTCCGTTCCGTTCCGTAAAATACAGTAACCCGTGTGGGTAACTGTATTTTGCGGAACGGAACGGAACAACAGCATGCAGAACAATTCATTTCATATTCACAAGAGAAATGTTAATTAGTAAATAACATTCCATTGCTATCGTTTCCAGTCTACCAACCCTCCCAAAAAGTTATTTCTTGCGAGTAGTTAGAGGTAATTTTATGCTTCGTAAAATGCAATTAAACTGACACATGCATAACGATTTTATTTTAAGATCGCGTAAGTTTAAGAAATAAGTTTCAATGCAAAAAATAAAGATGCAGAAAGATGCATGTTACTTAAATAAAAAGACAAATTTTAGTTCACGAGATCATCTGCTCAAAAATAACAAAAATAAAGAATCTGGCATTCCCCGTTTGGTACCCCACCACTTGTTCCGTTCCGTTCCGTTCCGTTTCGCAAAATACTAATAGCCCACGAGATACTATGTCGTGGCCACAAATAACTAAGTCGTGCGCACGAGATACTATGTCATGGCCACGAATTACTAAGTCGATTAGTGATTTCTTATGTACTACAAAAACATAGTTAAACAAAAGCACGATTTCAATGAAGATAACCTTGAATGGATGAAAAGTGAAGCATCTCGAAAAAAAGGTATCTACCTTTGGTCTCAACGGAGGGCTTTTGATTGATGAAATCGCTGTACAAGATGACTTGGTTCTTACTAAAAAAGGGGACAAATGGGGCATTATCGGTATGATAGATATGGGAAGTACAAACAACGCTAAAAAATTATCACAAATGGAAAAAGAAGATTGAAATGGCAACACACACTTTGCAGTACATCTTCCATGGATTTACAGGTTTTCGGTAAATAGATTCTAATGATTTTTTTATTATGTCAAGCCTAAACACATTCTCTTGAAGGGAATTATTACTGAACAAGAAGGTCAAATAAGTTGTTATACAATTTACATCACATTTGATACAATGTAATGCTTAAATCATCACAACTGGGATATGCCAACGTCAAGTCATAACATCATGTATATACACAGACAAAATACACACTGTAACAGATACTTAGAAGACCTGATTTAGTTATTTTAAATCTTACGAAGTCAGATTTGATTGTCTGTTTGTGTTGCGTTTAATGCCGTTTTTCAACTGTATTTCGGTTAAATAACGACGGGCAGTTAACCTAATTAATTTTCCTGGATTCAATACCGGTACTATCCTGTTCTCCACAAATATATGCCAACTTCTCCACATAAATCAGAGGCGGAGGATAAATGATTTCATGCACAATGTATTTTATCAAATCGTCACGGAGAACGTGCGCCTCGGCCAGGGCTCGAGCCCACGACCCCTCGATCCTAAGGCCTCCGCATCATCTTCTGAGCTTATCGGGCTGGCTTCGAGGTCATATTATGTGCTAAATGTTTTAACGTCGTTTTCTCACAAAAAACAATGCTTTCGTTAGGCGTATGACTGTTTACAGATCTAGTGTATTGAAACAATAGTAAACAAGAGATGTTTGTAAAACATTTATGCCCCACCTAGCGCCTTATCCCTAGAGGCAGCCATGAAGTTTGGAGGAGCTGGGACCAAGCATTCTATAGTTATTGATTGGAAACCATCTTGCTATTCAAGGACACTGTGAACATTGACTTGGTGACCTGAAAAACTCAAGGGCTCATCTACAAGTCATGAACAACGTAAATACAAAGTTTGAGGAACATGGACCCTATTCATCAGAAACCATTTTGCTTTTCAAGGTCACTGTGACCTTTGACCCAATGACCAGAAAAATGATAGTTGTTATCTACTGATCATGACAAACCTACATACTTAGTCTGACAAACCTGAGCCCAAGGATTCTCTATATATTCAGCAGAAACTGTTTTGCTTTCCAAGATTACTGTGACTTTGACTTTTGAACTAATAACACTAAAAGCTACGGGGACATCTAATTGTCATGACCAATCTCCCTATGAAGTTCTGAGGAGCTTGGCTCAAGTCTTCTTTAATAATTGCTCAGACACTATTTTGCAACACAAGGTCACTGTGACATTGACTTTTGTCCTGAAAAGCTACAGGGCTCATCTAATGGTCATGGCCAACCTATGTACCAAGATTGGGGAATCTGGGTCAAAACATTCTATTGTTATGAATTGGAAATCATTTTGCTTTTCGAGGTCATTGTGACCTTGGCCTTTAAGCTGGTAATCTGAAAAACTAAAAGGGTCATCTACTAGTCCTGACCAACCTACACACTCAGTTTGAAGAACCTGGGACCAAGAGTTCCACAGTTATTGATTGGAAACCGTTTTGCTGTTCAAGGTCACTCTGACCTTGACCTTTGACCTGGTGATGAAAAAACTATTGGGGTCATTTTCTAGTTATTAACAACCTGCATACTAAGTTTGAACATTCTTGGGCCAGGGGTTGTATAGTTATTATTTGGAAACTGTTTCGCTTTTCAAGAACACTCTGACCTTGATTTTGACCTGGTGACATGAAAAACTATAGGAGTCATCTAATAATCATGAATCAATCTTCACAATAAGTATGAAGAACCTGGGACCAAGCCTTCCATAGTTATTGATCAGAAACTGTTTTGCTTTTCAAGCTCACTGTGACCTTGACCTTTGATCTGTTAAGCTGAAAAACTATAGGTGTCATCTACTAGTCATGATCACCCAATATACTAAGTTTGAACAACCTGGAACAAAGGGTTCTATAGTTATTGATCGAAAACTGTTTAGCTCTTCAAAATCACTGTGACCTTGACCTTTGACGTGGTGTTCTGAAAAACTATAGGGGTCACCTACTGGTCATGAAAAACCTACATACTAAGTTTATACAACCTGGTACCAAAGGTTCTTTAGTTGTTGATACGATTGATACAATACCGTTTAGCCATTCCAGGTCACTGTGACCTTGACCTTTTACGTGGTGAACTGACAAACCACCGGGGTCATCTACTAGTCATGACCAACCTACATACTAAGTTTAAACAACCTGGGACCAAGGGTTCTATAGTTATTGATCGGAAACTGTTTTGCCCTTCTATGTCTCTGTGACCTTGACCTTTGACCTGATGACGTAAAAGACATTTGTTTCATCTACTAGTCATGGCCAACCTTCAAACTAAGTTTGAACAAACTGAGACCAAGGGTTCTATAGTTATTGATCGAAAACTGTTTTACTCTTCAAGATCACTGTGACCTTGACCTTTGACGCGGTGATCTGAAAAACGATAGGGGTCACCTACTGGTCAATGCAAACCTACGTACTAAGTCTTCTTCAAAGGTTCCTTAGTTATTGATACGATTGATACAATACCGGTTTGCCATTCAAGGCCACTGTGACCTTGACCTTTGACCTGATGATGTAAAAAACCACTGGGGTCATCTACTAGTCATGACCAACCTACATACTAAGTTTAAACAACCTGGGACCAAGGGTTCTATATTTTTTGATCGGAAACTGTTTTGCTCTTCAAGGTCACTTGGACCTTTGACCTGGTGACATTAAAAACTATAATAGTTATCTACTGGTTATGACCAACCTATAATTTATATTGAACAACCTGGGACCAAGGGTTCTATAGTTATTGATCGAAAACTGTTTTGCTCTTCAAGATCACTGTGACCTTGACCTTTGACCTGGTGATTTGAAAAACCATGGGAGTCATTTACTCGTCACGATCAACCTACAAACCAAGTCTGAGGAAGGTGGGTCCAAGGGTTCTCTAGATATTGATCAGAAACCAAAGTGTCTACCGACTGACCAACCAACATTTGCAAAACTATAAACCCCGTCATCTTCGATGGGGGGGGGGGGGGGGGGGGCAAAAAATTCCTCGATCATACCCAAAACAAAACTTGACCTAGATATTCTTATGATGAATCTGTATACTAAATTTCATTTTGGTATGTGCAATCTCTGCAAAGAAAATGAACAGAAACTGATAATAATTGGACTTTTTCTAAGTCCAAGGGGCATAACTCTGTCAAAAATTGCTCAATCAAACCCAAAATACAACTTGATTTAGATATTCTTATGATTAATCTGTTCATTAAATTTCATTTTGGTAAGACAGTGCAATCTCTGCGAAGAAAATGAACGGAAACTGCAAATAATTGGAACTTTTCTAAGTCCAAAGGGCATAACTCTGTCAAAAATTGCTCGATCCAACCCAAAACAGAACTTGACCTAGATATTTTATGATAAATCTGTATACCAAATTTTATATCAGTATGTGCAACCTCTGCGAAGAAAATGAACGGAAACTCTTGGTGGACATACAGACCGACCAACCTACCGACTGACATACAGCAGCAAAGCAATATGCCCTCCCTTTTTCAAAGGAGGGCATAAAAAGCGCTTTTTACAAGCTCAAAGAAATAATTATACCCAGTAAGATGTAGAATTTACAATAATGATAGACAAGCATTGCAATGATTTCGAGTAAAAAAGTGTTTTAAGATCATATCATCACTGGACATATCTTACACATAATAGTTCATGGGATAGTTTTATTGGCGATTAGTTCATGAGCAGTTTTTTGTGCGAACTTAGTACGATCTGATCTTTTTTAACAATTCATGCATGATAATACTATTTCATGCTGATATACATGTAATGGAATAAATTTGTGCCAGAACGTCTCATTTTAATCATAATTATGCAAAGCAAACTGCTTCATTTGTGTATATTTTTTTAAATATGCACATGAAATAGTCTCCATAAATATGTTTGAAGAAGGCGTATGATGCACCAATAAATTCTATGTTATCCTTGAGCATGGAACAATGACTCATGACCATTTTCATTCTTCCGCTGCTTTGGTGCGCCTTTTTTGAGTAAAAAACGTGCCTTTTATTTAGGTTCCTTTGATGTGTAAGATGTGTCTAGTTTGTATTCAATCATTGTTTCATAAAATGAAAAAGAAATTAAGATGAACCATCGCAACCAATGGATATTTAGCACTTCCCTCTCATTTTTATTAAAAAGATGGCCAGTGGTGTATTTTGGCTCAAGCACAGCTACAGCACACGAAATTTATACGACGTTCTGGCAATGTGTTGACAAGCTAGATGAGCGGGGATTTACGATAGATTATGTGATGCTGGATGGAGTCTCAACAAATCGCTCCTTCACGAACATGCTCATGGAAAATCCTAGAGATATGCATTTTATATTCCCAAATGTGTTCGATTGTAGTCATTCTATTTGTGCCATTCAAGACATTATGCACTGTCTAAAAAAGGTCAGAAATAATACTGAATCAAGTAAATCTGAAAACAGAAAACAAGAGGGAAGATATCTGATTTTAAATGGCACCCCGGTACTTTGGGATCACTGGAAGGAATGTTTCCAGTTTAATTTTCAAAATTGATTTTCCATCCACCGAAAGTTAACAGACGAGCACATAAACTTAACGCCTGCATCTTAAATGTGAAACCATCTTGCACTACAAGTTCTAGATAAAGATTATGCTCTACCTCATGAAAATGTATCAGTCAACACTCGATAACCCTGAAAGATTATCTTCGTCTGTCTCCTTTCTAGAGAAGACATCTGAACTTGTGCAAATATTTAGTGACAAAAGCAGGCCAATATCCTCAATTACAGTTGAACGGATGGACACCTTAAAAGTAGTCTTAGCTTTCTTTAATACTTGGGAATAAAAAATCAAATCATTTGAAGAGTATACGGAAAAGAAAAATTTAATGACGTCTCAGACCAGAGACTATATCAATTCATCAATAATGGCCTTCATTTCACTAATTAACATTCATGTAAAAAACGGTAACAGTATAACTCCTGGCTACATGAACTCAGATTTGGTGGAAAATTTCTTGTCAGCAAAAAGGAATCTGAAATGGGCTTAACATCAATCCGACTTTGGCGCAATATGGTCCTGCCAAAAACGCTATCATTCTTAGTCAGGACAGTGTTAGCAACAAGGCAAACTCGGGAACAGCTGCACAATTCTACAATGCGCATAAGCCCTGTCCTCTAAATCTGAGCAGAAACAAAGCTAACAAAGTAAAGAGGCGAACCATTCGGTTGTAAAGCATTTGCCACTGCATTTTTCCTCTTATAAAGACGAAAAAGGTCATCAATATATTACAGTAAGCAGTGTTCATTGTGTATTTTAATATGTTTTATAAAATCCGAGCGCTCGGACACCAGCATTCTGCTTTCTCACGAAATTTCTTGTTTATGGACGGGTGGGTGGGGAATTTTTTGTTGCCTTCCTTGTGTTTTTTATATAGATAGTGGGGATTTTGTTTGTTTGTTGTTTTGACTTTGTAGTTAATTATTGATAGAATTTCAGGCTCCTGTGGTATGATGCATTAATATGTGTATTGCTAAGTCTTAATTAATAAATACATGAGGATATGGGTATTCAGAGTGGTCAGGATGAGGTTCTCTTAGTTTTTTCCTTATTGAACAGTATTGAAATGCACTCAGTGTGAAGAAGGAGGCTGAAATTCGGAACTGATTAAAGCTGGTTATGTCAGTGGTTTCGGCTGCAGAAGTTCAATCGGATGCCGTGTGAGCTGGATACTGAAAATAGTGTAGGGTTGACAGGTATCTAGCACTTGCTAAATCATAAATCTGTTTGTGTTTTATCCCCATGTTGTATGAAAAGTACCTGGGAGAAATAAAAGATATGTTATGTTCTGTTCTGCTGATTTAGGTGTGCCATAATAGACGAACAACAAGCATGTACATCTGTAGTGTTATGACTCTACCGTGTGCCTTTGAATATCAGGCAATTTGTCCATTTCAATGAATTTGCATCGGCCATGGGTCAAAAAGTGGGGCTTGGGAGTAGTTTCTTTCTTGCAGCTGATTTTTTTGGGGAAGTGTTTCATCTGAAATTTGAGTTTTTGTTGTAGATTATCTTCAATCCTATAAGATTAGCTGTACTTTTATTTTCAGGTTGTATTGGGATTGTCAGTGAGACGCTAACAGTTTGATTGGTCATTTGACGTACAAACTAAACTCAAATTCCCGTAATTACTGTAATGTTAAACACAATAAACTGGTAAAAAACTTTTGGCATTATATTTCTGTATTTTTTTCATTATTTAATGTTCTGAACGATTTACTGCGGGACAGGTTTGTGTGTGGTCTTCGTAACGAAGCCATGAATTGTATCATTCATGAATTAGTTGCCTGCATCTGCCAGTACATCTGTCCACCGAGTCTGAGAGTCAGAAACAGGAGGTTATGAAAACCTACACACACTAAGAAAAAGCCATGCAGTCATTGTGGAAAATCTAACCATATTTCAGACAAATGAAGACAGAACAATGCTGTTTGTCACCACTGCAAGCCCAATAGTTCTAGCTTCCATAACTTTATATGTCACTTTTATGATTTTTGATGTTGCGCGACAGTTAAGTTATAGGTCAACCCCATTTGCAAAGGCTACCAGAATTATGACAGTAAATATGTCACAGTTCTGGTTGACTTTCGATACGGGATTGGCTTCAGCAAACAGGTCTAGCGATACTATAAACCTGTTCGCTAAAGTCTTTTTAGCTACAAGCCCAAGGGACATATGTTCGTCTGAGACTGAAAAAGATGCACAATGTCCTGGGAAGTAATCCAGAGACTGTTTGTCATTAATTCTATGGTGAATGAAAATGAAGGGAAGATCACCATCACTCCAGTAACTGAAAATGTACAAGTACCTATGGAATTAGACACAGGGGTCAGGAGTTTTGCTCCTGTCAAAGCACATTAATATTTAATAACATTATAATTGCTCAGAACGCTTGATTAATTTCTAAGAAATTCTCTAATATCATCGATAAGTAGTTCATTACTGAATAAGAGTGACGTGTCCGAAAGGTGAAATTATGCCTAGATTGTAATTACTGTATATTTATATTGTAAGTATCTAATATATTAAAAAGAATTATGATCAGCAACTTCATATTGATTTCCACTATCACAAAAAAAAGTTTGGTTTCATGTAATTCTAAAATGGTCAGTGTTCAGATAACTGAGATACTTCCTCATTATAACATGAATTAAATGAATAGTTTCTTTCTCAAATAAAAAGAAATAGTGGAATGCTTTTTATAGACAAGTTTAAAACTACAGAATGTTCGTGAATTTCAAATATGGAGATTGATCTTGGAACAGTTACACAATTTTGGCTTGTTCATGAATCATAACGATTTCTTTCCTGTGTAGCACACCAGGAAAATTAAGAGACATGTAGGTACAATTCCATGTTTTTCTTTATACACTTTTCTTATATACGTATTGCTCCACAATCACAAAAAACAACAAACCAAGTCTTTCAATAGAAACAGAATACGAGCCTTGTATTGAAGTTATTTTTCCATGAATGCTACAGTTATAACAGATAAATAATTCATACTTCTGGTTTGATCTCAGATGTGATATATAGAATTGACTGTTGAGCATTTTAACTTGAACTTTATGCTGCTGGCATGGATGTAACATAAAAGGAAATTCTGTTATTTTAAGATATCTCATCTTTGTAAAAGAAGTGGATCATTGCAGACATTGACTGAACATTCATTTTGCTTGCTATATAAAGTTAGGACTGTCTGACTATCAAAGACACCGTAGCTAACCTGCATAATTAAGGAATTTCCTGCATATTTTCAGACATGGAGTTGAATGTTTTTAGCAGTTTAGGAGCATTTTCTTGAGTTACATGATCATGATATTTCCTTGTATAACAATAAAAATCGTAACAAAACAAAGCCTTGAATTATTCTGTATCACAAACTTGAATTCAAGCAGGTACATTAATATTGACAGATTGTTAGAATAAGCCCTTTGTGGCCAAATCTTTTGTCTCATTCATGACTCGAACCCGTGACCACTGCTGTATGCACTACATAGTAATATAATTGTTAAATAAAAGATATGTGCGTTTCTGGCACTCTTTGGCACGCCTTGCTCCAGCATCAGGAACAGCTAGAGGCCAGTGCGATACACTGTTGGAAAGCCGATTTGTTTGGCTAGCAAACGAGACAAGTTTCGGCCAAAGGCTGCATACTACTGCCGAGCCAAGGGTGTCCAAACCTTGAGAAGACATACTGTACAAATATGTTTCTTCTTACCTTTTTAACAATGTTGACTTATGTGCGCACGCTGTAGCTCAATTTGGACTGATTAACAAGTTTTGAGATACGCCTGTAGAGTTTCAACCAAAATAAACAGGAAGTATGGAGAAACTTTTGGTACATATCAACAGGTGATTTATGAGATATAGTCATAATCATCTTAGAACTGCTACATGTGACCCACAAAATGTGTTACCCTATTAAAGGCAGAGGATGAAAGTAACTACAAAGCTACATTTATATTTTAATGTATACTTCCTTAATTCAACAAGACATGGTAGATTTGATGCCTCCTGTAACACCAAATTGTACTGACAGTGCACTGAATCTTGAAATAACCTCAGCTGAAAAAAATATCCTCATATACTCCAGTATTTGAAGCTATTTGAAGCATTCTGACTTAAGACACAAACAATAGTACCATTTAAAAAAAACAAAAAACAAAGAACTGTCACCGTAAGATGACAATGCCCCTGAAATGGGGTTTTGACCTTTGAGCTGAAGACTTCCTTACTAATAAGGAAGTTATGGCCAATGTAAAAGTTTTCGGACTGAGTGACGGATGGACTGACAGATGGATGGACAGTTCAAAAACTATATGCCTCCCTTCGGGAGGAGCGTAAAAACAGGTATGCATGTTCATATCAAAAGAAAGAATATAGGAAAATGCTGAAACATGTACACTACTGCATCTAGGTTACACCACAACAAATACTATGAAAGCTTAGTTAAAACTAACACATTAACAAATCCTACTATTCTAACAGGTGAAGTAAATCTACAAAATCTACTTCATTACAACATGATTCTGTAACACTAAAAATAGAATAAATATAATAATCACAAAAACTTGAAGCTTACCCTCTGAACATCACTACCCAGTTATAATTCTGATATTTCAAAATATTACAATAAACGTAACCGAATAAAATCCAGAATTGTACTAAATTATTAAGTGAAGGCTATTTCTCTGACTTTACTTTAAAACTAGAGTAAATTTTGCAAATTAAAGAACAAAAAAAAAGCAGCCAAGAGAGTCAGAATGATTGGTTATAAGAATTTTGCAGGAATCAATTTAACAAATGATTATTACTGTTCAGAAAGGGCATGTTCAGAGGCACAGCACACATTACTGCTTGCTACTATAGTAATACATGTATATAAATACAAATGTGGCAGTACTAAATATACCCTTTGGAAAGGGCGTTGAACACAAATATAATGGCACACTCTTTGTATGCAAATTACATTTTATTGTTCTGAAAAGACATTGCCCTGGTAACAGTTCATAAAAATGTTGATACAAAGAGACTGTTTCTATTAAGACACTAACCTGTGGTTACAAGGAATAATGCCACTTAATTTTTTTCTCAGTGCAATATATCCAAAATGTCTTGGACGTTCAAATGGGATTTTCACAAACTATTGGATGAAATGTTTAAAAACAAATATTTACCAGCTTATGTCACTAGCTAATTAGCTAAATCACTGAAACTGGACATTAAAGACAAGTTCTGGAATCTGTTCAGAACAATGATCTCTAAGAAAGCAATTTGCATACAAACAGGATAGCCTGTATCATTGGCACCAACTCAAATGCTCCACTTGCAAATGAAGAATGTGGAAACAATTCACATCACAATTTTAAACCCTATACCTCTTAAACATTCACAATCTCTTTAAAAATATCTCCCCATGAAGAAAGCTTTTCAAAACAAAATGTAGGCAAATATGATCCCATAGTACACCTGGAACTCAATGAAATACATTACAAATTAAAAGGGTCTTGGCTTGCCAATTTACCACTCTCAACCTTTTCTAACCTTTCTTTGAATCTGATTTGTTCTGCTGGTTGAAAGACTTGCACCAAACATGTCATTTGTAACTGAGTTCCAGTGTACACATTAAGGGACTGGAACTTCTTTTTTTCAATCAGAGCTAAAAATCTATCTACACTTCAAATCAAATATGCAGGACAAAAATCTGCAGTACTGATTATGGTGCTATCCCCTCTGCCCCAAATAACTGGGAACCAAAATCATAACAGCTTTATAATACAGTATAAGCATTAAACTAAACAAAATCAATATGCCCAATGAGAATAGTTAGAAACAGTCTTTATCTTTGGACATAACTGAACTCTCAATGATGTTCATAACAAGAGGGCCATGATGGCCCTGTATCGCTCACCTGAGTATGACTGCTTTTAACAAAGTTGCTATGGACCTGGTTAATTGACCCTAGATGACCCATATTCGAACCTGACCTAGAAATTATTGAAACAATCTCTTTGACAAATTTCAAGTTTATTTGTACTGAAAATGTTACCAAGGTTTTTCCATATTTGGGCTCTATGACCTAGTTTTTTAACCTAGATGTCCCATATTCGAACTTAAGCTAGAAATTATCAAAACAATCTCTCTGACAAATTTCCAGGATATTTGAACTGAAAAAGTAGCCTCTAGAGTGTTAACAAGGTTTTTCGATATTTAGGCTCAGTGAACTAGTTTTTGACCCCAGATGACCCATATCCAAGCTAGGTATATCTGAGCTACAAATCATCAAAACAACCTTTCTGACAAATTTCCAGGACATTTGGACTGATACTGTAGCCTCTAGAGTGTTTACAAAGTTTTTTGATATTTGGGCTCTGTGACCTAGATGTTTTGACTCCAGATGACCAATATTCTAACTGGACCTAGAAACCATAGAATTAAGCTTTCTGACAAATTTCCAGGTTATTTGGAATTAAAATGTTACCTCTAGAGTGTTAACAAGGTTTTTCCATATTTGGGCTCTGTGACCTAGTTTTTGACCCAAGATGACCCATACTCCAACTTGAGCTAGAAATCATCAAGAAAACCTGTCTGACAAATTTCCAGGATATTTGGACTGAAAATGTAACCTCTGGAGTTTTTTTACATATTTGGACAATGTGACCTTGTTTTTGATCCCAGATGACCCATATCCAAATCTGAGCTAGAAGTCATTGGAACAACCTTTCTGACAAATTTCAAGGACATTTGGACTAAAAATGTAACCTCTAGAGCATTAACAACATTTTTCTACTTTCGGGCTCTGTGACCTAGGTTTTGACCCCAGAAAACCTATATTCAAAACTGAGCTAGAAATCATTGATAGAACCTTTCTGACAAATTTCCAGGTTATTTGGACTGAAAATGCTACCTTTAGAATGTTAACAAGGTTTTTCCATATTTGGACTCTGTGACCTAGTTTGTGACCCAAGATGACCCATATTCGTACTTAAGCTAGAAATCCTTCAGGCAACCTTTCTGACAAATTTCCAGATTATTTGGGCTGAAAATGTAACCTCTAGAGTGTTAACAAGATTTTTCTATTTTTGGGCTCTGTGACCTAGTTTTTGAACCCAGATGACCCATATTTAAACTTGTGCTAGAAATCTTTGAAGCAACCTTTCTGACAAATTTCCAGATTATTTGGGCTGAAAATGTAACCTCTAGAGTGTTAACAAGATGTTTCTATTTTTGAACTCTGTGACCTAGTTTTTGAACCCAGATGACCCATTTTTGAACTTGAGCTAGAAATCATAAAAGCAATCTTCCTGACAAATTTCCAGATTATTTGGGCTGAAAATGTAACCTCTAGAGTGTTAACAAGATGTTTCTATTTTTGAACTCTGTGACCTAGTTTTTGAACCCAGATGACCCATTTTTGAACTTGAGCTAGAAATCATAAAAGCAATCTTCCTGACAAATTTCCAGATTATTTGGTCTAAAAATGTTACCTCTAGAATGTTAACAAGGTTTTTCAATATTTGGGCTCTGTGACCTAGTTTTTGAACCCAGATGACCCATATTTGAACTTGACCTAGAAATCGTCAAAGCAACCTTTCTGACAAATTTCCAGATTAATTGGGCTGAAAATGTAACCTCTAGAGTGTTAACAAGATTTTTCTATTTTTGGGCTCTGTGACCTAGTTTTTGAACCCAGATGACCCATATTTGAACTTGAGCTAGAAATCATCGATAGAACCTTTTTGACAAATTTCCAGGATATTTGGACTGAAAAAGTAGCCTCTAGAGTGTTAACAAGGTTTTTCTACATTTGGGCTCTGTGACCTAGTTTTCCAACCCTGATAACCCGTGTTCGAACTCGTCCGAGATATTAATGAGACAAACATCCTGACCAAGTTTCATGACAATTGAGGCAAAAATGTGACCACTAGAGTGTTAACAAACTAATTGTGGACGGACGGACGGACGACGGACAAAAGGTGATCAGAAAAGCTCACTCTGTCACTATGTGACAGGTGAGCTAAAAATACTACCAGTTATGGCACTAATAGTCTTGTGCATTGTCTTACAAAAGCACTGATTATAGGTTTTTTAAAGGCCAATACCCTTTGATAACTGAAAAAGTGAAAACACTAAAGTCCTTTGTAGCTCATTTTAAAGATTATTTTTTTTTTGCTGCTTAATACCATTCCAGTAAAGTCAATGTGCTTTTGCATTTTTACTTACATTAACAAATATTTCAAAAGTAAATACCCAATGAATAAGAAACACTGCATTACCGTATATAATCGCTTATAAGACGCTCTTGCTTATAAGACGCATCCCTAACTTTGGGTTGAAAATCTGTACTTTTTTTGCTTACTCCCTACTTCAGAAATCTTATTTCTAGCACTAACTGCAATCACAGAACCCAAGACTGATCGGAAGAAACACACCAAAAAGTCAAATTATCCTGTAAATGGTATCACTAACAGAAACTAATATAAAATAAATACAACTGTCAGTAAAAAAAATTTGTATAAGATATAAACAAGAACAAGAAGGTTGCAAATGTATCCAAAAGAAAGACCACTTAAACATAGCAAAATGTGATCAAAACTCACACAGACAATAATGCATCACATTTAGTTGAATTTAACCTACACAAGCTGAACATAACAAGTCAACTACTGGTAAGATCAGATTGGGTTGTGTACCAGATGTAACTCTGAAACTGCTCAAGACCTTGGCCTCAACAGTAGTAATCCTGCAAGAAGAGATGCAAGAAAGAGATTCATACTGTATTTGCTCTGATACAATCAAATGATGCAATGTCTATACATAACAATATGTATATGAAAAATGTTTTCATTGATAAATGAGACTTACAAAACAAATGATAATACATGATAATTAGAGATGCTGTAGTCCTTCTATCTAAACCCTTTCCAGTCTAAGAAGATGCCAGAGCTATGAAATGAAATATCCAATACTCTAAAATACATGTTTCAATAAAAAATCAATAGCAATTGTGAAAATAGCCCATCTATTATCCAGCAACATGTTAGTACAAAGCAGCTCATGAAACCTACAGTATAAAGGTATATGCCCATTTTCTATCAAAAGTAACCAAATTATAACACCTTTAAAAATTCTTAGATTATTTTCAACCTAGTACACAGCCATTATTCTTGTTTCAAATACCTTACAATTCTTTCCTAAGAAATAAACAACAACAGTTGTATATTTACACAAAGGTTCTGGTATATAAAAAAACAAACCCAACTAAACTACGTTCTCTACAAAATAAACAACAGAATAAACTAAATATAAATATTCTAAGCACATAGAGAATACAATATACTAATCACTATTCCTTAATATACATTTAACAAAATGCTAATGAACACCACTTAAAAGTCTTTGTTTGCATTACATATGTCTTTTAATCACCCTATCATCTTTACTACACTATCTTAAAACAAATGTCTTTTAAAAACAATACTAGATATTGATGTATTTGCAAATCTTTGAACTAAAAAGCAAATGTAAATGCATATGAGACATTCACATATATGTTAACATGCTTATACACAACACGCATATTTAAACATTGGTCCTCACAATGAAATGGTACCCTGATAATTAAGGGCATCCTAAACTTATGGTTAAGAGGCATGATTCAATACGTAAATAAATCATCTAAAGAGAAGACATAAGTACCTAGATATAAACATAGTACCACAGCTAATGAAATTTTTGTTAATTTAAAAGAAAAGTTATTCTTCTGTATGATTTATCATTCTATAATTGCATAGTAAAAGCTGGGCATATTCAACCATGCAGTAAGTACCATGTATGCATGTTACTCATTGAGTCTTCCTTACCTTTCAAATCTAGATAAACCTCGAAAAAAGCTTAACAGCAATTTTCACAATATTTATCATTTTTGTAAATGGTTCTTCTGTTTTAATTGTAAAAAAAACAACAACAAAAAACCCAGTTTACATTTAGCAAAGAAAATGTTATTTTTCACCAGATCTAGACTAAGTCAGAAAACCTTCTAAAGATAATGTGCATTTCCTTGTAAACAAGTCTTTATAATAAGAAAACTGTCATACCCTCTTAAGAAGAAAAAAAATGCTTGGTACAATATAAATTGGCTATTTTTCCAGTTTTTAGTTACTAACGTGGCTGACTTAAAATATTAATGCCATGATTTTGGAAAATCCTAAAGAACTGATCAACAACTTAACAAGACACTTACTGGTTAATGTATTTCCTTTTCAGAATTTCATGAAAAAAAAACTATGAAAATGTACACGTCTGAAACCTTAATATTTAGAAAACCATTTGGCACTTTTGAAAAGAAAGCCTGAACAAAAATAAAATTACCAACTAAATATATACTCATCATAGTTACCAGTAGACATTCAAACTAGGATTTCAAATAGGTGGTAATTACTATACCTATATCTTTAAAAAAAAAACAGGACATACTTTGAAATACTTGGTATGCAAATAACAAGACAATTTTATGTAAACATCATCACAATAATCAGTCTGTAGTTAAAAAGCAAAGTTTGCCTAAATTTACTTAGGTACAAAATGGAGGCATAAATATTTTAGACAGGCTTACACTTGGAAGGTATACCAAGGAATGCCAGAACTGTTTAATTTCTATCATATTTCAGGGATGGAAGACATGGTTTTGTAGAAGTATATATAGGAAGATTATTGAATGGGATGATGCCTCAATCCATGAAACAATTCGAACTCTTGTTTAACAATCTGTGATATAAAAACCTGTTTACAACAGTGTGAAATCATACTTTAAAGCATTCACTGGAAATTAGAATTTTAGCATTCTGAGAACAGAAAACTTCTAACTTTAACTCCTGTAAGAGATAAAAATGGTGTTTTACCACTGGCACTTGCAATCCATTTATTTACATGCAACTGAAGACAACATTTTGCAGGAAACTAACAGAAATCGTGCTGATGAATTTATGTGATTTCACTATATCCCATATAACCTGTTAAAGTAACAAACATTGTGCAACTGAAGTCAAATCAAGTTGACAAAGTCTATTTTTTTAATTCTTTCTTTGTTATTTTCCATTTTAGAAATCCAAGCTACAAATAAAACTTGCATCTTTATAGTTAATATAATGCTGCGACCTCCAAACTGTTGCCACAACTTAAGTCAGTCTTGCCAACAGAACAGAGCAAAGTGAAGCCAGACTTTGTAACTCTGTAAATTTCAGCTGTCTCTAAAAGTATGGATGCTGAGTATATCAAAGTAGATTTTTACTGAGCTCAAACTGTGGCTACAATTTCTGTCCCAAATGGCTGATATGGTGAGGTGTTTATAACATAGAAATGTTTACATGGAAAGTAATGGTACATCAAACAGATCACAAGCCCCTTCAGTGTCATCGAGATTGAAATAATAGTCTTTATCACTAGGAGGTGGGCTAAGTCGTAACAATGGTGCAAATGCTGCAAAAGAAAAAAGACTCTATATCAAAACACGTAAAACAACATAATTCACTAGTCATAAATTGTTAAATAAGTATACAACAATATAAGTTTTAAGATTTGCAAACAGACGTGTAAATGAAGCTTAAGCTTACTTTAAGAAAACCAGTTAACTTCTAAAGTAAATGGCAACGGTAAAAATGTGTTGCCCAAACTGTGATTAATACCTTAGATCTTCAGTATACCATGCCTAAATTATCAACAAATATGACAACCACTGCACTGAAGTAGTTCACAAGTATCTCTGAGTTACATTGGGATAAATGCTTGCAATAACTTCCCAAAGTCCCGAATAAGTGCATGTGTCATACCAGGTTTTGGTGAAGTAAAATGTCTATTTTTTAAATATTTTCAAACATGATGGATGTCTGGATTGAGACTGTCTCCTTCTTGCAAAAACATAGCAACTGTTACCGCTTTTTGTAATTTGCAAAATGTTTAATAAAGACAAAAACTGGGAGGGTTAAATCAGACTATAAAAGGTAAAATAAGCTACCTTCTGATGTCATTAGTTCCTCAATAAGCTGCCCGTCCATTGCGTCTGAAAATATAAACCTTGTATTCAGAGGTATGAAATAAAAAGAACTGATAATTATTTTTAAATAAACAGATATACCAACCTGCTATATTCTAAGAAATAAGCAAATGGGTCTTTTTTTACTTGATATGTCTTAATATTAATCTTGTTTTAAAGTTACAGGAAAGCTCTTGTGTCTGTACCACCACAATTCCTAAAAAATTGAAAAAACCATGTTTTTATAACTTCTGGAATAGCTTTTTAAGAAACCATGTGTACTTTATACATATGTATATAAAAGAAGAACAAAATCTGTCTTTTAAGTTTTATTGTTTCACTTTAAAGTGTCAACCTCTGAAAAGGTTATGCAATTCTCACCAAATTCTGCTTTTGCTTCATCAAACAGTGTATCGCTAGGAAGACCTTCCATGCCTGTTGGAAGTCCGAGTGAGGTAGACGCTTGTTGCTGAGTATGTGCCTGCTGACCTTGCTTTCGTGGAGATGACCTTGTTGCCATGCGGTCGCCATGGAAACTGGTGGGCTGAGATTGTCGTAACGGAGATTTCACAGGTGATTTTTGATTCTGTGTGAAACAAAAAATTGCAATGACTAACTTTCTTATTGACAAGAAAGATATCATATATTCTTTCGAGAATATTTTATACATATCAATTTTAAACAACTGCTAATAATATGTAAGTACATTATGCCTATATAATTACAAGGTTTCAGATTTCTAAATGTCCAAAGAAAGACAACACTGATAAACAACATGCAATACAATTTTATACAGAATGTCTGTAGTTTGTAGATATGAGACAATAAATTCCAAATCATTTACTGTCTTCTAAGCCAAAGACAATACTTTCTTGCAACATTTTAACCTGTTTTTCTTCATCTTTTGTACAAGAAAGAAAATCCAAACTACATTTATTATGTTAAAATACACTGCAAATCCAAACTAAGAAATCATATATACATATGTATTTATCTATTTATCAAATTGTACTTACTTTACTAGATTTCTGTTTGGTATTCTGGTTTGGGTTAATGTTCTGGTCTGCTGCCTGTGCGGCAGCTTGGCACTTGCTGGCTAGTATATTATCGGCAGGCGGGACTTGAACTACCATGGGGGACTGATTTTCAGAGTCCTTATTCACTAACAGTACATTTATAGGACCTGAGGTACTCTTTAAATTGATCTGGTACGTCTTTTTAAAACCTGGACCCTGTAAGGTAAATATATGGAATTATATAGATACATCTTTGATGCATTTATTCATACTGAAGAAAAATATCTGGATTTATCTTCAGAGGACGTACAATGTATAGACTATGTACATGTAAACATTTTATGAACAAAAAAAGCTGTAAGGACATGAAAGTAATTTGACATTCTACTTTATACAATCTAAAGCTTCACTACTTCAGGATAATAGGCATACAGAAAACTACTGAAACACACCACTGTTCCTAGAAAGTATCAGTAGTAGACCCTACCATCAGGAATGTAATGCTTACTTTCTTAGATAGAGATTCAAGTAGATAGAAGTACAAATGTGTAAATATTATGTGACTTTTAGCACTTCAACATATACAATAGTTGGCGACTTAGGATTGAAACAGACAAAAATTTCTGGAAAATCAAACTGACAGTAACATAGAAATCAACTTGCAAGTGCAGAAAGGTTTAAAATGTTATAACATTAAAGAAGTACTTATACAACATTTCTGCACTGGCATGACAAAATACCATGACTGTTAAATCACAGGGAAACATAAGACTAGTCTCATTTTAAAAAGTTCACCTGTACTTATTCTTTCAAGAAAACTGCTTTCAAACAAACAGCTATAAAGGCTGTTTTACAAAAGGTGTTAACCTCACAGAGAGCAACCCACATTCTAAATCAAATATATGGACACCACTTACTATTTCTGGTATTGGTACTTCAAGCTGTGTTCCTGATGGAGCTTGTATAGCTAGGAGAGTATCTCCCTTAAAACATTTGCATATATCTTCATGTGTCACATATGCTAGACTAGAACTTATTAAGGATCAACTGTGTATGTGACCTGATGTTGCAAAATAAACAACCTTGTGAAACAGACATCATTGAGAAAATGACATCAAAGTTGACACCACAAACTAGTTAATGATTTATGCAAACACACAATGTTTTCTGCTTTCTCTGAATTACCATAAAATGATTTCTATGAAAAAATGCATGTATCTGAAGGTTACTGAAACATGGGTATGGATCAAACAACAATCTAGCAACTATATCACATGTTGCATGCTACTTGGTATGATGTCCAAGTTGTCATAATGTGAAAATTATTGATAAAGATATCAACATGCATTGTTATACTGTACATTCTGGTAGCAAGAATGTGATAACAAGTATTCAAAAGTAAATCCAAAATAGTCAATTATCTGAAAGTAAAAAACCCTGAAAATAAAAAATTTGACCACATTGTTGAGAATCTCACAACATGGCTCATATATTTTTCAGTGCAAAGTTAAGTAGAATTTGACATGAAATGACATTTCTACATAGTAAATGAGAACACTTACAATGTAACAAATAAATGGCTTCATACTTATCCGTCACACCTACAAATTCATTATGCTGCTACACATTTAGAAACCTTAATTTGTTCCTCATATAGTATTTCATTACTAATGTCTTTCACTTACCATAAGAATAATGATCCATTAAATTACACAATATATTAAGTTATTTTTTATTCTTAGAAAAGGATACCGAGTGTTTTCAACTTCATCGGTGACATTTTTGATACTCTGTTGTATCCAGGTTTTATGCTGATCTAACTCTTGTTCTTTTCTTTTAAGATCCTCAAGTTCCTCTTGTACAGTGTACAGTTTGTCAGAGTACTCTCGTGTGTTACAACCCGGACCAGCTCCCCTGAACAATACAGTCTGGGATTAATGCCGATTATATGTGTATAAATATATGTATGTGCATATATCCTTATATACACAATGTATATAAAAGAATGTTTTAGCTTTATTTACTTGAACTTTACTGTAGCATGATATTCTAAAAAACTGAAAGATATTTTTCAAATTGTATTGCTTCCATTTGAATGCATTTTCAGACAGCAGATTTCAATATACAGGCAAACATGTAGTTTTAAACCCTGAAATATCTTATTAAGCTGTATTAAAATTATGTAATAATGTTTAATGGTAGGATCTTATGGCTTCTATGTAACATTGTCTGAATCTATTCCAAGGGGAGCCAACACCTCTATCAACTCTACTTACTACGAAAGTGAACTACAACTTGTGCAATTCATTTGATAATTAAATGCACCATGCTATTTTCAAATTATGGTGAAAATAAAGACAAAATGTTTAGTGTATTATACTTACTTCCACTGTATACTGTTTTTTGACTTCTTCTCAATGAGACCTATTCCCTCCAAGACATTAGTAATATCATATATTCTTCTTTTCTGTCTCACTGCAAGCTGATCTGCAGCCTATAACAATGACAATCATCAAGCATTTTAACAAAATAAAGTTTTAAAGCTACTGACCCACATTTTTCGTGGATGCATTAAAAAAAGAATACAGTACACGCAGCGCGGACTTTGACAACGAACACCCGTCCCCGCGACTTTTTTAGTGTCCGCGTTGAAGACCAAAATGACCACCGCGTTGAGTGTTCATTGTATAAAACGCGATGGTCAGCGTGACCGTCCGCGGTGATCAGTACCGCGCCATGTCGCGGCATCGGGACGCTGGGGTTTGCGGTGTCAGAAGAAACGAAGACGCAACACAATTTTACTTTCCCCTATTTTTTTCTCAGATGAGTTACAAAAAACACGTAATTATTACTAGCTGAAGTTGTTTCTTTTTCTTTTTAATACCCCATCCGGTTGAACTTTATTTGTTGACGTTCGATGTTTGGCTGTATGATTGAGGGTAACACAGCCGATTATGAATAGATTTACACACCTACATGCCATCTTGTTAACTTTAATTGCTGCAATTAATATATTTTCAAGTCTTCAATCGGTGCCACCCTTGCATTAATCCACTCGCAAATAAATTACACGCAAATAAATTACTAACGATCATCAAACTGCGAAAAGTTAATAGATCTAATTTAAACTGTCAAAATTCGAACAAATCCACTCTAATTATGATGCATTTATGTACGAACGCTCCTTTTTGTTTACGCAAAGAATGACCATTCAAAGCAGTTGCTTCCGGAAACAGCTAATCATATTTTCAGAAAATGAATTGTCTGTGTTTTTAGGTCAACACGTGTTTAACTTCTTTCGACATCTGTATTGTCTAGGCGCTTGGCAAAAATTACTGCCATATAGTAACAAGCATTTTTCAAAAATTCCAAAAACAAAAGTACACAATAAACCTATACCGCATATGTACTTGAAATTTGGTTTTAATTTGACCAACTGAAGTTAGCCACAAAATACATGTAAGTAAAATAAGAATGAGTAAAAAGAAAACCACGTACATGTACTGTACGCTGAGTATGTTGAAATGCAGTAATCTCCAAGTCAGAACATCGCGGGGACATGCGGCGTTCTGTCACCGCGACACTGGTGATCATACCCCTCGGCGGTTGTCGCGGTGATCATTTTAGCGGACACCCGAAAATGTTAACAACGTCAAAGTCCGCGCTGCGTGTACTGTACATGCACACAAAGAAATTCTAGTTGGTGACCAACATTTATAATAGAATGAAATTTAATGAATTCTCAGTACACTGTGATCCTGTGACCAAAAACTTAACCATTAGAAGTATACCCATGAAACACTTGTGGTCTATGCATTTATTCAGGGTTGCCGAAAACCAGAGGAAACAAAATTCCCAGACATTTCCCTGACAAATTTCAAATTTCCTTGACACGTTACATTGCGATATTTGGTCTTTCTGTCATAAATTATCTATATAATCAAGGGCCATATTTGGACACTGCCTTCAATTAATTAGATGGTGATGTTGCATTCATTAAATATAAGGCCTTAAATCTCTTTTTTTTTCAAAACCCTCTGACAACTGCCTGACATTTGCTTATTTACTTGTATTTTGAAATTACCCTGACCGTTCTCAGAATTCCCTGACCCTGAAAAAATTTCAATTTCCCTGACTTTTCCCTGATGCGTGGCAACCCAATATTTTCAAGAAGTGCTAAAATGTTCTAAATCCATTGTTAGGCAATTGTCTCATGTAATGAAGTGGTTGATTTGGAGTTCAGTGTTTTACATTAAAGGGAATGGGCATGGTACTATGCTTCAGATATCAGTTTCTTTCACACGTCTTACAATAGTAAGGCCGGGTGTCATCGATTATCTGAGTAATTTCACCCAATCAGCAGTGCGTTTTTCATTATTAGTTGATAAAAGAAATAGAAGACTGCCTTTTTATATTATGATTGATGCATCACTTATAGTAGCGGTGGGTCAAGATTGACTCATAGACCAATTTAGCCACAGGCAGGTTTTTGTTTTTTTGTTTTTTTTGATTTTGGGGAAAAGGCCTGGCCTTTCAGTAGGGGAAAAAACACATTCTGGGGAAAAACCCACAGATTTTCAAAACTTTTTTACATAGCATCTGCTATTATACGACACCGCGACTACTATGGAATAACAGATTGTTTAAAGTTCAGAATGATCCAGACAGGGCCAGCTAGCAGTTACTTCCCGTGGTCAAACTATGACAGCCTTGATAGTGACATTGTTATTCAGTCATAAATATCGTCTATTGGTCATATAAAAATGCAAATTTTGTAATGAGTTCGAGAATAAAATCAAACATTTTGTTTATGATTCAGAAAAAAGGTCGAAAATTCTACTGATGGCAGATTTTGGACCCGCAGTTAATACCAGGCCCCGGTTTTTACACCCTCCGGAAAAGGAAATGGATCCTGTGTGTTCTAAACATCGACAATTTGACCAAAAAAGCATTACACAGCTAAATTTTTGGACTAACTCTTACCCATACACAATGACAACGAAGATTAAAACTGTTTCATGAAGAAAAATTAACTTATTCTTCAAGCAACAAAGTTGTGTGTGTACAGGGCTCTCGCGAGGGGGCAATTCGGGCGAAGTCGTCGCTTCGCTGTCTCAAATTTCGCCTCACGTGAAGATCAAAGCGAAAATCAAGTCGCCTTATCAAAATTTAGTTGCCCTTGGCAAACATGGATAAGAGTCAATGGTGTCATAAAATGTGGCAGTTTTTTTACGATACACAGTTTTTTTTACAATACACATAAACAATCGCTTGCCAGCCACTCATTAGGGAATCCCCGTAAAACTCCGCCTCTCGCTATTTGTTGCCTTATAGCCGTGTGTGACGTACAGAGCAAAGACTCCGCCCATGTTATTTATATCTTTTCAACCAGAACACTCAATACCGACACTTATATACAGCGCGTACGGATATACAGCGCGTACGGATATACACCAGAATCGGCCTGTATTTCTTAAATAAATTGAAATTAAGTCATACAATAGTTATTTCTCATTACTTAACATCAGAAATAAAATATCTTCCAAAGGAATTTGAAGTTTCTTCGAGTGGAAAGATGTTGCAAGAGAAAGAAAATCGACGAGTTGCGGAAAATTTGCGCGTACGGATATACAGCGCGTACGGATATACACCAGAATCGGCCTGTATTTCTTAAATAAATTGAATTTAGGTCATAGATATAGATATTTTATTTCTGATGTTAAGTAATGAAAAATATTTTTGAATGACTAAAATTCAATTAATTTATGAAATACAGCCCGATTCCGGCGTAATCTTATGCGCAAATTTTCCGCAACTCGGCGATTTTCTTTCTCTTGTCAAATCTTTCCACTTGAAGATACTTCAAATTCTTTAGGTAAATATGTTATTTCTGATGAAGAGTAATGAAAAATAACTTCTGTATGACTTAATTTCGATTTATTTATGAAATACAGGCCGATTCCGGCGTATATCCGTATGCGCTAATATTCCACAGATCGCCGATTTTCTTTCTCTTGCAACATCTTTCCACTCGAAGAAACTTCAAATTCCTTTGGTATATATTCTATATCTGATGTAAAGAAATGAAAAATAACTTTGTATGACTTAAATACAATTCATGTATGAATTACAGGCCGATTCCGGTGTTTATATGTATGCGCAAATTTTCCGCAACTCGCCGATTTTCTTTCTCATGTAAAATCTTTCTTCTCGAAGATATTTCAAATTCCTTTTGTAATTACGTTAATTATATAATATATTAAAAAAAAAAGTTGTTTACCTTGAAAAAAATTGGCTTATGTATGAAATATAGGTCGATTCCGGTAATGTAAAGTCGATTCCGGTAGATTCCGGTAAAAATGGTCGATTCCGGTAAAACGTGGGACCCTATTGAGTAATGAATAATAATGAGTATCCTGTCGGATATTTTTAGCTGATTTCAGTGTTCATAAATTACCACTAATTGCGATGTTTCGGCAATTATGGGCTTGATTAAAATCAGGTACCCTCTGAGCAATGACGGCGATTAAACTATGTAGGTATGTATATTGTATCACGAGACAAAAAAGGTGCAATCTATCAGGTTTTCTGTGAAAAACAAGTCAGCAATGAAAGGTTGATCGTCGGAAGTGTTACATTTTAATCGTCGATCATTGTTTTCCAAAGGGTCTGTGTATCAATAGTTGATATTAGTTTCATTATATTTCTGAATACTGGTTGATAAAATTTAAGAGATCAATTATTAAAGGGAAATTTATTATTACATAAGCATACGTTGTCCGAAACAAAGAGTAACGAAACAGTATCCACTTCGCTCTGAAGTCTGTCCACTTCTCCCTAACCTTCAACCCAGGGCGAAGTGACTTCTCCCAAAATTCTGAGTCTAGCGAGAGCCCTGGTGTAACAGCTATACTGTTAGCTTAAGGTCTTCAGCGTACACGATTTATATACTGTTACAGGACATGTACGCTGAAGTAAACGCCGTAGGGAAAGTCTACCAATAATCGTGCCAGGAATCTGACACGTTCGCATCAATTCATCAAGCATGCCATTGAGTAAAGTGAACCATATCCTGATAGAATTATATATATATTTTTACTAAACCCAATATTAACACATAAAAAACTAATTTCGAACACAAAATGCCTTAAAGTTTCCGATATGCCTTAAAATTCAGCACACCGCCGCCATCTTGCCAAAATGTTTGACCACGTGATCACGAGAATGACCTCGACGGGTTCATCAGCGCGGATGGTTAAGAAAACAATACCATGTGCTTTTAACTCCGCAACATTTGTTTACAAGTATCCAAAAGAATAATCATTGAAAGAGTGTCATAATATAGACCCAATTCTTTCTGTGACACTTGTCACTTGTCAATTTTATACATGTATAGTTTCATTACTTCTACAAACAGGTGCTGTCAAGCAGTTCGTTTACGATTTAGTCTAAAAATAGATAGTCATGTTTGTTTTCTAAGCGGTTCATGCGGTTACGTCATACGAGATCTCGCGAAGCTTCTGACAGTCAGTCGGAGAAACTGATATTTCTCTGCGAAACAAGCAATATAATTGTATTTATTAATATTTTTAATAGTTTAAATGGTATGAAATGATATTGAACTCATTGTTTTATCGAATAATGCACAATATTAAATTGTGAAAAGGGTATTTGCGAGGTAAAACGACGTTAAAAGTATGTGTGTTATTCTGGTTAGGTTTCGCAACGGGTCTGATCCAAAACTTTAATGCCGCATCATGTAAATGAACAAAATGTTAAAAAAGCGGCTTATAAAGTTTTGGAAGCCAGAACTACTATACTGTATCCAGGATTAGACCCTGGAGTCTAAACCTGGAGTATATATAGTAGGTTCATTCCGTTTTTGCAGTATAATATAGTATGTTTACAGAATATTGACATAGAGCTCTATTTCAGGAGATTGCCTGCATAACTTACATGACGAACCGGATGAGGTCAGCTAAAAACCATTTACAACTTCATTAAGAATTGACAAGTCATCCAAAATTGTAAGCTTGCAGATTTTCTGTTAACAATGATAACATTATTTACCACTTTCAAATCCAAAACACCATCTTTCGCTTCTTGGAGTAATGTCACAAACTTTGTTGTCAGAAGTCCCAAACTTTTTTCATGACGATTCGTCGGCTGGTCTGCTTCTATAGAAAACTGGAAACCCGACATAATGCATTAACCAGATACAGTATTCTCAGTCGGGTGTCAAAGCATAGAAACACGCTATAGCACTTATGACAACAGTTCTCCTGTTTACACAAATTTACTCGGTCACCTCGCCAGTTGAATTCCACTGCCTACCATTTTGACAACTGCATTGTGGGAAAATCGCGTCACGCGTGGTTTGTACGCGAAATTAGCTATTATCACGTAGAACGTAGACGTCTTTACCGGTTATTTACAGTAGAATTTAAACCTGGTTGAGATACTGATCGCTGTTTCTTTAAAATGCTTAAACATTTACTAATTGAAACCATGCCAGCCTGTTTATGCTACACAAAATAAAAAACCAACAGGTCAATGTCGATCACCACAAGAAACAGCAATTCCTCATCCCACAATCAAAAACACAATCACATGAACTCATTCTTCCCAAGGACTATACGACTTTGGAACGAATTACCGACCGAGATTAAGGCTACCCCAACTGTGCCAGCTTTTATCAGAGGACTAAACAAGTTTTATAGATTTTAAGTATTTAAAATAAATGTTTAATTAAGATCTTCAGTTAAATTTTGTTTTCTTTGTTATTATCTTTTATAGTTTTGATGTTCCTGACACGCACCTGCCTAGTATAGTCAGTATTGACTTTTGGCAGTAATAAGTTGAAGTTGTCGTTTGAATTGACAAAATCAATCAATATCTATTTTTGGATATAAAATGTATTCATTTCTGCATGAAAAGGTGAAAAAAACATAAACTTACTTGTGTTAGCACCATTTTAGCCAATGGGGTAATTCTTTTATTAATTCCAAACTGAAGCCACTGTAGTATTGTATCTTTAGTATATATAAATGGTTACCTATAGACATTTTCCAATAGAAATAATTAGATTCAAGATGTTTATCCATTTCTGTTTAGAGGTTGGCTTAACATCGATTTTAGTCAATATGTTATATATTACCCTACAACCCTTTTCTTGTTTAACAAGCACTTTAGCTATCAAAGGTTGCATGGGGAATGTTTCACTTTTTGAGTTGTATGCAAAACTCAGAGAATCCAAATATTCTCTATTGTAATAAAACCAAAAATTGTTGTGTTGAATATTATATATCTGCTAAAATCTTTCAAAAGAATACAGCATACCATCTTCACCTATATGATTATTAATTGAAGTATACACGTTTTTTGGTATAATAATTATTACAGAAAGACTTTCCATCTATCTTAATCATAGGGTTGTTGAAAATTGGCTCAGGAAGAAACCACTCCCAAGGTTTTGAAATCTTTGCAGAGAGTAAGATTATATATTCCTGTTAGTATATTTTTCCAAAAGGGATTGCTAACCTCGGAGATCTTTCTGTTTGCTCAATACTTTCCTACAGAATCAAGGGCTAGTCATAACTTACTAACCAGCACGTGGTGCTGAGATATATCTTTCAGATACCTTCTTCTAATTTGCCCATCTGTGTCACATTTTTTCATTTTGTTTCGAATATAGCATCAGTAAATTGTTAGAATGTTCTTCATTTTTCTAAGTTATGGATTGTTAATGAAAACAGAGTGCTAACTTTTAGTAAAGGAGAACATAATAGCTAAATAAAATTCAAACTTTTGAATTAACAACTTCTCGTCTCCGATCGATTGCCACATTTTACTTCAGCTTGTCATTGGTAACTGTCTTCCTCTCTTCAAAAGTTATTTTATGGCAGGTATTTAATTCTGTGACACTTCCTATGTCATATATTCCAAAATGGTGGTAATAATGGCAAATTTAAGTAAATTGTGGATTTTTACATACCATAGAGTTTTTGTCATAGAGTCTTTTTTTTTTGTTATCGAGATTTCTTTTGAGTAGTTCTTGACTGTTTATACATTGCTTTACTGGATTAGAAGATGAACTATATCACGTACTCAGAAAGACTTCTGTTGACTGTAAGATATCATTTGGTTCCAACTCACTTCTGTTTATTTTTCCTGTGTAAATATAGGTCTGGCTTCCTTGTGCTACTGTCAGACAAACGATTAGTTTAAAGCCATAGATTAGCACTGGATGCAAATAAAATCCTTAACATTTTACCATTACTTAACATAATATTTAATTGCTATAAATAAGATTAGCTCAGATGTTTTAACTCTACTAAAACTACAAAGTTATAATATCACGTTTCCTGCTGTTTCAAAGTCAAACTGCTTTCTCTCATCGTATTTAAGAAAATACAATGCAAAAAAAAAAAAAAGAAAGAAAAGAAAAATGATCAGCAAGCACAACAGCTGTCGTATGGTTATTTGCATTTTGCTCAATATTAAACGTTATACGGAGAATCTGATACGCAAGGTAGCTAACAAGGATAATTTGTTGCTAGTAAGCAGTCAGGTTTGTTAAGTGTTCACTAGCGCTTTCGTCGATTGGTTTAGAAGGGTCGAAAAGCTAGGGTAAGTTCTCGGACTATTATTATGGAAACTCTTTGCGGTAAAAAAAATATTTGAAAAAAAAGTTTCCGGATTTCCATCTGTTTTACTTCACAAACATATTGTGTTTCAAACAGCAAAATTATGACGAAGGTGTATTTATTAGCAATAATTGTTAATTTAGTGCCCCTATGCGCTCCACTGCAGTGTACAACCAGTAATGTAAGAAGGTTTACGCAAGACGTCGCTTTGAGGGGATACACTTGCAAAGAGGATACAATTCTATTTGAATATGTTACCAGCAAAATAGAATGTGCTGTCGTGTGTTTAAAGGATGCAGCATGCAATAGCTTATCGTATGATCCGATTTCAAAATACTGTACTGGCTGTGCTTCCCTTGTCGGCGTGGATGACATCACAAAGAACAACACATACTTCTATAAACTGGAGAAAACATGTAAGTTTCCATGCTATTTTTTCAATTGTAGGTAATGACATAATAGCCGGAGCTTGAGTCTACCTTTTGAAAAATCACCTTTCGAAAACTCTGTACGCTTAGCCTATAAAAATTATATTGTGTTCAAATATACACGTAGAATCTTTTTCATTTATATAAGTTGTGTTAGCATGAACATTAAGTTGATAATGCAGTGGATCAGTTTTAACTTTATAAGAATGAAAGAAGTTGGCTAAACAATCCTTTTGTCTGAAACTGAAACTCGCTGCATGAAACAGGAACTGGTATCTTAAAAAAGTAAATGTTAAGCACATACTGTCCGAAAAGAAGGATAACATTTTAAAATTTTAATAACATGGCCTAATCCAGGGTTACTTTATCAAAATTATATCAATTTAAAGGTCTGTAATGGAAGTTTTTACTACTTATTAAAACGACACGCGAAAAGTAATGACGTTTCGACGCCATGGCGTCATTGTATAACGTCATTTTGAAAATAGGCATTATTTTTTATCGTTAAGCATTATTACGAAACAAAATGTGTAACGGACATTCAGCGAAAGTTTAAGTATCATTTAAGAATTAAACTCTAAGTAGGAAATGTATCTACTTATCATACATATTTTTTTGAGACGCGGGTCGGTAGCAGATGCTCCAGAAGCAGATCGGCCGAAGTCCAGTAGGAGCGAGGAAAGCGTGAGTTCACTTCGAAAAATATTAATGCTCTTGAACAGCCCAGAAAAGTCGGTGAGACATGTATGCAAAAAGAAAAAAAAATCCAGGAGATTTTAGACAAAAGATCAGTGAAGAAATGTGTTGACATGCTATTTACAATTTTACAGAATAAATTAACTACTTCTGTGCCAAACGCATCGAAATAATCACGTCATTATTATTTTGACGCCATGATATTGATGTTGAACACCATTCAATCCCGCGGAAATTCATCAGTTTGTGATTAAGGGCGCACTATCAAAGGGCTTGAAAATTATTCTTCTCTGAAAATGTCCTTCGCGTGAAGACTACATTCAATGAAAAGAACGAAACTTCAAAGTGATCATCTCTAAACTGCATTTTACAGTATATTTATCGTAGGATTTTGTACACACATAAAAATGACCGGCAACATAATTAGTGATCAAAATGCATCAGTTCGCTTGGAATTAATGACAGTGGCTATATGCAAATTTTAATAATCCCTTTCGTTGCGAGAGTTTTCAAAATTATTATGAAGAAGATATTAAAACGATATAATGAGTGAATGTTAATATCAAGAGCAGATTGACACAGGGAGCGTATGTGATATTGACTAAAATCATTGCAACACAGGACGTTTAGTAAATAATTAAAAATAATTTTCTGCGGTAAGTTACGACTTCAGATATCTTCGATGCTGACAAAAGTTCGCTGAGTCAGCAATCAACGACTGGATGCCTATTTTCTAATGGCACATATTAACTGTTTTCAGTTGTCTTTAGCTTTGCCAGGAAAGAAATAAAAATACATGTAGATATGTTTTTCAGCTTCTGGTAAAAATAATATAAATAAATCGTACAACATTTTACAAAATAAACAGACTGATTGCCTACCTTAGCCAGCCTCTATGAAACCATTGTTTTTATTCATTAACATTAAGTTGTCAGTCGTATGACGATGTAAACTTCACAGCTACGAAAGCTTCACACCTGCACTTCTTCGTAAATCTCACACATGTATGAAGGTTACATTTAACTTGTAAGTCAGCGTCACGTGTAGGATTTTTATGCGAAATTTACATCTACGTATTAACCATTCTTTTATTCAACACAGATTTATTTCTAGTAAGAGTATCATTTTTGGAGGAGGGACGGAAACAAATAAGCAGTGGGGTAATTTCTTTAATGGCTCTTTTAAGTAATTGTAATGTATATCTAGATCTCATACATGAATAAAAGGATTGGGTTATCAGGCAAGGGGAGGAGCGTGGGTTATCAAGCAAGGGGAGGAGCGGGGGTTATCAGGCAAGGGGAGGAGCGGGGGTTATCAGGCAAGGGGAGGAACGTGGGTTATCAGGCAAGGGGAGGAGCGGGGGTTATCAGGCAAGGGGAGGAGCGGGGGTTATCAGGCAAGGGGAGGAGCGTGGGTTATCAGGCAAGGGGAGGAGCGGGGGTTATCAAGCAAGGGGAGGAGCGGGGGTTATCAGGCAAGGGGAGGAACGTGGGTTATCAGGCAAGGGGAGGAGCGGGGGTTATCAGGCAAGGGGAGGAGCGGGGGTTATCAGGCAAGGGGAGGAGCGGGGGTTATCAGGCAAGGGGAGGAGCGTGGGTTATCAAGCAAGGGGAGGAGCGGGGGTTATCAGGCAAGGGGAGGAGCGGGGGTTTTCAAGGTACCGTATATTAATTGAAAAAAAGGTGGGCAACCTTACTTGCTGGTGAAAGGCCGTCATACTGAGCACGTCATTAATTTTTTAAATGATGCATCTGACAGAACAGGTACTATGTACCTAAACGTTTGTAAAAATGATATTGTTCGACATATTTACCCCGTTTTAACCGCCAGAAAGACTTACATCTTTGTTTTATATGTATGCAAATGTTGATGCAAATACTCATGATGCAAAATTAACATTGAATCACAATTTTGAAAGTATGAAAGTGTTACCTTTCTTTTCGGACACCTTGTATTTCATGATTATCGCTGATTTAGGCGAACTTAAAACTTAGCCAAAATAACTTAAGTCATGAAAGAGATCATCATACATTTACCACTATCATGTCAATACCAGTTAGTCGTTACCACATTTATTTGCTCCATATTAATTAAAGCGGAAGAGACTTCAAGAGAGTATATAGCAAGGCTATTAAAACGTTTCCTGGTAACAACGTTCTTATAGGATCTGCAATAATCGAACAGCAAGCGCACCAAACAAAACGCTAACTCAATGTACAGATTTGTGCCATTATTTTATTTTTGCTTAGTTGCAAAGTTTTTTTTAAAAAATTTCAAACAAACTTTTACGTTTCTGACAAATTTCAGCAGAGTACATTGGATGTTTTCTTGACTGTCCGAGAATTCTGACCGATCAGTATATATATAATCCGTCAATGACATCGGAGTTTTGCTGCATCCATTGTATATCTCTGGGTATGGCGTACGCAATGACAGAAGTAAGTATTGTGTACTTTTTAAATCATATTCTCTTATCACGATCGGTTAGTTATAATGAAGTTTTACGGACTACTTTTTGAGTCGGAAAGTAAATGTAGCTGGAGTAACTCGGCAGTCACTGAAAGAGGCGAACGTATGTGTCTATTATGCTGACAATATTCTACATGTATTAATTACTGCAATCAATACTTGAAACTCGAAAATGAATTCTAAATTTTATCTTTTTCTTACGTACAAATGGATAATAATTAGATATATTTCCTTTCTGCATTATATTGTGCAGCACAAAAGCTGCCTTTCTAGATATATTCCTCAAGCTATATATATATGTTTCTCATAACAAAGAAGTTGATGTAAGATTTTTTTAACAGTTTGGAAACCAGTGTTTTTGTGGTAACAGTGATGCATCCGTTGACCCACAACAGCAAAGACCCGAAACCGATTGTAACTTCACATGCCAGGGTAATTCAAGCCAAAAATGCGGTGCAGATTGCAGAGGGTCATTGTATCGTATAAGCCTGTAAAACAGGTGAAACAGTTTCATAATTGAATAATATAGCAAACTGTAAACCCTTTGATGAGAGCATGATTATTTTTCATCCAAAAAATATATTATTACCAAATGCCCGAGCCTCTACAAAGTAGTTATAAGATAATGGAAGGCTTAAACAAAACGGCCATATCTCCGAAATTCGTTCCAGTGATAAAACATACAGATCAAGTTTACATGTTTGCTGTAGTTTCTAAAACAGTTTTGATACATAATTGTTTCGATAGCTTTCAATCCGTTTTTTTTTCAAACTTCCAGTCATGTCACTAATTCATCTTTTCAAGATACTAAGGATATCTCCCACCACGCGCAAATTTCAGTACTACGCAAAATTCCATGAAGTCTTATACTTATAACAGGTAAGTCAGGGAAACCTTTTTCTTTATGTCAGTGGGTCATTTGTAGCCTGTTTTAAGTTTGTTCTTACCTCTTTTGTTTCAGAAAAAGTAAGTCATAGTAACAGGAGGGTGCCCAACAAAGGACACGTTTTCAGAAAAGAATGATACGTGTTGAAGCGTTATTAGCTTGTCAGTAGCTTGAGTAAAAATGTTATACCAGTATCACGTTATTATAATTATCAGACCATTTTGTTTTATGCTTTCATGTGTATACAGATCTTTAACACATTCTCACCGATCATGTTTTCCAAACAAAATGGCACAAATTAAAAAAAAATGTTTAGACTTTGAAAGAACGATCTATTACATTGGTTGCATAATTGTTTTTTGTATCTCAGCTTGTTTAATTAGCATACAATGTATTTTCACTATTTCTTATTGGCTGTATTGTTGATTCGCATTCATCTTCCATGCGCTTAGGAAACAAAAGCATTTTCTCTTTGTTTTAGGATAATTTATGATGAAATTTACCTAATTCTTTATCTTATGTATGTAATAACACAACAATTTAAAACGTGAATACGTAAGTAACATAATCTAAAACCATGCACTGAAATACACAGGCCAACGTATTTTTTCCGTTGATCGAAACAATTCCAAAATGTCAATCAGCTACACTATCACTATAGCTTTAATATCTTTACGTGGTGTATGAGTATGAATTTTGTCATAGATATCCTTTGATACAAAACCTATGGCTGACAATGTACACACGTTTTATCAATTAATATTTAATCATAGTAGTTATCTCGTGAAATTCATATGACAGGAAGACAAAACAAGAGGGCCATGATGGCCTGTATCGCTCACCTGAATATGACTGCTTTTAACAAAGTTGCTATGGACCTGGTTAATTGACCCCAGATAACCCATATTTGAACATGACCTAGAAATTATTGAAACAAACTTTCTGACAAATTTCCAGGTTATTTGGACTGAAAATGTAGCCTCTAGAGTGTTAACAAGGTTTTTCGATATTTAGGCTCTGTGACCTAGTTTTTGACCCGATATGATCCTATCCAAACTCGAGCTAAAAATTATCAAAACAACCTTTCTGGCAAATTTCCAGGACATTTGGAATGAAAATATACCCTTTAGAGTGTTTACAAAGTTTTTCTATATTTGGGCTCTGTGACCTAGTTTTTGACCCAAGATAACCCATGTTCGAACTTGAGCTAGAAATCATCAAAACAACCTTTCTGACAAATTTCTGGGATATTTTGACTGAAAATGTAACTTCTAGAGTGTTAACAAGGTTTTTCTATTTTTTGGACCCAGATGACCAATATTTGAATTTAACTAGAAATCATAGAAACAACCTTTCTGACAAATTTCCAGATTATTTGGACTGAAAATTTTAACTCTCTTTCTACAAGAAGATTTTCAAAGTTTTCACTATAAAGGCCTATGTAAAACCAATGACCCAAGGGTGGGACCAAATTTGACCCCAGGGATATAATTTGAACACACTTGGTAGAGGCCCATTAGACAATGCTACATACCAAATCTTAAGGCTCAGGGCCTTGTGGTTTCAGACGAGAAGATTTTTAAAATTTCACTATATAAGCCTATGTAAAATCAGTTGACCCCCGGGGCGGGTCCAAATTTGATCCCAGGGGTATAATTTGAACAGGCTTGGTAGAGGGCCACTAGACAATGCTACATTCCAAATCTTAAGACTCAGGGCCTTGTGGTTTCTGACAAGAATATGTTCAAAGTTTTTCCTTTAAGTTGCCATAGCAACCAGAGTTCTTGATGAAATTGATTTCTTTGAACAACTTTAGTTGAGCTTCATGCAAGGAATATCTCAGGCATGTTTTGTCAATATTGGCTTAGAGGTTTAGGAGGATAAGTCGTTCAAGTCAAATTGTTGACGACGCACGACGACGGACGCCGGATAATCAACGATCCCAAAAGCTCACCCTAACTTCGAAATATCCAGACTGCTTTATATTATTAGTCAAATTGGTTTCGTGTGCGTAGACCTTTTGAGATTTTTTTACCTAACTGTTCAACTAAACCCAAAAGCATAGAACTACTAATGCATATTTTTTATGACGCTGTTCCAGATTTAGTCATATATATTCATTTGAACTTCTAGATTATCTAGTTATGGAGTTGCTAAATGTAATTTCATGTAAATATTTAATGAAATGAATTAAACGATAAAATCTCAAATCTAATAACTTACAACGTGGTAGTGAGCACGCAAATTGGTATCAATAAAATATCAATTAAAGCGCAAATTAAATTGAATTATCTTATATTATTCATATATCTGTTCACGGTCTTGACTGCGAAAACCTTGAAATGTTGAATCATGTTAGGTTTTACTTTTTGCTTAACAGATGTATCGCCTTGTAAATATCCCTAAGAAAAAAAATACATTGTCTGCCAGTCAGAGATATTTACATTGGTACCATTCTAAATATATAGTTCAGTGATTATAATATCGAAGGCACTAAGTTCCTTGATTCAAAACAAATGGTTCTGAAAGGACTTTTTACGACCAAACGAAATTAATTTATGATTTATAAAGATGTTAAATTACTTATTTAAGAAAACCAAATTCCTTCTTAGGATCAACTTTCTTTTCGTCTTAATATAAGAGGTTTGTCTATATATTTGGTCCGTCATAGACGTCCAAGGGGCCGGGGCGTATCTCCTTACAGTCGTACAAAAATAGTAGGAAAAAAAAAGATATATGCGCACACAGATATATGTTGAAAATAAATCCACCAATATTCGTATTCAGTTCAATTGTTTGTCACAAGACCTCGTACATTTAAGAATACATTTTAGAACAAAGGTTTCCTTTAACTGTTTCAAAATAGAAGAAGTAACTGTGTTATAGCGAATATGAATTCTTCATATGACAAGCATTTCACATAAACGTAATACTCATAAACGAGACGTCAAGAAAATATTTACGAACATGTTTATAGAGTAAGTTCAAAAAAAACTTCATTAGGATTAGGAAAAATATATAGATGATCTACTGTATTAACATTTGTATATTTAGATTCTGTTTCAAAAATGTGTCATTTAAAGTGTGTTCTGTACTTTTCCTGTGTATGTACACTTGCACATTTAAATACCTTTCCAAAAATGTATCATTTGAAGAGTGTTCTGTTTTTGTTTTTCCTGTGTAGTTACATTTGCAATAGTAAAGTCTTTTTCAAAAAACATGTATTATTTTCTTTTACTGTGTATTTAAATATGCATTTTTTAAAGTCTTTTCAATAAATGCATCATATCGAGTGTGTTCTGTTCTTTTATTGTGTATTTACTTTTGCATATTTGCCTTTTCCATGTACTCGATTAGTCTGTCGTCCGTTAACAATCTATTATGGCGATATCTAAATTGTAGGTTCTTGTATTGAATAAAAGATGTTTGTTAACAGATAACTGGGTTTGGCATTGTAAGCCTATCTTCGAACATGACCGTTAGAATTCAGTGTACAGCCATTGAACGAACGTCTTGCATGAGTAATCAGGCTGTCAGTTGAACTATCATCTGAATCATTCTTACTTTTCTTTGTAACTGTTGACGAATCTATATCAAGAAGGCTTCCATCACTACGGTGTCTTTTGTCCTGCAACAAATCTCTTTGGGATCAAGTAAGTACTTGACGTCTAAGAACTGCCCATTCGTAAGGACATGAAAGTACGTAACAGAAAGATGCAGTGCAACTTAGAAAAGATGACTAACAGCAGAGTTCCAACTTAAGTCCTCCCTCATAAAACCAACGCTTTAGCCAGAGAACGATTCCCTGGCGCAGTAGTCAGAGGTTGTAGTTATACAGTTATGGGCCAGTATGCTGCACACGATGGCTGAATATGTTTGGTGTCCCAAAAGTTGACATAATTATCTCGGGCAATTAACTTTAAAAACGTTTTTAAGTATTTAATGTTTATACATTTGAACAGCAGTTTTAATTTCCATATATGCGGTGTTTTTTGGAACTTAAGAAATTACTTTAAATTCAACAAAGCTAAGTTGGTATAGCGTTGAGTCGAAATTAGATATCATGACTTTTGTGACTGCCTTGGGCTATCTTTTTTCCAATTTGAAAATTGCTTAAAGTCCAAGGATAACACCGATTTTACTAATACAGAAACATAAACGACAAATGCGCTATGCACAGACTGCAACAAATATAGCACAGCGACAGTTACTGCCTAGTTTGATTATTCACAGATTTTACGTTGAACGAATACCATGTCAAATAGACCTGGTTTAAGAGACGGGATACAATATTAAAAGTAATGAACATTGTAAAACTTAAAGGTGTATTATTTTCATAAATTTATTTAAAGATGGCAAACTATGGATTATGAAAAGAAAGTTATATAAAATAAAAGCAAAAGTCGGTATTTTCATCTGTTTTTGACGCATTTGCTGACATTCACGCATCATAAACATACCACAAAGGTGCAAATTTTTCAGTAATTCGTTTTTGTATATAAAACTTGAAACTTAAACAATACCATATTCTGTTGAGGACACTGAGTACACCCGCTTAAGATCTGCGTGAATATTCCATTTATTGTACAGTCTTGTCATGGAGAGATAAGTTACAAAATTATTTGCAGCTACGAACTCATTTGCTGTCTCGTTATCGACAGGCTGTGAAAAAATTACCGGTTCATTGTTTGGAACACAGCTTGCTAGTTTACAGAACAACGCATGCGCAACAGTTTTATCGTCAGCATAGAGAGGATACATTCGGTGTCCAATATCTGCTGGTCGAAGAACACCATATCCACAAATTCGACCACTTCTTAGAGCAACGTACGTGTTTGCTTGAGGCCAAGCTGCCCAGTTACAAATGTACACAGCCCGCGGTACGGTGTGGAGTTCTGTGTCATAGGCAACGAAATCAGAAATGTCAACGTCACGAAGTGGCACAATTTCGAAATCACCAACCGGCGGGTCTTTGATAAATTCCGGATTAACCGGTCCAGCATTGTAATGAATTGTATATGATTTTATTGTCCATCCAAACTGAGCATAAAAAGTAACCCTATTACTAAGGGAGGTGCCTCCAACGTTTCGGTCTTTCATTACCTCCATCACGTTGCGGAAGAGCTTCTTACCAATACCAAACTTTCTATATTCTTCTTTTACTATGTTCATTCCTGAGGAAGCCACTTTGTCGCTGTGGGCTAGTATGCCATTGTGACCTTTAAAATAAAAAATACAAAACTTTTTTTTTCAATAGATAACTACTCAAACCTCAAGAAAAAATTGAAATTTCCTTTTCTTACAGTAAAATGAATAAAGCAGAGTCTGCATTGTATAAAACCTATCGAATCAAGCACAGAGTGTGGTATATAATTTTTCCAAGGTTGATATATCCGTAATAAACGTTTGTGGCTGATTGATATTACCTTTTCAAGGTCGATAAGTCCTCATATTTACCGAATTCAAAAGGCAGTAATTGTTTTACAATAGAGTTACAAACAATTTTCTTTACATGCTTATTTGATGGTCAATAGAAATTTGTCGTCATACTGACGTCGCTCTAACGTCATTCGGCGCGTATCCTACACTTTGCGCGTGATTAATTTTTGCATCAGTCAGAAAGTGTTTTTGGCTCCGCCTTTGAGTCTTTACAATAATATGTCATGAACATGACCATGTTTCTTCAAATGAAAGACAGTGATTTAGTTGGTTAGTCCTTAGAGAGATAAAACAAGCTGCTTTTCCCATTACAATTATTTCTGAAATAACCCAGTTGGTGGAGTCAAAGACGTCTTGTTATGGGAACTGTCATGTTGGATTTCTTCAGCAAATCAAGTCTTTCGTCACAAAATCTACATTAAGGAATATACTATTACAGAAAAAATATGACGTTAAATTGAAGAGGATATTAAATCAGTGGTCATGTAATAGGGGATTTTTTGCACGAGTTGAAAACGATAAAAACGAGGCTCTGTCTTTTATCGTTTTCCTTTAAACGATTGCAATATATCCCGTATTATTTGATCACGAATATAATGTTCTATTTATATCAAGTTTCGTAAGTAAATGGCGACAGAAACGTACAGAAAGTGTTTGTTTTGTCCGTAAACGCGCGCATGTCTTAGCGTATTGTTGACGTTGACGTCTATATGAATCTAACACCGTTTGATGGTACAGACTGTAATATCCTGATCAAGGGTAACTGTATTAGACGGTAACAAGGCTCTGCCGAATTACCGTTGAACAGTTACTCAAGAGCCGAATATTCCCATCTATACCTGCAATCAGTGTTTGATTCTTTTTCTTGCATATAACACATACATTAAAATTTGGAAGAAAAAAATCACGAAAACTATTATTTCTATTCAGCACTATTTTTTATAGTAGCGTATGAATTTACCACTTCTTTCATTACGGAATGACGTCATTTACAGCACGCGATCGACTTACATGGATATAAGATTATGCGTTATTAAATAATTGATTTGATATCGGCCCTGTTATTTGTTCGAGGGCAGTTGTATTGGACCCGAGGCCAAAGGCTGGTCTGAGGACAATTAACAGAGCCTATACAAAATCACTTATTTAATGACAATTTTATTTCATAACCATTAATTAAAAAAAAAAAAGCTGGCAAACGTTCTACCTTAAAAGGACAATTTTATTTCATAACACTTCCAGAATTTGCTCACCCTCCATCTTCTGTAGTCTGTTGCTTGTGTTTATAAGAGTTACAAGTTGGGTCCTATACAACTGCCATCGGACAAATAATAGGGCCTATATCAAATCAATTATTTAATAATTAACACATATTGTAGCACCGGTGTGAACAGTCCAATCTGATATGCAAGATGAAGAGTTATTACATTAATGTAATATCAAAAATACAACACGGCTATGTTCACGCCTATGACGTCGTCTATGATATAAACTATAAATATTGACGTAATTGAATAGGAATGAAATTTATTTAATATAAACTGAAATTAATTGAATTCAAATGAAGACATTACAAAATAAAAGTTGGTCTGATTTTACAATTGAAATGAAACTATATATATATTTATTTCATAACCAGGGTTCAATACAACTGCCCTCGAACAAATAACAGGGCCTATATCAAATAAATTATTTAATAACACTTAATATATATAATAGAAATGTAAACACTGAAAGTTTCAACTTTTCACATGAAGTATTTTTTCATAAGTTTATATTTTTGAAAATGCTTGAACGAAAGTAAAATAAATTGTTTTTGCTTATTTGTTTATCCTTACAGTATTCGGCTTTATAACAGTATCTGTCTAAGTGGTTGTATCAGTTTCATTTGTCTAATAGAAAATACCTCCACAGTCTGATTAGAAAATTAAAATGCTCTACAAATTAACTAACCAATGACCTGCCCTTCTTCCGTTACAACTACAATAAGTCCTGTAGGATCTGTGTTGAACACACATTCCAAATAAGCTTTCTCCATGTTCCAATGGTTCTCTGCTGTAAGCTCATACAGCCCTTGTATATCGCATCGCTTCATTTGGCGGATTTCGTACTTGGGAGCTTCAATGGTGCTACAAGACCTAGATAGAAAATTGATAATGTGATACTTAATTATCCTTTGGCATATGCTATCACCATCTGTAAGCAGGAAGATATTTCTAATTAACGAAAACGATTTGACAACGATAAAAACGAGTAACGCAACAAAAAGGACATAAAAGATTTAATATGCACTCTATAATAATTAATTTAGAAGAGTCGCTGATGATGGTTCGGTTTAGGTAGCGTGTCTTCGTTTCGGTGCGTCGGCGCTAGCGAAAAGGCGAAAAAACGCAAAGACGATTACGGCGCCGAATTGCGCCTTTTCGCTTCGGCGCTTAGGGAAAAGAGTCTCGGCAACGCTGCAATCAGCGCCATTTTGTGTCGGCGTCTTTTTCTTGTTGTCGCATTCTTGTGAAGAGAGGCGTAAATCATTTACAGAAATTGACGAAACAATGCAGAAATACAGTATAACATATCCTGTATCTCAATATAACGACTACCAGTCTGATGCGACTGACGACCCTACTTTTCCGATCCGAAACCACATTTTTGGTCTGTTTACAGCGACTTTTGGGAGACTACTCTGTCACGGAAATATATTATACAGAATTAAATAGTTTCCCTTGATCTCGCGCGCGGGATTCGAGATTTGTGTACACGAATGAAAAAAAAAATGGCAGCTTGTATAAACAAAAAAGAATTGCTCTAACCTTAGAACAGAAAGTTAGCGCAGTCAAGGAAATGGAAAATGAAACGCCAGCGTACAAAGTTGCAGAGAGGTTAGGGGTCGGAAAAATACACGTGCAAAACGCCAGAAAGCGTAAGATGGACATATTAGCGAACAATGAAAACAACACACCTTGCTCATCAAAGCACCGTTTTAACTAAGCAGATTTTATTCTTAAAATTATATTGGTGAACTTTATTTAATTTTATTGAAGACTTTATTTAAAACGAAATATCAGTATTTTTACAGTGTATTTGTAACATTACGCAACACACTTAATGGAAAAATACATGTATCAAAATTTTTAATGCTGATATTTGACCCCGAATATAAGACCATCTGTCTATAGTGGCTTTATTTTGTAACTTCGAATGAAGGTCTGTAATACGAAGAACAAGCATTAACGTGTTCACTACCTGTCTTAGACATTATCTTTGAGGAAAAGACGTCTGCACGATAAAGCACCGAGACGATGATACAACGCATATACCGCGCCATCACCGGCGCCTCTTCTAATTCGTCTTTTTGCATCGGTGCCTTTGTCGCTTCGGCGCTAGCAAAAAGACGAAGAGACGAAAACACATAGATCGGCGACTTAACGCATCGGCGACGACATTCCAATACGCAGCCATAAGAAATAGACAAATTAAGCAACAATTAAATTGCATGTCGTGATGTATGTCGTGATCAATGCATTTTTAAAGAGTTGAATGAAAAATATAGTTTACGGGTGCCCGAAAGGTGAAGTAGTAATACCATCGCATGTGACAGGACAGAAGTATACATGAAGGACTTGTGTAAAAATTACGTTGTCATATAAGAATGTCCAGGCTTTCAAGTCCTTCAGATAATATAACAACAATGGGAAAGAATCTAACACATTCGATTCTTTAGTTCTGTTGAATCAGAGACGTTTGCTGCAAACCAAAACATTTGCACTACTTTTTCTTCACCTCGCAACATACAAGAGCTACGAGTTAACTTTGGTGGCCTGTCAGACTATAATAGACATTGATACAGACTTGTCTGTAAAGCAGAAGTTTAAATGGCTAATTCGACAAAAAAACAAACATGACAAAAAGCCATTGAACCGGTCACGTTGGAGAAAGAACAATTTATACTGCATTTATGCTGGATTTATGCACGATCGTTTTAGTCGTTAGTTATATAGTCTGTTTTCCTTGATGTCTATCTATCTATTTGAGTTTATTTATCATCAGTACCGATTCCCATATGACCGACGCCCCCTGAAGAGATTAGTTATTTTATGTTGTGGGGGATAGTTCAAAATACAGAAAGCATCCCGTCCCAGAGACACCCTGGTTCTTTTGCAAGCTCAGAGTACAGCACTGATACATGGGACGTCGGTTTAACGTCTCATTCGAAAGACAATTAATAATGTTAGTGGAGGAGCGGGGGATCGATCTCGGGATCCCTACGTTACCAGTTCAGCGCATTACCACTTGACCACTGATCCGTTCCCATTCTTTGATGAAAACAGCAAGGTTATAAATATGTTACGATTTCATCTTTCACTTTAGAATTAGAATTCGCTAATTTTCCTATTTTTTGCTGTGATGGCGATGTTTTTCTACAAAAAGACATTTTTTAATACCCCTGGTCCTTTTTAATATTTTATACATGTTCATCATATTACCCTTTCAAAATACATTTAGTTAACTGTTATAGCATATTGATTGATTGCATTTTAGTTCTTAATTATAATCTTTTTACTTTATTTGTTAAAATATTTTGTTTACTTGAATATATACTCTTCACAAAAGTCAAGCAACAAACATTTAAACTGTGAAAAAAAAATTAATGAGACCTCAATAGTAAATGAATAGGTGCACAAATAATCTTCAACATTTCATCAAGTGAAATTTAACAAAGCATCTTGGAAATCCATTCCGATCTCAAGATACTGTTCACAAAAAGTAAAGCACATAGAAAACAGGTGTTGTAAAATGTAAACAGCCAACGCAAATTTCAAACACTTCAGGTCAAAAACACGCAAAACCATTTTCAATAGCGTGTGTGACCCCCGTTAGCACCAATGCAGCCCTGAATGCGGCGTGGCATCGAGGCAATTAAGCGGTCCAGCTGGGTCTGTGGGATGGCTCTCCACTCCCTCACAAGAGCTACTTCCAGGGCATCCAGAGTGTGGGGACGAACGGGCATGCCATAAACAGCTCGCCCAAGAATGTCCCACACGTGCTCGATGGGGTTCAGGTCTGGGGAACGGGCTGGCCAATGAAGGCGAGCGACATTGTTGTCGTTCAGTTCATTTTTAATGACTCGTGCTCTGTGACATGGCGCATTATCATCCATGAAAAGGTATTCATCACCAAGTCTACTCATTTTGGGGATCACTTGAGGCCTGATGACGTCATTTAAGTAACGTTCATCGTTCAGCGTGCCTCTTTGGAACAGCACAAGATCTGTACGTCCTCCAGTCCAGATGCCTCCCCAAACCATCAAACTGCCGCCCCCATAACGGTCGTGTTCTGCAATAGCAAAAGCCGCAAATCGTTCCCCTGGCTGTCTCCAAACTTCCTGACGCCCATCATTGAAATCCAAACTGAATCTGGACTCATCAGTAAAAAGAACTCTTCTCCACTGATTCAGCCTTCAATTTGCATGTTGGCGAGGCCAGCTGAGACGAGTCTGATGCTGACGCTGACTCAGGGGGACCCGCTGTGCTGGTCGGCGCGAACGAAAGTCAGCCTGGTGAAGCCTGTTCCGCACAGTTTGAGAGGAAACTCTAGTTCCTGTGGCAGATTCCAGGTCGGATTGCAGTCTTCTGGCGGTCACAAGGCGTTGGCGCCCTGCAGAAGTGTCAAGGTACCGATCATCTCGTTGGGTTGTAGCCCTCGGACGACAACTTCTTGACCTTGTCGAGAATTGCCCAGTTGCCTGGAAGCGTTGAAAGGCCCTGTGGATGACGTTTCTGTGGACGCCGTGCTGCCTAGCAACATCACTCTGGGAAACACCACCCTGAAGCATTCCAATGGCATGAGCCACCTCAACTTCTGTCAAAACTCATCGAACCATTGTCGCTAGTGAAAACTGTACAGAAACTAGCTTGGGTTTTCTTTTTAATGAGTGCAATGACAAAGCATAAAACGAAACTTAGTCTGAGCAGTCTGATTTGACCAATAGAAAAACGTGAAATAGTACCTAACACATCAAGTGCCGACTTCTCGTTTTGCACGTGCATCTTATGATGAGTGTTAACGGTGTTAGGTTGCAATGCTTACGTGTTTTTCTTCACAGGTACACTTATGTGAATTTATGTGTCATAGGATCAAAACAAGAAAGAAATGATTTTATAACTTGACTTTTTGTGAGGAGTATATGTTCACAAACTGTAGCAATTTAACAGTACAGCTACAAAATATTGTGATTTCTACGGGGAAATAATTTCTTTCAAATAATTTATCTAATCGTATTCATAGATCCATAGCATGACTCTCAAATCTTATAACAATAGATTTTACCCACAAACATTACCATATGCTCTTTTGTTATATACTTGTTTGTGGTGAAAATATAACTGTACCTCTTTGTTGAAGCATGCCAATGTGAGAGGTCAGGGATACACCAACTGGTATAGGCCTAAATGACACTTAAATGAGCATATATATGGGAGAAGTCCCGGGTCATTTAAATTGCTGACTGAAATTTTTTTTTAATCAACACTCTGATTCGCTGAGTTAATCTTCAGAAAACAACTAAACGAAGATTTTAAAATAGCTATGCAAATGAATGAATGAATGAATGAATGAATATGTTTTTTCCAGAAATAAAAACAATGCTTCTACAACTCAACTCCAATCAATCAAAATGGTATTAAAACATCACATTTTGTCATGAAACCGAGAAGTTTTACTTTTGACATATTTCATTAATAAATATAGAAGTAAACTACATTAGATTTTTTTTTTTGCCACACCAGAGAAAAAAATGGGAGATTTCATAAGTGGAAAAAGTAGGCGTTTTTGGTCTACCTTAGGGTTTACTAATAAAAAATACAATTTATCAACTGCTTCTTACTTAAATTTGGTAAGTCTTCACCTATATATTATATCCAGGTTTAACCAAGAGCATGTTAAACAGTATTTTATCTTTCTGTTTTATTTTGTAAATATTTTTTTTTCATGTTTTTTCTGTGCTTGGTAAGAAAAAAGAAGTTTAAGAACAGTGCTAAAAAATTGAAATAAAAAACTTCAGCTGTGGAAAAGATATTTATTTTAAATTTTATCTATTATTGTATTATTATTTCAAAAAAGAAAAAAAAAAGATTAATTGAATCTTCTTACGAAAATACAAGTCTTTAAAGAATGGGATTATAACTGTAATAATTTAGTTAAAAACTTTTATCGACCAAAGAAACCCGTAAAGGTTTCTAATTTAAATGTGAACGTCAAGATTGAGTTCAAATTCCCGATGAATTTCAAAATACCGCCTGTAATACTATACTGAGTAAAAATATGCTTAATGATCTGTGAAGATCAAAGTGTGGCAGGTTATTTCAGACGAATCGATAAAATAACAAAAGCCATTTACTAGTTATAAAAAAAAGCAGTGTTGAAGTCATAGATTTTAACAATGGTCATTATTCTGTTTATATTAATACAGGGAGACGGTGTTTAAATGGATTACATTCGGATTATTCTGAATCAGTTATTAACTTAGTTTAGTAACGATAACTCAACATCTTGCTATCTAAATAAAAATGATGTTCTTTGTGGTTTTGCTAGTCTTTCAGTGTTGTGAAGAAATTTCCTCCGCTGCAGATATAAATGACACAGAGAGCTTGCATAGTGCTCTTCTTCAGAACTATAACAAAAATGTCCGTCCAGTCGATGACCAAAGCAAGGCGATCGAGGTCGAAATTACCCTTTACATTAAATCAATTCAGGAGTTAGACGAAGTAAATGAAAAATTTTCCTATGTGGCAGCTTTAAGTTTGTCGTGGACGGATGACAAAATGAAATGGAATCCTGCGGATTACGGCGGACTTGTAGAAGTAACCGTGTCGTACAACGACGTCTGGACGCCGGAGTTAACGCTATCGAGTCCGGCAGATAAGTTGGTACCCATCGGAAAGTCGACAGATAGGATTCGGTTTTGGGCTGATGGTACCACCCAGTGGATGCCTGTAAACTTGATCGAAAGTACGTGTAGTGTTAACGCCAAACATTATCCCTTTGATACACAAAGTTGCACTACATCTTTCTCTTCGCTTGGTTACAAAAATTACGAAGTAAGTTTAAAGGCGGAACAGTCTGCGGTAGCGTTTGATGTTTATTTGCCAAATGCATTATGGGATGTAGTTGGATCGGACGCTGGAACTATACTACTTGGAAGCGGTGGGGAATCAGAAATTTATTTCACTGTAAAACTGAAAAGAAAAGCCGCATTTGTTATAATTAATGTTCTAATGCCAATTCTTGTTCTCAGCTTACTAAACGTGTTTGTCTTTGTGCTGGTTCAAGAATCAGGCGAGCGGATTGGATACTGTATAACTACGCTGCTGGCAATCGCCGTTTACATGACAATAGTGAGTGATATGTTACCGCGAACGTCTGAACCCGTTCCACTTATTTCTTTTAAACTTATGTCAGACATTATGATAAGCGCCATCATTGTCGTGGTAACCATTTGTAATATGAGAATTAGCTACATGAGTGACGATCTACCAATCCCAAGGTGCATGATGTCCTTGTACAGATGTCTTTATTGCTCGAGATCCAAATCCAAAAAGATTTTTCCAGAGGACAATTTGAAAGATTCGATTCTTGTACAGTCGAAAAATAAGTTAAGAAATGACAAAACTGGCAGTGCTATTACTAAGGATGGACATACAAATGAATATGATAGAGAGGTTAGAGAAACATCTGAGGAGAAAATAACGTGGAAGAAAATTAGTAACGCGCTAGACTGGATAGCTTTTATTGTTTTTACCACCATATCAGTAGGTAGCTTCATAGCGTTTGTAATGCTAACAAAATATGGGAGCATGTAAATGAAATGAATTATGAGTGATCAAAGTGGAGAAATAAAACGTAATGAAAGGAAAGTCGTCTGTGCTATCAGTCTAGATAGACTAGTATCTACCTTTAAGCTGAAGGATTTGACCAATTTTGAAAGTCGATCTTGATTCGGTGTCGGTGGTTAAAGGTAAAAAACAATGCATAAAGTATGTATGTAACTAAGAGATAGCTTCTGAAATAATAATGATAAACCCATCGTTATAAAAAGAAAGAAACTAACTTCACGTGGGGAAAGGCCATCTGCTCATTAGTACTACTTATTAAGTGACCACTTAGTTATGAAAGGTTTACACTTGAGACAACCGGGAGATATCAAAATACACTGCTCCATTATCAGTTCGCTTACAACTTTAACATTTCATAGAGTTGCTTAGGTGTTACTATAACATAGTGTTGCCTGAGTGTTACTGTTACATAGTGTTGCCTAAGAGTCACCATTACATAGTGTTGCTTAGGTGTTACCATAACATAGTGTTGCCTGAGTGTTACGGTTACATAGTGTTGCCTAAGTGTTACCATTACATAGTGTTACTTAGGTGTCACCGTAACATAGTGTGGCCTAAGAGTTACCATTACATAGTGTTGCCTGAGTGTTACCGTTTGTTACATATCTTGATATTACCAGCACTGTTACAATGTGCGCTTGAACGTTTTTCATTTTGTATTTCAAATGTGCCAAAACAGATTTTTTAATTTGTTGTTGTTTTTCGTGTTAGAAGTCTTTTTTGTCATTTTTACACAATAATTTTTTCGAAATGATAAAGAGTTTTACAGTTAATAACAAAGGCAAAAAGCCAAGATAGCAACTTGTTTATTGAATATAACTAAATAAGTCGGTTATACGCGAAGCAATAACAATAGATTTTCTAGTTTAGTTATTTGAATAAATATGTGCGTAAGTGTGTATGCGACACTAACGGCTGAAGAACTTCAAAGTATACCTGATTTCGAATTTCTGAACCCTTTATACGGATTATTCTTTCATGCATACTAAGATATGTTTCGTAAAAAATTCATGTATGACCAGTGCGTGAAATAAGTATTTAAAATTAAATGAAAATGACGACGATAGTTTATTGAAATCTAGTCTTAAGTTTTAACGAGCTATGACTTTTATATACGATAGTCCTCTCAGCAGATATTTAAATAGTCGTTTCATGTACATTGTCTCTAGTTCAGATACATAACATTGGCAATAAAAGCTCAGAAACCATGTTAATTATGTAAAAGGACATCTTTCACCTCTTATAAGCTGAGAATTGATGGAAACATACCTTCGAGAAAAGGCCTATGGTTAGACATAAAAGTATGTTTATTCGATTTTACTCACTTGAAGTAAATCTCTTCCTCAAAAGATATATCTAAATAAAAAGATCGGTACATATCAGAATTAATTGATCTTTCTTTTGATTTTAAGGTCCCTTTAATCAGTATCGGAACTTTAATGACAGTCTTATATGTTATAAAATCACAGTATAAATTTAGGACTTCTTTTACAGAAGTTGAAGAGTTTTCAAAATGGTTCTTACTTACTCATGGTTTATGGCGGTTTTACACCTGACCACACCCCTTGAAAAGTTCGGATAGTGAATGATGCAGAGTGCCTTAGTTCAATAAGCACCCTTAGTTCTGTTCAGCAACGGAAGATCGGACCTGTTTTTGAGATTACACGGATTAACTGAGGATAACACTCCCGAACAGTCAGTGGCATATAAGGCCAGAAGTTTACCTAACAAAAGTTCCTTGAGCGCCGATTTCTAAACCCCCATTCTTTATAAGAAACTTCCATGTTTTAAAAGAATAGGTTATGGTCGGTAGCGAGGCTCGAACCCATGAACATCAATTGGTGAGAGGTTAAGTGAAATGAAGTCAGCGAGTTTAACCACTCGACAGCTGAGACGAGTCACCAGGGTCTTTATTAATGATAGTTATTGTAAGAGATGGGGCTGAGCCACCGAGCTACCGAAACACTATCATTCAGAAATCAGCCATATCTATAAAACTTAAAAAAGAAGCAAACGTGTGCTTTTGACCACAGTATCATGTCTCAAATATTGCTTAAAGAATATGAAAAAGTACTATTATACTAACTGTTATAGCAAATAATGTAATTATTTGAAAAGGTGTTTTTTTTAATGTACACATTCGCAGACATTGCAGAGATAACGCCGAACATTATCCCTTCCATACACAAAGTTGTACTACATCTCTTACGTCACTTGGTTACAAAAGTAACTTTGAAGGTATGGAAGGGATTGTTCGCCAGTTCAGCTATTATGCTTTATGACATTATAATATGCCATTTGTTTTGTATACTGATTTTTATCATTACATTTTTTGGTGTTTCTCATATATGCTTTTAATTATTTTGGTACAGTTCTTAACCTGTAATGCCTTATGACATTTCAATTTCTGTTTTACTTTTATACTTTTTGAATAACTGTTAGATTGTTATTGTAGTTTTGCTTATTATATTTCGTTTGCAATAATTATTACGGCATTTTGAAATTCTTTTTTTTTTGTTATGAACGTATTTTTGTGTAATTTTGAAAATAGGTAGTCTATGCTTCCCCTAAAAATATTCTTGATACTGTACAATTAAATACATAAAATGTAAAACAAATTCTTAAAGCTTAAACTGGAAAGAAAAGCCTCGTTCGTTCGTTCTTATGTCAATCCTTGTTGTCAGCTTACTAAACATTTTTTGGTTCCCAATTTAGGTGAGCGAATCGGATATTGTACTTCGACGCTGCTTGCAATAGCCGTGTTTATGACCACAGGGAGTGTACACACTTATATCGTATGTTATTAAGTGGCCTTATTGTTACAATTTTTAACATGAGAATGAATAACCAGAAAGATGATGGCCATATTCCAATATTCCAAAATCAAATCCGGAAAGTTTTTTTCTGAAGGAAAAGAGATGATTAAGGGTTTGGAAACAAAAATGATAAGTCTAAACGAGAAATGGGCGAGAATTAAACGGTTGTGCACGTGTGATCGGACTTACAAGAACAGCATGATAGAATAAGTTGCCTTATTGCTTTTACCACAGTATCGGTTGGCTGTTTTATTGCGTTTATTCTACTGACAAAATATGGCAGAACTTGGATATACACCCAACTTCCGCCAGTAAATCCAGTTGAAATGGTCATAGTAAATCTGTCTGAATAGCAGAAGTTATTTGTTTTAAATTTTAGACTTTAGTACCATCAAATTTCAGTGTAGCGTTCTTTTGAAATAGTCAAAATGGTCTTAAAGCCAGTCGTACTGCACAATGATGTCAAATCTGAATATGACAATTAATAGCGATAAATAGCTGAATAGTTTAGTGTTTTAACAGATAATATATCATTTTGACAAAATTTAGAGGATTTCAATAATAAACACGTTAATATCTGCATGAAACGTATTCAATCATCGTAAAAGAAGTATGAGTTATTGCTTTTATTACCTGGAGCCAACAGTGACACCCTTCCAGAAATTCCGCTTCAGAAAGATCGAACCACATGTGCGAAACATTGTTGACATTTTATCTCTCTGTGTAAATACTATGTCTTTAAAACAATCTGTTTAACCCTTTATGGGAAAGGTCATCTGTTCAAAAGAATTGCTGATAGTGTGGTCATTTTGGTAAGTAAAATGTTTGTCACGAGACCGTGTGATAAACGGATTTACGCGTAAGTTAGTATGTTATCAGTTTGTTGTTTAAGGGTTTAAATATAACTTTTATTGTGCTTGATGTGTTTTAAGCATGATCATCTAAAGTCACAGACTAATGTTATTCATATATTTTCCATATATGTGCCTTCAATCATTACGATAGGCGAAAAATGATGTATACAAAATTGCCTACTTTAGTACATTTATTCCAGTGTGACAAATGGAAACAGCCTCCCATTCTAGTCTACTGAAATCCAGAAGAGAAATACATAGGCAAATTTTCATTCTTCTTCTGCGAAACCAAAAGACCTAAACTTCAAATATTTCACACAAAGCATTGTCTAGTGTACTCTACCAATATTGTAAAAACTTTGCTTCTGGTGTCAATTTTTGCTCCACGATTGTCAGATACTTTTACATAGACTTATTAAGAAAAACTCTTCGCAGAAAACTTCTAAAACTTCTAAAATTGTTAATGTTGCATTGTTGTCTGAACATTTGTTTGAAAGATTGTTCAAATTATGCCCTTGAGATCATATTTTCTCCATATCAGAGGTCACATATTTTACATATATAGGAACATCTTAAAAACTATTCTTGTCTGATACCACGCCGGCAAGAGTTTTGAAATTTGGCTTGAAGCATTGCTAAGTAGACATCTATCAAGATTTTCCCATGAGGTCATTTTGACTCCATCGCATTAGTATTGTGCTTTAAAAAGACTTATTTAGGCAAATGCTTGAAACTTTTGGAATATGGTATGTAGATTTGTCTTGTAAACCTCTACTAAGATTGTTGACATTATGCCCCTGAGTTTTTTTTTTTTGTCCAGGTAATACCTCGAGAATTTTACGAAATTATTTCAAGATAGAAAACAAAGGTGTGAAGAGTAAAAAAACCATAGCTCTGGCTTGCCTCATTTAATTTTCATGTTTCCTCGATTATGCACAACTACAAAATGTTTCTTGTAAATAGTTTTATATAGCGGTGCTATATCTTAAATAGCTTGTTTGTATTATAATTCTTTTTTTAGATTATTTTCAGTGGCGTCAGAGTAGAAAATTAAAGCGAGCGTGTGTATCATTCATTCAAGTAATCCTGAATACAATCCGTATTTTTCAAATTGTTATCTTACTAGATAAAAAGGAGAATAGACACAACGATTTTTTTGACACTAACATCAATGAAATTTACAATGAAGTTTTTTCAGATGAAATAGTACCAAGTCATATACCGAAAAACGATAAATGTTTGGAACAAATAACAACCAAACAAAATATTCAACATTTAACAAATGAGGTTAAATTTACTACTTATTTATTAACAGCAAAAAATCTCATGGTGGCATAGCAGTTAAAATATCATTATTTTATCTAAATGTCTCTCATTTCCTTCATTTTAAAACGAGAGTTTATAAGTATATCACGATAGAAAAAAAACGCCAAATCGAGTGAATATATGTAAAGTAAATGATTTATCAGCAGCAATTTGCTTGCTCTTATGCGCATTTTTCGCTTAAACACTGAAAAAGAACCACTGAACTCGAGACTTGGTGAAAATTCAAAACAGTGACAGTTAAATGCAGATCTTTTCAATTAAAGTTTTTTGTACTGTTATACATTGCATGAAAATTAAGAATAATAATAATAATAACAATAATAACAAGAGAGAGAGAGAGAGAGAGAGAGAGAGAGAGCAAAATTGTTTTTTTTTTTATGAAAAATATCTTTGTCAGAAATTAGTTTAACATTATATAAAAATTATGACCAAATCACTTGCAAAATATAAGGATACCATATTTATTGCAATCAATGGCACTCTAAAACATCAAAAGATCGGTCTCTGAATATAAACATAAGAAACGCATTTTAAAGCAATTGTATTTTAAGTGTAGCAAATTAGAAATACACACGTTATTAACATCAAAATAGCATGTTAACTGTTAGGAATACCTCTAAATATCAGATTTGCACAACAATTATTCACTGATGATCACAGTGTAGTATCGCACAGTTTGTATACATTGTGATTGCAAAGATAATGGATAAAAAACTCGTACCGTTTATGTACATAATGATCACACACTGAGATGCAGCACAGTTTATGTACATAATGATCACACACTGAGATACAGCACAGTTTATGTACATAATGATCACACACTGAGATGCAGCACAGTTTATGTACATAATGATCACATACTGAGATGCAGCACAGTTTATGTACATAATGATCACACACTGAGATGCAGCACAGTTTATGTACATAATGATCACACACTGAGATGCAGCACAGTTTATGTACATAATGATCACACACTGAGATACAGCACAGTTTATGTACATAATGATCACACACTGAGATGCAGCACAGTTTATGTACATAATGATCACACACTGAGATGCAGCACAGTTTATGTACATAATAATCGCACACTAAAAAGCAGCACTGTTTATCAGCATATACTCATATTTTGCCCACAAGGGTTATTGTCAAAAGTTACAAAAACTGCAAAGCTTACTCTTTGAATATTAGGATAGCATGTTATAGTGGTAGATGAATGCAGTCACATCCTTATCAACATGACAAGTACACTTTAAAATGTACTTTATAACTTGACAGACATGCTCACTGTAGTTAAAAGTAATTTCAGTCATCCCATAGTACAAAAATAGAAACATTTATTATGTACACGAATATCTAGAAAATCTTGATACAAGAACTTTGTTAGAAAATATGCAATATATAGTGTACAGTCTATCACAATTTGACATTGGTCCTAAATATGATTACTCTGTACGTATTTTAATAAACGTGTTTTGATTTGATCTTTGAAATGAATCTGACGAAATCCGGCATCACATCTTATTTTTCGGTTGTATGTCGGGTATAAGAAAATGGCTTGAGAGGGTTAAGAAATGGGTTGGTGTTGTTTGTAACAGAATTACCATTATATACTGGATTGTTAAAATCTCCGTCTGCTAATGAACTCTGAGTGGCAGGGGTAGGTATTAGGTAGTCGTCCAAAGTCTGTTTACTTTCGTTTCTCATCAATTCCGACATCGTTTGGTACTGGTTTGGCGTAGCAGACTTTCTAATTTCTTCACCAAGGTCAGTTTTTCGTACGCTGCTCAACTTTTCATACTGATTCTGGTTTCTGACAAGACTGGTGTAGTCATTCTTCAGATTCTATAATACGAAGTATATATATTAGTTAGTATAAATATTAAAAATTTCGAAATGAATGTCAAAATGATTAATCTATAGCAGACTCCATATGTTTTGCATACGATGGCGCATTTTTAAACAGAGATGTCTGAAAAATATGTTTTTACTAAGGAAGTAAAGTTTACCTTCAGCCTTTCATATGACAATCATGCCACTGATACTGACAACTGTAATATCATACTTCTAGATAAAATGATAAATATCCTTCTACGTGAACTGGAAGGATAAAATGCTTTGTTCACACAAACGTTTGGTTAGTGATCTGACATACAAACTGTACAAAAGCAACAAAGTGTTTGAACGTGTCATAAGTTTTAGTGACTATGTATTATATAATAAAGAATCAAAGACATACATCGCTTGTCTCTTTGCCGTCGTTTGTTTTTTCGTCTGGCTCGTCGAACTTGATTAAATCGTATGTTGAATCTGGTCTTTGTTGCTCGACATCGGGCGTAGAAATAAAGGAGATATCAAAGCCTGTATTGACATGGTTTTCTGCTGGACCTGCGCTTCCATCCTTGTTACTTGACCTAGTCATCATGAAAATTATTTTGTTCATAAGCAACATCTAGGTTTGTATCGTTATTACAGCCATATTTAATGTATACTGTTTATATTTTTATTAAAGGAATGGTTAAAATTTCACATAAAATCAGCTGAAGCCCTCATGTAGTTACTCGACAGTCAGCTTACAATACCTACAACTGTTTGCTTACAATATCAACAATGTTTCACTAAGAGTGTGCTGAAAATACCTACAATGATTCACTAAAATTGCGTTTACAATACCTACATTGTTTCACTAACGGTGTGCTTACAATACCTACAATGTTAACTTAATATTTTCTTACAATATCAACAATGTGCTTACGTTGTGCTTACAATACCTACAGTGTTTCACTAACGGTGTGCGTACAATACCTACAGTGTTTCACTAACGGTATGCTTACAATACCTACAATGTTTCATTAACGGTGTGTTTACAATACCTTAAGTGTTTCACTGACGGTGTGCTTACAATACCTAGTGTTTCACTAACGGTTTGCTTACAATACCTAGTGTTTCATTAACGGTGTGTTTACAATACCTACACTGTTTCACTAACGTCGTGCTTATAATACCTACAGTGTTTCACAAACGGTGTGCTAACAATACAATACCTACAACGTTCAACTAACGGTGTGCTTACAATACCTACAATGTTTCACTAACCGTGTGCTTACAATACCTCAAGTGTTTCATTAAAGGTGTGCTTACAATACCTACAGTGTTTCACTAATGGTATGCTTATAATACCTACAACGTTTCACTAACGGAGTGCTTATTATACCTAAAATGTTTCACTAACGGTGTGCTGACAGTACTTACAGTGCTTAAATAACGGTGTGCTTACAATACCTTCAGTTTTTTACCAACGGTGTGCTTACAATACCTACAACGTTTAACTTAAGGTGTACTTACAATACCTACAACGTTTAACTAAAGGTGTACTTACAATACCTACAACGTTTAAATAACGGTGTACTTACAATACCTACAACGTTTAACTAGAGGTGTACTTACAATACCTACAACGTTTAACTAAAGGTGTACTTACAATACCTACAACGTTTAACTAAAGATGTACTTACAAAACCTACAACGTTTAAATAACGGTGTACTCACAATACCTACAACGTTTAACTAAAGGTGTACTTACAATATCTACAAAGTTTCACTTACTGTGTACTTACAATATCTACAATGTTTCACTGGAAGTGTACTTACAATACCTTAAGTTTCTAACTAACAATGTTCTTACAATACTTAAAATATTTCAATGGAGGTGTACTTACAATATCTATAATATTTCACCGGAAGTGTACTTACAATACCTACAGTATCTAGCTAACAGTGGTCTTACAATACTAAATATATTTCAATGGAAGAATGGTTACAATACCTACAGTTTCTCACTAACAGTGTTCTTACAATACTTATCCTATTTCAATGGAAGTGTACTTACAATACCTATAATGTTTCACTGGAAATGTACTTACGATACTTATAATGTTTCACTGGAAGTGTACTTACGATACTTATAATGTTTCACTGGAAATGTACTTACAATACCTAAAGTTTCACACATACAGTGTTCTTACAATACCTATAATATTTCAATGGAAGTATACTTACAATACCTATAAAATTTCACTGGAAGCATACTTACAATACCTACAGATTCTCACTAACAGTGTTCTTACAATACCTATAATGTTTTACTGGAAGCATACTTACAATACCTATAGTTTCTAACTATCAGTGTTCTAACAATACTTATAATATTTCAATGGAAGTGTACTTACAATACCGACAGTTTCTAACTAACGGTGTGCTTACAATACCTATAATGTTTCACTTGGAGCGTTTTTATAATAACTACAGTTTCTTACTAACAGTGTTCATACAATACCTATAATATTTCACTGGAAGTGTGCTTATAATACCTACAGTTTCTATCTATCGGTTTGCTTATAACACTTATAATATTTCAATGGAAGTGTACTCACCGGACCTCTAGTTTCTAACTAACGGCTTAATTACGATACTTATAATATTTCAATGGAAGTGTACTTACAATACCTACCGTTTCTAATTAACTGTTTGCTTACAATACCTATAATATTTCAATGGAAGTGTACTTAAAATACCTACAGTTTCTAGCAAAGGGTGATCTTACAATACCTATAATATTTCACTGGAAGCATACTTACAATACCTACAGTATCTAACTAACAGTTGTCTTACAATACTTAGAATGTTTCGCGAGAAGCATACTTACAATAACTACAGTTAAAAACTAACAGTGATCTTACAATTCTTAAAATGTTTTGCGAAAGCATACTTACAATACCTATAATGTTTTAATGGAAGTGTACTTATAAAACCTACAGTGTCTAACTAACGGTTTGCTTACAATACCTATAATATTTCAATGAAAGTATACTTACAATACCTACAGTTTCTAACTAACGGTTTGCTTACAATACCTATAATGTTTTAACGGAAGTGTACCTACAATACCTACAGTTTCTAACTCACAGTTTTCTTACAATACTTATAATGTTTCGCGAGAACCATACTTACAATGCCTATAATGTTTTAATGGAAGTGAACTTACAATTCCTACAGTTTCTAATGAACGGGTTGCTTACAATACCTATAATATTTCAATGGAAGTGTACTTATAAACCTACAGTTTCTAACTAACAGTGATCTTACAATACTTATAATGCTTCGCGAGAAGCATACTTACAAAACCTACAGTTTCTAACTAACGGGTTGCTTACAATACCTATAATATTTCACTGGAAGCATACTTACAATCCCTACAGTTTCTCACTAACAGTGATCTTACAATACCTATAATATTTCTCTGGAAGCATACTTACAATACCTACAGTTTCTAACTAACGGTGATCTTACAATACCTATAATGTTTCGCGAGAAGCATACTTACAATACCTCTAATGTTTTAATGGAAGTTTACTTACAATACCTACAGTTTCTAACTAATGGTTTGCTTACGATACTTATAATATTTCAATGGAAGTGTTCTTACAATACCTACAGTTTCTAACTAACAGTTTTCTTACAATACTTATAATATTTCAATGGAAGTGTAATTACAATACCTACAGTTTCGAACTAACAGTTTTCTTACAATACTTATAATATTTCAATGGAAGTGTACTTACAATACCTACAGTTTCTAACTAACAGTGATCTTACAATACCAATAAAATTTCGAGAGAAGCATATTTACAATACCCATTATGTTAGTTTCCAACTAACAGTTATCTTACAATACTTATAATGTTTCGCGAGAAGCATACTTGAGGAGGAGCAGTGGTCGAGGAGTTAGAGCGCCGAACTCCCGATCCGGGGGTTGATGGTTCGAATCCCACCAGAGTTGAGAGTCTTCAGTGACATTCCATATTCCTCACTTTCGGTGCGAGTACTGGTTTGAACTCAGGAAGCAGTAGGTTGCAAGAACATGCGTGCCTAGTATAGTCAGAATTGACTGTTGGCAGTAATAAGTTGACTGGAAGTGTACTTACTATACCTACAGTTTCTAACGAACGGTTTGCTTACGATACTTATAATATTTAAATGGAAGTGTACTTACAATACCTACAGTTTCTAACTAACAGTTTTCTTACAATACTTATAATATTTAAATGGAAGTGTACTTACAATACCTACAGTTTCTAACTAACAGTTTTCTTACGATACTTATAATATTTAAATGGAAGTGTACTTACAATACCTACAGTTTCTAACGAACGGTTTGCTTACGATACTTATAATATTTAAATGGAAGTGTACTTACAATACCTACAGTTTCTAACTAACAGTTTTCTTACGATACTTATAATATTTAAATGGAAGTGTACTTACAATACCTACAGTTTCTAACGAACGGTTTGCTTACGATACTTATAATATTTAAATGGAAGTGTACTTACAATACCTACAGTTTCTAACTAACAGTTTTCTTACGATACTTATAATATTTAAATGGAAGTGTACTTACAATACCTACAGTTTCTAACGAACGGTTTGCTTACGATACTTATAATATTTAAATGGAAGTGTACTTACAATACCTACAGTTTCTAACTAACAGTTTTCTTACGATACTTATAATATTTAAATGGAAGTGTACTTACAATACCTACAGTTTCTAACTAACAGTTTTCTTACGATACTTATAATATTTAAATGGAAGTGTACTTACAATACCTACAGTTTCTAACTAACAGTTTTCTTACAATACCTATAATATTTCACTGGAAGTGTACTTACAATACCTACAGTTTCTAACGAACGGTTTGCTTACGATACTTATAATATTTCAATGGAAGTGTACTTACAATACCTACAAATTCTCACTAACAGTGTTCTTACAATACCTATAATGTTTTACTGTAAGCATACTTACAATACCTATAGTTTGTAGGTAATGGTATACTGACAATACCTATGATGTTTCACTGGAAGTGTACTTACAATACCCACAGTTTCTAACTAACAGTGTACATGTACTTTCAATACCCATAACGTTTCATTTACCTACAATATTTTACTGATAGTCTGATCACGATACCTACAGTGCGAGTTATGAATAGCAAATTGGTTTTATGTATTTTTGTTGTTGTAAAGCTTCCAGATAGTTTTGGCTTTACAACTGGATGTATTTCCGAGCTTCTAGATAAACTACCAAATCGACCTTACTTTGTACATTTTTATTTGATAGATTTTTGTTTTCTTCAGATTTCTGGAGAATACAAGTTGTATTGTTTTTGATTAATTAAAAATATACCTCGCTGTTTGTTGATATTTAACTCAATAATCATGTTCTTCGTTTGTTTTAAATTCAGAAAAGTACACTGAGATATACTATATAATTCACAGTCAAGTAAGATATGTCATTAACATTTTTAAATTAAAGAGAACAAGAACAACTAACCTTTTTACGACGACAATAACAAGAATGACAATAATAACAGCGAGGACAACGAATCCTGTAGAACCGCCGACAATAACCGGAACCGGAAGGCCGCCTTGTTTTTCAGTTGTACCTTTCGCAGCAGTAATGGTATCTTTTGTTACGTTTAGAGTTGACGTTTTAGGCGTCGTTGTTGATGTTGACGCAGAAGACGTTGTAGTTGAAGACGTCGTAGATGTTGTAGACGTAGTAGACGTAGTCGTTGTTGTAGTCGTGGTTGTACTTGTTGCTGGCGTCGTTGTAGTAGTAGTGGTAGTTGTTGTAGTAGTCGGAGTCTTAGCTACAATCAAAGTATTTAATTTCCCATAGAATTTAATAACTTGTGTGCCCTTTTGTTAAAAAAAATCAAAGACAAAAAAAGGATCGTCGGGCACATTTGAAAGAGTTCTTATTTTATCTCATCGTTTTTCATGATACACATATATGATATAAACACAAAATCTACACCATTGAATAAATTTCGGTACAGTAAAGTTCTTGCTTTTGTAGTTGTAGAAGAAGTCACTAGTAGCTATCTGGTTAGACTGAAGGGAAATTGATAAGAACTTACCATTCTCGCATGTTTTTCCATCGTTTAGTAGATTTACCCCGTCCTCACAGGCACAGGTATACCCTGAGGATTTTAGCAAACAGAAAGTGCTGCACGGACCACGCCCATTGTTTGTCGAACATCCTGTGGAGACTGTTAATTTAAGAAATATTACACATGTTCAAAGCAGACCAATAGAAGATGAAAAGTTTATAAAAAATATTAGTTTCTAATAGAGTAATTTGTAATTTTACAAGTATATGAAAACTTGTTTAGAGAGCTTAATTTTCAAGTCTGTACTTGTGACAAAAAGTAACTAACCATAATACTATTAAGATCATATGAAACTTATTAAAACCTAATACATCTGAGTGCAACCTGGTAGACTTAATGAATAAACAACTACTTGATGAATAACCAACCTGCCATTCATCATATTTCCTTGTTTTGTTTAATATCTAGACACACTCAAGGTAAATGGTATAACAATTTAGCTAATTTACACAATAAGTAAAGGAATCTCCAACTTGACGTTCTCTATAACGATAAGAAGTTTATAACTTATCACCTGGACGTATTATAAACTTTCTGACTCACCATCTTGAGGAACTTTTAAGCTCTGTGACTCGCAAACAGAAGCTTTCTTAAGCTTTTATGACTTTTCAATATGACAAGTTTCCAAACTTGAATTATCATAAGCTCAATAAATAATCAGTCGTTATCAAAAGCTTAATAACTGATACCTTATGACTTATAACTTAACGTTTGGCTAAATCCAGAAAATTACAATATGAGATGGTTCCAAAGAATTTTCAAAAAAACTGTTGAAGATCAGTACAACCAAACATGGAGCTCAATAATGAATAATTCCACTAACATTATGTACAAAGTAATCAAAAATAATACACTAAAAAAGAAGTTCTTCACAAAACTCTCAAATAACTATAGCAAAAAACTAACAGCATTCAGAACAAGAAACCATAAGCTTCCAATTGAAGTTGAAAGACACCATAATATACCATTAAATGAAAGAGTGTGTCAATTTTGCAATAGAGGAAGCATTGGTGATGAATACCACTATATCATGGAATGCACACACTTCACAGACCACAGAAAACAACACATTAAAATGTACTACTGGAAACACCATAATACATTTAAACTTGCACAACTATTTAATACTGACAACAAAGGTGAATTAATTAATCTATGCAAATTTATTGAAATAATTACAAAGACTGTAAGAACACAATATTGACAAACTATTTTTATTTATTTATTTATTTATTTATTTATTTTTTTTTTTAAAGTGATGTATGTTATGCATATTATTTGTAAATATATTGTGTTTGTTGATTAAATGTTTGTTAACCAATCCATTAACTCATTAATGATAGTTGTTAAGCTTATTTTTTATAATGATCTGTTTGATTTACATACTTAACTATCTTATAAGTAATAAAAGTAGTGTAAACATATTTCACAACTTAATATACTGATTTTTTTCCTTAGTATTCTTCTAAAGGGGTTCACAATAATTATATGAGTTCTTTTGTACAATATTATTTAAAAAGGTACAGTATTAAATGCTACCTAAACAAGAATACATCCAGACATAAAAATAATTTGCGACTCCTTATAAATCTGGATTTCTGTGAAACTGTTTTGTCAAAATATATACCTGAAAGTAGAAAATAGTATGTTTGTTTATTTGTTTGATAGTTTGTCTATTTAGCAATTATTTATTAATCTATATTTTTTACTAATTTTTCTTTGTTTACTTTTGTTCTGTTAGTTTTGTAAATCATGTAATATATATATTATGTATAGGTGTATGTAGCTGTAAGTGAGTATATGTATATATGTGTATATGTGTGTGTGTGTGTATGTATGTCTAATATTGAAGTGTGCATCAATTATATAACTGTATAATGTTAAATACAGATAAATATTGCAATATTAGATAATGCAAATTTATACATGAAGTATGTGAATATAGAATATGTGTATATAGATAAAGCTACGATGTTGTTATGAAGATGATGAGGATGACGAAGATGATGATGTTGATGATGACAATGATGATGACATAAATTCAAACTTTAAATGACAATAATTTTGACGAGGAATGTATTATATGAACAGATAGAATATACAACTGAAATACTCAATTAAAATTTGATTATAAGCATGTCATAATATACTCACGTTCTGAAAGTAAACAATATCCTATATATAATAATCCTATATAACCCCTCCCAACTATTTACGAATATCACATATTTAATCCAAGAACGCATAGAGTTTATTAAATCCAATAGTGATATTCTTATGAAAGAAAAATGTTCGTGTTTCACGTTGTAACACGAAAAGGCAAGGAAAGCGAGATCCGTTTAACCTGACACCCGTGTAAACACAATCTAAATTTATGAAGCAAAGTACTGTTTACCATCCTAAACCAAAATAGATTTTAAAATATACATGTTTGATGGTAGTACATCGATGATTAACTTCGAATGACCAAAACTGATTGAAATATGACATGCTTATAATATATAGTTACTTCTCTTATTCTTATTTAATGTTGTCCTCTGTAGATGTTGACCGGTATTCTTGTATTATATTTTGTAATTTGCTCATGTTTATGCAAATGCATACTGAGTATTTTGAAATAAAATCTTGAATCTTGAAACGTTCTATCTGGCTTGATCATCTACAACTTAACGTTCATTTTTTTTTAATTAAAAGCCTTACGTTCTAACTGGCTAACTGACTTACAGTTTACGTTCTTATTAAGTTATTAGCTTAACGGAATACGGCTTCACGTTTTAATAACTTACTTAACTGGCTTAATAACTTACATCTTTGCGATTTTATTGGCTCAATATCTTACAGCTTTGCGTTTTTATCAGCTTATTTAATTACAGCTTCACGTTTTTACTGGCTTAGTAACTTACAACTTTACGTTTTCACTGATTTAATGACTTACAGCTTTGCGCTTTTACTGGCTTAATAAACTAGAACTTAACTTTTTCATTTGCTTAATGACTTACAGCTTTGTGTTTTTATTAGCTTAATGACTAACAGCTTTGCGTTTTTATTGGCTTAAAGACTTACAGCTTTATGTTTTTATTGGCTCAATGACTTACACCTTTGCCTTTTTATTGGCTTAATGAATTACAGCTATACAATTTCACTGGCTCAATGACTTACAGGTTTACAATTTCACTGGCTTAATGACTTACGGCTTTACAATTTCACTGGCTTAATGACTTACAGGTTTACAATTTCACTGGCTTAATGACTTACAGGTTTACAATTTCACTGGCTTAATGACTTACAGGTTTACAATTTCACTGGCTTAATGACTTACAGGTTTACAATTGCATTGGCTTAACGACTTACAGGTTTACAATTTAACTGGCTTAATGATCACAGGTTTACAATTTCACTGACTTAATGACTTACAGGTTTACAATTTCACTGGCTTAATGATCACAGGTTTACAATTTCACTGACTTAACGACTTACAGGTTTACAATTTAACTGGCTTAATGATCACAGGTTTACAATTTCACTGACTTAATGACTTACAGGTTTACAATTTCACTGGCTTAATGATCACAGGTTTACAATTTCACTGACTTAATGACTTACAGGTTTACAATTTCACTGGCTTAATGACTTACAGGTTTACAATTTCACTGGCTTAATGACTTACTGCTTTACAATTTCACTGGCTTAATGAATTACAGGTTTACAATTTCACTGGCTTAATGACTTACAGGTTTACGTTTTTATTGGCTTTAAAAACTAGAACTGCCACTGTCATGGCATGAATATCCCCGCATAGCGGTTTGTCAGAATCAACAGGGGTCATTAAGAGGTCATGGACAACCTCCCTGCCAAATCTGAGGGTAGTAAGCCAGTTTTTTGTAGTCAAAGCCCCTGTGACCTTGACCTTAGATCCAGTGACCTAAGACTGAGGGTCAAAGGATTCTTAAATTATTGGGCGGACAAGCTTGTTTTAGTCAAAGCTCCTGTGACCATGACCTTTGACATAGTTACCTCAATATAAATAGGGGTGATTTACTGGTCATGACCAACCTCCACACAAAATATGAAGACTGTGGGTCAAAGGATTCTTAAGTTATTGGGCGGAAAAGGATTTTTTAGTCAAGGGTCCTGTGACCCAGTGACCCAGTGACCTCAAAATAAATAAGGATCATCTACTGGTCATGACCAGCCTCCACACCAAATATGAAGACTGTGGGTCAAAGGATTTTTCAGTTTTTGGGCGGACAAGTTTTTAGTAGTCAAGGCCCCTGTGACCTTGACCTTTGACCCAGTAAGCTCAAAATCAATAGGGGTTATTTACTGGCCATGACCAATCTCCAGACCAAGTAAGATGACTGTGGGTCAAAGGATTCTTAAGTTATTGGGCAGACAAGGAAAAACCGACGGACGGCCGGACGGACGGACAAGCTGATTCCAGTATACCCCCACAACTTCGTTGTGCGGGGATATAATTACAGCTTTATGTTTTTTAGTTGTTTCATAACTTACAGCTTACGTTGTAATAGGCTAAATTACTTACAACTTGAAGTTCTGATTGGTTCATTTTCCTACCAACTTGACATGTTAAATTAATAACTTACCAACTTGAGGAGTATCTGTCGAACTGTACAGTGAAAGTGAATCAAGCCGGCCTAATTCAGGTTTATAGCCAATTCTAGAGGTGTCACTAGGATTTGTGTAGTGAATTTTGGTCACATACCTAACAAAAACATGTATAAAGAGAGAGAAAATCAAAATTAGAAAAAGTGATGTTCATTGCAAGGAGAAGTTAAGTTTAAATGTACTTAACTTAGGGCATCACTTATTTAATCAAGATAAATATACTTTCAACATGAAAGCTATCGATATTTACTAAATCGCTAAGTTTTGATACTGGTTGTGCTTCGTAAAATTTTCCAACTGTCACCTCTTCAATACATGCTTTATTAAAAATGGCGCAGCAAATATTGCGCTGAATACTGCGCGAGGTGCGCAAAACTTAGCTTACACGTGATTAAGTAAAAACTTCAAATCTGTCAGGACTCCACACATAATATTAGTTTACAGTAGTGCATCAAAACTGTGGGCAATTCTACCATATTATCGCTAACTTACGGCCTATTCCAGGCAGTGAAGTACAGATAATCGCCAAGAAGATGTATGTCCATCAGATGGGCATTGCTTTCTGTGTGATAAATTGTACAAACTCCCAGATATGTACACCGACGTATGACGTTAGTTGAACCATCCGTAACAAACAAGACTTTTGCTGGAGAAAAAATACGAATCAAATTTAAGAAACATGTGCCACTTAAGACCACATATATTTTTCTTCTATACTTACAACTGTGATTGATTTCCAAAAAACAAACTGCTTTCAGTTAGTTCATGCTAATTTCCTCTAGAAATCAAAAATACCATATCGAAGAACAAGACAGACCCTTTTTATTTCTGTTGGTATTTTGATGAATTTTGATTACAAGTTTCATTTTTTGTAACAGACATTAAGAAAAAAATGTACACATTTTTGAGCATGTTGTTTTACCTTTAGTATCAATAGCAAGTCCATTAGGCCACACAAGATCGTTCTGAATAATCGTCTGTATGTTAGACCCGTCCATATTTGCTTTCCTCACAAACGGTGGCATGTAACCATGATCAGTCCAAAACAGGAGTCTGAAAATAATTAAAAACTAAAAGTCTGAAAATATAGATTCAGAACTGAAGACAGAAACGGTAGTTCCAGAAAATATTGATAAATAAAAAATCTAAATACAGAACAAAAACAAATGTCTGTCTTATAAGACGACTTAAAAAAGAAATAAGTCTTACTTTAAAAATGAGACAAAAGAAGAGCTGTTTCTCTAAAAGACAAATGTCGCTGAAAAATACTGTCTGAAAGAAGTGCTTGCATTGAATCAATGCTATTTAGGTGAAATGACCAGTCAAGACATAGATATAAAAGAAGACAACATGTACACAGACAGACCGACCGATCGACGGTCCAACCGACTAACATACAAACAGGCAGTCGTATGGACTTCTATATTGGGACACACTGTCCAAATGTACAGAACACTGTGCCAAGTTATTTAAAAATATATTTTGAGATAAAAATATATTAAGCCCGGATTAGGTAACAGATTACGTAAGAAGAGACAAGAAATGGATTTTTATATATTATGAACATAATACTAGAATTCAATTTATATCAATAACGTCAAGTGAGGAAATAAATATATTGACTGTAACACACCCTTCTTCTGAATCGACAACAATGGCTCTGGGTGCCTTGCCAAAAGAAATAAGGCGTTTGTGGTGACTGCTAGGCGATATGACACCGATGCCGATGAAACCAAAGATTGAAACAGGATTTGCAGTGTAGTAAATATTACCAGTGGAGAAATCAATGGCAAATCGGTCGGCATGACAACCATACATCTCTAGAAATTGAAAAAAAATCTTTTTTCGTGATTTTGATATGACCTTTCATGAATGGTTTGAATGAATAGGTATGCCAACATGTGAGTTGTTAAATAATAAGACAAAATCAAGAAATAAATCGACTTAACTACTGGTAGATGTAAATTTTATTCAAATGAAAGTTACCTAGATATCACATGTTGGTTATCGAACATTATACAGTCACTAAATTGTTCTCAACAACAACAACACAACCTTTTATTATCTCAGAGCTGCATAAACATATACAAGCCATATGAGAATACAAAGCATAATTGTATTTAAAACGATAAGCATTGCTGTAAAGTCTTCATGATATTTATGCAAACATGTTGATAATTTGGCTTTAGTTTTTCCACAGCAATGTTTATCATTTTAATATTCATTAAATTTGCATTCACGTGACATGTTGAAAAATTTAATAACAGGGGAAAAATAATGATTAATTTCAAGAGAGGGAGAAAAAAATACAAACTCACAAAACAGAAATAACTAAAAATTAAAACAAACGAACACTATAAATACTAAGGTTACATGTAACAGGGGAAATTTCAAAATAGACTATAGATCCTGTAACTATTATGCAAATTTGTGTAATTTGATTGGTTATTTAATCGGTGTGAATGAGGCTAGACACGTGCGTTTTACTCACTTATTTCATTCAAATTTGGATATATTAGTAGCTATTTCAATAATGTGTCTACAAATTGATAAAACCTAAATGACTTTGTGTGTATATATCTAGAAGAAATGTTCCACTCTTTATTATTTTGGATTTAAAGCAGTTTTGTTGTTATTGAAAAGAAGACAATTTTGTGTATCTTGGATTATTTACGGGTATGGCCATTATCGGGTGACCTACTTCAGGGTGAGTAACCTAGATATCATTTGCAGTGAATTGTATGTCAAGTAGACGAAATCGATGAGCTTCGTGCACAGGAGTCTGAATTTTTGAGAACTGTAAAATATATCATCTGTATGTAAAATCACATACTAGATAATTTTAACGAATATTATTAATCCATGTCAATAAAGTAATAAAAGGAAAGATGAAAAAAAAAACAAAAAAAAACTGACAGATGGTGATTACTTAAGAAATAATTGATTACTGTTGACAAAATAAAAGGCGAGGTAAAAAATTATCACTGGGTAATTTAGTAAAGAATTGTGCTTCTATAATAAACTTGTCGGTTAGCTAATAATATTAACTGATTAATAAATGGCAATATCAAAATTTACTGGAGGATGCTTGGTCGCTTTACATATTCTCGTTTACTGGTAATAAGTAGATTGTTAAACAAAAGAATGCAATTTAGCTCATACTTTAATGTTATTTGATCACAGTCAGCAATATTCTTATTAATTTACAGAGTTGTGAGAGTTGCTTATTTGAAGTCGTAGTGAGAATTTCCCTGTATTTGATAGAATTTGGTCTTGTGTAGTAGTATTTCTTTAAGTATTGTTTTCTTTCCTGATTAAAAAAGGGACACTTTAATAAATAGTGAAACTCATCATCCACGTCCCCAGTATCACATAGAAGGCATAATCTCTCAGATACATTAATGTTTTCCCACCTTCCTCTTTCACAGGGAAAGAAGTGGTTGCCAGTTCTAAATTTAAGAAGGTACATATATTCAGATTTTTTAAGATTCAGTAAATATGGCTCTAGAGATATACTTTCTTTATATATGGAATAATTTAGTCCTTTTGTTGAGTTTTGAAGCGAGGCATGCCAGTTTTGAAGATTTTGATCTATTAAAATAGGTTTGATAAGTGTCTTCAATGATTGGGTATAAATATGGTCTTGATTTTCCCAAAGGTCAAATCGTCCAACTTCTGTTAAAATAGATTTAATATATTTGATTCACCTGGATTCAAAATGTGGTAAATGAAGCATATATTTGTAAATGAGAAAAGAAATTTTATTGTGACCTCCAGTAATTAGTCTATTCCAAAAGTTAATCATTCTGCTTTTAATCAGGATATTTAAAGGGTATCGACCAAATTCTGCATATAAACAGTATAGTGGAGTTGACTTTCTAAGATTATTGATTTTTCTTAAGAATTCAGTATGAATTCTTTCTAAGATGGTAGTATCTTCATACCCCCAGATTTCTGAAGAATATAAAAGGATTGGTACTATGGTATGATCAAAAAGTTTCAAAATTAGGTCTATGGGTAGATTAAGATTCGTGATTCTCTTATTTAATAAAAACATTGCTTTTCTTGCTTGTTGGGCTAAATGTTTCCTAGTTATTAGGAAATTACCTGACTTTGCAAACAAAACCCCTAAATATTTATATGAAGACACTATTTCAATTGGTGTACCATCACTGATAGTAAATGAAAAATTTACATCACTCCTTGAACCAAAGATCATTGCTTTAGTTTTATTAATATTAATGTTTAGTTTCCAGATTCTGCAATAGTCTACAAAATCATTTAGACATTCTTGGAGTTTTTCAGGGTCATCTGAAATGAGGACTGTGTCATCTGCATAAAGCAAAACTATTATTTTCAAAAAAGTATCTAAAACATTGTCTATTTCAGTAAAGTTGATTCCATTATGACCTTTGGATTCTAAATAACTTTCTAGATCATTTAAAAACAGTGAGAATAAAATAGGTGACAAATTTTCACCCTGACGAACCCCACAATTACAAGAGAAAAAAGGCGAATTGATATTATTTTGAGAAATACAAGATTTGACATTCGAATACATATTCCTAATAACTCTAAAAAAATTTCCGTTTACATTTGATGCTAAAATCTTTTTCCACATGCCTACTCTCCAGACTGAATCAAATGCCTGACTAAAGTCAATAAACAAACAGAAAATTTTCTTTTTATAGTGCCTTAAAATTTCAGTTATGGAATTTAATGTGAAAATATGATCAGTTGTTGAATATTCTTTCGTAAATCCTGCTTGAGTTTCAGACAAGATATTGTTAACTGATAGAAATTTATTTAGCCTTTCATTTAAAACAGAAGTAAATAATTTGCTGACACAGCTAAGTAATGTAATTGGCCTGTAATTGTCCGGTGACTTAGGGTCTCCCTTATTTTTATAAATTGGTATTATTATTCCCTCTGACCACTGTAAGTAATATTCCAGTTTCAAGTATTATGTTAAATAAACTGACATAAATTTGTATCATTTTATCTTTAGAGCTTTTAATGTACTCATTTAAGATTTGATCTATCCCAGCTGATTTGTTATTTTTTAGTAATTTTATACGCTTTTCAATTTCATCTCTTGTTATATTACAATTTAGGATATTGTTGCTATCAGACAGATCTATTTCGTTTAATATATCTTGTTCATTTGTGTCAAGATCTGGCCTATTGTTTACATTCTTAAAGAAATCAAATAAGTCATTTATATCTGGTTGTTCAGTCATTTTCGAGTCGTTTAGTTTATTAATAAATCTCCAGTAATCCTTTGGTTGCTTTTTACTCATATGTCTTAACTTTTTAACATTATCAAAATTAAACTTGTTTATATATTTGTTCATTATATTTTCATACTTTTTACAACTATCTTTATACATATAACAGACAGGTTGTTCTCATTAAATATGATGTGATATCCACTTTATGGAAAGTTATATTGACTGACGCGACAGCCGAAGACCAGAAGGGGTTTAACCACTTACAAGTATCTCTTAATTAATATCAACTGAATATTTGCGGAGGGAAACTACCAAACATGAAGTATCACAATAAACCTTGGAGTGACAGAGACGGTGTGAAGCAATGAAATTGTTATTTATAAATCATAGATTATTATTGATTTTAATCTATTTTAAAGCTAGCTACTGTTTCCAATAGCACATAAACATCCTAGCAAAAAACATACGAGTGCCAGTCTAAAACAAAAAGGTTATTGCTGTTTTAAAGTTGAATGTACTTCATGGTAAACTGAATTTACCTGTGTTGAGAATAGCTCTGTACCCTGTGCCGTTAATATTTGTTGTGTGTATTAGTTCAGATGAGCTCCAAATCACTTGATGTGTCATATGGTTGTACACGACCCCGATTGGGCTTCCATAAGTATCCCTGTCGATAGCTATGACGTCATCATTAACCAATGAGACCTGGTAAATCTGGTTATGTGTCCAATCAGTCACAAGAAGGAAATTGTCAGTCAATGCCACTGTGGAATTATGAAGATAAATTGTCGTTCAAAGTTTATGAGGAAATCTACAGATCATAATATTACGAGTAATATGACATGCCTCTAAAATACTATCAAATTCAATATAGCCTTCTATAGATATATAGAAGATATATCTTCTATAGATTAGTGCGATAAGTCGGAAAGACGGTATTCTCTGGTGAGGACGGAGGAGATGAAAGGGTGGTTCAGTGATTTACAAGGTTGATCACCCGTTTCCCCACTGACATTTTAACTGGGATGCTTTATGTATCTTTCAATATCTATCCCCAGAAACCTAAAGCGGGTGTCGGCCATAAGGGAAACCGGTGCCAACACGATAAAAAAAAGGCTCAAACAGATAGATAGATGTTGACTTTAACAGAAAAGATATCCCAAGGGAGATAAGTATGTAAAAAGGTTTGCAAATAATTTACTGTGCAAATCGAAATGAAATTGCAAAAGTACCCATTACCATCAAAATCGTTAATCAAGCCTGTTGAAATGAACATGTTTAAGTCGTAGAACTGTATAAGAAAAACCAATACATTCTTTTGTACCTGAAGAGCATGTTTCTCTATTTGCGTCAAGCTGGAAGCCATATTCACACCGACATATCCTGTTACGACCAATGGGAATACAGATATGTTCACAGTCGCCGTTCAAAATCGCGCATGGCCCTGAAATTAATGATAACTGCCATGTTATCAAAGGAAACATGAAATATCTATGAAATATATTTTTGGCGCTGATTGGAATTGCACCTTGGAGAAGTTGGTACAGTGTACTTATTTAAATTATATCTTTTGTTTGATATTTTGTCATGCTTTGCACATAGATTCAATAATCGTCCTTAAGTTGTAATTAGAGTTCTGTCACGATACTTCTTAATCTATACTTTTATCTCTGCATCTTTTTCAGTATTTCTATCTCGCTCTCGGCTACACATTTAACCGGTCTTTTATCTAGGTCAAAAGCTAGATAGATAAGCCGAAGAAAGAACGAGGGGGGACTCGTCTTCCCTTTGATCTATTATTGTTTGTTTGGCCATTATACCTAGAAATGGTTTGCTATTTTGATATTGGTTGTCCAACATTAAGATTGTGTTCCAGTGTAACAGACCTTTATTGCTACCGGACAACAAAGATACATGTGATTCCTGGTGGGTGCAAAAATCTGGAACATAGGGGCACAACGTAGCTATTCTTTCAAATTTCGACACTCTACAGACACAATGAAGATAATAATATCTGCTTTTGAGTTTCTTATACGGCACAGTTGACAACAATGCGACACAGTGCGTGTCTTATGAGGGTTTATCGTTGAAACTTTCCTGGTATCCCCGTAGGCAAAAAATACGTTGTTACATAAACCTGTTCAGGCGTGGAAAACCAGTTCTATATGTAGTATTCTTGAGAACCAACCTATCTCATCTGGTTGTAGAATATCGTCTAGAACTTTTATATCTGTCATGGCGTCCACGTCCATAGTAGACACGCTATACTTCAACGAGGGTTCAACATTTTTTTCAAAGACTTTCAGCACACTTTTTGGATAATGACTGTCTGCTACGATAAGGTAATTCTATAAGAAAGAAAGAAAACAAATAAAGTTAATATAAGGTCATCCATCATGACTTCTTTAAAGTTTTGAGGTTACATGTATGTGATTCAGACTGATCTGCTATATGGAATGTTTTAGCGTGATTATGGAATCTGTCTAAAATGATTCCATAATAGCTGACTGAGGTTGTGCAAAGTCAGGCTGAAAATCCACCGAAACGAAACCGTAAGTTCGTATAAAATGAAAGCATTTTGACAGAGCGTATCATTTGAATATGATGAAATCCATTTCAGACAAAAAAGAAATGAAAATCTCAAGCTTGTCCATAGTTTTCAATAGAACGAGCGCTATAGGAAATATATTTCGTCCGTGTACATTATTTTTTTCGATGTGACAGGTATAAAAATTAGGAAGAATGTGCTCTTTTTTCTGTTTTTATTTGCATAACAAAATCTATCTAGCCAGACAGAAACCAATTGGAACTGTTTTGGTTTCTTTTTTAAGAAGCACACTTAATATGTTCTTTAGCGTTCCAAGGTACCAAGGGAAGAAACTCTTACATATCTATAGCTGAATCGAATAGTTCTGTAAAGGGAATGAACTCTCTAAACTATAAACATATATTATTTCTACCCTTTTTTATAAGAAAGACATAAACCTACAGTTATTCTCCACTAAATGCACATGCCGAAACTAAACAGAATGGACTGGTAAATCAATGCTGGTTTTGCATTCTCGCTAACTTTACACAAGCCGTTTACATTTTAGGTACAATAAATCAAGCCAATACCATTAAGAATAAACTTGAAACAAATTCTCTACATTTTTGTCTGAATAAGAAACATCAGTTAAAGGCAAACATCTCCACTTGAAAAACACTTTTTGACATATCATATCGGCGAGGTTTAGAGAATATCATTTCAGAAGGAAGATTCGGAAAAACTAGGCTTGCCTTTAAATGAGATACTGACACATTATATGTAACTGTAAGAAAATGTTTCTTGCATAACTACACCACAGTGGCCCATGCAAGGAAAGTTCAAAGAGTTGTTCAGTGTAGACAGATTAGTTTATACTTTTTTATTCTACAAAGATTCTTAAAAGTAATATTTAACAAGTTCAGAGAGTACCTGGTATGTCAACACCATCAGCGGTGAATTTAAATTACTGCTTGGTTGAAGTGTTGTAAGGCCTTTTCCGTCATTGCCACATGTCTTAACATAGCCTCCATCAATGAAATAAAGCCTGAAACAAAACACATTTCTGCCAAAACGGATTTATTTAAGACTTTTTGATCTTATGTAATTCTTCCTTGTTAAGCTGCCATTATTAAAAACGTCAGAACAAGCAACACGTCTTGCTACGGAATCACGTTGATTGATGAACATGAAATACACAGTCGGTAAACAAAAGAAATATTGAATGATAAGTTTCACAAGATCCAGACAAACTGTATTTGTCCATGTCTGTTGAAACAAATAAGAAATTTTGACAGATAACTCACGTATGTGAAGACATATCAACCGTTAGGCTTTGGGGGTCTACAAGAGAACCTCCGGAGATTATGGCCTGTCTTTGCGTACCAGCTAGTTCGGATTTTTCTATCTTGTATGCACCAGAGGTTCCAGAAATCCACACCATAGCACTGTAACAGAATGTTCTTTGTGCCTGAACAACTTTGAACTACCTTAGTCATAAGGTATGTTTATTTTGCCGAAATTTGTTCGAATTACTTCAAAACCGTTTCATGTAGAATTGAGTTACAGAAAGGATAGGTAGTATTCTATGTTGCTTGGCAATACTGTCAAACTTACAGACATAAATACAAAATGGCGGTTTGGAGCACGTTCTGTCTATATGGTGAATAAATATCTAAAACCATGACAGGAAATGCTTTGTTTCAAAACAGAGGAAAACTCTTAGCTTAATATCATTTATTATTCATAAAAACAAATGTCAAGAGTACTTTGAGAACTGACATTTAAATGTTTTCTACTTAAGTTCCCTTTGTTGTAATTTTAACCAGGATGTTGCGGTCAAAGTACATTTGTAAAACGAATAGAAAATTAATTTGTATTTACTCATGAAACGGAAGAAGGTTGAGATCCCTCGGGTAAGTAAGGTTTATATTAACGAGAGGGTAAAAGTCACCGGTCTGTTGAGACACCAGGTTGATACTTCCTACAGTCGTTCCCATACACCAGTACACATTGTTGTCTCTCCAGTCGACCGATAAACCTTAAACAAATCAAGTTAAGGTTTCTTATATACAAGAGCAGTCATGCCATGTTTTGCTACATCAGTGGATGGCGGAGGGCAGGGAGAGCCGGGGACATACAGCGGACGTAAGAATTTAATGCAGGGAATCCTAACAGAGGTTATTCTGAATCTTTTTTGATAGTCTTGTAGAGACCGACACCTTTGAATAAGACTTGGCCAGATGTTATTTCCAGAGGTTTTTTTTTTGTTTTACCCCTGAACCACTCAGACTTTCGAGATTTAGACAGGAACTTTTGGTTCAAGGTTGGTAATAAGATAACCCGAGTTGGTGTTTTTTTTTAAATCTCTTTTGTCTGCACGCCGCTCCATGGTTTAGGCAAATATTGATAGGTGCATAAGTAGTTAGCCATTTCTCTGCTAATGTAATGACATAGACTTCTGCATCATTTTATTCGGATAGAACTATTTTTAATTTATAGGGCTAAAATTTGAAATTGAAAACAAACAGAATGGTTAGCGGACGTTATTGACGACAACCAGACTGCACACATATGTTCAGACTGATCGTTGTCTACACTGGCCACAAAGGCAGACTACTCCTGCAAGCAGAGTTAATGTGTTAAATATCCTGTAAACTGAGAAACTACTTTAGTAACCAAATGTTATTTCACTTATACTAGATAATTGTAAAGAAATATTGGAAAACGAACTGTCTGTTTGTCTGTGTGTGTGTGTATGTGTGCGTGCGTGCGCGTGCGTGTGTGTGTGTGTTTTAAAAACCACGTTGCATATAGGTATGCACGCAAATAATGGATTGTTATAAAAGGTCGTAATTGTTATTGTTGTTTTGAAGTAAAGATTTCATGAAAAAGTCCTTTTTCTCTGATAACATCTTAAAGGCAAAATGTTACATCATGCGGATACAAAAGGTGCAATTTTGAAAGAGACATACCCTTAAATTTAGAGTATAACATATTGTTCAAAATCATAAAAATGTGAATGGTACTAAATGAATAATTACCCGATGCTAAAGGGCTGTGCTCCAGATGACAAAAAAAGAAAGTTTTCTTGTATTATAAATTTCTTGTAATATTTATGACTAATGCTTAAAAAATAACTTACTGACAAAAAATAAGTCAAATAATTACATTATAAATTGATTTTTTCCCCTTTCAAAGTGCTATACCCTAACGCGACGGTATAACTATATCGTATAAGATTTAAAGTAAATATCTGTAATATCACATACGGCGATGGTGGTGACAGTAAAAGCGTTGGAAATATTTTGTTAACATGAGGGTCCAGAGTTCAAATCAGGCTGGAGCGTAAATGTTTTTTTTTTTATTCTATTTTGACTTTGATAATCAGTTTTGAAGTAAAATATTATGTTGTTATAATCTCACGGCATCTAAATATATAATTTATGAATTTTTTTTACGTCAAATCTGGAGTACAGCCTCTTTAAGATTATTAAATAAGTTTCGTTTCATAACAAAAGAGCCAATAAAATAGACCCGATTAGTTTTATGGGTATGTCCCTTAAAACTGAAACTTTCTAATTTCACGGTCACGATACAGAGTACACGTAACATAACACGCTTTACATCCAGTGACCCAACAAAGTTAATGACAACCAAAAACACTGCCGGATATAAAAGGATATACTGTTTCACGGGAAATCAAATCATACCTGTAACTTCTTCTGTTGTTGAAATCAGACTCTGCTTTGTAGGATTGGTTTTAATATTTGCACTGTAAATCGCCTGTCCATCAACAAATACTACTTTCCGCTCAGCCATATCTAGGAGAAAAATTTTGAACCAATCATGAGATATTGACATATTGTGCGAGACATTTTCTCTTTCCGTATCTATTATGGGTGTTTAACCAGTATTAATTGCAGAGAGGTAATTTATTAATTTCTTAACATAAATATACGCCTTAAAAACATTTTCTTCTTACATAGTGCAGACTTCGAATTCATAATACATTAAATACAATAGAAACTGCTTCCCACCTGACACTGTACCAGTACAAGCAAATGAATTGATTTGGCAAATCATAGAATACCTATATCAAAGTGAGTGATCGACGTTCCGTCTTCCAGGAAACATTTGACGATGTCCGTATGTCCAGACGATGTCAGACTCCGTATATCTATCATACAAATCTCAGAACTGTTTGACCACATGAGTACTCGATGAAACTTACCAGTTTCACCTAAAACCTCTTCTATAAATGAGAAGAAAAACAATTATGTGTAAAAATATTTGGTTCGCGCTTGTTTGAGACATTAGAAGTAACTTTTATGAGTACTACAACCTTTCACTTTTGAATATCTCGAATAAACATTTTTCAGTAAGAAAAACCAAACAAATATTTTTTTAGTAACTCTAGTTTTCTATTCGCGAACAAAACTATTGTCCGACAATAAGTTGCAAGTTGCCTTATACACATAGTATATGATGTTCTATAGTCACTATACAGTAATAATTAAGTTACCTTTGGCGCCGTTCACTACAATTGTCAACCTTTCCCGTACATAACACTGACAGTTATTTTAGAAAATATATATTAAATATACCTTTATTTTGCATTTTTCTAAAGCTGTAAGTCATGATGGCCTCAACATTGTAAATTTTATTGTATGTTTAACGATTTTTCCGATTGAATAGCCGTAAAAGTTAACTGGACCTCGTTTTCGGTCACAATTTTGATTAGTCAAATCAACTCATAGTCATTTAAGTAGGTCAAAAGAGATGTAACACAACTACATCAAAAAGGGGCAGATCAGTGGCCAGTGGTAACGTGCTGGACTGGAAATCCAGGGGTCGTGAGTTCGATCCCCCGCTCTTCCACTAACACTACTTAGTTTTTTGGGCTAGACATTAAACAGTCTCATATATAAGTGCTATACACAGTTCATGTAAAAGAATCAGACGTGTCTCTGGCATGGGATGTTTTCACTTTTGTTTTGCACTATCACAACTAGCTGAAATTACTATACTAAACCGGTACCGACAAAAGATACGCCCAAAGAAATTTTTGAACATTCCCTTGTGTAGTACTGAGAAGATGCGACACCTTGTAAGCAGAAGGAAATTTGGTGACTTACAAATCAAGACTGATCTCAATAGATGGAGGGGAAATCTAAGTGAAAATCGAAGAAAACATGTTGTTTGATAACTTTCTATTGTACATTTGTTTTTATTATACTGTTGTTATATGATAATGAATATTTCAAATTATGGACCTGGCGAATGTGATATTAACCGAGGCCGGCTGTCTCGCCAGGTCCGTAGACTTGTGTCATATAGTGACTGTATTACTAAATGTATATGACTTAGGAGATAGATAGATAACTCAAGAACATTATCCAAAATCGGAAAGATATTTACCAATATTACTTATCATAGAATCAAAATTAGGGACAAAGGGATGAAATCTTTTGGGTAGTCTGAACTAAAAATAGAAAACATTTGAGTATCACCCTCCTGACTCAAACGTGATCAGCAACTGTCGAATCAGAAACCAAATAATTTATCAGTTATACAATATACTTATTTATTTTCTTTCCTCGCAAGAACCGCATCGATTCGTGTCCAGTAAGACGTTTTCTGTACGACTAAGTTCGTTACAGGAGAGAGTTAACTAAACTAATCCCCTAATGAAATCCTTCTATTAACACCACAATCTCTCAAACGGACCCCCCCCCCCCTTTCCGATCAGGATGTCGCTGTTTTGAATACTAACATGATCGAAATATTCTCGCGACTTCCGTCATTTTCTTGAATACCGATATGAACCCAGAAAGTAACCATTCAGCGGGCTTAATATAAATTGGAAAACCTTATTTATAAAATAAATAAGTTTAAAGTCACAAAATAAGTAAAGCACTCACAAAATAAAAATAAGTAAAACACTTAAAAGTAAGTAAAACGCCCACAAAGTGAGTAAAGCACCCACAAAGTGAGTAAAACGCCCACAGAGAGAGTAAAGCACTAACAAAGTGAGTAAAACGCCCACAAAGTGAGTGAAGCACTCACAAAGTGAGTAAAGCACCCACAGAGTAAGTAAAGCACCCACAAAGTGAGTAAAGTACTCACAAAGTGAGTAAAGCACCCACAGAGTGCGTAAAGCACTCACAAAGTGAGTAAAACGCCCACAAAGTGAGTGAAGCACTCACAAAGTGAGTAAAACGCCCACAAAGTGAGTAAACCCCAGAAAGTGAGTAAAACGCCCACAAAGTGAGTAAAGCACCCAGAAATGGAGTAAAGCACTCACAAAGTGAGTAAAGCACCCACAAAGTGAGTAAAGCGCCCACAAAGTGAGTAAAAAGCCCACAAAGTGAGTAAAGCACCCACAAAGTGAGTAAAGCACTCTCAAAGTGAGCAAAACGCCCACAAAGTGAGTAAAGCACCCACAAAGTGAGTAAAACGCCCACAAAGTGAGTAAAACGCCCACAAAGTGAGTAAAGCACCCACAAAGTAAGTAAAGCACTCACAAAGTGGGTAAAGCACCCACAAAGTGAGTAAAGCGCCCACAAAGTGAGTAAAGCCCCCACAAAGTGAGTAAAGCACTCACAAAGTGAGTAAAGCACCCACAAAGTGAGTAAAGCACCCACAAATTAGCAGAATGCCCACAAAGTGAGTAAACACCCACAAAGTGAGTAAAGCGCCCACAAAGTGAGTAAAGCACTCACAAAATAAGTAAAACACTTAAAAAGTAAGTAAAACGCCCACAAAGTCAGTAAAGCACTCACAAAGTGAGCAAAACGCCCACAAAGTGAGTAAAACACCCACAAAGTGAGTAAAGCGCCCACAAAGTGAGTAAAACGCCCACAAAGTGAGTAAAGCACTCACAAAATAAGTAAAACACTTAAAAAGTAAGTAAAACGCCCACAAAGTGAGTAAAACACTCACAAAGTAAGTACAACACTCACAAAGTAAGTAAAACGCCCACAAAAGGAGTAAAACACATACAAAGTAAGCAAAACGTTCACAAAGTAAAACCCAACATACCAGTGCAGCTTTTGCCATCTTGGTCTAGTTTGAAGCCTTCCTTGCACATACAAATTGGGCCATCATTTTCATGCACACAAATATCTTTACATCCTTTACTCGAACAAAGGTCTGAAAATGAAGTGTTCGTGAGATCTATCTTATAATTTTTTTTTGATTGATAACGTTTATGTTGGTGCCCCTGAACCTGTCATAAGTACTGTAAAGGACTCGAATTTAAATCACGGGAACAGGGCAACTGATATTTATAGTATTTGAAAAGATATTGCTGAGAACTATGATTAATATGACAAATGTGTATGGAAAAAGCCGTGCCTTGTATTACACTGGTATCTTCATAAAACTCTCATAAGAATATATACATGTATATATTTTTTCCATTTCATTAGAAATATTGGAACGGTACGACAAAGCGTGTACACTATCTACATCTAGTACAGAAAATAAATACAAGCATTTTTTAACCTCGGTGGGAAAGCAGTGCTAGAGAACGCCGAGGTTACTGATTTGGGCCATATTCCATACTTTCGGTTTGAGGACTCATTTATAAACCAAAGGCAGCCATTTAGTGAGATTAATAATAATTAACAAGATTTAGTTTCCAGCTCGTTGTAAAAAAACAACTTTAAACTAACCTTTCTGGCTTGGTTGTACGTCCGCAGTGTACAGAGTAACTGCAACAAATGGGTCCGGACTTCTCTTACTCAAAGAAGTGATAATTGCACCTGTATTTTTGTTAATTATCTCTAAAGAACCATTTCTCACTTCTGTTACAGCAATCAAGTCCTAAAATGCAAAACTTAACATGCATACAGATCAAATCAATACTTCATTTCTGGAGACCCTTAATTTTTGTTGCTGAATAATATATAGAGGCCCATAACAACGTATAAGAAGAAATTACGAATTACGTTATGTATTATATTTTTTCCCCTAATTATAATCGAGCTTTAATAATTAAGCTGTAGCATCCTGCTTACTACAAGGCGGATCAGTAGTCCAGTAGTTACAAACGGGACGTGTCATTACGGGGTCACGAGTTCGACCACTTTACCTATCCACCAACTGTCTTTCGGATGAGTCATTAAACCAAGGTCCCATATATACACTAAGCATGAGTAACACCCTTGAGTGTTTCTAGCATAGGATGTTTTCTGTAGCTAGCGTTATCCCCCAAGACGTGATATAAATAGACCCTCCAGGGACGTCAATCTTATGAGCAACACGTGCCTATAATGATAGACCCAAACAGAATGTCATTGACTACCCGATTCCTGTCCTAAATAGAAAGCAATCAGATACTGGTTAACCACCATTTACCTTGCAGACTTAAATTCAACCAGTTTTGTAAGAACTTGCCACTGACAAAAGCAGTGCCCTTGACACACGGCTCTGTATTTACTGTGTTACATTTTAGGCTGTGCCTTTTAAAAATCACTCACCCTGAATACAGCCACATCGTAGAATTCTCCTAAAGACAGTCTACGTATGACTCTACGGTTTGTTCCATCTAGATTCGCTGTCTCTACGGTATCTCTTGCCGCGTCAACCCACACAATCTTGTTAGCTGTATAATCTATGTCAATACTGGTAGGGTACGCGAGTCCTGTTGAAATGATGGCCTGTCTGTCTTTGCCGGATAAGGACGCTCTCTCAATCTTCACTGTTGCACCAACATCACTCCAGAACATGAACCTGTGAGGCATTAGCAAAACATTTACTTCGCGAGGAGTTATCAAAGCCGGTCCTTTGTTAAAATGACACATATTTATCTACATGTATTATTTTGGAGTCTAGTCATTTTTGGAGTTGTGCTCTGGATTTTTTTTTCAAGTAATTCTGATTAAGAGGAATAACTCTAGGTAAGGTATAGTTATTGTTTCTGTGCACTGCACTTTCTACCAATGTGCTATGTCAGTGTATTAAGTTTGAAATAAATCCCTCAAGTACTTTTGGAGTTATGCACCGGACAAAACTTTTTAAGTAAATCTAATAAAAGGGAATAACTTTAAAAATGGGCAAGGTAGAGTTATTGTTCTTACACAATGCACTTCATACCAATGTGCTCTGTCAGTGTGTTAAGTTTAAAGAAAATCGCTCTTTTGTACTTTTGGAGTTATGTTTCGGAAAGGTGTTTCAAGTAAATCTGATAAAGGAGAATAACTCTAAAAGTATGCAAATAAGAGTGATTGTTCTTACACACTGCATTTCTCTTAATGTGCTATGTCAGTGTATGAAGTTAGAAGAAAATCGGTCAAGTACTTTTGGAGTTATGCTCCGGACAATATTTGGACGGACGCACGGACGGAGACCATTTCTAATATCCCCTCCACCTTTGGCGGTATGACAGATTAGCTATGTTATGTCAATTTTCGGATTTACATATACTTGTTTTTGTTTTTCCCAATAATTGTGTTGATAAGATATAAAGAGTACTTACTTGTGAACTGGACTCAACGCTAAAGCATATGGTTTCGCTAAGCCCTCACTTACAAGAATCTTATAAATGTTCGCTTTACTGCAAGACTGCACCACTATCCAGTTAAACAAACTATCTGTCCAGTATATATTATTCGCGACCCAGTCTACAGCAATGCGAGCTGAAGTTCGCGATAGTCCATCATGGACAATTTTCAAGGAGATATTGCTGAAGTTGTCTTCCCAATCAAAATTTTCCATGGCAATAATTGCAGCTGTATTGCTGTCAAACATATACATCGTCCTTCTTGCATAATCAACACTTATACTCAGCAGCCTCGTGTTGAAGTCCCTTAGCCCGTAATGACTGTAAGAGACTGAACCTTCTCCGAAGTCATACAGTGTTCCGGGGAGGATGTTTATATGTTGGTATGGCAATGTAAATACACTTGTAGATATTGAGGTAACTAAAACACTGTTTTTGTAGTTAGTACCTGAAAAAGTAATGTACGAATGCTAAAGCTGTAGTATTCATGAACGTACATTATGATAAATAATGCCTCATCCAATAATAGTGACAACTAACACATTTCTTGGTGCGCAAATATTGACTCAAACCTGTTTTCATTTTTACCAATTAAATCCTATAACAAGAACTGTCACAAAAAGACGACAATGCTACCGAAGTGGTGCTTTGACCTTTGAGATGAGGACAAGATGAAGGTAAATGGTAGATTCTTTAAACAAGTATTTTTATTGACACTTTGACCTCAAGATCGATGTCATTTAGGGGTTTTGGTCAAACATAATTGACATAATTAATATCATTTCGAAAATCACTCCAAAAGGGTTGTTATGTACAAACATGAACTAAATAAAAAAAATGTCGGGATCATTTGGGGTCAGGATCAAAAGAAATATATGTCATTTAGAAGATCTCTCCCAAAGCGGTGTTGTGTACAAACATGATTTAAATATGTTTAGTAATAAGTGAGTTATAGGCAATATTGAGTATTTTGGACAATTGAACCTTCGATGTCATTTTCTTTCTGGCCCAGATCGAATATGAATAAGTCAATGGAAAGATCCTGTATAAAAGGATGTTGTGTTCAAGTAAATAGTAAATCAATTTACTGATAAGGACGTTATAGGCAATGTTATACAGCATTGCATACACCTGTTACATTCTTAGCGAATCATGAAATTTTCCCTAAGAACTGAAGAGCATTACTTTTGTTAAACTAAGCATTGACACATTTGACTTCTGGTTCCGCAGATCTTGTTTTGTAAAGATTATTACATGCTTGACAATCTTGACACTTAAATGTTATGCAACGGTTTTTTTGGTCTTTACTTTATTATTCAAATTTTGTATTTAAGCCTCTACCCTGCCTCATAAATATAAGCCCATGTGTCGTCACCAGTTACAATTTTCGCAAAAGATCGATCGCTGTAGCTTATGCCTATTTATACATGATGTTTGCTTTTTTTTCAAGTGTTTTCCAAGTCTTTTCAAGCAGGTGTAAATCCATCTTTCACAAATGTACGTCATTTTCGAATCTTGTTTGAGAAAGTGTGAGGAGCTCCTATTTGAAACTCAACACTCTTAGTTGCGGCGATCTTGCACAGTTGATTTTTGCAACTATATTGTAGGATTTTGACGTTTTAAACTGGCGGGCACGTAGAACATTTTCTACGGAGAACACTCCACTGATGAATTAAGTACACAAGAGAGTAATTGATGCACTTAGACATCCACTCCAATGTGGTAAGTGACATTTTACTTGACTAAGAAGGTAAAAATATAGGTAAGTATAAGGCGTTTATTGAAGAATGAATGGTTAATTGACAAAATTTATTATGATACGATATGAAGTACACGCAGTAGTTATGTACATAATACCAATATATATTTAAAGACATTTTGCACAGATATTAAGAACTAAAAAAAAGTATTCAACGACGCAGTATTTTAACCATGAATTGTAAGATTTCCTGCTTTGCAGTACAATAAGTTCTTGTCGGCATAAGGTTAACACCTTTTAAGGCAACGACTTACTGTAACAAAATAAAACCAAACAGAATTATAATGTATATATACAAGGCAGTATTATTTTACGTTGACAATTGATAGTCTTTACGTTTCTTAAATACATGAAACAAGTAAGTTGCTACCATTTTTGAAATATGTATCTTTCGGAATGATTACTTAAAGTTTATTTCTATTTTGTTGATAGTACTTTTGTGGTATATAAGTTTATCTCAAATCACTATAGAACTCACAGCATGGTAAGAAATAGTATTCGTTTTCAACAGTATCCTATTACAAAGTGAACATAATCTTTCAATTCTAGGCACAATGCTAAATCTAAAACGTTTTATCTGTATATCAAGTCATGATGTCAAAATGTTAAAATCAGTATATCTAAATCAACGTATATCTAAACTATTTAAATACAATCCATATTCAAAATGACATTCATATGAAGCACAAACATTCAGGTTTAGGGTAACTATTTAAAGATTGTCGCCAGTCTTGTAAGAAAACCTTTTTTAGAATGTTCGTTTACATATATAGAAACAATACTGCGTATTTACAAGAGAAGTGATTTTCCAAACATAACTAAACCCAAATATCCCCCATATTGATGATACCCATATTGGATTACCCGTTCAAATCATCTTTTAACATCATTTTATAACATTTCCTAACAAAATGTGAGATGCTCATGTTTTATGTTTTAAACCAGTATTAACGCACCTTTTAATTGTAGCTAAGTATAATGGATATCTAGAGCATACTCCAAATACAAAAAAAATACAAACATTTTGCTTTGCACACAGATATTGTTAACAAGCATAATACCGAGACGTTTCACTCTTTATAACTATTAATACCCACACATTTCGGTCCAATAGAGTAACTGTGGGCAAACCTTTGAGTCAAATATCTTAAAGAAATTGATCTAGGTATTTGTCCATTGCTATAAAGTGAATGCCATACGTTTGCCTTTCATACAACGTTAGGCCAACATAACAAAACCTCAATGTTGATATTTACGTATGTTCATTTTTTCATGTCGTGAAAACCTACACCTTTTTAAAGACAACAATCTTTACTTTAGTATCATTTAGTTTATTTTCTGTACAGAAGTCTTACAAAATATTTTTGATTGCGACTGCAAACCTTCTAAAGTGTCTGACAGAAGCGCGGTATCGTCTGGAGACATCAATAAGAAAAGTTTTATAGTGTCAGGGTGCAGGTGGACGACTTTGACATCCTTCTGGCTTAAAATGTGTTCAAATTCATCTAAAAATAAGGCTTGCTAAGAAACCTTGTTTTAGGCCAATAGAACAGTCAATATATACACCGTATACACGACTTCACACTAGAGTTACATACTAAGAATTTCAATTTAATACCGGCTTAGCTGTATAAAAATCGATTTTGACCATACAAAATCTTCAGTTTAAGAAGGAAGTTTGCCATTTTTCGTCTGAAATGATGCAATAATAATAACGTTAATACAGCCGTAAATGAAATATCAGAAACGTTTTAACCATATAAAATTATACTATATAGAATAAATATGACTAAATATTTAAGTTATTTCATTGACTTTTGGCATTTAACATCATTTGTTTATAGCCTAAAATGTTATGGAAACAGAACGTTCAATTACCATGCGTGTTCAATATTTGCCAATGTCCATAAACTATACACTTATTGGGCATTAATTTTGTAATGTATCTACAGCAACCATCTTGGTTTAAAGATATTCCTTGTAATAACTCCCGACCACAGTGAACTATTTATTAGATCAAAACATTTATTAAAATCAATAAATGCAATGAAGAGTTGTCTGTGTACGCAACGGAATTCAATACAAGTGCGATATTAACTGTAGAATAACCAGCAACATATCGACATTAAAATATAAAGAAAAAATGAACTCGATGACAAAATTAGAAAACAACGAGGTGGTCAGGAATTGATGAAAGACAAAAAAAATATTCCATAAAATTCGGGTCCTATTATGTTTGAGTATAGCTAATCTTTTAGTCAAAAACACTACAGTCCTCTTAACACTAATGAAATCGTAACATAAATATAATTGGGATCCGACACGTGACCTAAGGGTTGCGTGATGGCACATTTTACCATAGCTTATATATAAATTTTGACATAAGAGAAAGAGAGTATAATTTTATTAAGAGTACAGATGGCAATGTCCTAGATTATTCCTTGTTCTAAAGTGTCCTGAGATCCAAAATATATACGTGGTTCTATGTTATAGTCTTCGTTTTATACATCCTCTAATCCACCACTGCATGTATGATGCCATTTTTTCAGTGTTTACAAACTTCTGTCTTTCATTTGTTGACTGAACTACCTTGAACATACTTTTTTAATTAACCATAAAGAAGTACTGCTTTTTAACATCAAGTGGGACTTTGAAATACATCTGATTACCGGTTTTGTTACTTTACATTTGTAAAAGCAATAGTTATGAATAAAACATTCGATTTATTTGCTGATCAAAACTTCCGTGTCACTGAAATAAACCAGGCAGTAAATATGTATGTGAACAGAAAATAAATCCAGTTAAAAAACTAATCAATAAAATAAAATTTAAGTACGAGAACAATCGACAAGAAATAAAAACCAGGTGCAAAATAGTTAAATTATTTCCATTGTCCCGGAAGAAAATATGATATATTTACCCCAGCAAAGCCACATTATCATTAAGGAATAAATGAATACAGAAATTCAAGGTTTCTGTTCTTAATAGGACGAGACTTCGACATACCGGAGCCTGAATACATACATTTTAACTTATTTTCTCAATTTTAAGGTATTACACCCATGATAAGCTTTTATTCAAGCCTCAGTGAATTGAGTATTTAAGTAATATACTATCTTATGATAATGTATAAACAGTATAAGACACTTTTATCACGAGCTGTTCAAGAATAGACAAGTATTAAATCAAAATGTCACAAGATTAATTAGGTCTATAATGTAAAGGTAAACGCTTTGTTTGTTTCTTTATTTATTTGTTTGGCTTTTTGTTGGCTTTGTTATTGTTGTTTCTTTTGCTTTGTTTAATTGTTTTGTTTTGTTTTATTCTGTTTTCTTTGTTTGTTTGTGATGTTGTTGTTTTCAAAAGCATGTTTTGTGTTATCATTCAGACTATTAACGCCCGATGACAGCTGAAAAAAGCTCATGAAAGCACATAACTTTGGAGAAACGAGTAACTGAAATCACCGGTACTCAAACTTTTTTAAATTTTTTTTTAACATATGAACCATGTCAAAACATAGACAAGACGTATTGTAGGTAAGAAATACATGTGGGGTAATTCAGGCTGAGAAATGTATGACAAGGTGACTAGAAAAGAACATTATAACTAAACAAATCAAAGGAACAAGTTTGAATGATAGAATATACATTTGATATATATGATATCTGTTTACTCTCAACATTTCAATCAGTTGTGTATGACTTTGTTTGTTGTTGTTGTTTTGACTTATGCGTAAATCAGGAAATGAGATATTAATTTACGAAGTTCTTTTTTTCTATTTTCTCAGTTCTGCTGACTTTTTTGCCATCTGCAAAAGTTTACAGCCAAAATAAGTTAATTCCTTCACCCTAAAACTGCTCGTCACATGATTTTGAAGGGTCTTTTGGGGGCTTCCAAAGTTTGTGTTTTGGTGTGTTTTTAGTCAGCCCGTACAAAAAGGGACCTAGATGAGCAACACCATGAATTCATCTGAGGCTAGATGCATGTTTCTTTTTTACACACTTTTCAACTTTTTATACATGATTTTGTCGACACATTCCACATATCTAAGTAGCATGACAACGTAAAATTACTGCATATGAACAAATAGACACAGTATTCTTGTAGGATATCTGCATAACAAAAGGGTAATAAAACAATTAGAATTCTAAGACAGTCGACATGGTATGTATTAATTTGTTTCTTATTTGAAATGGCTATATGTACATGAGTTTACATTTCTCCTAGATTTTTGAGATTAATAAATGGTGTCGTTTCTATGATGTAATTTTTTAATCAAAATTTGGCCGCATTTTTCCTGTTACTTAGTTTGTTATTTTCGAATGGCTACCAGACAAACACATAAAAAAGATTAATATACGAATACATTATAAACCATCATAGCAGTCGTGGGTACATTTTTGGCGAAGCTTCAAAAGACATATGATTAAAATATCTTGATGATTATAACTTGGTGTAAAATTTCAGTTTAAGCCAAGATTTTCATTCAAAATAACAGGAAGTGTCTTCTGATATTTTTTATTATTTTTTTCTGATCTCGCCTTGTTGAAAACAATATCTACTTTTTATCTTCTTGTCTTGAGTGACATGGTTTATACAGACACTTGATTTGAGAATCTTTCCGTGATAAACATAAAGCTATAATGCTTTTTAAACTAATTCAGTTGATCAGAAAATATTCCATATGAAACCGCAAACTTTAGTGTTGATTTTTCGCCGGTAAAATATCTTCCTTGGTACAATAAGGACTTGTAAGCTTTAACGGAACATCAACAAAAACAAAACTAATACGCATCCGAGCCCTGATCTATGGCATGTCACACAGAAGGATTTTTAGCGACACTAGAAAAATACGCTTATGTCAAGCACACTGAAAGAACATAATTGTCATTGGTACTGCTTGCTTGTTTCGTAAGTATTTAGAATAAACTGTTAAATGATTTTGAAATTACTCACCATTGATCTGTGAATGACAACAAGTCCACAAAGAGGCGATGACAGCCAGTGGTGAGAGAGTATTATAGCCCATGTTCGTGTCTTCTTAGACAGCAAATAATATTGCTAGAACCAGAATCCACAAGAAAACGCGTCATAAAAATAAGAAAAAGGGATATTTTTTATGAACAAATCAAAAGACAGCACTTTTGAAAATAACAAAGCATTCCACATTGCAAACCAAATGGTGAATCCAAAATTTAATACCAAAACGCAAATTAAATTTGGCGAGCTAGCCAAGCGTCTGTTACTTCCTAGTTACAGTCACACAACACAGATTACCGAGTGAAGTATTTCTACACCGAAAAGTAAAGAAGCGTATGACAAAAAACAAACAAACAAAAAAGAAAACATGCGCAAGAGCACAGAGTCCGATGGCAAATGTAGATACACAATGAAACAAAGACCCGAAACAAAATGAATGAATAAAACAGTAAACAAAAGTATGAAGCAATGAAGTTTGCGGAATCGGGATATTGTTATATTTATAAATAAATCCAAGGCCATAAATGAAAGAAGGATGAAGCTTGTACTTTACAGACCGTCCTATGCATGGACCCGCATGAGACTTATAATCTAGAGGTTGCACGTTCCATCCGCTACACTAACATTAATAATTGTTTGGGTTTTTTTTGAGACTTTAAAGCTACTGACAACCAGATTTAAACATAAAAATAGTTTCATCAAAATGAAAGTTAAACCAAAATCTTATAAAAATATACGCTAATTTGTGGCTTGAAAACGGAAGAAAAAAGTCATGTAAGAATCGGGATTCGAACTCGTGTCCCTCGAAGTAAACGATGAGAGACGAGCTATCCTACTATGCCCTATTTTCGTTCTTAATTTACAAGAGGTAAATAGACAAAGCAAAAATCTGATTAACCATGGGTTATTCATGATATTTTCAAACAAATTAGGACAAGGAACAAACTCTTCACAAAAATAAAAATGTCATTGTCACGAAATAATAAAAAATAAAGAAATTCATCAGCGCAAAAACAAATAAGAATGCTTATTGGTCATACCTAGAGCCAGTTATCTTCTCAGATAATACAGATCCTGGCCATAAGAAAAAGTTCTACAACTTTATTAAACACAACAAGAGGGCCATGCCCTAGATCGCTCACCTGAGTATGACTCCTTTTAACAAAATTGTTATGGACCTGATTTATTGACCCCAGATAACCCATATTTGAACCTGAGCTAGAAATCATCGAATCAACCTTTCTGACAAATTTCCAGTATATTTGGAATGAAAATGTAACCTCTAGAGTGTTAACATGAATTTTCATATTTTGGCTCTGTGACCTAATTTTTGAACCCAGGTGACCATTATTCGAAGTTAAGCTAGAAATAATCGAATACAACTTTTCTGACAAACGTCCAGAATATTTGGACTGAAAATGTTGCATCTAGAGTGTTTACAATTTTTTCCATATGGGCTGTGACCTAGTTTTTGATCCCAGATGATCCATATTCGAACTTGATCTAGAAATCAGCGAAGCAACCCCTCTGACAAATTTCAAGGTTATTTGGACTGAAAATGTAGCCTCTACAGTGTTAACAAGGTTTTTCCATATTTGGGCTCTGTGACCTATATTTTGATTCCAGATGACCCATATTCAAATAAGAAAACAACCTTTCTGACAAATCTCTAGGTTATTTGGACTGAAAATGTTTTTCTCTGCCGGGTTAACAAGGTTTCTCCAAATCTATACTCTATGACCTAGTTCTTTGAACCCAGATGACCCATATTCAATCCTGATCTAGGAATCATCAAAACAACTTTTCTGGCAAATGTCCAGGATATTAGGACTGAAAATGTTGCCTCTAGAGTGTTCACAAGGTTTTTCCATATTTGGGTTCTGTGACCTAGTTTTTGAATCCAGATGACCCATATTTAAACTTTAGCTAGAAATCATTGAAACAACCTTTCTGACAAATTTCAAGTGTATTTGGACTGAAAATGTATCCTCTGGCGTGTTAACAAGGTTTTTCTATATTTGGACTCTGTGACCTGAACTGAAAAAGTAGCCTCTAGAGCGTAAACAACGTTTTTCCTATTTTTGGGTTTTGTGACCAAGTTTTTGACCCAAGATAACTCATATTCAGTTTTGAGCTAGGAATCATTGAAACAAATTTCCAGGATATTTGAAGTGAAAAAGTAGTTTCTAGAGTGTTAATAAGGTTATTTTGTTACAACATAAATGAAAAATTTTAGAATATAAATCTATAAAATTATATCACATAAAAATATCTTTTACAACATAAATGAAAATTTTAAAATATAAATTCAAAATTATATCACATAAAAATATTTTTCGAATTTTGCAACGTTCCACACGCCATTAGATCCTGTATAAAAGGATGTTGTGTTCAAGTAAATAATAAATCACTTTACTGATAAGGACGTTATAGGCAATGTTATACAGCATTGCATAGATCTGTTACATTCTTAGCGTATCATGAAATTTTCCCAATGAACTAAAGAGCATTACTTTTGTTAAACTAAGCATTGACAAATTTGACTTCTGGTTCCGCAGATCTTGTTTTGTAAAGATTACTACATGCTTGACAATCTTGACACTTAAATGTTATGTTTTTTTTTGCTTTACTTTATTATTCAAATTTTGTATTTAATCCTCTACCCGGCCTCATAAATATGAGCCCATGTGTTGTTACCAGTTACAATTTTCGCAAAAGATCGATCGCTGTAGCTTATGCCTATTTATACATGATGGTTGCTTTTTCCGAGTGTTTTCCAAAACTGTTTAAGCAGATGTAAATCCATCTTTCACCAATGTTAGTCATTTTCGAATCTTGTTTGAGAATGTATGAGGAGCTCCTGTTTGAAAATCAACACTCTTAGCTGGGGCGAGTCTTGCACAGTTGATTTTTGCAACGGTATTGTAGGACTTTGACGTTTTAGACCGGCGGGCACGTAGCACATTATCTATAGAGATCACCCCACGTCTGAGCTGCTTACAGTAGCGAGTAATTGACGAACTTAAGATATCTATACTAATTCAAGCCTACATAGATATATTCACTAATTTTTATGCAAGAAATACGCCCTAAATCGTCGTTTTCAGCTGGCGGTCACGTGGAGCATTTTCTACGGAGAACACTCCACTTATAAATTAAGTACAGCAGAGAGTAATTGATGCACTTAGACATCTACTCCAAAGTGGTAAGTGACCTTTTACTTGACTAAGAAGGTAAAAATATAGGTAAGTATAAGGCGTTTATTGAAGAATGGTTAATAGACAAAATTTATTATAATGCGATATTAAGTACACGCAGTAGTTATGTATATAATAGCAATATATATTTAAAGACATTTTGCACAGGGAATAAGAACTAAAAAAAAAAGCATTCAATAACGCAATATTTTAACCATGAATTGTAAAATTTCCTGTTTTGCAGTACAATAAGTACTTGTCGGCATAAGGTTAACACCTTTTAAGGCAACGACTTACTGTAACAAAATAAAACCAAACAGAATTATAATGTATATATACTAGGCAGTATTATTGACGATAAAAAGTCTTTACGTTTCTTACATGCATGAAACAAGTAAGTTGCTACCATTTTTTTAATATCTACCTTTCGGAATGATAACTTCAAGTATATTTCTATTTTGTTGATAGTACTTTTGTGGTATATAAGTTTATCTCAAATCACTATAGAACTCACAGCATGGTAAGAAATAGTATTCGTCTTCAACAGTATCCTATTACAAAGTGAACATAATCTTTCAATTCTAGGCACAATGCTAAATCTACCACGCTTTATCTGTATATCAAGGCATGATGTCAAAATGTTAAAATCAGTATATCTAAATCAACGCATATCTAAACTATTTAAATACAATCCATATTTAAAATGAGATTCATTTTAAGATTGTCGCCAGTCTTGTAAGAAAACATTTTAGAATGTTCGTTTACATATATAGAAAGAATATTGCGTATTTACAATTGAAGGGTTTTCCCAAACATAACTAAACACGTATTGATGATTAGAGTGTTCGTTAATATATATATTTATATATATATATAGAGAGAGAGAGAGAGAGAAAATATATTGCGTATTTACAAGAGAAGGGTTTTTTTCCAACCATAACTAAACACAAATATCCACGTATTGGTGATACCCATATTGGATTACCCGTTCAAATCATCTTTTAACATCATTTTATAACATTTCCTAACAAAATGTGAGATGCTCATGTTTTATGTTTTAAACCAGTATTAACGCACCTTTTAATTGTAGCTAAGTATAATGGATATCTAGAGCATACTCCAAATACAAACAAAAATTACAAACATTTTGCTTTGCACACAGATATTGTTAACAAGCATAATACCGAGACGTTCCACTCTATAACTATTAATACCCACATATTTCGGTCCGATAGAGTAACTGTGGGCAAACCTTTGAGTCAAATATCTTAAAGAAATTGATCTAGGTATTTGTCCATTGCTATAAAGTGAATGTCATACGTTTGCCTTTCATACGACGTTAGGCCAACATAACAAAACCTCAATGTTGATATTTACATATGTTCATTTTTTTCAACGCATAGATGGGTTGAGATTCGGTTTATGCGGCGATTTGCAACGCATAAACAGATTTTCTTTATGCGGCAAAAAGGCACCTGTCGCCGCATATAAGGAACAAATGATAACATATATGACGGTATGGGCTAAAACGGTCTCATTCCCTTTATGCGTTGAGCTTCGCCGCATAAACGTCTTCATTCCTTTTATGCGTTGCAAATCGCCGCATAAACGGAATCTCAACCCGTCTATGCGTTGTGCCCGCTATGCGGTGTAACACTGCAAACCTTTTAAAGTGTCTGACAGAAGCGCGGTATCCCCGGGAACGTCAATAAGAACAGTTGTTTAGTATCAGGGTACATTTGGATTACTTTGAAATCCTTTTTGGCTTAAAATGTGTTCAAATTCATCTAAAAATAAGGCTTGCTAAGAAACTTTGTTTTTGGCCAATATAACAGTCAATATATTCACTTCTACAAGTATTACACTGTGGTGCCGTTATATGTCGCAACGCCGCTAAATGTTACACTTGCCGATAAATTTCGCACTATTGCCGCTAAATGTCGCTATCGCCGCTAAATGTCGCAAAATCTTCTGCCGTTAAATGTCGCAATGGTAACGTTAAATGTCGCACGATTTCCCCTTACCGTTAAATGTCGCAATACTACCGTTAAATCCCGCAAGATGTAAAGTCATGTGAAACTCCAATCGGAACACCTCGGGCGACTTTAAATATAGTAACATTCTATAATTCTATCAACTTAATTATTTCTAAAAAGAAGTCACATCAATAATTCTGCATGAATAACTCATCAAGCACATATATATGCTCGGTGGTCTCAAAAAATAAAGTCAGTGCCCAATAAAACTACTTAAAACAATTCGATCATCTACAATACACGTGTGTGTGTGTGTGCGTGCGTGCGTGCGTGCATGCCTGCGTGCGCATGTGTGCATGTTTGAGTTAGATTTATTTACCCTCGTAACATGAAGAATCACAAGAATTCACTCCCGTTGATATTTTTTTCTTTTATTCTTCTTTTTTGTGTAAATTTTTGTCTTTTTTGTAGGTCTTATCAAAAGAGTATTCTATAGTTGGATTTTTTTGCTTGAAATTGTAAATGGCATACGCAGATACTTGCACACGCACACAAACAATCATGGTTCAAGATTCATGCATTTCCATTTTTTGTGTTTATTGTCAACAATCGCTATACAGGTAACATATATAATTATGTATCAGCCATTTCTCACCGAAATATGAAACCATCTTTACCCAAATAGAAATATATTTAATCTCTTCAGTCATTACAGATGTTTTGACTAACTTAATTTTGTCATATCAACAGAGATTCAGTGGAAATATTTCAGGGCTCCACTGTTATAGCATAGGTAACAACCTATGCATCTTTAAAACTTGTATATTGATCGATCAAAATTAAAAGTACTTGTATTATAATTATATGTAATGGTTATTCAAACCGAGTAAATTAACCGATATATTCGTGCTATTCTTAAAACTCTTTAAAGCATTACTGCAGTACAATAATGCCTCTATATGTCTCACATTTTCATTGACTAACAAGCTCCTGTTTATAGATCCAGAAACATTGTAAGCAAACTGTCTCATGCATGAAATGCGACGATCTACTTATGACGTTCCTTAGTCGCGCGTTAATTGTCGGACTAAGACACGTGCATATTATTTTTTTTGTATTCGTCAATTATACTTCCGAGTCTTTATATAAATAACTAGACTAATAACTGCGCTTGACTGAACATATTATTTTGTTTTTTGTTTATTGAAAATAAAGTTGAACAAGCTATGATCAATGAACAGTATTGCTTGATATTCTAATCTTATCTTCACTGGTTTGACACAAAAAAGTATTAATAAATCTTCAGCAAATATTTCTAAGTTCTTATTATTTGTTTTTGTGGGTATGGAGGTTACAGGGCTTGGGGTGGACGGGGGAAGGTGGGGGGGTAACGTCGCACCAAAACGCTTAGGGTCATATGGCGACTTTCCAGCTGACTGGATAGCTTTCTCACATGAAATAAATTCCAAAGTCTCTTGCTGGATTCGAACCTACAGCGAGGTTTCAAGTGGTTTGAAGTCACCGATTTTATCCAGGAGGTACAAACTATACCATTTTATACGTGTGATACAACTACACCGGGTGTTTTTACAAGCCTTATTGAACCCATTAATCAACAAATACAGGACAAATGAAGATTTAACTTTCCTTTCGTCAAATAAAATATGATTAATAATGAAGTAATAAAGTAGATTGAAATCCTAAAATCGTTTTTGTCAAGAATATCATATGATGGACGACCATGGTTTTATGCACTATACACAAATACTTGGTGAAACGAAGTACAAAAACATCCAGTTTGTACATATTTAAAAAGTAAATATATGTAAATGAACTATATATCTTGTCATTTATTATATACATATAAGTTAAAAGGTATATTGGCAATCGTCGATTGCATAAAGTTATATTAATACCTCACCCTGCGGGCTCGTGAGAATACAACTTTATACAATCGACTTGATCGATACAACCCATCGGAATAGTACATTTATGTGATATTCCCTATTTTTATTTTTGTTTCTTAATTTTATTTTTCTTTCACCAAACACAAAATGGGATTTCCCCGTAATTCATTTGCTGGAGTAACCCATTTTAAATGTACTAAACTAGAACATAATTATTTATCCATTATTTGCAAGCGTTTACAATGTAAACATTTGCTAAAATTTACTATATACAGTCAAATCTGTGTACAGCAGCCACTGAAGGGAAGGCATAAAAGTTGCTGCAGTTCACAAACTGGCATCTGTTCAGGTGTGACCGCTCATTCAGATTTGGCTGAGCATGTGTGTTTTCTAAAACTGATGTCTGCTTGCTCAATTTCCGGCACATAATAAGTGTTAATTAGATCTAACGCTGTTTTATTTGCAATTTACTTCGTCTGTTTTCGTGTGTCGTCGAATGACTGTCGTATTTACACGACTTTTTGTCTGTGATGGCAGTGCTTTAATGTTGTCTTTGGTTGTACTAATAAAAAAAGCAAAGTACTAGAACTCTAACTACAATCATGTGATATTTTAATTGATATTTATTAAGAATCATATTTTATAAGCATCAGCCCGGCAGGATAGGCCAATACGAAGAGTGTTTAGTTATGAACCACGGATACTTGAGTTTGAGCACTGGTGATACTTTAACATCGCTGGCAAACATGCTTGAAGCACAAAATTAATAAAATAAGAATCAATCTATGATTGATTTCCGGAATACGCTTACTGGTGTGTTAAATCTCTGTCACTGTTACATCGTAGCTCGAACCCACAACACTTCGGTTAATATGGTCGTCATTTTAAAATACGAATAAGGTAACTTTAATCTCCTAAATCTTTTCCTAGCAGATAGATCGGTAGTCCCGATTATTTCAGACATGAACTAATTCAATATTGGTATACTGACAGTTTCTACCGGATTATTAACATAAGGTAAAAAATGATAACATTCCACTTTATTTTATGCCTACCAATGAAATATAGGGAAATATCAGTGAGATAAAAGTGATAATCCACTGTTTTGAAACAGTGAAATTACCATTTTGATAATCCACTCTTTTTGCCGGAACTACTTTTCCCCACCACGTAAATACAAGAGAATCCGCTGTATTTCAGACAGTGACATCGAGTGAAATTTATTTACCTTGTTAAATCCAGTTATAATATTGAATTCCTGAGCCTAACTAGTTGTGAACAATGATGAAATTCGCCATATATTATTTAAAATGTCTGATTTGTTTACATAACTCACATGGACAATATCCAATATGGCCGACTTTCAATTCAATTGATTGAATATTACTCGGTATTGATCCGCTTTTATAATTAAAGTATGTATGGCTAAAATTCAATAAATATTGATAAACTGTGTAGAGAAAATAAATGTTATTTGATGAAAGTGTATTCAGTTTATTTCAGCAGAAGTAAAGTTATCATATGTATTGGAGATTGTCTGCACTTTTTTTGTGCGGAGTAACGGTTTGACCAAAGTACGCATTAACTGATTTGGGGCTCACCATGGGGAATTTATTGAAGGCCCTGAGTAAAAATGTCATAAAATACCCATTTTTGACGTGTTGGCATAAAATAAAAAAGAAAATTTGTTTGTTTTTTAGTGAAAGATGGGAATTTATTTCATCTCGTGAACACCATATGTTTACATTTTCACTCGTGGCTGCGCCACTCGTGAAAATATCACATATGGTGTTCACTCGATGAAATAAATTCTCATCTTCCACAAAAACAAACAAATATCCTCTATATAAACCTTCAGTTTAACATGAATTATTATCTTGCGACATTTAGCGGTAGAGTTGCATTTAACGGTATGGGAAAATCGTGCGACATTTAACGTTACCATTGCGACATTTAACGGCAGAAGATTTTGCGACATTTAGCGGTGATTGCGACATTTAGCGGCAATGGTGCGACATTTAAGTTGTAAGAACTTGTATCGCAATGGATGTAAAATAAATGAGTCTTAACATATGCTAAACATAAACACGACTTCACACTAGAGTTACATACTATGAATTTCAACTTAATACCGGCTAAAGAAGGAAGTTTGCCATACCGGCGTAGCTGTATTAAAACTGATTTTGACCACACAAAATCTTCAGATAAAGAAGGAAGTTTGCCATTTTCGTCTGAAAATAATGCGTTTAATTACCATGCGTGCTCAATATTCGCAAATGTCAGTTAACTATACAGTTATGTGGCATTAATTTTGAAATATATCTACGCCGACCATCTTGGTTGGAAGATATTTCTTGTTATAACTCCCGACCACAGTGAACTATTTATTAGATCGAAACATTTATTAAAATCAATAAATGTAATACAGAGTTGTCTGTGTTTTTTACTCAAGGTACGAAACGGAATTCAATACAAGTGCGATATTAACTGTAGAATAACCAGCAACATATCGACATTAAAATGTAAAGAAAAAATGAACTCGATGACATAATTAGAAAACAACGAGGTGGTCAGGAATTGATGAAAGACAAAAAAAAAATCCATAAAACCTTGGTCCTATCTAAGTTTTAAGCATATCTATGAACACAACACTAAAGGTGAAATTAAAAAAAAACACATGTATCCGTTTAAGAGAAACCAAAGTTATTGTGATTAAGTAAAATTGAAGGCTAAATTGTTAACGGCAAAATAAACTTAGTGTAAGATGATGTAAGATAGCACTCTGTTTTAAGAATCAAAGCACAGAGAGTACTGTCAGAAGCGAAAGTTCAAATGTGTGAAGATTGTTCTTTGCCACTGCATTCATGTGATAAGAATCATATCAATTTCTTCAACTGATTTTTTAGATTTGCTCTAGAAAAGCATAATTTCAACATAAAAGTAATGGAGATAATCCAAAAATGAACCAAGGTAGACTCTTTGTTGGGACTTCCTTGTCACATCAGTGTGACCATTGTATAAATTATAAACTCAATCCCTTAAGTATTTTCTTAGTTGTGACGTACAGTTGTGACGGGAGATACTATGGTCATTTGAGATTCTTATAAGAGCATCGCATGCGGTGCCAACGCTCGTATGTTAAGAGCAACGACTTAATAAAATTAATTTCAAGAGTGTTTTTGTGCAATTGAATAATTGCTGTTATGCACTTCACTTAAGATGAATAACTTTTTGATTGTAAATGTTCAAGATATTAATATTTATACAAAATTTTGATTATTTTCCATGTGAAAAGGGGGCATAACTCTAGAAACACTGATTATCTAGTAACGTTCCTTGTGGTACAGATGTGCCTTGTCCCCACAAGCATGTATGCCAAGAATGAGTACAATATTTTTGATAGTTTTCAAAATTTTCTATATCAGTTACCAATTTCAACACAAATTTCAAGTTGAAATGGGGCAGAAAACAGCTAGCAAAAACAGCTTTCAAAGTAATGTCTCTTGACTTACAACTGGCCCTGTCATAATAAGCAAATATTACAAGTTTCATATTGATACCTTTGATAGATTTGAAATCATTCTACTTAATAACCAATTTTGACAAAAATTCTAATTTAAAATGGGGCTTAACTCCAAAAATATATTTCAGAATAATGCACATTGTCTTACAACTGCACCTTTTCATTGAATAAACAAGTATTCCAAGTTTTGTGTGATACCTTCAAGTGTGTCAGTAACAGACTACATCAAAGTTCTTGCACGACAACGAAGACGACCAAGCGATCATAATATCGAGTTTTTCTTTGAAACAGATGAGCTAAAAATAGGGGAAATATCATTGTGATATCTATTAAACTGAAATACTTGATAATAGTTTATATCCGAGTCAAAAGAAACACAGAAATCAGATATATTTTTGTGTAAGTAAACTGTTCATAAAAAGTAACAAAATCATGTGAGCAAATTATTAAAATGTGAAAACAGTAGATAAATAACCTGAAATGTATAAAAAAAAATTACTGCAAATATTTATTGCCGCCTTAAATGCAATTACACTGACAACACAGAAGTTAACAGATCCTAATTTCTTGACTCCATGACCATGTTCAAAACATTCAGTGCTGTTTTACTAAATGTAATTTGGATATCAATGTACTCAGATTTGTCCAAGACCTACATAATGACTATGTAGAATAACCTCTTGTGACAAGTTTATAATGTGACAAATGCATCCTACCTTAAATGAAGTAAACTTGCATAAAGAGCCCTATTCTATCAGATACTTTAAAAAACTTTTTAAGGTATTAATATTTTCAGACTGAATCTTATCTTTTGTATAGGAAATGTGGCAAGAAATTAATTTAAGGCAAAACATGGTCATGATGAAACCCCAAATTTTTTCATTGAAATGTTTTAATTCTTATATTCTTTATGACCAAGATATTTGGAGATCTGTGCTTATCAGTAATCAACTGAAGGTGTTTCAAGAAAAAACATTAAAATATATACATTATTATATACAGTATATACGAGTAAAAGGTTATCAAAAAGTAGGGATTGGAACAAATACTGAAATCAATATTCTAATATTTGGTTTGCCAAATTGGAAAAGATTCGAATTTTCGATTTTCGGACGATCCATCAGTTATCCGAATTTCGACATCCGAATAAAGGTACTGTTTAATTTTTTTCGTACAGACTAAGGGGGCAGTGGACATATTCGAACTTTGGCCCTAGTGAAATTTATAAATAAAACAGACTTGGTGTTTTGAAGGTATTGAAAATTATCGAGAATGTTTTGTCAGTGTAATTCTTTGTCATTTTGTGTAGGAAATGAGCAATATTTGTGGATTTGTGCACGAAACTAAACATTTGGTAGCTTTGTATGCATTTTTGACTCTTCAAAAGGAGGTATGGAAACTGAAAATGTAAACACTGACTGCTGCTGCAAAACCGGTGAGGGAGTTTGATTTTATTTTGTGAAAAATCTAAACGTATCACCGCTACTTTATTGGGCATTTTTGGAGTTTTCAATAACTGTACTGCAGATAAATATTAACATTAAAAAATTGGGGCTATTTTGAAAGTTGTACATCTTCATGAAGTTTGGCCATATTCAGCTTTTTTCACTGTGATTTTGGGTGGGTGGGGGAAATATAAATTGCTTACAGATTTTATTATCAGAAACAATGAATGGAAACTGTTATTTTCTTAAATGTATGTTATATATCCTTTAAAAATGCAAAGTGACAGGTTGGTAGAATGTTTCAAAATAATAAGAATAGTGTTTACGGCCACTCGGACCTTAGAAATTGCTCACTTTTATGTCCACTGCTCCCTTACGTGTTTCGGGAAACTGCTGTGTATAATCAAGAAATGACTTGTTTAAAGGAAGCCTGAAATACTTTTTGTGATTGGCATCAAACGCGAATTATCGTTGATAATGTAGCAAGGGTTGTTTTTTTTAGGCAAGATTCAGGAAAACACGTAGATATATTTATATCGATAATTTAATCAACATGCAAACTAAAAGCAAGGATGTTGAAAAAATTTTAAGCACATTTATAAGAGGAAAATATTTGAGTTATTCTGATTGATTTGTCAACAAAACAACAAAAAATGTATTATCAACAGAGTTAAAAGCGTGATTGGTTCTTCTTGTACGTTTTCGTGTAAATGTTATCTCATTATACGGATTTGGAATACATCGCCGATAGGCAAACGACTGTTTCAATGCGTAGTGAATTTTATGAATGATTTTTTGCGGATGAATACTTAAATACTAACTTGTTATTTTTACGGTTTCATTTGCAAAAGAGAGAAAAAAAGGAAATTATACCTCATGCTTTCAAAATCAACAGAATTCTGCAATATCAAAGAACTTTTATCGAAATTGCAATGAAAACTCATATAACCCGTGGAACTATTTTTCAACGCGAACGCGAAAAACGGCTAACTGAAGCTAGTTATCAAATGAAAGGTAACTATAGAATTGAATAGAAATGTAGAATGTTGGAGTTTTTGCCTTCGCATATAGCTAATTTTTTAGTCAACAACACTACAGTTCTCTTAACACTAATGAAATCGAAACATAAATATTATCTTTGTATTACTCTTGATCCGACACGTGACCCAAGGGTTTCGTGATGGTACGTTTTACCATAGCTTATATATAAATTTTGACATAAGAGAAAGAGAGTATAATTTTATTAAGAGTACAGATGGCAATGTCCTAGCTTATTCTTTGTGTTAAAGTGCCCTGAGATCCAAAATATATACGTGGTTCTATGTTATAATATTTATTTTTTACATCCTTTAATCCACCACTGCATGAATAATATCATTTGTTTTAGTGTTTACAAACTTTTGTCTTTCATTTGTTGACTGAACTACCTTGAACATACTTTTATACTTAACCATAAACAAGTACTGCTTTTTAACAACAAGTGGGACTTTGAAATACATTTGTGAAAACAATAGATATGAATAAAACATTCGATTTATTTGCTGATCAAAACTTCCGTGTCACTGAAATAAACCAGGCAGAACAGAAAATAAATCCAGTTAAAAAACTAATCAATAAAATAAGATTTAAGTACGAGAACATTCGACAGGAAATAAAAACCAGGTGCAAAATAGTTGAATTATTTCCATTGTCACTGAAGAAAATATGACATATTTACCACAGCAAAGCCACATTATCATTAAGGAATAAACGAATACAGAAATTCAAGGTTTCTATACTTAATAGTCGACATACCGGAGCCTGAATACATAAATTTTAACTTATTTTCTCAATTTAAAGGTGTTACACCCATGATAAGCTTTTATTCAAGCCTCAGTGAATTGAGTTTTTAAGTAATATACTATGTTATGATAATGTATAATCAGTATAAGACACTTTACCACGAGCTTTTCAAGAATAGACAAATATTAAATCAAAATGTCACAAGATTTAATAGGTCTACAATGTAAAGATAAACGCTTTGTTTGTTTCTTTGTTTATTTGTTTGGTTTTTTGTTGGCTTTGTTATTATTGTTTCTTTTGCTTTGTTTGATTGTTTTGTTTTTGTTTTGTTTTCTTCTGTTTTCTTTGTTTGTTTGTTTTTTTGTTTGTGTTGTTGTTGTTTTCAAAAGCAATGTTTTGTGTTATCATTCAGACAATTAACGCCCGATGACAGCTGAAAAAAGCTCATGAAAGCACATAAATTTGGAGAAACGTGTAACTGAAATCACCGGTACTCAAACTTTTTTAATTTTTTTAACATATTTACCATGTCAAAACATAGACAAGACGTATTGTAGGTAAGAAATACATGTGGAGTAATTTAGACTGAGAAATGTATGACAAGGTGACTAGAAAAGAACATTATAACTAAACAAATCAAAGGAACAAGTTTGAATGATAGAATACACATTTGATATATATGATATCTGTTTATTCTCAACATTTTAATCAGCTGTGTATTACTTTGTTTGTTGTTGTTTTGTTGTTGTTGTTTTTACTTGTGCGTAAATCAGGAAATGAAATATTAATTTACGAAGTTCTTGTTCTCTTTTCTCAGTTCTGCTTACTTTTTTGCCATCTGCAAAAGTTTACTAAAGTTTATCTCCAAAATAAGTTAATCCTCACCATAAAAATGCTCGTCACATGATTTTGAAGGGGCTTTTGGGGGCTTGTTTGTGTTTTGGTGTGTTTTGAGTCAGCCCGTACAAAAAGGGACCTAGATGAGCAACACCATGAACTCATCTGAGACTAGATGCATGTTTCTTTTTTTACACACTTTTCAACTTTTTATACATGATTTTGTCGACACATTCCACATATCTAAGTAGCATGACAACGTAAAATTACTGCATATGAACAAATAGACACAGTATTCTTGTAGGATATCTGCATAACAAAAGGGTAATAAAACAATTTGTATTCTAAGATATTCGACATGGTATGTATTAATTTGTTTCTTATTTGAAATGGTTATATGTACATGAGTTTACATTTCTCCTAGATTTTTGAGATTAATAAATGGTGTCGTTTCTCTGATGTATTTTTTTAAATCAAAATTTGGCCGCATTTTTTCATGTTACTTAGTTTGTTATTTTCGAATGGCTACCAGACAAACACATAAAAAAGATTAATATACGAATACATTATAAACCATCATAGCAGTCGTGGGTACATTTTTGGCGAAGCTTCAAAAGACATATGATTAAAATATCTTGATGATTATGCCTTGGTGTAAAATTTCAGTTTAAGCCAAGATTTTTATTCAAAATAACAGGAAGTGTCTTCTGATATTTTTTATTATTTTTTTCTGATCTCGCCTTGTTGAAAACAATATCTACTTTTTATGTTCTTGTCTTGGGTGACATGGTTTATAAAGACACTTGATTTGAGAATCTTTCCGTGATAAACATCAAGCTATAATGCTTTTTAAACTAATTCAGTTGATCAGAAAATATTCCATATGAAACCGCAAACTTTAGTGTTGATTTTTCGCCGGTAAAATATCTTCCTTGGTACAATAAGGACTTGTAAGCTTTAACGGAACATCAACAAAAACAAAACTAATACGCATCCGAGCCCTGATCTATGACATGTCACACAGAAGGATTTTTAGCGACACTAGAAAAATACGCTTATGTCAAGCACACTGAAAGAACATAATTGTCATTGGTACTGCTTGCTTGTTTCGTAAGTATTTAGAATATACTGTTAAATGATTTTGAAATTACTCACCATTGATCTGTGAATGACAACAAGTCCACAAAGAGGCGATGACAGCCAGTGATGAGAGAGTATTATAGCCCATGTTCGTGTCTTCTTAGACAGCAAATAATATTGCTAGAACCAGAATCCACAAGAAAACGCGTCATAAAAATAAGAAAAAGGGATAATTTTTATGAACAAATCAAAAGACAGCACGTTTGAAAATAACAAAGCATTCCACATTGCAAACCAAATGGTGAATCCAAAATTTAATACCAAAACGCAAATTAAATTTGGCGAGCTAGCCAAGCGTCTGTTACTTCCTAGTTACAGTCACACAACACAGATCACCGAGTGAAGTATTTCTACACCGAAAAGTAAAGAAGCGTATGACAAAAAACAAACAAACAAAAAAGAAAACATGCGCAAGAGCACAGAGTCCGATGGCAAATGTAGATACACAATGAAACAAAGATCCGAAACAAAATGAATGAATAAAATAGTAAACATAAGTATGAAGCAATGAAGTTTGCGCGTTGGACTAAATCGGGATATTGTTATATTTATAAATAAATCCAAGGACATGAATGAAAGAAGAATGAAGCTTGTACTTTACAGACCGTCCTATGCATGGACCCGCATGAGACTTATAATCTAGAGGTTGCACGTTCCATCAGCTACACTAACATTAATAATTGTTTGTTTTTTGAGACTTTAAAGCTTCTGACCACAAGACATAAAAATAGTTTCATCAAAATGAAAGTTAAGCCAAAATATTATAAAAATATACTCTAATTTGTGGCTTGAAAACGGAAGAAAAAAGTCATGTTAGTATCGGGATTCGAACTCGTGTCCCTCGAAGTAAACGATGAGTGACGAGCTATTCGTTCTTAATTTACAGGAGGTAAATAGACAAACAAAAATCTGATTAACGATGGGTTATTCATGATATTTTCAAACAAATTAGGACAAGGAACAAACTCTTCACAAAAATAAAAATGTCATTGTCACGAAATAGTAAAAAATAAAGAAATTGATCAGTGCAAAAACAAATAAGAATGCTTATTGGTCATACCTAGAGCCAGTTTTCTTCTCAGATAATACAGATCCTGGCCATAAACTTTATTAAACACAACAAGGGCATGGCCCCTAGATCGCTCACCTGAGTATGACTCCTTTTAACAAAATTGTTATGGACCTGATTTATTGACCCCAGATAACCCATATTTGAACTTGAGCTAGAAATCATCGAATCAACCTTTCTGACAAATTTCCAGTATATTTGGAATGAAAATGTAACCTCTAGAGTGTTAACATTGTTTTTCATATTTCGGCTCTGTGACCTAATTTTTGAACCCAGGTGACCATTATTCGAAGTTAAGCTAGAAATGATCGAAACAACTTTTCTGACAAACGTCCAGAATATTTGGACTGAAAATGTTGCCTCTAGAGTGTTAACATTTTTTTCCATATGGGCTGTGACCTAGTTTTTGATCCCAGATGATCCATATTCGAACTTGATCTAGAAATTAGCGAAACAACCCCTCTGACAAATTTCAAGGTTATTTGGACTGAAAATGTTGCCTCTACAGTGTTAACAAGGTTTTTCCATATTTGGGCTCTGTGACCTATATTTTGATTCCAGATGACCCATATTCAAATAAGAAAACAACCTTTCTGACAAATTTCTAGGTTATTTGGACTTAAAATGTTTTTCTCTGCCGTGTTAACAAGGTATCTCCAAATTTATGCTCTGTGACCTAGTTCTTGCAAGAACCCAGATGACCCATATTCAAACCTGATCTAGGAATCATCAAAACAAAACTTTTCTGGCAAATGTCCAGGATATTAGGACTGAAAATGTTGCCTCTAGAGTGTTCACAAGGTTTTTCCATATTTAGGTTCTGTGACCTAGTTTTTGAATCCAGATGACCCACATTTAAACTTTAGCTAGAAATCATTGAAACAACCTTTCTGACAAATTTCAAGTGTATTTGGACTGAAAATGTATCCTCTGGCGTGTTAACAAGGTTTTTCCATATTTGGACTCTGTAACCTAGTTTTTTATTCCAGATGACACGTATTCAAACTCGTGCTATATGTCATAGAAACAACCTCTCTGACAAATTTCCAGGATATTTGAACGGAAAAAGTAGCCTCTAGAGCGTAAACAACGTTTCTCCTATTTTTGAGTTTTGTGACCAAGTTTTTGACTCAAGATAATCAATAATAACTTAAGCTAGAAATTATTAAAACATTTTTTTTGATAAATTTCCAGGACATTTGGACTGAAAATGTAGCCTCTAGATTGTTAACAAGGTTTTTCTATTTTGGGGCTTTGTGACCTAGTTTTTCATTCCAAATAACCCATGTTCGAACTCGTCCGAATAATCACTAGGACAAACATCCTGACTGAGTTTCATGACAATTGAGGCAAAAATGTGACCACTAGAGTGTTAACAAACTAAGTGTGGACGTCCGACGGACGACGGTCGACAGACGACAGGCATTGATCGATCCTAATAGCTCACCATGAGCCTATGGCTCAGGTGAGCTAAAAAAGTCAAATGACCCCCCCCCCCCTACCCCGGGTCGGGCTAATTTTGACCCTGGGGCCACGATCTGAACAATCTTGATAGAGGTCGAATATACAAATCTACATAACCAAATATCTAAGCTCTAGGTCTTGTGATTTCAGAGAAGATTTTTAAAGTTCTTCCTATATAAGCCAATGTGAAATCAAATGACCCCCAGAACGGGGTCAATTTTGACCCTGGGGCCATTATTTGAATAAATTTAATAGAGGTCCATTAGACAATGCTACATACCAAATATCTAATCTCTGGACCTTGCGGTTTCAGAGAAGAAGATTTAACAAGGTTTTTCAATACTAGAGCCTTGTGACCTAGTTTTTGACACAAAATGACCGATAATCAAAATTTACCTTCAAATCATCAAAAGAACCTTTCTGACAAATCTCCAGAATACTTGGTCTGAAAATATAACCTCTAGAGTGTGAACAAGGTTTTTTCATATTTAGGATCTGTGACCCATAGTCAAATATAACCTAGAAATTATCAAAACAACCTTTCTGACAAATTTCCAGGATATCTGGGTTAAAAAATGTTACCTTCAGAGTGTTAACAAGGTTTTTCAATATTTGGGTGCTGTGACCCAGATTTTGACCCTAGATGACCCTATTCGAACCTGGCCTAGAAATTATAAAAACAACCTATCTGACAATTTTCAAAAAAAATTGGGCTGAAAATGTTACCTCTAGAGTGTTAACAAGGTTTTCCAAATTTGGGATCTGTGACCTAGTTTTGGACCCCAGATGGCCCATATTCGAACCTGAGCTAGAAATCTTTAAACAACCTTTCTGACAAATTTCCAGGATATTTGGACTAACAAAGTAGCCTCTAGAGTGTTAACAAGGTTTTTCCACATTTGGGCTCGGTGACCTAGCTTTAGTCCTCAGGTAACCCATATTCAAACCTGACCTAGAAATCATTAAAACTACCTATCTGACAAATTTCCAGGATATTTGGGCTGAAAATGTTACCTCTAGAATGTTCACAAGGTTTTTCCATATTTGGGCTCTGTGACCTTGTTTTTGACCATAGATGATTCATATTCAAACCTAAGAAAGAAATTTTCAACACAACTATTCTGACAAATTTCCATGATATTTGGGTTAAAAAGGTAGCCTCTAGAATGTTTACAAGATTTTTCTATTTTGGCCCATGTGACCTAGGTTTTCAGTTTAGAAGACCCATATTCGAACTTGTCCGAGAAATTAATGAGACAAACATTTTGACTAAGTTTTATGGCAATTGAGACAAAAATCCGACCACTAGAGTGTTAACAAACAAATTGTGGATGGACGGACGACGTTCGGACGACGGACAAAAGGCGATCACAAAAGCTCACTCTGTCACTACGTGACAGGTGAGCTAAAATAAAATCCCTGAAAACACAGGAATTGCACCACTCAGCATTGATAATCTTACACACAGTAACTCAGAATCATATTCCAAAGATCACTAGACACATGTATGGTTCCTAAGGATTGGAAACATGCCATCATCACACCAGGATACAGAGAAGGGTCAACATCAAAACCTAGCAACTACAGACCAATATCACTCACATGTATAGCATCAAAACTAATGGAACACGTCAATGTTTCAAACATGATGGATTACTTTGACACACACAACATACTCTGCCCCCAGCAACATGGATTCAAGTAAAAAGATAGCTGTGAGGCCCAGCTCATTGGCTTATACAAGAAATAGCTGACAACCTAGATCAAGGTCAACAAACTGATGTCATCGTCATTAAGTTCAGTAAAGCATTCAACAAAGTCGACAACCACAAACTCATTCACAGGCTGAAACAAATGGGAGTTCACCCCCCGGGGCCACACATCAGTTCATGGATACAAAACTTTCTCAAAAACAGATCGCAACCAGTATTAGTCGAAAACAAGGTCTCCGACAGGCTCCCTGTGCTTCTGGTGTCCCTCAGGGATCGATCCTAGGTCCGTGTCTCTTTCTCGCATACATCAATGACCTATCAGGAAGTGTTAGGAGCCGGGTGCGTCTATTTGCGGACGACACCATAGCTTATGTAACAATTAAATCAATAGCATTAGCACAAAGCTTACAAAATGATTTGCACAAATATGGAAAAAGAATGGTCAATGGAGTTCAACACAGACAAGTGTGAAGTACTCAGAATACACAGAAAAGAAACCAGCCATCTTTCCCTACACCCTACTCAGCACTATTCTGAAAACCACAGAAAATGCAAAATACTTAGGAGTTACTATAAGTAGTAACTTAAACCAGTCATCCCACATAAACAACATCATAAAGCAAAAAACAGCTTAAGATTATTTAGACGAAATGTCAAAACACAAAACAAACGGCTCAAAGATGCAGCATACAAAACTTATGTACATCCCAAGGTCTAATACTGCTCAACCATATGGCATCCATGGCAGAAATATCTCACCCACAGAATAGAAATGGTCCAGAGGTCAGCTGCAAGGTATGGTCATAATGATTACTACTATACAAGCAGTGTAACAGACATGATTAAGGAATTAAAATCGTCAACACTACAGCAAAGGTGAAACCAAGCTAACCTGGTCATGCAATACACAATAATAAATAAACAGGTCAATGTCGATAACAATCACCTTACAGACACAATAACCAACAACTTCCTCATCCCGCAGTCAGAAACACAACATCACATGAACACTTTCTTCCCAAGGACTATGCGACTCTAGAACGAATTACCGACCGAGATTAAGGTAAGGTTACCCAAACTGTACCAGCTTTTATCAGTGGACTTAACCAGATTTATGGATTTTAAATCTTCACAATAAATGTTTAAGTAAGTCCTTTAGTAAAAATCCTGTTTACTTTTTTATCTTTTACAATTTTAATGTTCCTGAGTCCTGACACGCGTCTGCCTAGTAGAGCCAGTATTGACTTTTGGCAGTTATAAGTTGAAGTAAAATTAAAATATGAACAACAATTCCTTCTAAGGTGTTACCGTGACAAAAGATAATCAGTAACTAAGCTGTGATGCGTTCTTTGCAGAAACATTTTCTTTTATGTGTATCGGCGAACGTAGTCTCACTTTTTTGCCACCGAAGGTGAACCGATTTTATAGGTTGACATTTTTTTAGTTATTCATTTCCAACGTCTCACTTTGATCTGCGTTTGCTTACACGGATTCGCCCAATCTTATGCGGTTGGGCACATGCGGTTGGGCACATATTATCGATCGTTTGTCTCATATTTTGCAGAGTTTACAAGAAAAATGATGACGTTAAGATAAAATATGATAACTTTAACCATACCAGTCCATTTCATCGAAAAAAAAACACAGATACGGTAAGTATAAACTGTAACACTTGTTTTGTGTCTGTTTTATCCGACATTTTATTTAAATTTTGGCCCCGATGATAAAGGCAATGATGTGATTGTTGCAGAGGCAATTGCCCGAGGTGTTTCTTCTGTGAGATTCCAGCTAGATCAAACAACTAAAAATATCAGATCTATAAAAGCGGCTTAACATTTTAATCATCATAAATAGGGAGGGCTATGGCGAACGAAACGGAGTTCAGACGCATATATCGGGCCACGTAAAATATCGCCTAATTGACAGAAGAGATTTAAATCTTGCGCTTTCATGTGAGCGTATATTCTAGCGGTTATTTTAAACATAGGGGGATAAAGTTAAATTGTCGCATGTGTCACTTAAATACTTGCGAGACTCAAAATAAAATGTCTAATTTATCGAGAATCATTTATCTGTAAAAATAACTTGGTCATTACACATCACTGATAATGGTAAAAAGCAGACGTTTTTATCTATGTTGACATGTAAATTTGTCGCCGAGGCGAAATTTTACCGGTTTAGTTTTCGCCAATATTTCCTCGTGACGATTTTTCACGAGACATGCGACATATAACTTTGAGTCTCACCAGGAATAGATACATGGGAAAATTTAATTTTAATTTTCGCATGTGCTTCTTTGTGAGGTTTAAAATATTTGCTTGTATATATATTTACCTGAAAGAGCGAGACAAGAATAAGAGATATTTTATATTGCCCGAATGGGATTCCATAGTCTTTCCGAGGCCTAGGTCGTGTTAACCCTGAACCTGCTGAATTTTTGTAATGGATTTGTCCAGCTTTGAATCTGGAACAGTCCATTCAAAGTTTAAGGGATTTCAATATCAAAATACAAAAATTGAGCTACCAACAGTATAGAGCCTGGTCAGACTATACGGATGTGCAGGCTGGCCTGGCTCTATACTGGTGGCAAAGGCTAATCAATTTCGGTTCCAGCAGGTTAACGGTTAATGTCTGTTTTATAGAAATGGTCCATACAAGATTATTTATTCAGCTGAAGACGTAAGTCCTGATCTAACGTCAAGGCCAATTCAGTTTTGTAATGTTGTAAACCAGCACAGACCAGTGCAGCGTGGACAAACTTGTGCAGTGTCCAAAATGAGGTTAAGTAAAGCATGGTTTTCTCTTGACGGACACGCCAACGAAGGTGTGCGTGATCATAAAACAAACTCTTTCAAATTATTTTTACTTCCTTTTTTTCTTTTTGATGTGAAAAAAAACACTTAATATAATTATCTCAGTATAAAGATGAGCAAGATACTCCCCACAAGTAAGTTAGCTAAATAATCATGTAAGCCCCGGTTATGTAAGCTTCAAAACTGTTTTTCTAAATTTGTATGTGACCCTGACATATGATGTTTATTGTAAGCTCTGCATACTGGTTTTTTTAGATGGACTCCTCAATGAAATTCGAAAAATTTCTTTACAAAAAGAAATTGTAAGAAGCGAGGAATAGTTAAAACTACATTTTCTGGGTCCTGAAAGGGTTTAACTTTGCATCTACGCACGAATTGCAATGATTTATGTATGGCATATATGTTTAAGTGTCATAACTGTGTGTGCTCATACTTCTAAAGCTTACAATTGACTGGTAGTGCCTATGAGTTTACTATGTTATGCCTGGTGACGTCAATGAGTTTTCAAGCTCATGACTAGTAATGCCTTTTGCTAAAAAGCCCAAACCCAATAGAGCCAGTGAGTTAATAAGGTCATGTCTGATATCTCCTTGTGATAAACAAGGTCAAACTGAAGGTGCCAATGAGCTTATAAAGTCAAAAATGGTAGTGTCTATGAGTTTACAAGGATCATGACTGATAATGCTTTGTGGTTAACAATGGCCTTAATTTGAAAAGCCTGTTAGTTTACAAGATAAAGAATGGTTGTGCTTATAACTTAAAGTCATGGCTGGTGGTTCTATGAATTTGCATTTTTTTTAATGGAAGTGCCTATTAGCTTACAAGGATGGAGTGCCTATGAGTTTGCACGGTAATTAATTGCAGTGCTTATGAGTTTACGAGATCATGATCGGTAATGCTTTGTGGTTAACAAAGGGCATTATTTGAAGTGCATATTACTTAACAAAATAAAGAATGGTTGTGCCTATGAGTTAACAAGTCATCGTTGGTGATTCTATGAGTTTGTAGGGGTTTTAATTGTAGTGCCTATTAGCTAACAAGGTTGTGAGTTTGAGTGCCTATGAGTTTGCAAGGTAATTAATTGTAGTGCCTATGAGTTTACAAGATCATGACCGGTAGTGCTTTGTGGTTAACAAAGGGTATTATTTGAAGTGCATATTAGTAAACAAGATAAAAAGTAGTGATTCTATGAGTTTGTAGGGGTTTTAATTGTAGCGCCTATTAGCTAACAAGGGTGTTATTTGGAGTGCCTTTGAGTTTGCAAGGTCGTGTCTGGTAGTAACTTATGGTTAACGAAGCCATGACTGGAAGTGCATAAGAGTTCACAAGATAAAGAGTGGTATTGCCTATAATTTTTCAAGATCATGATTCGTTTGTTCTATGAGTTTGCAAGGTTGATAAATGGTAGGGCCTATGAGACTATAAAATTATGACTGGTGGTGCCTATGAATTACAAGGTCATGACTGGTATTTTCGATTAATTTAAGAGTTTTCCAGGTCATAGCTGGTAGCGCCGAAGTGTTTACAAGGTCATAACTGGTAGTGGCTATGAGTTTACAAGGTCATGACTTAATGCAATATAAGACTGCGCAAGGTCATACCTGATCATACCTGATAGCACCTTAAAGTTGCAAGGTTATGACTGGAAATGGCTATGACTATAAAAGGTTTTGACTTGTAACGCCTTCAAATTTACAAGTTCGTTACTTATAGGGTGTACGAGTTTACAAAGTCATGACTTATTGTAATGTAATGTGATTTTGTCCAAAAGGCTTAAAACGCATGTGCACATTTACATATTCACAATTTATGTAAGATATTATCCCTTACTTTTAAAACAATAGACAATTTTAATCGAAATAACACCGGTTCCGAGAGGCTTCCGGTTTGACTGACCTCTTCAAGGATTTCAAGTTAAGTTATTTGGTATAAGTGGTTATTGTTTAATTGCGGAAGATGCATGGTTTGTTATCATTTACACTACTGAGAACAGAAGTGTAGAACGTTACAAAGTATAATTGTATCGTGGTATGAATTTATTATACTCTTAAGTATGCACATTTTCACAAGGAAAATAACATTCAAGACTCTTAGAAACTTTTTAAAGTAACTAAAACAGTTCAAGGAAGTCAATTTTTAATCAACCTAAGACAACACTCTTTTAAAAACGAACGCGAGAGATGGCGGCTGAAAAAGTTGTAGAGATAGAGAACCCTTGTATTCCATGTCTGCAAGACGAGGAAAGGCAAACTGAATCGATTTCCTTCTGTCTGGAATGTTCCGAACACCTGTGTGAAACGTGTAGCCATCATCATCGAAAGCTGAAGTTGACTCGTGCTCATCATGTAATTGACATTGGAAAAAGAAACGGCGCTGAGACAGACAACACAAGTACAACAGAATCTTGCCAAGAGCACCCTGGAAAATGTATTGAATATTTTTGTGAGTGTCACGAAACCTTATGCTGTAAGACATGCAGAGAAATTAGCCATAGTGGATGTGAAAATCTAAAAAACATAATGGATGAAGCCAGTGGCATTGTTGAGAGTGGTGAAGTTTTGAATGTAGAGGAATCCTTGAAAAGTTTAACAGATAAAGTTGCAAACCAAATTGATGCCAAACGGAAGCAGTGTGTTGATATCTCTGACCAGGCAGCAGTGGCTTTGACCAAGGTCAAAACGGAAAGGGACAGTACAATCGAACGGATAAATAAACTAGCAGACGAAGCAGAAAATGACATCAAATCAAAAAGTTCTGAAGTAAAATATAAAACTCAAAACGAAATTGAGACTATGGAAAGTGTTTTGGATACGCTTAACGTCACCGAAAAGTGCCTTAGGACGGTAAAGCAAAACGCGGGTAGACCGCAAATCTATGTTGCAGTAAAAAAGGCAGATCAACAGTTGAAAAAGTATTCCGTATATGCAGAGGAAATTGAAAACCATATGTTGGAAGCAAATGTTCATTTTAAGTTGGATGGTACATTTCAGTCGCTTAAGAAGAAACTAGTCAGTATGGGAGTCGTCATTGTGGGCAAGTCTGAAACGTTAAAGCCTGAAGAACAAAAACAAGAACAGATGTGTTATTTACAGGTAAACACTAATAACAGTCGACAGTTTAAAAGACATTCTTCTTCGAGCTCAGCCGGATTAAAAAGGAAGAAAGCAATTCCTGTTGGTGGCCATTCGGTGCGTATCCCAGGCGACAAGACCACGTGCTACATTACGGGGAGTGAAATTCTGCAGGATGGTAGAATAATTCTTGCTGACTATAATAACAAAAGCATTAAACTCTTTAATAAAAACTGCAGCTTTATAAATCATATTAACCTTCCATCGAGACCAAACGACATTGTCGTTTTAGATGAAAACGAGATCGCAACTTCGCTGATTGATGAAAAAGCTATTCAGATTTGCTCAGTGAATGGTTCCCTGTCTTTGTCAAGGCGGATAGAAACGGCATTTCCTTACTACGGCCTGACATTTTCGGAGAAGAGAGAACTGTATGGAACAACAACAAAGGATGATGGTACAGGTGAGATCCATGTTCTGGATATGGCAGGAAAGTTTATTGGATCTATTAAGAAAATTAATGACCAAATGGATTTGATTCGGCCGACCGCGCTCAGAATTGACAACAATATCCAGCTACTGTATGTAACTGACCTCGGCAGAAACAGTGTCGTCTGCTTGGATATTTCTCACGGAATCTCGCAGTATAGTCACGTGTTCACGTACACTGATAGAAATCTAGAACTCAGAAGCGGAATCGCAATTGATACGGATGGGTATGTCTATATTTCTAGCGGAAATATGACAGTGCATCAAATATCTTTCAACGGTGTGAAAATACACGAGATTCTTTCGTCAGCAGATGGGTTAGGTGTTCCACACTGCCTAGCTTTCTCTGCCAGGGATGACCACCTTCTAGTGTCAGAGTTCAAAGAGAACAGCTTTAAACTATTTGCATTAAGGTAGAATAAGGGGACACTTAGTTTTGAAAGAATGACCTGGAAATAGAAGAGGTGAATCATAAAATCTCAGTCTAAAGACGCTTTGTAGACAATAAACTTGGAAAACAAGAGGAGATACTGAGAAAAAAATTTATGTACAAGACTTAAGAAAAGGAAGGATAGTATCCGATACAAAGCTTAAACAAATGCCGTGTATATTGTAGATGAGTTTGTACAAACAAAATCAAAGAGAAGACTGGGGAAATTACAATGACATAATCGCTTACTTAAAGCTTTGATGAAACTTTTAAAGTGACCACTGTTGTATTTAAAAATGATTTTGCGCGTTCATGTATTGTATGAAAATTAAGATTGAAGATGTTTTTCCATGATATAGCTAGTCAATATTTCTAATTATTCCATTTACTGGATTTGATTGCATTGGTTCAAAAATTTGAAAAGTAAAGTCAAACTTACATGAGTGAGGCTATTTGTCAAGAAGTGAAAATAAAACTGGATAGCAAGTGTTAAGTCTATGTTAAAAATCTTTCTGTAAACACAATATTTAGCCCAGTGAGATAGTATCGACCAATGCTAGACTATTAGATATATATTGAAACCAAAAAAATGCTAAATGCTTTTTATAAATATATGTAATGCAATAGCCTTATAAAGAACTACTGTAATAAACATTTACAAGTAAAATTAAAGTGTCAGACAGAAAAGAGAGTATGTCATAAATATGTAATTAAATCTTCATGGGAAGTATATGTATTTATACCACGGAAATCAATTGTAGATGAATTGCATTTTATTTTATGTCTACCAATGAAATATAGGGAAATATCAGTGAGATAAAAGTGATAATACACTGTTTTGAATCAGTTAATTACCATTTTGATAATACACTGTTTGTGCCGGAACTACTGCTTGATGAAACTTCAGGAATTTCCCCACCACAAGAGAATCCGCTGTATTTCAGACTGTGACAGCGAGTGAAATTTATTTACCTTGTTAAATCCAATTATAATATTGAATTCCTGAGCCTAACTAGTTGTGAACAATGATGAAATTCGCCATAAATTATTTAAAATGTCTGATTTGTTTACATAACTCACATGGACAATATCCAATATGGCCGACTTTCAATTCAATTTATTGAATATTACTCGGTATAAATCCGCTTTTATAATAAAAGTATGTATGGCAAAAATTCAATAAATATTGATAAACTGTGTAGACAAAAATAAATGATATTTGATGAAAGTGTATTCAGTTTATTTCAGCAGAAGTAAAGTTATCATATGTATTGGAGATTGTCTGCACTTTTTTTGTGCGGAGTAACCAAAGTACGCATTAACTGATTTGGGGCTAACCATGGGGAATTTATTGAAGGCCCTGATTAAAAATATCATAAAAAAAACATTTTTGACGTGTTGGCATAAAATAAAAAGAAAATTTGTTTGTTTTTTTAGTGGAAGATGGGAATTTATTTCATCTCGTGAACACCATATGTTGATATTTTCACTCGTGGCTGCGCCACTCGTGAAAATATCACATATGGTGTTCACTCGATGAAATAAATTCTCATCTTCCACAAAAACGAACAAATATCCTCTATGTATCTTGATATGCTACATTTCCCAGCGGATGTTAACACTAAAACAACTTATACACAACTACAAATTTATGAGCTGTTTAATTTCTGCGTATTTTGCTGACATATCAGTGTCATACATGCACTTCAGTCTGATTGTCACTATTTTATTCACCGAATAAAAATGTGTGATTTCAGAGAAAGTCATGATTAACGGGACTTTAAATCATAGGTCGATGTAAAATGGGAAGAAAAAAAAACATGTATAAAATATTATAGCCACCATAGAATTGCCTTGCATTTTCTTCTCGTAATGTAAATGTGGATGTTAACCTCTAAATAAACCTATTGAAAATGTTTTATGTTGTATTTGTATCACTTTAAAAGTTATATACATGCATTAAGCAAATATCTTCGTATCATTTGGTCCGTGTGTGCATATGATGTGGAATGCGTAGACTATCTCATGTTAAGATGGTTAGAGTCTGAAGTTAACATCTGCGTAGTATCCGACAGATTGCGTACTGTACCTGATTGAATGAAATCGGGTTGAATGCACCACTAACTGTGAGAAACGTTATGCATTTTTACTGCATCCAGATATTTCAAAATATATGATGTCTAGGTAATGCACGCATTTTTAGGGTGAAAATAAGTAAAGTTTGTGACTGAATTAACCGACTTGAAGTTCCTCTCGTCTGCAAGTCAATGAGTTATGAACTAACTAGGGTTATTTCACATACTGTTTCATGATAAAGTCCTACTTGTATATTGATTCGTAACGTTTTACAAATGTTTAGACAACTTGGCATAGGTATCAACCATATTGTCTCAGATGTCTAAGGTCAGTAAATGGTCAATAATTTCACTTCATTAAACTCATCCTGATATTTTTACTGTGTTCACATTCGGGAGAACTTGTATTACACTCCTGTACATACGACCAACCTTAATTACAGTTAAGGTAAAGTAAATGAAGTGGAAACATTCAACAACGTAAGAAAAAAATTCTTCCGGGTTCGATCGAGTTAACCATTTTATTAACAATAATAACAAAAAGGCCATGATTGGCCTAAAGCGCTCACCTGAAAATCACTGCTAAAAAGAGACATGCTATTTTAGGTATTAATCCTCAATAAAGAAAAAAGGACTAAACCAGGTGCATTATTTGAACAATATTGATAATAGAGGCTCCAAAGCAACGCTTCAGACCGAACTTCAGAAGTCTCCGCCTTATGGCTTCTGACGAGATATTGTTTAACAATTTTGTATACAGATCTATTTAAAACATTTTAGTCCACCCCACACCCTCTCCCCCGCTGTGTAGCAAAAAATAAGTTTGAACAATCTTGATATAATTCTATTTTAAACATGTGACCCCCCACCTCCGCAAGGCGGAGCAAAAAATGACCCCAGGTGCAAAGTTTGAACAATTTTGATATATTTCTATTTTAAACATTTGACCCTCCCCCCCCCACCCCCTCCGCAAGGCGGAGCAAAAAATGACCCTATAATAGGTGCAAAGTTTGAACAATCTTGCCAGTGGCATACTTTACAATTCTATGTGCAAAATTTTAACCTCTGTGTCTTGCAGTTTCACACAATTTTTTTTCAAGATTTGTTGAAATGGGTGTTTTTGTTTAAGTTTGCAGTGTCTTACATGACTGTTCAAGTCTGTCGTATGTTAGTCAAATATCTTACCACTCGTTGAGCAAAAAATGACCCTAAGGGCAAAGTTTAATCAATTTGGTAGAAGTCAACTTATGCTACACACCAACTTTCATAAGTATAAGCTTTGAAGTTTCTGACAAGAAGATTTTAAAGACTTTTTTTGTTTAAATAAATTCATGTAAAACATTTTCATAACGGATTGGAGCAAAAAATGACACAAAGGGCGGAGTTTGAACAATACTGGGAGAGGTCTACTCTGCGATGCTTCTTACAAAATTTCAGAACTCTAGGTTTTGTGGTTTCATACAAGAAAAAGAAGACTTAAGATTTTTCTATATATTTCAAGATAAAACATATGACCTCATGGGCGGGGTCGAAAGTGTTCCCGGGTACATAACTTGAACAAATTTGATAAGCTCTGTTAGCTGATGCTACACACCGACTTTCAAAAGTCTATTCATTACGCTCCCCGACAATAGATTTTTCAAGACTTTGTCTATATCATGCGGAGCCAAAAATAAACCTAGGGGCAAAGTCTGAACAATCTTGGCAGAGGCCAATCGACAGAGCTTTCTGTAAAGCTTTAGAACCATTGATCTTGTAGTTTTATACAATAAGAACTTTTCCCGTGTATTTATATGTAAAACATTGGATTAGACATATTAGGCGGGGCCAACAATGACCCCAGGGACATAATTTGAAAAAGGCAGTCTGAAGGACAGCTGTATCCCCTGCCGCAGTAAAACATTCGAATGGATAACAATTGTGAATAGAGAAGGTTATACCTCCCAATATGACATAGGATAATGATTTCTACAGAAAATGGGCAGCTACATTCGGACCTGACATTTGTAAATGATGGAATCACGAAGATGAAATTGCGAATTATTCAATTGATGAGATATTGAGAATATGGAAAATTACAATAGTCAGTAAGTTATGGAGAAGAAACAAAATGTGGACTTTTATTAATTTGACCTCTACGTGTGACTTTGACCTTGGTGTAGCGAACTGTTTGTTGCTCTGTGCACATCGTCTCGATCATTTGTGTGAAGTTACTGTAAAAACTTTCAAGTTTAAAAGTTATGGAGCGGACACAAAATGTGGACTTTTTTATATATGACCTTTAATTGTGACCTTGGCCTTGGTGTAAACGACACTGCACATCGTCTCATAATAATGATCATTTGTGCAAAGTTATTTTAAAAACTTTCAAGCAGTTTAATAGTAACAGGGCAGACACGATATGTGGACTTTGGGGGTGGCCACCTGGTTGTTGCGTTCTGCACATCTTCTCATAATAGTAATCATTTGTGCCAAGTTATGTTATAAACTTTCCATGAGCTTAAAAGTTATAGAGCCGACACAAAAATGTTAAAGGCGGACAGACTGACAGACGGAGGCTACACGGCAGGGGATTAATAAATTTGGTAGTGATTAACGATACAATGCTAAACACCAAATTTAATAGCTATCAGCATGCTGGTTTTAGACCAGAAGATTTTCAAGTTTTTCATTCTTTTTGACATAGCGGCCAGAGATCTACGTGGAATGGAATTCTTCGAACAACTTTTGTAGACCTTCCAAGGAATATTTGTGCCAAGTTTTACCAACTTTTGACCAAGTGGTTAAGGAGACATTGTTAACAGTAAAAAGTGCTCAGGTGAGCTCAAAACGGTTCGCTAAAATTACATAGAGGATATTTGATTTTTTCAGTGTGTGATCGAAGCCACGAGTGAAAATATTTAAAATCTGATGGTCACGAGTGAAATAAATGTCGATCACACACTAAAAAAATCAAATATTCTATTCATTTCAAGCTTTTCAGTGTTATTTCGGAAAAAAAGGAAAAAAACCAGTGATAACATAAACATCTTATCCACCCGTGGTGCACCCCAATATTTACTTTGTCTGCACGTGCGAGACGCTATTCAAAGTAGTTCCAAGAAATTCGATAAAAAAAATAATGAAAATCTGGGCTTTCAGTGTTTATTTCTTCACTCATAAGCACAAAAAAAACATTTTAACAAAACATTTTGATTATTTATTTAATCTATCGAAATATTACAGAAACTGCAAATACATCAATGAAATATATTCCTCCGCGTCAAAAATGAAAGGCAAAATTGAAACGTCCGCCATATTGTTTACAGTTTCTTTAACAGAAAAATCGCGTTCTGGTCCACTAAGCTCTTTAAACAAATGAACAAAATAAAGTGTTTTTATATTCATCTGGATTAAATTAAGTGTTTTATTAAAAATTCAATCACTGTCATCTGATTCTATCATGCAGATACGTTTATATGCCGGTCGAGCTGTGTTTCTTTGTAATTGGGGTGCAGTGAGGGGAAAAAAGTAGTCCGGCACAGTAAAATTTATATTTTGTAAATTTCATTTGTGGTTTATCAGAATATAATCATCTGATATTTTACAATAAAACACCAGAAAGCAGGAAATAATATATTGGGTTGACAGGTAGACAGTCAGAACAAATAAATGAGAAAAGAGTTTTTTGTTTGTGAAATGTATACTTCTTACTTCCCTGTTTTAATTAAATTCAACGTTTTTTAAAGAGTTATATGCGAGAAACATGTCACAGTTACTATTCCTTAACGGGTAAACCATTTCACATCAACATTATTTCGAGTAATAGTTTACCTTCAATTCAAAGTTTTGCTCATCACATATATTCATTGACCAGTCATATACAAATTATTTCAACAAGATTGTGGTGTTACATAATATTTCATTTTTTTTCAACACATCAGACTTTTACCTTAATGACACCTAACAGTAGCATATTTGATGAACTAAATGTTCTACGTTCAAATCCAGCTTTAAGCAAAATTACTTTTTTTCGAATTTTTGATTTTTCATCCAACATGAGTAAGCCATGTATATGGTAGTGAAGGAACAATAAGAATGTTCTATGGAAATTAAAGTTCAAATTGAGGAAACAGATTCTAAAATTCAAGGGGTATGAAAGAATACAGAATAAAATTGTTCACCTCTACTCTTTTGTTAATCATTGAACTTACATGGGCATGATGGCAACACTGTAGAATGTGAAATATATGTGACTATTACTCCCATTTGTTAAACATGTTAAAGGTACATTTGTGTACTCCATGTGTTTTTAACTAAGTAGATTCATTTTAATACAAGTTTTAAGTTCAGGTTAGCAAGGGTATTTTAGACTTTTACATGTAAATAGTAATTGCAAAGATTTCAAATTTTTAGTCTCTAGTAAACCTTATAGATTGGCAATGTACAGTGATTATTGTATTTTGTATGTCTGTAAACTGTGTACATTGATAAGACTCTAATAAACTCTATCAATATATGTTGTACATGAGCTAATAGTTCAGAATTCAAATCAAAACTCAGAAACAAAGTATGTTACAAACTCATATTTATTTGTTACAGAGATGTAGATACAATTTCAGACTTCTGATACACATATATAAAAGTATAGATATTGAATTAAAGAATAAAAGTATAAAATGAGTATCTACTACAGTTGTATCTAAGCAACACAACAATTATGTAAACTACGACTGTTTCTGTTTCTCTTCTTCTCTTTCTTTCTTACATCTGAGCACAATACTGTCAAAACTGGCTAAATAGACTAGCCCAACAACACGCAGTAACCCCATCAAGAAAAACTGAAAATACACAAGTATGGTAAATAATACAGGACTGCATGTCTTAATTAATGTATCTCTTTCCAGTATGAAGCACCATTACATGTCAGTCAGATTTACATCACGGGCTTAGTACAAAACTGGAATAAGTGCCCATATAATTTAAACAAGAGGGCCATGATGGCCCTGTATTACTCACCTGAGTATGACTGCTTTTAACAAAGTCCCTATGGACCTGTTTAATTGACCACAGATGATCGATATTTGAACTTGAGCTAGAAATTATTGAAACAATCTTTCTGACAAATTTCCATAATATTTGGACTGAAAATGTTACCTCCAGAGAGTTAACAAGTTTTTCCATATTTGGGGTCTGTGTCCTAGTTTTTGACCCCAGATGACCCATATTCGAATTTATCCTAGAAATCATTGAAACAACCTTTCTGACAAACTTCCAGAATATTTGGACTGAAAAGTAGCCTCTAGAGTGTTAACAGGTTTTTTCCTATATAGCTCTGTGACCTAGTTTTTGACCCCAGATGATCTATATTTGAACTGAGCTAGAAATCATCAAAACAACCTTTCTGATAGATATCCACGTTATTTGGACTGAAAATGTAACCTCTAGAGTGTTAACAAGGTTTTTCTATTTTTGGGCTCTGTGACCTAGTTTTTGAACCCACATGACCCATTTTCGAAATTTTGCTAGAACCTTCTGACAAATTTCCAGATTATTTGGATTGAAAATGTTACTTGTAGAGTGTTAACAAGGTTTTTCAATATTTGGGCTCTGTGACCTAGTTTTTGACCTTAGATGACCCATATTCGAATTTGAGCTAGAAATCATCTATACAACCTTTCCGACAAATTTCTAGGATATCTGGACTGAAAAAGTAGCCTCTAGAGTGTTAACAAGGTTTTTCTATATTTGGGCTCTGTGTCCTTGTTTTTGACCCCAGATAACCCATGTTCGAACTCGTCTGAGAAATTAATGAGATAAACATCCTGACCAAGTTTCATGACAATTAAGGCAAAAATGTGACCACTAGAGTGTTATCAAACTAATTGTGGATGGACGGACGACGGACAAAGGCGGTCACAAAAGCCCACTCTGTCACTACGTGACAGGTGAGCTAAAAAAGACTTAGCCAAGTCTTGTATCAAACCCTTGACATGTGGCTAAGATTGCAGAGCATCAGATTCAATGTTATTTTTACAAAAATACCTTAAAATTTAGGGCATGTACAAAGATTTTTTTATATAAAAGCCGACACTGAGTATTGTTTTTACATATCAACATTTAAGTTTTAATGATATTGAAAAAAATCAATTCTTACAGTAAAGACTTTCATATAAGAATTCTTTGTAAAACAGGTAATTTATAAATACATGTACTAGTCTTTATACTATGAAGAGTAGCTTTTGTACAATTTAGAACACTAGGAATATTGGTTCTACATACTGCCTCAATGAGATAAACTTGTGACCAAAGCTTCATAATTATCCTGAAAGGTGTTAAAAGATATGAAGCAGACATGAATTCTAAGGCTCAAATTTTTAACCCTGAACTGACAGTAAGACAGAGGACAAGGGGCATAACATAATATGTCCCTTCAGGCATATACTAGCAGCATGCACATAATCCTTTTTTAAAAAAATCTGAAAAAAAACACAACCAAATAATTAATTCTAACAATGCATTATCCAATAAAATTCGGATATATAAATCTCTAAATTCAATCAACAAAACTTTTTCAAGAAAGAAAGAATAGTTATCTGCTTTTCTTTCCACACCAATTAAAAAGCTTTAAACTTATTACATAGCCCCAACCATAGTTACCTGTTCTATTAAACTTATTACATAGTCCCAACCATAGTTACCTGTTCTATGACCTTGAAGAAGGAAGTTGCAGGAGACATTCCAGCACTGATATTGGCCAGCATCCAGCCATCTAAACCTTGATAACTTACAAACTGACCTCTCTGAAAAAAGAGCAATTAACCAATATAGACAATAACTGAAATCTTATACCTACACATCTGTCACAAACTTATTGTCAATTTAAACAGATAACTTACTTAAGTTTTATGCATTTTTATATGCAAACAACAAAAAACAGATAGCACTGAGCCTGTCTACATTACTGGTACTACTTTTTTTCTAAACAGTCATACAACAGCAACTTACAAAGATAAACTAGAGCTAGCACTAAATGTGATTAATACCCCCGCAAGACTGTTTTGGAACTGAAGAAGTTATTAGTAACAGAATACTTTGTAAAAGAATTGAAACAGAGTTATGGTTGTAGGCAATTAAAGATAGTTGTGGTTCTTGTACACTGCATTTCCTTTCACTGTGTTTGACCAATGTATGAAGTTTCATTGAATTCCAACCATTAGTTTTTAAGTTATACTCTGGACAAGGAAAACCAACAAAAGGCAATAACTCTGCAAAAAGTGAAGATGGAGTTATGATTCTTGAAAACTGCACTTCCTCTCATTGTATGAAGTTGCACTGAATTAAAAAAAAATTAGTTTTCAAGTTATATTCTGGACAAGGAAATTGCAACAGACCATTTAACCGACCGCCCGACCAACCAACCACCGGGCGACTCCTACATACCCCCCCCACAAACTTCGTTTCGGGGGTATAAATATACACTAAAAAGACAGGATTTACGTATGTGTTACTATGCTTCTAATGAATATTCTCTTTTTTCGAACAGATAAATAGAATGCCTTATCTACAAATCTGCTGGAAAAACCAACAATTTTCCTAACCTGATGAAACCTCAACAAAAATCAAATCAACTGGGGTCACCCGGGTAGTAACTAGATCCTAGGCAGATCTGAATCTAATACAAACATATTAAATGTCTAATCTTAGTTATAAATTCAGATGCTTGCAATAAGTATGTAAATCTGGTTACATTATTAGTTTTTACCTTTGCAGGTGAAACTGAATCTTTAGTATTGTGAGCAACAAGGTTATAGTTTCACAATTTTGTTTACACAGCAGGTATCCTTTTCCCAAACATATTCAGATATACTGTGTGAACAGGTATTCAAGCTAAACAAATGTTTTAAGATAGACACATATTTTAACAAAAACAAGAGGGCCATGATGGCCCTGGATCGCTCACCTGAGTACTTTGCCTGAGGGTCTACCGTTAGGCAGATGCAACATTACATTTTCTAACTGAAGATATTCAAAGATCTTTAGTTTATACAAACAAGAAGATTTTCAAAGTTTTCCCTATGTAAAATAAGTTGACCCCTGGGGCAGGGCCAAATTTGACCCCAGGGGCTTGATTTGAACAAACTTGGTAGAGGTTTACATGACATTACTACATACCAAATCTTAAGGCTCAGGGCCTTGTGGTTTCAGACAAGAAGATTTTTAAAGTTTCACTATGTTAAATCAGTTGACCCCCGGGGCAGGGCCAAATTTGACCCCAGGGGCATAATTTGAACAAACTTGGTAGAGGTTAACTAGACAATTTCCCATATCAAATCTTAAGGCTCAGGGCCTTGTGGTTTCAGACAAGAAGATTTTTAAAGTTTCACTATGTTAAATCAGTTGACCCCCGGGGCAGGGCCAAATTTGACCCCAGGGGCATAATTTGAACAAAATTGATAGAGGTCCACTAGACAATGCTACATACCAAATCTTAAGGCTCAGGGCCTTGTGGTTTCAGACAAGAAGATTTTCGAAGTTTTTCCTTTAAGTTGCCATAGCAACCAGAGTTCTTCATGGAATTGAATTCTTTGAACAACTATAGTAGAGCTTTATGCAAGGAACATATCAGGCAAGTTTCATCAAATCTGGCCCAGAGGTTTCAGAGGAGATGTCGTTTGAATGAAATTGTTGACGGACGACGGACAAAGTCCGGTCACAATAGTTCACCATGAGCCAAAGGCTCAGGTGAGCTAAAAAGAGCAAAAAGTTACCAGTGAGTCACCAAGTATAGTTTGAGCAACATATTGTGGATTCAATAAACCTGCTGTCTCTGATATCAGCAATGTTTCTTTAGGCTGAAATATTTCAAATATTACTAGTGTAACTATGCAATTACAAATCTACATATACAAACTACTATTTTATAGCTATTAATAATGTCACAGCCCAAATGTTCCAAGCAGCAGTCACACCAATGAATATGCAAGATGTCTTTTTAAGTGTAAACAGAGCTTTTAAGAAAAACATACGAAGTGTGTAGTGTTATATAATTGCAATTAGTATATAACTTGAATCCTGTATGTGCATATATTTTGTAATTCAAGTATTTTAAACTAACAGCTGTTAAAACTATAGGAATTTCAGTAACAGGCCACGCTAGCATCAAACTGCATGAAGTGTGTATTATAAAGATTCATAGCATAAACACAGAGAAATAAACTTGATAAAATCTTTTTGTGTGAATACAAAACCTGAATTATTAACGCTTTATCTAAACTCCTAAACAGAGCAATTTTTCAGTTTGTGCATGGTCTCTAAAACATCTATAAAATTTGCTCAAAATTTAAAAAAGACAGTCTCACACTGTTTTTCATTTCTTTTCAAAATTTTTAGTTTTTTACAAAAAAATAAATGGATCAGTGAAGAAATGAGACTGTCGTCAGATAGTTACCTTGCCATGTTGTTCTTGTTGGAAACCAGGTGTATCTGTGTCTGGGGGAAATGCTACTGTCACTCTAACATTGTGAGGTGTCATCTAAAACAAACAGAAGCCCAGTAATTGAGTAACAGTTACACATACAACACAGTACAAACTGTGGTAGTTATTAAGGTAATGTAAATAATACAACTCAATATGGAGACTAAATAAACTGGCGAAGTTAGAATTGTTTTAAAATATTTGTGAGATGATATAAAAGGTATTAAATGTTGTAGTTTGAATGGAATTTTGTTTAATCAATTATATCAATGGCGAAAGCAATAATATTCTATCTGTTTCTATATTTGATGTCAGTTAGGGCTTTTACACTTTCACCACTTAAAACATGGTAATATAACATATTTAATCAGTTATGCTATCAACTATTCTGTCTTAATGTATATGATATGTTTCTAGACCAATGTGGCTAATGGTCATTTGCAGTGCCTTCAAACATAAAGAAAGGCCAGTTCCCACAATTCCATGAAATCACCCTTTTAGTTTTGAAACCCATTCATGCCCACTGCAAATCATTTAAAAATATGAAAACTGGCATTGGAATCTGAATCCAACGGTGTACAAAACACTTATAAACAAATCTTTAAACTTTTACAAATACAAATACTATTTCATGTTTTTACATTCATAGTCACTTGAAAATTTGACTAACCTTTCAGGTTTAATGAACATTTTTTTTGTTCTCATAAATTTACAGTGTATTTTATTGGTTGAAATTTAACAGCAATCACAGTTGTGGATTTTTGGGGCATGCCTTTTTAACAATTTGCAGACTTAAGTTCAAGTCTAGGGCAAACATGTTACCTCCATCTGTAAAGACTCTGCCAGGCCACGTAGAGCAAACTTGGATGCAGAATATGCTGAGAATCCAAACAGGCCAATCTGCCCTGCCTGAGAGGACAGGAACACCACCCTACCTGCCTGCTGTTGGACCATTGTATCAATTACAGCCTTTGTTGTGTACACAGCACTTAAGTAGTTGGCCTCCATTTGTTTCTGTTCAAAATATATACTTCATGTAGTCTCAACCTTAAGAAAAACGTTTTTTTCTTCAAAATCTTTCACTTAGCATCAGTGAAGTAAATTTCAGCAGCATCTTCATTTTTTAGATCATAGTTATTTTTTTAATATCTTTACATATTTCCTTAAAATACTTGCATGAAATGTACCATCATGAAATAAATTATCACTAAATCAGCAGATCCCTGTAACTTGTTAAGGAAACATTGATATTTACCTTTAACCTGTAGACTACAGGGAGCCATGTTTAGAGCTTATGTTACTTTAAGAAAAGCAAGGCATTTGATCTCTATTTATTTAACTAACCTTAAAATCAGTGGCATCCAAGTCTTGAAACGAACGACTGACAGACATACCAGCTGAGTTCACCAACATGAAAACTGGGCCGAATTTCTCTTCTGCCTATTAAAGAGATGAGATATTATAGAGGTAACAGGTGAAAACACACACTGCAGGTCAATATAAAAGCTGGAGAAATGGCCTCATAAACTGTATCTAGAGGACTAATGGAAGAAAAGTCTCATAAACAGTACCTACAGGATTAATTAGAGAAATGGCCTCATAAACTGTATCTAGAGGACTAATGGAAGAAAAGTCTCATAAACAGTACCTATAGGATTAATTAGAGAAATGGCCTCATAAACTGTATCTAGAGGACTAATGGAAGAAAAGTCTCATAAACAGTACCTATAGGATTAATTAGAGAAATGGCCTCATAAACTGTATCTAGAGGACTAATGGAAGAAAAGTCTCATAAACAGTACCTATAGGATTAATTAGAGAAATGGCCTCATAAACTGTATCTATAGGACTAATGGAAGAATAGTCTCATAAACAGTACCTATAGGATTAATTAGAGAAATGGCCTCATAAACTGTATCTAGAGGACTAATGGAAGAAAAGTCTCATAAACAGTACCTATAGGATAAATTAGAGAAATGGCCTCATAATCTGTACTTACTGGAGATAAAGCCTCATAAAGTGTACCTACAGGACTAACTGGAGAAAAAGCCTCATTAACTCCACCTACAGGAGTAGGACAAACTGGAGAAATAGCCTCATTAACTTTACCTATATGACTAACTGAAAAAGCAACTACTAACACTGTCAGTTATAGGTTATTCATTTTCTACATTGAAATACAAGCAAGGATGATTCATTTGCTAGTTCCAACAGTATTGAAAAAAGTTGAAAAGCAGGGTCAGTAACTTTTCTCCCAATTCAAACCGGCTCCTTGTTCATAATATGTAATCGCTTTAATCTTAATTCAAAATTATGGAACCATTTGTGCATATCTTCACTGCGACAGACTGAAATACAGCAATGCAGATTAATCTTTTTGATAAATTTTTGCCATGACTTCTGCATTTTTCCTTTCAATTACAAATATCAGTCAGAACTGAAGAAAACAGTCTTAGAAATTGTTCAAATAAATTAAAAATCATTTTGCCACAGCTCTTAAATAAATAAACTCACTTAACTGAAGTATCAACCATAAAATAAAAGACTATTATTTATATGCCTAACGAAAAGACTTCAGTAGAAGATCAAATACAAAATAACTAAACCTCTTTAATGGCTTTCTGAACATCTTCATAACTGCCTGATAAATCAACTGAGATACACTGAACTTTCCTTGACTGATGCAGATGTTGCTGAATTTCTGTTTTGGCTTCTTCTAAACGTAACTGAATTCATAAAAGCAAATAATCAAACACACAGAAAAATAGTGCAACAGCTTAAATTCATTTGACAAAATATTCTACATCACTATGAACATTTAAATTTGCAGAGAAGCTGACAAGAACATAGGAAACCAGTAAGACCTTTCACAAATAATTTTTATTAATTGAAAAGATCGAGATTTAGTTTTTCTGTAGTAATAATGTATTTTTGAGGCCCTGAATATGTTTACTTCTAATAATTTGATAAAGTTATTTTAAAGCTGTATTTTTCAGAACTGTAACTACTAAAAATGATCTAGAGAAAATTTTGAAGCAAAATTTGTTTCAAGCTATTAAAGCTACATGTACTTACTCATAGATTTTACCTTAAAAATATTTTTAAATATAAGAGTAAAGGTAAGTCAAAATAGCACTCCAAAAAGATAATTTCATGCTTCTATACCACTTAAAAACAGGGGAAATAATGATGTCTGTATTGGGATTTGAACCCATGCCCTTCGATTCAGTAAAATGAGAGGCAAAGAGATAACTAAATTAATACTGTGCCACAGAATCTTTTATTTAATTCCTTTAACATATACTATATGCAAAATTTTACCCCATGCTTACCAATAAGGTAATATAATCAGTACTGAAAATATATACATGTATAAAAAAAAAAAACAACAACACTGAATTCTCATGAAATGCAACTAGAATTTCAGTATGTATAAACATTTGCTTTCTGTGAATTGGCGAACAATGTGTGAGTCAGTCGCTTAAAGCTAATCTGCAAATATGAGGTTTGATATTGCATCTTATCTTAAAATTAGTAAAGAGTCTGACACTATTAAAAAAAGAAAAATAAATAAATAAAATACCTCTCACTTTGAAAAACTACAAACAGTAATAGTCACCTTATTCCTCGCAAGGATTGTAACATTTGCCCCTTGTTTAGCAGCCAAGATGGCAATTGCTTTTCCTATACCACTCGAACCACCTGTCACCTGCAATAGATATCAACTTTGTCAAAATATTAAAAAAAGAATGCACAAATAAATGATTGGGGTTGTTTATCCTCAGTACAAGCCGAAGCCTTATGACCAAGCATAGCTTAGAGTTAGAAAAATTAGGGTAACTTTTGTTTATATTTCAACTGTTTTTACTCATGTGTGGGAGTGTTTCAATATAATAAATAGGCTGCAAGTCATCAAGGTTAAACTGACCTGTATCTGAAAGGTTTGATTTAATTTTTTTTAAATATGAAGAAAAAATGTAGAAACCACTGCTTTTTTGGGAAAATCTTAGTACATAATACTTCTTATGTCAAAGACCTAAAATACCAACCACTGGCCACTAGCTCAAATCTCACAATCTCATGGCAGGTTGATAAGATCTCAAAGGCTTGTTTGCATTTCAAATATCTCCACAACTAAATAAACTTCATGAAAACAATTTGCATCATGCAAAACAGTAAGCATTTTTTTAACAAAATGGCACTTTCCTTTTCAACACTGGACCAGAGATGAAACAGTTTATATAAATACAAAGAAGAAAAGTCCCTGTGTGATCAGGGATGTTTGAAACTTTTTTTTCTGCATCCTAAATCAGTTAGGACAATTAAATCTTTAATCTTATCTTCATATTTTGTTTTCCATGAAAAAAAATCACTTTTTCTGCATAAGATACAATTCTTTGCTTTTTCTGACTTTAAATCTTCAAACTTTAGCCTAATTTATTATCCTTAATATGTTGAACTGCTTTTACAGTCCTGATATTTTTCAGTTGTTCAACCTTTAAGCCTGATTTTAAAACTGCGTATAACTGAGCAGCTGGAAGGAATGACAGAACAACCACATCACAGCCTTCATCACCAGGGAATTCCAACTGTCAAAATTTAAATTAAATGGCAGATTAACAGAAACAAAACAAGTGTTTCAGTTTTTATCTGTATTATCTGTGAGGTTTTCTTAGATAAAAGGGACTGGTGTGGCTCACAGATGGACTGACGATGAAAAAAAGAAAATGTTTTTACATTTAGAAATTCTAGCCGTTATTGTGAAGGACATATCTATTCTTTTAAATTTTAAATAAAAAAAAAATTAAGCTAAATTCTGTGAGTCAGTTGCTTTAAGTTATCATATTTTATCTTTACTCTATCATTTTTGTTTGCAAACTGCAAACTACGGGACAAAGGAGTGATGTGTGTGCCCAACTGGATATGATGGGGCAAATCCACACAAGCAGACCCAGATCAAAGTGCGACATAGATGGTGAACCACTACAAAATGTCATCTTACATAATCAGTTCACCTTCAGTGGCGAAATAGTGAGCCTATTCAAACATAGTCTCTATAATGCGACTTCAGGCAGGATGATGGCTTTACTTCTATGGAGGCGGATATCGACCATTCAAAAAATAGCAGGATATTTAACTTTTCGAGTACAATTATTTGGAGTAATTCAAACATAATTCAAACTAATAATGATTTTCGTCATGTGTTTTCCATTTAATACGATTATAGATCAATCATTTTCTTGAGAAATGGAATAAATGCAACTGAATCGTCCCACGTTCTTTAGCCAGAATCTTGTTGGGGCCGAAGAAAATTACTAGGCCGAAATTTGTTAGGACAAATGGGTGTCAGCTCGTGAAAACTAATGACAAACAAAGTTATGACTTACAACCACATGCTTTTGTCCAAGAGACACAGTTTTTGGAGCCAGTCTTCTCGATATTAAGATGATCAGAGCTATCAAAGTGACAAATATAATACAAGTCCAAAACATATTGTTTTATTTTTTGTTGAAACAAAACTTTGACAACTAGTAGACTATATTCTCGAGGACGTCACATATCCGGATTGGCTGCACTGTAGTCGAGGTGGTAATTAATGCTGAAAAAGAATGGAACCACTGAGCAACATAAAGAAAGTCCCTACCAAAGTTCAACATAAAGTGCCAAAAAACAAAATAACAGTTATCCACAATACCGCTATAAACAGCTTAAAATTAACAACTTATACAACTAATCCACCGTGAGATTGAAAATGTAATTTAGTCATTCAATAGTCGAAAATGTACTTTAGTTTCTACTCTGTATACAAAAAAGCGTCAAATTAATTAGCGACTCACTGTGGAAAAAGACAAAGCTTTGTATAACCAAACAGGCGTAAAAATAAATCAGAAAATGAAAAAAACCTACACTAATTCAAAGATATATATTAGTATTTATTTATTACCATCTAGCGCTATGACGCCCATCCTAAATAAGCCTACATACACAAAAAAGTAATGTGCCAGCTCTGTCTTGTGTCGTCATGAATCTGCGTGCTCTGCATTCTGCAAAGTCTGACTTTATACATGTCAAGTCGTTAATTTCTCCTTGCATCACGCCCAGAGCCCGTCTTTATACATATCAGGTCATATGTTTCACATGTCATATCACGTGCAGAGTCTGTTTATATACAAGTCAAGTCATGTTTCTCATATTATATCACGTGCGGTGTCTGTCTTTATACATGTCAAGTCGTTAGTTTCTCAAATTATTTCACATGCGGTACTGTCTTAATTACAACCATTTTTTATCTATCTTTTCTTTTTGAGTTATTCATTGCCAGTGTCTGATGCCCAAACTTTTGTTTTATCCAATTTATTCTATTTAATTTTGCTGTGTGAGGTGAATCGTATTTAAACTTCCCTTCTCAATAATATCAATTCTGGTAAGTATGACTTAGCTTTGTTACATATTTCTCGGGTCTATTGAAATTGATAAAATAGTTTATTTATTTCGTTTGCCGTACTTACAATGGTAGTGTCGAGAGGAGAGAGTAAATGCATCAGCGAGTTCCGACTTCTTCTGGAGAAAATTTTATTAGTTATTGTTGTAGGTAAATGCTAGTGCAAGCTATTTGAGGCATTCCCTTCCAGAAACATTCCTAGTTTCTTTATATAATCTGTATATAGCACCGATACATGTGTCCTGGGTTTAACGTCTCCGAAAGAAAATAGATAGTGTTTCTAGAGCCAGTGACCCCAAGTTTTGTTTGCTTCCACTAGACCACTGAATCCCATTTTCTACACGATGTCTTACGATTTCGTTAAGAAGACTTACGACTCATAGTTCGAATGTAGCCACAAGGAAAAATAACTTTTTGCGGCTTGTACATTTTTATTCCACTTTTAATCTTTTATCAACCACGTATCGTTTTTTGCTAGTATTTCAACGATTTCTTTCATATTTGACTTTAAAGTGGCTAGAGATGACTGGATATTATGACGAAACCGAAAAAGCTATTGTCGTTATTTTATATAACAAAAAACTACAGAAAAGCAGGCAATAAATATTTCCTTTTTTCCGCAAACATCTTTGTCAAATTTCATTCGAAATCAAACAATTTTACATTGGTCAAATTAGTACACAGAATCTATTGTGACTTATTTGTTTGAGGACACTTGATGACATTTTATTGCTATGAAATGTCGACCATTCTACATGACCTCTACCTTTACTAATATTTTACCGAAATGAGTTAACTCTATAGTGCAATTTGTAGTTCGTTAAACATTTGTATAGTGTGTTCAACACCAAAGTGTGTTCAATACCAGAGTGTGTTCAGCAACAAAATGTATTCGACACAAAAATAGCATTGAATACCATTATTCCTTCAGAACAAAATGTGTTCAGCAACAAAGTGTTTCAATTATCATTATGTGTTCAGCACATAATGTGTTCAGCGTCAAACTGCGTATAAAACCTGTATGTATTAAGCACATAATAACTTCAGCACCAAGTACAATAAATGTATGTGTACAGTACAAAATGTGTTCATTACCGAAGTTCGTACAATTCCTGTATGTGTTCAGCACCAAAGTGCGAACAATACCTGTATGTGTTCATTTCAAAATGTGTTCAGCACCAAAGTGCGTACAATACCTGTATGTGTTCATCACAAAATGTGTTCAGCACCAAAGTGCGTGCAATACCTGAATGCGTTCAGCGCAAAACTAGCAGGTTTTCAGAACAAAATATTTTCAACACCAAAATGTGTTCAATAAAAGTATGTGTTCAGCACCAAAGAGTGGTCAAAACCAGTATGTATTCAGCACCAAAATGTGTTCTACACCAAAGTGCATACAATTCTACTATGTTTTTAACACTAAAGTGCTTTCAGTACTAGTATGTATTCAGCACAAAATGTGTTCAGCGTCAAAGTGCGTACAATACTTGTATGTATTTAACTCAAAATGTGTTCAACACCAGAGTGAGTTCAAAACCTGTATGTATTCAGCAGAATTTATGTATTTAAAACCAAAGTGCGCTCAATATTAGTTTGTATTCAGCACAAAATGTGTTCAGCAACAAAGTGCGTTCAATGCCAGTATGTATTCAGCACAAAATGTGTTCAGCACCAATGCGCGTACAATGCTATTATGTATTCAACACCTAAGTGCTATGTTCCACACCAAAGTGCGTTCAATAAAAGTATAATGTTCCACACCTAGTAAATGCTTTCAATACGCATATGTGTTCAGCACCTTAGTGCCTTCAAAACTAGTATGTGTTCGGCACCAAATGTGTTCAACACCAAAGTGCGATTTATATGATAGTGAATACAGCATCAAGCTATGTTCAATACCTGAGTGCGTTCAATAGCAACACGACGTCGTGTTCAACTCGAAAGTTTGTGAAGAAAAGGTGCGTTACATTTGGTTTAATAAAAAGAAATCCGTAAATTTGATAAGATTGAATAGTATTTTTTTTATCTTTTACACAATCTTGATACACATATATCATAATTTACAGTATAGTATGTGTTTTTCGACAAAATAAGACTTAAACGGTTTCATATGAACACAAAAAAGTCCCTTGTGAGGATCAAACACACGCACTCTCTTTAACAAGTCAGCAAAGCATTCTGAAAAGGTAACTTGAAGCTAGGCTGAGTATACACTTAAAAAAAGCACAGCGTAACATGCTTACAATGAGGCTGGTTCATCGTATTTTTTCCTTGAAAAAATTTAAATGGATTTTTTTTTCTAACCACAGGTAAGGTACTTGGAAGTAGACTTCTAAAAATACGTGTGAATGAAATCACAACTTTAAACTGAATTTCATACGTTAAGACTGCATATATGTACTTACGGTCATAAGGTATGACGATTAGTTAATGGCCCTATAAGCCCCAAAAATGCTACTATTTTTTATTTCTCAAAAGCTTTTTTAGTGCACTGTTACAATTTTCCAAAATGATACTCATTAGCCATATAGTTGAACCATGTTTTGTTTCTTTTGCTTTTTGGTCACTTGTAAAGCTATTGTGAATTAGTATTTTGTATGGATGTTAAAATACCACTTAGTTTACATTTTGCTACTTTTATAACAAATTATTTCATACATTCAGCACAACTATCTTTAAGTAATAAGCATCCAACATGCTCTAAATCCATTATTAAAATATTGCAAAACACAATATTGGCTTTTCTTGAGAGGAAAAATTGTAGTCATTTCTGAGGCTTAATGGGCCTTTAAAAAGTTGTGATTTTTCATTCGCACGCACATTTTGGACCAGTACCCAGGCTTCCAACATGTATGTAGATATAGATGTATATAGATATTATTTTATTATTGAATAAGCCAAGCGTGGCCCATGATCATAGCATCAATATTCTCATATAATTAACTACATATATCAATATGGCATGACAGACTTGCTAATGTTGATTTTGCTACATTCAGAATTTTAGATTTTAACTATGAGCATACACACATATATCATATATATCAGTCATACCAACTGAATGAAAATGAACATTGAGAATTACTTAATACGTTTTGGGAGAGACTTAAAAATATACATTTACATACTAATGAATAATCTGCGACGTTCCAATGCTTTGAATGTGAAAGCTGTTAAATTTCTTAAGACATTCTAGTTACATATAATTATTCTACTTTTTGTTCCATTCTACTCAGATTATCTCAAAAGTATCTTGACCGATGAACCGGAATATTTTTAACGGATCACGTGATATTCGATATTTAATGTAATTTGCCACGCACATTGTTAACGGTAAATCTTGACCAATGCGGGGATCGCTCACGTAAAACACGGGCAAATATGACACTTTAGGGGTGACCTTGCTCTTTTTTCGACCTTTAGTTGCCTTTTTGGGCTTTGTCAGTATAGTCAGTATTGACTTTTGGCAGTAATAAGTTGAAGTTTGCAGAAAAAACGATGTGTTGCTGGCTTTCATCATCATGAAACAATAAAAAGGTAAACAGTTTTAGTCATTCTGAAATAAATCGTTTCAGATATTTAGATATTTGTATAAGTAATGCTTAATTGTTTTTGCAATGTTTGTTTTTACTTTGCGTTGTAATGCATATATATATAAGATATTTTCAGCATGTTAGCATTTTTAAAAAGATTCAAATTTGATCCTTCACGGTGAACTTTTCTTTGGCTCTGTAAAGCAGAATAAATTTTTTGGTGTCGAAATTTCGTCTGGGTTCGAACTTGCCGCATCTTCAGAAACATTCTGCCATTTTGTTTGTACTGGTGTGAACCCTGCATGTGGAAGAAGAAAAACTCATGAGCTTTTATCGCCTCGAATCAAATAACATTTTGTTTTATTGTCAGAGTTTACAGGTTTTGGATTTATAAGCAGTCGAAACGTGTTGAATTGTCCTTGTACAAAAATTAGTTAAGCTTGCCCTAATATTGATGCTATGCTATTCTAGCTAGATGACAAAATGCACATAGTCACCAAAAGTACTACAAACATTTTTTACTTTACTGTTTTTTTAAGGTACGAAAAACATAACTAGAACCTCTATATATAAGAATATATATATTCTTGCATTTAGGAACGGAATGCGAATGGACGAACATGGTGACATGGCAAACTGTCGACAAGCCCAAACAACAAAGGGGACACAGGACAGGATACACGTGGCAACCTACAAATGGCTACATGATGAGTAGAGGATGGCGCTGTGACGAGAGCTGAAAGATGGGTGTCGATGAAGCTTGTAGATAAGTAACATTTAACTATTTTAGAAGTTAGAATTTATTGATAGTTTTTAGGGATATTATTTTCACCAGTAATGTAGTTAAGTATGCAATTTTCGGATAAATTCAGCTGACCCTGGAAACCTTTTCATCTATATAGGAAGTACATAGTTAGTCCATCGTTCAGCTGGTCAATATTCAGGGGTATAACGAGTCAGTCACTCCATGTTTGAAGGGTAGTTTCGTACATGGAAACTGCATGAAACGATAAACCCCTAAAACACCGAATGAACTGAAGTTCGTGTCACATAGACACCAATGTGTTCACTTTTGTGCGTCTGTCCGTCCACTTCTGCCCAGGTCTATACCTGCTGGTTGATTTTATTGCAAAACTTTATTATGGGCTTAAAAGGTACATTACCCAAATCTGCGCATGCGCAATTTTCCGTGAACAAGATTTACTCATATGTGCTAGGACATTTAATCTTTTAGCAGGCATAAGAAGCAAAGAATTTAGCTTGTAGCGAGCATGCTCACTTAGTAATGACAATAAACTATAACTAATTGTTATAGAAACGTCATGCACTGTTTACGTCACGTTATCACGCATATCACGTGACCATGGGCAATACCAAGTGCTCACTAAACGAAATAAGAGTGATACATCTTTGTTGCAAGTTTTTTCTGTAAATTATTACATCTGTCATGCCATTAGCTTAGAGCAAAACCAATACGAATTGACAGACAATACTATGGAAAATTATACTTAGAACTAAAGACACTGTTCTTGAACTTGTGAAAGCAGGTATGGGAAGTAACTCTGCGTAGAGTTAGGGTCCTCACAGTTCTGGTACAAAATGTATTGTTAAAGCTTTGTCGACATGTATTGTTTTGAGTTACATGTATAGAACAGTGTCCTATTCGTTAATTCGTATATCGGTTATGCGTACGAAAACATTGTAAGGTCTGAATGATATTTGGATGATCTGTGATGTAACCTTTTTCTGCCGAAACTCTTCGGGGTAAATAAAAACTGGTGTATATTTTGTAGTTTTTTTTCTATTTGTCTATCACTTGTTTCACCTGCATGTGAAGGGCTTCTGTAACCTTCCTAGCACCTGTAGGTGAATATAGCTTACCGTGAACAATATGAAAAAACATAAAATTTAAAGATAAATCTTTAAATGTCCTAAATATTTGTAAACATAGAAATTGATAATACCTTAATTACAATTTTATATTACCGAATAACTTGCATATCCAGAATATACTCTATCTAGGTTTTAAGTTGTTAACGTTACCCAAGTCTGTTCATCTTCTGTTTACAAATACGTCTTTAGTAAGATGTTTTCATAATTTATGGCTTTTCGAAGCAATTTCAAACACAGATAAGCATTATATCTTTTTTGCCACTCCCTTGGATTTTTTTTTCAAGAGAGTCTTGGTTTCGACTCACATCAAGCGAGGGCACCAACATATCCCGAGGGATTCTGCATATGTTCTGACACGAAAAAACGTGCTTTAACGCTATTCTAGCATAAAATGATCTAGAAAAGACATGTTTATGAAAAAATAAAAAATAAGATAAATAACAGTAAAGTCGCCTTTAGGTTGTTATGGATACGTGTTTTAAATATGCGTTCCAGGGCGACACGTCAACATGTTTCAACCTGTCGAGCGGGCATCTTGAAATTTAATCAGATAATGTGGACAAGGCCAGCCATTGATTTTATCAATAATCCTGAATGTTTTGTCTAGGTTCCGACCTGCAAAGTTATATAAACTGCCGATCTAGGACAAAAAGACGGATCAGCGTCCATTATTTACAAAGGCCATGTAACGCGCATAACTGAAAACGGGTAATAACAGCGCGTGAGCGCGAGAACTTCCTTGTTAACACACCTTTTTGCTCTCGTTAAAACATAGGCAAAACGGGCAAAAACATACGATTTTGTGCTAGAAAATAGCGTTATTTAAAGTACGTTTTTTGTGTCATAACATATGCAGAATCCCGAGGGATGTGTTGGTGCCCATTCACAAGAAGTGTTATTTATTTATTTATTTATTTATTTATTTATTTATTTATTTTTACAATTTGATCTCAATGTCAAAGTCATTTAGGAGTCAACAAAACTTGGAAGAGCTCTCCCAAAGGGTTGTTTTGTGCAAACACGAACTAAATCTGTTAAGTAATAATAGAGTTGTGGTCAATATTAAGTATTTTTGACAACTGCACCTTCGAGGTCAAGGTAATTCATATGTCATTGTCATTCAGGGGTCAAGTCCATAAAAATATATGTCTATGGAAAAGTCCTATCCAAAAAGGCGTAGTTTTAAGTATGAATGAAATAATAAGGAAGTTAATGGCAATTTTAAAGCCCAAGATCACATGTTACTGATATAGAAAAATAAATGTACCGATAGGATAATGATCTAACCATGTTGTATTCGCTTTAGAACAATGTTGACATGTGTCTTTTGTTCGTGTTCGTCATTAAATCATTAAAACGCTTTTTGCACTGTATTTCTAATATGTTCATTGATGATACAAAGAAATATCACTTCCGCCGGTAAGATATCTTTCTTGGTAAAATAAGACCTACTTGTAATTGTGATTCTGAGACTTGTTATCGGACAGAATGACGGAATGACTAACGGGCTGAGAGACGGGCTGACAGACGGACAGTTAAAAAAGAATATGCCCTCATTCAGGGGCATAAAAACAAATGAATTACAGACACACGTAAACCATCATTAGCATTATCAATTCTATAACATTTTTTTGTAACACATATTATTATGACTGTTATCATCATTATTATTGTTCATGTAATGTGAGTTTTGTTGTTTTCATGTTATCTATAAACGTTTTACTTACTTACTTACGTACGTACCTACTTATTTAATTTCTTTCTTTCTCTTTTTCTTTGCTCACCTGACCGAAGGTCAGGTGAAGTTATTAGTATGCTATTTTGTCCGTCGTCTGTCCGTCGTCCACAATTGACTGTAAACACCAATTTCTCCTATACCACTGGGTCAATTGCAATAAAACTTTAAAGAAATGATGCTTGTATGTTCCTATATTTTTTGATATTTGATAGAATGAGGGACATTCCTGATAACAAATTAGCCCTTTTACTCAGATAACATTAAAGGTAGACCAAATAGCACATTGGTCCTTTTATTTGAAATCCTCTGACTTTATCCTTGTTTCTTATTGTGATGGTCTTTACTTGTAGTTGTGAAAATTGTCACTTATATATTAAATAAAAAGTTAGGATTATCAAAAAGCAAAGATAATTGTGTTAACAAAACATGTTGCTAAACTTAATGTGTAATCTGACTACCACTGTTGCGAATAATTAGGCTTAATTATCACCATACCAACAGAGAAAATAGAGATAAAAGCAGAGGAATCCAAATGGAAGGACCAATGTTATATCAGGGAGTATTCAGGATAGATAATCCACTCATGTCCCCCATTCCGTATAGAACTCTGGTTGCTATGGCAACTGAAAGGAAAACTTTAAAAATCTTCTTTTCTGAAACCACAAGATCTAGAGCTTAGATATTTGATTGATAACATCATCTAGAAGACCTCTACCAAAATTGTATAAGTCATGGAACTTGGGTCAAATTTGCTCCAACCCCAGAGGTCACTTGATTTTAAATAGACTTATATAGGAAAAATTTTAAAACTCTTCTTGTCAGAAACCATAAGGCCTAGAGATAAGATGTTTGGTGTGTATGTGAACCTCTACCAAGTTTAAACAAATCATGGCCCCTGGATCAAAACTGGCCTCGCCCAGGGGTCACTTGATCTAACGTAGAATTATAGAGGGAAAAGTTTTTTTAAAAATCTTCTTGACTAAAAACCAGAAGGTCTGGAGCTTACATATTTGGTTGATAGCATCATCTAGTTGACCTCTATCAATTATATAAATCATGGTTGTGGGATCAGAATTGACCCGAGCCCAGGGGTCTCTCGATTTTAAATAGACTTATTTAGGGAAGAACTTTAAAAAAATCTTCTTGTCAGAAACCATTAGGCCTAGGATTTAGGTAAATGTATTTTGTTAGTACCATTGTCTAGTGGACCTCTGCCAAGTTTATCCAAATCATGGCCCCTATATCAAAATTGGCCCCGCCCAAGTGGTCACTTGGTTTTACATTGAGTTATATAGGAAAAAGTTTTAAAAGAAGTGAAAGGCCTTGAGATTAAATACATATGGTTGGTTCAGCATTTTGAATATCTTAGCCTTCCCCAGCCGCCTCACGTGGGTATCCAGCCCCCACTCCCAGAAAAAATATCATTGGATTAGGTAGGAAGGTACTTGACCTTCATCAATCTTTGTCCTTGACCTCAATGTCATCTACTGACCTACTTCCTTGTTTATTGAAGGTAAATGAATGAAATTTTAACTGTTTGTATAAGTTTCTTGCAGACTTCAATTTTGACCGTGGCTGACCTTGGCGTACTGACCTACTCTCTTATTTTTGAAGAAATGTGTTTGAAATTTTTCCTATTTGTATAAGTTTGCATACAGACTTCAGTTTTGTCTTCAGATACCTTGAACTATTGACCTTCTTTTTTGGTTTAAAATATTTTTCTAAATCTAATGTGGTATTGGAACTGTCTGTCACGTCCCTTAGGTGCCACCCCACCCCTACTCCACCAGTTGTTTGGTAGTGTCTTTTCAGGTGAGCAACCCAGGACCATCTGGTCCTCTTATTTATTTATTTATCTATCTATCTATCTATCTATCTATTTATTTATTTATTTATCTATCTATCTATCTATCTATCTATCTATCTATCTATCTATCTATCTATCTATCTGTCTGTCTGTCTGTCTGTCTGTCTGTCTGTCTGTCTGTCTGTCTGTCTGGTCTATCTATCCGATTGCCTGTCCGCCTGGCGCCTGTCACAGGGTAAGGAATCGGAGAGTTTAAATGTGTACAAATAATAGGGGTGTCTGATAAACCAGGGAGGCTAGCCCCTTCTGTAGCGCCCTTTATATTCAGTTATACATAATACTGCAACATAACCCCTGAAGGAGAGATGTCAGTACTTTTTTTGTTTCTTATTGTCTAGTTTTGTCATTACATTGTATGTTTCTTAAAACAGATCAAATAATTAAGGGTTGAAAAAGTCTATGACATCCCCACTACCTTCTCATGAAATAAGCATGACCTACGCTCTTCAGTGCTGCCTTTTACATTTCGAAGTAAAAATTCCTGTCCAAAATATTCGTCGCTGCCTCCTGTCGCTGTCGACATAGAAACATTTATAGCCACAGCTACAACTGAAACTACAAACTACAACATCAGTATAATGGCCAGAGTCGAGGTAACAACCTCCGTAACAGCATTAAACAAATACTACAACAACTACACCTTTCTTTAAGCAACCATTACCAGTCCTTTCGTCTAAATTTTTATCCCTATTCTATTTCCGTTGCTTCTTTTCCATCTTTCCTTTTCCATTTTTTTTCTTAATAGAACAGAACAGAACGTTCATCTCCAACGTCCACACACAACACTTGTCTAGCATTCCTTTCTTGTCTGTTTCGGCCATAGCAGAATGTGTCTAACCTTAGACTATGAACGTCTAGAAACTCCTAATTTAGCAAAAGGATGTATTATCCTTTCCAGTGTTTAAATAGTTTGTCTACTTAGCAGAACTCAGATTCGAAATAATCATAAAATAACAACGATTTGTTGTCTGAAAAAAAAGACAAAAATGCACAAGTCTCTGTTTGAAACTATTCAACAAACATATCAACTGAATTTGGATTAATGCAAACACATCCAACACCATATAAAACGACAAGGCCATGATGACACTCTAAAGTCCACTTGAGTACCATTGATAGCATGGCCAATAAAAATACATAAACTAAAGTAAACCATACTTAGACTCACTTAATGCCAAGTACCTTAAGTTGAAATTTATCATGTATTATTAAATTTAAAATATGCCAGGAAAATATGCATGCCGTTAAAATTTTCTGAATCTTAGCAAATTAAGGATGTAGGTCAAGGTAAAGTTCATTCACCATAGTCTGCATTTGTACGATCCTTTTTAGATATCTACTAAGTAATGTTACAAACTCCAGGAGATCTTTTCATAAAATATCTTACGATTTATCTTAAGATTTTGACTTACGATAATCGTAAGTGAAATCTTAAGTCATTTTCTCAAAACCAATCGTAAGTTAAATTTTTTATCTTATGATAATTCTTATTCAAGATAGAAACTTACGATACATTTTACTTGTAAATGTAACATTTTACATTACGAACAGGTAACATCAGTTGTTAAGTTAAGACAGATTTTACACTTTTTTGTGAAAAGGATATTTATCTTAAGATTTCTCTTACGAAAACAAATTGTCGTAAGATCTTTTGTGAAAAGGTCTGCCAGGCTCTGCAGTTTCAAAGAATATTGTCTATATGGTAAAATTAAAAATTCTTTTTTTTTTAAATCTGCTGGCTTGAACTAAAAATAATTTGACACAAAAGTTCCTTGGTTGACCGTCTTTATAACTTGTAAGACTTATGTCAATTCGTGAAATGATGCTGCACGGGGTTGGGTTAATTTTCCTTTTATGTCTTTATGGGAAACTTTAAAAATATATTAGGAAATAAGATCCGAATCGTGTTTTTTTTCACGAATATGTTTTATTTTTTATTGAGATGGTCACCCAAAGCATATGTGTTCCAAATTATTGAAAATCGAGCCAGTAGTTTCTAAGAATATTTTTTTAAGTTTCTATATAGACGTGTAAAGTCCCGACCCCCTGGCGGCCATATTTTTCACAAATCTATAAGATTTTCTCACACTTTTTATAGTGGGTCACTACAGACACATTTGACAGACTGACGGACGCTTGACGGCAGGAGATCTTTATCGCTCACACAGTCCTTTCGGCTCAGGTGAGCTATAGGTTGTCAAGTTTTACTTTCAATCTCTTCCAGAGATGTTATACAAAGCTTTAAAAATACAGTTTGTAGTATAAATGATTTCAAACTAATATTTCAAAATATCATGCGGGCTTAAAATTGTATGGGCTTGTATTTTAAAACAGTTTCCAAACTTACAAAGTTCAACTAAGCTTAGCACATAAAACTTTACAGGATGGTTGGGCATGTTGAGAATTTGACCATATTGGTTCTCGGCTCACCACGTTAAATATTCGACTCAAACGGAACGAACAGTGCCCATAGGTCCCTCTAACTTTGAACTGAATGATGGACATGTCCTGAGACATTTGGCAGGGTTATGAAAAAATCATAGTCGTTAGAAATGACTTTCTTAAAATCACACTTCCAGAGTTGTCACACTCAAACCAGTAGATAAGAAAAAGTCTTAACATATATTCGATTTCGCCAAATGTTAAACATACATGGTAACTATTAGTATCGAAGGTGAGGACTCAGGAGTGTCGTTAGAAATAAAGGGGGCTCCTCGAAGCCTCTTCGTTATACACTTCAAGGGAAACAATTTCATATATTTTATTTTATAATGCTTTTTAGCTTCACTTTTCGAACTATCAGAGCTATTGACTTAAAAATTAGAATACATCTATCAAAATGTGACACCATTTCTAAAGGGTAGATGACCCTCAAATTTATTTTTGCAAAGTTATGCCCCTTTTTCGACTTGGAATTTCTTGGTTCACCTTTTTTTTGTTAATATACATTTCTCAAAAAACGTCAAAGATTTTCCCTTCAAACTTGGAATACTTGATCACAGGCAAGACCCCTACAAAGATTGTTGGTACCCATGTCACTGGGGTCGAAATTAGCCCCACACCCTGGGCCACTTGATTTTGCCTAGACTTAAAGGAAAAAACTTCTTAAACTAGAACTAAACTATTCTAAACTATTTACTTACATGGGATGGGTAGGTACTTCCCCGCCTCCTGCATGTACCCACCCCCTCTTACCCCTCTCCCAATCCATAACCCCCAAGTTTTTTTCATTATTATTTTTAATACACAGGTTTTTGACTCCAGCCCCCAACCAAGCCCCCCCCCCCCCAAAAAAAAAAAAAAAAAAAAAAAAAAAATTCTTGCATGAGTACCCCACCCGCACCTTGTTAAAACCTGAATGAAAATTTGAAACAATTTTTGACATGTCAACCTGTGTCTATGTCCTTGAAACATTTCCTCAGTGAGAGTTCTTGGTCATGTGAAAGACAATCTGTCAGGCTATCACAGTAATTGCACTAAATCATGTTGAAATCTCTTTAGCTGTGCATGATAGAGATATGGCTGTATTCGAGAAATACAAATCAAAGATAACGAAGCGGGTCATTGACCTCTTGGCGAGAGGATATATTTGGACAATGTCTTGGGAAAAGACCTTACCTGTCTGAAAATATTATTCCTGGAAAAGAAATGATTGCATTAATAAAACTTGGATGTGGAAGTTAGGCAATAATTAGTGAGATATTGCACCTGCAACTAATATTTTCTAAAACTGCTGTAATTGCAATAAAATGAATATATGTTTTGAAAATGAAGCTCTGATATTTTAAATATTTAAGACATGAAAAAAAGTTCTAGCTATTTGCCTGTACTTAGAGGACATTCTGCCTAAATAAAATTACCACGGCAACAAAAATAAACCGTTCATTTTTCCACGAAAGTACTTCGGCTCTTGTGGAATAGCTCGATTTGAGATGTCAGTAAATCTAGCTGTTCTGGTTTAAATCACTATAAATATGTGAAATATTGCGCCATTTGTAGTAAACGATACGGTAAATTAATGACCATTTAATTGAGTTAAAGACAGTCGTTGTGGTGGTCGACGCTGGGTCACTCGACCCTGCATGGGTCACTCGACGCTTGCGTGGGTCACTCGACGCCTGCATGGGTCACTCGACGCTTGCATAGGTCACTCGACGCTAACATGGGTCACTCGAGGCCTGCATTGTTCCCGTGACGCTTGAGTGGGTCACTCGGTGCTTGTATGGTTCACTCGACGCCTGCTTGGGTCGCCCGACGCTTGTCTGTTTCTCTGACGTTATTATCGCTGTTTATGTTAAAAAAAGTACTCAAATAATTCTACTATGCCAGACTCCAAACTCCTCGCACCGGTTAGTCACGTTTGCTACTTTCTGTACTGATCAAGGGAAGTAACCGCTGCAGGGAGTTTGGCCAGACTCCAGTTGCTTTCGGACAAACAGATGAAGTTAACATAGTGATATAGTTAAAATGTATTTGTGACATTGACAATTTTTGAAATTGAGTACATTAGAAATATATTGTTTTCGTGGATTAAAGAAGTGTCATTCATCATGTTTCATTGAATTACAGTGGTATTGCAAATGGCAGAAACTTTGAATAAAAATGCAAATACTGTATGTATAAGATTGTATATACAATTTTATCACAAATTACTGGAGCGTTTAAATATATCTCAAAGATCGTGGAGTTAAATGCAAATGGCACTATGCCATTTCGATTTAAAGTAATTTTATTATAAACCTGTACGGAATGTATGTCGACAACATGTCGCTATGAAAAGTTGGTTCACGCCATGATGAAACTGGTATACCAGGTTTCCCCTGTTCCTTTGGTATAAAACGAGATCGAGGTGTGTTGCTTGCCAGGAAAGATGGTTAGCAAAATCTTTAATAAGAAACATTACACAGCTATTTAAGATAACATGTCTTACAGATCTGTTGCTTGCTGTGAAGATGGTGGACAAGATCTTTAATAAGAAACATTACACAGCTTTTTAAAATAACATGTCTTACAGATCTGTTGCTTGCTGTGAAGATGGTGGACAAGATCTTAAATAAGAAACATTACACAGCTTTTTAAGATAACATGTCTTACAGATCTGTTGCTTGCTGTGAAGATAGTGGACAAGATCTTAAATAAGAAACATAACACAGCTTTTTAAGATAACATGTCTTACAGATCTGTTGCTTGCTGTGAAGATAGTGGACAAGGTCTATAGATATGTTTGTTAGTTTCAGTTTGAGAGTAAGTGAAAAGACTGTATCAATTAGAATTGAAGCATGCTATTAATATGCTGGATCTGTTGTTGGCTGTGGAGATAATGGACAAGATCCTGAACATATGTTTTTAAGTTCCAACATAGGGAGAGTGAGCAAACTAAAGATAACTAATTCCAGTTAAATAATTGTGATCCATCTATTGTTTGATGTGAATGTTCATATGCATACACGTATCATATCCCAGTTACATTTTACTTTTAATAGATACTTGTTCTCACTGAGAAATCGGGAATAGATATTTAGCTTTAGTTCTAGTAAATCTTTTATTGTGTTATTCTTATGAACAAGTTCATTGTCTTGATGAAATATTGCAAGAAGAAACTTTCGCTTTGTAATTCGTACCTTAATAATACCTATTCAGAATTGTTCTGTTTTTTGTTTTTTCGAGGACAATGTCAACATCTTTGAGGCATATTTATAAAAACGTTTCTGTAAAAAACTGAAACAACTAAACAGGAAAATGTTTAGAATTATGGTAATGGGTGGGGCGATGACGCAGTCTGTGTGCAATTTAACAAAAAACAGCGAAACTTAATTTTATGAAGGAAAAGTATTGATATTTTAGTTGAAAAAAATGTCTTTGTAAGAACATTGAAGACATACTAAATTTCACATTATTGTTAGTGTCACAAATTCATTGTATATAACTTCCACAAGGATCGAAAGAACTAATAAGAGATATTCGTATGTTGTTTTCGTTTTTTTATTTGTGATATAAATATATATCTAGAATGGAAAAATTTTATTCATGGTGACTCTCTGCAGAGTTTGTTATAAACATATGAACCCGGTTTAATTGCGTTCTGGAGATGTTCAGCATATCAGAAATGCTTCATAAAATAGGGGTCACAACTCTGCCATTTACTGTAACACCATGGTCACAATCGAAGGGCTAAACAAATCTGCAACACAGACGATGGACATTTGACTAAATGACAATACTTGATAACAAAGTACGACACTATACGACAGATACGACACATTAGTCATTGTAACACTGACTTATGTAACACTGACCTCCGTGTGAATAAATACAGACGTTTCCTTGTCGCTTTGAAATTTTTCTTCGTATCAGGAAAACAGCTAGAATCATTTTCATTATCAAGATCAAAACGGTTTCATAGAATTGTAAATATGCTTTTTAGCTTATCAACTAATTATCGACTAACTTCAAAAAATGATGGGGATGTATATGTATATAATTGCACGTGACTGCAATATTTAGAATTATTCGGCTTCTGCAGGCAGGCTGGGTAAAGTCTTGTTAAATTTACGAATTCTACTAGGCAGATTTTCTGAATCCTAAATTTCTTAATCTGAATTCTATTTTCTCGCCGTTCACCAACGGCAATATACCCGGAGAGACATATGCCAACATGCCTATATTAACAACGTTTCTGCTTTGGCATAATAGAGCACAAATGGGACAGCAAATTCTCGGTTTTCTTTCGAAACATTTCACCTATCATTTGTCTTCTACTTATCTGATACACAAAAATGAGGATCTCTGTAGGGACAATACTGGACTTTAAGACTTGTATATATTCTAAAACGGCAATGTTTTACTTTTTTTATTATTTTTTTTTTTTGCAAAACTATTAGGCTAAAACTATTAGGTGTTTTTATGATAGTTTCAGGTCTTAACATCTACTCAGGATTTATGTTTAAGCAAATATTTTACATTTGGTTCAACTGAAATATAGATCTAGCAATCTGAGCTTCCAAGATTAGAACAATGATTCGATGACGTCGAGCCTCACTCTGACGTTCTGCGAGTCACATAAAGTTGATTGGATTGGCAAAAGGGGCTAATGGTATTCTTTAGTAAGAAATTACACCCACACCCATTTTTTTCAACTCTCAATGAAATCAGCTTTTTTAAAGGGGCTGGCCTCCAGATGACAAAAAAAGAAAGTTTTCTTGTATTATAAATTTCTTGTAATATTCATGACTAATGCTTAAAAACTAACTGACTGACAAAAAATAAGTCAGATAATCACATTATACATGCAGCGATAGTGGTGACAGTAACAGCGTTAGTAAAATTTTGTCAACATGAGGGTCCAGAGTTCAAATCAGGCTGAAGCGAGTATATATATATTTTTTGTTCTATTTTGACTTTTATAATCAGTTTTGAAGTAAAATATTATGTTGTTATAATCTCACGGCATCGAGATATTTAATTTATGTAAAAAATATTTTTATATCAAATCTGGAGTACAGCCTCTTTAAGAAAAATACTATCTTCGGAGAAATGTAGACAAAACAAGACACTTCTACCCTATTATTTCCAAGATATGAGAAGAATTAACTTTAAATCTAACAACACTTAATGGGTCTATAAAGTAAGGAGAAATATATTGCTTTCTCTGACCACAACAGCAACAGTAATGTACAGTGTAGTATTAAATCATTCATATTATAAAGACCTTAATGACTGCTGACAAAACACACAAAAATGACATCCACAGTGATCACTAATAAAATGTTATTACAAACATGATACTAATTTACCCAACCCAAGTCATGATAAGGGAATGGTATCAAAGTACACTTCAACAGATATATAAGGGGCCATCACCTATAATTATTTTTATTCATATGCTGTTCTGAGAAAAAATAGGCTAAATATGAAGAGGGTTTACTTTTTGGATTTGGAGAAATAAATAACTAAACTCAAAGATGCAAAAATTTTCATTTATTTACCACGAAATTGAAATAAAATCAAAATTTAAGTGTAATAAAACTTAATGTCTTAAAGCAAAATCAGAAAACCAGAGGCAACAAAAACAAAAAAAAAGACTCGAGTTGGGCTTGAACCAATGCCCTTCAGTGAAAAGGTTTCAAGGCAAAGCATTACGGAATTAATGTGCATCCAAAATCTGAAATTTTTCTATAACACTCCTTACTATTGAAGTACTCAACAGATCGCCTGTTAAAAGGAAGTAACTTATACATTTACATTTCTTTTTTTTTCAATCAACATTATTATCATTTTCATCATCATCAAAATTGATATATATATATACCGATAATCTAGTTTGAAATTTGATGATTTTACGTTTTGCTCTTATATCTTTCTTCTGCTTTGAAAAACACATAAAGAATAATCATTATTTTATTGACTGTACATTTACATAAGAGGAAAAAAGGCTTTTGCTTTATGTCATCTGTTTTACATATAACTTTAACCTTGACCTTGTTTCAAAGTTTTTGAAGTACCCTTGACCTTGTTTCAAAGTTTCCGAAACCTTTTTCTATAGCTTTTATTGAAACATGTTCATATCTCCATCATATTTCTCATATTTTTATATAATCATGTCTTATTTGTCTTGTAGCCTTTTTTGATAGATGTATTCCCGAGTTCTTTCTTTATAGTTAGGATTACTTGTATTAGAAAGAAAACAGCACAAAGAAATCAACAGAGTATATTAGCGTTTTATTTTAAAAGGTGAAAACCACCAACATAGTTCTACAAATTATTAGAACAGAACAGAACAATAATTTTTATTGTTGTTGAGATTTGAGCATCTAGCTCCTCATCTACAACAATTTACACATATCTAGGTCAATAACTTTACATATAACAAACAAACCATATTAAGTATAGAGAACAATGTCAATCATAATAGACTTTTGCATAATTGTAGTCTGTATAAGTTTACATGACGGATATCAAATTTGTTACACACCCAGAAAAGAGAAAATACTCACTCCTGGAGTTGAAAAGAAAGTAAAGGGAAACTTAATCATGCGTATACCGTAAGGATTATCAAAAAATATCTCTATTTCTTTCTAAGAACAAAGATTGACTATTTTAGTTTCAAGTACATTTAAGTAGGTTAAATTGCCGGCTCACAACATAATCAATTGAAAAGCTTTTTAATAGATAGCGTACAAGTTTTATTATTGTTATTTATTTTTTTATTCATTTTTTTTTTCATTATTTACACATGAACAAATAAGGCGAAAAAGATTTGAAGAAAAAATTGCGGAACAGCTATAATAAGGTGAATTAAATACCTATTGTGTCTGTGAATCTAGCCCTAGTTATTGAAAGATGTTAAGTTTAAACATTAGACACTCTTTTCCATATTAATCTAATAAATGACTGAAAGATCTCACAGTTATTATTGTTTCATTCAACATCGTCGGTTTTTTTATCCTCACCCGAGTAGGTCAAAACACTGATAGATGGAAAATTGCGCATGCGCAGATAATTGAAAGTTTTGTGATAGTTTCAAGCAGTGGGTGGTTGACAATGTACTTGGCAGACATTTTACGGTCAGAGGCACGGAAGTGTTCACACTGATGTCTGTGTGGCACGAACTTCAGTCCACTCGGTGGAGGGGGTCGTCTCATGTGGTTTTCATGTACGAAACTACCTTTCATTCATGAGGGTCCCGACTCTTTGCACCCCTGATGTTGGCTCTGACAATCTAAGCGCCGACTTTGTGTTTTCTGTTATGATGCTATGTTCCATGTTCAGCTTTTCTTTTTTTTTCTTTTGTTATTTTTCTATTATGTTCCTATGTTATTTAATTCATAGACACTGTTAACGCATAAAAATGGTATATTTTCAAATACAAACCATTTTGAATGACGTGATCATATCAATCTCTAAATGAGATAGAAAATTTCAAATTCTGTAGTTTCACTTTCGTATTTTTAGCATAAAATCAATCATTTCTAAAACAAGATTGTTTGTAATAAGAAGCGATCTGAAATATTTGTATAACACAGTTGTAGTCACTTCTGCATTGTCATAAATCATGCTTTCCGTTTGGAGATTGGTCTGATCACGTGATTCAATATATTTTTGCACATAATAACTAATTGCATTACTTTATCAGTTGGAAAAGCTTCAATAAATCTGTTGTTTTTTCCCATAGATTTGACGGTCAGGTCCTGGAATAGACATGGCTTCTGCTTTGGTGGCTATTCATTACAAGAAGAAGGAAAATGCGGAATATCTGGTGAGTCATTTGTAGATTTAAACCTCTAAATCTTCAGACAAAAAGTAACGGGTACGCCAGTCTGGTCGTAAACATTTAATGCAAAACAACAACAATTATACGTTTGCCAGTAAGTATAGAAGTATGCGGTCCCTGATTTTGTAGACAAGTCCTTGTATAATCTCAGAATATCATACTCTTCGGGCGAATCCTGTCCCACTTAGCTTTTGTTAACTGTTCCTAGACAGGTATTGTTTTAATTATGTAAACTTATTATGTAGGGACAATACTTTCGGTTTGTTTCATTTGTAGGCATCTAAAAATTCATGTATATATAGTAGTTATTTTCCATACGATTGAATATATTAATGCAAATACTTGGTGACGTTTAATTCATATATTGGTTGAGCAATGTATGTATATTTCTGGCAGTATTTTGTAGGCACGAAATAATGATTGAGGACTAGCCTTTTCCAGCTGAAAATAGTGTTTCCGGACGGGCTTTGACTTCATGATCTCAACCTTTGGTTAAAGGTATTGCTTTCTTTTTATGCTCCCACCACTTAAGGGAGTGGGGGCGGCAATATAGATTTGCCCTTGTCCGTCGGTCCGCTGATGCAAATGTTAAGGTACTTGATAAATTATTAAATTTATACTAATCTGATAAAAGTGATCGATGGTTCAAAACATAATCGATGTTAAATAAAAACTTCGACATGTCCTTTGGTTACTGATGTTAAATGATATCCAAAATGAAAGGGGAAAATGTTTCTTGTACTTGAATTTATATTATCTTTTTCTAATCAGTGCGTTAATTATGAATAAATTCTTTGTAGAGTTGAGGAAATGAACATGTCAGTGAGGTAGGCAATGGATGGCATTTCTCTTGAAGACTGCTGTCTGTCACTATAAATAATATGATTTTGTTTTTGAACATATCTGAAGTCTGTATGCCATGTGATTCTTATGCAATAATAAAAAAGCTGCATTAGGATCGAGTGTGAATTTATTAGGAACCTATTTGCTGACCATTTGGGAATCCAAAATATCTCTAAGCAGAAAATACAGTTTTTTTCCAATACATGTTTTAACAATTCATCAGAAGGAGGGTCTTATAATATTAAACCATGAAACTATGACAAATCAGTCGAATGGATCCGCTTTCAAAACAACAACAACAACAGCAAGAATGACAAAAGTGATAAAATGATACTTCTAATGGAAATCAATTTAAAGTGCTAAATCCTTTAATGTTTCTGACAAAGAACTGTTGATAAGAAATACATAAAACATTATGAATTTAAGTAAAAAATGATATTTTAAAAGAACTAAACAAAACTGAATAGATTTATATTATGAAAAATAACATAGTTATTAAAGAATTATTATGAATTAGTGTATCAAGTGATTATTAACTTAATAATTACAATAATGATCATCATCGTCATCCTCGTCATAAATGTTATGAATAATAGAATAACAATAAAATAAGAAAATAATAATGATAATCATTTTAGTGAATGTTATAATAGTTATTAAATAATAATGGTAATAACTCTATTCTAAATGGTAAAATTTTCAGTTGAAATGGTGATCCTTTTTGTATGTTTGCATTTATATGGCGTTTGTTCAATGATTGTTTCATTGGTCTATATGTTTTATTCTAGTGATTTTGTTTGAATTTTGTTGGTATGTGTATCATGATTGTCTCATTGTTTGATTTTATTCAAATGAATTGATGTAGTTTTAATCTTGTTGATATTTGTGGCTTGATTGCTTCACCGGTCAATATGTAAAAATGGAATTGATGATGTTTTGATCTTGTGTGTAGACGTTTCTTGATTGCTTCACCTGTCGATTTAAATAACTGGAATAAATGATGTTTTTATAAGTTTTCTGTTTGTGTCTTGATTATTGCACTAGTTTATTTTTTCCAATGATAGTGATGTCGTTTTCATCTAGTTGTTTTTCGTGTCATGATTGCTTTCTGGTGAATCTGTAAAAATGGAAATGATACTGTTTTGACCTTCTTAATATCTGTGTCTTCTTTTTCTAACTGGTCGATGTGGTTCAATAAATGTGATGTTGTTTAAGTATTGATGGTTTTTTAACCAGGTTTTCAATTTTGAAAATCCTGGTTATTAGATTGGGGTATGGCGGGCGGATGGGCGGATGGGCGGGCGTCAAACGAAATTGTGTCCGCTCTGTAACTCTTCAACCCTTTGAAGAATTTTGATGAAACTTCAGACAAATGTTTACCACATCAAGATGACGTGCAGAACGCATGTTCCGCATGGCTGGCTCCAAGGTCAAGGTCACAGTGACATTAACATTGAAAATCCTGTCCGCTCTGTAACTCTTCAACCCTTTGAAGAATTTTGATGAAACTTCAGACAAATGTTTACCACATCAAGATGACGTGCAGAACGCATGTTCCGCATGGCTGGCTCCAAGGTCAAGGTCACAGTGACATTAACATTGAAAATCCTGTCCGCTCTGTAACTCTTCAACCCTTTGAAGAATTTTGATGAAACTTCAGACAAATGTTTACCACATCAAGATGACGTGCAGAACGCATGTTCCGCATGGCTGGCTCCAAGGTCAAGGTCACAGTGACATTAACATTGAAAATCCTGTCCGCTCTGTAACTCTTCAACCCTTTGAAGAATTTTGATGAAACTTCAGACAAATGTTTACCACATCAAGATGACGTGCAGAACGCATGTTCCGCATGGCTGGCTCCAAGGTCAAGGTCACAGTGACATTAACATTGAAAATCCTGTCCGCTCTGTAACTCTTCAACCCTTTGAAGAATTTTGATGGCTCCAAGGTCAAGGTCACAGTGACATTAACATTGAAAATCCTGTCCGCTCTGTAACTCTTCAACCCTTTGAAGAATTTTGATGAAACTTCAGACAAATGTTTACCACATCAAGATGACGTGCAGAAATTGTTGTCTCATTATTAAGTATACTCCTTGCAGACAGTATTGTTAGCCGAAATTTACATCCTACTCATTATCATGTATTCTCATGAATATTATCTTTTCCTTCATGTCATGTTATAATCTTTTGAATATTCATAGCAATCTTCATTCCAAAATTCATACTATAGTATAGAATCAGAACAACATTTTTGAAAACCTGGTTTCGTGGCATTGCCATGTTTCTTGTATGTCAAGATGTCTCAATGGTCGGAGTGTTCTGGTAGTGGTGATGGTGATCTTTTGATCTTGGTGGTATTTGTGTCTTGATTGCCTCACTGATCAATGTGTTTCGATGAAAGGGATGTTATTTTGATTTTATGGATATATCCGTATTGATTGTCTCACTGATCAATGTGTTTCAATGAGTGATAGTGATGATATTTTCAATTTGATGATATATCTATCAAGGATAGTGAAGTTGTTTTGATTTTGTTGGTGTTTGTGTCATGACTGTCACACTTGTCTCTATTTGTGTTATAACTGCCTCACTAGTTCTTGCGTTTCGATTGTAGTGATGTCGTTTTTAGCCTATTAGTATTTGTATTATGTTTATGTTACTGATCGGCGTGTTTCAATTTAAATGGTGTCATTTTGATCCTTTTCTTGATAATCTCTTGATTGTCTCACTTGCCGCTGTGTTTCGATTGAAGTGATTTTCTGATGTTTATAGTCGTTCTTTTTGGTATATGTATCATGAGTGTCTCATTGGTTGATGTGATTCGAAAGAATTGATGTTGTTTTAATCTGATCGATTCGTTTCGATGGAAGTGATAATGTCGTTTTGTTGTTGTTGTTGATTTTTGTCATAATTGCTACAGTGGTTCTTGTGTATCAATGGAAACGATATTATTTTGATCCCTTTGGGGTGCCTTACTGGTCGATTGATTTTGATTGTAGTGATTTTGATTAGGTCTTATTGTTACTTGTGTTTTGATATGTAACGGATCTACGTGTTTCAATTTAAGTGGTGTCATTTTGATCCTTTTTGTATTTGTGTATTGGTTGTGTCACTAATCGTACAGTTTCTATTGAAGTGATATTTTGACTTTTATGGTGTTTGTTTCATGATTGTTTCAATGGTCTGCGTGTTTTATTGTAGTATACATTCATTAAATCAAGCTGCATTCTAAGTTTACTACTACTTACTACGATGAAAATAGCATTTTACAATTACGTCAGCTTAAATTTTTCTTAAATGTTTCTTAAATTTTCTAAATGCTGTTTGTATAACTCTTAACAAATTACTTTATGTGTTACTAAACACGAGGGTTTCCCCGAAGTTAAAACTTATCCAGTGTAAAAATATGTCAAAATTAGATTCTCTACTCTTTGCAGGTACTACCGGAAGTTATATGTTTGTGAACTTCTTTATATAGCTTATTCCCATGTTGTAAAATATTACATTTGGTGAAATAAAGAACCTGTCTGTCTCTTTGTCTGTCTGTCTGACTGTCTGTAGTGATTTTGTTTCGTTTTTGAATGTATGTGTATCATTATTGTCTCATTGTTTGATTTGACACAAAGGGATTGATGTTGTTTTAATCTTGATTGTCCCTCTGATCGATTTGTTCGATGAGTGATAGTGATGTCGGTTTCAATTTGATGATAAATTTATCATGTTTGCCCCTTTGATCGAGATCGTTCGATGAAAGGGATGTCATTTGAATCCTTCTGGTATCGTGTCATGATTATTTCACTGGTCGATGTGTATCGATGGTATTGATGTTGTTTTTTCCTTGCAAATGGTCGTCTTATGATTGCCTTACTAGTATTTATAAATGGAGGTGATGTTGTTTTATCTTGTTATTTGTAGCATGGATGTTAAGCTGACTGACATGTTTCGATTGAAGTTATGATGTAATGGTAGGAATTGATACTGTTATAATCTTGTTGATATTTGTGGCTTGATTGCTTCACTAGTCGATGTGTGAAAATGGAATTGTTGATGTTTTGATCTTGTTAGTAGTGGTGTCCTGATTGGTTCGCCTGTTGATTTAAACAATTGGAATTAATGATGTTATAATCATTTTGTTTTTATGTCTTGATTATCGCACAAGTTGATTTTTTCCAGTGGTAGTGATGTCGTTTTCATCTTGTTGGTTTTCGTGTCATGATTGCTTTCTGGTGAATCTGTATAAATGGAATTGAAATTGTTTCAATCTTCGTAGTATATGTGTCTTTTTTTCTAACTGGTCGATGTGGTTCGACTAATATGAAGTTGTTTAAGTATTGAGGGGTTTTGTGTTATGATGTCTCAATGGTCGGAGTGTTTGGTAGTGGTGATGGTGATCTTTTGATCTTGGTGGTATTTGTAGTTTGATTGCCTCACTGATCGATGTGTTCCGATGAAAGGGATGTCCTTTTGATTTTTTTTGTATATCCGTAATGATTGTCCCACCGATAGATGTGTTTCGATGAGTGATAGTGATGTCGTTTTCAATTTGATGATAAATCTATCATGTTTGCCCCTTTGATCGAGATCTTTCGATGAAAGAGATGCCATTTGAATCTTTCTGGTATTGTGTCATGATTATTTCACTGGTCGACGTGTATCGATGGTATTGATGTGGTTTTTACCTTTTAAATGATCGTCTTATGATTGCCTTGCGAGTATTTAATTATCAATGGATGCGATGTTGTTTTATCTTGTTATTTGTGGCATATGTTTAGCTGATTGACATGTTTCGATTGAAGTTATGATGTTATGGTAGCATTGTTTTCTTCTTTTTGGTATTTGTGTCATTATTACCTTTATTGTTGATGCGTTTCAATGGTGAAGATGTTGTTTTGATCTTATTTGGTTTGTGTCATGATTGTCAAACTGGTCGACATGTTTATACGGTAGTGATATCGTTTTGATTTTTGTTATTTGTATCAGGATTGTGTGTGTGGTCGTTTTATTTCAAGGATAATGAAGTTGTTTTGATTATGCTGGTGCTTGTGTCATGGCTGTCACACTTGTCGACTTTATTTCCATGGTACTGATATAATTTTTATCTTTGTTTAGTATTTGTATTGTCTTACTAGGCGAGGGATTTCGATTTAGTCTTGTTGTGATTCCGTTTTGATCTATTTGATATTAAAATTGTAATTATGACACTGATCGACGTGTTTCGGTGGAGGTGTTGACATTGTTTTGATCTTGCAGTATCTATGTCATGATTGTATCACTGCTCGGTGGTATTGTTGTCTTTTTGATTTTGTTTCTATTTGTGTTATAATATGCTCACTAGTTCATACGTTTCGATAGTAGTGATGTCGTTTTTAACTCATTATTATTGCTGTTATGTTTATGTTACTGATCGACATGTTTCAATGAAAGTGGTATTTTTTTATGACCTTTTCGTGTGAATGTCTTGATTGTTTCACCGGCAAATGAGTGTCGATTGAAAAGATGTTCGGATGTTTATAGTCGTTCTTGTTGGTGTATGTATCATGAGTACCTCACTGGTTGATGTGATTAATAAGAATTGATGGTTGTTTTAATCTGGTCGATCTGTTTCGATGGAAGTGATAGTATAATTGTTTTGTTGTTGATGATGTTGACGATATTTTTGTCATAACTGCTGCAGTGGTTGTTTTGTGTCAATGGAAAGGATGTGTTGATCCCTTTGGTATGTGTGTCCTTTTTGTCTTACTGGTCTATTGATTTTGATTGTTGTGATTTTCATTTGATGTTTTTAGTATTTATGTTTTGATATGTAACGGATCGACGTGTTTCAGTTGAAGTGGTGATCATTTGTATTTGTGTCTTGGTTGTGTTACTGATCGTAGAGTTTCGATTGAAGTGATGTTCGGATGTTTATAGTCGTTTTTTTGTCATATGTATCATGAGTGTCTCATTGGTTGATGTGATTCGAAAGAATTGATGTTGTTTTAATCTGGTCGATCTGTTCGTCAATGGAAGTGATAATATTATTGTTTTGTTATTGATATTTTGATCATAACTTGCAGTGGTTGTTGTGTAAAAATGGAAAGGATGTTTTTGATCTGTTTGGTATCATGTGTGTCCTATTTGGCTTACTGGTCGATTGATTTTGATTGTAGTGATTTTCATTTCATATTTTTAGTGTTTATGTTTTGATATGTAACTGATCGACGTGTTTCAGTTGAAGTGGTGATCATTTGTATTTGTGTCTTGGTTGTGGTACTGATCGTAGTGTTAGGATTGAAGGGATTTTTATAGCTTTGTTCAATGATTGTTTCAATGGTCTATGTGTTTTATTTTTGTGATTTTGTTTCATTGGTGTTTGTATGTGTATCATGATTGTCTCATTGTTTTAATTGATTCAAATGAATTGATACTGTTTTAATCTTGTTTATATCTGTGGTTTGATTGCTTCACTGGTCGATATGTAAATATGGAATTGATGATGTTTAGATCTTGTTGGTTGTTGTGTCTTGATTGTTTCACCGGTCGATTTAAATAATTGGAATTAATGATGTATTGATCATTTTTGTGTCTTGATTATCGCACTTGTTGATATTTTCTAGTGGTAATGATGTCGCTTTCATCTTGTTGTTTTTGTCGTGTCATGATTGCTTTCGGTTGAATCTGTATAAATGGAAGTGATATTGTTTTGATCTTCTTAGTATGTGTGTCTTCTTTTTCTAACTGGTCGATGTGGATCGATTAATGTGATGTTGTTTTAATACTGATGGTTTTTATGCCATGACGTCTCAATGTTCGAAGAGTTTGGTAGTGGTGATCTTTTTGTCTCTATGATCGAGATGTTTCGTTTGTAGTAATGTCGTTTTTAACTTATTAGTATTTGTGTTATATTTATGTTACCGATCGACGTGTTTCAATGAAAGTGGTGTTATTTGTGGTGACCTTTTCACGTGAATGTCTTGATTGTTTCACCGACCGCTGAGTTTCGATTGAAGTGATGTTCGAATGTTTATAGTCGTTCTTTTGTCATATGTTTCATGAGTGTCTCATTGGTTGATGTGATTCGAAAGAATTGATGTTTTAATCTGGTCGATCTGTTCGTCAATGGAAGTGATAATATTATTGTTTTATTATTGATATTTTTATCATAACTGCTGCAGTGGTTGTTGTGTAAAAATGGAAAGGATGTTTTTGATCGATTTGGTATTTGTGTCCTATTTGTCTTACATGTCTATTGATTTTGATTATACTGATTTTCATTCGATCTTCTTAGTATTTATGTTTTGATATGTAACGGATCGACGTGTTTCAGTTGAAGTGGTGATCCTTTTTGTATTTTTGTCTTGGTTATGTCACTGATCGTACAGATAAGATTGAAATAATGTTTGGATTTTTATAGCGTTTGTTTAATGATTGTTTCAATGGTCTATGAGTTTTTTGTAGTGATTTTGTTTCATTTTTGTTGGTATGTGTATCATGATTGTCTAATTATTTGATTCAAAGGAATCGATTCTGTTTGAATCTTGTTGATTTTTGTGGCTTGATTGCTTCACTGGGCGATATGTAAAAATGGAATTGGTGATGTTTTGATCCTGTGGGTAGTTGTGACTTGATTGCTTCACCTGTCGATTTAAATATTTGGAATAAATGATGTTTTGATCATTTTTGTGTTTGTGTCTTAATTATCGCACTAGTTGATTTTTTCCAGTGGTAGAGATGTCGTTCTCATGTTGTTGTTTTTTTCGTACCATGATTCCTCTCTGGTGAATCTGTATAAATAGAAGAAATATTGTTTGAATCTTCTTAGTATGTGTTTCTTCTTTTTCTAACTGGTCGATGTGGATCGATTAATGTGATGTTGTTAATGATGGTTTTCATGTCATGATGTCTCAATGGTCGGAGTGTTCTGGTAGTGGTGATGGAAATCTTTTGATCTGGTGGTATTTTTGTCTTGATTGCCTCACTGATCGATGTTTTTCTATGAAAAGTTTTTTTTGTTGAACTTATTTGTACATGCGTTTTAATTGTATTACTTATCAACGTGTTTCGTTTGTAATGATGTTGTTTTTAACTTATTAGTATTTGTGTTATATTTATGTTACTGATCGACGTGTTTCAATGAAAGTGGTGTTATTTTATGACCTTTTTGCGTAGATGTCTTGTTTGTCTCACTGGCCGCTGAGTTTCGATTGAAGTGATGTTCGAATGTTTATAGTCGTTCTTGTTGGTATATGTATCATAAGTGTCTCATTGGTTGATGTAATTCGAAAGAATTTATGTTGTTTTAATCTGGTCGATCTGTGTCGATGGAAGTGATATTATAAATGTGTGTTGTTGATGTTGTTGTTGACATTTTTGTCATAACTGCTGCAGTGGTTCTTTTGTATAAATGGAAAGGATGTGATGATCCCTTTGGTATGTGTGTCTGTTTGTCTTACAGGTCGATTAATTTTGATTATAGTGATTTTCATTCGATATTCTTAGTATTTATGTTTTGATATGTAACGGATCGACGTGTTTCAGTTGAAGTGGTGATCCTTTTTGTATTTTTGTCTTGGTTGTGTCACTGATCGTACAGATAAGATTGAAATAATGTTTGGATTTCTATAGCGTTTGTTAAATGATTTTTCATTGGTCTATGTGTTTTATTCTAGTGATTTTGTTTCATTTTTGTTGGTATGTGTATCATGATTGTCTCATTGTTTCATTTGTTTTAAAGGAATTGATACTGTTTTAATCTTGTTTATATTTATAGCTTGATTGCTTCACTGATCGATATTTAAAAAATCAAATTGATGATGTTTTGATCTTATTGGTAATTGTGTCTTGATTTCTTTACCAGTCTATTAAAGTAATTGAAAGAAATGATGTTTTGACAATATTTGTTTTTGAGTCTTGACTACAGCAATACCTGATTTTTTCCGATAGTAGTGATGTCATTTTCATCTAGTTGTTTTTCGTGTCGTGATTGCTTTCTGGTGAATCTGTATAGATGGAAGTAATATTGTTTTAATCTTTTTAGTATGTGTGTCTTCTTTTTCTAACTGGTCGATGTATTTCGATTAATGTGATGTTGTTTAAGTATTGATGGTTTTTGTGTCATGATGTCTCAATGGTCGGAATGTTCTGGTAGTGGTGATTGTGATCTTTTGATCTTGATCGACGTGTTACAATGAAAGTGGTGTTATTTTATGACCTTTTTGCGTAGATGTCTTGATTGTTTCACCGGCCGCTGAGTTTCGATTGAAGTGATGTTCGGATGTTTATAGTCGTTCTTGTTGGTATATGTATCACGAGTGTCTCATTGGTTGATGTAATTCGAAAGAATTGATGTTGTTTTAATCTGGTTGATCTGTTTCGATGGAAGTGATATTATTGTTTTTGTTGTTGTTGATATTTTTTTCATAACTGCTGCAGTGGTGTGATGATCCCTTTGGTATGTGTGTCCTATTTGTCTAACTGGTCGATTTATTTTAATTGTAGTGATTTTCATTTGATCTTTTTAGTAGTTATGTTTTGATATGTAACGGATCGACGTGTTTCAGCTAAAGTAGTGATCTTTTTTGTATTTGTGTCTTGGTTGTGTCACTGATCGTACAGATAAGATTGAAATAATGTTTGAATTTCTATAGCGTTTGTTAAATGATTTTTCATTGGTCTATATGTTTTTTACTAGTGATTTTGTTTGAATTTGGTTGGTATGTGTATCATGATTATCTCATTGTTTGAATTGATTCAAAGGAATTGATACTGTTTTAATCTTGTTGATAGTTGTGGCTTGATTGCTTCACTGGTCGATATGTAAAAATGAAATTGAAAGTGTTTAAATCTTATTGGTAAAAATGTCTTGATTGCTTCACTTGTCGACTTAAATAATTCAATTAAATTATGTTTTGATCATTTTTATGCTTGTGTCTTGATTACCGCATTAATTGATTTTTTCCAGTGGTAGTGATGTTGTTTTCATCTTGTTGTTTTTATTTTCGAGCCGTAACTGCCTTTTGGTGAATCTGTAAAAATGGAAGTGATATTGTTTTAATCTTCTTAGTATGTGTGTCTTCTTTTTCTAACTGGTCGATATTGTTCGATTAATGTGATGTTGTTTAAATATTGATGGTTTTCGTGTCATGATGTCTCAATGATCAGAATGTTCTGTTAGTGGTGATGGTGATCTTTTGATCTTGGTGGTATTTGTGTCTTGATTGCCTCATTGATCAATGTGTTTCGATGAAAACGATGTTATTTTAATTTTATTTGTATATGCGTATTGATTTACTCACCGATCGAGGTGTTTCGTTTGTAATGATGTTGTTTTTAATTAATTAGTATATGTGTTATATTTATGGTACTGATCGACGTGTTTCAATGAAAGTGGTGTTATTTTATGACCTTTTCGCGTTTATGTCTTGATTGTTTCACCGACTGCTCAGTTTCGATTGAAGAGATGTTTGGATGTTTATAGTCGTGCTTGTTGGTATATGTATCATGAGTGTCTCATTGGTTGATGTGGTTCAAAAGAATTGATGTTGTTTTAATCTGGTCAATCTGTTTAGACGGAAGTGATATTATTATTGTTTTGTTGTTGTTGTTGATATTTTTGTCAACACTGCTGCAGTGGTTGTTTTGTATCAATGGAAAGGATGTTTTCGATCCCTTTGGTATGTGCGTCCTATTTATCTTACAGGTCGATTGATTTTGATTCTAGTGTTTTTCATTTGATTATTTAGTATTTATGTTTTGACATGTAACGGATCGACATGTTTCAGTTGAAGTGGTGATCATTTGCATTTGTGTCTTGGTTGTGTCACTGACGTAGAGTTTGGATTGAGGTTGAGTTTTGATTTAATGGCGTTTGTTCAATAATTGTTTTAATGGTCTATGTGTTTTATTCTAGTGATTTTGTTTCATTTGTGTTGGTATGTGTATCATGATTGTCTAATTTTTGATTTGATTCAAAGGAATCGATTCTGTTTGAATCTTGTTGATATTTGTGGCTTTGCTTCACTGGTCGATATGTAAAAATGGAATTGATGATGTTTTGATCTTATTGGTAGTTGTGTCTTGATTGCTTCACCGTCAATTTAGAGAATTGGAATAAATGATGTTTTGATCATTTTTCTGTTTGTGTCTTGATTGCTCTCTGGTGAAACTGTATAAATTTAAGAGATATTGTTTTGATCTTCTTGGTACGTATGTCTTCTTTTTTTAACTGGTCGACGGCGTTCGATTAATGTGATGTTGTTTAAGTATTAAGGTTTTTTATGTCATGGTGTCTCAATGGTCGGAATGTTCTGGTAGTGGTGTTGGTGATCTTTTGATCTTAGTGGAATATGTGTCTTTATTGCCTCACTGATCGATGTGTTTCGATGAAAACGATGTTATTTTAATTTTGTTTGTATATGCGTATTGATTTACTCACTGATCGACGTGTTTCGTTTGTAATGTGGTCGTTTTTAATATATTAGTAATTGTGTTATGTTTATGTTACTGATCGACCTGTTTCAATGAAAGTGGTATTATATCATGACTTTTTCGCGTTTATGTCTTGATTGTTTCACCGGCCGCTGAGTTTCGATTGAAGAGATGTTGGGATGTTTATAGTCGTTCTTGTTGGTATATGTATCATGAGTTCTCATTGGTTGATGTAATTCGAAAGAATTGATGTTGTTTTCATCTGATCTACCTGTTTCGATGGAAGTGATATTATGGGGGCAGGGGACATAAAAATGAGCAATTTCTAAGGTCCGAGTGGCCGTGAATACCATTCTTATTATTTCGAAACATTCTACACAAGCAACAAACCTGTCACTTTGCATTATTCAAGCATATATAACATACATTTAAGAAAATAACAGTTTCCATTCATTGTTCCTGATAATAAAATCTGATAGCAATATATATTTCCCCCCACCCACCCAAAATCACAGTGGAAAAAGCTGAATATGGCCAAACTTCATCAAGATGTACAACATTCAAAATAGCCCCAATTGTTTTAATGTTAATATTTATCTGCAGTAAAGTTATTGAAAACTTCAAAAATGCCCAATAAAGTAGCCGTCATAGGTTTAGATTTTTCACAAAATAAAATCAAAGTCCCTCGCCGGTTTTACAGCAGCAGTCAATGTTTACATTTTCAGTTTCCATACCTCCTTTTGAAGAGTCAAAAATGCATACAAAGCTACCAAATGTTTAGTTTCGTGCACAAATCCAGAAATATTGCTCATTTCCTACACACAAATGACAAAGAATTACACTGACAAAACATTCTCAATAATTTTCAATACCTTCAAAACACCAAGTCTGTTTTATTAAGAAATTTCACCAGGGCCAAAGTTCGAATATGTCCCCTGCCCCCTTATTATTGTTTTGTTGTTGTTGTTGTTAATGATGATGAAACTTTTGTCATAACTGCTGCAGTGGTTGTTTTGTGTCAGTGGAAAGGATGTGTTGATACCTTTGGTTTGTGTGTCCTTTTTGTCTTACTGGTCTATTGATTTTGATTGTTGTAATTTTCTTTTGATGTTTTTAGTATTTATGTTTTGATATGTAACGGATCGACGTGTTTCAGTTTAAGTGGTGATCATTTGTATTTGTGTTTTGGTTGTGTCAATGATCGTAGAGTTTGGATTGAAGTGATGAATGGATTATTATAGCTTTTGTTCAATGATTGTTTCAATGGTCTATGTGTTTTATTCTAGTGATTATGTTTCATTTTTGTTGGTATGTGTATGATGATTGTGTCATTGTTTGATTTCAGTCAAAGGAATTGATACTGTTTTAATCTTATTGGTAGTTGTGTCTTGATTGCTTCACCTGTCGATTAAAATAATTGAAATAAGTAATGTTTGATCATTTTTCTGTTTGTGCCTTGATTATCCCACGAGTTGATTTTTTCCAATGGTAGTGATGTTGTTTTCATCTAGTTATTGTCCGTGTCATGATTGCTTTCTGTGAATCTGTATAAATGGAAGTGATATTGTCTTGATCTTCTTAGTATGTGTGTCTTCTTTTTTTAACTGGTCGATGTAGTTTGATTAGTGTGATGTTGTTTAAATTTTGATGGTTTTTATGTCATGATGTCTCAATGGTCAGAGTATTCTGTAAGTGCTCAGGTGATCTTTTGATTTTGATGGTATTTGTGCCTTTATTGCCTCACTGATCGATGTGTTTCGATGATAACGATGTTATTTTGACTTTATTTATATATGCGTGTTTGGATTTCCTTGGTAAATGTGTTTTGGTTTATGTATCTCGGTGGAAGATATGTAATTTTGACCTAATTGATATATGTGTCTTGATCGATGTGTCTCGATGGAACTGATGTAATTTTGATGTAGTTTTTATATGTGCCTTGATCGATGTATCTCGATGGAAGAGATGTAATTTTGATCTACTTAGTATATGTGTCTTAGTCAATGCATCTCGATGGAAGAGATGTAATTTTGATTTTCTTGGTATTTTGTCTTTGCCAATGTATCTCGGTGCAAGAGATTAATTTTAATCTGCTTGGTATATCTGTCTTGGTCAATGTATCTCGATAGAAGAGATGTAATTTTCATTTCCTTGGTATATGTGTCTTTGCTGATGTATCTCGGTGCAAGAGATGTCATTTTGATTTCCTTTGTATTTGTGTTTTCTTGGTATTTGTGTCTTCCTCAATGTATCTCGATGGAATTGATGTTAATTTGATTTACTTGGTATATGTGTCTTGATCAATGTGTCTCGATGGAAGAGATGTAGTTTTGATCTGATTGATATATGTGTCCTGATCAATGTATCTCTATGGAAGAGGTGTAATTTTGATTTCGTTGGTATTTATGTCTTGGTCGATGTATCTTGATGGAAGGGATGTTATTTTGATCTACATTTAATATGTGTCTTGATCGATGTATCTCAATGGAAGAGATGTAATTTTGATCTACTTAGTGTATGTGTCTTTGTCAATTTATCTCGATGGAATTGATGTTATTTTGATCTACTTGGTATATGTGTCTTCGTCAATGTTTCTCGATGGAAGACATGTTATTTTGATCTTCTTGGTATATGTGTCTTCGTTGATGTATCTCGGCGGAAGAGTTGTAAATTTGATCTATTTGGTTAATGTGTCTCGATCGATGTGTCTCGGTGGAAGTGATGTAATTTTGATCTACTTGGTATATGTGTCCTGATCAATGTTTCTCTACGGAAGAGATGTAATTTTGATTTCCTTGGTATATGTGTCTAGGTCAATGAATCTCAGTGAAAGAGATGTAATTTTGGTCTACATGGTATATGTGTCTAGATCGATGTATTTTGTTGAAGGAGATATAATTTTGATCCACTTGGTATTTCTTTCTTGTTCAGTGTATCTTGGTGGGAGAGATGTTATTTTAATCTACTTAGTATATGTGTCTTGATTGATGTATCTCGATGGAAGAGATGTAATTTTGATCTACCTAGTATATATGTCTTGATCGATTATCTCTTTGAAGGAGAGGAAATTTTGATTTACTTTGTATATGTGTCTTGTTCAATGTATCTTGGTGGAGGAGGTGTAATTTTGATTTACTTAGTATATGTGTCTTGGTGAATGTATTTCATTGAAGATATGTAATTTTGATCTACTTTGTATATGTGTGTTAATTGATGTTTCTCGATAGAAGAGATGTAATTTTGATTTACCTAGTTTACTTGTCTTGGTGAATGTGATTCGGTGGAAAATATGTAATTTAATCTACTTGGTATTGGTCTTGATTGATGTATCTCGTTGGAAGAGATGTAATTTTGATTTACTTAGTATATTTGTCTCGGTCAATGTATCTCGATTGAAGAGATGTAATTTTGATTTACTTAGAAAGTTTGTTGTGGTAAATGTATCTCGTTGGAAGAGATGTTATTTTCATCTGCTTGGTTAATGTGTCTTGATTGATGTATCTTGGTGGGAGGGTTATAATTTTGATTTCCATGATATATGTGTTTTGGTCAATTTTTCTCGATGGAAGAGATGTAATTTTGATTTCCTTAGTATACGTGACTTGACTGATGTATCTCGATGGAAGAGATGAAATTTTGATTTCCTTAGTATACGTGACTTGACTGATGTATCTCGATGGAAGAGATGTAATTTTGATTTCCTTAGTATACGTGACTTGACTGATGTATCTCGATGGAAGAGATGTAATTTTGATTTCCTTAGTATACGTGACTTGACTGATGTATCTCGATGGAAGAGATGTAATTTTGATTTCCATGATATATGTGTTTTGGTCAATTTTTCTCGATGGAAGAGATGTAATTTTGATTTCCTTAGTATACGTGACTTGACTGATGTATCTCGATGGAAGAGATGAAATTTTGATCTAGTTAGTATTTGATTTAGGTTTTTCCTTCATCTTCTTGATATATGTGTCTTGATCAATGTATCTCGATGGAAGAGATGTAATTCTGATTTCCTTGGTTTATGTGTCTTGATCAATGTATCTCGGTTGAAGAGATGTAATTTTGATATAATTTGTATATGTGTCTTCTTCGATGTATCTCGGTGGAAGACATGTAATTTTGATTTCCTTGTTATATGTGTCTTGAGCAATGTATCTCAATCGAAGAGATGTTATTTTGATCTACTAAGTGTACGTGTCTTGATCAATGTATGTCGATGGAAGAGATGTTATTTTGAATTCCTTGGTATAAGTGTCTTAGTCAATGTTTCTCGATAGAAGAGATGTAATTTTATTTCCTTGGTACATGTGTCATGGACAATGTATCTCGACGGAAGACATGTTATTTTCATCTACTAAGTACACGTGTCTTGATTGATGTATCTCGAGGAAAGAGATATAATTTTGATTTCCTTGGTACATGTGTCTTGGTCGACGTATCTCGGTGGAAGAGATTTAATTTTGTTCTACTAAGTACACTTGTCTTGATAGATGTACCTCGATAGAATAGATTTAATTTTGATTTCCTTGGTATATGCATCTTGGTTAATGTATCCCGGTGGAAGAGATGTAATTTTGACCTAGTTGGTATATGTGTCTTGATCAATGTATTATGGTCGATGAGATGTAATTTCGATCTACTTGGTATATATGTCTTGATCAATGTGTCTCGTTGAAGGAGATGTAATTTTGATCTACTTGGTGTTTGTTTCCGTTCAATGTATCTTGGTGGGAGAAATTTAATTTTTATCTACTTAGTATATGTGTCTTGATTGATGTATCTCAATTGAAGATATTTATTTTTGATCTACTTAATACGTGTGTATTAAGTGATGTTTCTTGATAGAAGAAATGTGATTTTGATTTACCTAGTATACTTGTCTTGGTGAATGTGATTCAGTGGAAAAGATATAATTTAATCTACTTGGTATATGTGTCTTGATTGATGTATCTCGGTTGAAGAAATATAATTTTAATAAACTTGGTATATGTGTTTTGATTGATGTATCTCGTTGGAAGAGATATAATTTTGATTTACTCAGTATATTTGTCTTGGTCGATGTATTTCCCTGAAAGGGATGTAATTTTAATCTACTTAGGATATGTCTCTTAATTGATGTATCTCGATTGAAGAGATGTAATTTTGATTTACTTAGAAAGTGTGTCTTGGTATATGTATCTCGTTGGAAGAGATGCAGTTTTAAACAAATTGGTATATGTGTTTTGATTAATGTATCTCGGCGGAAGAGATGTAATTTTAATCTACTTGGTATATTAGTCTTGATTGATGTATCTTAGTGGGAGAGATGTAATTTTGGTTTCCATGGTATATGTGTTTTGGTCAATATTTCTCGATGGATGAGATGTAATTTTGATTTCCTTAGTATATGAGCCTTGATTGATGTATCTCGATGGAAGAGATGAAATTTTGATCTACTTTGTATACGGGTCTTGATTGATGTATATCGATGAAAGAGGTATTATCTTCATAGTTTTGGTAAATGTGTCTTGATCGATGTATGTCGGTTGAAGAGATTTAATTTTGATCTAATTAGTATATGTGTCTTGATTGATGTATCTCGGTGGAAGACATGTAATTTTTATTTCCTTGTTTCATGTGTCTTGATGTACATCAATGTATGTCGATGGAAGAGATGTAATTTTGAATTCCTTGGTGTAAGTGTCTTAGTCAATGTATCTCGATGGAAGAGATGTAATTTTATTTCCTTGGTATATGTGTGTTTGAGAATGTATCTCGACGGAAGACATGTTATTTTCATCTACAAAGTGTACGTGTCTTGATTTATGTATCTCAATGGAAGAGATATAATTTTGATTTCCTTAGTATATGTGTCTTGATCGATGTTTCTCGGTGAAAGAAATGTAATTTTGACTTACTTATTATATTTGTCTTGATCAATGTACCTCAAAAGAATAAATTTAAGTTTGATTTCTTTGGTATATGTGTCTTGGTCGATGTATCACGGTGGAAGAGATGTAATTTTGACCTACTTTGTATATGTGTCTTGATCATTGTATTACGGTCGACGAGATGTAATTTTGTTCTACTTGGTATATATGTCTTGATGGATGTATCTCGTTGAAGGAGATGTAATTTTGATCTAGTTGGTATATGTGTCTTGATCAATGTATTATGGTCGATGAGATGTAATTTCGATCTACTTGGTATATATGTCTTGATCAATGTGTCTCGTTGAAGGAGATGTAATTTTGATCTACTTGGTGTTTGTTTCCGTTCAATGTATCTTGGTGGGAGAAATTTAATTTTTATCTACTTAGTATATGTGTCTTGATTGATGTATCTCAATTGAAGATATTTATTTTTGATCTACTTAATACGTGTGTATTAAGTGATGTTTCTTGATAGAAGAAATGTGATTTTAATTTACCTAGTATACTTGTCTTGGTGAATGTGATTCAGTGGAAAAGATATAATTTAATCTACTTGGTATATGTGTCTTGATTGATGTATCTCGGTTTAAGAAATATAATTTTAATAAACTTGGTATATGTGTTTTGATTGATGTATCTCGTTTGAAGAGATATAATTTTGATTTACTCAGTATATTTGTCTTGGTCGATGTATTTCCCTGAAAGGGATGTAATTTTAATCTACTTAGAATATGTCTCTTAATTGATGTATCTCGATTGAAGAGATGTAATTATGATTTACTTAGAAAGTGTGTCTTGGTAAATGTATCTCGTTGGAAGAGATGCAGTTTTAATCAAATTGGTATATGTGTTTTGATTAATGTATCTCGGTGGAAGAGATGTAATTTTAATCTACTTGGTATATGTGTCTTGATTGATGTATCTTAGTGGGAGAGATGTAATTTTGGTTTCCATGGTATATGTGTTTTGGTCAATATTTCTCGATGGATGAGATGTAATTTTGATTTCCTTAGTATATGAGCCTTGATTGATGTATCTCGATGGAAGAGATGAAATTTTGATCTACTTTGTATACGGGTCTTGACTGATGTATATCGATGAAAGAGGTATTATCTTCATCGTTTTGGTAAATGTGTCTTGATCGATGTATGTCGGTTGAAGAGATTTAATTTTGATCTAATTAGTATATGTGTCTTGATTGATGTATCTCGGTGGAAGACATGTAATTTTTATTTCCTTGTTTCATGTGTCTTGATGTACATCAATGTATGTCGATGGAAGAGATGTAATTTTGAATTCCTTGGTATAAGTGTCTTGGTCAATGTATCTCGATGGAAGAGATGTAATTTTATTTCCTTGGTATATGTGTGTTTGAGAAATGTATCTCGACGGAAGACATGTTATTTTCATCTACAAAGTATACGTGTCTTGATTTATGTATCTCAATGGAAGAGATATAATTTTGATTTCCTTAGTATATGTGTCTTGATCGATGTTTCTCGGTGAAAGAAATGTAATTTTGACTTACTTATTATATTTGTCTTGATCAATGTAATTTTGATCTACTTGGTATTTGTTTCTTGTTCAATGTATAATGGTGGGAGAGATGTAATTTTAATCTACTTTGTATATGTGTCCTAAGTGATGTATCTTGATGGAAAATATGTAATTTTGATAAACTAAGTAAATGTGTCTTGGTGACTGTATCTCGATGGAAGAGGTGTAATTTTGATTTACTTAGTATATGTGTCTTGGTGAATGTATCTCGATGGAAGAGATGTAATTTTGATTTACTAAGTCTATGTGTCCTGGTGAATGTATCTCGATGGAAGAGATGTAATTTTGATTTACTAAGTCTATGTGTCTTTGTGAATGTATGTCGATGGAAGGGATGTAAATTTGATGTACTTAGTAAGTGTGTCTTGGTCAATGTATCTCGGTGGAATAGATGTAATTTTAGTCTACTTGGTGTATGTGTCTTGATTGATGTATCTTGGTGGGAGAGATGTAATTTTGATTTCCATGGTATATGTGTCTTGGTCAATGTTTCTCGATTGAAGAGATGTAATTTTGGTTTCCTTAGTATACGTGTCTTGGCTGATTTATCTCGATGGAAGAAATGTAATTTTGATTTCCTTAGTATATGAGCCTTGATTGATGTATCTCGATGGAATGGATGTAATTTAAATCTTCTTGATATTTGTGTCTTGTTCAAGGTATCTTGGTGGGAGAGTTGTAATTTTGACTACTTAGTATATGTGTCTTGATTGATGTATCTCAATTGAAGATATTTATTTTTGATCTACTTAATATATGTGTATTAATTGATGTTTCTCGATAGAAGAGGTGTAATTTTGATTTATCTAGTATACTTGTCTTGGTCAATGTGATTCGGTGGAAAAGATGTAATTTAATCTACTTGGTATATGTGTCTTGATTGATGTATCTCAGTGGAAGATATATAATTTTAATCAATTTGGTATATGTATTTTGATTGATGTATCTCGTTGAAAGAGATGTAATTTTGATTTACGTAGTATATTTGTCTTGGTCAATGTATCTCGGTGGGAGACATGTAATTTTAATCTACTTAGAATATGTCTCTTAACTGATGTATCTCGATGGAAGAGATGTAATTTGGATTTACTTAGTAAGTGTGTCTTGGTAAATGAATCTCGGTGGAAGAGATGTTATTTTAATCAACTTGGAATATGTGTTTTGATTAATGTATCTCGATGGAAGAAATGTGATTTTATTTTACTTGGTATATGTGTCTTGATTGATGTATCTTGGTGGGAGAGATGTAATTTTGATTTTCATGGTATACGTGTGTTGGTCAATGTTTCTCGATGGAAGAGATGTAATATTGATTTCCTTAGTATACGTGTCTTGACGATGTATCTCGATGGAAAAGATGTTATTTTGATCTACTTAGTGTACGTGTCTTGATCTACATATGTCAATAGAAGAGATGTAATTTTGAATTCCTTGGTATAAGTGTCTTTATCAATGTATCTCGATGGAAGAGGTGTTATTTTAATCTCCTTGATATATGTGTCTTGATCAATGTATCTCAAAGGAAGAGATGTTATTTTGATCTACTAAGTGTACGTGTCTTGATCTATATATGTCGATAGAAGAGATGTAATTTTGAATTCCTTGGTATAAGTGTCTTGGTCAATGTATCTCGATTGAAGAGATGAAATTTTGATCTACTTAGTATACGGGTGTTGATTGAAAGAGGTATTATCTTGATCTATTTGGTATATGTGTCTTGATCAATGTATCTCGATGGAAGAGATGTTTTTTTTGATTTCCTTGGTATATGTTTCTTGGTCAATGTATCTTGATGGAAGATATGTAATATTGATGTCCTTGGTATATGTTTCTTAGTCAATGTATCTCGATGGAAGAGATGTAATTTTGATTTCCTTAGTATATGTATCTTGGTTAATGTATTTCGATGGAAGAGATGAAATTTTGATGTACTTGGTATATATGCCTTGATTGATGTATGTCGGTGGAAGAGATGTTATTTTGATCTACTTGGTATTTTTGTCTTGATTGATGTATCTCGATGGCATTTTGGCTTGATTGATGTATCTCGATGTAATTTTGATCTATCTCGTATATGTGTCTTGCTTTATTTATCTCGGTGTAAGAGATGTAATTTTGATCTGCTTGGTATATGTGCCTTGATTGGTGTATGTCGATGGAAGATATGTAATTTTGATCTACTTGGTATATGTGTCTTGGCTGTGTCTCGCAGGTTGGTGTGTTTCAATACTAGTGATGTCGTTATGATCTTATTGATTTTTGTTTCATGTCTGCCACACTCGTTATATCTAAATAGAACTTCTTGGTAGTTGTGTTTCTATTGTCTTACTGGTCGGCATAATCCTTCAAGTTTAGGACACATGAAAAACATCCAAATGAAAGCCCGAGCGGCTTGTTCTCTGATTTCAGTTATAACTGACATGTGTGCACGTGCTGATAGTATTCCGCATACTATTTATGTTTTCTTCTTTTTCTAACTCCTGTTTATCATTTCATATTTCTTGTTTATTATTTCTTCGCGTTAATTTTGCCTTTTTAATAAGATAAGATCTTAGCTACACGATTATGTATTTTCGAATAACCCTCCGACCAATTCACAGTTGTAGGTCTTTCAATGCACGTCAACAGGACTTCTCTGAAAAAAAAACAGTCCAATCCACATACCTAGAGAGACCAACGCACGTGATATAATTTTTAGCGCAGGTTTTGCCTGTGTCAAACAAACGGGCAGTGGTTGTAAAACTATGAAAATTAATGTACTGTACACATATTTTCAGTACTATTATATAAGGGCACATATTTTAAAATAAATGATAAAACTACCTTAATAAGATAGTATCAAGATATGATATCATTGTTAGTACAAAATATAAGCCATCGAGCATGAACTATAATTATACCAAATTCAATGAAGAGAAACATATCCTAATTTCAAAGAGTACTCTTTTTTTATTGTATAGTGGAATTTTTTAACCTGAAAGTAGATCATTATGACGTTTCGTATAAAGGTCACTCTATTTTTTAATAAAAAAATACAAACACATCAAAGTCAGGTCTAAAGACCAAAGTTTATCAAACAATGAACAAAATGGTTGAGCATTCAAACGGTCGAGTTTACATAGAGATATTTTCTAAATAGTTTTAATAATTTTATATACTGCCCTAAACTATTTGCGGAAAGAAATAATTTGTTTGATTTCTCACAAACTATAGAAAAATAAGTAAATCTTTTTTGTTACGATAAAAAAATCTCGGACCATGCAGTCAGTTGACGTTGATTTAAAAGGCATGCAAATATTTGTATCGGCAGCGAAAAAAAAAGACACATTGACTACTGCCATAATAAACCAATCTTTATTTCTGTTATACCATATTTCCACTATTCTTTGATATGTAACAATCCTTATGGTTAACTCTCTAAAACCACAGCATTTTCTTAAACAGTAGGCAATTTCAATCTAGTTTCTACTTGAATTGTGCCATTTTTATTTCAATCGAAGACTTTCATACAGTTTTAAATTTATTGTTCTCAGTATTATGAGAACTATCAGTGACTAGAGAACGTGTCTAACATGTGGCCAAGGAAAATATTCTTAGTTTTTGTAATTCTTTTTGGGCAGCCTGAAGGTAAGTATTATGGTTGTGTAATATAATATATATATATTAAAAATCAAGAACTAAGTTAAAGGTTACTCTCTAGGTTAATACTTGATGTGTTCTGTGTCAGTTTTATAGTAAACGAAGTCTTTTATTTATGTATTTATTTATTTATGTATTTATTTATATAGTATTTATTTATTTTTTTAAAGTATTTATTTATTTATTTTATAAGTCAAGAAAAAAAGGGATGATAAGTCACAAATAAAAGATGTCACAAAAATGGATGGTAAGGTCGCAAAAAAGAGATGAAAGACAATAATAAGGAATGATCAAGTCAAGGAAATGAGTAGGTAAAGCCACGAATAAAAATAATAAAGTCACGAAAGTCACGAAAAAAATGATAAAGTTATGGATAAAAGAACATAGTCACGAAGAAGGAATGATGAGGTCGTAGTGAAAAAAAAATCCCTAACGTAACCGTTTTTCGCACATTTTGAACAAAAATACATACTAAAGATCACATGTGGTATTTCCTTCAGATGTTGGAACCCAGTGCCAGGTCCCTTATTTCGGGGAAAACAACTTCGGCAACGCTAACAATGCAGATTCAAATACAGGTATGTGTATCCAGTATTCTTTAATCGTGTTGATCAGAAAATAACATTCTTTGGTAGCCGTTATTTGGTGCAAATAAAGCGAGGAAAGAAAACAACGTAAGCCCTTTTCGCCTTTGAAGTACGTATATATCCTTCATGAGATTGATTTATTTTTAAATCTGAATCGACTTTGGCGACCTTGCGGCCTGAAGCTGGCGACCTAAATTGCTAGCGGCCTGATCAGGTCTGATGTTGGCGGCCTGGCAGTCTGGCGTCAAAATGTATTTTTACCATTTAAGTTATTATTTTGAAAAATTTCAACCCACCTGCGGCCTGACGGCCTGAAGTTGGCGGCCCTGCGAACTAGCGGTCTTACGATTTTTTAACAAACTGACTTAGAAAAAACGACTTAAATAAATAAATCGATGAAACGGACATTATCGCTAATGAAATTTAAAAAATGTTGGAATTTTGCAGCCTTGGCTAATAAAATAGACCTGGCACGGAGTAACTAATAAATAGTCGCGTTAGTGGTACATGTATATTCTCGCCCACAGAAATATATGTGTGAATTCTGTATTGCTAAGTCCAGCAGTTGTTTTGGTATTTTCATAGATGTGTTTGCAAAATGATTCAGTCAAATAACAAAGGTGATATGACAGTTCTTATATTAGAAAGTCTTTGGAAGTTGAATTTTCTATGTAAAAAAATAAAGTTTCATGAAAGTAAGATACAGAGCGGACATGTTGTTGAAACAGCAAAATCCATACATTTAGCCCTGTTCTGAATGAAAATATAAGAGGCACTTTCTACCATAAATAAAAGTTTAAGTTGGCTATTTACCACGACATGTACATTGCCCAAGTGTTTGTGTTCTGTTGAGCGTATTTATTTATATCAGGCGCATATTCAATGTCATTTGTTTGGCAAAACTACACTAGGCCGTGAGGTCGCAAGGTCACCAAATGCAGGCCGCTATTTTCAGCCCGCTGATAGGTTGGAAATTTTCAAAATAATGAAAAATCCCATTTATGTATTTCAGTAGGCGAGAATATACCATATCGCGATTGTTTATTAGTTATTCAGTGCTTAGACTAGATTGCAAAATTCCAGATTTTGCCATGTGTGTGTGTTTGTTTGTGTGTTTTATTAAGCGTTAATAAGCATATACTTAGGTTAATTTAAGTAAAACGTAATTTAATTTCTAATCATAGTCATAGTCTTTTCGGTAAAAATACATTAGGCCGTCAGACTGCTTTGCCGCCAACTTCAGGCCGCTAGGCTTCCAACTTCTTGCTGCTAAGGCGCCAGCTTCAGTCCGCTAGGTCGATCTTCAGGCCGCTTGGCCGACAGGCACCTAGGCTGTCAACTTCCGTTATATTGTGTGCTATTGATTAATTGATATGGTATAGGCCCTGTTATTTGTTCGAGGGCAGTTGTATTGGACCCGAGGCCGAAGGCCGAGGGCCTATACGACTGACCCGAGGACAAATAACAAGGTCTATATCAATTTAATTATTTAATGACAGTTTTATCTCACAACAATTCTAGAATTTGCTCACCCTCTCTTCTGTCGTCTGCTTGTGTTCATGAGATTTGCAAGTTGTGAAAAAAACAAATCTATCCGCACAAATCCATAACAACATTTTGGGTGGTCACTTCGTACTGCTTAACAGGATCAAGTCGATAGAACAATTTCAAATATTCCTAAACTCGATGCTATCACCTGGAAAAGGCTGCCATTTAAAATTGAATTCTATCAATTTTTCGGCCCTGATCTATAAGCCAATCAAATTGAGCTACAACAGGACCAATATCAATATCACTTTTCCGGCCCGTGGCCGATTGGTGTTATTGATATTGGCCCTGATATTCAAAAAGTCAAAGTTTTATTAAGTCAGGCATCTGGTATGTTACAGGGCGGATAATTAATAGTTATGAAATAAAACTTTTTTATCTCCTACCAATATCTATGTATTATTTTCAAAGAATAAAGCACCATTTTTCAAGTGATAACACGTAAATAACTTGTACTTAACTTCCACATCAGGATACGGATACTTGATGAGTGAGACTAGTTATATTGTTGACTGCTGCGGTGTCGTAGATGAGTGGAAGGCCAAATACACTGGCGTGTCTGGCGCTCAAACGATTAATTTCCAAGTATGGCGGCTAGTCAGTGGCGATAACTATGAACTGGTTGGGCAAAACTCGGATACCATAAGTTAGTATTACTGTATTGTTTTTCGTGTAAGCTTTATTTTTCACCGATGGAAAAGTCCAGCTACATAAGACACCAAATAAATATATGAAAAAAATATATATAAATGTTGAAATCGAATTGCTGACTTTCAAGTTTTTCCCAGAATAACCTTTTGAATTCTTTTAAATTTGGAAGCTCTGTCATGGCGCGTCCAGTCTTAGTGCTAAAAATTGATATATGTAAAGTATGGGTATATAATGCAAGAACGTAATGTAATAGTTTCTGCATGACATTAATAAATAGATAAAACAAATAATTGAACACAATCGTTACAAAAGTAGTGTCTTTGAAGGCTAGAAGGCAAATATTATTGTTAAATGCGACATAGACGAAAAACTATTGGGATTTCGTGTTAAATTCACCGCACATTATGAAAACTATAATCTACTAATCTTTATAATCTATTTTTAATATAGCAATAAGGTAAGCTTTGAAACAAAACAAAAAAGCTTTAAAAAAAAGCTTATAAAGCATACAGGATTAACCCATTAAGACCTAGCATCTACGTAGTGCAGACCCAGATCAGACGTCGCAGATCAGACGCCGCAGATCAGACACCGGCCCGCAGATCAGACGCCGCAGATCAGACACCGTAGATCAGACGCCAGATCAGACACCGCAGATCAGACGCCGACGCCGCAGATCAGACGCCGCAGATCAGTGTCGTCACTGTTTGCATTATAAATGCCCTTTTCCCTAAATAGAATGAAATTGAAAATTTATACCAGAAACCTTTTTAACTGACAAAGGACTCGCCCAGCTACTTATTCTATTAGCGATTCTATTTTCCAGATCCATGCGTGTAGCGCCGATATATGTCCGAACGTCGAAAAATGTCCAAACGACGATAAATGTCCAAAAATTGACGATAAATGTCTCAATCGCCGATAAATGTCCAAAACTCCTTTAACGATAAATGTCCAAAAATTAACGAAAAATGTCGCAACAAATTAGGTGCTCATAAATGTCCAAATCGGTTAACGATAAATGTCTCAACTTTTCATATGTTAATTGCATTTATTTTTATGATCAACAGTAATGCATCAGTCAGTTATAAAGGTTTCATTAGGGATTAAAAGTACCGATTTAAGTAGCGTTCTCACCAGCATCCCGGCAAAGCCCAGGACCACCCCAGACGATCCGGGATGAAAATATTGTTGCAGTCTCACTAACCCCGGTAGCACTACGGCGATACCCAATTTCCATACTTATAACAACCAGGATGAACTCCGGACCATCCATGCAGAGTCCAGGTGAAACTACGGATAATGCAGATAGTAAGTGGACGACGGATGACCTAACACGATATTCAAACGCTGTTAAGTCTTCGATCAAAGAGATCATAAAAGCCGAGATCGATGCTAGCGCAGCCCCGGATGATGTCGGCAGAGTCCCGGATGATCCCGGCAGAGCCCCGGTACGGTCAGATAGAGTGCCGACAGTCACCGGTAGAGCCCCGGCAGAGCCCCGGATCATCCCGGACTTTGCCGACAGAGTTACGGACGTGTCCCGGTCGTTCCTGGATCAACCGACCGACCACCGGGACTCTAGCGGGATGCTTGTGAGACTGTAAAAAAGTTTAAAAATGTATTGGAAAATAAGTTGATTGTTGGATACAGTCTATCTTCCTTACCATTAAAAGGAAAAAAAGAAATAAGTTATTAAATGTAGCGGATCCGTGGTCCAGTGGTAACGCGCTGGCTTACCAATCCAAGTGTCGCTGGTTCGATCTCCCGCTGCACCACTAACTTTCTAACTTGTCTTTCGCATGAGACGTTAAACCGAGGTGCAGTGTACTGGTGCTTTACACCGGGCACTTAAAAAAACCAGGGTCGCCTCTGGAACGGGGCGTCTTCTGTATCATGCACTATCCCCCGAAAAATAATATATTAACAATCTTCAGGGGGCGTTGGTCATATGGGCAACCGGTACCAACGATAAACAAGAGGGCCATGATGACCCTGTATCGCTCACCTGAATATGACTGCCTTTAACAAAGTTGCTATGGACCTGGTTAATTGACCCCAGATGACCCTTATTCGAACTTGACCTAGAAATTACTGAAACAATATCTAGAAATTATTGAAACAATCTTTCTGACAAATTTCCAGGTTATTTTGACTGAAAATGTAGCTTCTAGAGTGTTAATAAGGTTTTTCAATATTTGGGCTCTGTGACCTAGTTTTTGAGCTCAGATGACCCATATCCAAAACTGGGCTACAAATCATCAAAACAACCTTTTTGACAAATTTCCAGGACATTTGGACTGAAAATGTAGCCTATAGAGTGTTTACAAAGTTTTTTGATATTTTGGCTCTTTGACCTAGTTTTTGACTCCAAAAGGCACATATTCAAACTTGAGCTAGAAATCATAGAAGCAACCTTTCTGACAAATTTTCAGGTTATTTGGAATAAAAACCTTAACTCTAGAGTGTTTACAAGGTATTTCCATATTTGGGCTCTGTGACCTAGTTTTTGACCAAAGATGACCTATATTAGTAATTGAGCTAGAAGCCATCAAAACAACCTGTCTGACAAATTTCCAGGATATTTGGAGTGAAAATGTAACCTCTGGAGTGTTGAAATGGTTTTAACATTTTAGGGCTCTGTGACCTAGTTTTTGATCCCAGTTTTGGAGAAATATCTATCACATAGTTTTGTAGAAAATGACTTTTAATGTTTTTCCTATATAACTATATGTAAACCAAGAGAACCCTGGGGCATGGCCAATTTTGACCCAGGGGACATAATTTGAACAAACTTGGTAGATATCCACTAGACAATGCTACATACCAAATATCAAAGCTGTAGGCATTGTGGTTTCTGAGAAGAAGATTTTTCAAGATTTCCTTATTTACATATTAAGGGCCCCCGGGGCAGGGCCAATTTTGACCCCAGGGCCAACATATAAACAATACTGGTAAAGGTTATCTACACAATACTCCACACCAAATATCTAAGGTCTAGTCCTATTAGTTTTGGAGAAAAATGATTTTTCATGTTTTTCCTATATAACTATATGTAAACCAAGAGGACCCTGGGGCGTGGCCAATTTTGACCCAGGGGACATAATTTGAACAAACTTGGTGGACATTCACTAGACAATACTACATACCAAATATCAAAGCTGGAGGCACTGTGGTTTCTGAGAAGAAGATTTTTTAAAGATTTCCTATATAAGTCTATGTAAAATGAAGTGACCCCTGGGACGGGGCCAATTTTGACCCCAGGGAAATAATTTGAACAATTTTTGTAGAGTTCTATTAGAGGGTGCTAAATGCCAAATATTTAAGCTCTAGGCCTTGTGGTTTCAGACAAGAAGATTTTCAAAGTTTTTCCTTTAAGTTGCCATAGCAACCAGAGTTCTTGATGGAATTGAATTCTTTGAACAACTTTGGTAGAGCTTCATGCAAGGAACATCCCAGGCAAGTTTCATTTAATTTGGCCCTTTGGTTTCAGAGGAGATGTCATTTGAATGAAAAGTTTACGGACGGACGGACGCCGGACAAATTGCGGTCACAAAAGCTCACCTTGTCACTATGTGACAGGTGAGCTAAAAAGTCAAATAAAATAAGTTATTAACATCTGCATTGCGCTACTCTACACTAATGGCTATATTCAGAGTCGTCACTCGAACTCAACCTCCACTCAAACTCGGGAAAGTATTCCTTAAGGACGACTTGAGGACGCCTTGGTCAAGGTGAACTCAAGTGTAGAATTGGTATTTATAGTTGAAAGTCTTCTTCGACATACCCGAGGAAGGTTTGAGTAGAAATCACCCGTAAAATCACTGTTATAGGTGGTCTGTTCAATAAAATATACAATAATTGCATAATTCATTATGTATATCAATTGGATTTCAAGATAAGTATTGATTTGAAAGTATCATAAATATGAGTTTGGTACAGACATCATTTGTACATGTAATTTTGAAAATGATTTGCAGAATAAAACGTTGACTAATGAGCAAGTGGTCTGTGTACAATAATAATTCATCTATATTTAAATTATATTCTTGCTTCTACCATCAAATTGCAGAAGTCTATCGACAGAATTAATTTATTCTACGTTTTTTAAAAATGTATTAATCAGGTTTTGAGTTATTTTCACGAAATATTTATCTTGTTCCCACGAGATAATATCTTGTTCCCACGAAATAATTATCTTGTTCCCACGAAATAATATCTTGATCCCACGACATAATTATAGCCAATCAGAAGCTGTAAAATGGTAACAAAGTAGTTACTTCCCCTTATTTAGTTGAACATTTACTTGATTATATATACATTATATTCATGTATAACCATGTAGGTTGATCTTGAAAGTGCCACACTGTAGGGACTTACAAAACCTTAACTACCAATTACTGGTGTTTAATAGCGCATACCCTCATCTGGTGACGCATTTGCGTGCAGACTGATTTGGGTCGACACTGGTGGGAGAGATGTAGGGAGCCTTTCAAAACTCTGTATTTATAAGGCGGCGGCCCCGCAGTAGCGTTCAGTCCACCACGCGCGGATGAGTAATAATCAAATACATATGTCTTAAATCAATGTAGCATGAGAAGGACCGTCTTCGCAGCACTTTAGAGAAAAGTCACAAAACCCATTTAACACGTGTTGCGTATATGCTTATAACGACCATTGTCGAACCAGATCCGCCGACAAGCAAATGCGTCATCTTGTCAAGGTCTGCACTGTTCGCTGTTGAATCAGTAGGTCAGATTTTAACTGTCAAAGCAGTTAACCCCTTGATTAGCTCACATGGTTTATACAGGTTATCTGCTTTGTTTGTTTATACAGGTTAACTGCTTTGTTTTGAGCTTAAAGGAGCGCTTCGCCTTCGACGGTTATCAACTAATGATGTCAATGTACCGGGTTATTAGTGTACTGTTTGTGACCTGTCTGTCAAATTTGGCCAAGCAAATTGACTTATGGTTTTCAGATTATAATAAATGGCTGCGGCGCTGATTCTTCTCATATTAACAAAATTCCAAACAAATGTTGATCATTTAAAAGGAATGAAAACAAACAAAATATAGAAATCAGCAGACTCGGTTTCATTGAGTCTGTTTAAAGACAGTAAAGGAATATGCAACACTGTCCACGCCCCTATAGCGTTCACAAACTTTCAGGACGGACACTTGGACACTCGGACGGACAAGGGCAACGCTATATGGGGCACAAAAATATTGCAGAACACAAACAATGCTAAAACGTATTGCTTCGGTGAGTTAAGAAGGCACACGCCCCCCGCGCCCCATCCATATCTGCAACTGGCCACGCACAATAATGCATGATACATTTTGTACGTCGGGGGTAAACCAGAGAGTAAAATCACGAGTTAGTTGGATAGTCTGTTACAGTATCCAATAATCGACGTTTTTCCAATACAATAAATTACAAATTAACATATGAAAAGTTGAGACATTTATCGTTAACCGATTTGGACATTTATGAGCACCTAATTTGTTGCGACATTTTTCGTTAATTTTTGGACATTTATCGTTAAAGGAGTTTTGGACATTTATCGGCGATTGAGACATTTATCGTCAATTTTTGGACATTTATCGTCGTTTGGACATTTTTCGACGTTTGGACATATATCGGCGCTACACATGCATAAATCATAAATGTGCGTTCTCGTAAGTAAAAAAAAAAAATTGTAAAAGACATATTTCACGCGACTGAGTCCTCAGAATGTTGTGTTTAAATCGATAACACACCAGTCACCAAAATGTGTCCGTTTATTTCCTATATGTTACTGTTAAACTATTAGGTTGTTGTTTTTTTTGTTTTTTGTTATTTTTCATATACGCATGTTTTGAACGAATAATGGAACAGCCATATACAATGCTGATCGCGTAGCTTAAACTTATTTAGAAAATGGGATCCACTAAAATAAGTTCTTTCTCTTCAAAAATCTGCAGAAACTAAATAAGAAAGTATTTAGTGTCAGTGTAAACTGAATACGTATACTCCATACAATCAAATTCATTTCCATTTATTAAAGTGTAGACAGAATTTCTCCCTAAGGGCGAGTTCATGAGTTCTAGAGCTCTAGAGTAGGTAAACACTCGACCCTATAAACGTGAGATCCTCTTGAACGGCACAAGGTTCGGAGGTAACAAACTTTCGACCATGAAGAGCTAAACTCTACAAACAACAGACTGAGGTGGTGTTCCCTGTTTCCATTCCTTTTCATACTGCGCAAAGTGAGCGAGATAACACAAGTTTTACATATTTCCAGAGTCACGTTTGAGATCTTCGGTCTCGCGAGATATCGATTTCCCCACGTGCTCGTAGCAGAATACAACGTCACAGACAGCTACTACAACATAGTTTTCCTTTTAGTATATACCTATACATTTTAGACAATAAATATTAAGACAAAATGATTCAGTTTACTGAGCTCTTATTTCACAAACAAAAATATCATTGAAAAATAAAATGATGAATGGCGGATGAATACATCAGCTTTTATGACCTACTGCATATACATGTAAACAGTTGCAGACGACGTAGTTAAAATTACGAGGATTGTCTATTAAGTAGGACGTTATTTGTGTGTATTCATAAGATTTTGATAGAAGGGTATAATTTTATGGATTTTTATGTTAAAGAATTGTAATAGTATTCAATAAAACTCTTTCAATTATGTTTGTTGGGGGGATTTCGTTACTAAAACTAGAAACGGATTCCCCGCAAGGTGCCTGTAATATCGGTTCCCGCTTCCAAATACTGTCACGCACAACAAGGCTGGGAGCCAACCAATAAAAATAGTCCGGCACTTCCATATATGGTACCGTATTCGACACTAACTTAATACGGATTTTTCTATCCGTCGAAGCGTATTTGCGCTTCTAGATTTGTGTGTATTTTAGAAAGAAAATTTATAGGTATATAATAAAGATAAATATTATGTTGAGTTTAAATATAATTTAAGCCCGAAGTCGAAACAAATGTTAAAAGAATGGGTTTATGAGGGAAATATAAATATATTATGAAAGTAAATTTTAGATAACAACTTTAAGTTCTGTATAAATGAACATCTATTGTTCATTATTCGATTTATTGAAATGGAGCAACATAGTTACCCGAACTGAATCTATCATATAATATCCCATACACGATGTTTAAAATAAATATGAAAGATATAATAATAATACGTCGTGCTCGGTCATATGGCTTAGGCCGGTATCGAGGCTAAACAACTCCAAACTACTACTCTAGCTTCCATTAGAACTCGGCCTAAGTGACGATACCAAGTTACACATTCTTCCGCCAAATGTGATTCAGGGGCGGTCCGTGTTGATTTCATTGTTTTCTGTGTAAATATGAATTGGATTTGGTTGCAATGCGTTCATTGTTACAGTGTGTACTTGAAATGTTAATGTAAAATCGTCTGATTTGTCATAGCTCTTAATCAAATTTGGAGTTTATTTTCATTCCCATCAGTTTCCGCCATTAATCGCAGTTTCATTTATTTAACATTGCAGATGGAAACGGAGAACAAACTTTATCTGTTAGCCAGGCTGACCGGATAACAATTATACCTGGTGACAAATTTGGATGGTAGGTAGATGATTTTTTCCTTCAAATCTGAATGCAAGAAATGGTTAAACGAATGCTATAGTGCGAGTAATTTGTGACTGAAAGAAAAAAAACCCAGAGCAAACATGCATCTGAAGGGAGAGTACCGCGATAATCACCACGATTCCAAGGAGTCAAACATCAAGGAATGGAGAAGGAAACGTGTAAGACGTCATAATAATAAAATCGTCGTAATAACTAATTTATTCGGATGTAGTATGTATCATAAGTTGTTATGGTAATAGGGAAAGAACAATTTTCAGGCATACCTACTTTCATTTCACAGGTGGACGAGCGGCACGAACATTGTTTCACACCAAACGACGTCAATCTCTAACAATGAGATGATGACAATGACGTCAAAAGTCGTTGGCGATACACAAGACTGGAGTTCGGCCACCACTGTTAATAACAGGGGCTACGCAATACGAATGAGCGTCACAGACAGTAATTATTACATTTAATATATTCTTGGAACGTTTCGCTTTAACTGCTTAAAATGAAAGCTCTCAGTAAACAATTCACAAATAACAAGGTATCAAATTGTGCTCTCGTATCTTTTAATGACGTCACTCGAGAATTTTATTAACCGGCTACCATTCAGTACGGTACAGCCAAATAAACTTGGCTGTAAAATAACTGGATATTTGTCTCGTCAGGTCACATATGGAAAGGTCATCTATTGTATAATTTACGCTGTCTGCAAAAAAATCTATATAAATATAATATATCTATTACTTATGGGTATGGTTTTAGTGAAATTCAATGGATTAATCTTGTATATCTACGTCAACATCATCTTTATAAGGATTTACAAAATACATTTGGAAAATGCTGTTACCAAAATAGGAAGTATAAATGTGGGAGCTTGTTATACGATACGGTGGAGACACTTGCTTTATTCAGTTCTCCTGAATTGTAAGCTGTACTTATTTCAAGTTCTTGAACAACCTCCTTGTCACTAACATTCCCTTTTGTTCTGATCTTGTTTCCAGACAACGCCCCACAGTTCACCAACATACCTGGCACAGTGACAATCCCGGCCTCAACTACTTCCGGGTCATCCATTTTTACTGTCGCTGTTGATGACATCGACACGAATGACGTCATTTCTTTGACAGTTTCTATGACAACGGATCCAGATTACAGTTTTAATGCATCAAATTGTAAGTTACATTGATATCATAAACAAGGGGTTGATAAACGCACAGTGAACTTTCATCTATCAACTTGTACAGTGTATCACTGACAAAAAGTTTTACATTATTCTTGTATTGAAAGAAAGCACATAAATAAACCAGATCGACTGATTCCTTTGTTTTTTTAACACAACTCTTATTCGAAAAGTATGATTTCAATGTCATTCAAATTTAAATCAAATCATTTTGATGTTTTAAAGCCGTTGAAAATCTTTATGAAGTTTAGAGTGTCATTCGAAATTTTAAGATATTCTGAGTACAGCTACAAGCTTCACTACCTCAGCCGTGGAAACATTAGAGTTTAAGGTCGTAGATCAGTGTGACAATACAGCTACAGCGACGCTCACAGTTAGCATTACCAACGAGGTAAATGTAAATCCATAAATTGAAATGCCATATATAAGTACAGTATTTTCCGGTTATACACATTCAAACTGTTCGATTGATATGAACTTTGAGACAAGCTCAAACAACTTAAAATTAACTCACAATCAGCACTTCATCCCACCGAAAGGAAGTTAGAAGTCGCTATCACATCAACTGAAGGGATTCAAACCCATGACCTCTCGGTTTATTATATGGTTTTTCATATACACCACGCATAAGTTAGCCTATTAAATTGCAATAAATTTATCTATTTTAAATATATATATCTTCAACCATTGCCACGACAATGAATGAATGAATGAATGAATGAATGAATGAATTAATGAATGCAATGAAGTGGATGGGAATGGAATGAAATGAATGGATGAATAATGAATTAATAATGAACGAACGAACGAACGAACAAAAAGAAAGAAAGAAAGAAATCTGAAAAACAATCAATCAAGATGATATTTTTTATCAATTTTAGCCACCAGAGATCGTTAACTTGCCGGCATCAGGTACTGTCAGGGAAGACGAGACTATTGAAACGTTAATGCACACACTGAATGTTTCTGACCCAGAGAGTGGTACAGTCACGTGTTCTATGGCGTCATCCGTCCCGGCGTCTTATCCGTTCTTTGTGCGTCTCATACCGTCAACTTCAGGTAAAATAGTGGTAATTGTAACACAGTTCATTTTCACATAGATCTATTAAAACACTTTTCTGCGTCTCGTAACGCTGTTCTATCAAACATGTCTCAATCTTCCAAACCATTTGTTTTCAGTGTACGGTATCTACTCCGAGTCAACGCCAAACTTTGACTACTCTGCCCAAAGTTCGTACTTCCTAATGGTAGACTGTACTGATGGAGAATACACAGACAGCAACAGCTATACAGTCATTCTTATTCAGAACGTGCCTCCTGTGATCTTGAATTTACAGAGTGCGTATCTGTGTCTATTTGTTTGAAATACATGTACTTTATATAAAACTTACCTGTAATACTTCAAACAAAATAATTTCGAACCGAACCCCTTTGGTTTGATATGTGATTTGAATTTTGAATATATCTTTCGACGATATCGATCAACAATTCCATTCTTTTAATGTAAGATTGGCTAACTTTAAAAAAAAAAAATCACTAAGGTTCATTGTCTGTCTATGTTTATATTTCTACAAACATGTATATTTCTATGTTGATATTTTCATATACTCGGGTAAACATTGCATTTTAGATTCAACAAGCATTTCAACCACTGCTGGTATTGGATCGGTCGTCTTCACAGTTCTCGTGAACGACACTGATGACGTCACGTTTGCAATGACGTGCAGCTCAGCAACGTGTCCGTTTCAGATTTTTAGCTGTACGTTTGCCTTTTAGTTAATGGTGCTGGTTAAACGTTACTAGGTGTCTTTCGCACTTTAGTTCGCTTGCCAATACAGTTGAAGTAATCCTCAACATGTTTGTTTACACTATATACTTGATTAAAAGCAGCTTACGTGTCTATATATGTACTAAATATCCTAGCGTCACTTGTTTTTTCTAGTTGTCTGTATTCAACAAAATGGTGTCGGTGATAACATCAAATAATTTTCTTCATGGAATTCGGCAGCTGTTTAGATAATTTCTGTTATCATCATCACTTATTCTCTGGATTAAGAAAAATTTACTTAGATGAAATCGACGTTGTGTTTGTTTTACTTTGACGCCGCTCATTTTGTCGTATTTTGTAGCTGGAGTGATACTAGTTTCCGAAGATTTATCTGGTCTTACAGCAGTCGGGTACGACCTATCAATCAACGTGAGTGACGGAAGAAATACAGCTGGTCCTAGTATACTAACAATCACTATAGCTGGTAATATTTCATTAAATTACCCGAATTCTAAATAAAGATAAAATATTTTTCAAAAGAGAGAAGCCCTGTAAAAGTTGACATCCACTAAAAGGTAAATTAGCTTGTTCGGTATGCTGTTTGGTAAAATATGCCCGTATACAAGAGTGATTTGTTGGGTTTATCTGCACCTGGAACCAGAGATCCATTCTTCACAAAAAAAACCCCAAAACTAATTTGGAATAATATCTTCTATTCAGATATCAATGAACCAGTCACCATATCTAACTTGCCTGTAAGTCTCGCCGTGGTCGAGAATACGGCGTTAGGAAAGTCATTTTACACCGTGTCGTATAGCGACAAGGACACCACGCAGGCGCACACTATCTCGATGACGTCATCCCCAGCAACCGGGCTTAACTACTTTAGTATTAATTCTACAAGTGGGTTACTTCTGTTTTTATCGACTAGTAGTCCTTTCTTATTGTATTGAATTTCTTTTTCTGCTGTAAGTAAAGTTATATTAAACTTTCCAGAAACTGTCCTGACTGTTTGACGCTGTGTACGGCAGTAGAACAGTGTAACATTTTAATTTCTCAAAACCACCGATGTCACATGATTTTAGTAACTCCATGAACAAAGTTAAAAGGAACTACCAGTTACTTTTGCTGTTATATTAAAGTTGTAAGAACAAACATGTATGAATTACTAACCGTGCATAGATGTTCTGTTTGCACTGGCAAACATATAAGCTGGTAGCGTAAGTGCGCATGTCTAAATACATGTATATTTAATAGTTTAATATTTTTGTTAGAACTGTTTTATACAATAATTTCATGTTTCTACAGCTGGTGAAGTGACTTTAAAAGGTGCGCTTAACTATGAAATCATGGCGACGCATTCTTTCATCCTTGACGTCACCGTGTCAGATCCTGTTACGTCAGATACAAGAAGCCTCACTATTGAAGTCACAGATGAAAATGAGGCTCCGTCATTCAGCCAAGCAAGTTACAGTATTTCAGCGACAGAGGGAACGGTATTTGTTAACTGAAGTTTACAGTCAGTTTATACACGTTACAGGCATAAAAATGCAATATTTTGGTCCCCAAAGTCAAGTCATTACCCATGTACTTAGTAAAGAAGTTATTTTTCATTTATACGTGAACCAACCAACAAAAAGATTAACTTTGGAACGTATGACATAAACATTTTTGCACAAGAGAAATTCTCATGTTTCCTCACCATGTATTTATAATCATTTTATTCCATCAGGCAGGGACTGTCCTCGGCACGCCAGGTTTCAGTATCGCCGATCCGGACGCCGGAGACTCGATGACATTGACCATTGACTGCGGTGCACAGACGGGCTATTTTCTAATGGATTCTACATCTGGGCAAGTGAGTTACCAGTCTGACTATGACCTTGACAAGTGGGCGTTACCATCTGACGTCAACTGCAACGTCACAGTGTCAGACACAATGGGTTTGACGGATACAGCAAGTCTTCTGATAACCATAGGTAAAATAATCCAGGCTTTACAACACACGTAAATCATATCATTCAAACAAAATTCATTTCAAGTTCTTTATGATTGCGATCTTTCATATTGTGGCGTAACAATACACAGAAATCAAGAATTTCATGTAATAATTGTACACGGGGTATCGACAAACGTTCGCAGGTTTCTTCATTATGGTATGGGTTAACTTTATCATGGAATTGACAAGCAAACGCGGGTTTACTCTGTTATGGAACTGAAATCTGCACAGGTTAACTTTATTATTGACAAGCGTACACGGGTTATCTTCATTTTGGTATTAACCAAGGAGTTTGAAATTCTATCAATAAACAAGAGATATTGTAAAAATTATGTCCTCTACATAATAAAAAAACACCAGGAATGCAACGCCTTTTCCCGACCCAATACACGTTGGACCGAATTATACGAACGGAACACAGAGTGGTAACAACCTAGCGAGACTCCTTGATAAAGAACACTTAAAGCTACCTTTAACGACCGATGATATTCTTTAACACGCCATTCTTAAAGAATTCTTTAACAAATTACGCTCATTTCTGGATTTTTAAACTTGTCGCCGTAGCCATTCGCTGACGTCACGCCAATCTCAGCACCGGAGTAAATATTAAATTATTTCATTTTGAGATAAAAATTGTTGTTTTATTTCATTTGTTTTTAAATAAATTTATAATTAAGGCTATATTAATCATTTGGTAAATTTCGGTTCTAATAATTAAATACTAAAATAAACAAACTGAAAAAAACCCAACAGGGGACGTCACTCTCACATCTGCCATGTTGATTGTTTTATAATCATGCGGTAAAAAAGAACGGCGGTACGGTAATTATTACAATTTTCATTTACTCCGGTGCTGAGATTGGTGTGACGTCAGCGAATGGCTACGGCGACAAGTTTAAAAATCACGAAATGAGCGTAATTTGTTAAAGAATTCTTTAAGAATATCATCGGTCGTTATAGGTAGCTTTAAGTGTTCTTTATCGGGGAGGCTCGCTAGGTTGTTACCACTCTGTGTTCCGTTCGTATAATTCGGTCCGACGTGTATTGGGTCGGGAAAAGGCGTTGCATTCCTGGTGTTTTTATTATGTAGAGGAGATAATTTTTACAATATCTCTTGTTTATTGGTAGAATTTCAAACTCATGTGGTATTAACAAGCATCCACAGGTTAACTTTATTATGGAATTGACAAGCGTATACAGATTAACTTTATTATGGCATTGACAAGCGTATACAGGTAACCTTTATTATGGAAATGACAAGCGCACACGGGTTAACTTTATTATAGCATTGACAAGCATACACGGGTTAACTTTATTATGGCATTGACAAGCGTATACAGGTAACCTTTATTATGGAAATGACAAGCATACAAAGATTAACTTTATTATGGCATTGACAAGCATACACGGGTTAACTTTATTATGGCATTGACAAGCGTATACAGGTAACCTTTATTATGGAAATGACAAGTATACACAGAATAACTTTATTATGGCATTGACAAGCGTATACAGGTTAACTTTATTATGGAAAAGACAAGCGTACACGGGTTAACTTTATTATGGCATTGGCAAACGTATACAGATTAACTTTATTATGGAAAAGACAAGCGTACACGGGTTAACTTTATTATGGTATTGACAAGTGTACGCAGGTTAACTTTATTATGGCATTGACAAGCGTACACGGTTTTACTTTATGGTATTGACTACCGTACGCAGGTTAACTTTTTTATGGCATTGACACGTACACAGGTTACTTTATTATGGTATTAACAATCGTACACGTGTTTACTCTATTACGGAATCGACAAGGTGTTAAACCACCAGATATATTCCTTCTTTATTCTTTATAAAATTCATAAAGTTCACAGGGTTGTAAAACATAGTAAAACCATTTTAAATGGCTTCAACTTACATATTCTTGTAGATTTATATCTGTTCTCATGAAAAATAGCAAGAAAAGATGTGGTTGTTTTACAAACAAGAAAGAATAAATCTGCTCGTGTGAACTTACCAATCAAATTAACAAATAAAACTTTCAATTTTGGGATTCGGGTATGTGAAACAATTTCCTATTATGAATTCTATTCTGAATGTATATGAGCATAAAATTGCTACAACGCTATCAGAAATAGTCAAGAAAAATGATTCCAGTAAAAACATTCACAGATTAGGACAAAACATGTTAAAAACAGCCAAGTAAACTGAGAATTATTTCTAGCCGCCATTATGCGGGTACCATTTGTTGTGCTCTGATAGACTGAATTGGTGGTTTCATACCACAAGCGTACAGGGGTTTACTTTATTATGGTATTGACAAGCATACACAGGTTTATATTATTAAGGAATTGACAAACGTACAAGGGTTCATCTTATTATGACATTGATAAGCGTACCAGGGTTTACTTTATTATGGCATAGACAAGCGTACAAGGGTCCACTTTATTGTGGCATAGACAAGCGTACAAGGGTCCACTTCATTGTGGCATAGACAAGCGTACAAGTTTACTTTATTATGGTACTGGCAAGCGTACACGTGTTTATTTTATTATGGTATTGACAAGCGTAAAAGGGGGTATTTTTATTATAATTTTGACAAGCCTACACCGCGTTTCTTTATTATGGTGTTGTGCAGTTGACAAGCGTACACTGGTTTACTTTATTATCTTACTTACTTTTTCTTTAACTAAATGAAATACACTTTAGAGACTGACAGTTGTTTTAAGATAACTTCAGGCAGGAAATTCAGCTGTTTACTCATTACCCTCGCAGTAAGGTGGACGGAGACATTATTCGACCTTTTCAATTTTTAAGCAATTATTCTAGGCAAGTTGAATCAGATTCTCGATTTATTTCAGCCGATGTCAATGACAATACCCCGGTATTCTCTCCGACGAGTTACGTATTCTATGTGAGCTATTACGCAAATGCTGGCACATCCGTCGGAACAGTGACAGCTACAGACGCTGACGTCGGTAGTTACGGAGTTCTGACGTACACCATTGACCAAAGTCATCTAGGCGCAGAATATTTTACCATAAGCAGTACCGGGGAAATCAAAGTGCAGACGACACCTAGTGAGCTAGGTTATGCCACTTCCGTTACTATAGAAGCGACAGCGTCAGACGTTGGTGCATTGACTGATACGGCGAATGTTGTTATTATCATATCAGGTAATTTGTTCAAAAGTGCAGATATAAACCTTATAAAAGGTTTTCGAACCTAATAGATAACGTCCATTTTACATATTTTACATTACCACTTGGCCACTGGTTCGTCACCTGATATCAACGTCATATGCGTATATTTGGGGGCGAATATATATATATATATACATGTCGATGTTATTATCGAAATAATCAAAAATTCCCGCGACAACTTAGTACTGGGTGATATCACTCAAGTAAAACGCTTTTCCCTTTTGTTTATTTTTATTTTTTTTATGGAGTTTTTCTATATATCTCTTGACGTCAAAGACTGTGATACTTACATGCTACTGCATATTTTTTTTAAAAATCGATTTCTGAGAAATTATTGAAAAACAATTGTGGTTACGTGGTCGGCATTGTATACAGCTGTTCCATTTTTCGCACAAAATATGCGTGTTTAAGAAATATTGGGAAATAGATAAAAAGTATAGTCTTATATTTTAAAGTAGCATTCTTCATAATTGTTTTGGAAATGAATGTATATATATAAGGAATCAAGTGCCCCTTCGGACCCCACCTCTTTGAATCGCTCCAATGTGTTAAAATGTGCAGTTTATTCGTTAATTGGCATGACGTTTTCCCACCTTGTGCTTGTCATTCTAACTGTGAAATCCTATTTTATTTGTAGATACTACAACAACAAGTACAACAACAACAACAGACAGATACCGTCAGTTTATTGAGGATCCTCGGAATATTGCTTGGCTGTCTGTCTGCTTGGCAGTTCTGTTTGTCAGCATTTGTGTCCTTTTGTATGTTATATATACATGTAGGGGAGAAAAAGGTTGTCGCAAATGTCGCAGGGTATTGTACGTAGTTATTTTTAACCTAAAAGTCAAAGTAGATCCGAATGGACATTTTGTAACTTATTATTATTATTATTATTATTATTATTATAGATTTTTGAGTGAACAAACCTGTGTCAATGAACCAGAAATTTGACAGTTTTGTGTTAGTTCGAGCTTTTAACTTCGGTTTTTGTACTTCCAGTTTGACAATATTGTGTTTTTTAAGGATGAAATTATTAGTTTGAGACAGGATCAAAGCCCTTTCCTGCAGAAATATCAAAGTTGTTAGACATGTTGTTGTGCCGGCAAATATTGAGCCATGTTAGGAGTAACATTCCTTAGTTTATGTTACACAGCACTTCATGCAAAATATCTTTAACCGGAACCCCTATACATTAAAGTAATAGCGTAAATGCTGTGTAACTGTTCGTCTCTTCACATGAAAGAATTGTAAGACTACACTTAATGCTCACATATTTAACATTACTATAATAATTTATTTACATTCATATCGCTTTTATAAAAAGATGTCGTTTATTTACAGTTTTAAGCAGAAGAGGAAAAGCGTGAGATTGTACAGACGGCGATCTTTGGACTCATACAGAATGGGTAACACAACCAACATCTACCAACATACAGGTATTGTCCAATCACTTTAGTGTATAAAAATGAAGTATTAAAATGTGTGCTTTCATCCTTAAATTAAATTCGTGATGGATAGATATTTTCGTGTTGTTATATAATTTAGAAAATCTGTATTTATGTTAAGAAGTTTTCAAAATGTTTCACGATTTCCTCAACAGTACAACTAAAATGTACTTTTCATTAGAAGTCAGTGAATAGGGAATTAAATTGAAACCGATAAGCCATTGGATGGTCTTATGGGATAAATCTTTACGCCTGCGTCCAGGTATTCCCATCTGTATCCACATAAATTAGTTTCTAATTAAAAAGGATGCTGTTTGCATGAGAAAGAAAACGCATGTGTTCATTTTCGTATGGCTATTGTTCCTAAATGACTATTTTTGACATAAAAATAAAATAGACATGAACTTGCGTTCTAATAGGTTTTCATGTAAAAGAAAAAAAAATTTTACTGTGACATTTTTCAGAGAAACGACAGGCACCACCTCCCATTGGTAAGTGTTTTGTTGTCACTCGAATATTTACATTTTGCTTATAAATATAGTATATGTTTAAACAAAGTGTTGATATACCCAAACTGGATACAACGCTACTATAAACTTGATTGCATTATGTTTCATTAATTCAGTTTTACCGTCCTAAAGCATTGAACGAACTTAAACACTGCGAATAATTTTAAGTACGAAAGTTTTGTTTGAGAAACTTGGTCGTCATTGCTACATGTTTATTAAACGCTTCTAACATTGGATCTGCAGTGTAGCGATCTCACAATAGACTGAGAATCAATAAGTTGCAGGTTCGATTCTCTTCTCCCCCGCACTGACAGTACTGCGACGCTTTCTGTGTTTTGTGCTACCCCGAACATTCTAAAATAAACTAAACACTTCAGGGGGGCGTCCGTCATATGGAAAATCAGTAGTCATCAAATAAACCCAAATACATGTAGATAACACCTTTACCACACTTGTTTTTTTCCAGTAGATGAAAACAGTTCTATATAAATTAAGATTTTCTTTTCTTTTAGAGAACCAGTCATGGAGAAATAAGATGTTTAAATCCGAGAAGACAGTAAACACTTCTGCAAGAGTCGTCATCACAGATGCTGGTTCATAGTTAAATGTTGACTACTGTGTCCACGTGAATATCTTCATTTTGACGATACAATTATATTGAGGCTTCTTTTAAATCTGTAAATGTAAAATAGCCTTTTTATATTTTCTATAGTATAGTTTAATAGGAAAATATAAAAATTTGGTTTAGTTCATTTCATTCTTAAAAATAGCCAGTTTACTGTGCCCCTTGAGTAATTTACATTCAGATACAAAAAGACAATTAATGATATACAGATTTTTCAATACTTGTTCGATTTGTCTTCAGCTGAAAAAAACAGCATGTTTTGCATTTCTCAAAAACAAGTTGTTTTTTTTTTCATAAGAAAGCTTTGAAAACTCCGTATAGTGTTTGCATTCCCTTACAGTACAGTTACTTCTGATACGATAGGGGAAGTTACTCAGCGTGAAGTTTGAAACATTTCTGTCATCTTTGTGTCATCGTGTATGATCAATTGTACAGATCGTACGGATAAAAAAGCTTATAAAATACCCCTGTAACGAAATTTCTACTTCAATTACACTACTGCTGCTGCTGTGGCTACTATCTCGAATAAATCATTAAATACAAAAATACAAGCTGTGTTCTCGAAATATACAGGGGATGACGTAAGAGCGTCACATTTACGACATACAATTCACTATGTTTTACGTAACAAGACAGCGTATATGCATTAATGGCGGCAGGCAACATTTGGGCAATTATATACCGTCGGCAGCAGGCAACATTACGGCAATAGTATACAGTCGGCAGAAACCACTTGCGGGCAGATATATACAGTCGGCAGGCAACAAATTGGCAATAATTTACAGTCTGCAGGCAACATTTGGGCAATATCTTACAGTAGGTGAGGTAGGCAACATTAGGGCAATACATTGTATTATGCATTTGCCAAGCAAAATTATGCAGTAATATACAGTCGGCAGCAGACAATATTAGGGCAATAATATACAGTCGGCAGAAATTATTTTCAGGCAGATATTTACAGTCGGCAGGCAACATTTGCGCAATAATTTACAGCTTGCAGGCAACATTAGGGCAATAATATACAGTCGGCAGGCAATATTCGGGCAGAAGACAGCGTTCGGGCGGAAATATGTAGTCGTCAGAGACAGCAATTAGGCAAAATTTTCAGTCGGCAGGCAACATTCGTGAAGCAAACATACAGTCGGAAGATAGCATTTGGGCAAAAGTATACAGCCGGCAGACAACATTCGGGCCATTAGATACAATCGGCAGACAGCATTAGGGCAATAATATACAGTGGGCAGGCAACATTGGGCAAAAATATGCAGTCGGGAGACAGCGTTCGAGAAGAAATATGTAGTCGGCAGAGCCACTATATGCTTCAAAACCACAGGTGTCATCATCAGCCATGCCGTTGTTTAAAGCTTTGGAATAAGTATCATTGAATGAATAACTAATCTTTAAATACAAGGAAGTGAGATTAGATTTTTTGAAAAATTATTGGAAAACAGTATACTGCAATACATTTTTTTTCCTTCCCTTTTGACCTTCCCATTGACCTATATTTATTTGACCTTGGCCCCTGAATGACTGGTCGCCAGCTCAAAGGTCAAAGCACTACTTTGGGGGCATTGTCATCTTACACTGACAGTTCTTGTTTAAACTGCAACTTCAGTGAAAATAAAAATTCATTTTAAAATGCCAAACCGTAAAATTACCAAGATCTTCTAAAAATGCATAATAGCAACCGAAAAGGAAATATAATTTAACGATCAATCTTCCCATGAAATTGTCGAGTTGCATAGTAGACAAAAATCGAGGGGTAAACGGATTTATAACGTCAACATAGAACTGTTGACCTGCGGGATAAAATAGTAATCATGGCTTTTCTGTATTTCATTCTATAAAAAATCAAAGGCTCTGTTTCTAGACAAACAGACCGTGCTATAAACCTAACATTTTTGTTAGATTAGACATTGTGAAAACGTTTGACAGGAAACCAATCAACCAATCAGATATGTCACGGGCTGTTTGTTTATTGGGTCTTTCTTAGGTAGAAAACTAAGGCCATGCCGTCTAAAGCAATAACAATGATTTTCTCAAAAAGTATAGAAATTAACCCTCCTGTTATTAAAAAAAAAGGTGTTTAAAAAATTACATGTGTATGTAATCATTGCATCATTAATGAATCAAGGGCAAGTGGTATTTGAAAACAAAATTGCTATTCGTCTATACAATTATATCGTAAAAAAAAAACAAAGCTATGTAATAAAATGTTTGTTCTCATCTATTCTGTTCTGTGACGCTTTCCCATTGCATTGCAAACTTTGAAAAATTCCACGTACCTGATCTTTTATTTCAAATTTCAGCGACTGAAAAGTTCGAAATGGCAAATTCTTCTTTTGTATTTGCATATTTTACATAATTTGTATAATAGGTTTCACATAATTCAGAAACCATTTCATTGGCTGTATATGATATAATTTTAACAAATAAGGGGAACAATTAAAAATGGTCTGTATTAGACTTGTACGTATAGTCCCCCTTGGTTTGCATCCCTCTGATAGGATTTATGTAATTTTATAGGATGTCAGGAATAAAATCAACTGTGCGTGGAGTCGACATGATAATACTATTCAAAACTCGAGATTTTACGTTTATTCAAGACTAAAAGCTGTCTACTTATGTTTGTTCAATGGCAATTACATAATATGTGGGAACAGTAATGAACATGGTACTGCATGCGATACTTCTCCTACCGATGTAGTGTGGCAATCATTTGTCACTGAGCAATATAAATATGGTGATAGTAAAAATTATATACTCATAACGTTGGTGGAAGTATTCAAAGAAATGTTTAAAGGTTAATAGAAATATGTAGTATTAAGTCTAATGATAGACGATGATGGAAAATGGACTAAAGAGTAATGATCCTTGTTAAATTTTAAACTTGTCAAAATGCAAACTTGGGAGCACGTGCACATGGCACATCCCAATCATATGGGGCAGAAATGTATATTAAATCAAAACCTAATTAAAAACAATAGATAGTCATACAAAATCAAAGTTGCTCAAATGAAGTTAGTGCTTAACATTCTGATGGTATGGGGGAAGACATAATGCATTCATGCATTGTACATGTTAAGGCGCTGACATAAACCAGTGATATTTATAACTGAACTCAGCTTACGTCTGTGCACCAATTGGTACTTAGACCTTGACAGCACATGGAACACACCTCCCATGCTATGGGAATATTTGTGTGAAGTTTTATCAAAATTAACTTATGTGTGTAGGAGTTATGGAGCAGACACGCTCCAAAACATTGCTTTTCTTAATGGTTACCCTACGGATGTTTGAGTTTCTACCAGTGATATTGACCGAATCTCCTCGCAGTGACAATCCCTTTCTCCCACTCCGCTATCATTCTTCGATAAAGTCTGAGAAAGGGAAGTAACCGCTGCATGGAGTTTGACATTGACCTTGGATGGACATCTTTGACTGCTGCAGTGTCAAGCAATGGAAAACAATTGTGTGAAGTTGAACAAAATCCATCCATGCTGAATGTTATTGAACGCACACGACATACATAATGGCGTTTAAAAATGTTTATTTTTTTTTTCATTTTGACACACCCTAATGTTTCATTGATAGGGGACAAATACTAGTAATAGTAGAAACACACGGACGACATAAGTACACCATTTTATTCAAAAATTAAAAAAAAAAAAAAAAACTACATGGACCAAATATATTTCCATGGAGAGCAATTCCAAAGTCCTAGTAATTATCTAACCGATCCACTTCATTACTTTAATACTTCAGCAACCAACATTTAAAACAGTGCATGTACCCCTTTCTTTGAATTTTCAGTTTACCATATAGAATTTGTTTTGCTATCGATGAGTGTCTAAGGAAAATATTACAGACTGTTCGTTTTCTGTGTCTCCGTCTGTCCTATGCATGTTATTGTTTATATTTTTATCAAACACTGGATTGGAATTATTGCCTTCCTTGCGATGCCAACCCGCTATGGACTGAGTGGATTCATCTTTAATAAGGCTGGAGACAAAGAGTTGTTTTGCACACTAAAGGCTTCATTCTGTAACTTGAAAATACTGAGAGAATAAAATCAGAAGTTTTCTTAATCAGGTCATACGCTGTAATTTTAGCATACATATATTCACAAATACATTCTATTTAATTTCAAGTATGCGAAGCAAAAAAATGTAAATTTGATAAAAACATGTATTAATAAAACATGTCAGTGATAGTTGAAAAAAAATATAAATACTCAAAATATTAATCTAACGTTACAAAATGTGCAATATATGATTTGAAAAAGTCTGATGAAGCGGCATAACTCATAGTTTAAACTGACAATGCTACCAGCTATAAAGTAAAAATAAGGGTAATGAAATTTTAGGGGATTTTTTACGTTATTTCTATTCAATCAATGTTTTGGCTGAGTTTAATAAACGTTTTACTACTCATAAAAAATAAAGCACTATACCCCTTTTGAAAGGAAATTTTAGAACGCCTAAAATAAACAGGCTGGTCAAAGTATTAATAAGGAGCAGTTTTGCAAAGGAAAGCCTCGAATTTCGAAGTCTATGCAGTTCGATTACAGTTACTCTGTAAACATTGACTGTTTTATTCTTGTTTTTGGTGTGTGTTTTTTGTGTGTGTATGTTTTTTTTATTTGTTTTTGTGAGGTTTTTTTTTTTTTTTAAGTCCTTTATATCTTTCTATTTTAAGTGATAGTTTTGCCCCTATACATGTAAGCATATACATATATTAAGAGCAGAAGACAAAATAGAAAGAAAAAATCTGTATTTATCGCAGTGTTAAATTAAAACCTTGTTTCATATCAGTATTTATTTCTTTAATTTTACAAAATTTACATTCTCATCTGCATTTATAAATGTACTTGTCGTTGAAAAGGGAGGAAAAGAGAAAAAAACATTGCAGACTTTGAAAGCACGCAAAAATAACGTAAGAAAACGTGGTCATTTCTTAGATAACTGACGTACCGCAACTGCAAAATAGACGTCACGTGAAAAATGTTATTATAATATGAAGGTAAAAAAAGAACCCCGAACAGTCGCATTTTCTTATATTTGAAATAAACCATAATTTTAACAAAAACAGCCAAGAGACAATCTAGAATCATTCCCAGTAGTGGAAACCAAGTGACTGTTTATATTGAAGACAAAACAGACGGTACATCCAGCAGCAATAACTTCTAAAATGTAATTATACACCATGCTAGATTTTTCTTTTTACATTATCCACTAATAAGGCATTTTAAGACAAGACTTAAAATATAACACTGAAATAACAACTTTGTTAGAATTACATTTATTACTGTATTGTTCGAAACATTAGGTCAATCATCTAAGATGTAATTTATGCAGTTTTTCTGATATCATTGATACTAAATTTATCTACATACCTATGAAACGTATTTAAAACGAAAGAAATTCAGCTAAGATTTTTTTGTACAAAAATCGCAAACAAGATGTGTGATTGTCCATGATGACAACACCATAAGGAATTGTCTGCAGGACGAGTTTTGGTTTGTGACAAGTCTGTTCAAGCGAAAGTAGAATGTTTTGTTTTGTTTTTCAGCGTGTAAACAACTTCAGCTTTACATCTCAACATTTCCCACTGATTGGTATTTTGTCTGACCTTCACCTTTACATTACCTATGCAAGATCAATGTGAACATTTTTGCCAAGCTTGTTTTTTCATATGCTGAGTTACACAGCGAACAAGAACATACAGATACGCAGTTTTCAATATCAGCTGGTGGAACAGACGGACAGCCGGATTAATGGTTGCTCCAGACAGGTTTGTGATGACCAATTAAGGCCAGTTGTATCAAACCCTGTCAAGTTTATTGAAAAACAGAGTGGATACAAGCACAAAGGTAAGCCGTTACTTTTATATTACTTCGTGAGACGGACAGACTGACGGGCTGGCGTGTGGATTCCGATCTGTCGCCTTCATGAGTTATGACGTTTGCGTTAAACTTTACAATATTGTATTTTATTTGGTAGGACGGACATAAGAACGAACATACCAACACACGAATAGTTTCTGACCAATAGCCTCCAAACTAGTTTTAAGAATCGTGTTATGCACCATTGAGTTACAGAGCAGATACATTTTGAAATTCTCCAGTCGTTACAGAGAGACCTTGACCTAAGGAAGTGGTATGCAAGATCAAAGCGGTAAAGAATTCTTCTCCGACAGACGGACGGTGTGATTTGTTTGTCCTTTCCTCCTGTGAAATCAAAAGATAAAACAGAATTTGGCTCGGATTTAGCTTACACGTTAGCTGTATTGAAAAATATTGGATAGAGAATCCATCAAATTGTTTGTTGTTGTTGTTGTTGTCCCTTTTCTTCAGAATGACGTAGATAAGCTGTAAGGCTCCCTTATAATCGAGCTGAAATAAATTACTATAATTACAAATTAATATGAAACTTTAATGGCAGTTTAACACCTAGATTGTGCATATCAAGACATGTATATCTGTCAAACAGAAGTATAAACTGCTGTCATCAACCATAATTTATTGATAAATTAGATGTGTTTAAAGACCATTTCTAATGCTTACTGTATTATTTATATCTGTTTTGAAAGCGAAGTAAGTACATAGACAGTATAAAGTGACAATTAGCATCTTTTTGCCTGCATAAAATATCATTTTATGCTAAGTTCAATGTCTGCTGACAACGACAGCATAATTAATTTCATTAATGATTCATTTATTAATCATGTTTATTCTTACTACTCAAAACAGTATTTTTCATGGAATTACGAATTAAATTAATAATACGCACTGTCGTCCGTTTAACAACAGTCTCAACTTTGTGTGAGTCATATGGGAAAAAAGACAATGCTTTCAAAGGTTTATCATAAAATTATTTTAAATCTATTTATTTAATTATTATTATGATTAATAAAGATTTTGCCAGTTTTTTTGGGGGGTTTGGTAATGAGTTATAAGAAAGGGTGATTAATACAGTATGTGGTTTCAGCGAGGAGCCTTAGGTGCTTGGCTTATTAGTTGTCAAATACGCAAAAAAATACAAACAATATGTTGTTTGATCTTGCATCAGTAAAAACTTATTGACCCAAGTTTGTTAATTTTGTTTTTGTTGTTAATCATCGTATGTACGGAACGGCATTAGATCAACAAGGGTCGCCGAGTTGGACGCTAGCGAAAAAAGAACAAATTGTCAAAGACATAAAGAACGCTGATGACGATGACAGTCCTTTGACACCGGCAGTTTTAACGTCTTGAAAGAGACTTAACATGGATGAAAAAATATAATTTAGGGTGCTGGTTTTTTAAGTAAGTTCTTTGAAATGCTCAAAGAAAATAAGTTTGGAAATGCAATACAGACGTAACCTTGGAAACATATAACATTCGTTGACCCTACTTTTAGACCGTAGGACATAGTAAAGGGTATATGTAGGATAAAATACAGTGACTTGAAGAACTAACTTCTCTGTGCATTTGCAAACACTGCAGTGACGTGTTTGTCTAGCTAAGCCCTAATCATTCTAACATAACCAAGGCGGGATCTGAATCAAACACTAGTAAACCACTGTAAGTGACTGCTTTGAGTGACAAAAGAAACAAACCGCAGGTAATCTGTGGACATCAAGGCGTGGTATCCAAATAAAAAGAATCATCAAAAAGTTATAAAAAAAGTTTCACAACCTCAAACTTAGTTATACTTTAGGTAGAATTGATACAAACATTCGTGCACGCAAATACTTTTGGAAAAATCAAAAGGCCATTTTGCGCATTTCATTTCTCGACACTTACAAATGAAAACAGACCTCAGGAAATAAGTGGTTACAAACGTGTATTATTCGACCGCCATTAAAATTAAATGAGAAACTCACGTTTTGATTGTACAAGTAAATTTGATTTCATGCTCATGAAGTTTCTGAATCCGTGCTATGAGTTCTTATACATTTTACAACTGGCCACTTATGGTTGATGATGTATAGTCATGATATTCACCACAGTATGGACCTATTGCTTGGATTTGGTTAAAGTTCGTGTGAATTTGTAATATTTAACAACAGTGCGAACGTAATAGGTTCAGATAACCATTACAGTCTTCTACTGTGACTGAAGTTTCATAATAAGTTTAATAAGTTTCAGCGTCTCTATGTAATAGTCCTAGTGTATACTTCCCATCAAATATAACTATTTTTAAAGAGTTGGGGTTAGTTAAGCCCCACCTATGGGGTCATAGAATATATAGAGGAAGCTTTTGCCTGTGTAGTTTTGTTAAAGTATCACGAATGAAGTCTGATGTCATAATAAGACAACTGTCTTAACATTAAATTGATTTGTAAAACATATCAAATATTCCGTATTCAATGCGAACAGATTCAAAGTTTCGGTAAGCATACACTTGTTTATGACTTTCATATAAAGGGAGGTAACCTTCAAACACATATCCATTGACTTGTTGCAGTTAGTTCAACTACTTTAATCATTGTTAGTTTACATTCTGTAAATTATTCGAATGTTGCACTTAACCTATTTTGTTTTAAAAAGGAATACAAGTTCTAGTGTGTAAACTGGGTGGATTGTGTTAAATGGTCTATAAAATTTTAAACTTAATTCTAATTTTTAACATTCCATATAAAACCTTTAATATTTTTCAATATGTGTGCCAGAACTCGTCATTAAATGAATAAAACAAGTTATGTAAGAACGTTTTTTATTTATCCTTTTCCTAAATAAGTTATTTTCATATATAATAGTACAAAATATGTCTTACATTATATAAACCTTCTATACAAAATGCGATGCAAAATATTATATACTATGTAAATTTACGGTATCAAAATGTATGGCACTATTAAAAACCCTAAATTGAATTCTCTCTAACGTCACAACGTCTCTCAATAGTCAAGCAACTCACTCAGTGTACACAAACATAATGTTTTATTCAGTCTCTCAAATAATTGTAGGATAACATTTTATAAGAAATGAAATCACTTGAACATTATTTTTTGCTAATTTGTTTTTCATTTATACATCTTTCTTTTAAGTTTTATATGGGACGAGATGTAAATTCTTTTCACAGTAAACAGGTTTACATTAAACCGTGTTTGATAGTAAAACACTCCCAAAAACCTCCGTTTATGAACGCTTCTTTGATATTAATATGAGGTCCATTTAAATAAGTCCGTTTTTGTCTCTATATGTAATTATCATTTCATTTTGTATAGAAGAATGTATAAATTTCGCTGGGGCATATCTTATGTACCACTAAGTACGTTAGATTGTGAAAGGTAATATTAAATGTCATAGCAGGCGTATCGATTGTATATCAATGAGTTTTTTCCCCAAAAGCTAAAAAGAAAAGTGAGAAAACAATAAAATTGCTCTATAAAGTAAGAGCGATAATAATATTTTTTACTTTCTTCTCAGTCAATCGCTTTTCTTTTCGCATTTTTTAAACCTGCTGGTGTCCGTACTTAATCCTTTTAAGGTTTCACTTGTGTACATTACGTTCAATCAACTCAATTTAGAATTAACTAAGTTTGAAATGGATTTAGAATAATTTTAAAATCTTAAAACCATTCATTTTATTCATCTTCGTTACCCGAGCGGAGCTAAATAGTTTTTCCCAGGCAAGCATATTAAAGCGATCACTTATGTTTACATTTTCATCAAATTTGTCAATGAGTGACGTGCTTTTTTGTATTCATCCGGGATAAGTACAGAGCTTAGCGTTTATTTAACATTACACCGCTCTCGATGACAATTGAGTACAGATTTCTTGACAGGCGCTTGAATCGCGGTGTAACAGACGCCTGTATTGTATAAATTCAGAATCGGGCAGAGCTAGGAATCAGTGTACATATCCAGAGCCGTAGAGCGCGGACGCTTGTAGCATCATTACCTATTAAAACTTGATCATTCGGAATTTATACTTCATTTTCCAACCGATTTTCTGGAAAAGGGGAACAACGGAAAAAGACGCTTTAAAATGATTTTATTTTCCGTCGTTTTATAAATTATTTATCATCTGGATTTTATCTAGCTATGGGGGACTTGTAAATTTCTAGGAGATGACATGAAAATTTATTCTATTGTTGCCTCGAGATAAATTAATTTTAATCAAGAAAATGCTGTGAAATATAAATTTTAGTGCAAAATTTTTGATTTAGCAGAGTGGATTATATTTTTAAAGTTATTTAGTATAAGATGAACTTCCATTAGCAACAGCTAAAATGGAGACTTTCGCAATAAAATATTTTCTGCATATATTCCTTTATGGATTTTGTGCCGCCATTGATTTAACGGCAGACTTGAAATATTTATCTGAAATGCTACCTGGCCATTATAGTAACAACGGAAGACATTCGAAACAGTTCCGACACAGCTTTGAGCGACCGCTGAGTGCGCATGAAACACCTGCGGAAGCTTTAACCACGATACCTCTAACAGCCGTCTACAGACCGGTTGAAGTGACGTTTTTACCGGATTGCTTCAACGTCTATGTAGAACAGACTTTATACGGGAAGCAACGACCTCATAGACAATGGCTGTACAGTTTTTCTAAAGATGAAAGGACCAGGTCTATTAAATTAAAAGTGTATAATTTCTTAGATAAATCGTTAGTTGAGAAAATCAGCAAAAATCCAAGATCAGTTAAATATTTGAACGAAAGAGACGTTTCCACACGAACTGAATGTGATATGTTCTGGCGACGGCTCGGGGAAACGTTCGTCGGAACAACTTCAAGACAATGTCTAGCTATCGTCGACGGCAAGCAGGTAGGGTACTGTTAAACTGCTCTCTTTGTTTAGAATATGTCACCAAAAAATCTTCTTTGATAGTTAAGGCAGTACTGAAATCTATACTTTTGATTTTTTTTTTCAAGTAGGAAATTAATGTAAGTACAAATCCTTTATCTACTTGCCAATAGTTGCAAATACAACAGCTTTAAATATTCATGCTAAATTTTGCTTCAAACAGCTTTTTAAAAAATATTAGCTCAATTCCACGATGAGAACAGAAGACAGAAGACCTTTTTCCATGACGTAGCTCATTACTTCTGTTGTTTCTCTGGCTGTTCTTAATGCCTAAAGGATTGCTCTGTTTAGCATTTTGAAATCCACAATATGATATCTATCTTCGAAAACCATTCTATTAAAATCTTATAGAACTGGCCCAGAAGCGGAGGGCTGAAGGAAAAAGTATATAATAATTATGTTTCGAAAACCCAACCTGTTGAAAAAAAATACTTCGAAGTTGGAAAGTATCTATACACACGTGACTGGTGGCCTCTGGCTTCAGACACTGCTATAATGAACAGTGTCAGAATGTTATCGCCACTGACAATATATAAATTGGTTCCAAGTAATGAATCCTCTATATCATGTTATAGGAAATCTACCATCTTTTTTGCATGTCTGTTTTATATCTTCGTTTCAATAAATTTGGTTATAGCCTTTCATCTCACAATCGAAGTTTCTTTCACAGACAAATAAAATGGCACGGTCTTAATCGGTTATTTGCTGAAACTGCTGATTATTGTAGAAATCTAAATTGTTTTGACGGTAATGAGAGATGTTTGGCAGTCTTTGATGCATTTTTATTTCTGCTTCTCTCTTTGATAATCGAAATTCGAAAGAAGATTTTTTTTTGCGGTTAAAAAAAGTAAAATTCTGCTATTCATCTTTGTTAGCCATTAAATATATGCGAGATATAAGCTGTCCACGCAGGTTTCCAGTAAAAATATAGCTGTTAAACTTTTTTCAAGCTATCAGTGGTCAACGTGATAAAATATAATCTTGCAACACCGTTTTTAAATAAATCAGTATTAAAAACTGACAAAAGGCTTTCTTTCGGCTGCAAAATATATAAATAACTTCCCGCGAAAAAAACTGCCTAAAATGGTGACTTGAAATCGTTAAAGTGGTGTGTTTTTTTTCACGCGCGTGTCGTATGTTGGTGTGCGCATTTCGGGGTTTGGTGTTTGGATGTGTTTGAGTTCTACCTTAAGATTACAAAACCTATCTGGGGCACGTCATGGCATCATTTGCATATTCCGCGTCTACTTCGTTCGTAAATCATGATTAATTCTTTAAACGTAGACCATACACTTCATAAAATTCACGTATAACAGTAACATGCACATGAATAATTTGAATTATTTTATTTGCTATACGTTGAAAAAAGCATATGTTTTACAAAGATAAACGTGAATCATCCTGATCTTACAAATTAGCTATCTAATGGATGAATATGGATTAGGGTCGTGTCTGTGTGTGCAGCATTCATTCAACATTCACCTTTTGATCTCTTACTCTAATGTGCCTAATCATTCATTCTCTTTACACCGTTGGTTTATGCACTTACATAGATTTTGTTTGAACATACCTTGTCTTTTTAGGCCATACATACATAGATAAATGTTAGTCATCAAACCGGTTCATTACTGTAGCCAGGACTTTCAAAGTACTAACTTTTCACTTTTTCAAATCTAATTTGGACACAATTGTCTCGATAAATTTAACAAAGTTGTGTACAATTAAGGTAGCTACGGGTTACTTCTTTTCGAAAAGTTTACAGCTTGCAGACGGCTAACGACTTTCCAAACGACAACATTATGGCGTTCGATATAAAAACCTTACTAAAATTCGAAATTGATGTTTCTGTGTTGGTAAATAGAGAAGCACTTGTGACGTTATTTCCGCAGTGCGTTTTCATTTTCCCAAACTGTTTGTTTTCAACAACAGGACTTTTCTAGGCATTTCATAATTTTTAGCTTCATTTATGTCGAAGACATCTTTAGAATGGTAACTTCCCTTCATGTTCGAAGACACCAAGTAACCACCACGCAGATGCGGTTATCTTTTTTTTCGACTACAAATTTTCGATTTTGAAAAAGCAGATTTTCACTGTTTCATCTAATTAGCTTTTTTTCAAATTATAATTCATTTTACGAGAATATGTAGATGTGATACTTTTCTCACTATTTTTGAAACCACACGTCAACACGCTCTGCATTTGTGAAACCAGACATACACCAAGATGACATTTATAAAAGTTTCCTGTTAGGAAAGTACAATTTTGACAGTATTACTAGTTTTACCGCCTTTGAAAGGGAAGTAACTGATCACTTATTACATAATAAAGGGAAGTAAATGCTCCCAAAACTGTTACATTTCCGAATCCACACGTTACGTCAAAGGCAGTAAATCATTTTTTTACTCTACCAAAGATACTCACTGTACTAAGACTATTTTTATTGCTGTAAGGGTAAAATCTGTACCCTAACTTAACTGAAAGGAAATTAGACGTTTTCCTGTACTCACTTGCCCCCTTACTGCACATGTTCGACATTTGGCACTCCGCCCAGTATTAGGGCAAAGGTTTGGTCCTTCTAATGAATAAATCTCCACAATGTCTAGAACTGTTGATTTTTTAAGCAAGTCATTACTAGTTAAGTTATACGAATGAACTTAAAAATGGCCTGTTTTCGATATGCAATAGAGTGGCGGTAAATTTTCGACCATGTTAAAACATGTTCACACGAACTTTTATTTTATTGTATTTTTATTTTTATTATTATTTCTTTCTTTTTCCTGTTGTTCTTGTATTGTTTGGTGCGTTCATATATTTGTAATTGCCATGGTGTTGATATAAATGCTTTTTTTGTATGTCGAGTCAAGAAAAAACATTGTTGTTAGTAAGAAAATACATTGTTGTTTTTTTTAATTATATTCTTAACAAACGTTGTGTAAACTAAACGTTTCACATATTTTCTGGACTTTATCGTTGCGGTAGGGATAGAGTTGGAAGTTTTTGTTTTCAAACGACTTAAAAACAACTGGCGCAAGTTTAACTAATTCCTACTCCTTGAGTGACAGCTGTTGTTTACCTTTTTGTCACTCACGTTAGGTAAAATTAATGATGCAGCTCTGTTTAAATACTGCAAAAACTATAACGTAAATACTAAACAGTATACACTTCTCTAGCCACGCCCTTAATTTTAGTTACTTCTTACAAGGCCACGCATCAATTATGTCCTTGACAAGTTGTTCTTTTGACTGCAGACAATTAGGATTACAGGAAAAAATATTCAGGTCGCCCTGTGTTTGAATAAAGGGCCTATCAAGACAAGGATTTCATATAATATATGGGTCGTAAGACTCCTGTAAACACTTCAGCTTTGATCAGGTTAGTGATAAAAGCAACGAAGACTATCCAACAAATTCTATACCCAGATAAATTAAGATATATAACTGATGGGTAAGCTTATATTTTTGATGGCCTAAGGAGATATTAATGCATTTCTGCTTTTTCGAGATGAAATCGCGCAGATTTTAAATGCCCTTAATAAAAATATTGACATATTGGTATGAATCATTTAATGTATGTTTTTGCGCTGCGTTAAATTAATATAGTTCAAATAAAGCTATTTAATGCTTTGAATGAAATTTTGCATAATATTTTGAGTAAATATTTAGGCAATAAAGACTGTAGTGTTGTCTAAGAAAGACAGAATTTTGAATGAATGGAGACGTGTGCGCTAAATTCTCATCAGATTTACTTTCTGTTATTGCTGACGTTATTGCTTTGTTGTTGTAGCTGAGAATTGTTATGATGATGATGTGTTAATTGATGATAATAATGATCATGATGATGATGATGATGATCTCCGGTATCTTTCTTTTAATCATCCCTTCATTAGTTCTTCTTCATCTCGTATTTCTTCTTCTTCCTTTTCTTCTTCTTCCCATTCTTATTCAGTAATGATATGAATTTACGTTTAAATCTGTCTATTTGAAGAATTGTGTCCGCCTTTAACTACAATGTCAAATAATTTGTCAAATTTACAAGCACCCTCCCTAAGACAAGTACAGATTACAATGCAGAACCAATTCAAATCATTTACAAATATCAATATTTCATTTTGGACCACACAGGGGCTATGTGCCAAAGGTATCGGGTAAAATATTTCATTAAAAATCTAGTTCGAATTTTTGATTGATTTTACGTTGTAATGAAATATATCTATAAATTACTCATACACTCGAGACGCAGATCACAGTGACTTTGAAATATTTTCAGTCCAAAATATGCCCAGTTCTCATACAGTTTCAATCAAATTTTATATTACGGGCAGGTAACTTTTAATGGCTGATCAAGTGTCCCTTTATTATCCAATTTCATCGTAAAGCAGCACAGGTACAGTCATCTATAAATTATAGTGCGCTTTTCCATCTTAAAACGAAATAAAACTTGACGAAATTTCTTCTCATTAAAAAATATCTTACACAAGGATCGCCGTTCCTGCGAAGAGAATTTTCAGATGTAGACATGATTACTGTTGGATATTTTAAACGTCACTGTTTCCCGATACTTTTTATCACCATTTTCTCTGTTATTTCAACAGACTTGATTGACTGCCCAGGATGCTTTATCACCGTCCAACAAGGCCGCTTGTCAGCAAACAAATCTTATCATGTGAACTTTCAATTTTCAAGTCCATTTTAATCGTCTTAATTTTCAGTAGTTTAATACAGTATTTATAAGTTAAGAAAATAAAACGTTGCCACTTTTATTGACGCCATGGCTACTTTTTCCTAATCGGATATTTAAGATATCTGGGAATATATCACGTTGTAAATTATAGGACAGAGAGAGCGAGCAGCCTAATATTATCATTTCGGTTTTAGTTTCCAGACAGTTTGAAAACCGGTACCGTCTCCTGCCGAAGATTACCGGTTCATAAAATAGGCTAGCGGTCACGTGACGATACTAGAACGGACATGAAAATGATTTATTACAATACTACTCTTCAAAACTGAAACAAATTTATGTGTTCTAGACACACTTTTGATTGTTGAGTGTATGATTTAGTGTACAAGGCTGTAACAGTGACCTAAAATTCTTTTGAACTAAATGGAGTAAATCAGTCAACAAAAGTGGAAGCAGTACAAATCCGGGCGGAGAGAACGCTTTTTACTGAAATTATTTATTTTGCACTAATATACTTAGGTATTTGTATTATAACAACCGCTTCCTTTGACTCTGGCCTGTCGCGCCTAGAAAAGTTAAACGGTTCATTCAAATTCGATTGACAGTGTACGACTACGCGCCCAAAAAGTAAGGAAACACTTTATGGTGTTTGGCACCTCATGAATTTTTAGACTTTTTCATTTAAAACTGTAGGGAAGTGATACTCGACTGTTTAAATCTTCTTCCTCAAGACGCAGGCGCTGGACTGAACAATGATAAATTTTAAGCAAACAGAAGAAATATATGCTTTGAATGAACAAACGTTACGTGTGGTCTGGAGGAAACGTACAATGCTTTCAATAGAAAACATAGATCCTGGTCTTGAATTTCTCTTAGATGTTGATACTACACCTTATGTTATTTATTGAAACGTATTGTTGCGCTCCGGAGCCGAGATTTAAACACAAACAAAAACATTCCTACAGTGCGAAGCCTGGAGGTCTGTCACTACAGTTTTATAACCGACGACATTTTCATTACGTTTTTAAGCAGACGCCATGGGGTTGAAAAGTGTGATTTATTTTATATAAATTGTTGAGGGGATCCACTTTAAGTATAGATTTACATCCATTTACGGTCCGCGTTTAATGAATGGTAATAAACTTACAATAGCGTTAAATAAGCCTACCAAAAAATATGAACACTAAAAACCAGGTGGTGAAAGGATTTGCTTATGTACACTGCATTTCGCTGCACGAAGACATTCATTCATGTTAAAATCTCTCGTGATTCACATGCCATTTAAATGACCCAAAATAATAAAATTTGCGCAAATTGAAAAGCAATGAGCCCCACTATATACCTTGATACATCCGATACTTGAATTAAATGATTTTTCTAAAATCTCCAGACCCATTTAATGTGACAGATGCATAAGAAGTAGATAATTTAAAATGATAATTTGTTTCTCCGGTCGCAGTTTTACGTGTTCGTATACAAATTTAAACCCTTTATCTTTCTTTCACTTTTTTTATTTATTTCAATGTCAAAAATGCGCACAATTTATGTTCGTTTTGGAAAAGAACAACTTTCAATGCTATGTCTCCTTATATTAGAAACTTATAAATTGTAGACGTTTTCATTAAACATCTCCACGTTTTATTAATTTTCAAATAAACAGTTGATTGATATCTGTACCAAAGAATGAAAACACGGGAAGAATGAAAACTAATGAAAAGAAATACAAATTATGTTATTTTCCAGAGATGAGTCAGAAACTTAGCATTCATTATGTTTTGCCTCGAAGTTGCGGACAATGGCAGCAGCAAAATTGAAAAAGAGAATTTTGTAGTAGATTTTAGATGACATTTACATTAAATCGAAATATAGTATTCAGTGTCATAATTGAATTTGATTGACATGCAATCTTGACATACTTGTAGTTGATAGCTGCAATCAACGTGAAAATAGACGTTTCAAAAACTAATTGTGACATTTAAAATACACATAATATCTGCACAGCATGAGTTTTACTTGCTGTCAAGGTTTTTCTGTCTTGTAAAAAAACCGTACTCATTTTGAACAGGTCGTCCTAGCTTGTGTCTTTGTCCTAATGGCAAAAAACGTTTTAACAAATTTGAAAGATCAAAAGATTAAACACATGGTGAATCATTTGAATGCAGTAATATGGGTTTCATTCTTACATACACTTGATTTATTGACAATGAAAAAAGTACTTTCTCCGTATATGCAATTTGAGATAATGTCGTAGGTAATTTCTGTAGTTTACATTTAGTCTGTAATAAATGATAAAATTGCAGTTAAGTATGTACGGACGTCTGTGTGTAAGCTATCACTATATTCGCTGTATGAAAGTCGGTGTAAACAGTACTGCTTCCTGCATTAATCTGCCTAGTTAAAGTATTAACTCTAAAATTTTTAGTCTGTCTTCATAGAATATGGAATACGTAGTCAGAATAATTGTGACATAATATGTCTTGACACAGAGCAAAAAAGAAATATTTCTCTGCAGCTGTCATTTAAATAACAGTTGTATTTAAAGTTAATGATTCGCATAAACTATGGTTATTTTACCACGTATTTGGAGAATTGCAACCAATCGCAGTAATATTTCTAACAGAACCTTAGTATTTTAACTTTAGTATCAAATGGAATGTACGAGTAACTTCAACATTGATTTGTTCGTAAAAGAGAATTGTTAAATCTCAAACTTCCTCTTTTCTATTTTATCAACGACTTTTTTCTGACAGATTCATTTTAACATTGCTTTACAAACTAACTTTAACAGACTCACTGAACAACAAATATGCAAATATGGACTTTGGGGTTTTCCCAAACAGTCGTCATTTTTTTTTTAGTTCATGAAAAATATAAGCAATGCATTTATAACCAAGTTCAAGGTCATTTTCTGTTAAGAAAATTTTCCTTGTTAAAAAGATAATATAAAAAAATAGATAAGAAGAGTTTTTAACTTACTGTTGCACTAATTTGAACATTAGTTAATGTAATCTTCTTCGTAGCATACATGTCTTGAAAAAAATAATAGTATAATGCAAATACAAAGAAAGTAGTATATGTGTGGTATTGTTTGTACAAGGGTAGGGGTCTGGGAAGGGAGGAAAAGGTCATGGTTGCCTTTAAATTATAACTGACACAATAATCAAGAGTATGCTTTTTATTTTATTTACTTTTTTTTGATTGCTTCAGGCCGATATGTAAAAAAAATCCAACATCTAAAACGAACGTATCAGAAAAAAAGTAACAAAGCGTTTTATCTTCAAAATAAACCTTACACCTGATACAAAGTGCATTTGTTTTATTGCGTTGCATTTCACCTAGAGGGTAGCAATTTTATAACCAAACTTTATCCAAAGAAAAGTGAAAAGCGCGTTTATAAGTGTTATCTTAATCTCTCTTATTACCCTGTTACGTATTTTGTACAGACAGTGGCGCGAAGGCATCTCCGCGATAACAGGTGTGCTCCTAATTACCTGCGCTGATTGAACAACGAAACAAGACGTCCCAAGTATTGTTTTTACGGGTTTTACAGATAAAATCGTCGTTCACCAGGTGGAGGTGATATCCGGGTCTATTTAGATCTTTATCAGACCTTTAATCCCATTACCTTAGAAACACGGTCTGTATGTCACGGGGTTTAATTGACAAATGTATGTACCTCAAGCCATTTTTGAAAAGTGATTAATAGTGAAATTAGTAATCATGGCTTTTTGACACGCAACTTAAGCTAAATATGAGCCGATTTTTTACATGGTCGTACAAATTTCGATTTCATCATTTTTCACTTAAGCTTTTTAGGCCACAATAGTCTTTCTGAATGTCCATCATAAATGTCACCGACTCAAGAAGTGGTACGGCCTAAACCCTAATGACAAATATGTACTTATCTCGGACAAAAATCTTCATGTCCACGTTCAAGAGAAAGTAAATTGATTTCAGTTAAAAGTAAATTTGCTTTAATCAAGTACAATTAAAACGAACTCTTTTTTAAGAGTATGTCTGTGAGCACATTCATTGTATTTGAACGTTTACACTTGGTCAATATAGTCGATGTTTCTCAAAGTGTTTGAATATTATCTCATTAACTATCTCCCGTCTTTGTACAGTAAAGGCAATAAAGTGTCCACAATTTATATGACACCGTTTGCAAGTGACCGACCGCCAGTATATTCATTTTATGTTTGAATGTGTTTTACTAACCACACCACTGGTCTTTAACAAAGCAACACCATAAAATGTGTATTCATAAAATACATTGTATTGCAATAAGTACCCTAGCAGTGAATCAGAAGCTGAGTTTAGACAAAGATTAAAGTAAAAACAGAACAAAAATGCTTGTGACAAGGATTAATATGTTCTTCCAAAAGGTCAAGGCCATTGCTAAGATAACTAATGAATTTGGTCTTTACGTCAGTTTACTGGTAACGGGGCCCTGTCACTGTCTGATTGTATGAAGTATGTAAAACATAACAGATCTCGCACCAGCTAAAAGTCTACTGCTGATGTTCATCTCACAAATGGCTAAAGTCAAGTGGCTGACAACAAAAAAATAGATCGTCGAAATCTAAGACTGGCCGACGACGAAATCTGTGACAACAATGCCAACGTCTGTGACTGACCAAGGTCGAAATCTATGACTAACCAACATCGAAATCTGTGGCTGACCAACATCAAAATATGTGAATGACCAGCGCCGAAATCTTCGACAGTCCAACGTCGAAATCAAACTCCACGCAGCGGCTACTCCCCTTTCAGACAGTAAACACTGGCGGCAGGCATGTCTCGTGATGATGGTCGGAAGTATATAAACAAAATGTTAAACTTTTTTTTCATCTTGTTTTATATTCTATAACTTCCATACATGAAAAATCGATGTAAATTCAATTTTAACTAAACAAAGTATGAGAAAACAAATAATTTCTTACAAAAAGTTCATATATCTATACAATAAAGGGGAGATCACCGCCAGGAGATTGCGCCGAAATCTATCTGACTAACGTTGATATCTGTGACTGACTAATGTCGAAATCTGTGACTGACCAATGTCACATCGAAAGTTGTGACTGACCAATGTCACAATCTGTGACTGACAAACGTCGAAATCTGTGACTGACTATTGTCGAAATCCGTGACAGACCGACGTCGAAATTTGTGACTGACCGATGTCACAATCTGTGACTGACCGATGTCACAATCTGTGACTGACAAACGTCGATCTTTGCGAAAGTACACACTGAAATTGAAATAAAGATAACAGCTACACATGAACAACATAGGAGGTAGTGTCTGTATTAATACAAGATGTGTGACTGACTGAGTGACTCATCGCATATCACTAAATTGTCAGCTTAGACAACAAAAACTTATGATCTATTCTTTCCTGTGCATCTGCATGCAAATAAACAATACATTCCAACGTCTAATGCACTGTCTCCAACCGTCTGTTTCCTGACAAAACGCATGCCAAGGTATGGCTAGATTTCGTCAATGAATACCTGTTTCACATGCAATCATCCATTATTGTTAGACATTCATGTTTTTACCGCAGCCAGCTCACTCCGCTCCGTTGCGACAACGCATAAACTTGAACGCTTTAACTCTGCAGAATTCTGAACTGTTTATACATGTAGAGCAAGTCAGTGCCAAGCTAAGTTTTTTGAATTCACGAACAACATGATCAGTTCTAACCGCATGCGTATCGCCCAATATTGGTTGCTCATATTTAAACGAGCTCAACTTCTCTGAATTAGGATCATAAGTTGTAGCCTCTCTATCAACCTTTCCTGTCACATGGAGAAATTGAAAGCTGGTAGCTCTTACGGGATATGTGACGTCTACATATGGTATAGTACCGGTACCTAATAAGCTACCCATTTACGCAACATTCATTGTAAAAGCGTAGCAATATGTAGGGCAAAAGCTGATCAAAAATAACAAAAACAATAATAATAATATATTAGTAAACAAAGCACTGCTCAGTTCAGTCATATAACGATTACCTGTCATGAAACTGAAACAAATTATGTGCAGAGTCATCCTTTCTCCTCGTGTCTCTCTACACAAATGAAAACAGTAAAACAGAATTTGCCAGAGGTCCATGTTTCATTAGTTGCGCTTCGCACATCACTCCATCAAAATCAAACTAAAATAATAGATGATTTATTGTGACATAAACAATGCAAATATAACATCGTCGTGTCTTAAGCAGAACATAAATGCTTTTATTTTTGCAGTTTCAACAAAGATTTACATATACAAACAAAATACAAATGTTGATTTGACAGTTTACGGCATATAACTGCGCGTCGAGTGCTTTGCATTACATAGCTGTTATTTTGAAGATATCAAGTTTATTTTAAGTACTTTGTAAACGTGTTCTTGATATTTTTTACAAAAAAAACACTTGCATTTATTTCGAAATGAGACAACGCAAAGCCGTATTCAAACAATCATCAACCCCCACACTTACATAATGATTTCTCTTCTACAACTAATTTCAATTTTCATTTCTAAATATAGTTTTAGAAAGATAAAGATATGAATAAGAGGTCATACACAGTCATGTATATTCCAATTATATTACAGACAACATTGGCTCAAATGTTCATTTTTGTGACAAACTGATAACACACTGAGTGTATTTATTTTAACTTCAAGCGAGAAAGTTTTCTATATTTATATGACACACCTCCTTTAAACAATTACAACGGAAGAAAGCTGTCAGTAAAATGAATTATTTTCTACCCTTTATGGTTGACAACACCAGAAAAACTTAAGAACATGCTTTTCTTTTGCATTTTAGGTTCGAATTTCAGTCATGACGACATTGACACAATCAAGTTTACAAATAGATGAGGGTTGGTACAACGCTGTCGATGGTACAAAAGTGATTGAACTTGATGGTCCAATTTACCTGACAAAAGATCGAGGCTCTAGCAGAAAATCCGTAAGTAATCTTTTAGAATACAAGTGTACCGTTTATCTATTTTTACAGCGTTCGGTTATATTTAGATACCAACCATCTCAGAGTCCTGACACTGTCCTTATCATTTGAATAAAAATTTAAATTGTTCGGTTTGTTTGTTGCCATGTATTTTCGAAATGATACACATACCGAAAAAAGTCGGTTTTCATTCTCTGAGCTGTACAGGTAAAATGAGCGAACATTTATTCATATTGTTTTATATCCGAAAAACTGAGTTATCCGATCTATGATCAAGTCATCACGTACTTTTGTACTCTATAAGGTATCAAAAGGGCAAGAGCAATCCTGCACTCGATGTTTTATTCCAAATGCACGACCAGTGGAAAGTGTTGACAAATATAAAGAATATCCATCATTCATGGATTTCTCGGTGAGATCCAGTGATAATTACCTGCATCGTGGTTACCTCACCCTGGACGTGGTGAGAGAGAGAGCCAAGCATATAAAGAACTTTCTACCAGAACTTGTAGCTTATATTTTTTCTTCTGTCCTTATAGCTTATTTATTACTAACACCTTCTTGTTAAAATAGTAGCATCATGGTCGGTCATTTTTCTCCGAAGCTTGTCGGAGAATTCCGAATTATACGATCGTTATTATGACATTGTTTATGAATGGGAATGTTATTAG